>OW964573.2:21490015-23896829 GCA_943138885.2 Tholera decimalis | reverse complement strand
AAAAACACAATGAATTAATCTACTAACTCCACATTTATTCCAGTATTACTACTAGTATGAGATCAATCAAATTACACCGTTGATTAATTCATTGTTTTATTTGCTTTATATAATTGTGAATATTTTCAATATGCGGGATCCCGCAAATACCGAGATCCCGCGGGATTGAAAATTCGTAGTCCAGCAAATACCGAGATTGAATTCAGGCTGCGGAATTGCTCTTGCTTTACACAATTATTTCGACTAAAGCATTGCCCCTCTAAATGAATCTGAAAAAAAAATGTTCCAAGTTTCTTAATTTCCGAGATCCGCCTAAAGGGGGTGAGAAGGGGGGCAAGGGGGGCGGTTTTGAAAAATGTTTTTTACTTTACCGAGCCTCCTCTATACGAATCCGTAAAAAAAAATACGGGTCTTGTAGTTTCCGATATACGATAGGGAGGGGGGAGAAGGGGGGTGAAAAGGGGAGGTTTGGTACTTTTCCCGAAGGTTTGAGAGTTACTTGTTTACGAATCTGTCAAAATATACCCACCTCCCCATCCACCATCTGGGAGAACAATTATGTCAATGAGTCAGTCAGTCAGTCAGTCAGTGAGTGGTAATTTAGCTTTCTATAATACAACTAGTATTTGCGTGTTGCGCGAGGAGCAAGCAGCTCGCGTGCTTGTGCTTTATTTAAAAAAAAAAAAAATGGGGGGGGTGATGGGGGGGGGGGGGGGTTGCACAATTATTTCGACTAAAGCATTGCCCCTCTAAGTGAATCTGAAAAAAAAAATGTTCCAAGTCTCTTAATTTCAGAGATCCGCCTAAAGGGGGTAAGAAGGGGGGTAAGGGGGGCGACTTTGAAAAATGGTTTTTACTTTACCGAGCCTCCTCTATACGAATCCGTAACAAAAAAAATACGGGTCTCGTAGTTTCCGAGATACGATAGGGGGGGGTGAAAAGGGGAGGTTTGGCACTTTTCCCGTAGGGTTGAGAGTTACTTGTTTACGAATCTGTCAAAATATACCCACCTCCCCATCCACCATCTGGGAGAACAATTATGTCAATGAGTCAGTCAGTCAGTGAGTGGTAATTTAGCTTTATATAATATGACTAGTATTTGCGTGTTGCGCGAGGTGCAAGCACCTCGCGTGCTTGTGAAAAAAAAAAAAAAAAAAGGGGCGGGGTTACAGAAGTATTTTGACTAAAGCATTGCCCCTCTAAATGAATCTGAAAAAAAAAATGTTCCAAGTCTCTTAATTTCCGAGATCCGCCTAAAGGGGGTGAGAAGGGGGGTGGGGGGGGGGGCGACTTTGCTAAATGGTTTTTACTTTACCGAGCCTCCTCTATACGAATCCGTAAAAAGAAAAAAATACGGGTCTCGTAGTTTCCGAGATACGATAGGGGGGGGAAAGGGGAGGTTTGGCACTTTTCCCGTAGGTTTGAGTTACTTGTTTACGAATCTGTCAAAATATACCCACCTCCCCATCCACCATCTGGGAGAACAATTATGTCAATGAGTGAGTGAGTCAGTCAGTCAGTGGTAATTTAGCTTTATATAGTATAATAATAATATTTACTTCGACCGATTTCATAAATACCTTTAATTATAAAATGTCTATGAAAGTGTACATATATACACAAATTATAACGTAGTTTTCATGCGACATGAAGCATCTAGCTCTTAGACTACAACTACCTTGTAAAAAGGAGCCAATTTGAATACTTTCAGAGGTGCATCTGTACCTATTACCGACCGCCTGGAGCTCTTGTTTATTTATTTATTTATTAAAACTTTATGCAACACAAAATGTACAAAGGCAGACTTAATGCCATAGGCATTCTCTACCAGTCCACCATGGTTGGTGAAGAGACAACATGGCAGGTGCATAAAAAAATAAACTAAGTAGATAATATATTCAAAGTAAAAGTCTTATTACAAGTATATATGTATATACATAAATAACTAAAATAAACTTACATACATATTTATCATAATACATACCAAATATATAATATATACTATATATTAATAAAAGTACTAGAAAGGGGGTTATGAAAACTCTGCTTCCACTATTTATTTCGAAAATAATCCCGCAACTTTCTCTTAAACGCATATTGACTGGTGGCCGTCCAGATATCAAGAGGTAGTGCATTCCACAGAAGAATAGACTGTATATAAAAGGAAGAATGAATAAAATGAGAAGTATGAGAAGGACAGAGTAAGAGAAGATTATTGGAAGAGCGCAGACTTATAGCGTGTGAAAAACATAAAAATTGAAAATGAGAAATAAGGTAAGAGGGAGCGCAAGGCGCGCAAATTTCTTCTCTGGCGAATGGGCATCCATTTGAGCTCGGTTCTGCGCCTCGATACGTGGTAATATTTTTTTAAATTGAATACGAACCGGATACAGCTGACCTCAACTTCGGCTCAACCATTGAGTCTAAAGCTCAGAATACAGCCAAAAAGCTGGGCATCTTACAGAAAGTGAGGCGATACTTCACACCTGGACAGCTTTTGAATTTATATAAAGCACAGGTCCGTTCCTGTATGGAGTATTGCAGTCACTTGTGGGATGGCTCAGCCAAATACCAGCTAGCTACACTTGACTCGATCAAACAAGAGGGATGAAGGGATTAGGTCGTGGAGCTCCTGCGCACTCTCAATCTGTAGAAGATAGACTGGCAAGCAACGTTTCGCCGGTGAGCCAGGCTGTGAAGCTTGCCTGCCAGACTCAACTCGTCGCCTATGAGCCTTTTATTATTCTATTTGTAATGCTTTTTCTCAGTGTAAATATTTCTAGCTTATTTTTATTATTATTTTCTTTTACTGTATGAAATTTTGGATATCTCTGAAGTTGTACCTACCTACCTATATGTTCCTGTGATAATCCCGCTTCTAGATTGGTCTCCTCCGACGGAATGCGTACTTTCTTTATACATACCTGTAGGAATATGTTCATTACGTTATGCCTACACAGAGTAATTGGTAAAACATTAACAACCTCTCAGGACTATGATAGTAACATCATAAACAACAACTTTTGTTCTAAGACTTTTAAAAAGTCACCATATTTTAGTTCATCAGATTTTCATACAAAAATAAAAATATTTAAATTCTCGTGTCCGTAGTCCTAGCGTAAGAGTGTCGAATTTCTTAATTTCAGTCTAGCAAATATTTAGTGTATGAAGTCGTGTAATTGTGTATGGTAATTACAAATTTGTGTATCCAACCATTGGGGAGCTATTCAACAAAAACTGTTTCCGCTGGAACTACGTCACCCCAGCGGCACTTTTTACCAGACTGAAAAAAAAAAAAGACTGCAAAGGAAGGGTTATGATTTTCGCGCGTATCTTGTATGTATGTATGTAATATTCTTTATTACCTCATATCTCCAGAACCGCTGAACGGATTCACACAATTGAGGTATCGTTAAATTTGTCTTAGCAGCCCGAGTGTCCTTAGATAGGTGACATTTGAAAAAATTAAACATGGCGGCTGTGCGAAGCCATTATACATAGTGAAAAAAAATTTTTTTTTTCCAATACTACAATATGGGTATCAAATTAAAGGGCCTAACACAAGGATTTCAAAAAGGTATATCATGTTTATCATTAGTGTAATACTAGCAAAATAATACAATGAGAAAGTTTAAAAATATGGACTTCACTTTCTGATTCCGGTGGAGTGCCAATGTGACACGACCGGGAAAACTAAAAAATTGTTGATTAATATTTTAACTAAAAAGTTGAAAAAAATATATTTAAAAAATCTAAAAACCCAACTGCTCAACTGAAATGCAAGAAACAAGCAGATTTTTATTTTAAAAAGTGATAAGCAGGCGGACCCATCCCATTAAAAAATACGTTCAATTGGGTCCCGCCTGCTTATCACTTTTTAAAATAAAAATCTGCTTGTTTCTTGCATTTCAGTTGAGCAGTTGGGTTTTTTATGTTTTTTAAATAATTTTTTTTTTATGTCGTAGAAGAAAAAAAGAACACATTCACTAATTAGTGTGTAACGAGAGGTAAATGTGTATGTTTGAAATTTGTGTCTTCAAACTTCGAAGATATTCAAGACTCCGCTGCGCTGATGTTTGGCTATTTGATGAAAATCGTATAAAATGGTATAGTGCAGAGTTGTAATTTTTTACGCACGTTGCTTTGAATTTGTGTGTAATGTTTGTGAAAACAGAATTTGAAAATAACATACCGTTCAGAAGATTACACGTAAAAGTAAAATAAGGTTATTAGGTCCTAGTACTTAAAATAGGAACTCTAGAGCCTAACTTATAAGTTTTAACGTTTATTTGTATCTTGAAAGAGTCTACAATGTCTTGCCAAGTTTCATTTATGTACTCTTAGTAATTAATGAGCAATGACATAATTTATTACGACTGGACCACTATATTGTATGACATCCGATTGTAAGACTTTTAAATGGAAAAGCAAAATAAAACATATTTCAATATTTAGTATATTAATGCAACTATTCACATATAAAATTTCAGCTCATTACACTAAATAATTAAAAAGATATAATAAAAAATACCAGAACAGCCGCAATACATAGATAAGCCGACCAAGTTGAATGGCTCCAAAAAAGCGGCCACGCAGTATAGAGACCTAACTTCTTAAATTTACAGTATAGTATCGATATTGAGTTTAATAGTTTCGTACAGGTGCGCACACAATAGTTTAGCAGAAAATAAAACGACTTCATTAACTTTGTACTCTTAAAGAATTTATTAGTTACGGCATATTTGTCCACTTTTCAACCTGTCCGTATCCAATTCGAGATAGCAATTTGTGAAAATTTTTAGCATAAGGGATACGATTCAATTAAAAATTCATTCATACTTAGCATTGTCCATTTATTTGTAACCTAGTTAAAAACACATCATATAAAATGATCGAATCACTTATCTTCTAAACAATTCACACACTTATCATTTAACCCCACTGAGTGCTAGCATCTTGGGCATTGCTGGACAAAATTATAGATAACATAAATAAAATAATATAAGAAAACTGGAAAATATGAAAAAAGAATACATTTTTATTTCAAAATTGTATAAGAGTTAAATATTTCAGGATATCATTTTTATATAACAAAAAAAAAACAAACATTTATTTGAAGAGTTCATCCTTCTAAATCACGGGTACAGTTAGCAAATTCCAATGAAAATATAATCAATAAAGTATTTTTTAAGAAGTTTGAACTTGACCATAACTCAAAAATGATATGAATCAAAATAAGGCCGCATTATAAAGTTTATTGTTGCTTTTTATACCAATGCTCGAATTTGAGAACCATAATATTGAAAAATTCATTTTTAAAATTTAATTTTAATTAAGAATTTTTGACTTTGACTGTGGCTGACATAACATGCGATTTGATTTTAAGTACGAGCATTGGCTTTTTAAAGGATAATGGTGTGCAAATATTACATTATAATTATACGAAACATCTCTAGTAGTGAAGTGGGAAGAAATCTCTAATTATGTAAATGATAGGTGTAAAAACATGAATATAAAGAAAATATCACGATTAAATTGTTAAGTTTTACCCAGCAATGTCGCCTATTGAGATCTTGTGTATTTTTAGCACAAAAACTGTTACCGTTGATCAGGCGCGTGCACAGGATTATGACAGGGTATGCAGCGGAGTAATCGGTCTAGTCTAGATTTTTAGCATAGCCACAGCCACGCATCGCCACCATGCTACGATGCGTGGCTTTGGCTATGCTCAAAATCTATAAAATAAAAAGTTTTAGTGACCGATTACTCCGCCGCATACCCTGTCATAATCCTGTGCACGCGCCTGCCGTTGATACAATCTAATCTAAGCCATTTACGTATTTAAAAACTTGTGCATCGCTTTTGTAAGACGTTGAAAAATTATCCTTAGACACTACTTAAACTTATTTATTCTAGATTTTTTTCTTAGAAATGCATTCTCTGCTGTGTTTTTTTTTCAATAGTAATCTAGCGTTTGCTTTCCTTAAACACTTTTTGAGTTAATTAAGCATTTTGACCGCCACGGACATTTTCGTAACTTTTATTATACTGCCAAAATATTTAATTTGGATATCAAATTAATCTCCTTTGATACCTTAATTACTTATCTTAGTTACGTATAAAATGTTTGTTTACATCATCATTAACCAGGTTACCTTATCTTTTAAATCAGGTATGTTAACATAAAAACATGTATGTCCCCTTCTTAGTTACTAAACTGCTCACCACGATTTGATCAATCAAGTGTTACTTACAAGATAAATGTCTATCTATATATTATGAAGTAATTCTTCAGTACATGGCGGTCAAAAAGTGAACACAATAATATGAAATAATAAAAAATTTAGAAATATTTTATAAATTTTTAGCTATGTTGAGCTCTTCAGTACTCTGGCAGATGTCGTTATTATCTATTTTAATCACTCCTCGGGCAAAATATGCTGTAACGTGTTTGTATTAAGGTACGTTTTACGTTGAGCTATTGTTACAATAATCACTGCTTCCTTCAATCGTCTACTGTCACAGCTGAAATGGAAATAAAGAATTGTATTAGTTTTGATCTTTGAGATTTTTCATTTTCATACATAGTAATATTCATTGAGCTGAATTGTCGTCATCATCTGCTTTGCTTTTTCCTAACTAGGGCTTTCAATCCCGGAATACCGAGATCTCGGTATTGCGGGATCCCGCGTCATTTTCCAATCCCGAGTGATGCGGGATTACGGGCACGGGATTTGCGGGACTGAACAAAGCATGCATGCGATCTCTCGCGAGCACGATCGCTCGGTGACTGGCGGCCGGCAATGTTGCAAACAACGCGGGGGTCGATGTCACCCGTTTTTCACAGCTTAAGTAGCCTAATATAGCCGAATTTCAGTCAGTGGTAGCCTAAGTATGTAGCCTAAAATATCTGTAGTTTTTTATTCAATAATTTGACACTGTTTTTCGTGAAGAAACAACGGTGTAATTTCATTGATCTCATACTAATAGTAATACGTAATTAAATGTGGAGTTAGTTGATTAATTCATTGTTTTATTTGCCTTATATGTGAATATTTTCAATATGCGGGATCCCGCAAATACCGAGATCCCGCGGGATTGAAAGTTCGTAGTCCCGCAAATACCGATATTAAATTCAGGCTGCAGGATTGGAAGCCCTATTCCCAACTATGTCAGGGTCTAGTGAGTACTAGTGTTATGTATGAAGCAACTGCTTATCTGACCGCCACAACCCAGTAAATGGGTAACACGTTGCCCCTTGGCAAAACTGCTGTCACATTTTCTGGCTGCTGAACCGTAACAACTGTCTAAAATGTCCAATTGACAGCCGGGACCGTGGGCGTAACGTGCTTTCAGCTTTCAACTCGCCAACATCCAAATTCCGGAGCACTACAGTGAAACTTCTTATAGAAAACTCAATAGCACTTTTTGCCCAACCCGGGAATCGAACCCAAGACCTCTTGTTTGGACGTCGCGTTTTAGACCAGTTCACCAAGGAGGCAGTCATTACGATACATAAAATTATGTTTCGTTTATGGGAAACTTGTAAACGTGTAAATTGAGCCTTAGCCATTGGCTTAAGTATATATAGTTAGTATATACAGGGTTAGTGATAAAACACCAACAACTGCTCAGGACTATGTTAGTAACATCATAAACAACAACTTTTGTTCTATGACTTTTAATAATTCATCATATTTTTTTTTCATCAAATTTTAATACAAGAGTAAATATATTTCAATTGAACGCTCTACATGTTACGCAGTCTGCGAAGCAAAATAAAGCGCTAGTAATGTACATATACTGATGGTGCAAAAGGCAGCGGAGGGGATCTAGAAGGTTTGTTTTTGTTAAATGTATTATTTTTTCTAAGAAGTCAGAGAACAAAAGACCTTGTTTATGATGTTAGTAATACGGTCCTGTGAGGTTGTTAGTGTTTTACCAATCACCCTGTATAGCCTATACAGACCGGTTAAGTAGACGCACAGCCTTACTGAGCTGATCTACGAGTGGCCCTACGTAAAAAAAAAAATGTATAGCCTATATAGTATATGTAGTGTATGCATGTACATACATTAAGTATACAATAAGTCTACGTAAACATACAAGTAGATATAACACTTTCTCATGGCTCTTGTTGGTGGGGCTACCATTATCTCGCAGTCACGCGAGTGAACTAGCGGAGGTTAGATGTGTGCCCGCACGAGAACTGAGTGTGTTGCTGAGACAGCGATAATACCCGTACGGAGACAGTACAGTATATGTAGTAATAATAATGTTTATTTCTCTCACATAAGATTACATAAGGTTGCATAAATGTTGTGGTTACAGATGTGATGTAAGAGACATAATTAAGACCTCTGTTCTTCAAACTAGGAACATACTGTATCTTGTTGTCTTGTCTAGTAGCACTAATAGTTAGACTTGAGTACATTTACAACAAGTAATAAACATTTATCTTTGTAAGGGTGAATTTTACATTTATACATATACGATTTCTGTGTCGTTTCCTTGTGTGAGTGAGTTACCTTAGTTTTTCGTCCAAGGGTTCCTAGGATGCTGTCCAGGTATCATATCCAGCAGGTACTGCCTCTGTGCTTCCGCCACGCGCTGCATCTCGGCCGCCATAGCCGCGCCGCCTCCCGAATTGGAGCCGCCCTTACCGGCTGCGACCAAACAAAACATGAGCAGAATTGATGCTCACACATACTACCGGATTTAGGGTACGAGTTTATTTAATTTTTTATTTTTATGTATTTAAGTTAATTACGGCCATCGCGGCCAATCTCAACGGAGTTTAGTCAGGAGCTATCAACGCAGGAGATATTATAGTGCTCAAGTACAGGTACAGTCTGTTCCTTTACTCTCATAGCCCGATGGAACAGAAATTCACACGGCCGGTGAGAGGTTAGGCGCGGGACAAACGTTTCGTACTTTCCGAGGCATGAGATTTATCAAACCCCCAATTTAAAAACTTTGGGATAAAAAGGAGAATTTTTTTTTCCCCGACCCGGGAATCGAACCCGAGACCTCTTGCTCAGCAGTCGCATTAAGAGCAGCAGTTAATCAATACTAAAATTAGTGGAAAAGTTTGTTCGTTTGTTTAAACGCGCTAACCTTCGGAAGTACTGGGTAGATTTGGATCAAGTTTGTTATGGAAGCTTGAAGAAGGTTATAGTCTTTTTACCCGACTGCAAAAGAAGGGGGGTTATATTTTTATCGTGATAAAGTACACGTGCGATTGCTAGTCCAAGTAGAAGAGGAAACTTTTATACTCCTTTTTAAAAAAATATGCAAACGAAAGAGTATGAAATTTGACAGTTTATATGGAGAAGGAATGCAGATAGCTAGTTTTGTAAACGTACTCTAATTTATTTTAATTACAACCGAATTTCGGACACTTAGCGACTCCTAGTTTTATTTAATTCGTGAAATAAAGCAATTGTACATTTTAAGTTACATCTGAAGATTAGACACATTTTTTAGAGTTAATAATCTGGCTACAGAGACCTTTCCGTCAAGTAATTTGTAAATTTTCGTCACGAATAAAAATAACTTTGGGCTTATTCTAAAATGCATAATTATTATGTTTTAGACCAAGTCATCCCTTTCGGCAAGCTTCCCTGACCAGAGGCCGCTGGTCCTAAGGAGCGCTGGTGCAGTGAACTCCCACCCTCAAAATTATAAAATTATTTATTAAAGTTTTAGTATTAAGTAGGTAACTATTACCTAATTATATTTATTTCTTTAAATAAAATCGACAACCTAACATAAACTTTCCTCTAAGTTTAACACTATAAACAACATTTTAGTAGCATTTCACAACGAGTGGGGCGCTCAGTAATGCGCTCCTATGACTGAATTGTTTACAAATGTCAGTACTAAATTTTTAAGTGCGAAAGAGAAACTTCGCCAAAGTGCAAACCGTGAAACAGAAGATTTGTACTCGGATATAGTCACAATTGGAGCGGCGCTCCGCGCGACGTTGTCAAACCGTATCAACCGCTGACTGGCCAGCGGGAATCACGGCTTCTTCGCTTCGTTCCGACACGCGTTGTTGCCAGTTTTATTATTTTTCAAAACATAAAAACGTGTTTGTAAGCACGCGCGCGTCGGTGCCATTTCGTTGTTGTTATTATTTACATTCATTCATTTCTTCAAAATTATACAACAGGTATATTGTCACGGACAGTAAAAGTACCTAGTTCAGTGTAAAAATGGAAGTGTACAATATGAGTTTTATAAAGAACTGTGATAAGATAATAGAGGTACGACTGGTTTAAAAGGGAAGGGGCCACCTCGTCCTCAAATTCTGTTATCACAACAATGTGGTACGAAAACGAAAAAAAAAACACTCGTGTCTTTAAAATTGAACAGTATACAAAGACGCCCTGGTTGTGTGATTGTGATGAAACGAACATATTGTTTTGTTTTGTCTGCCTGTCTTCTGTTAGGAGGCGGTAAATCTGCATGGACTGATACAGGTATCGACGATTTAGCGCACCTTTCTATTAAAGTTAAAAACATGCGCAATCTAGGCTCCACATGTTGAATGAAGTACAATTGGCATCAAGATATTCGTAAGGCGCTCGATTGATCAAAATCGTTACATTTTAAGACGCTTAATAGATTGTGAATTATTTTGTGGAGCATTTCAAGTTGCTATACGTGGGTATAACGAGTCTACGGAATCTCTGAACCCTGGAATATATAGAGGATTGATAGATGACTTAGCCATGAAGCAGCACTTATCCGGCAGCTCGGTTTTTAAGGGTACTTCAAAGACAATTCAAAATGACATTTTGGATGCTATCTATGTGGTATGCAGACAAGAAATAGAAATACAGATAAAAATGCACAGTTTGTTTCTAATCAAGCAGATGAAACAACTGATTGTTCCACTATACAACAATTAGTATTTATTATAAGATATATACATGACGGTAAATTATACGAAAGGTTTTTGAAATTCTTGCAACCTAAAGGTTATACAGCAGAAGTCATTGCATCTGAAATATTGAAAGAACTTGATTCTATGCAGATTGATAAAAATAAATTAATTGGACAAAGTTACGACGGAGCTTCTGTCATGAGTGGAAGTGTTAATGGTGTTCAAAAGATTGTAAGAAATACCTACCCCTATGCTTTTTATGTGCACTGTTATGCATATAAATTTAATATTGGACATACATTTCCGTCATTTTTTACACGTTCACCAAAACGATCTGAATTTTTAACCGACTTCAAAAAAAGGAGGTTTACAATTCGTCTTGAAATTTTTTTTTTTTTTATGTATTTTACCTCATAACTCGGAGATGGCTGGACCGATTTGGAAAATTCTTTTTTTGTTTGAAAGGGTATACTTTCTAGTTGGTCCCATTGTCATGAAGTCAGGATCTGACGATGGAATCCTGGAGAAATCGAGGGAACCCTTCAAATATTATAGGCACACCTGTAGCAATTTGGGTATTTTTATTAAAAAAACATAAATGGTATTATCAAATTCAAGGGCAGTTGCGTATTACTAGGCAAGATAGATCACGTTTGGATCTGATGATGGGATCATGGAGAAATCGAGGGAACTCTTCAAATATTATAGGCACACCTATAGCGTTTTGGGTATTTCTTATAGTACCTTGTGCAGTTGCTCTCGAAAAGCACCATTTGAGGAAGTGGAACTGATGATGAAGACCCCAGATGGCCACCGAAACTACTCAATAATAAGTATTTCGATGATTGCGATATGATTACTTGAATATGGATGTTAAGCACTTTATGCTCGTCACAACGCATATGGTGAAGTAGAGCTGATGGTGATGTACCCTGTAACTCCTCAAAAATTAACGGCTCTGCACCGGGAAGATCAATATTTTGTAAAAGGTGATAAGTAGTTGACATTTTGGCTTTTGTAACTAGATAAATTACAAACCGACCCACTAAAAAAAAACTTTTTAGCAAAAAATAAAACCGACTTCCATATAAAACAATACAAAGGCAAAAATAACTTAAATTTCGGTGGTCGGTGTCATTTGTTTCGTATTTTCTTTTTTTTTTCGACACCGCCTTCCGAAATTTAAGTTATTTTTGCCTTTGTAGTGTTTTATATGGAAGTCGGTTTTATTTTTTGCTAAAAAGTTTTTTTAAAAGAAATAGTTCACAGCAGAATACCTGCTGCTCCACAAACAAGGTGGAACTATAATACCCGCACAGTGCAAGTTATACAAGACAACTTAGAGCCCCTGAAAGAATGTATGCAAGCTATAATGGACGATGACCACAGTGACCACAGTACATTTAATCAAGCTAAAACACTCCTCTCCTACTTAAACAATGAGGATTTTTTATATTGGCTTAACTTCTTTGCAATACTTCGGCCAAACTGCGAAATTCTGTTCAAGTGCTTACAGTCGCGTTCAACAGATTCGATTAAAATTATGAACGAAGTCAGTAAATTCGAAAAAGTTGTTAATGAGTTGCGGAATGCTGCAGCACCACCTTCTCCTCAGAAGAAACGTCGACCCGCGAACGTTAGTCATTCAGTCATGAAAAAAGAAGTGTGCGACGTAATAAGAATGCAGATTAAAGACCGATTTGTTCATACAGATCATTTATTGGCTTCAAAATTATTTAATACGGACAAGTTCGCGGATTATAAGATGAATTTTCCAGAAAATGATTTTAAGAAAGTGCTAAAAACTTATAATTTCCTCGAGAAGACAAAACTGAAAAATGAGTTGTTAGTCATATACAGCAGAGAAGATTTTCATAACGCTGATGGTGCGGTTGCTATACTTCAACATTTTATAGAATTTTCCTTGGAGTCAGTATTTGATGAAAGTATGAAATTATTGCAACTTGTATGTACCATTCCTATGACGTCAGTGGAATGTGAGCGTTGTTTTTCGACTAACCTTTTGAACGCCATTGTCACATATATGTGACAAACGAAATCTTACCCTGAACGCCAACGTCACAAATATATGACAAAATACACGTCGCACCATATTATGAAATAAACAATTTAACCATTACTTTTGTGTGTTTTTATTTATATAATTTAAAAGTGTAAGCTTCCGTCTATATTGTATTGCATGAAACTAATATAAATAAACCACCAATATCGAGAAATTTGTTGTTTTAAAAATAGATGTTAAACGCTTATAAAAGGAGTGTCTCACACGCCGTAGTCTGCTAAATGTAACAGCTAGTGTTGTGACGTATGATTGTAAAATCAATAAAAACTTAAGAAGATGAATATGGAATTTTAGTCCAGAGTATATTATTTGTGTATCAGTTGGTATCAGGAGAAATAAATCAGAGATTTATGACATTCCATTGTTTGTAAGTTGGTAACATTGTTGATTTTACATATCTTTTCTTAACCTTTTTGCTAATAATATTTCTTGTTGAAAGCTTGTGATATTATCCTTATTATAATCCTTTTGTTACTTCTATTCCTGTTATTCCTGATGTTTTGTTTATATTAGGTACTAAACTGATGTTCTTCCTAGTATATTGTTAAATACATTTTGTTAAAGATTTGTGATATTGTAAGACTGATTCGTAATAATAATTATTAGGTATATGTAACTGTTGATTTTTAAATTATTTCTGCGTATTTTTTACATGTAAAAAAACAATAATTAAATAACTGATTTCAATTTCTTTTTATTACTACATTAAAAACCTTGCGTATTTTTAGATATGGATAGGTATTATATTAGATAAGAATACTTATTAGAATCGATAACCAACGTGTACACTGCTACATCCCTTATTCAGATGCGAGAATGTCATAAAATTGACTGGCAAGCAACTCCATCGTCACAATACCAAGACAAGTCATGTTGAATAGTGTTGTAACCATATTGTAATAAATATTTTTTTTAGTTTTCTAATATCTTCTTTTTCATTGATAAAGTCTCTGTTAAATGATGTGTAAAGAGTACTATATTGGAATATAGTGGCAGGTTAAATAAAATTTCAGTGTCGTGAGTACGGTTTATTAGAAAATTAAAGACGAAAATAAAAACTCAGTTGTATATCGATATAAGTTTTGGAATCCCTATTTTTTATGAAGGTCATTTGACAGAAAAAGTGGCCTGGCGTCAGAGGTACGGCGATACGTTTATACTCTGGCGTTCAAAAGGTTAAATAAAGTCAAAACATTTACGCGCAATACTATGTCGCAAGATCGCCTGAATGCTTTGTGTATGATTAACATAGAAAAACGGTTAATCAACTCGATTTGCGATTTTCACAAAAAAAGTGATAGATATTTTCTGTCATCAAAAAGATGGACGAATGGACTTCATTCATAAATCTAGACACGAGAGAGCGTGTCAAGCCAAGAACTGGCGCGCAGCTCACGGTGTGTAATATTACACGAACCATTTGGAGCCACTTTTGAGCCCCTCATAACTCAAAAACTCTTTTACCTAAACTTGTAAAATTTGGCTCATATATTGAGACTGGCGAGATACATATGTGTTGCAAATTTTATAAACATATCTCAAACAGTTATTTAGATATTAACGTCCAAAAATCGTCATTTTTATGACTGACCTATAGATCAAAACTATAACCCAGTTCCAGATGACCTAGAAAGTTCAAATTTGGCATGAAGATAGGTAATTAGGTGAATACAAAGGAAAAAATCAGAAACTGGTAATTTTTATCATTTTATTATAATTTTCACTTAACTTATAATTAGTGCCTGTAAATCTCTATATGTGGATTTTAAGATCTTTACGTGAATATATAACGAGTTAAATACCACCCTTATCTTTTTTTTATCCACATATTTCCGTTTTTGTACTTATAAATAAGAATATAGTAAATTTTCGTAAATATCACGCGTAACTAACCGTATTCAACAACCACTAGCGCCACCTGTGTCACTACACCATGGAGGCAAAACGCGTAAAAAGAATTCCGGATACTGAATGGGCAATTCATTCGAACATTTCAAAGGTACAAGAAAATATGTAAAATAACACAAAAAGGACAGTTATACCCCGTAAACGTAGGAAAATACAGTAGTTAGTAGTTAGTAGTGGCTATCGGATGACTTGAAAATTATTTTGGAGAAAAAGGCAGCAGCAAAATCAAGATACAAGAGCAGACCTAGCACCTTGACTCGTGAAAAATACGTCGCTATCCGCAATCGCAGCAACTTGGCTTGTAGGGATGCTCAGCGCCGCCACATTCATAAGTCTGTTGAAAATGGTGATCCGGCTAAAGTCTGGAAATTTCTTAGAACAATGGGAGTTGGAAAATCACGCCAAGAGTCTATTCCTAAAGATGTAGACCTTGAATCACTCAATCAATATTTTGCTAGCTCTTTTAACTTCAGCGGGGCTGTTAAAGCTAAAACTCTACATAATCTTTCATCACTTCCTACTCCCAATTATTCTCCTTTTATTTTTAATCAATTTACTAGTTGTGATGTTAAGAAGAGCTTGCTATCTATAACCTCAAATGCTGTTGGTAGTGACTGTATTAGTCGTAAGATGATTCTCCCTATCCTGGATGAAATTCTTCCTATCATTTCCCATATCCTCACTCAATTATTCCATATCCTCAGGTGTTTTCCCATCTTTGTGGAAAGAAGCTCAGATAACTCCTCTCCCTAAAAAGTGTAATCTTGTTTCTTTCTCTGAATTTCGCCCTATTTCCATTTTACCATTTCTATCCAAAGTCCTCGAGCGCCTTATCCACAGTCAGCTTAGTGCCTTCCTTTGTAAAAACCAACTCCTAAATTTGTACCAATCCGGGTTTCGTTCAGGACATAGCACTACCACAGCTCTTGTTAAAATTACTGATGATATCAGATCAGGTATGGATAATGGGAAGTTGACGGTCCTTTCGTTACTGGACTTCAGCAACGCTTTTAATACTGTCGATTTCGATGTCCTGCTCAGTATACTCCGCACTCTTAACATATCTCCAACAGCAATTGATTGGTTTCGAAGTTACCTGTGTGGCCGCCGACAACGTATTCGCATTGAAGATTCATCATCTTCTTGGTGCAATACCACTGCCGGCGTTCCACAGGGGGCGTTATCTCTCCTCTTCTTTTCGCTGTATTTATAAATTCTATTTCTAATGAACTTCTCTCATCCTACCACCTTTATGCTGACGATTTGCAAATTTATTCGCAAGCTTCCGTAGATGAACTGTCTGAGGCAGTGATCATTGTGAATAATGACTTAGCACGTATTTCTCAATGGAGCTTGGATCATGGTTTGAAGGTTAATCCTGCGAAGACCCAAGTCATTGTGGTTGGCAGCTCTAGAATGCGATCCAAAATTGACTGGATGAACCTTCCCCAAATTGTTTTTGATGGTGCAGTAATACCTTATAGTGATGTAGTGAAAGACTTGGGTATTTACATAGATAAGGACTTGTCTTGGGTTCCCAGTTACAAGAAGTGAGTCGCAAACTGTTTGCATCTGCGGGGTCTTTGCGTAGACTGCGCAATTTCCTGCCAACTGCCACTAAAACTGCGCTCGCCCAATCTCTCCTTCTTCCTATTCTTGACTATGCTGATGCAAGTTTTCCAGACCTCACTGAAGTTCAGCTAGATAAGCTTGAGCGACTCCAAAATTTCTGTATCAGATTCATATTTGGTTTGCGCAAATACGATCATGTTTCTGAGTTTCGTATTAAGCTCAAGTGGCTGCCTATCCGTCTTCGCCGGAATGCGCATATTTTATCATTACTTTACAATATTCTGTTCAATCCAAGAATTCCCTTTTACCTCAAAGAACGTTTTAAGTTCCTTCATGACACACATACTAGAGATTTGAGATCATCGGTAAATTTGACACTTTCAATGCCTGCGCATTCCACAAAATTTTATGATTCATCGTATACGGTGCAGGCTACTCGTCTGTGGAACGCATTGCCGTTGTCAGTTAGACAAGCGCAGTCACTTGCTGCTTTTAAAAGCTCTGTTGTCAATAATTTTTATACACTCCTATGATTTTACCTTGTATTTCTTTCCTTATGACATATTTATATATATGAAACACATATATTTATTTATACTTATTTATGTATTGTATTGTATTATATATACCTATATATAGTTATATTAACTACTTTAGTTACTTTTTGTGTATGTTATATATTTGAAGTAAGTACACTGACTTTCTCCTCCCCTCTTTGTTTTATGTTCTTAAAGTCCATCCAAAGGTTGTCTGGAAGATATCGCTATCAGCGATAAGACCGCCATTGTAACCAATTTTTTTGCATTATTGTAAATCAAGTGCTTGATTAAATTATTGGTGTACAATAAAGAGTATTCTATCTATCTATCTAGTTTAACAAAAAACCATTTAGTACTAATTTTGTTATAAGTAAGTACCTACTACTAATTTATGTACAAAAAGTAATGATATCTCATGAAAAACATAAATGTGAAATGAGAGCCAAGTTCAATATTATCAAAAATGCCTTGGTTGTTGACTTCAACGACAAAAGAAGTGAAATCTAAATGGGTGCCAAGTTCAATGGTCAGTCCTGAAATTTATTTATAACAACATAAAATATCATTTATTCTTATAACTAGAGACCGGATAATATGCATTTGCATATTTGCATATTTAAGCCATTTTCAGCGCTAATAGCATATTATAATAGTAATGATGCATATTATCGCTATAATTTACAGTATTTTTCGAGCGCAGTGCACTCAGCAGCGTCTTTTGTTTTGGTACGCTAATAAAATGAAAGAGACAAATGATCGTCGCCCTCGCCTACCGCACTACCACTTCCTCCCACCTATTATGCATGTTATTGCTTTCATTGTTGACGTGCGTGCTCATTGATCTGCAGTTAAAGTTTTTACATATCTCTTGCTCTGTAAGTACACCCTTACACCCCTGAATGCCGGGGTGTATGACTATCATTACAGCATAGGTTTTGGAATTTGAAAAAAGAACTGTCATACTCATACTGCACGAAGAATATTTTTAAAAAGTTAATTTTTTTTTTCTCGGTATCGATTAATTACTCGAATCGGAATCTAGACAATTTATTTTATAAAGATTTTATTTTAAATATGGAACTATTTGTTTCCACATCGTATGTTAGATGGAATCGATTTAAAAATCAAACTGGCCAGCAAGATTTGACGCGCTTGCGTGCGTGAAAAAAAAAGGCAGTCTATTAGTAGGCGCGAAAGCATCGCGAAAATAATTAATTTTCTTGTTTGAGTTCTTTTTCAAAAGTTTTAAACATGTCTAGTGACGAAGACATAGATCTAACGCCCGATTTTATTAAAGAAAGGGCAAAAACAGTTGTCGAAAATATATTACCGCCGAACTCGAAAGAAAGATATGTAAAGGCATACGACGAATTTATGAAATGGCGGTCAGAAAAAAAAGTGAAATCTCTTTCTGAAAGTGTTTTTATATCATATTTTGATGAATTATCTAAGAGGCTACAACCTTCCAGTTTATGGTGCTTTTATTCCATGCTAAAATCTACAATGATGACAAAACATGACGTGAATTTGAAAGATTTTTCTAAACTTACTGCTTTCTTGAAAAGGCAGTCTGACGGCTTTAAAAGCAAGAAATCGAAGGTATTTACTGCAGAAGAAGTACAGAAATTCTTAAATGAAGCTCCGGATGAAATTTATTTAGCAATAAAGGTACCTACGTATTTACTTGCCCTTTTTAATAAGTTACCAAAATATTTCACAGAAATACTATGCGAATTTGGTGCCTTTAATACAACTTATGTCTTTTTTACAGGTTGTTCTAATTTTTTGGATATCGGGAGCCTGCAGAACCGTGGAATTGACAAACTTGACAATAGAAAATGTAGAAAAACATAACAAATTACTACTCATAAAACTGCCTAACACGAAAACTAAAATTGACCGGTCATTTGTTGTGCATGAAGAATTTGCAAATTATGTTGAAAAATATCAAGCTCTTCGGCCTGAAAACGTGGATACAAATCGTTTTTTTCTTAATTACAGTAAAGGAAAATGCCACAGACAAGTAATAGGAAAAAACAAATTTACAGGCATGCCAAAGCAAATAGCCACATATTTAAAACTGAGTAACGTAGAGTTATACACCGGGCATTGCTTTCGCAGAACATCAGCGACTCTATTGGCTGATTCGGGAGCCAACCTCACTCTGTTAAAAAGGCACGGCGGCTGGAAGTCCAGCAAAGTGGCCGAAGGTTATATCGAAGATTCGATGGCAAACAAAAGCAAAATTACTTCTAAAATAACAGAAAATATAAACTTAAAATCACCACGTCAAAGCACATCATCTGAGCCATTTTTAATGAAGAAAATAGTACCAGTCAACTGCCGCCATTTACGATGCAAGAACCTCAAGTCACTCAAACTCAAGTCTTATCATCACAAACTCATATTCAAACTATAAATATACCTAAAAAGAACGTGACCATATCTCTTACAAATTGTAATAATTTTACTATTAATTTTAATTAAATACACATTTTTTTCTTCTTAATAAATGTTCATTGAAACCTGCTGTCTTGTTGTTTACTTACCTCACAATCGATATGTAAAGCAGAGTATTTATCTCGGGCGTAAGCATCAATTGCATACTCGGGTTAATTAGCGCCTTCGCTTCGCTCAGGCGCCAAAAACCTCGTATGCAATTGATGTCATACAGCCCTTGGTTAATAATCTACTATTGTGTCAAATTGTACAATGCCTCCCGAATAAAAGTATGTCTTCGTGGATAAGTGACTTTCCTGAAACATTTACTTACGACGGAACTGTTTTGTATTGTATTGAGTTTGCGAGACAAATATTTCGTGGACTAAAAAGTTTTTAAGTTTTTTATTTTATTAAAAAACAATAAATTATAAAGATACATACTTAATAAACTAAAACTTAAAACAAGTATTTACTAAAAATAAACTTAAATCTAAAGGATAACTTTACAAAACAAAAAAAAAATTTGGTCATTTAATGTTGCATATTCTGTCAGTTTTCGTGCATATTTCAAGCATTTTTCATGCATATTTGCATGCATATTTCAAGCTTTTTATGTTGCACTAGTGCTCTCGCGGGGCTTCGCTCCCGTGGATTCTATCACGGTAAAATTATAACTCTCCTTTTTTGCAGTCGGGTAAAAAGTAGCCTATAACCTTCCTCAAGCTTCAAGCTACTTCCATACCAAATTTCATTCAAATCCACCCAGTACTTTCGAAGATTAGCGCGTTCAAGCAAACAAACAAACAAACAAACAAACTAACTAACAAACTTTTCCGCTTTATAATATTAGTATAGATATAATCCGGTCTTTACTTATAACTTAGGAGAATATATTGTAGCCTAAGGTCTGACTTGGCTAGTTTTCACATACGAATTATATTATAGCCTTTGCAAGTTCTAAACCTGTTACTTGTTGGTTCTTATTTTATTATTCCGAAAATTTGGATTGTTGGTAGAAACTAACCATCAAACATAATAATTCGTATATCGTCGGCTTAGAGTGTAAGCCTGCCAAATCCATTTTTTGACTTTTTGACGTTATTCATACCATTCGAAAGTGTGAAAAGAAATACATAATCTAGAAAAACAGGCACAGTCCGTTTTCCTTTAAAATTGACAAAAACGGCGTGTGAGTAAAACTGTCAAATCCATAACCTCAAAAGTTTCCTGCTAACTCCGTGTAAGCCGCCATTTTGTACCGAGATTCCGATGCCGGCAATTGTGCTCGTACAAATAATTGATGTTTTCTGTGATAACAGTGTAAATAAAGGTTGAAATTTAGAGGCATGTTTTTATACTGTTATCTTATTATTTGTTTGTAATGATATATTAAGCAATATTTATTGTAAAACTTCAGATAACCTATAGCCCAAATACGTGGGATTTAGCAGTTTTTCCTTACAATCAATCTTACATTTATTGTACTTAGCAGGTATTATGTATCATAATAAATTAACTTTTAATTATGTTTTAATTAATATCTTGCTTAATAAGCTTTCTGTTAATGGGTTATAGTCAAGTATTTAATGTACTTATTCAAGTTTCAAAATCTAATTAATAAATTAAGAACTATACGTTTAGATTGGGACGTAATTTTAGAGTTTAAACGTATAGTATAATTTTAATTTTATTTCGCTTTATTTCCTACATTTATTGTTATCAGAATGCATTAATTAATTCTTTTAAGTCTGCAGAACACAGTTTTTGAATACGCTTGGGATTGGTAGATGGACTGTTTTAAATTGGAAAAATAAAAAAGGGGCAGCTTTTAAAAAGAATGACAAGGATTTTGACTCCAAACAAACAAAAAAATCTTCTAAGCCTTTCGAATCAGAACTTAAGGAGATGAAAAAGTTTTTAGAACCACTGCCAGCGATGGAATCGCACTACTGTCGTGCTAGTGCACAAAAGAAGTACTTGTTGCCAGAGTGGCGTTCAAAGCGATCCCTGTATGATGTCAATGATTGGTTTAAAACACGTACCTAATGTAGTTGCTTTATCCATCTGCAAATTTCATGAAGAATTTGACAATCTTAATCTCGGATTGTTTCACCCTAAAAAAGACCAGTGCGAAATATGTGCTCTCCATAAAGTCGGAAATAAATCCCAAGAAGAATATTCAGAACATCTAAAGAAGAAAGAAGAAGCTAGATCTGAGAAGGAGAAAGACATACGTGAAGAAAATCTTGTTTTTACTGTAGACTTGTAGGCGGTTCTAATGGCCCCTAAATCAAATATTAGTAGCTTGTACTATAGAACAAAGCTCCAAATACACTATCTTGCCTTTTATAATTTAAACAACAAAGAAGCCTATTGTTATCTATGGAACGAAACTGAAGGAGGCTTGAATTCTGAAGAGTTTGCAAGTGTTTGGGCAAGCTTAATAGAAAAAAAAGATTTTATAAAATGAGTCAGAAAAACCAAATAAAATATTTTTTATAGCGATGGTTGTACCTATCAAAATATAAACTATGTGATGTCTAATGCATTATTATGCACGGCTATGAACAACAACATCATCATAGAACAAAAATTTCTAGAAGTTAGGTTCCATCTGCGTATGCAGATGGAAGCTGACAGTATTCATTATTCTGTTACACACCCCAGACCTTACGACGTAACTTACTTAAACCATAGTTTTTTCAAAAGCTTTAATGACGTTGGGTTTTTCAAAAGCATTCGTCCTGGACGCGGTAAAGGTGACCCCAAAGTATCTGACATTAAAGCTCTTCGGTATACTCCAGATGGTGATATATTCTTCAAATTAAGATTCACAGAAGATTGGACCATACCACCGCAAAGAAAATCACCGGCAGTTACTGCCTTTTGATTCTCTCCGAAATCAGCAACTTGCTAGGAGGAAAATAACGAAAAGAAAATTTGATGATCTGCAATATCTATAAGATACGTTACCTGCAGACTACCGTAATTATTACGACAATTTACCTCATGAGTAGAGAACTAAAGTTGAGACTGATTTGAACATTGAAACTGAGTAATATTTGCCTACGTTATATAAATTAAACCAGTTAGTTAAAAGAATGCTTAATTACAAGAATAAAGGTTTTATTTAGTTTACGCTTAAAAGAAAATACAAAATATGTTTCTAGATTTTATAAGGACAGAATCTACTTTTTTATCATTTTGAGATTTTGTTTTGTTTAAAACTAAAAATATTATAATTTTAAGATTGTGACTGAAAGTTTCAAAACTTTAATTTTAGTATAAAACCGTATAAGTTCCTTTGATCTTGAAAGAAAATTGTTTTTAAATTAAGGACATAGACAGAACCTAATTTTTGTAAATTTTTTGAGCTTTTCTTTTTTTTTTGTTTTATGAATGCTATCAATACTTTCATAAATTTTGTTTTGGTTTATGAAAACCTGTTAAGTTGTTTTTAAAATAAATATTTGATTACGAAAACCTGCTATATCACAAAAGTGGTGTTAATTAAATAAATGCTGATGTAAATTATCTTTTTTATGATTTTAAATTGTATGGTATTCAAATACAAGTTTGAAAATATAAAAGTCTTTTCATAAATTGTATTCATATTTTTAACCGACTTCTGAAAAAGGAGGAGGTTCTCAATTCGGATGTTTGTTTTTTTTTTTTTTATGTTTGTTCGGGCATAGCTCCGTCGCTCGCCAACCGATTTGAAAAATTCTTTTTTTGTTGGAAAGGGTATACTTCCCAAAATGGTCCCATGAAAATTTTATCGACATCGAACAAGCCGTTTCTGAAAAATCAACAAAAGTCTAAAAAAAATATTTACATTGATGACCTTTTCGGTTACTCTATATTGTGTTTTTTGTTCGCGCGTTTTTAGTTTTTTGTAGTTGACATTTTGGCTTTTATAACTAGATTAATTACAAATTGACCCACTAAAAAGCGCGAAAATAAAAACTTTTTTGCAAAAAAATAAAACCGACTTCCATATCAAAACACTACAAAGCCAAAAATAATTTTAATTTCGGAAGGCGGTGTGAAAAAAAAGAAAATACAAAACCAATAACACCTGCTATATCACAAAAGTGGTGTTAATTAAATAAATGCTGATGTAAATTATCTTTTTTATTATTTTAAATTGTATGGTATTCAAATACAAGTTTGAAAATATAAAAGTCATATATTCATATTTTTATAGGAATGTTTTTTGTCTCTCCTGAAAAATTACCTAATATGAAGTTAGCAGGTTTACACTCTAAGCCGACGATATAAGAACTAGCCAGGTCAAACCTTAGGCTACGATATATTCTCCTAAGTTATAAGAATAAATGATATTTTATGTTGTTATAAATAAATTTCAGGACTGACCATTGAACTTGGCACCCATTTAGATTTCACTTCTTTTGTCGTTGAAGTCAACAACCAAGGCATTTTTGATAATATTGAACTTGGCTCTCATTTCACATTTATGTTTTTCATGGGATAATAGGTATAGCAAAACCCTAAGCCGACGATATAAGAACTAGCCAGGTCAAACCTTAGGCTACGATATATTCTCCTAAGTTATAAGAATAAATGATATTTTATGTTGTTATAAATAAATTTCAGGACTGACCATTGAACTTGGCACCCATTTAGATTTCACTTCTTTTGTCGTTGAAGTCAACAACCAAGGCATTTTTGATAATATTGAACTTGGCTCTCATTTCACATTTATGTTTTTCATGGGATAATAGGTATAGCAAAACCGAAGACTAGGGTTTGGTTGCTCTAGAGTGAAACTGAAAGTAAATGTTTTAATTTTTATAATTAAACTTAAAAATGTATTGTAAAGGCAAAATGCTGTATTAGAACTCCCACTAAAATCTTTCACGAGCCGCCTCTGTTCCTGACAGAGGTACTATAGTAAAATTGTCAGCTCAACATAATCGCACAAGCGTTTTTTAGAATCTATATATTGATATTTGAATCAAAATCTTTGTAGTACAAATGTTTTACGAAAATACGTGGACGGGGGAACACAATTTGGCATACTAACAAGTTTTATACAGGAGTGCAGAATGCGATTATTTTTATACATTAGTGTAATTGAAATCATTCAAATCATGATCGAATTTCGACTCTAGTACTTATTTTTTAATTTACTTAGTTAATTTTATTCATATACAGATGTGTTATACTTGAATCTAAACTCGCCAAATTTTCACCTTTCAGGGGAGTTTATAGATAATGTATGAAAAAAAAAAAAAAAATTTGAAATTGACAAGACGGCGAAAATTTTCTTGTCAATTTTCTACGTATTTTATATTTATTACTGCTTTTATTTTTCTGTATAATATCAAATTTAACCGTGCAAATAAATAAAAAAATGAATACCAATGTTCGTACTTCGGCAAATCACAGTGAAACCTCATCAAATACCGTGCAGTGTCCTCATTGTCCTAGAACCTTCAAAGTAAATGGAATACAACGACATTTGCGCGCCGCCCATACTGAGAATCCACCTCCAGCTATAACCCAGACCATACCCACAACATGCCTAGAAGATGCTTTTGGATCCCCGTTTTTTAATGGAATAGGATCGAAGACAGACATATGGCAAAAACGATGGGAAAAAGTGTGCACCCTTCATGGGAAACTCTATGACCTTCCCTCCAACACTGTAAGTAGAAGATTTATTCACAAATTAGCTGAAGAAATAGAATATCTTGTTAAATCAGACTATCCTTCTGAACGCATTTTGATTTACGTTGCTGTCATGCTACAAAGAGAGAAAAATGTTAAACAAGCAAAAGATATAACAAGATTACTTGACCGACGCCAAAATCTATGGGCCGAAGAAAACATTGATATACTAATAACTGAGGCTATGAAAGCAGACCACTCTCTCCGTAACTCCTACAACAGAAATAATTATAATGATAATAATGAATATGTCACAAAAAATTTCACCCGTCTCATACAGCGAGGAAAAACACGTGAAGCCCTAAATTGGTTAATGACAAAAGATACAAGCAAAATTCTTAAACCTGAAGATGAAATTGATGTAACAGGAAAAACGGTAATGAATGTACTGCAAGAAAAGCACCCCCCCGGATTCAATCCCGATTCAAGACTGTTTACACTGCCTGATGGCCTCCCCGAATTGACTCCATTACTAGAAGTAGACATAACCAGTGAACATGTGGAATCAGTTGCTAGAAAATTGCACGGTGGTGGAGGCCCAACAGGTACCACATCAGACAATTGGAAAGATTACTTGCTACGATTTGGAGAAGCAAGCCTGCATCTGAGGACTGCAGTAGCACAATTAACAATGCATTTAAATAACAATTTTGTGCCATGGAATCAAATACAAGCTCTTATGTCAAGTCGACTTATCGCCCTAGACAAATGCCCAGGTGTGAGACCGATTGGCATTTGCGAATGCCTACGCAGGATCCTATCCAAATGCATGATTTTAGTCACCGGATCCGAGGTCACCGAAGCCTGTGCTCAATCGCAACTCTGCAGTGGACTAAGCAGCGGTATCGAAGGTGCTATTCACGCGATGAACGATCTTTTCCAAAAAGAATGTCAACCAAGCTCTAACTGGGGAATGCTACTCGTCGATGCAAATAATGCCTTTAATTCTATGAACAGACAGTTAGCTCTCTGGCAAGCAAGAATATATTGGCCACATTGCGCTCGTTTCTTATACAACACCTACAATGGTCACGCAGAACTTGTAATACGTGATTCCGATATGAGATTATATAGCAAAGAAGGAGTTACCCAAGGTGATCCACTTGCCATGCCATTGTATGCCCTTGCAACACTACCCATAATAAATGAACTAAAAAAAGAACAAGCAACTACCCAATGCTGGTATGCAGATGACTCCTCCGCCCAAGGTAAGCTCAGAAACCTACGTCAATGGTGGGATAAAATGAGTAAAATAGGCCCTGAATATGGTTACTTTCCTCAAGATAAAAAATCATACCTAATCATTACCGAGAGCGACAAGCAAACAGCTCAACAGATTTTCAAAGGGATTAACGTAACCATCATAACTGGATCACGCTTCCTTGGTAGTTATATTGGCGAAGGAAAAGAACACTTTGTGAACAAGAAAATTAAAAACTGGCAATCTACAATAGAAAAACTTTCACTTATCTGTAAAGACTCACCCCAAGCTGCTTACACTGCCCTTACTAAAGCAGTTCAATTTCAATGGTCATTCCTTTTAAGAGTCTTAAGCCGGCTCTACACGTTGGCCAACACAGTGGCGAATGTAGTGGCCAATGCGTATTGGCCAACGTGTAGACGGCGTGTTTGTGCATGTTGGGTGCACAAACACCCCCTCTACACGTTGGCGAATAGTCATTGGCCACTTCATTCGCCACTGTGTTGGCCAACGTGTAGAGCCGGCTTTAGATGATGTAACCCAATTCTTCGAACCATTAACAAACTCACTGCGTACCAATTTTTTACCCACTTTACTAGGAGGCGATATCTCACCTTTGGAAGCTGACCTATTCTCTCTACCCGTTCACAAAGGTGGTCTAGCAATATCCGCTCTATCAAAAATGACAAATATAAACTATGTATGCTCAAAAAAAAGGCTGTGCAGTCCTCTCAAATGCTCTGATTGAAAATACACATATGGACCTCTCTCAACATCATAAATCCCTCAAAGATGCACAAAAAGAATGCCGCAACGAGAAAGACTTTCTCAATGACCAACTCTTGGATACCGTCTTAGTCAAACTATCCCCTATCAAGAGAAGAGCGATTGAACGTTCAATTTCGACAAAAATGAAAACTAAATCCTCCAACTGGTTATCTACCTTACCGACTAAGAAGGACCATTTCGATCTGTCACCATTAGAGTTTAGAGACGCACTTGCATTACGTTACCACAGATTACCAGTCTCTATGCCAAAATCATGTGATGGCTGCGGCTGCAATGAATTTAATGTCGATCATGCTCTATGCTGTAAAAAGGGTGGTCTAATAACACGTCGTCATAATGAAATTAGAGATCTGTTCTATGACTTATGTCAACATGCATGGGGAAACGTAGTCAAAGAACCCATCATCTCCGAAGGAGATTGCGGACTACGTGGAGACCTTTCATGCCGCGGCGTTTGGGATGCTCAGAGGGATGCGTTATTTGATATCCGTGTTGTAGACACTGACGCTCCTTCTTACATTTCACGTCCTGTTGCCTCTGTACTAAAATCCGCCGAAGATGAAAAAATAAGAAAATATTCAAACGCTTGTGAATTGCGACATACTACATTCACCCCTCTTGTTACATCCGTTGACGGAGTCTTCGCTCCACAAATGTCTACTTTCGTAAAACATCTTGGAACTGCAATCGCTGACCGCTGGAACAGGTCCTTCAGCGTAGTGATGGGTTGGCTAAGATCAAGAATCATCATCTCAATAATACGTGCCACTAGCATGTGCATTCGCGGCACAAGACATAAATTTAAACCATTAGCCAAGTTATTTGGCTTCGGCGATGGAGCAGCCCTACCAGGGCAAAACTAATGCGGATGTGGCCGACGAACCATGAAGCTGTCGTACAAAACCTCATTTTAAAACAAATTTAAGTTCCTCTATACAAGTTCAGTTATAATCCTAATCTGTTGTTATGTTGGCTAATTGTTAAATAAATCTTTTCTTTTAACATTATTATATAGATACAATGATAGAAATATAGATAATGTATGTAATTAGGCGCGCGTTTAACCACAAAATTAACTAATGAAGAGTGATAGGTAATGTGTCGAACGACGGAGCGACGGTATGGAGAGAGGAATATAGTAATGCGTTTAAAATCTTTTTTTTAAATTGATAATAGGTTCGCGTTTGACCACCATCTCATCTGATGATAAGTGATGATGTGGTTGAAGATGGATCACGCTTACATAGAAGTAACCTATTCACCCTTGACTTAAAGACTCTCAGGTTATAGCTATCGGGAAACACAGGGAATTCCAGTCCTTAGTTGTATGGGCAATGAAAGTATTCCCAAAACGGCATCAAGTCATTTAAATTGCAGTCGATTTGCGACTTTTGAGCGATCACTAAGAACTATAAATAAACTAAATTATACGTACAGCGCTTACCTAGCGCGGAGGCTTGTGCCATTGCGAGCTGGTAGGTGTAGATGAGCGGAGAGAACTGCATCATGGCCGCCGCCGCCGCCGCCGGAGACATGCCCGACGTGCCGCCCGCGCCCGACAGGCCTGCAAATGGGAGGTTAGGGCTTAAAGCTGCAACGTAGGGCTCCAGCACAACTCGACCGCCGACTATTTTATATACACTATTGATAATAGACTTGACCACCATCTCACCTGATGGTAAGTGATGATGTGGTCGAAGTTGGAGCACGCTTACCTAGAAGTAACCTATTCACTCTTGACTTAAAGACTAGGTTACAGCTATCGGGAAATACAGACTCCGTTTTCTTCCAAAACAATGATTATTTCATTTCATTTGGACTTTAAAAGAGACGTTGACCTCTGAGTTTGTTCAATTTCTTCTCAGAGTTAGGAAACACCGGCCTCATCTAGCTAAACTAAACTTAATTCGCAAATAAACAAAATATTTCATTTCATTTCATAAAGAACTATGCATAGCATGTATAAATAATCCTAAAAGACCCCTATCAAGTCTAGATTTCAAATAATCTGTTGACAAAGTCATAAAATTTCATCGTTTTTACATATTTCACGACTTAGTACTAAGTGAACAACGTTATTGCAGAAAATAATAGTCTGTCAGACTCTGACTCTACCCAGTATCTCCTCGCACACTTTCGCCGGGAACTATGGGAACACATATACGCTTCTATGCTTCAACAACATAGCTATCGATACAGGATTTCTACGCATAGTTCGTATGTTACGATATAGATGTCACTTCAAACTTAAGAGGTCGTCCTCTGTTTACCCAGAGTTGTCTCAACAAAATTGAAAGCCGACAAAAAAAGTTTGGTAAAACCCTTTGGTCATAGCAATTTGAAACTCAAGGCTGGTCGAACTGTGCTTTATTCTTATTATAAATAGTTTTAAAATATGAGTGTGTAAACTCAAACGGAACTACTACCTCGTAACAGTTGATGTTGCAACGCCTGCATGGCCGCTGCGCTGTGCTGTTCGAATGCCATTTGGGCGGCCGCAGCGGCTGCCAATTGCTGCAAACAAAGCAAAATTAAAAATACGTCACACAACATCCTTCGTATTCAATATAAGAATGTGTTCAGGATATTATAAGCGTCAATAGCCTAATGGATAAGAAGACGTTCCGAGTTCGAAACCCACCCATTACACTATTAACCCACTCCAGACACAAGCATATTTAGCTTAGTTGGAGGGGTTAATAAGATGGCTAGTAATGTGAATTCCACCTTTTTTAGGGTTCCGTAGTCAACAAGGAACCCTTATAGTTTCGCCATGTCCGTCTGTCTGTCCGTCTGTCCGCGGTTTAGCTCAAAAACTATTGGTACTAGAAAGTTGTACTTTGGCATGAGTATACACGTTAATAACGCCAATAAAGTGGTGAAATAAAATTTTGAAAAAAAACAATTATTTAGGGTACCTCCCATACATGTAAAGTGGGATGATAATTATTTTTTTTCGTTCTTCCCATAGTGTGGGATATCGTCGGATAGGTCTTTCAAAAATATTAGGGGTTTGGTAAGACCGTTTTTTGTTTAAGTAAGCCGTTCGTGACTTATCAAGCTTTAAAGTACCAATTTTCGTTAGAGTCAAGTGTCCCCCCCCTATATCAACTAAACGGATGTAGTTAGAAATTCAAATGTCACGGCAGTAACCTATATATAACGAAATTTAAAGGAAAACTATCACACATAAGTGGGCTTTACAAGTTTACGAGTAATAGTCGACCAATTGTATTTGACTCGAAAATTTCGAACAACTCTATAGAAATGTCGATAGATGGCGCTAAGCGCCAGTTGTATCGTGCTAGCTTCTTGTGACGATTGAGTAGTGTAGCTCTGTGTCCATATTTAAATTCAAAACACCGGCTATGACAAGTTTTATACAAATCTCTAAAAAAAATTAAAACTTTCCGTGCAAAATTGTCGGATCAGGTGAGGATTTGTATAGGAAGTCAAATTAGTTAGGTAGTCATGTTTGGCTTTTAGTTAGATTATGGTACGAAACGATCAGTCAGCGAATACGACACGCACTTGGCTGTTATAAAAACTACGGAACCCTACATTGCGCGTGGCCCAACACGCACTTGACCGGTTTTTATCTTAAAAAAAAGAAAAGAAAAAGATATTAATGGGATTGTGCCGCTTCTGTAGTGCATCAGGGATATTTGTTGAAGGTCGCGTCGACTGTTTTTATAAAGCGATCCGATAGTTTTAATTCCCAGCCCCAACCTTATCCTGATCTGTGTGGCGAGCAGACTCGACTATTTATATTATGTGAATTGCTGCTACAAATTGTACACCTTGGTGTTAGCCGTGTGGCAGTGATTCGCATATATGCATGGTTTTAGGTTATTAGAACAGGAATACTAATATGGGGTTAAGAAATATGGTTATTAACACAGTCATGATTTCACTCGCATTAAAGAAGTAATTATTAAAAATGAAATTGGTGTATCGAGAATCCTACTATCCTACTAATATTATAAATGCGAGAGGTTGTAAGAATGTATATTTGTTGCTCTTTCACGCAAAAACTACTGAACGGATGTGAATAAAATTTGGTAAATAGGTAGTTGACATCCTGGAATAACACATAGGCCGGAATTCCCACGGGATCGGGATTTACGCGGGAAAACCTTCCCATGCGAAAGAAGTCGCGGACAGACGCTAGTATTTCATATTTTTTAAGCTAGTGTGTTATTGGTTGGTCAATAGTGTGGTATATGGCAGAGCTGTGGACACTTCTTACCAGTTTGTTAGGTAGTTAAATCTTTAGAGTGTATTATAAATCATCGTTGATCTTGCAAAAGTCACTATGTGGTAAATAAACGAAATATTTAAAGAGTTACCTTTCAATATTGCGTTTATCAGATAGCTGTTTTTACAGCATGTGTGTATTAAAATAACGATTGAAACTTCATAAAAGAACGAAAATGATTTTTACTACATAGCGCCTTTTGCAAGCGCAACGACGAAATGTAAGGTTGATATTACAATATAGTTCGTTGATGTTTGACATATAAGTAAATATCGTCACCTGGTGTTGCTTATTGCTGCTGCTGTTTTGACTAGTGCTGCTTGACGATGATCCTGCAAAAGAAATGATAGATTTTATACATTTACTTGTTACATTAAATAAGCAAACAGCCTTGTTTATAATTATAAATACATTATGATCATGTGCTAAGTTTAAATACTTTTTAGCAAATATCCTACTTATCACTACGTAGTACAAAACAAAGTCACCCTTCGAAAAGTTTGTGAGGATGTATGTATATTTGTTGCTTTTTCACGCAAAAACTGTAGAACGGATCTTAATGAAATTTGGTAAGTAGATAATTGACATCCTGGAATAACACATATGCTACTTTTTATCCCGGAATTCCCACGGGATCGGGATTTACGCGGGACAAACCTCCCACGTGAACGAAGTCGCGGGCAAAAGCTAGTTTAATATAAATTTTGTATGGCGAATTTGAATGTAGAATCTACTGATTAATATTTAAACAGTCAGTATTTTTTAGCCATTGGTTAGATTTTTAAATAAGCCTGAATATATATATGTTTTCTCCAGTTTTAATTTGGAGGTTGGCTACCAGTCCAAGTTTGACCACTGAATGGAGGTTTGAGAATAGAAGAAGAGATAATAGTGGCAAGATTTACTTATTCTTAGGTCACACAAATATGAGGAGTTTATTAGTACATAATGTTGTTTGGTAAACCCATTATCTTCATTGCGATCTAAAGCTAAATAATAGTAAAAATGTCTGAATGTTATTAATTTATACATCATATAAAACTTAGTATACCAGGTTTTTTAATTCGATGCAGTAAGCAGACATAAATTAAAGTCACATTTTAACCAACGAAAAAAAACGGAGGAGGTTATCAACTCGACGCGTATATTGTATTTTTTTTTTATTATGTATGATCATCGATTACTCGAAAACGGCTGGACCGATTTGGAAAATTCTTTTTTGTTTTAAGGGTATACTTCGAAATTGGTCCCATTGTCACCAAATCAGGATCTGATGATGGGATCCTGGAGAAATCGAGGGAACTCTACAAATATTATACGCACATCTATAGTGATTTGAATATTTTTTATAGTAACTTGTGTAATTGCATTCGAAAAGCACCATTTGTGAAGTGGATCTGATGACGAAGACCACAGATGGCCACTGGAACTACTCAATATATAAATAGGAATAATAAATATTTCTTGTGTTCCGCTTCAATTACTTGAATGTGGTTATTAAGCACAATATGCTCGTCACAACGTATATGGTGAAGTGAAGCTGATGGTGAAGTACCAGGAGAACTCCTCAACAATTAACGACCCAGCATCGGGAAAATCAATATTTTGTTAAAGGTAATAAGTAGTTGACATTTAAGCTTTTGTAACTAGGTAAATTACAAACTGACTAACTAAAAGAGAGTAACATAAACTTCGGAAGTCGGTGCCAAAAACGAAAATACAAAACCAAAGACACCGACTACCGAAAGTAAGTTTTTTTTTCACTTTGCAGTGTTTTTTGGAAGTCAGTTTAATTTTTTGTTAAAAAGATTTTTTTTTTAATAATGATACCACACTTAACCCAAAAGTGATGGATTCATTTAATCGAATAATAAATGAGCGACTGTTAATTGTGAGAAATATAAATAAATGATATAATAATAGATTTATTTTAATAAAATCTAGTTACTACTTAAAAATAAATGATAATAGTATATATTTTTTTAAATATTCATATCTAACCAGACATGATAAAAGCCACTCTTTTACAAATTGTTTCATGCAATTAATTTAGTTAAATCAAAATTTCAAAGTCGTCATTATCTTAAAACAATGAAACTACTGCATGCAAGTCTACTGCATTATATTTGCAAGAACTAAACTGTTTTCGTACCAAAACTTTATACGCTCTCTACAAATCATGATTTTAGAACATTTTTATATTGTTTACCTTTTCCTTTCTTGGCAGGAACTTCACTGGTTTCTCTGGAGCGGTCCGAGTGGTGACTTCGCAGTGTTTCTGATGACGCCAACGTTCTGAATAAAACACAGATAGATATATATATACTAAATGATTTTTTTACTACTAAAAAATCAGGAGGCCGCGGTGTCTGTGTCTTGAGAGAAAATAAATAAAACTAAAGAGGAGTGACTATCATCGTCATAAGTTTCACTAGCAATTTAGAGGATTTATTCAGGAGGAAAATCATCAGATGACTTTTCCCGCTTTGGGTTTGGATTGTGTTTTTTTTCGATACATAACAATTTCAAAAATTACCATCTCAGAATCCAATAATTTGTTTTGACGGAATTATGTGTAAACTAATCGCGAAATTTGAGATACGAATTACGATGACCCTGATATACTAAACTAACCTATAAAAATCTCGTATCACAGTGTTTGTTATAGAACTCCTCCGAAACAGCTTGACTGATTTTTTCTGAAACTTTTTGTTTGTGTCCGAATTGGTCGCAGGCTATTTTCTTTTTTCACTAGAATTCTTTCTTACTCTTACTCATATTATAAATGTGAGTTTGTGAAGATAGCTGAATTCCTGGAATAAATATGTAATATAAAAGTAGCCTATGTACAGGCTACTTTTTATCCCGAAACTCCCACGGGATTGAGATTTGCGTGGGAAAACCTACCACGCGAACGAAGTCGCAGACAGAAGCTAGTAATATATGGCAAAACAGTTGGCCGGGTCAGTATACAGAGTTGATACGACAGAGGGGCTTTCCTTTAAACTGCCTACACCAGGTACCAAAGGTGTTCCAAAAATCAATTAAATAGGTAGGTAGTACTTTAGTAGTATCAAATGATTTGATAAGATTTTTCCCCGTTTGAACACGATGTATCTTTCCTAAAGCTTTGGTTTCCTAGGAAAGCGGTGCCGTCATATAGCGGCCGTAATATTACGGACGCAAAAAGGCGGCCGTCTTTACGGTGACGATATGTGGAAAGTTCCACGGCCGTTTTAACACAGTCTGCTTCATCGCTATCAATGAAACGTTCACGAAACCATCTGTCACCGACAAGACGGCCGTCATGCAAATGGCGGCACCACTTTTTGACGTTACGGTGTCAGTTACCGCTCTCTAGGAAACCGCGCCATTTTGTTTACACAGACAACGTTCTAGTGACGTCATTCACCGCTGTATTACGGCCGCTATATGACGGCACCGCTATCCTAGGAAAACAAAGCTTTACAGTTGATTATGTTTATACGCATAGATCATGCACCTTAAAACGATAAATCCGAGTATAATCTACGATACATTGTTGCCGTTCTGACTCTATCTGACATAAAAGCCGGCGCGAGCGAAAACCCCGCCGCCCGCCTCGACACGAGATAACACACGCTCCGGCGCGCACGCTACTTTGCCGCTTTGTTACCTGGGTATCTAAGGTCAGTCACATTTATTTACATAGGTGAAAGGGTGATTGCGTTTGACTCTAATTTTGTAAGCTATTTAGTTTTTTAGAAAAAAAAAAAAAAAAACAAATACTAATTTTTGGCGCTTTTTATTTTTAAACCATATCAAATTAATACTAAACACGTATAGTACACGTATTGTAATATAATGCCCCTCTGCCGTATCAACTCTGTATAACAGTAGACTGTATATAAGTTTGACTGTTTACCTTGGTGCAGGTGGAGGTGCAGGCGTCTTGCTGGGAGCTGGAGACGACGCGGCGCCGCTCCGGGATGTACTGCGCGACACCGACATCTGGACAACAATACACGTTACTAATACCGAGTTTTTATTTGTATTACTAGCAGAAGAGAAGAGGGCTTCGCTCACGTGGACTTAATCACGATAAAAACATTACCCTCCTTTTTGCAGACGGGTAAATAACCTTCCTCAAGCTTCAAGCTACTTCCATACCTAATTTCACCCAAATCCGCCCAGTACATTCGAAGATTAGCGTGTTTAAACAAACAAACAAGCTTTTCCGCTTTATAATATTAGTATGGATTATGAATGAGTCCCCTCTTGACCTTGATCACGCCTGATGGTAATCGTTAGATGGGGTTACGATGGGACGATCGAGCTAAGATGCGTTTTCACTCTTCCTTTAAATGCCGACGGGTTATATGTTGGATTCATTTTGGTTCTGCCCACATTAAATTTAGAGACGCGCTTATATCTACAAGTGTGGTTAGTTACACTGTTATCTGCATACGCCAGTTAAATTGATATTTGAAAAATTTTACTGATGTGGACTATTCGCACGATAATGCAAAAGACAAATTTGCCGGGCCGTGAAAATTACGACGATCAGTTTATTTCAGTATTCAAAATGAAAATTAATAAAATATAATTATTAATTATGTACTCGGTATTTAATCTAGTATTATACAGGGTTATTGGTAAACTAATAACCTCGCAGGACTATTACTAACATCATAAACAACAACTTTTGTTTTATGACTTTTTAGAAAACATAATACATGTGCCAAAAACAAACGTTCAAGATTTTGTACTATTAGTTTAACTACTAGTTGTAACAGGGGCAAGTAGTAACAAGCATTTTTACCTAGATAATAGAATAATTTAGGATAAGAATTTAGGAGGTTAGGATTATTACACTTATAGATTTATTCAAATAGATTTGGCGTTTGTTTGGTTCGATTATGTTAACTGTAATTTTACACCAAATAAGAGATATATTATTTTATATCAGTTATATTAAACAACCTTTCTGTGGGGTATGTTGTAACAATTTCATGGGGCAAGCTGTAACTTATTACACCTTGCCCCTTATTGACTTATTAATTCTAAGAAATAACATGGTTCAAATTAAAAATCTTCTTTTCGTGTTTTAACACCTCTTTTTGTTGAACTCGATTTATTATGTGTTTCAGAATGTAACACTACAAAAGAAAGACTGAACGTGCTTTTCAAAGCCAAGATGTGTACGAATTGGCTTCGGTTGAAGTCTACCCAGGAAAAACGATGACATATATGACATTCCTGGAATCGTGAAGGATTCTTTGCCATTAGCAAAATCTTCTGGTCTTCAATAGCAAAATTATTTGTCTCCATCTAAAATAAGACCTTACCCGAAAACTCCACCACGAAAATAAATTAACCGCCCACAGACACGCCCGAGAAGATTGAGTTACATACGGGATATGAAGAAAAAACAAATACGAAAAAGAAAACAAAACTTAAAAAAGGAAGAACAGATTTTTTTTTTAAATTTGTTTAAGAATAAAACTTAAAAAAGTTTAAGTCTGTTTAAGCGTGTCTAAAGTTTCTGAAGTTAAATATGCTAAATATAAAACTAGTTCTCAATTACGACTGTTACAATTTGCCCCAAGCCTGTTACAACTAGCCCCAATCGCGGGGTAAGTTTGAACACGCGCCATTTCTTTTTCTAAACCTTTTCTACAAGAATTCGTCATAGGTTTGATCAAAATTTTATTTGAAATCCATGCTTCAATAGTAGCTCATTCGAACAGTATTGTTGTACCTATTACCTGAATACCAAACCAGTAGCCTTCTATAGCCAAGAAACGAAAAATTGTTACAACTAGCCCCCCGTTCCCCTACTAGCGCTTTTTTTTTTCATTTAGAGCAATATTTTTATTATTGTATGAAAATCTGATGAACTAAAATATGATGAATTATTAAAAGTCATAAAACAAAATTTGTTGTTTATGACGTTACTAACATAGTCCTGAGAGATTTTTAGTATTTTACCAATAACCCTGTATAACAAACTAGTATGAATATTCGTACGGCGAATCTAACATCTCGAGACTTTTTATTTATAAAATAGTATTATGTAAAGACACAACATTTAAATATTATAAGACTTACCAGTACCTACGATGAAACAGCATTAGAAACAAACATCTTCTCACAGAAAATTGCATCATTATTCTATACTATTATTTATTTATTTAGTTATTGTCGCATGACTTTGTTGAACCTGTGAGAGAGGTATTATACAAGTAAGTTACCTGCCACTTTAAATAGACTCCGGACTCAGGTAGGTTGAAGCTAAGAAACCCTGCTCGGATGGAGATTTATTAATGACTCTGGCCCAGGAGTGTAAATAGGATGCTGCTCCGCAAATCATGACACACTCGATGACCTGTCCTGCGTAGATTATCATCGACACGCATTTTTTTTCTGTGGGTAAACCATCAAATGACTCTTTCCGTTTTGGGTGGAGGGGAAGGAAGTGTCAAACTTCTACTTACTAAAAACCTATCCTGTTCCTTCACTCCCGTTACGTTCCGAGGCTGCGGTATTTATTTATTTATTCAAACATTATGTACAATAGTGGTACTTGGGCGGTTTTAATGCAACAAGGAATTCTCTACCAGTCAACCTTTGGGTTAAAGAGGCGACAATAGTATCTCGTTAGAACATTCTAGTAATCCTGGCAGGCAATGGGCCTGTCGGGCCCCGTCAATGCTGACTGCTCTTAGAGGCGCGCGTGGAACACGTCGCGCCGTCGCCCCGGGCCTGGTCCTTACCGGACGATAAGCTAACCCTGCTCCCCGTACGCAAATCCATGCCTGCGGTGGCTCGGTTCATGATCTCCGACGCCCGGAGCATATCCTGCGGCGGCTGGGGCGCGAGGAACGGAGTTGCCTCTCACTAGATCTCCATCGACACGCTTTTTTTCGGTGGGAAAATTATCAAACGGTGGCTCTGTTGGGCTCAATCAATGCTGCTGAATGCACTTTGAGGCGTGGTGGAATACTCGGTCGGTGAGCAACCCCTGGTCGGCGTCCGTGACCGACACGTTATGAAGTACAAGTTACCTGTAGAGGGCGGTGCTGGTGCGAGTGCGCGGGCAGCGACACCTGGTGCGGCGCGTGCGGCGCGTGCGCGGCGTGCGGCGCGGGCGCGGGCGGCGGCGACGCGGCGGGCGCGGCCAGGCGGCGCTCGATCTCTTGCTCCTGCTGCAGTGCGCGCACGAACGTTATGAAGTACAAGTTACCTGCAGAGGGCGGTGCTGGTGCGAGTGCGCGGGCGGCGGCGCCTGGTGCGGCGCGTGCGGCGCGTGCGCGGCGTGCGGCGCGGGCGCGGGCGGCGGGGACGCGGCGGGCGCGGCCAGGCGGCGCTCGATCTCTTGCTCCTGCTGCAGTGCGCGCACGAACGTTATGAAGTACAAGTTACCTGCAGAGGGCGGTGCTGGTGCGAGTGCGCGGGCGGCGGCGCCTGGTGCGGCGCGTGCGGCGCGTGCGCGGCGTGCGGCGCGGGCGCGGGCGGCGGGGACGCGGCGGGCGCGGCCAGGCGGCGCTCGATCTCTTGCTCCTGCTGCAGTGCGCGCACGAACGTTATGAAGTACAAGTTACCTGCAGAGGGCGGTGCTGGTGCGAGTGCGCGGGCGGCGGCGCCTGGTGCGGCGCGTGCGGCGCGTGCGCGGCGTGCGGCGCGGGCGCGGGCGGCGGGGACGCGGCGGGCGCGGCCAGGCGGCGCTCGATCTCTTGCTCCTGCTGCAGTGCGCGCACGAACGTTATGAAGTACAAGTTACCTGCAGAGGGCGGTGTTGGTGCGAGTGCGCGGGCGGCGGCGCCTGGTGCGGCGCGTGCGGCGCGTGCGCGGCGTGCGGCGCGGGCGCGGGCGGCGGGGACGCGGCGGGCGCGGCCAGGCGGCGCTCGATCTCTTGCTCCTGCTGCAGTGCGCGCACGAACGTTATGAAGTACAAGTTACCTGCAGAGGGCGGTGCTGGTGCGAGTGCGCGGGCGGCGGCGCCTGGTGCGGCGCGTGCGGCGCGTGCGCGGCGTGCGGCGCGGGCGCGGGCGGCGGGGACGCGGCGGGCGCGGCCAGGCGGCGCTCGATCTCTTGCTCCTGCTGCAGTGCGCGCACGAACGTTATGAAGTACAAGTTACCTGCAGAGGGCGGTGCTGGTGCGAGTGCGCGGGCGGCGGCGCCTGGTGCGGCGCGTGCGGCGCGTGCGCGGCGTGCGGCGCGGGCGCGGGCGGCGGGGACGCGGCGGGCGCGGCCAGGCGGCGCTCGATCTCTTGCTCCTGCTGCAGTGCGCGCACGAACGCAGTCTTCAGGCGGGCCGTGTGCTCCGCCTGCCGAGCACAGGTAATCATACCGTCCAGACAAGTACGCCCTACGCGCCCACACTCCCACCGGATCACAACCATAAATCGCGTCAAACATCTTTCCCGCTCTGAAGTACGTCGCAATAGATAGCGCAGTAGTCAATCTTACAACTAAAAACCCCTATCTTGCGGAAAATGGCACCTATAAGGGCGTTTCAGTTGTGCACTTAATACTGTTGTTAACACTGGCAAAATTACCAGGACGTGGAAATTATGACTGTTACACGTTCTAATCATCCTTAATTCGTCGTCATAGTTTTTTCTTGTTATTGTTACTGTTGTTTGTTCCTTATTTTTGTATGTGAGTTTAAAACAGAAAAATATATAAACGTGACAGTTATTTTACGCGATTGCACCTACGCGGTCATTGTGAACACCTAACTTCAGAGCGGCAAAGTTGCTTGACGCGAACTGTACCACTGAGAGATATCACGTGTCGCTAGAGACTTTGCAACCTTCGCGCTCTGGTATGCGTCATCGGCTACAGGGCGTGAATTTCTAATGACAGCCTTAATTACGATGGGAGATATTTGTGCCACTGAAATGCGATAGCCAAGGGATGTTCCCTTGGCTATCGTACATTTTTTCCTCGTAGGCTTAGTAACTTGGACATGTTGGTGAGGCAAGACGTGATATTGCGTGTAGTATGAAACGAGGTTCACAAAATTCAGGACAGATTCGATTCAGTTATCAACTTTCTCATACAACTATGTTAAAAATGTCATTTGGAAAAATTACTAACTTAGATATTCCGTTCCTTAGTCTTCTTAACATTTTGTCGTCTCTGTTCAGAATATTATTACCTCACAAGCTTATACATCCGGTGGAACTGTGGACTACGCTAATTCTTAAGGGATCTAATCTTCATTTCACAATATTCTTAGTACTGAATATCTCATTCAGAATGGAATTTAAAGGCAGCAAGAAAGACGTTTATTAAAAATGGTAGAATTTAATTAAGTAATTATCTAATATTAATACTATTAATCTTATAGTGTTCCTATAAAAATGGCACGTAGGGTCTGAAAAAAAATCACTTTTATTTGACCCATCACCCATTTTTATCATTATCTGATACCACCATCATATTTTAAAGCAGCAATAGTGTTTTATAAGCATTGTAACATGTCGTATACAACATTAGTTTTTGTTTATGCAAAACATGAATATAGTTTGTTCAGATTAAGTAACTGAATCGATTCCAATGATTTTTATAGCATGTTATATTTTGACACAAATATCTTTATAAAGTTTACAAGATGATGCTGGTGAGCATGTTTTAGTATGGACAACCAGATAACATTTTTACGGAATTGTTTTGAAATTTTGTACATAGATCTTTACATAACCTCTTGAGACCCTCGGGTTCACCTATGATACCGAGATTCTATAATTTATTTCCGCGCTATCTAGAAGTTTTGCTGAGAACTAAGTACGTAGTAAGTTTGGTGGTAGGACTGTGTGTCGTCAAATGTGGTTTCGGTGAATTCAACGGAGTTTAACAGTTGTTTACGTTCAGTTGCGCTGTTGTTTATATTGTTTAAATTCAAGAGGATACGACTTGATTTTATACTCTGGGTCTCAAGAGGATAAAAATACCAGATCCATGTTTCGCATCAACAAAACTAATGTCGAACATTTTTAAATAATGTTTGGTGGAATATGCGAGGTAGTATTTGCGTGCTAACCTTTAACGCCCGCTTGACGTTCCCGGAGACGCAGAGCTCGCAGAGGCGGCGCGCGGAGGGCGGGGGCGGCGCGGGCGTGAAGGTGGCGTCGTGGCGGCGCGCGCCGGCGCCCCCGCCGCGCTCCCAGCGCCACACGGGCGTGAAGTCGCAGCCGCACTGCGCGCACACCGCCGGCACCGACGACCGCGGCATGCTGCACACACGACATTAGTCAGCCTTACACGATTCATAATAGACTCGCGTTTGACCACCATCTCACCTGATAGTAAGTAATGATGAGGTGGAAGATGGAGCACGCTTGCCTAAAAGTAACCTATTCACTCTTAACTTAAACACCCCTAGGTTATAGCTATCGGGAAACACTCTCCGGCAGGGAATTCCACTCCTTAGCCGTACGCACAATGAAAGTATTCCCAAAACGTTTTGTGCGTATAGGTGGGATGTCCACCATGTAACGATAGCGCATCACCGTTTGTCTTGTAGTCCGATGATGGAACGGGCTTGACGGAATTAGATTGTGTAATTCCATCGCACACTCCCTGAAATGTAACCGATAGAAAACCGATAGACTAGCAACTCATCGCCGATGTTCAAGCCTTCAAGGCTTTGATTCGACCAGTGTATCGTTGCCAATGAGTCTATTGGCCCGTTTCTCACGTTCCCACTGCGAGCGTCAATAGCCTACTGGCTAAGGTGTAGGCCTTGTGATCGAGAGCTTCCAAGTTCGAACCCCACCCCATTACTTTTATTTATTTATTTTATTTTCGGAAAGCTTACAGACTAATAACATTATAATAATAATATATTAAAACTACGTTGCTAATCACAAGCCTTCACAGATAAATACAAAATTATGTAATAAAGAATATGTTTAAACTAAATTAGCATAATATAAAATAGACACATGCGTTCTGTTCGACTACACACACAATACAACAATTAATTTAAGTTCAGGTGTACAGTTCAATTAAAGTGCATGTAGGTGTCTCATGTACAAAAAATGGCTTTGCAAAAAAAGAGCTTCCTTAGTGTGTTTGCATTGGTGTAAAACAAATCAATACCATGTTTACAAGAAATTTTGTTGAAGCTGCAATAGGCTCTAGAGCATTACGCCTATAGTTAGTGTTAGCAACACTCAAACCCCACCCCACACACTATTGCCCTGAACTCACTCCAACTACAAGCATATTTAGCTTAGTTGTACAAGGTTGTTGGTTTGTGTGGTACAAGGACATGCCATTTTCCTCATCATGTTTTTCTTCACCGATTTGAGAGCAGTAGTGATAATATAAATTACACCTAGGCTTGTTCATACTCGGTCACTGACAGGAACGCTCCGAACTAGTACAATTGTTCAAATGTACTAGTTCGGTCTTCTAGTACTATTAGTTCATTGATAATTAAGACATCAGTCAGACGTGATGGAATACCTGCATATTTGATTTTCCTTCATACTTTGCAGGCTTAGGACTATCATTTTAATTATGATACATTTTAAATAATTTAAATAAGTAATATTGAATGAATTATTAAAATGGCGTATTTAAAAATCAAATATTTACAGTGATCTTCATTTTTATATAAATATTTTCTTTTTTACAATCCACACGAAACAAAACCAAGCATAAGCAACATAAACTTGAACTTATATTGTTGAACCAATGACGTTACAAACGTCATTGGTCAAACAACTTCACTTAACAAAGTTAAAATAACAAATAAAAACATCGAAAACAATTACTATCAAAGAGCTATAGAACGTCCGGGCCATAGATTATGCACATAAATGACCGGGCACAGATTCTCGTTCTCCAGGTCATCGTAGTTCGTACATCACTTATTCGTTCAGCCGTTCTTACTCGGCTCTCGCGATTGGATGTCGCTAGGATTGGTGATTAGTTCACTGTACTAGATGACCGATTTGAGCGACAGAAACAGAATAGTTCGTTCTAGTTCACATGACGGAATTGCGTCCTAACAGTACATAGTACATGTACTACACAAGCCTAATTACACCTACTGTGCCTAACTGGGTTCGAACACGACACGACCTGCTACTCGCCAGTCGAGCCCATAACCATTGGGCCAACGGAGCTCGTGGCTAAATATTAATAGTCTCACGGGTAGATCTTGACTTGTGGTCCATGGATGACCATCCTAACATATAAAAATTCCTACTTGCCTCGAAAAGCACGCATATTCGTTCCGGCTGTCATTTGTAGTTTTTTGGCAGTCATTATGGGTACTCAAATTCAATTCTAACCGGTTGCAGCTGGGTACTAGTGATTTACATGGAGCGACCGCCTATCCAGTAGCCCGGTAACTTCAATACCCAGTCCTATCAAGACAGGTGTCAGCGTTTCTAGCTTGGAGCAATGGCTAAACGAACTTTCCGAGGCAATGAGGAAACTTGATATGTATAATCCTTGTAGATTACGACACAATCTACAAGGATTTTAACATATCAAGATCCTTGTAGATTGTGTCGTGCAACTGTTTAATTTAATTTAATTAATAATTTATTCTCAAGTTAAAAAGACTCATATACAACATGTAATTTAAAGGCCGAGTGCACGGCTTCTTTGGATGATAACAAACGATATGGCAAGGGTTTTCTAATCCTATGTCTAGATGTGTGGAGGCTATTAGAAATTTCAATACATTGATACCAGAGGCCGAATATTTCAAATTAAGAAGAACGAAGAGAATTATCGCGTTATTGGCAAGTGACGTGGAAAGTTATTGACCCTCGTAGTGCTGTGACACGTTTGTTATGATTGGTATTCAAGAAATATATGAAACAGATAATTTGGTATCAATTCTTTGAGTCAGTTATTTTGAGCTGAAACTGTGCATAGAGACTTACCTTACATACCAGATGTTGTCTTCAGCCCTTTTGGATAGATATGGGGTTTCCGTTACACATTGTATACAAATATAATATATATCTTAACCTAAATTGGACGTAGTTACGCAAAAAGGATCCAACCCACAAAATGTCAGTTTTGAGATAATGAAGTTTAAGTTGTATTTGCTCTTTGATATTCTATTTTGTGATTTTGTTGATTTGGGACAAAGTTGTAAAAACTGGTGTCCTTTTTATAGAAATATGTGTTATTGGGAATAAATAAACATTTATAGAGATATTTAAGTAAATATGGGGTTGGATCGTTTAAGCTAAAAGCCATTTTCAATTATGCTAAGCTTATATTGAATTTCGCAATAACGATCCAGCATGGCAAATTGTTATATAATTATGGATTTATATAATAAAACAGTAAATTTTATTTATTGAATTTTTGTTATATGTCTGAATACAAAAAAAAAACACTTAAGATCAGTTTTACATTATATAAAGCTTAAGCTATTTATATATTCTTCTGTTTGCAATGATTTGTCATCACTTAACTTTATTCAACTTCCTCCATTTCAATATTAAAGTCTGGTTCACCCCCAAACCCTTCGAAATCGTCTTGAAGATTGGTATTACCTTTTTGAGTTATTATTTGTTGCTTAGTTTCGATATCGTATAATTTCTCTATAATGACCCAAGGTTGGATCAATTTTGCGAAATTAAAATATAAACCTGTCATAGATGTGGGTTGGTACCCCATACTAATAAAAAGGTCAAATTCACATATTTTGACTAGGGTGTTTTTACTAATCGAAAATATAGACCATAGAGACTAATTTGGCATACTCAGCTCATTTTCGACCATACTGTGGGTTGGATCCTTTTTGCGTAACTACGTCCAATTATATAAGTACTTACATAATATAATAACAATTGTGTTAGTAAATAAAACTTAATACTATGTTCGTATTGTTCGTATCACTATATTGCACTAAGTTTTTGTGCCACGGTTTAATAGTAGTACCTACTCTCTACTGCACAAACATAATCTTCGCCCTTGAGAGGTCGAAGAGACAACATCTGATGTTCGTGAAGAAACAAAATACGAATGGAGTATAGGTTGAGTCGCAAGTTGCAAGATAGGTCTATAGGTGCGCAATACATATGGCAAGTTTAATGCTGTTTTCTTACCGGTCTTCAGCAGTGAGATAGTCCACAACATGTTCCAGTCCTACCAGGTAGACGAAATCGGTGTTGCTGGGCGAAGGAATGAAGTTCATTTCTGGTGGTGGCGGTTTGGGAGGAGGGATCTGAGAACAAAAGTAGTATACATTAGAAAAAAAAGAATTCGAAATACACTAAGCTTTAGAAATAAGTTTTTTTTGCTCACTTTTCGTTACAACCGCAACAATTTCATAGTTTAGGCGCAGAAGGCTTAATTCTCAAAGTAATAACAGAGTCACAGAAGGACCAACTCTCAAAATTTTCTAAAAGCCTAATTTTAATATCCGTATGGCGTTTAATAATCGATAGTAAATAAATTAAATATTATTATTATTTATTTCATAACGTCATTTAAATATCGTGTTGGGCCCAGTAGGTAGCCACGCTAGGCGCGGCCTTAGTGGCGTTTATAAGGTGGATGAGAGAGGTGAAAACTTATTTGCGAAAATAAGTAACCGTTTATTTTACTTTATTAATATTAAATATTTAATTATTTTAAGTCATAAGCCATATATTCATTGTAGGCACCAATTCACCAGAAAAGAAAGAGGACGCGTGGCGCAAAAAGCCCAAAAGCCATACTAAAATTATTAAAGATTTATTTTTATTTTTTATTGAAGATAGGCTCGCATTCGACCACGCAAATAAGGAAAGGGACAATTTTTTTCGCTCAATATAAATATATTTTTGTTTTGCTGACTCTACCCAACTGGTTCGATTTGTCAGCTATGACGTCACAGTATGGCGCTAAGTCGATCCTAGTCTTAGTCGAATTGCACAGTACTCTCATATCTTAATGGGATGGTACGAACCCGAGAGCTCTTGCATAGCATTCGCGCTTGCGACCACTAGACCACCGAGGCATGTGAAAGTTAACATTATATTATATTGATATACTAGCAGTCGCAAGGGGCTTCGCTCACGTGGACTTTATCACGTTAAGAACATAACGTATAAGTTTTAGTTAAGTGATATATACATATTAGTTTATTTATAGGTATTTATTGTGATAGGATGTATTTTATTATGTATGTATGAGCCAAGTTGCCTGAAATGTATAAATAAATTGATTGATAACCACCTTATTTTGCAGTTCTTCCAAACCTTTCTCGAGCTTCAAGCTAGTTCCATACCAAACTTCACCCAGGACTTTAGAAGATTAGCGCGTTCAAACAAACAAACTTTTCCGTTTTATAATATTAGTATAGATATAAGGGTTTCGTAGTGTTTCATACCTGCAGTAATGTCTTTTCAAGCTGTTTCCGTAGCGCCAGTTTAGCGGCGGCCTGTCGCTGGGCGGGCGTCTGCGTGTCCTCAGAACTGCGGGAGCTTGCCTATAATGCGAGGACAATGTTGCTATTATTGGGCCTTTATATTTGTCTCTTGGTAATAAATACTTTAGGAGATTTGATATCAGTTTTGGAACTTCTAACTTTATTATGACTGGGTCAATTCTTCTATTCTTTTTTTTTTTGAACGTTGAACGACTATACCTATTTAGCTATACCCATTGTATCGTTACGACATTTTAACGGTTCACGGCAGTCGCCTCTGCATTTTTTTGTTTGAAGATCTGTAGTGTGTATAGTTCCCGAATAAAATAGACGAAAATGAATGACAATAGCCTAATGGCTAAGGTCGGCCTTGTGATAGAGAGGTCTAAACCCCACCCATTACACTATGGCCATGAACCCACTTAAGACACAAGCATACTAGGGTTAACAAGATTGCTAGTAATGTGAATACTATTCACATTGCTAATTCTCTTTATAAAAAGTCGAAGAAAAAAGCTAAGAAATGTTAGATTTGCCAACACGAGAAATCGATATGTTTTTTATCCTATTAACTACGACTGTCGTACTAGTCGTTCCGATTTACTTAAGAATCTGTCGTCTCTGCATAAAAAAGTCGTGAACGATAGTTACTCGTTTCGTCTTATATGTCAACTCCATCATTTAAATACAAAGCTACGACCCTTTAAACGAAACGATAATCTATCGTCACGATATAGCAGGAAGGCACCCTTAGAATTAGATAAAACTGAAATCAAACCAATTTTTGTTCATAAATATTACAAACGCAAAGTAGCATTAAAAAATTGGCCAAGTGCGAGTCGGACTCGCCCATGAAGGGTTCCGTGGTAACTATAATAAATATAATATACTTAATTTAAAAAAAAAAAAACCATAAAATTTCTTAAAACTAGCTTATTTACAATTTTTACAACTACGTCATTATTATAGAAGTTAGAGGGGGGGGGGGACATATTTTACCACTTTGGAAGCGTATATCTTTTAAAAGATTAACTTTATAAAAAAGTCATTTTAGAAACCTTAATGGGTTTTTAAAGACCTGTCTATAGATACTACACACGTATAGGTTTCATGAAAAAAAAATATTTTCAGTTTCATTTCCATGTATGGGGAGCCCCCTTTATTTTAAATGTTTTTTTAAATTTTCTCTTAAAATCGGAAAGCGGTTCACAGAATACATCGATCTACCAAGTTTTACATGTATAGTCCTAATAGTTTATAATAAAATGGCTGTGACATACAGACGGACGGACAGACAGACAGACGGACAGACATGTCGAAACTATAAGGGTTCCGTTTTTTGCCGGCACGGTATTTTGGAGTTATTAGGTACTTTAACTTAGAAAGTCATTGATTCGGTGGCCTGTATATTCACTACTCTGGATTTGAAACCTGTGTAGCGACATCTATCTCGCAACATACAAACTAAACGATAGAAATCCTGTATCGCGCAAACAAAGTTTACCGCTCAACTAGCCTACATACAAATCACCCGATTACAAACATCGGGCAGTTGCCCACCAGACAAAAACACCTGTCTGGTCGGAGGATCCTCCCTTTTCAATGGGCATGCGGGACTTTACACCCTGTTCTTCATACCCCAAACCTGAATTCCATTAAATCACTATTCCGATAGAAATCGGTGGTATTTTTTTTTTAAATTAGACTGTCTATATAGTCTAGCTTAGCTCGTACCTTCCTTGAACATAATATTTTAGACGCGAATAGTAATTTACAGTTACGTAGTTGCGACAGAACTAACGCTTACCCAAAATCCTTGAAATCATTTCTAGATCTCGGCTTTACAATTTATAAGTTGGCAAAAACTACACCAATCATAATTATATCACCACATATCATCTTACTCAAAGTTCCTTCTGATTTTGAAATAAACTGTCCTAAAGAAGTTTTAGGTCACTAGTAGGCAGGTATTATTGTTATTTATTTATTATATACTATATTGTACACTTAAATATATTTCTATGGATACAAAAAGCTAAAACCAGTGTACAATAGGCGGTCTTAACGCATAGAGCGATCTCTTACAGACAACCTTTAGATGGACAGAACTTAAAGGACACAGATATGGGAGGTATCTCATTTTTACCAAAGGCAACTATTTTGGTAGTGCATAGCTAAACTAATGAAACAAGTGGGCATAGAAGTAATAAAGAAATAGATTCAACTATGTATTAGTGAATTGACATCACTTTTTCATACTCACTGCATCACTCGTACTACTGGTCACCGACGAATTGTCCTGGGGTTGCTTGCAACGTAATTTAATTATAAGAACTACTTAAAACTTTGATAACTAATTAACCTGTATTATGGATACATTGTAAAAATTGATATTTTGAAAAGAGTAACTGTGGAGTTTCTTGCCGTTTCTTCTCCATAGAAAACGACAAATTTCGAACCATGCACCAACTTTTAGCCTATGTGAAATAAAATATTTTGAGTTTGATATTACCAAGAAAATATCTGTCTATGGAGTAGCAGAGAAAGGGTTTTATAAGTATATCACTCGTGACTGTGTGTTAGTAATGAGCAAGTTTTATTTTACACATACTTCTCCTTAATTGTGTTATTATTCACGAAAAGATGACTAAAGCTCCCAAGATAATATCTTTTCTTTGAGTTTTTAACTTGTTATTTATTGAGCTACAGCATTAAAAAGAGCTAACATAGCTTTAGTGTAGCAAAACATTGTGAGGGATCCGTTATATCTTAGAACCAAATCTGGAGACATGAGATATCAATTAGAAGGCCCTAATAGTGGCGGATTACGATCCAATCCCACTTATAGTCAGGAGGCCTGCATCCCAGCAGACGAATGTTATAAGCTGGTTATAGTGGGCAACTATAGTATATATAATTAACGGAAATGTCTTTGAGATAGCTTTTTTATTTTTGATTTAGATGACTATATAAACCAATGCTGGACCAATGTAGGTTATATCGATTTAGATCCGTTAAGGGCGTTTAGTTTCCATCGTTTCTGATTGATTTTATTGTGAAACACCTTAACAATAGGCGAGGGACCGTTAGAACTGCTGCCTGGGGGCAAACAACTAGGATTTTATTTGATTTTTTAATAAAATCCTAGATTATTATACTTTGTTGATAGCTGATGAAACATAGATATTTTTAGACATATCTTGGACTCCAGATTTATGTACTGTATATTGTTATAGCTGTACTCAATCTCTTAGTCTGTAGTCTGTCTCTGTACTTATTAAAATAAAATAAATCTGCAAAACAGGTGCCATAATATTATAACGACCTAATTTATTTAACTTTTGTACCATTTTGGTTATTGGGGTCGGAAAGCATCTTATTTTACATGTAAAAATCAAATCTCATACATTTCAAAATATCTAATCTAATAGCTGAAAAACCGGTAATTTTTATAAAAATCGATTATCTTGAAAACGGTTATTTTTAAGGCAACTTGTTTTATAGTCAAATGAGTTAGACATTATGGAAACTACACGCCCTTAACGGATCTAGGTCGACTTAACCTGTAACCCTGTAGTTATCTATTTATATATTTAGTGTAAATGCAGTATTTATTACCTTATTCGTAGATGCATGTTGGTTGGCCGGCGGCGGTGCCGGTGTGATGGTCACTGAGGGAGTAATGGTAGCTCCGCCGCTCGTAGATGACTGTAAAACAAATAATAATTAGTGAGTGAGGCATACTGTGTAATGTTAATTAAAAGCGTCAATAGTCTAACGTCTAAGGTGTCGGACTTGTGATCGAGAAGTTCCGGGTTCGAACACTAATGCCGTGTACCCGATCCACACAAGCATATTTAGCTTGATTGGAGGTGTTAACAAGATTGCTAGTAATGTGTATTCTACCCACATTTCCAGTTCTCCTTAGAAAAAAATTTAGTTTTGAAATTTGCTCTTTTAATTTTTCTTCATAAAGTGTAAGAATGAAGCAGGAAAGGAGAAGGAAGCGAAGTGAGGCTTCATGCTGTAAGCCCCCAGACACGCACTAGTCGGATTGTGGGACTAGCCAGGAGACTGCGGGGACGCCCGAGCCCCCCCGGAAATGCCCATCGGCCCTCTCATCTGGCCAACCAGCACGATGGCGCATCCCGGGATTTTTCGACAGTTGGCGGGGCGGCCTTTCATATGTGGCCGGCACACTACTTGGGCCCCCAACTACCTGCGGTCGGCCAGCGGCGCACCGTGCCTCGGATCCCGCTACCCTCCGCGACTAGTCTCCCGATACGTCCGCACTAGTGCGAGCCTGACTGGTCTCTCAGCAGTGAAGCAACTACTTCGACCAAACTCCTTGATAGGCGACACAGGGTATGGTACCGGAACACAGCTAGGCTGTTTGGCGTTACGTCTTTGCCCTGTGGGTGGTCACAAGCCTGAGGTTTGAACCTACCACCAGTTTGATGTCACTTGACTAGCACCACCCAGGTGCCACGTGTAGGGATTCGCAAAGGGGTACTCTCCCACGGACGCGGGTGACTCGACCCCCAAAAGGAGCGAAAGGGCGTGTTAAACTTCTACTGACTAGAAACCCACCCTGTTCCTTCACTGACCTTACGTTCCGGGGCTGCGCTATCTCGTTAGAAAATTCGCGCAACTCCGACAAGGCATATGGTTAGACTGGAAGCCGATCACGACATATTTGGGAAAAGGCTAATGCCGGCTGTACACACTCGCCGAGAAACCCCGAGACTGACCGAGAACGAGTGTGTACATGATGCTCTCGCCTTGTCTCGCCCGCTCGGTTCTCGCCTCGGTCGCGTGTCGGTTTTTTGCGGCCGAGTCAAAGGGTCTCGTCCGCTCTCGCGAGGTAAACGAGACCAAGCAAGCACACACTCGTTCATTTAGTTGCCCGCTTACTGTATTTGTGTAAGCAGCAGTAACTAAAAAAACCTTGATATGTGAATACTTACTGGGTTCTTTTGCGGTGCATAGTAATCATCCACCACCTTCGTTTTCGCCATGGTTTAGTAATATTTTTTTTATGAGATATGTGTAAGTAATTATAATAACTAACAGCACAAAGACAAACGGTAGCAGCAGTTTCTAAGTCCATCGTGGCCGATATCCGCTGTTCAAATGACGCAACGAGTGTGTACATGGTGTGCTTTCGTCGAGAGCTTCTCGCCCAAGACTCTCGGCGAGAGGCGAGAGGCGAGTGTGTACAGCCGGCATAAGAAATTGATATGGATAGGTAGGCTTGCTAATATACAATAAGTTAGAAAACACAATAACCTGCGAGCGATACGGGCCAGGGGTGAGGGTAGCGCCGCCGGGTAAACTGGACGTGCGCCGCGATGAGCTCGACGTACTCGAGGCCGCCGTCGGGGTGCTGCTGTTGGTGCGCTGGAATATAACACGAGACTCACGCTTAATATTATTGTTGACTACATCACTACTACTAACAACACAAGTATAAACACTTTCTTCTTTCAAACACATGGTGGAAGATCTCTATTCCTCTCTACGGGAAAAGTGCCAAACCTCCCCTTTTCACGCCCCTTCTCCCCCCTCCCTATCGTATCTCGGAAACTACGAGACCCGTATTTTTTTCTTTTTACGGATTCGTATAGAGGTGGCTCGGTAAAGTAAAAACCATTTTTCAAAGTCGCCCCCCTTGCCCCCCTTCTCACCCCCTTTAGGCGGATCTCAAAAATTAAGAGACTTGGAACATTTTTTTTTCAGATTCATTTAGAGGGGCAATGCTTTAATCGAAACTAGCTTCCGCCCGCGACTTCGTCCCCGTGGAAAAAAAATCCCCCGATTTTGAAACATTCTTCATTACTGCTCCGCTCCTATTGGTGTTAGCGTGATGATATATAGCCTATAGCCTTCCTCGATAAATGGGCTATCTAACACTGAAAGAATTTTTCAAATCAGAACGGTAGTTCCTGAGATTAGCGCGTTCAAGCAAACAAACAAACAAACTCTTCAGCTTTATAATATTAGTATAGATAATTGTGCAACCATCCCCCTTTTCTCCCCCCCCATTTTTTTTTAAGTGAACACGCGAGGTGCTTGGACCTCGCGCAACACGCAAATACTAGTCTATACTAATATTATATCTTTAAATGCGCTAATCTTGAAAAGAACTGGCAGCCGACCATAGCCATAGCCGACATAGTTCGAAAAGGCTAAGCAGATGATAGATGATGTCATCAACCAACCAGCCTATTCCCTCCCATATAGGAGGCCTGTATCCCAGCAGTGGGAACGTAATAATAATACGTAGGCTGCCTATTAATTATTTCTTCATGCTTTGCGTTCCTCCCATCTCAATGGGAATTTGCGAGCTAACACTGACACTGGATGTATTTAAAATGACTGATTTTTGTAGTAGGAGGTAAGTGGATGGGCTAATATTTAATGAATTCAAACTATTGTGAAGCGTTTTTGGTATTACTTCAGTGCTGGACAATATGATAGGGATAGTTTTGGTATGTTGGTCTAGTGGTCAATGGCCCTGACTGCTATGCACAAGGTCGTGGGTTCGATTCCCACCCAGGACAAATGTTTGTGTGATGAGCATGATCATTTGTTCTTTGTCTGGGTGTAATTTATCTATAATATGTTTGTATTTAGAAATATATATATGTAAGTTTATCAGTTGTCTAGTACTCATAGCACAAGCTCTGCTTAGTTTGGGACTAGATGGTGTTGTGTGAAAGTTGTTGAATACATTATTATTATTATGAGTAACGTTCTATAGCGTTTTGAGTTATATCAATTGTGTGTAGAAAAATAAAGTCACCTTGCTCTGTTGGTGTGCGGGAGGTGGGGCAGGCGTGACGGTAACACCGGGAGGTACTACGCATCCGCTGCCAGCCAACGCAGTACCCGTGGTCGAGTCCTGCAATTAATTGGAACATATCATTACAACTTAAAGTAACAAGATTATAAATAAATAGCCTATTAATAGCCAGAGCCTTGAACATCGACGACGAGTTGCAAGTCTATCGGTTTTCTATCGGTTACATTTCGGGGAGTGTGCGATGGAATTACACAATCTAATTCCACCAAGCCCGTTCCATCATCGGACTAAAAGACAAACGGCGAAGCGCCATCGTTACATGGTGGACATCCCACCCATACGCACAAAATGTTTTGGGAATACCTTCATTATGCGTACGGCTAAGGAGTGGAATTCCCTGCCTGAGTCTGTGTTTCCCGATAGCTATAACCTAGGAGTCTTTAAGTCAAGAGTGAATAGGTTACTTTTAGGTAAGCGTGCTCCATCTTCGACCACATCATCACTTACCATCAGGTGAGATGGTGGTTAAACGCGAACCTATTTTAAATAAAAAAAATAATAATAAATTGTTTATTGGACCAAAAATGTTGGACAAAACACTCACAAACAAGAAAATAATAAAAAGACACGGCATTAGGATAGTAACAATAGTCAGTAGTATTAATTATTATTAATATATATATATATCTTTTCTTGGGTAGGTACCAGAATTTAATAATTAAAATTCTGGTACCTACCCAAGAAAAGATTTAAATAGTGTTATGGGTACCAGGATTCTCACACTAAATATACACATCAAATGTTACATCATCATTCCCGCAATAACTTCAGCTAGTTAAAGTGTCAATAGTCTAATGGCTAAGGTGTCGGACTTGTGATCGAAAGGTCCCGGGTAAGAACCGCACCCATTTAACTATTACCGTGAACCCACTCCAGATACAAGTATATTTAGCTTAGTTGGAGGGGTTAATAAGATCGCTAGTAATGTGGTTTCTAACCACATTGATAGTTATCTTTAAAAAAAAAAAGAAAGAAAGTTCATACGGCATTGCGGCGCTTGCAACAGTACTGAAATATCGGAAACTCGAATCATTCACATGGTAAATATCCCATTTTAAGTTCTCATGATACTGCTAGTGAACATGCTTATAATAATAATATTTTGGCGCTTCCTATTAATTGTGATTAAACTGTGATCATTTATTATTCAATTTTAATTCTACAACTTACCCTTTTGACATTATAGTTTTGACATTTATATTTTAACATTTAATTTAATGCTATGATTTAGATATTTGTTTTTTTTTTTTTTATATACATATTATCTGGTAATTATTGTTTAGTTATAATAATCGATTTTGCATTTGATTTAATTTATAATTTTTAGTTATTTAATTGCATTATGTAATTTACAGTTGAATTACTTTTGTGAATTAAATTATTGTACCTTTGCATGCCTTCTGGTAAAATATGGCTGAACTCACATTGTACCCTTACACAACATGTTATTGTACTACCCATATTTTCAAAATAAAGTATCTTATCTTATCTTATCTTATAAATTTACAAGGGGAGCAAAGTACATTTATAAATTTCCATTACTAAAATAAGTTCACAATTTTAGCGTGTAAATCCTGACAGGGAAAGCTGTAACGAGATACGAGGTGGGTTTTTAGTCACAAGAAGTTTGACTCTCGATTTTGCTCCACCACAGCGGAAGGAGCCACTTAACGATTTTCCCACCCAATAAAAAAAATCGTGTTAATAGGTCTGCAAATTCGAGTAACACCAAATAGACTTTTTTTTTGTTTTTTAGTCTGTCAGGAATGGTTGAATTGATTTTAAAGGGACTTTCACTGGAAGATAACCCTAAAATCTCCTCTCGTTACAGAGCAACACATAAGCTATCCCGGAATTCCTACTGGATTGGAATTTATGCGGGAAAACCGTGAAGGTAATACCGACTTTCACGCGAACGAAGTTTTTATTTTATTTAGGTATAGATATTATGATTTGTACAATTCATTTGTGCTAATCACTTCAACAGTTGCTGCTGTTACAAGAAAAATTAACAAGCAAGTAAACTACATTTTTTGGGTGTCTCCTGGCAACTAACCTATGAGGTTGTCGGCTGCTTAACCAGACTTGCCTATGGCGGCCTTAATCACAATAATTAAAAGCGTCCAGCCAGAGCTTATATTTAACTTACTAACTAGACGACTACACGCTAAGGGCACCCCCTATGGGGTACGAACATCGGCTTAGGTCGTGGCTAGGACAGCTAGGGACAGGCTGGATCGGACAAGACAGGCAAGTACAGTAGTGAATACTACCAACCAACTGATAAGGCGTGTCGTGAATCTTCGTTCACATAGAAAAGAAAGTATGGCCCTGAAGGTTAACGAAAGAACATTTAAAACTAACAATCAATCTTAGATCATTACTATAAGGTTCATAATACATTGCAGCTGTTAGTTCCGTCTCACTCACGCATCACGCATCGCGCGCTAAGCTGCCGACCAATAGCGGTAAAGGAAACGAAGCGCGGTGCGAAAATTCATGTTCTGCGCACGTACCTCGGTAAGCCATATCAGTTGGGTACTAATGTACACTCATTAAAATAAAGACCAAATTACCTTGGCCGGCGGCAAGCCTGTAGCTTGCTGGGACTGCCTCAGTTTCCTTAGTAGCACAAGCCGTGTTTCTTCGGCGCGTAGTTTCTCTCTCAACGTACGGAGACGACGTTCGCGCTCCCATATTTCAGCGCTTGACAGTTCCTGAACCGAAATAAGATGTGGATTAGATAGAATTACAAATAACTAAATTAGCTACTGCTCTACTTTCCCGCATAAATCGCGGTCCCGTGAGAATTCCGGGATATAAAGTAGCCTATGTGTTATTCCAGGATGTCAACTATCTACTTACCAAATTTAATTTAGATCCATTTTGCATGAAAGAGTAACATCCATACTTCTGGTACATCTTTACATCTATGCTCACAAACTTTCGCATTTATAATTTTAGAGTAAGAAGATAATTCCATTCTAGTAGCTTAGCTACTAAAATTATTTATAGTTATGGCAATAAGTCTACCCAATATTATACAGGCATAAAAAAGACAGAAACTTGAGTGTACCAGCCCGATTGGTTGCATGGGTATGGTAGTATTTTAGTTTGACTCTCTGGAGACTTCAGTTTTATAATATGACGGATATTGAGTTCCAGGTAGACCAATGGCCTGGTGAATGTCGTAAGAAACTGCTGGAAGAGACATGATCTGGACCCGTTGATGTGGGGACTCTTGGTGGCCAGTGCCGGTTTAAGACTACTTGATACCTTAAGTAGTTCACGCCTGTGGGGCCCGTATCCACAAATATCGAAACTAAACCTGAAAATATGTGTGAAGTTCGAAAGAGATATGTAGATATGTGGAGTAAGGATGTAATACCAGTTTGATGCACTTGAGTCTATCGAGAAATGGGCCAAGCGGCTCATTGGCAACAAGAGACTGGTCGAGCCAAAGGTCTACCAGAGAAGAGTCTTGAACATCGTCGACGTGCTGCAAGCCTATCGGTTTACTATCTGTGATTAGTTCTAGGAGTAAGCAATGAAATTGCACAATTTAATTTTACCAAGCCCATTCCATTATCTGACTACAAGGCGAGCGGTGATACACCATCGTTACATGAACATCTCACCCACACGCACAAGACGTTTTGGAATGGAATTCCCTGTCGTCTGAGTTTCCTAATAGCTACGACCTGGAGGTCTTTAAGTCAAGAGTGAACAGGTTATTTCTATGTAAGCGTGCTTCATTTTTTTCCACATCATTCCATCATCAAAGACCACTCATTACACTATTGCTGGGAAGCCACCCCAGACACAAACATATTTAGCTTAGTTGAAGGGATTAAAAAGATTGCTAGTAATGTGATTTCGTTCTCTAATTTAAAAGAAAATAACATTTAATAAATTTAAATTAATAATTGTAAGCAACCACCAACAACCATTGAAAACATCTTGATAAATTGTAGCTAAGAACCATCTCGACCACGTCAGCTTTCTAACAAAAAAAGCATCATAATCGGTCCATTCGTTTACAAGCTACGATGCCACAGATAGACACTCAGACACGTCAAAAATATAACACCCCTCTTTTTTTGCGTCGGGGTTAAAAATAGATGATTCTTCTTTTTCTTCGTATCGATAGTAAATAGCGTAATTTATATGTAGGACCCACGCTGGCCGCGTTTTCAGTGGCGTTTATTCGGTCTAGGTTTAGGTAATAGACGATGGATGTACTCACTCTATGCCCAGCAATGGGCAACGGCGGTTCATTTTCGTCCTCCTCTGAGTCCTCATCGTCGCGCGGGTCCCGCGGCGACTCGGGCGCAAGTGCTGGCAGCGTGCTCGGTGTTATGGACACGTTAACACCGCCTGAGTTTAGTTTACTGCTTACGTCTGCCAGGGAATTAAGTCCTCTAAAAATGTTGATACTTTAAAATTATATACCACAAAGTTAAGGCCGGACATGTATTTCCAACTCTCCCGTCGCAGGTCAGCTGGAAGAAATTCTTATAAGCAGCACCTCTGTAAGTACTCTTTTGTTTGTATTTGGATTTTTTCTCTTGTGTCATGTGTGTGCCTAAATAAATGAATACGCGATTTTGTTTACTTCTATAACATATTTCTATGGGGCTTTATCGAATAAAAAAAGCATCTTAAAATCGGTTCATATACTACGAAGATATGGGCCGTTTAAATGTTACGAAGGCAAAATCTTTGTCATTTCAAACTTTTTAGGAAGATCCTCGCAGTGGAATAATGCTAAGAATAACCGTTTCCTAGTAAATACTCCAAAATTAACATTTTCCCTTTGACTTGGAAAATAATGAGGACAAAAGTAACCAACTGGCTTAAATCCTTGTCCTATGATAAAACTGAGCAACTTGTTTCATACTACTCACGCGGTTGACACACATTCACTCACTTATTCATACCCATACCACTCCTAAACCTTTCACACTCCACACACACATATATTACAATACTAACCCCCCCCCCCCATAGTGTACATATTTATGTTTTTTTTTTTTATACTTTACATTTTATGTATTTTTTATTTTTTGGAATTCTTATTTATGAGCTTTTTAACACGCTTTTATTAGGTTGACCTGTATGTAACTAACTATGTAATGAAATCTAAGGTAACTAATTTAACCATCTTCCAAGGGTCTTAGCGTAATGAAAATTGGCAGCTGTATGTAGTTCTGATGACAATACAATAATATGGTACTGTCGAACTGATCTGATGAAGGAGCCGGAAGACATGAACTGGAACTTCATGACGGAAAATCGTATCATAGCTGTTTTGGATTTCTTAGAAAAGTCTTGTAATGAACTTTGACCACAATTAGGTTTCAAGGTCTGATGATGAAGCCGGAAGGTAGGCACTGGCATTCTATGATGGAATATCGTATCATAATCGTGTTTGCACTTGTGAGAAAGGCCACGTAATGGACTTTGAACATGATCAGGTTTCAAGGTTATAACAAACCTAAAGCAAATCCGTTATCGGTTTTCTTAACCTTTTTGAATTACCGCGTAATCCATAGATTTATTTTATTATAGATGTCACTTTCAAATCCTCTGGGGTATCGACCGTTAAATTGTTTACTGCTCGTGGGAATAATATGGCAAAAAAACAAAAAAGAAACAGCAACACAAAGAAAACGGAGACTACAAAATAAAAGGAAAAGCGCGAACAAAAAACCTTAGTTTTTGTTTTTACGTGCATTTATAAAAGCGTGATTTTCTAGTGTTTTTTGAACTATTAATTATTGTCACATATGAATAATGTCGTTCAAATGTTTTTGAGTTGGGCGTACATCTGTAGCTATCTTCGTTTTATTTGTAAATAGTTTATCTACGTTGATCCAAATAAACTTTATTTATTATTATTTATTTATAATCCGATAGATTTCATAGTTATACACTGGTTGCGCTGATATACGATTCTTTTCGTTTATATTTTTAATTATTGGCAACACGCATAATCGCTAATTGGTTAGACATTCCCCTTCCGCATATTATCCTTTCTCCCTTGCACTAGACCTTCGTCTATTCGAGAGTGAGGGAGAGAGACTATACCGCTCTAGAAAAATCGATCGCGTCTGGATCTTCCGATGGACGATCGGACCTTCAATGGCTGTCGAGTCGCGTTAGAGCACAAACGCATCGAATCGCATTCGAACGGTCGCGTCGTTTTGTGCGACCAATTCGTAGCAGAAAAACGGTTATACTGTGGTGGTGAACTGTGATCAGAGTGCTGGCAGTCCTGAATATCCTGGATTATCAAGGTTAGTGCTGCCTTTCCTATACGACGCTGGACTCTTATCTTTTGTTCCAACCAGCGCCGGTTCCCGTCAATTGTGTAACCGAAAACTTCTAAGTCGCATACGTTGCATTACCGCCCATCCATAGGTCGATGGTCCTTCCCGAGTCGGATAATAATCAGCACAGCCATTCCCTAGAATTCGCTAGGTATATCGTAGTTTCGTATTCGTATTTCGTAGTCAACCCCGCATAGATACTTATTTGCCAACGCGTGGCAAGTAAGTACATCGTAATTCATTACGTCGTTTTCGTGTCTTCCTAGCTAATAATCGATTAGTAAGGAATTTCGCAACCCCGCTTAGTAGTTAATTATCGTTACTTGTAAAGTAAATACCAATCGGTCGAGTCAAGGTTACTCGAGACCGCGTCGCGCACCCGGCCGTTATTTCGCAAAACGGTGGGTAGTTACTAAATATTTCTTATAATAATTAGTTTGATATTCATAGCTCATAAATATGGCACCGACCGATATTACTCTTAAAAGATTGATAGCAAAGAGAGATCGTATCTTTGCTCGCATGCAGAGTATTGCAGATAAAATAAAACACATTCATTCGGATGAAAGCGTTAAGGAATCATTTTTGTGCGACATCTCGTTAGTACAATCACTACGTGTGGATTTTGAAAGTGCTTTGGATGAAATTGTTATTCATGAGCTAAAATTAAACCCTGAATATGTTGTAGATTATCAATCGCTTTCGGCGTTCGAAGACCTTTTAGGGCGCATTTTACGGGCTGAGAAGAACCTGACGGCTCACTCTCATAGTGAGGTCCAAAGGTCACCTCGATTGCCGCCAATTGAAATACCCGAATTCAACGGAGATATTAAGAATTGGCCATTATTCGTCGCTAGTTATCGTAATGTCGTGCATAATAATGTTTCTCTAACAGACTGTGAGAAATTATATTATTTATTAGGTAAATTAACACATAAAGCTCGTACAATTTTCGCTGGTATTACCCCGTCTGCGGATAATTACCCACTCATTTTCGATTTGCTTTGTAAAAAATATGAAGATAGTCGACAATCGGCAACTTCATACTTAACTCAAATATTTGAATTTAAATCTATTACATCAGGTACCCCTAGTAGTTTAGAATTATTTATTGATAAGTTCGCTTCGTCGGTAGTTGCTTTAAAACATACAAAAGTCAGTGACCTGGCTGATTTTATATTATTGCATGTCGCGCTTAAAAAACTGGACCCAGACACCGTTCGTACGTTCGAATCCAATTATCAATTAAAGTCGAATGGATCCGAAATCCCATTGTTTTCCGATTTAGTTAATTTCGTTAGTGATCATATAAAGGTTTTAGAACGAACTTCGATACCTGTTGCTCGAGTCAATACTAATAAAAGGCCTTTAGATCGTAAATCAACTAACGCATATGTGTCCAGTTCTCAACCAGTCGCTTGTAGTTTGTGTAAGGAAAACCATGACTACATTTATAAGTGTACGGTTTTTAAGAGTTATAACCCCGATCAACGTTTTAAATTCGTTAAGTCAAACAACTTGTGTATAAATTGCTTAAGTAGTGGTCATCGCGTGTCTGCGTGTGAGTCGACGTCTACATGTAAAAAATGTAGGTACAAACATCATACATTGCTATGTTTTGGAAATAGGCCTGCGTCAAATATGTCGCCGTCACGCTCAGTCGAAGAGCCGAGCGCGGGTTCGATTCCCGCGAACTCGGATGTAGCATTATGCTCAAGTGCAGTCGGCCCTTATAAAGGCTCTAGAACTGTGTTGTTGGGTACCGCACGTATCGTTATTCTAGATTCTCGTGGTCACGAACATTGCGTTCGTGCATTGTTGGACAGCGCGTCTCAGAGTAGCTTTATTACTCGCGATTGCTGTCAACGTTTAGGATTAAACATAAATAATAGACCTACTTGTTCCACTGTTAGGGGTATAGGAGGTTCGAGTAAACCCATTCAAGGTTCCGTACAATTTAAAATTCATTCTCGTTTCGATCATAATATAACTTATGATATTGAGTCGTTGGTAATAGATAGGATTACCGAACGTCTGCCAACCGCGACCGTCGACACTTCGCGACTGTCTAACTTCGAAGACTTACCGTTGGCAGACGATACATATTATTCATCAGGCCCGATTCACGTATTGATCGGCGCTTCGATTTTTCCGCACCTGCTTTTGTCGAACAGAGTTCAAGGATCGACTTCGAATTTATCGCCGCTCGCATTAGAAACGGTCCTTGGCTATGTGATCGTAGGTGACGCACCAGCATGTACTGACGGTAATTCGACCGTATCGCATTGCTGTATCGCGGACACATTAGACTCTGCTGTCCGGAAATTCTGGGAATTAGAGGAAGTGAGTGTTCCCCCGGTATTCAGCCCGGACGACCAATTGTGTGAGGAATTTTACACCCGCACTACCACTCGGGATAGTGAGGGACGTTACGTAGTAGCTTTGCCTTTCAAGGCTGATGTCGAATCCCTTGGCAATTCGCGCCAAGCAAGTGAACGGCGGTTTTACTGCTTGGAAAGGAAGATGCAAGCTTCTCCACAATTAAGGGTCGCGTATGACAGTGTCATCCGGGAATATTTAGAAAAGGGCTACATTTCATCTACGAATCCTGATTCGGCGGGAAGTTCGTATTTTATTCCGCATCATGGTGTGATCCGAGATGATAAGGTCACAACCAAACTTCGTGTCGTTCTCGATGGTAGTTGTAAAACTACTACCCGCATCTCGCTTAATGATCTCTTGTATGGTGGACAGAACCTACAAGGGAACTTGTTCAATATTATTATTGGTTTTCGTTTGTTTTCGATAGCGCTTTCCGCAGACATTCGTCAGATGTTTCTCAGCATTGGAGTCCGGGAATCTGATCGGCGTTTCCAACGCATTTTGTATCGCTTTTCCCCGCAAGAACCTTTACAGGTTTATGAATTTAATCGTGTCGTTTTTGGGCTTAAGTCTAGCCCCTTTCATGCACTTCGAACTATTAAGCAGTTGGCTGAGGATGAGGGTGACTCCTACCCTCAGGCCAAAGATATTGTCGCTGCGGGGTTGTATATGGACGACTACGTCCATTCCGTTCGCACGGAAGACGAGGGCATTTCCACCGCTTCGGAAATGATAGGTCTCATGAAGGCTGGTCAATTTGAGCTAGTTAAGTGGACCAGTAATTCCCAAGTCGTATTAGATTCGATCCCACCCTCGCACCGCCTGCCAGTTGTCAAGGAATTCGATGAGTCCGACCAACATAAAGTACTGGGCTTGTGTTGGTCACCTACGTCGGACAACTTCGGCATGAAAATTAATACTCCCGCTCAGATTTGTACTAAGCGTACAATATTGTCGTGTGTCGCTAAAATATGGGACGTCATGGGATTTGTCGCACCTGTTGTCCTGTACGCTAAACTTCTAATCAAGCAGCTTTGGCTGTCTGATTGTGACTGGGATGATACTCCACCTGAAGATATAGTCAGGCTGTGGATTCGCTTCAAAGAAGAGCTTCCCTTGCTCTGTAATATAAGGATCCCACGTCACGTTGGTATCGTCGGCGATAGTGTGGTTACTATATTGGCTTTCGCGGACGCCAGTGAGAAAGCATACGGGGGGGTTATTTACTTCCACGTTCAAAATAGTGATGGCAATATCGTTAGGTTGTTGACCGCTAAGTCGAAGGTCTCCCCTAAAAAGGTCGTTTCTCTTGCTCGTCTGGAGCTGTGCGCTATTCTTGTGCTAGCTCAACTCATAAAAAATGTCGTAGTCGCTTGTCAAAACCGCATTATATTTCGCAACATATTCGCATTTTCGGATTCAACAGTCGCTCTCTGTTGGGTACATTCGTCGCCCCATCGGTGGAACACCTTCGTGGCCAACAGAGTCTCGAAAATACAGGACGACTTATCGCCACAAAACCTGTATCACGTGTCCGGTACGGACAATCCCGCAGATTGTCTGTCACGTGGGCTCACACCTTCCCAAATCATTGATCATCCGCTTTGGTTCAGTGGTCCTCCGTGGGCCAGCTTAGACGTTTCGAAGTGGCCTGTCGTCCCCTTCAATCCCTCTTCGGTATGCGAAGTGCCCGAAGAGAAGAAACATTCGTTGCTCTCCGCTACACCAACCGAAAGATCTACTATTCTTTCTTTGGTCGATCGTATCTCGTCTTGGAGTAAATTACTTCGAGTAGTAATTTACATTTGTCGTTTCGCTAAACTATTGCCTATTGGTTACCGCATGGCGGCAGCGGATTACAACTTCGCTGAATTGCTCATACTTCGCGAGCTTCAACGCTTTTATTTCTCCACTGAGTTGGTTAAACTCAGGAAAGGCAAACATTGTAGTCCTGCTTTTCGACACTTAAAACCGTTTCTCGAAGACGGACTCATTAGAGTCGGAGGCCGTTTAAGAAACTCGGATTTAAGTTATGATGGGAAACATCCCATTCTGCTTCCAAGCAAGGACCTCGTTTTGAATTTGTTAGTCGATTATCATCATAAATTGAACTGTCACGCAGGTCCCGACCTGCTAATGTCGCTCTTGCGTCAGAAGTATTGGATCCTTTCTGCACGCAATTTAATTAGGAATAGGATCCATAAGTGCCTTCCCTGCTTTCGGCTGCGCCCTAAGCAGAGCTTTCCTGAGATGGCCGATCATCGCTCTTGTCGTATCGTTCAAAACGCTAAGCCATTCGTCCACACGGGCACGGACTACGCCGGTCCGTTTAAGGTTACGATGTCTCGCGGTCGAGGTGTTCGCTCCACCAAGGCCTACGTGTGTCTGTTCGTCTGCATGACTACACGCGCGGTGCACATAGAGCTCGCTGGGGATCTTAGCACAGCTAGTTTTATGGGCGCCTTTAAACGGTTCCTGTCAAGGCGTGGCCCGGTTAGTAGAATTTATTCCGATAACGGGACTAATTACATAGGCGCTAAACGGAAACTCTCGGAACTTCACGCATTTCTTTGTTCGAAGTACCATAATTCGGAATATGGTCATACATTAGCTATAAATCGAATAGATTGGTCACTCAATGTCCCGACGGCTAGTCACTTTGGCGGCAATTGGGAAGCTAATATTAAAGGTTTAAAGTCACACCTATATCGGGTCATAGGCGATACTATTCTGTCGTTTGAAGAATTAAGTACCGTTCTTATTCAAATAGAATCGGTAATGAACACTAGACCTCTTTGTAGGACACTCTCTAGTGATCCTTCAGAGCCGCTCGCATTGACTCCAGCGCACTTTTTGAATCTCACGCCTCTGAAATACTTGCCTGCCGAGGAAATAGACGAGAGAACTCTTACTGCTAGACACGAGCTACTAGATAAGTTAGTACAGTCGTTTTGGAAGCGCTGGAGAATTGGATATCTCCATACTTTGCAATCTCGCCGCAAATGGAACACGCCGGTCGATCCGGTCTCTGTCGGCACGGTCGTGATTCTTATATCCGACAACTCGCCCCCACTACACTGGCCTTTGGGTGTCGTGGAGGAAATTTTCCCTGACTCAACCGGAGTCACTCGTATCGTTCGGGTTAAGACAACCACCGGATCCTACTTGCGTCCCGTGGTGCGTCTTTGCCCATTGCCTAACCAGTAGTTTATTTAATTCGTCTTTAAGGTTAGGTTAATATTACTTATTAGGTATTTAGTTTCGTAGTTATAGGATAGTAATTATCGAATAGATTAGTTTTCTTGTGGTTTGCCTCACTCTTGAAGGCATCCCTTCAAGCCCGGGGGAATGGTTGCGCTGATATACGATTCTTTTCGTTTATATTTTTAATTATTGGCAACACGCATAATCGCTAATTGGTTAGACATTCCCCTTCCGCATATTATCCTTTCTCCCTTGCACTAGACCTTCGTCTATTCGAGAGTGAGGGAGAGAGACTATACCGCTCTAGAAAAATCGATCGCGTCTGGATCTTCCGATGGACGATCGGACCTTCAATGGCTGTCGAGTCGCGTTAGAGCACAAACGCATCGAATCGCATTCGAACGGTCGCGTCGTTTTGTGCGACCAATTCGTAGCAGAAAAACGGTTATACTGTGGTGGTGAACTGTGATCAGAGTGCTGGCAGTCCTGAATATCCTGGATTATCAAGGTTAGTGCTGCCTTTCCTATACGACGCTGGACTCTTATCTTTTGTTCCAACCAGCGCCGGTTCCCGTCAATTGTGTAACCGAAAACTTCTAAGTCGCATACGTTGCATTACCGCCCATCCATACACTGTTTTTGAAAAGTAATCTTTGTAAGTCTTTTAAAATCTTTGGCCAAGTGTGTGTTAATAGCATAACATTATGATGGTTTACTTGACATAATAATTAACATTAATAAAAAAAACCGGCTAAGTGCAAACCACTCTGTTTTACACAAATATAAATTTGATCCTAATATTTTTCAAGGGAATTTGTGCTAACAGCTAAAGCAATACAGTTGGTCGCTTATTACCTGGAAATTTGTGAAGCCAACTTAGGTCTGCTAGCTTTCCTTTTCATTTTTTTATATATAGGTACTATACTGCCGTGACATTTGAATTCCTACCTACAACAACTTAGTTGGTAGGTGTAGTCAAGTGTCCACCACACATTTAAGCTAAATATTTCGCTAACGGATCACCGAATCAAAAATTGGTTTTTCCACACTCCAGAAGTGAATACCAATCAGAAGTTCATGATCACATTCAAAGGAAATGTTCTGTATTTGATTTACAGTAACGAAACCATTACGACTAAAAAACAATATAAAGTTCACATCATATCACTTGTCCTCGTGTCAGTCATTTACTGACTAAAAACCCACCCTGTTCCTCCGGTAACACGTTAGATCACTCCCGCAATACCAGAAGAATCAAATCTATCATTGAACTCGAATAAATACTATTTCAAAGATAAACCACTCGGTCAACGTTATATAATAATTGATCTTAATTAAACCGCCGTTTATTAAATAATTAATTAGCCTGAACCGCAACTATTGTTTGGGAATATGTTTGTTCGTAGATAAAATGTGAGACCCTGTTTGATTAGCTAATGCATACATATTTGTTTTATTACGTGACTTATAACCACTAGGTACGCAAATTAGACAAGAGTCGTTGAAAAAACTGGGTCAGTGCGATGTCTTTGTATTATTCGTAGAAAGATTTTCTAACGACCACAAACTAACTTACTCATATAAAAAACACTGCAAGGTGAAAAATAACTTTAATTTCGGTAGTCGGTGTCTTTAGTTTTGTATTTTCGTTTTAGGCACCGACTTCCGAAATTAAAGTTATTTTTCACCTTGCAGTGTTTTTTGGGAGTTGGTTTAATTTTTTGGTAAAAAGTTTTTATTTCACTCTTTTTAGTTGGTTTATTTTTAATTTACCTAGTTACAAGAGCCTAAATGTCAACTACTTATATTCATTTACAAAATTATGCTTTTCCCGATGTTTGTCCGTTAATTGTTGCGGAGTTTTCCTGGTACTTCACCATCAGCTTCACTTCACCATATGCATTGTGACGAGCATATTGTGCTTAATAACCACATTCAGGTAATCGAAGCGGAACACATGAAATACTTATTATTCCTACTATTGAGTAGTTCCAGTGGCCATCTGTGGTCTTCATTATCAGGTCCACTTCACAAATGGTGCTTTTCGAATGCAACTACACAAGCTACTATAAAAAATACTCAAATCATTATGGGTGTGTGCCTATAATATTCGAAGAGTTCCCTCAAATTCTCCAGTATCCCATCATCAGATCCTGACTTGGTGACAATGGGACCAATTTCAAAGTATACCCTTTCAAACAAAAAATAATTTTCCAAATCGGTTCAGCCATCTTCGAGTAATCGGTGATCATACATAAAAAAAAGAAAATAAATATACGCGTCGAATTGATAACCTCCTCCTTTTTTTGTCGTCTGGATGGGCGGTAATGCAACGTATGCGACTTAGAAGTTTTCGGTTACACAATTGACGGGAACCGGCGCTGGTTGGAACAAAAGACAAGAGTCCAGCGTCGTATAGGAAAGGCAGCACTAACCTTGATAATCCAGGATATTCAGGACTGCCAGCACTCTGATCACAGTTCACCACCACAGTATAACCGTTCTTCTGCTACGGATTGGTCGCACAAAACGACGCGACCGTTCGAATGCGATTCGATGCGTTTGTGCTCTAACGCGACTCGACAGCCATTGAAGGTCCGATCCTGTCCATCGGAGGATCCAGACGCGATCGATTTTTCTAGAGCGGTATAGTCTCTCTCCCTCACTCTCGAATAGACGAAGGTCTAGTGCAAGGGAGAAAGGATAATATGCGGAAGGGGAATGTCTAACCAATTAGCGATTATGCGTGTTGCCAATAATTAAAAATATAAACGAAAAGAATCGTATATCAGCGCAACCATTCCCCCGGGCTTGAAGGGATGCCTTCAAGAGTGAGGCAAACCACAAGAAAACGAATCTATTCGATAATTACTATCCTATAACTACGAAACTAAATACCTAATAACTAATATTAACCTAACCTTAAAGACGAATTAAATAAACTACTGGTTAGGCAATGGGCAAAGACGCACCACGGGACGCAAGTAGGATCCGGTGGTTGTCTTAACCCGAACGATACGAGTGACTCCGGTTGAGTCAGGGAAAATTTCCTCCACGACACCCAAAGGCCAGTGTAGTGGGGGCGAGTTGTCGGATATAAGAATCACGACCGTGCCGACAGAGACCGGATCGACCGGCGTGTTCCATTTGCGGCGAGATTGCAAAGTATGGAGATATCCAGTTCTCCAGCGCTTCCAAAACGACTGTACTAACTTATCTAGTAGCTCGTGTCTAGCAGTAAGAGTTCTCTCGTCTATTTCCTCGGCAGGCAAGTATTTCAGAGGCGTGAGATTCAAAAAGTGCGCTGGAGTCAATGCGAGCGGCTCTGAAGGATCACTAGAGAGTGTCCTACAAAGAGGTCTAGTGTTCATTACCGATTCTATTTGAATAAGAACGGTACTTAATTCTTCAAACGACAGAATAGTATCGCCTATGACCCGATATAGGTGTGACTTTAAACTTTTAATATTAGCTTCCCAATTGCCGCCAAAGTGACTAGCCGTCGGGACATTGAGTGACCAATCTATTCGATTTATAGCTAATGTATGACCATATTCCGAATTATGGTACTTCGAACAAAGAAATGCGTGAAGTTCCGAGAGTTTCCGTTTAGCGCCTATGTAATTAGTCCCGTTATCGGAATAAACTCTACTAACCGGGCCACGCCTTGACAGGAACCGTTTAAAGGCGCCCATAAAACTAGCTGTGCTAAGATCCCCAGCGAGCTCTATGTGCACCGCGCGTGTAGTCATGCAGACGAACAGACACACGTAGGCCTTGGTGGAGCGAACACCTCGACCGCGAGACATCGTAACCTTAAACGGACCGGCGTAGTCCGTGCCCGTGTGGACGAATGGCTTAGCGGTTTGAACGATACGACAAGAGCGATGATCGGCCATCTCAGGAAAGCTCTGCTTAGGGCGCAGCCGAAAGCAGGGAAGGCACTTATGGATCCTATTCCTAATTAAATTGCGTGCAGAAAGGATCCAATACTTCTGACGCAAGAGCGACATTAGCAGGTCGGGACCTGCGTGACAGTTCAATTTATGATGATAATCGACTAACAAATTCAAAACGAGGTCCTTGCTTGGAAGCAGAATGGGATGTTTCCCATCATAACTTAAATCCGAGTTTCTTAAACGGCCTCCGACTCTAATGAGTCCGTCTTCGAGAAACGGTTTTAAGTGTCGAAAAGCAGGACTACAATGTTTGCCTTTCCTGAGTTTAACCAACTCAGTGGAGAAATAAAAGCGTTGAAGCTCGCGAAGTATGAGCAATTCAGCGAAGTTGTAATCCGCTGCCGCCATGCGGTAACCAATAGGCAACAGTTTAGCGAAACGACAAATGTAAATTACTACTCGAAGTAATTTACTCCAAGACGAGATACGATCGACCAAAGAAAGAATAGTAGATCTTTCGGTTGGTGTAGCGGAGAGCAACGAATGTTTCTTCTCTTCGGGCACTTCGCATACCGAAGAGGGATTGAAGGGGACGACAGGCCACTTCCAAACGTCTAAGCTGGCCCACGGAGGACCACTGAACCAAAGCGGATGATCAATGATTTGGGAAGGTGTGAGCCCACGTGACAGACAATCTGCGGGATTGTCCGTACCGGACACGTGATACAGGTTTTGTGGCGATAAGTCGTCCTGTATTTTCGAGACTCTGTTGGCCACGAAGGTGTTCCACCGATGGGGCGACGAATGTACCCAACAGAGAGCGACTGTTGAATCCGAAAATGCGAATATGTTGCGAAATATAATGCGGTTTTGACAAGCGACTACGACATTTTTTATGAGTTGAGCTAGCACAAGAATAGCGCACAGCTCCAGACGAGCAAGAGAAACGACCTTTTTAGGGGAGACCTTCGACTTAGCGGTCAACAACCTAACGATATTGCCATCACTATTTTGAACGTGGAAGTAAATAACCCCCCCGTATGCTTTCTCACTGGCGTCCGCGAAAGCCAATATAGTAACCACACTATCGCCGACGATACCAACGTGACGTGGGATCCTTATATTACAGAGCAAGGGAAGCTCTTCTTTGAAGCGAATCCACAGCCTGACTATATCTTCAGGTGGAGTATCATCCCAGTCACAATCAGACAGCCAAAGCTGCTTGATTAGAAGTTTAGCGTACAGGACAACAGGTGCGACAAATCCCATGACGTCCCATATTTTAGCGACACACGACAATATTGTACGCTTAGTACAAATCTGAGCGGGAGTATTAATTTTCATGCCGAAGTTGTCCGACGTAGGTGACCAACACAAGCCCAGTACTTTATGTTGGTCGGACTCATCGAATTCCTTGACAACTGGCAGGCGGTGCGAGGGTGGGATCGAATCTAATACGACTTGGGAATTACTGGTCCACTTAACTAGCTCAAATTGACCAGCCTTCATGAGACCTATCATTTCCGAAGCGGTGGAAATGCCCTCGTCTTCCGTGCGAACGGAATGGACGTAGTCGTCCATATACAACCCCGCAGCGACAATATCTTTGGCCTGAGGGTAGGAGTCACCCTCATCCTCAGCCAACTGCTTAATAGTTCGAAGTGCATGAAAGGGGCTAGACTTAAGCCCAAAAACGACACGATTAAATTCATAAACCTGTAAAGGTTCTTGCGGGGAAAAGCGATACAAAATGCGTTGGAAACGCCGATCAGATTCTCGGACTCCAATGCTGAGAAACATCTGACGAATGTCTGCGGAAAGCGCTATCGAAAACAAACGAAAACCAATAATAATATTGAACAAGTTCCCTTGTAGGTTCTGTCCACCATACAAGAGATCATTAAGCGAGATGCGGGTAGTAGTTTTACAACTACCATCGAGAACGACACGAAGTTTGGTTGTGACCTTATCATCTCGGATCACACCATGATGCGGAATAAAATACGAACTTCCCGCCGAATCAGGATTCGTAGATGAAATGTAGCCCTTTTCTAAATATTCCCGGATGACACTGTCATACGCGACCCTTAATTGTGGAGAAGCTTGCATCTTCCTTTCCAAGCAGTAAAACCGCCGTTCACTTGCTTGGCGCGAATTGCCAAGGGATTCGACATCAGCCTTGAAAGGCAAAGCTACTACGTAACGTCCCTCACTATCCCGAGTGGTAGTGCGGGTGTAAAATTCCTCACACAATTGGTCGTCCGGGCTGAATACCGGGGGAACACTCACTTCCTCTAATTCCCAGAATTTCCGGACAGCAGAGTCTAATGTGTCCGCGATACAGCAATGCGATACGGTCGAATTACCGTCAGTAGGACATGCTGGTGCGTCACCTACGATCACATAGCCAAGGACCGTTTCTAATGCGAGCGGCGATAAATTCGAAGTCGATCCTTGAACTCTGTTCGACAAAAGCAGGTGCGGAAAAATCGAAGCGCCGATCAATACGTGAATCGGGCCTGATGAATAATATGTATCGTCTGCCAACGGTAAGTCTTCGAAGTTAGACAGTCGCGAAGTGTCGACTGTCGCGGTTGGCAGACGTTCGGTAATCCTATCTATTACCAACGACTCAATATCATAAGTTATATTATGATCGAAACGAGAATGAATTTTAAATTGTACGGAACCTTGAATGGGTTTACTCGAACCTCCTATACCCCTAACAGTGGAACAAGTAGGTCTATTATTTATGGTTAATCCTAAACGTTGACAGCAATCGCGAGTAATAAAGCTACTCTGAGACGCGCTGTCCAACAATGCACGAACGCAATGTTCGTGACCACGAGAATCTAGAATAACGATACGTGCGGTACCCAACAATACAGTTCTAGAGCCTTTATAAGGGCCGACTGCACTTGAGCATAATGCTACATCCGAGTTCGCGGGAATCGAACCCGCGCTCGGCTCTTCGACTGAGCGTGACGGCGACATATTTGACGCAGGCCTATTTCCAAAACATAGCAATGTATGATGTTTGTACCTACATTTTTTACATGTAGACGTCGACTCACACGCAGACACGCGATGACCACTACTTAAGCAATTTATACACAAGTTGTTTGACTTAACGAATTTAAAACGTTGATCGGGGTTATAACTCTTAAAAACCGTACACTTATAAATGTAGTCATGGTTTTCCTTACACAAACTACAAGCGACTGGTTGAGAACTGGACACATATGCGTTAGTTGATTTACGATCTAAAGGCCTTTTATTAGTATTGACTCGAGCAACAGGTATCGAAGTTCGTTCTAAAACCTTTATATGATCACTAACGAAATTAACTAAATCGGAAAACAATGGGATTTCGGATCCATTCGACTTTAATTGATAATTGGATTCGAACGTACGAACGGTGTCTGGGTCCAGTTTTTTAAGCGCGACATGCAATAATATAAAATCAGCCAGGTCACTGACTTTTGTATGTTTTAAAGCAACTACCGACGAAGCGAACTTATCAATAAATAATTCTAAACTACTAGGGGTACCTGATGTAATAGATTTAAATTCAAATATTTGAGTTAAGTATGAAGTTGCCGATTGTCGACTATCTTCATATTTTTTACAAAGCAAATCGAAAATGAGTGGGTAATTATCCGCAGACGGGGTAATACCAGCGAAAATTGTACGAGCTTTATGTGTTAATTTACCTAATAAATAATATAATTTCTCACAGTCTGTTAGAGAAACATTATTATGCACGACATTACGATAACTAGCGACGAATAATGGCCAATTCTTAATATCTCCGTTGAATTCGGGTATTTCAATTGGCGGCAATCGAGGTGACCTTTGGACCTCACTATGAGAGTGAGCCGTCAGGTTCTTCTCAGCCCGTAAAATGCGCCCTAAAAGGTCTTCGAACGCAGAAAGCGATTGATAATCTACAACATATTCAGGGTTTAATTTTAGCTCATGAATAACAATTTCATCCAAAGCACTTTCAAAATCCACACGTAGTGATTGTACTAACGAGATGTCGCACAAAAATGATTCCTTAACGCTTTCATCCGAATGAATGTGTTTTATTTTATCTGCAATACTCTGCATGCGAGCAAAGATACGATCTCTCTTTGCTATCAATCTTTTAAGAGTAATATCGGTCGGTGCCATATTTATGAGCTATGAATATCAAACTAATTATTATAAGAAATATTTAGTAACTACCCACCGTTTTGCGAAATAACGGCCGGGTGCGCGACGCGGTCTCGAGTAACCTTGACTCGACCGATTGGTATTTAATTTACAAGTAACGATAATTAACTACTAGCGGGGTTGCGAAATTCCTTACTAATCGATTATTAGCTAGGAAGACACGAAAACGACGTAATGAATTACGATGTACTTACTTGCCACGCGTTGGCAAATAAGTATCTATGCGGGGTTGACTACGAAATACGAATACGAAACTACGATATACCTAGCGAATTCTAGGGAATGGCTGTGCTGATTATTATCCGACTCGGGAAGGACCATTAAATGGATGGGCGGTAATGCAACGTATGCGACTTAGAAGTTTTCGGTTACACAATTGACGGGAACCGGCGCTGGTTGGAACAAAAGACAAGAGTCCAGCGTCGTATAGGAAAGGCAGCACTAACCTTGATAATCCAGGATATTCAGGACTGCCAGCACTCTGATCACAGTTCACCACCACAGTATAACCGTTCTTCTGCTACGAATTGGTCGCACAAAACGACGCGACCGTTCGAATGCGATTCGATGCGTTTGTGCTCTAACGCGACTCGACAGCCATTGAAGGTCCGATCCTGTCCATCGGAGGATCCAGACGCGATCGATTTTTCTAGAGCGGTATAGTCTCTCTCCCTCACTCTCGAATAGACGAAGGTCTAGTGCAAGGGAGAAAGGATAATATGCGGAAGGGGAATGTCTAACCAATTAGCGATTATGCGTGTTGCCAATAATTAAAAATATAAACGAAAAGAATCGTATATCAGCGCAACCATCGTCGGTTGAAAAGTACATCTTGCCGGATATAAAAATAATTATTAGCAGATTCTAAATTCAAATTCTCCACAGAAAATATCTAGTACCTAATCTGTATTAAAATTAAGCTCTTTTATAGGGTTCCCTACGCAAAGGGTAAAAACGGGACCCTATTTTTAAGGCTCACTGTCTGTCTGTTTGTCAACAGGGTGTATCTCATGAACCGAGATAGCTAGACAGTTGATATTCTCACAGATGACGTATTTCAGTTGCCGCTATAACAACAAAAAAAGGAATAAAATAAATATTTAAGGGGGCTCCCATACAACAAACGTGTTTATTTTTCGTTTTTGTGGATAATGGTACGAAACTCTTCGTGCGCGAGTTCAACTCTTGGCCGGTTTTTTATGCATAGGTAATGGTATTTTTCAGCGAAAATAAAGTAGTAGTAATATTACTTGTCTATATAGCTTTATATTGGTGAAAGAATTTTTTAAATCAGTCCATTATTTTTTAGTTTATCGATTTCAAACAAATAAACCTCGATAATTCATTTGCCTGTACGGAAGATCAAACGCAGGACTCTACGTTCAGGCGATCTCCGGCCACCGTAGGCACGGGCTTGCGGACGCCGAGCAGGAGTAGCTCCAGTGCCGGATTTAAGCATAGGCAACTGCCTATGGGCGGCCACCACAAGGGGGCCACCATCATACCACAAAAAAAAATTCAATTAAATCGACTCAGTAGAAACAAAAAAAATACTGAGTTTTGTTACAAATAGTTAACCCTTAACCACCTAGCACGCGTCTCATAGACCTCGTAGATATAAAAATTGTGAATATTTCGGCGCCCGAGTTTTGTATAAACTTGTTCGTGCGTGTACCTTCTCCCCACCTCCCGCAGTGCCGCACAATCGCTTGCCGAGGTCAGACGTGTGTGCGTTTGTCACAGGTGAGTAAAAAAACTACTACCCCGGGTCTGAGAGACCTCTGTTAGGTGGTTGCGTGATTTTTTTAAATATGTTTTTTATTGTTTTAGTTAAAAATGGCTCTAAATAATGATGATATTATTGCGCGTTGGTTGGAGCACGATCAGTCAGACAATGAAAACCTACCAAACGACAAATTTAGCGATGTGGAGACTGATATTGGACCAGATCACGTATTGGAAGAAAGTTGTTCGTCTGATTCTGAATGTGAAGAGAGAACTGATGTGAGCAATAACTAGAATTCACCATCCCATAATATGCTTCTTCAAATTTAAATCAAGACTAAGAGTTTTCATCAAAATATGATGAACCTTTATCTAATATTCGATCGAGACCGAGGAAGACGAATTATTTCGGTAGAAATCGTTTTTGCTGGTCATCTACCCCACATTCTTCGCGGTCGAGAACTTTGCAACATAATATAGTGCAGAACACCAGGTATAAACCCAGCATATCGTGGTGAGCTAAATTCCTCTTCTTCTCCGCAAAGCACCAATTTGCCTCAAATGCTCAAATAAGCTATGTATTCACTGCCGTGAAAAAGTCTAAATTAAGGGGTTACAATTTTGTTGATTTTATTATTTCATTTTTAATTTAAATATTTTTCCATGTTTATTGTAAATTGAACATTTAAAAAAAGTTATAACGATATTCCTAATTTATGTGATAATTTTTGTGGATCTCATTTTCCAAAGATGTTCGTGTGGAAGTTTGAAATTAGAGTTAATAACGATTATTAGAGTTTAAACAAAAAGAAAAGTTTATTCTACATGTTCCTTTATTTTTAATAAATAGTTTAATATATTCCTAAACAGACTTTTAATTAATTACAAAACCTTTCTTGGCAATTTTTAATGAAATTAAATTATATTACTTTGAGGTCCGACAGACCCTTGTTAGGTGGTTGTGTGACAAAAATATATGCTAGGTGGTAAAGGGTTAAGACGAAAAAAAATTTTTTTTTGCAGGAAAAGAATCAACTTGTCATCCACGATTTGTGAGGAACTGCTAGAAATTTTAGGAGAAACAGTTAAAAAAAATTGATCGAGTCAAAGCAAATTTTTTTCAGTTTCTCTGGACTCGACTCCTGACGAAGGCCATGTTGACCAATTGACGTTAGTGGTTCGGTTTATTGTGGAGCACGCTCCTGTTGAGCGTTTTCTTATATTTATGCCTAACCAGGGTCCTAAAGGCGAAGGATAATGTATGATGGCTTAATTTTCTAGAACAAACGAGCTGGACCTGAAGAACATTCGTGGACAGTCGTACGACAATGCTTCTACAATGAGTGGCAGATATAATGACCTACAAGCGTTAATACAAGAAAAAAAAATAGCCTAGCTGCTGGGATGCCATGTGTTGGGCATTCGCTTAATCTTTGTCATACAATCGGCGGCCAGTTGTTGTCTCAGAGCAATAAGTTTCTTTGATTTGTTAAAAGAGCTGTATATATATTTTACTGCTTCAACTAAGAGGTACAATACAGTTAGTTGTTTAAGAGAAGCGAAAACTGACCAACCTATTCTTGTGCCGCAAAGAACGACAACAACTCGCTGGTCATGTCGAGTTGAAGCCACTAAAGCACACTTGCGAGGCTATAAGGTTTTATAAATGTCCTCGAAGAAATTATTGAGGATGAAGAAGACACAGCTAAATCAAGAGCAACAGCTGTCGGTCTGCATGATAGGATGGCAAAGTTAGAAACAGCCATATAATCAGTTTTTTGGGATGATATTTTGGGACAGATAAACAAAGTCAGCGAAAGCCTACAAAATCCTAGGTTGGACTTGAATACTGCTGCTGCACTGCTTACTTCATTAAAATCAACCATTCAAAATAAAAAGGCAGTTTTAATGAATATGAAGTAAAAGCTTTCGAGCTAGTTGATTGCCGAAACTACGAAGAAGAAAAAAGGAGAAAAATATAAAGAAACGTCCGGTTGTCCACTTTAGACTGTCCGCAAGCTTCGGAAGTTCAGTTGTCACCCTCGGACAAATCTAGGACTCAAAGCTACATCCCAGTTGTCGACCAGCTCATGACCGCCCTTCAGAAGAGAATGGACGCGTACCCACTTCTAAATGCACGATTTGGATTTTCGAAAAATTTAACAACTACTTCTGGTCAAGAAATTTTGTCTGCCAGCTAAAACTTGATGAAAACCTGCTGCGATGACGTAGTGATACTCTTGGCAACGAATTCAGACATTTCAAACTATGTATAGTTTAGTATGAAGAATTTGAACAGAAGAGAAGAGAAGAGATTAGCTATGAGAGATGGATGTCTGAATTGTTATGTAAAAACAATGTTAAAGAGTGCTTTCCCAACGTTGAGGTAATTCTGAGAATTTATCTCACACTAATGGCAAATTGTACGGCTGAAAGATCCTTTTTAAAACTGAAGCTTATAAAAAATAAACTCTAAAGTTCCATGACCGAGGATAGATTAAATATTTTGGATCTCCTTAGTTTAGAGAGTGATGTTTTGACAAAAACAGACTTCGACGATATTCTCGATACGTTTATTAACGTTAAAACCAGACGAAAAATAATTTAGCTTGTAACTACCTCTAGTTTAATTTTGAATAAATTTTATGTTAGCCAACTTATTCAGTTGCTCTCTTCTTTAACTTGACCTTAATAGAAACTTTCAACAGTTAACCACAAACGATTTGAGGGCCTCCTCCGAGTCTAAATCCGGCGCTGAGTAGCTCACCGTCGGGTAAGGGACCAGGCCAGAGTTGTCGGCGTCGTGTTCCACGCGCGTTTCAAAAAGCAGTTAGCAACATTGATGGGGCCCGATAGGGCCTAATTTCCTGCCAAATTGGAAATTGGAATGTTCTAGAGATACGAAGATATTGAAGAGATACTGAAGGAACCGGATGGGTTTTTAGTCAGTAGAAGTTGGACACTCCTTTCCAACCCCAAATTCTCCCACAAATGGAGAATTTACTTGATGATTTTCCCCCGAGAGAAAATAGGACTACGTTCAAAAGTCGCGCTTGTTAGAAGGCGGAGGTGGTTATTAAAGTGGCATGGCAAATTCTGACTTACCGGTAAAAGGAGCAGGGGTCGGCATCGTCGGCTTGCGATGCGGTGGCGCGGCCGGCAGTAACACAATATCCGGACTCTCCGCATAGCTACGCTGTTCTGAACGAGGGCGAAGCACTCGCTTGCCACTGGAGCCCTACGCATTTACACATGCTATGGTTATGATGCACAAGAAATTTCAGGAAAAAAAACTTTACATGAAGTGAATGAATAGAATAAGTGCATGTAATTAATTAATATTTTCAGGAATAATTATTAACTACAGGTGTAACTTTACTGAACAAACAGAAAAAAAAAGTAGCTTTGATTGTCAAATAGATCATGATATCAGTCTTTTAATTGAAAACTTTTGTACTGCTTAGCACCTGTTAAGCAAATTCTCTATACAAAATACAATAAAGCTGCATAATGTGAGCCTGCACTTCTATCTTTTTGCAAGTTGTTTTGTTATGGCAATATGTAATGTGCATGTCGGTAATAACTAATAAGCTGTCATACAATTTCAATGGCTTTTTTGTAGGTGATAAATCACTGAGTGTGTCTTCTATGAGAAGGCTATTCTGGGTCAGTCAGGGTCCCATTGTAGAGTCCCACATCAATAAATCAATGCTTGCCACAAGTTTGAGATTGCAGACAAACACAATAATTTCTTTATCAGTGCTTAGCAAGTGCTAAAGAGTACAAGCTTATGTTAGTGAAATAATACTGTTTTATTAAAAAGATATAAAAATGGTTAGGGTTAGTTTTCTATGGTAACACCACACCATACAGCAATTAAAAACCACTGTTAGCCATAGAATTGATGAAATGTTTTGGCTGAACTAAGTGCTATGCGAATTGCGATGGCTCTAAGCCCTAACACAGACACACTGGTTACCAACATTTTAGAATGCTGGTTACTTTACTACTTGCCAGGTGTTTCACAATGTTTTAAGCATTGTCGACATTATGTGAACTACCATTCTCAGCAAGATATGATTAAACTAGGTTTTACTAATAATGTATCAAACTACTCACAATCCTGAGTTGTTGTACCTGAGTAACATCATTACAAATTGAATTTACTTTTTATTATAATACACTAAGCTGCCAGGCTTTTCTGACAAGTTTGATTACTTATCTATCATCATCCAAGAAGGTGAATTCTTAATAAAAACTTCGACCATAAATATAAGATTCAGATGGTTTATTTTTTTATAAACCTCAACCTCTTTTTAGGCTCAATCTACTGGGATTGTCTGTGGTTTATTATGTATATTATTATTTTCCGTTCATTTCATTACTTTTAACAGTCTTATCTAAATTTATATTGTACAAAGCTAAAATTGTTTGCTTGTGGTATAAGCTACTTTTTATCCTGGATTGAGATGGGTGAGCCTATCAAATAGATGCATTAAAAAAAATCTTAGTCAATATATTTATCAAAAGACTTGAATGATGATGACCACAATTGTTCACAGTGATATAGAAACATTCTAATCAGTGATTATTTTGTTCAATTACACAACTGAGCCTGGCTGCATAGTTTTAACTGTCTTATAAATACACAAGCATCTTAAGTCACTATAACTCTTTTATCATGCCCAGATGAATAAAACAAAGAATTTATTTTAAATGAGTTCAATCTCAAGTTTGATTAGGCACAAATCATGTGATTAAGATATTAGTCACATCATTAACAACAATTGGACCAATTTAAGCAAAAATGATCCAAACCACAACCACAACTTTTTCGAATTTCGAATTTCAGACTCATAACTCTATGTTAATAATTGACGAAAATCCGTATGATCCAACCCACAGCTGTCTGGAAAAAACTTTGAAGGCAATTATCTTGGAAAGATGTTTGTGTGGATTGGAAAATATTTGCTTAAATCGGTCCAATTATAATTAAGATGTTTTAATTTGTTTAATATACAGAAAATTTGATGGATTTAATAACATTAGTATGTTGTGACTTAGTACTTACACGGTCAATCTTTTTGTGGAAAGCAAAAAGAAAATAAAGAAATTAGTTTTGTGGGTATTTTGTGTATGATATATAATAATACATAATATAATGATATTTTAGTGAATGAATAGTTTACTTATTGAATTAGCTAAATAAACATTACTCGTTTTAGAATCATTGCTTCCTTGTAATTAAATATAACAGGTCAATAACTGGTGGCTAACAAATCCTGATGTAAAAGAACTCAAATTACCAAGGATTCTTTTATGAGTATGGATATGACCTCCAGTGGAGATCATATGTGACATATTAGTACACAAAGGTATATCTTACAATGGGAATTGAGATAAAGTGATGATTAGTGTTGTATTTACTTTTTGTTGTGATTGCATACTTGTTTATGTTAAATATATTACTCACATGTGGTGGAGGTTGTGCAGGCGTTATAGTAAGCCCACTGGCCGTCAAAGCCCTCAACTCACTTAATTCCGGTGGCAATGCCCTGCACCATAAACAAAATTACATAATTCCATAATGCTGAAGAATGTAAACATTAACTCAAAATCCAATTTTAAACTCACCTGACACTCAGGTCGACCGCCGAATCATCTACGTCCATTGTGATTTAGTCACTTCTGTAACAATTACGTATCACAATTATACACAAATAAATTAGGACATCAATCAATATAAACAATACATATTTTAAACATTAACATGGTCAATCACAGGTTTTTGTCGCCAAAAGGCTGAACAAAATGTTTAGCAATTGATTATGTCGACATTACAATGAAATAGGTAATCATTAAGATCGATTTTTGTCGAAATGTAATGTAATGCACACGCACGCATCACCGGGATGACAATTGACAAGACAACGGTCAATAGGCGCGAGTATCAAATTTCATCATAAATTTTAATAAAATATACTTAATTTCCAATACCAAGCACTAGTCATATATCTTCTTTGTAAATAAATAACCGTATGAAAGTTTTTCCAAGAGATAAACGAATTACAAATTTCACTTCGCAGTCACAACAGAATTCCACTCGCGGCCATTGATGACAGATAGTGTTGCCTATCGATAGTCAACTATCGCTAAACTATCGATAGTCTATCGATAGTTGACGTCATATCAATAGTATCGATAGTCTATCGATAGTATCGATATTATCAATAGTATCGATACTATCTATAATATGATACAGGCAATAGTATTGTTATACAAAATAGTATCGATAGTATCGATACTATCGAAGACCAGCATATGTCTAGGAGCAATACTATCGATAGTATCGATAGTATCGATGGCTCACACTATCGATAGTTTTATAAACGGCGATAGTATTGCCTTCCAACATTCCACTATCGATACTATCGATACTATCGATAGTATCGATAGTATTACTTTAAAAAAATCGATACTATCGATACTATTGCTTCCAATCAATAGTATTAGTTAATTTATGATATCGATAGTATCGATAGTATCGATACTATCGATACTATCGATAGCACTATCGATATTGTTACTAGTTTTCGAGGTCAACTATCGATAGTGAAACTATCGATAGTTGGGCAACTCTAATGACAGATAATATCTGTGCAGATAATAGAGAATATTTAATTAAAAACCAAGGATCTTCTACCTACTACTTGTTAAAAACATTTGATAATTAGATACCATAGACTACAGAATAGTCGAATAATAAGGTTTGGAATGATAAGTACCTATATGCAATTATTTATCACCGTAACAATCGGGTAATAAAGTTCTGGCTTGCAAATTGTGCACTGTGCAGGCATCCTATACCGTTGCAGTCATAGATATAGATGTTGCAGTGGAGTCACTGATAGAGTTCAAGTTGGGTACCAATGGATTTCTAGTTAATTCGGAAAACCATACGGATCTGAAGAAAAACAACCTGGTTGTCAACGTCAAATCGAACTTGACAGTTTGACACAATGACCAGGTTTGACATAAGGCATCTGTCAAGTCAACAAAGTCAACTTTGTATGCCGCTGTGTTTATGAAATCGTTGAATACACGTGAATTGTTTAAATATTGTGTTTTACTAACAAAATGCCAGGACCTGACCTATTATCAAGTCAAGGGCTTCGCCTTGACGGCCGTAGACCTAACGAACTTCGTCGAATTCAATGCAAACTTGGTGTTTTTACTCAGCCCGATGGGAGTGCGTACTTGGAACAAGGAAACACTAAAGTTTTGGCTGCTGTTTACGGTCCTCACCAGGTAAGCTGACGTACATTTCCTAAGCTGTCATTAGGCTGAATAGAAACAAACTCCGCAGCTAATTTATTTCGAATTCTTTCATTTTAACATGACTGAGGGTGAACTGGTGAGTCTCTCAATAAGTAGAAGTACAAGTTTAAACGTCAAGCTATACTAATATTATAAACCAAAAGTTTGTTTGTTTGAACATGCTAATCTGCGAAAGTACAGGGTGGATTTGGATGACATTTTGCATGGAAGTAGTTTTTGGGAACTTATAGGCGTTTTTACCCGACTGCAAAAGAAAAGAAGAAGCGTTATGTTTTTAACGTGATAAAGTCAACGGGAGCAAAGCCCTGTGCTACTGCTAGTTATTGATAAGCTAAAATAAAATCATAACTCTCCTTGCCAGTATCTATTGTCGTTGCGCTTGCAAAAGGCGCTATGTGGTAAATAGTAATTTTCGTTCTTTTATGCAGTTTCAATCGTTATTTTAATACACACATGCTGCAAAACAGCTATCTAATAAACAAAATATTTAAAGAGTTACCTTTCAATATTGCGTTTATCAGATAGCTGTTTTTACAGCATGTGTTTTTCTCTTCTCTTTTCCCACAATGCTTCAGACCAACCCTACAACCTGGACGCATTCCACAAGGGTTGGTCTGAAAATTTGAATAAAGACATTGTGTGATCCACCCCCTAAACTGGGCTTGCATGGTGATTGCAGCACACTCTAAATTCAGAACTCTCTTGATTATGCTTTTGATCATAGATATTATAAAGAATATAAGAATATTGGTGTTTCAGGCCTCCAAGTCAAAGTGCTTACAAGACAGTGTTGTGGTAAACTGCCAGTACAGCATGGCTACATTTTCCACAGGTAAATCTTGAACTATATATTCACTTAAGCTGTAAGTTATAAAAATATCACTTACTTTTTGTAACTGATATGATATAAAATTAACTAAAATATCTTAAAATAACTTGAATGCAGTAAGATTCACTCACACTTCACACTATTATGTTGAATATATTTTATTCTCTTCTATTTTATTATGCACCTACCATGCTATCTCTTCACTGCCAATGGTTGACTGGTAGAGAATGCCCAAGGCATTAAGTGCGCCTTTGTACATTTTGTGTTGCATAAACTTTTAAATAAATAATAAATTCATATCAATAAAAAATCAAACACGGTATTTATTTATTCATGCAGTAAAAAATTTAAATGTATTAAAAATGGTTAAATCAAACACAATAGTGATTATCTTAGCACCACATAACAATGATAAAAATCTAGAAATTTTCCGAAGCATAGAAATTTGATCTGACACAATCTTTCTTTTTCTCTATGACACAACCTTTTGACTCATTATCCATTGTCTTTTTCTTTCAAAAAAATAAATACTTAGCTATACAAGTATAGTCATGGACAATTAACAATATTATTATCAAAGTTCATCAGTGATCCATTGGGCAGTTTAGTAAATTTTAATGATGAGAAGGTGTCAACTACCATTGCAGAAGAATTTTAGTGAAGTTTTAGGACTTATAAATGTGAGGTTTAACTACTATCTGTATAAAATTCAAGATTTTTATGCAAGCCATGCTCACAACTTCTTTCGTGTAGGAGCTTTGTCCCACATAAATGCAAATGCCGTTGGACTTCCAGGGTGAAAAGCCAGTATGTTGGTCTATAACCTCCTTTGTCTTCCCGTAAAAGTCCCATTAAAATTGGTTGCACCATTCCAGAGATTACCCCAGACAAACAGACCAACACATATAAAAATTATAGTGTAGTGTAAAATACAGTTATTTTGAAGTCACAGACAGACATTTAAATTCCTGTCCTTATCCCATTTACTTTATTTAAATACTAGCTCCGGTCCGCTACTTTATTCGCGTGAGAAGGTTTTCCCGCGTTACTTCTGATCTCGTAGGAATTCCGGGATAAAAAGTAGCCGGTCAGTAGTTCTTCTGTGAAGGAGTAACAAACACCCATACATCTATTTATCCATTTTTACAAACTTTTGCATTTATGATATTTATTTTTAAGTATATCTATAGAAGTACATGTTATAGACTATAATAATACTTTAGTTTACATACATAAGTTACAGATGGATTTAATGGCTTATATTTTAGGTGAGAGGAAGAACCGTCCGAGGGGTGATCGCAAGTCACAGGAGATGTCCATGCATTTGAGACAGGCACTCATGGCAGCAATAAAAACAGAACTATATCCCCGCTCACAGATTGACATCTATGTTGAAGTATTACAGGTGAGCACCATACTGGACAACCTCTTGATAGTACGAGTGCATAGTAGTAGTTGGTACTCAATTAGGAACTTTAGCTATCTGTATTTAAAGTTGGCTTTAAAATTAGTCAGGGCGATAAAGGAATACTTAAAAAAGATCCTTTTTTTTTTCAATTCATGGCCTAATTCATGCAACCCCAGTAGTTAGCAATCAAAGATGATTAATGGTAAAGACCTTGGAATTTGTCATCTTTATAGCTGCATATGGGCTGATACTGTCATGGAAAGTCCTATACTATCAGCCCATATACTGTTGTGATATCATACTCACTGAAATCGAAATTGGTTTGCTGTAGCAGTAGTCAGAACTAAGAACAGACAACCTTATACATATTATGTAGGTGTATGCTTCTGCTAAAAGGTTTGATCTCTCTGTTTGGCTGTTGATGAAAATATGTTTTGTGGCTTAGACTCACGCAATACTGGGATTTCCAGCTTCCTGGTTCCACACGCGTGTTCTTTTTCTTAATTAAATCTTTTTTTTTAAAGGAACTGTTATAAAGTTTGTCAGCTATTACGACCTCACCCCATCTTCGCCCTGAAAACTGTCTGCAGTTTATTGGGCATTTCAATCGAAAAGCCACACAAGAGTGGCACGGTAGGCCAATGCCACCGCTGCCAACTCTATGGGCACTCACAGAGAAATTGCTTCGGCAAACCCCACTGTGTGAAGTGCCTAGGTGACCATTCTAGTCCGGCTCAGATCCATAGGATGCAAGTCATTCAAAACCGATTTCTCCGAAATGCCACGGGCGCGCGTACTTGAGGAATGAGGATCTCCACGTAGACCTCAAAATCCCGATTGTAAAGCAAGTGTTGAAACGCCATTCAGTGCGTTACTTCGCCTCTGCTGAAAAACACTCAATCCCCTTGATTGTATCGGCCGCCCGATACACAGCCTCTAAAATTTCCCAGGTTCGTCGCCCGCGTCTTGTCTTAGACGAACCCGACGATCCCACCACAATCCGACAAGAGAGCAGTAGGGTAACTAGCACTCTAAAAATACACAGAAACAAAACGCGTTCCATATTCCGGCCTCGCCGACGAGGCCCATCGCAACGTCCGCGTACTTGTAACGTCAACCCTCCCCGACCTTTGCCAAACGAGCCAGCCCGCGATGCTAAGCCAGTAGCAATAAATAACCCCATTAATAGTAATATGACCCAGCCTGACCCTTTGCTGCCCTCCACCAACGACCCCGCTATGCCGAGGCCCGTACACCATAGGCAGTGCCCCTAGCGTGCGGTGGTTTAAATGTAAATATTAGTATGTAAGCCCTGGCTGGGACACATTGCAAGTAAACTGAAAAAAAAAAATCTTTCTGATGACTTTCAGTTTAGTAGTAACCGCCCATAGACTCAAATCTGGATACATTCCATGCAATAAGTTTGCATTCCTTATGAGGAAAACAGACTCGACTAATTGTGTGGTATGTGGAGTGGTGGAAGATCTACATCACCTATAGATGGAATGTGTTCGATTTAAGTCCTACAGAAATGACCTCTTTAGAGCCTTGAACTTGAACAGGCTCGATCTGAGTTCATTCCACAGACTTATGTCTCAATCAACAATCAAATAGTCGTGGTGTGAAGAGTCTGTTCAAGTTCTTGGCTAAATGTACGACTTAGATTAACGTAGACGTATAACGAATACATTTAGGGTATGGTGGGCTGTCATACGCAGTGCGTAAAGGTACCCAATAAAAAAGAAAAAAAAAGGATTTTCAGTTTTAAATTCAACATTAAACCTCTAATCTTCCGTCCAGGCTGACGGCGGTGCATACTGCACAAGTGTGAATGCAGCAACACTCGCGTTAATCGACGCAGGCATTCCGATAAAAGCGTACGTGATCGCTTGCAGCGCGTCTCTCGCGTGGAAGGAAGGTGAACCGGAGCCCTTGGTGGATGTATCATATGTCGAGGAAGCGGCTGGAGGGGTTGTGTTGACCGTTGCTAGTTTACCTAGTACTGGTGAGTTTAATTTCTCTGGTTGGATGTTTGTATGATGAGGGGGAGTCGTTTATTAACTATATCTATTGTATATATAAAAGCGAAAGGTCACTTATTCACTCACTTATCACGAAATCTCAGAAACTTCAAGTGGTCTCAAATTAGACGGGATTTTGCGAAATTCACACGGGATTGGGATTTACACGGGAAGAGCTTTAGAGGCGAACGAAGCCACGTGCAACAGCTAGTCTATACAAATATAATAAAGCTGTTTGTGAATTTGTTTTTAACGTGCTAATTTCTTAAAGTACTGGGTTAATTTGGATAAAATTCGGTGTGGAAGTAGCTTGAAGCTTGAGAAAGGTTATAGCAAAAGAAGGAGGGTTATGTTTTATCGTGATAAATTCAACAGCAGCGAAGACCCGTGTGACTGCTAGTTATGGATAAACCGGAACCGTAATCTTATCTTAAAGCTTCCAAATTCAATGTTGCAATTGTGGTACAAAAGCACAGTAACAATTTGCGTTGTAATATCTCCTATATAGTCCTCCTGACCGATTTCGGCCACATCGACAAATCTCAAGAGAGATTAGCCATCTGCGCAGGAAATCCTCGTATTATAGTGCACAAGTATGTGCGCAGGTTCAAGTACACTTCTGTTCCTTTAATCTCATAGCCTGAAAGAACAGTAATCCGACACGACCGGAGAGAGATCAGGCGCAGGATCAACTTCCAAAATCCACGCAGTCACGCACTCGACGCTCGACCGATTTTTTGATCAGCAGTCGGACTTGTGCCTATGAGGCCACCGGGGCAGTACTCTGCCACGAGACTCGAAGTGCCGGGTACGTGTTTGTCTACACGCAGTGTCCTAAACGTCGTGGAAAGCGTCAAACACCTAATTCCCCCAGCTTGACTAGACGTAACCAGCCTGGAGCCGCGCTAAAGAGTATTTAAGTGCTTCTGTAGCCGTGGCTCATGTGTGCGTCGATACACTAAGTAGTTTTATTCAATGCAAGTCTAACACACCCTCTAGAAAGGTGCGGAAGGTAGTGTCAGACTTTTATTGACTTAAAACTCACCCTGTTCCTTCAGTTGCTCTTGAGGTTGGGGGCCGCGGTACTTAGTTAGAACATACCCACAACCCCAGGAGGCAATGGCCCTATCGGGCCCCGTCAGTGTTCCGCGCGCCGACCTGGGCCTGGTCCTCACCGGTGGGGAGGTGGCCAGAAACGGCACGCTGGGGCGCGAGGATAAATTAGCTCTCCCTCACGCGTTCAGCCTCCTCCTTCTCTAGCATGACTTCTTCGCAGAAAGAGGCGACTGCATTCCATTCCCACTCGCCCAGCACCATGGTCTGAGCCTCCACGAGGAATATTGTTGCTCTTGGCAATTTAAAGACTAAGAATATTTTGCCAGCTTCCACTTTCAAACCCATAAGAACTGCTACCAATAAGTGTGAACGTGTAGGAGATGAAGAGCAAAGGCGGACTTCATCTTAATATATCTGAGAATGATATATGTATTAAGATGAATGTTATTAAGCTGCCTTAATATTATTAAGACAGGAACTGATACCTATTATATATGTATTATATATGTGATACCTTATCTATTTGTCTGTTAATATTGTAAATGTGAACGTTTGTGTGCATGAATGGATATTTGCTTGTTACTCAGTGACTTTGGATAAGATTTTGCATAGTCATAGATTGGTTTTCTTCTTCTAAAGGTGTGTCCAAACATCGAGCGGCAACCGAGCGCGGCCTGCCGCCCTGTGTTGTCTAAACACAGGGCGGGTGTGGACTGCCGTGTGCGAACGCTTCTGGCTACCTGCCGCGCACGAACATTCTTAGTAAACATTCGGCAGTATTTGTGTTTAGACGTATTTCTGCGCACAAACATGGCCAACGAAACATCGATTCGTTTCATTAAAAATTATAGATCTTTTAAAGAGTTATGGGATCCTCGACAAAAAGAATACCATAATAATAAAAAAACGTGAAGGCTTGTGGAATGAAATAGCCAACAATTTTGATGCCAAATGAAGCGCGCGGCGTATCTTGGTTTTGCCGCGCAGTACTGCCGCGCAAACATTAGTCGGCTTTGTCCTATCTAGAGCGCGGCAGAAATGTGTCTTAGAAATGCCGCGTGTTGCTGCCGCGCTCTTGCTGCTCAATGTTTAGACACACCTTTAGCGTGTCGATGGCAAACCTTACCTACTTGTCTGTTAATATTGTAAATGTGAACGTTTGTGTGCATGAATGGATAGGTGCTTGTTACTCAGTCTAGTTAAAATGGCTGAAGAACTTTGGATAAGATTTAGCATAGTCATAGATTGGTCTTCTTCTTCTTAGCGTGTCGATGGCAATAATATTTTATATGAGTTTGGCCCAAAATTCAGCTACGCGAATTCCGCTCCCTGATACAGACATAAGATCTTCAAGTGTACAGGTGACAGGGCATGCTGAAAACGGTACAAGGTGGGCCATTGTCTGTGGGGTCACACCGCATATACATTTGAGATCCGAGCCATCTGTAAATCCCCAATCTGGTGCTATTCTAGATTATATCCTTTTTATCCCATGAAAATTATAGACTATTACCGTTGCACAGATTTAACAAAATTTATATGCGAACGAAAGGTGGGCTATTTCTAGTAGATTTTTTTTTATTGATAATAGGCTCGCGTTTGACCACCATCTCACCTGATGGTAAGTGATGATGTGGTCGAAGATGGAGCACGCTTGTCTAGAAGTAACCTATTCACTCTTGACTTAAAGGCTCCCAGGTTATAGCGATCAGGAAACACAGACTCCGGCAGGGAATTCCACTCCTTAGCAGTACGCACAATGAAAGTATTCCCAAAACGTTTCGTGCGTATGTTCAAGGCTCTTTGATTCGACCAGTGAACCGTTGCCAATGAGTCTCTTGGCCAGTTTCTCGATAGACTCAAGCGCGTCCAGTTGGTATTCCGCAGATCCATCCCAAAGATGAGAGCAGTACTCCATACACGACCGAACCTGGGCTTGATAGAGATTGAGCATCTGTTCCGGTGTGAAGTACCGTCTCACCTTTGCTAGGATTCCCAACTTTTTTGCTGCTAATTGAGCCTTAGCCTCTATAAACGGACCAAAATTGAGGGTGGAAGTTAGTGTTACCCCAAGAAGCTCAATACGATCGGTTATCGGCACGGTTACAGCTCGGAAAATAGGAGCCGGTTCGAATTGACTCCTTTTTGCGGAGAAGAGACACGCCTGGATCTTATCTGCATTAAACTTGACCAAGTTGGCATCACCCCATTTTAAAGCAATCTTGGGTTTACTTTTGTTACAGGGGCCATTGGATTGATAGAAATGTCCCACAGACTGCACATGGATTATTTTGATACAGTTTTGAGCAGAGCTATGCAGGGATGTAAAGATATTGAAGTAAGTGATCAAAAATTTTATTTGCTAAATAAGATACTAACAACTAATATTATATGTCAATGTGAACAGTTCGTTTCGATCATGCAAAAACGGCATAATGGATTTGGACGAAACTTGGCATACATATGTAGGTATACACTTCTCATCAGAAAAATCGAAACACTTTGCAACCACGTGCGGGGCGAGCGCGCCTAGTTAGTGACGCCGTGTGAGACGTACGTAGATAGCTATTCTCATATACAAATACAAATTGTATGGCAAAAATTCGTGTAAAAGTGTTATTTATTTATAACCAATTTACAAATAAATATTTCATTTCAAGTTTATGTTTTGTAAGGATTATCTGAAAAATGTGTATATTTAGGAATACATGTCAAATGTCGTTTAATAGTGAATATGAGGTTTTCAAATCCTAATGTTCATGTTCTAAATTCAAATTAAATTTTCATACGTTTCGTATTTTGTTTATCAAGTCATTTTTACTCTATATGGAGTATGAAGGAAATTAATAATAAAACAACACGTAAATGAAAAAAAAGCTAAGAAATGTTTAATTAATAACTTATATTCCGTCCCCGAGCTCTTATTACTGCTTCCATATGGTTCTTCATCGATTGGATGAGAGTCACGATCAATTGTTGTGGCATTACATTCCTTTCCTCTTGCATTGCATTTTGCAACTGGCTAAGTGTTTCTGGAGCAGGATCTCTTGCACGAATTCGTCTCTTTAATTCATTCCATAGATGTTCAAACGGATTCATGTCCGAGCTTCTTGCTGGCCATTCCATAATGGAGATACCGACTTCGGTAACATAATCTTGTACGACGCTCGCGTTGTGAACCCTAGCATTGTCGTGCATGAATATGAAACCGTTGCCAATAAAATATGCGTAGGGCATTACGTGAGGCTCAAGACACTGTTCGATGTACCGATGACTGTTTAGTGCAGGCAGACGTGGCCCAGACACAAAGACAAGCTCTGTCTTACCGTCGGCGCTGATGCCTCCCCAAACCGTCCACGAACCGCCACCATAGCTGACCTTTTCTTCAATGCAGCATTGTGCAAAGCGTTCTCCATCTCTTCTGTAGACCTTGTTTCTTCCGTCATTCTATGGAAAATAAAGGTCTGTTTCTGATTAAAAATCAATAACTTTTTTATTTCTGAATATTATGTTCTAAAATTTTGCACAAATATAGAGGAGTGCAATGATAGAGTAGTGTATATGGCTTCTAATGGAATATAATTAATTATGATTAAATTTAAAACCATACATTAAAAAAATAAAACAAATTCAAAACTATCAAAAATGTCCATTATTTATTTTTAACAATGAATACATTCATTATAATATGCACGAAAACCAAATATCATATAGTAAACCAAAAAAACCAATCATATTTAAATAATAAAAACAACAATTCGTGTAAAATAAAAAGAAGTTAAAAAATGTTGTGATTAAAATAGTATACAGATTAATTAATGAATTGTGAAGTAATGTTTAATATAATTATGCTATTTATACGTGATGAATTTTGGGATCTAAAATTAATTCGTTCACTTTACTGTAAAGCAGAGACAATATGTGTAAGTTCCGGCGAAGACGTATAGGAAGCCACTTGAGTTTCGCACGAAATTCAGATACGTGATCATATTTGCGCAAACCAAATATGCAAATTATGCAAAAATTTTGTAGTCGCTCAAGTTTATCAAGTTGTGCCTCTGTGAGATTATGATAACTGACATCAGCGTAGTCTAGGATGGGATGTAAAAGAGACTGTGCTAGCGCAATTTTAGTGGCAGTTGGCAGAAAGTTACGCAACCGTCTTAGGGAACTGGCAGAAGTAAATAATTTGCGACTCACCTCTTGTAATTGGGGACCCCACGAAAGATATTTGTCCAACCAGACCCCAAGGTTCTTAACTTTCTCGCTTAGTGGAATAGCTGTGCCGTTGAAAATAACCTGAGGAAGCTGAGACCAGTTTACCTTAGATGCCAACCTAGAGCTGCCGACTACAATGACCTGGGTCTTTAACGGGTTAACCTGCAAACCATGTGCCTCACTCCATTCGCAAACTGAAGCCAAGTCCTGGTTTATCATATTTATTGTAGCATCTAAATCAGTATAAGGCGCTTGTCTGTAAATTTGCAAATCATCAGCATAAAGGTGGTAGGAGGATTGAAGTTTTATGGAAATAGAATTTATGAATATTGCGAAAAGTAAAGGAGATAACACGCCACCCTGAGGAACACCGGCTGCAATACTACACCAAGAAGAGCGGACTCGTCTATGCAAATACGTTGCCGGCGGCCATACAGGTAATTACGAAACCAGTCAATCGTTGTTGGAGATATGTTAATAGAGCGAAGTATGCTGAGCAGAATATCGAAATCGACGGTATTAAAAGCGTTACTAAAATCAAGCAAGCAGAGAACCGTCATATTTCCTTTATCCATGCCCATCCTTATGTCATCAGTTACATTAACTAACGCGGTAGTAGTACTGTGACCAGGACGAAATCCGGATTGGAAAGGATTTAGCAGACTATTCTTGCAAAGAAAAGCACTAAGCTGATTGTGGACAAGGCGTTCAAGGACTTTAGAGAGAAAAGGTAGGATGGAAATAGGTCGATATTCTGAAAAAGGTAGGATTTGATTTTTTGGGTAAAGGAGTAATTTTGGCCTCTTTCCATACCGATGGAAAGACACCATTGGAAATAGAATAGTTAAGGATATAGGCAGGGCCGGATTAACCATTAGGCGGAGTAGGCAACTGCCTAGGGGCCCCGCATCAACTAGGGGCCCAGGCCCAGCGCTCGAAAACATGTTTCTTCGAACGAGAATTTGTTGTGCGTGTGAACTTAGGGACCTCACTGTTATCTCACAAAATACAAATCGTTAAATTAAGTAGTAGAATTAAAACGATTTTAGAACAAATCTGGGAATAAATAAACAAATATATTAAAAACCACAGCCCTTAAGGTGAACGCAGACCTAGCCGCACCGCACGCGCCGCAGTCTTTGCATTCGAATTCTTTATATGAAGTTCTATGCAACCTCGCACACCTACCCGCGCCGCTGTCGCCGCAGTCCCTGAAACGACCGAACTCCCCAAGCCGCAGCTGATGACGTCACCCGCACGCAGCGGACGCTGTGGCTAGCGCAGCGCGGATGACATCATTCGCATCCTCGGCGCGCAGTGTTGCCAGAGTTATAATGTAGACAGAGAATCTCTGTCAACGGTTTATAATAAAATTACTTGTTCTCGTATAAATAATTACTTGCTTATTCCCTATTATAGCACGAACAGATAAAATTACACAAAAGAGCAAAATACCAATACCAAATACAGATTTTTTTAATTTTCGGTGCAGATAATGCTTTCAAAAATCTGGCAACACTGCAAGTGCGTTGCGTGCAGCGACGGGAACGACTGTAGAGACTGCGGTGCGGATAGATGTGCGAGGCCATTAACATAAAGCGATGACTGCGGGGACTGTAGAGACTGCGGTGCGGCTAGGTCTGCGTTCACCAAAATAATGTTTTTATTGAAGTGAAAACTTCTTTAGCAACGTTGTGATTTGAAAGTTTATGAAACGAAAAAGCGACACTAAAAAGAGACAGACACATTAATTTTTTGAAGGTTTCACTTCTACTACGTGTGAATTGTACACATGTTTTATTTACAAAACGTTTTGGGAATACTTCCCCGTTTTGTACTAGTGGAATTCCCTGCCAGAGTCTGTGTTTATTTATTTATTTATGTACACACATGACACTTATAAAGGAAAAAATTAAATACAGACAAAAGAGCACAAAGGTGCTGCTTATTTCCTAAGAAATTTCTTCCAGCAGACCTGCGACAGGAGAGTTGAAGAGGAGATGATAGACACAGTGTGTATAAGGGCGTATTCAGATGACACGCGCCGATCACGCACAGCACCCGTGCACGCGTTGTGCCCGCCTTAAACCCGCACACGCGCTGCACACGCCTCGCGCCCACATAAGGTGAACGCAGACCTAGCCGCACCGCACGCGCCGCAGTCTTTGCATTCGAATTCTTTATATGAAGTACTATGCAACCTCGCACATCTACCCGCGCCGCAGTCCCTGAAACGACCGAACTCCCCAAGCCGCAGCTGATGACGTCACCCGCACGCTGCGTGCGGGTGACGTCATTCGCATCCACGGCGCTCAGTGTTGCCAGAGTTATGATGTAGACAGAGAATCTCTGTCAACGGATTATAATAAAATTACTTGTTCTCGTATAAATAATTACTTGCTTATTCCCTATTATAGCACCTACAGATAAAATTACACAAAAGAGCAAAATACCAATAACAAATACAGATTTTTTAAATCTTCGGTACAGATAATGCTTTCAAAAATCTGGCAACACTGCAAGTGCGATGCTTGCGGCGACGAGAACGACTGCAGCGACTGCGGCGCGGATAGATGTGCGAGGCCATTAACAAAAAGCGATGACTGCGGGGACTGTAGAGACTGCGGTGCGGCTAGGTCTGCGTTCACCTTTAATGTGCGTTTCCTCAGTTCATACACGATTTGGTCAGTCAAAGTAAGAAAAGGGGCCTTGAGAATGGCATTGCCTTAGGGCCTCTGACAGGGTTAATCCGGCTCTGGATATAGGTCAGGATAGGAAGGATTTCATTGGGGACAGGAAGTATCATCTTCCGACTGACACAGTCGCTGCCAACCGCGTTAGACGTAATTGAAAGTATGCTCTTCTTAACATCACAATCAGAAAATTGACTAAAATTAAATGCGGAGTGATCCGGAGTTGGAAGGTTAGCTATTGATATAAACCGTCTACATTTGAAACAGCAATAGATAGCGAGCGGTTTTCCGTTTTCTGACTTTTATCACATTTGTACTAATTACTTCGAAAGAAAAAGCTTTTTTATTTGATTATGTTTATGAATAGCTAGGCTACAAATCAACATTAAAATACACAGCAGGGGTAAACATGGGCAACTGTCAAGTCAAAAAACGTTTTTTTCAACATATTTTATTTTGCAATTATTTTAATGTAAACCTTAACATAATATTAAATACATATTACTAGCTTCATAATCTTCAAAAAATAAGGTTTCCAGAAATATATAATACATTATACCTTTTCCTACAATGAAATCAATTTAAAAAAAAATTAAAATCAATTTTCAAAATGAGGAAGTGAACAGGCTAAACATGGCCGTCCGTCAAAACTATAATTCTAGTTTGTGGTGTTGTAAAAAATCATTTCATATAGGTAATATGTATAATTTTTTGATATTATAGTCTAGATTGGTCCTTAAACTATTGAGTAAAATAAAAAAGCATGTCAGTAGCGACATTGACAAAAACCATTTTTTGTCAGCAGTAATTGTTCTACGATTTTCCATAGTGCGCTGTACGTATCAAAACTTTTTGCTCGATGCCTGTCACAAAGAACAATGGCGAATCCTCTAACAAATTTTTGTTGGCATAATTTTGTAGCGTCTATTAATGGAAAATATACAAGAGTATAGAGTTTCAATTCATGATCATTTTTGCCTTAAGATCCACCATTAAAGGAACTCTTGAAAAAAAGATATTCGTTAAAGAAGTTTTAGAGGTTATGTCTGGCCATTATTACGTAAACCGATTTATTGGAAGCAGATTGGTACCGCAGACTTGATTATGTCCATAGTCAACGCTAGTGTGGAAAACATAGACCTAGTAGTGAGCCATTGTCAGTTGGCCAGGGGTCTCCCGCCCACGATCTCACGGCAGCATGGAAAAAATGGCTGTCGCAACCGAAGGCTGGGCACGCCGCAATCGCGGCGATAAGTCCCGCCTTTGAGAAGTGGCTGGAGAGAAACCACGGCGTCCTCACCTTCCACCTGACGCAGGTGCTTACTGGACACGGGTGTTTTGAGAGGTACCTATTTCGGATTCAGCGGGAGGACACGCCCGGGTGTCGACATTGCGTGGACCACCCGGAGAACACGGTGGAGCATACGGTGGAGGTGTGCCCCGCTTGGGCAGAGCTTCGCCGTTTCCTCGTTGAGGCTATCGGCAGCGGTGACCTCTCGCGCCCGGCTCTGGAGCGGAGCGAATGGAAATAGAATGCAGTCGCCTCCTTCTGCAAAGCAGTAATGCTAGCGAAAGAGAAGGCCGAACGCGCGTAGGAGAGGCAACTCTCTTCCTCACGTCCCAGCCGCCGCGGAAGTCGCCCCGTGCGTCGGGGATCACGAGCCGATCTCCGGCCACCGTAGGCGTGGGCCAGGCCCGGGTCAACGGCGCATCGTGTTCCACGCGCGCCTCAAAGAGCTGTCAGCACCAGTGACGGGGCCCCATAAGGCCATTGCCTGCCGGGGCACAACCCCGGTAATGTTCTAACGAGATACCACGGCCCCGGAAATTAAAGGCAGCTGAAGGAACAGGGTGGGATATAATAAGTAGTAGTCTGATACCGCTCTGGGTAAAGCGGAAGGGATTCCGTTTTACCCAGAGCGGGAGAAGTCATTCTATGATTAACCCCCCACCCAGGAAAAAATGGGTCCCCCGCCACTTCCAAGGTTTAAAGAATTTGATTAAGTTTATTAGAAGTTGATTATATCGAAAATCTGTTTTAACAAGTAACTATGCGTTATAAAAGCTATAATTACAGGCATTAAGTAGTAGGTACAAGTTAATTGCGGCTCTGTCTCTAGGATGGCAACGCATGTAAAATGCCTTTTGTAATACAGATCCATATAGGCCGCGGCGATCACTTTCCATCAGTCGGGACATCTGTTTGCCATCCTCAAATATGGATCTTAGTCGAATTAAATAAATAAATACTATAAAAGTAGGTAATAGGTACTTATAAAAATGAAACAATTTGTTTTATATATGTATGTATTTATTCTTCATCTTCTCTTATGATAATATCGTCCAAAAAACCTGCTGGTGTAGTAATAGTTGTCTGATGTCTGACCCATCCGAGATACCAAACTACCGTCATGGTATGCGCGCAACATCCGACAGTTCGTCTTCCCACTAAGCAACTGCAACAGTAGGTATTCTATTATTCCTGCACGGTCGGGCACATTATTTTCTACTAGCTTTTGCCCGCGACTTCGTTCGCGTGGGAGGTTTTTCCCGCGTCAGTCCCGATCCCGTGGGAATTCCGGGATAAAAAGTAGCCTATGTGTTATTCCAGGATGACAACTATCTACTTACCAAATTTCATTCCGATCCGTTCAGTAGTTTTTGCGTGAAAGAGTAACAAACATCCATCCATCCTCACAAACTTTCGCATTTATAATATTAGTACGAAGTACGATTAATATAATTATACGTATTGCCTTCTAGAGACATGGCGTGATTTAATTTTGCCTCTAATAGGGGTTGTATCACTACTGCCTCTAAGATTGTATTCAGATGAATTTACTCACTCACTGCATACCTCAATCCTGTATCCGCCGTGGAAACGTACATGTTCACCATAATATGAACGTGCTTGTCGTATTTGGTACGTTCCCAGGGCGAATAGAATGAGGTCTCTATATTCTAAGACAGGAAAGTAAACATTGTTTCTGTTTGCTGATATGTTTTGGACATTACAAGTTCTTCTATTCATATTAACAGCCTCAACCATAGTAGCCAGATTATTTTCTAAATTCATATTTTGCCTAATTATGTTTAATATTTCTTTGGCATATTCACTGTCTTGCAGGCGAGCACCAAACTTATTTAGTAAAGCTGCTGCTATCTGGAAGTTTTGCATCATGTGGGGAAGTGATCTATAGAAATATTCTTGCCTCAGTAATTTAAAATCTCTATTAAATTAACCATTGACCACTTCCACTTATGTGGCAGTTAACACACATTATGCGAGTAGGCATAACACGACTTCCCATTGTGATATACAAATGGATGCACAAACAACAAAGTCCAAAGTATCAGGTAGAATCGTAGTCCTAAAAAGTCAAAGCAAAACGTCGACGGCGTAAATAGCAGCTGATCGGAATCCTTAGCCAAGCACTAGTCGCAAGGAAAAACTGAGTTTATACACAGAAGCAGTTAATAATTTCAAAAGTACGGAAACACAACCGACTTTACACGAGATAGCAGCAGTTGTCAATACACGTTACGCAGATGTCAATGTCATGTCGTATTGTTGCCATACTTTGCTTGCAGTATGACTTTATTTTAGTATTTATTTATTCAGCTGAATTCTTAACAAAAATCTGCAATTATATTTATTGTGGTTTATCAATATGCTTGTAAAGTATACTTATGCAATAAGGGCAAAGCACTTTAAATAAATTGGAGTAGATTTACTAATATATGGCAGAGAAACCAGCAGAGAACTTTCAACTGAGACAATATTGGCTAAAAGACATGAAGTCAAATTGTAAAGGAAAATAATAATCTAATCCCTTGTGATCATATTAGTCAATAGTATTTCCAAAAAAAATATATTTTTTATTAGAGTGGGTCAGTTCATAAGCATATCTTGAAAAAAACTAAGAAATTATTTTATTAACATTTGCAAACATGACATTTATAGACGCTCAAATATTCTATTAACAATTTTTTCGCCTTTGTTCTTTATGTGACGCCCGTTGATATGCAAAAAGTCGTGAAAATCACTTCCGTTACCGAGATTGACGAGACTAGCGTGTCTGAAGTAGTTTTTCAAGCTGGCTGGACACGTTTTCGATCGATTATCTATGATTCTGTAACGTCATAAATTCTAAAATAAGGGTGTTTAGCCGTCACATAAAGGGCCCTATTGACCTAGTTAACCTTTTGAACGCCACGGTCGGATATAGCCGACAAACGATAACGTGCCAAACACGCCACCATCGTCTACAGCCGACAAGAAAACGACATTTATAAGTACAAAATAAATATACTAAATTAAGTTTTCCGTGTTTCTTTTTCCTATTATTTAAAACTAAATTAATGACTTTACATACATTACTTACATTTCACTAGAAAAACAATCATCAAAAATTGCTAATCGAAATCCGTAAAAAGTGTTCTTCCTTACGCCACAGTCGTCAAGACACGACAGCTAGTGTTTTATTACAAACTAGCTGTCCCGGTAGACCTTGTTCTGCCTTATTTCTCTAAAACAAAGTAATATTGTATTTTTTTTATGTTATTAGCTGCCTCGACAGATTTCGTTCTGTCAAAAGTGATTGGCCTGTCGCAGTCTAATAGAAATAAAATAACATTGAAAGACTTAAGTAATATTTAATGTGGTGATAATTTAAGTCCATGCAGCCTCTTTCCATCCAAAATACTGCACCAACGCTTATGTTCTTATCACTTATTTTCCTTCACGATTACTGATCATCATTATGTAAAATAACACAATTTTTTACACGATAAAAATTACTACAAAAACAAATTTGAGGGTTCTTGTTATATTATTTTCATTAATGCCATGCAACCTCTAATCAACTTGAAGGCATACCAAAGATAATCCACGCCTTTGTTTTGCTTTGATTGACGTCAAATGTTTGACAGCTGGGTACAGAGTGGTTTATATGGGAAAAGAAAATTAATGTTTTTACTATTTTTCTCGTTTTTTTTTACTCTTTTTTTTTCTCCATAAAAACCTTCCTCAGACTTCATCAAACACAACAAAAAAGAAATTCTCGAGTTTTGCGCTTAGCAACACATTTAGGGATTCATTTTTATATATATATATGTAGATTTATGAAATATTTTATTAAAAGTAGCTTACTATTACTTGACAATTATTTTTAATGCCAACTATTCATATCTGAATATTCCTAATGCATAATATTCATAAAGTTGAGAGAAAAACTTAATTGATATCCATAGATCGATAGTTTACTGTCCAATCTCGCGCATCCCTACGCAAAAGCGTACAAACAGTAACCTGTTCGCCACAGTCGGGAATAGACGTCAAGCGGTGACGTCATTAGCGCTACGGGAGACTGCTAGTGATTTCCTACATTTATTGTTATGATCGGTGGTAATATTTGTGATGGCATTATTAAATATAAATAAAGGGTGGTTAAATTTTAAGAGCCGATGTTGATTTTTCAATAAAACACAAATTATTTAGAAAATTATTGTAATTTCTTTTTATTATGATAATATGGTATGGTTCAATTATGGATGGAAAAAAATATCGGCCAAATGGCCGCCGTGACGTCGGTGGCACACCTCCATCCGTTGGTTCAAATTTTCGATGATGCTGAGGCATAATTGAGGTTCTATGCCGTTAATGTGCCGAATTATCTCATCCTTTAAGCTCTTGAATTGTTGCTGGCTTATCGACGTACACCTTTTCTTTCAAATAACCCCAAAGAAAAAAGTCCAACGGTGTCAAATCACATGATCTTGGCGGCCAATTGACATCGCCACCACGTGAGATAACACGGTTATTGAATTTGTCGCGCAAAATAGCCAATGTTTCGTTAGCTGTGTGGCAATTGGCACCGTCCTGTTGAAACCACATATCGTCCACATCCATATCTTCCAATTTGGGCCATAAAAAGTCCGTTATCATCTCACGATAGCGAACGCCATTCACAGTAACTGCTTGACCGGCCTCTTTGGAAAAAATACGGCCCGATGATGCCGCCAGCCCATAAACCGCACCAAACAGTCACTCTTTGTGGGTGCATTGGTTTTTCGACAATCACTCTTGGATTATCATTCGCCTAAATGCGGCAATTCTGCTTATTGACGAATCCACTGAGGTGAAAATGTGCCTCTTCACTGAAGATGATTTTCTTCGAAAATTGATCATCCAATGTTGCCATTTCTTGCCACCATTCTGACCATTGACGACGTTTGGAATGGTCAAGAGGCTTTAGTTGTTGAGTCAATTGCACCTTGTAAGCGTGTAAATGCAAGTCTTTATGCATAATGTTCATCAACGACGAGCGTGAGAGGTGCAATTGTTGGGCACGACGACGAGTTGAGGTGGACGGCTCTTCAGCCACACTATCGCGAACAGCAGCTATATTTTCTGCAGTACGAGCTGTACGAGCATGCACTGGTGTTTTCACATCTCCTACAGACCCGGTTTGCTCAAATTTTTGCACGATTTTTCCTATTGTACGCACATTTGGACGATTAAATTGACCGAAAAAATCACGAAGTGCACGATATGCATTTTGATTTGAACGCTCATTTTCATAATAAGCCTGAATAACTTTAACGCGTTGCTCGGTTGTGTATCTTTCCATGGTTCAAATTGAGTTAGTCTGAAATTGAGAAATGTCAAATGAAATGCAGAAAAAACTTGACGTTTTTAGGTGTGGTTCACATTCAACATCGGCCCTTAAAATTTAACCACCCGTTATATGTAGTGATAATTATGTCTTCTCTTGAGGATATAGCCGTACCTTCCTCACCAAGTATATTAACTGACGTAAGTCTTAAAAGGAAGGCATAGTCAAATGAAGAGTCTGTGCCAAGAAAACGAAAGTAACAAGTTTGTGCAGAAGATTTAACGAGTGCAATCATATGATTGATTGATTCTTAATTCATTTGCGTCCCATAAACTCCGTTCATATATATCAACGGAGCTTATGGGACGCAAATTAATTAAGGTGTGACGTCTCCAATTTATCTCCATTGGATTTTAACCAACCAAGACCTAGCGACCCACGAAATGCGGCGTTCGCAAGACTGGTCGCTTTTGAACTGAATCGAGTGCCTGAAAGATAAACACATTTTGGCATTTATAATATTAGTAAGGATGTGCCAAAATATCACATCCCTACTCGCATGCGAGGAAGTTTTCAAAATTCGTACCAGCCACGCCAGAGTCGGGTCTTCCCGACAGCGGATGACGTCACGAACGAGATTAGTGATGTACATTATTATTATTTGATTTGTTCGTTTGTAGTTCTAATGTTTACTTTTAGGTTGTTTAGAACTTTGTAACTGGTGTTTAATGATAGTATGATACCAAATAGGGTTAAATTAAATAAAAGAATAATGCAACGAGTAATATTTTATTTAAAAAATATGTAACGAAAAGCAATGATTAATTGGTTATAACTTATCGATAAGGTGTTTGAATCCCTATTTTTTTGTAGGTTCTTGCGCTGAATTTGTGGCTTGGTAGGGGCGCCGCACATAGGGGTATTTTGCTGATCTAGCCGGTCATAAACCAATTTATAAGAAGTTGTCGCAGGTAAAAAACAACTGGTTCCTATAGTTATCGAATGACTAGAGAACAATAGACAACCCGTCCCGGTCTCTTATCGGATGCATCTGCGCACTTGTTTTGTCGGAAGTTAGTCATTGCTTCAACTGCACGTATCTTATGCGTTTCCTAAGTGTGATAGTATCTGACAAAGAGTTGAATATTTTCGTGACTACTGACTTCTTTTAAAATATTGTAATGGATATGGATTAAGGAGGTAAGAACGCATATTGTAAAAATATTATGCTGTATTTTTTTTTTGATAGGATATTGTTATTTGACGTTTGAAAATATAGTTTAAAATTCTTAAAAGTTTTCAACCCAATTTTAAGTTTGAAAAGGTTTTTGTTTTATTTCCGGTTTCTTCCCGGTTATAATGTTAATTGATAACGATAGGTTATAGTTTATATAAAATTATTATGGCCTAATTAGCCGCACATACCCGCACCTTTTTTTGCCAGAGGCGACAGAACAAGACAGTGAAAAAAATATATCTATACTAATATTATAAAGCGGAAAAGTTTGTTTGTTTGTTTGTTTGCTTGAACGCGCTAATCTCCGAAAGTACTGGGTGGATTTGGATGCAATTTGGTATGGAAGTAACTTGAAGCTTGAGGAAGGTTATAGGCTACTTTTTACGCGACTGCAAAAAAGGAGAGTTATGTTTTTACCGTGATAGAATCCACGGGAGCGAAGCCCCGCGTGAGTACTAGTAAATAATATTTGTAATTTACACTATGTTACCTTGATAATTATTTGGTTTCAGGGTCACCTGGTCACTCAGGTGTTAGAGTAGTGACCCGTAGATCACTTTTTGATAAAATGAAATAGCATAATTTGCCTAATTTTGAAGAAAAATTAAATTACTTGGAAAATTGGATTTTGTCCAGCGAAAACTATTCTGAAGATGAATTAAAGGCGTTGAAGCACAAGTTTTCGCGTATAAAGTCGGAATTTAAACAAAGGTGGAAAATAGCTGATAAAATGGAAGCTAGATTTCTTCATAATAATGACGAATGGCTAAAAATACATTCGAAATACCGAGAGCGCAGCCTAAAAGTTCGGGTCGACCAACAAAACCATTTAATGAGCTAAGCGAAAGAAGTAAGAGAAGGAAAACTGAAACCTTACCTGTATTACAGCGGATAATGATATTTTGATACATGCTGCACAAACATATTTACAAACATCTGGAAAAAAAGATGCTTCAAGTATACTTAAGCAGATTATAAATTCTCCAACGAGAGCTACAAAGTTGAAAAAAGCATACAAAACAGTACAAGATGACAAAGAAAAACAGCTAACACCTTTATCGGCACTTTCCGCATTCGTCGAAGCTGACTTCACTCGGCGACAATGTGAAATAATAAGAAGTGCCAGTAAAAAGTTGTTTCCTAGTTACAGCATCCTACAAAAAGCAAAAAGTGACTGCTATGCTTCCAAAGAGTCATATGAAGTGACTGAAACATGCGCACAAGTAAATCTTCAAGATGTATTAAACCATACTGCAACAAGATTACTGACGTATTTGAAGGATGTTCTACGTGATCTAAGACCAGATGAATCTGACTCAGAGCTGTTTTGCAAGTGGGGCTGTGTTGGATCACAGCAGGCACAATTCAAACAAAAGATGGAAAATTACGCCACAAATAGTAACATTTTTCAAAGTAGCTTTGTACCACTTCGTTTGGTATGTGGTACCAAAACAGTATGGCAAAATCCAACCCCATCCTCACCGCGATATTGTCGTCCTATTAGAATCAGATTCGTTAAAGAAACTGTGGATGTGGACCCAAGAAGAAATTGAGTATGTGGAAAAAGCCATTAATGCCATACAAAAAACAACATTTTTACTAGAACAAAAGTCATATTCTGTAAAACATACTATGATGCTTACAATGGTAGACGCCAAAGTATGTAATGCTGCCACACAAACCACGTCTACAATGAGGTGCTACATTTGTGGAGCACCATCGAAAGAACTCAACGATTTAACTATCAAAAGAGATGTTGATTCAGACACACTTTCATTCGGATTATCCACTTTGCACGCCAGAATTCGTCTGTTTGAGAGCATATTATTACCATTAACTTCCATGGATTACTTCCTGCCATTAATTCTGCAACCAGAGGTAAAGCGTGCCTGGACCATGTTATATTAAAAACAAAACAAAACGCATTTACCTTTTCTCTGGGCACTAGTATTACTGACCACGAAGCCGTATTATTTTGTATGAAAAACGGCACTATTAAAGATAAAACAATAAGAGATAAAACTATAAAATTGACAGTGAAAAACTAATTTCAGACTGCCAGAGTTGCACTTTTGACGCGATATATCAAGAAACTGATTTAAATAACGCTATGAATAATTTCATTAACATAATAAAACAATTAATTGCCAACAGCACAACAATAAGAAAAATGCCTAGAAATAAATTAATTATTAAACCCTGGATATCTGTCGGTATGCTACGATGCATTAGAACAAGGGATAGAATGCATAAAAAATTAAAAACAAATGTAAATGACACCATGCTAAACATAACGTATTTGAGATACCGCAATTATTGCAATAATTTGCTCAAAAAACTCAAAAAGCAATACCATAAAGATCAACTTAATATGTCGAAAAATAACTCAAAAATGCTCTGGACTACCATAAAATCAATAACTAACAATCATAAACAAAACCAAATACCTCAACAGCTTCTGTCTACCGAAAAAGAACCTATAGATGCGATCAATAAAACAAATAAGTATTTCTCAACCATAGGCAAACAGTTAGCAGATATGATACCTTCACACATTCCCACGTTCAAGCCAGTAATTAAATCTACACTTAATTCCTTCGTTCTATTACCCACTGACAACGAAGAAGTTGAAAGGACGATCAAAAACTTAAGAAGTAACTGCGCTCCTGGATGGGATCAAATAAGTGCTGACGCTCTAAAAATTACATGTGAAACCATCACACCAGTACTTGCCAACCTAATAAACCGCTGCTTTGAGACCGGAATATATCCTGCCGCGCTGAAAAAAGCCATTATTCACCCAATACATAAGGCGGGAGACAGAGGCAGTGTCAATAATTATAGGCCAATTGCAATATTAACAACGTTATCAAAAGTATTTGAACGCATAATAAATAAAAGGCTCACCAAATACCTCGAGGAACGTAATCTTTTTGCGGATACGCAATATGGATTTAGATCCAACCGCTCGACAGATGGTGCTGTTATTGATCTTGTTAACTTCTTGGTGAGTAAACTGGATAATAAAAAAAATGTTTAACTATATTTCTCGATCTTGCAAAGGCATTTGACACTGTCTCTGTTCCCCACCTTGTGCAAAAACTTGAAAACCATGGTATTAGAGGGGTCCCGCTGGCATTGCTAACAGACTATTTAAAAAATAGAACCCAATGCGTAAAAATCGGAGAATATATCAGCAATGAACTGCCGGTCGACTATGGCGTGCCGCAGGGCAGCATACTGGGTCCTACCCTTTTTCTTTGCTACATTAATGAACTTTGCACTCTTAAAATTCTAAACTGCCGCATATCTGCATATGCTGATGACACTGCCCTTACTTTTTTCTCGGACTCGTGGGAAGAACTTTATAATTTTGCACAAAACGGCTTCAATACAATATGTCACTGGTTACTGTCAAACTCTCTCTCCTTAAATGAGGATAAAACTAAATACATTATCTTCTCAATGACAAAACGAAATAAACCTCCTAACCATTTAGACAAAATCAATGCACATAAATGCAATTTTCCTCCTACTCCAAACTGCACTTGTCCCAACATAAATTCAACCACCTGTATTAAGTATCTCGGAATTGAACTTGACGCAAACTTAACTTTTGAAAATCATTTGCTATCCATATCCAAAAGAATCCGTAAGCTCACTTACATTTTTAAGGGACTCCGGGATGTTGCAGAGAAACAGACCATGAGGATGGTGTACGAGGCCTTGGTACAGTCTATCCTTAGTTACTGCATAACCACTTGGGGAGGAGCATGCAAATCAAAAATGATAATACTTGAGAGAGCTCAGAGGATGATCCTAAAAGTGAGCTTATCAAAGCCGCGACGTTTCCCGACCTCTAAACTCTATGAGGAAACTCAAGTCTTGACTGTCCGTCAATTGTATATAATGCTGACAATACTTCGCCGACGCTCTTATATAACCGAAGAACAAAGAAAACGCAAAGCCCTCACTAGAAGGCGTTATGCTCTCTGTGAATCAGCAGCTGTACGCACCTCTTTTGCTCAAAGATTCTTCTCATTCCGTGGTGGAGTATTGTTTAATAAACTCAATAAAGAAATTGAGATATCTAACTGTTGCAAAACTGAATGTAAGAATAAACTTAGGAAAAGGTTACTAGAACTGAGCTACACGGACACTGAAAAATTGATTGAGATGGTTTCTTGATTTTTGCATTTTAGTAATATTTTTTTTTTGCATACATTTAAGCATACATTTATATATATATATATATATATATAAACATACACACACGCAGGTATAATGTAGTAATGTATTTCAAACTGACGCACGCACGTTCACACACACACACACACACTCACACACACATGCACACACACACACACACACACCCCCATCCACACACATATCTGCTTACTCACGACATCAACAGTCTGAACAACATAACTCAATGGGGGGCCTGGAGTTCTAAAATACAGGCCTAGGCTTAGTTTAGACTCCAGATCTCCCACAAATTACACACTTTGCCAAACTTTCTGTGTCTGACTGTAATTTATACTCACGTTGATATGTAATTTGTGGAGATAAATAAAGATTTTTTATTATTTTATTTTTTTATTATATTGCACCCCTCGTACAAACTCACTGTAAAAAAGTGGCAGTTAAGATCTAACGTTGACAAAGCTATTGTTAATGACAGGAAAAAAAGCATTCAAGAGAAATTTAGACGTGAAACTGGTCTTATAGTAGATGTACCGAAAGCTGGGTTTGGAAATACCAATGATGGTAACAAGTAGAAGATTTTTTTCCAATCCTGAATTAACTGCAGAAATAACTGGAGTTGATTATAATTTCATTTACAGAATCAAAGTCATCCTTGAAGTCATATCAAGTGGTCACAAAGTCCATTTGGACAAGTTTGCAGATTATTGCATGGACACTGCGAAACTTTGTAAGTTTGTATCCGTGGCATCCTATGACACCTACTATGCACAAGATCCTGGTGCATGGTGCTACTGTCATAGACAAGGCATTATTGCCAATTGGATTGATCTCGGAAGAAGCCGCTGAGGCACGGAATAAACATTTCCGGCTGTACAAGCAGAATTTCGCGAGAAAATTTTGAAGGGTCAAGTGTAACACTGATATTATAAATAGACTAGTACTCTCGCGGGGCTTCGCTCCCGTGGATTCTATCACGGTAAAAACATAACTCTCCTTTTTTGCAGTCGGGTAAAAAGTAGCCTATAACCTTCCTCAAGCTTCAAGCTACTTCCATACCAAATTTCATCCAAATCCACCCAGTACTTTCGAAGATTAGCGCGTTCAAGCAAACAAACTAACAAACTTTTCCGCTTTATAATATTAGTATAGATTATTACTCAGTTCTGACCCACTGATTACTGGAATGAGACCAACCCCCAAAAAAGAACGTTGCTATTCACAAAAGAAGCAATTGCTTTGATGATTCCTGCTGTACCTGACTCTGAAAGAAACTCAGATTCTGATTTGGAGGAGGTATCTGGAGGCACTGAAAGTGATGAGGATGATGAAGAACCACAGGGCTCATTATCATTATAGTTACATAAATTTTATAACAATTGTTTAAGAAAATAATAAATATCGAAGTTATATATTACTAAAATATATTTTATTATATTTTTTCCCAATATTTTAAGTAATTATTCATTAAAACGAAAAATATGGCTTATAGTTAACCAGCGGGCCTAGACAAAATCCATTTTCTGTAAGCGTTAACGCCAACGGAAAAATTAAATTGTATGGAGTTGACATTTACTAACACATGACAATCACGTGACATGTGGTTAGCAATACAATTTAATTTTTCCGTTGGCGTTAACGCTTACAGAAAATGGATTTTGTCTAGGCCCGCTGGGCAAGTCCCTGGAGTAAAAAAACTAAATAAATAATTTTGACCGGCTAGATCAGCAAAATACCCTATGTGCGCCGATGCGTTACGCTCTGGCGTTCGAAAGGTTAAATGCGAGCTATTTTGAAAAATTTTCCAGCCTGCCTGAGTCACATTATCTTGACACATAAGTATGTAATGTAATTTCTTTTTAACTTAATCTGATAATGTCAATTTTTTCAGGTAATTCTAGACAAAGCAGTGAGGGAGCATCTAGCAGAGGGTTGGACAAAGTCAACAGATGATGTGATTACTATATAAAATAAATATTGTTATTTACAATTTTGTTAATTTTTATGAACCTTCAATATCTTAAAATCATAGAGTATATAATTATTATTATATACTTAATATAAGACGCTATAATCAGTAGTATAGAGCGCGCACAACGAAGTGGGAATAGTAGGCACGTTGCCGCCGCGAGCGCTTGTAGTTGTGATTGAGTGCGTTCCTCCAGAGATTTTTTTCATATATACTTATCAAAATGGTCAAATGTGCAGTTCGATCTTGCAAAAACGATACTAGGAAGCACACAAAACTGAAATCCAGTATCACATTTCATCGGTAAGTCGATTTTATAGTTATTTTTATGAAAACAAATCACGCATCGCATGGGTGAAGAAGACGTGGGAGGCGGGCGCACGCAGACCCGCCCGCGCACCGCGCTCCCCACGCGATACTGTAGTGATGTGATGCGACCAACGCTGTAGTCGACATTTAAAACATTTTTTTAATGTTTGCTAGGAGAAGTACATAAAATATATTTGTGTACTGTGCGGCCGACGGTTCTTGGCGACTACGAACTTCGCGCAGAAGGTTGCGCAGTAACTCTTTTTAGGAACCAAATGGCGACGTTCGGGGGGCGGTGATCTAGGCTAGAGATTGACCTTATGTAAATACAATCAACCCTTTAATCGATCAAATATCGCAATCGATAGTTTTAGTTAGAATTTATTATTTTTTGTTTATATAATATATTAAACGAAATAAGATTTACAAACATAGTGAATTTTGTCGTTAATAAACGAGATATCGACATTAATAAAAAAAAAAACTAAAAGAAAGTATTTTCTCAATTGAAAGTCGTGATTTACTTGAATATCAATTATCAACGACTGTTTGAGAAAATTTCAATATAAAACCTCAATATAACATTGAAAATAAATATATATTTGTGATTTGATTTCAATCGATTTGAAGAAAATCGATTAAACAACACCCTAAGGCACGCCAATTGGACATCCCTTTTTGGTTACTTCGTAAAGCTTCGTGCTTATTCGGCAATATTCGGTACACGGTAATATGTCTCAGTCACACGTTAGCATCGGTGTCGTGTTCGTGTCGCTATCTCTGTCTTACGTGCAGTCGGTTACAAAACATTTCGTTGTTACTTTCGTTAATTTTTATTATTGTCGTTAAGTTATTGTGTTATTTTGTGCAAGTGTCAGCTGGCACTTATATTATTAGTTAAATATGCCACCAAAGCACAATAGGGTTTTAAATCGCCAACAAAGAAAATTTATTTATGATTTAATGCGGTATATGAAAAAAGAAAAAGAAGAGGGTGTAAAAGATGTGGACAACGTTTACTTAAGAGTTGCTAACGCAACTGGAGTGTCCCAAAGCACAATACAGCGGATTGCAACTGAAGGTAATGTTTCGGGTTTACTTTCGGTATTCCGCACGCCTGGTAAAAAAAGGCCTAGATCAAAACCTATTACTGATATAGATAATTTTGACCAAATGTAATAAAAAGATGCATACATAACTTCCACAAAACCGAAAAAGAAATGCCGACCATAAACAAATTACTAGCCAAACTCAAACGGGATATAAATTTTCAAGGTGGTAAAACGAGCTTAAAGACAATAAACAAAAACTTGGGTTTCAAGTGGCGAAAGACCGAAACTAATAGAAAGGTTCTTATAGAGAAGACCGACATTCGCCTGAAAAGGATTTTGTACTTGAAAGCAATGAAAAAATACAGGGATGAAGGGCGACCAGTTGTATTCACTGATGAGTCATATGCTCACTCATCACATACAAAAGGTAAAGCGTGGTCAGATGGTTCCCCTCAAGGACTAAAGCGCCCGATATGAAAAGGTCGGTGGATAGTTATGGTACACGCTGGGTCAGAAGCAGGATTTGTTCCGAACGCCCTACTAATGTTTCAATCTGGAAGCAAAACTGGAGACTATCATGATGATATGAATTTCACAAATTACGAGAAATGGTTACGGACCCAACTGATTCCAAATTTGACCCCTAACTCGGTGGTGGTTATCGACAATGCTCCATACCACAACAAACTCATGGATCCTGCCCCTACAACTAATCACAAGAAGGCAAAAATTTTATTTGTACTTCGTCACAGTATTAGGGAAATTTTATTAGTACACTAGTACTCACGTGGGGCTTCGCTCCTGTGGATTCTATCACGGTAAAAACATAACTCTCCTTTTTTGCAGTCGCGTAAAAAGTAGCCTATAACCTTCCTCAAGCTTCAAGCTACTTCCATACCAAATTGCATCCAAATCCACCTAGCACTTTCGAAGATTAGCGCGTTCAAGCAACAACAAACAAACACACAAACTTTTCCGCTTTATAATATTAGTATAGATAGGTTTATAAAAAAATGGTAGTAACAGTTTTCTTCACGAGTGTACATGCGCTAAAGTTCGCAGAGCCTATGTTCACACTCGCCAAGATCCGTCGGCCGTATAGTAATGTATAACCATCGGCACGAAACTTTAGCGGTGACCGTTATTGCGCAGAAGTAAAAATTAAGGTACCTGAGGGGGGCTAGCGGAATGAAGGGCGGGCGTGCGTAGCGCCGATTGGCTCTCCAGCCGCATTATGTTCCCCGCGCCGATACGACGCTCCGCGCACATCCCGTGTACAGTCGTCATTAATTGTATTGTTAGGAGCAAAGGAATAAAGACTTTTGAGCACATATAAAAGCGGCGCGCGCGCTATTACTCGCCCCTGTTGCCGGTTGTCGCTCGCGCTGGAAACATCGTCGAAGAGCCGTAAGACTTATATTTCGCCATTCGTGTACCTACTTCTTATCATAGTGAATATTTGCGTTAAATTGTATTAGTGACGATTTGTGGTTAGACTCAGTGACTTGTATTTCGTTCCTTGATTTAAAATAAAGAGTTGTATTATCTGTGTTGCGTCTCGTATTGTTTTTTTTTTAAACATTTCCACTTCTGATTCCTAACATCAGAAGTGGGATAAAGAACTTAAATTGCCCACTAGATTACGTATAAAACATCCAAGGAACGAAATAAAAAAAAAAATACCTCTCTACCCACAAATTTTTTTACTTTGCTATTTTCTTTGCAAATTTTGATATTTTACGTGTGTGTGACTAGATACCGAACTTTTGTGCGAAATATGCGGAGAAGTGATGATTACCGTCGTTCAATATACCGCGATCAGGGTGTTCCGCGAGGTGGATCTCCAAGTAGTGAAACTGTAAATAGGTCGCATTATAGATCACGACAGAGCCGCCGTCGGGAACGTAGTGATTCGAAGGACAGCTCGTACTATAATCGCCGCGACGATCATGACCACCGCCGTTCTAGATCTCGATCTATATTGACGCCGCCGCGCGCTAGCACTCCACCCGTGTCACCTCGTGCCAACAATTCGTTACAAAATACCCTCGATAACATCATGATAAGACTTAATGCTATCGAGTACAACGCTGCGAACGGGATACCCTCGGTTAATAATTTGGAAAACCCACAGACTAGAGCTAACAATCAAGACCCGGTTCATGCGGTAACTTCGCGTACTAGTAGTCCCGTAAACTTGACTGATGTTCCGCAACGAGTTCCTACAAATAACTCGGAAGGTTTTTCAACAACCATTCGTACAAATGATCCAATCGCTCGCGGATCTGAAACCGCTTCCACCGTTACCATGCTCGCCGAAGCCATAAGATCGTTACAGCCAGCGAGGTCACATAGTTACCATGTATCTAATTTCGATCCAAACATACATGATGTTGACGTATGGTGTGATGAAGTGGACCGTGCAGTAACCGCGAACGGTTGGAGCGATTACGAGTGTTTGTCGCGAGTAGCTTCTTGCCTCAAAGGTGAGGCTAAAGTTTGGCTAAACGAATGGGTCACCAATGACCGAACTTGGTCCAACTTTAAGCTTGAATTTAAACCCCTTTGCCCTCGAAAGTTAGACTATGCTAATATTTTATTTGAAACAATGAATACGACATCTGACAAATTTACTACGTATGCCGAATACGCCCGCCGTACCATACTACGTTTAAGGATAGTGAAGGGTCTCACAGATGAATTGCGGACACTGATAGTTATACGTGGTATTGATAACCCGCAAATTAGGGCAGCCGCAGCAAATGCAAACCTGTCGATCGAAGACATAGTTTCGTTTCTTTCGATTTATGTAAAACCAAATCGCGCTAAACCTGATTTTCACGGCGGTCCGACTAAGAAACATGCGTCCTCGAATTCATCCTCCAACCGCGGGTTTAAGTGCTATGTTTGCAGTCAGCGTGGACATTCAGGTCGAAATTGTCCCAAAAAGCCTCGTAGAGAACCCAATGCATCTTCTTCGAAATCCGAGACACAGGGTTCTGCCAATGATACTACGGTTGCTATAAAATCTGAACTACAGTGTACATTCTGTAAGAAAAGGGGGCACACGGAAGAAAAGTGTTTTGCTAAGAACCGGACAGAATCTAGAAACCAGCGAAGCGTAAATCTGTGTACAAGTCACGCGAATAATAAAACGGACATTGTTACGGTTGTCGTCCAAGGCATTCCCATGGACGCACTCATAGACAGTGGGGCTCAAAACGTGTCGCTGATTTCCTCCGATGTTCTGAAACACCTTTCTTGCCAAATCAAACCGACACACTGTGTCCTGAAGGGAATAAGCGAACGAGAAATCATAGCTTCATCATTCATAACGGTCACTATCGAGCTTAGCAATATATCTATAGAAACTGATTTAGTTGTAGTGCCAAAATCGTGCATGAACACTTCTATTATTATTGGAACCGACGTCCTTAACCGCGATGGCGTCACATACGTACGTACTAAAGATGAGCAGTACATCACTCGAACCAGCGATACTCGTATCCACGTTAAAGAAGTTCAACGCCTTGACCAAAGGTTAGTTAACACCCCGTTACAAGGCACTCTGTGTGATTCCTTGATGTCTGTGATTAAGAATTTTTCGGATTTCCTTATCTCTGGAACCGCAACTAGTACAGTGACGACTGGTCAAATGGAAATTAAACTTACTAGCAACTCTCCTATTGTTTACCGACCGTACAAACTATCCTATAACGAAAAACTTAAAGTACGCGAAATAATAAAAGACTTGTTAGACAAAGGCATTATCAGAGAATCACGATCAGAGTACGCTAGTCCCATAATTTTGGTGAAGAAAAAGGACGGGACTGACCGAATGTGCGTCGATTACAGGGCACTTAATCGCATCACCGAAAAAGAAAGGTATCCTCTGCCTCTCATAGACGACCACATTGACCGACTGGGTCGTTACACCTTCTTCACCAGTTTAGACATGGCTACCGGATTCCATCAGATACGAATCAAAGACTGCTCCGTTCACGTCACGGGATTCGTCACACCTGAAGGGCACTACGAGTATCTGAAAATGCCATACGGTTTGACGAATTCCCCGATCGTTTACCAACGGATTATCAATCAAACCCTTCGCGAATTCATTGACGCTGGAAACGTCCTTGTCTATATCGATGATGTCCTTTTGTTAAGTAATACCGTAGAGGATGGTATCGCCTTGCTCCAAAAAGTCCTCGAAACACTTACCAAATCAGGCTTTTCCATAAATCTAAGGAAGTGCTCTTTCTTAACTACCGAAGTCGAATATTTAGGTAGGATAGTAAGCTTTGGTCAGGTAAGACCGAGTCCTCATAAGATAGCAGCTCTAATAAATTCCCCGGTCCCCGGAAATGTCAGGCAGGTTCGACAATTATTAGGACTTGCAGGATATTTCCGCAAGTACATAAAAAGATACGCGACAAAAACCGCGTGCATTGCTCATTTAACTCGAAAGGGGGTTGAGTTTCGTTGGGGTCAGGAACAGGAACAAGTTCGTCAAGACCTAATACAATGCCTAACTAGCGAGCCTGTTCTGGCAATATTTAAACCTGAACTTCAAACTGAGGTTCACACAGACGCTAGCTCTGCTGGTTACGGGGCAGTATTGCTACAGACTCACCCTGATGGTGAAAAGCATGTAGTGGCTTACTTCAGTAAGGTTACTCAGGGAGCGGAGAGCAAGTACCATAGCTATGAATTGGAGACGTTAGCGGTCGTGAAGGCTTTGCAGCATTTCCGCCATTATTTAGTGGGCTTGCAGTTCAAGGTCGTCACAGACTGCAACGCTCTCAAATCTACAGAACGCAAAAAGGACCTACTCCCTCGTGTCGCTCGATGGTGGATCTATCTGCAAGATTTCCACTTTTCTATCGAGTATAGAAAAGGAGTAATGCTGCCACATTCCGACTATCTCAGCCGAAACCCAGTCGCCTCGGTTAATCAAATAACAAAACCTCGTAACTGGGCACAAATAGCACAAAACGCGGATCTCGAAACGAGAGACTTAATTCAAAAGCTCTCGGAGGGCCAGCTCGATTCTAATCGCTATGTCTTAAAAAATGACCTACTGTACTACAAGCACACCCCAATTGGTGAGGAAGCACGTCTTCTATGCTTCATACCGAAAGGTCATCGCCTCAGCCTCTTACGGGTATTTCATGATGAGCACGAGCATATAAGTGCTGATAAAACCTTGCATCTTATTTTAAAACATTTTTGGTTCCCTGGCCTCCGACAATTCGTGTCGAAGTATGTTTCACATTGTTTAATATGCATTTCTAAAAAGCGAGTGCCTCGAGCCCCGCTGCAGAATATTTCATCTTGGCCAAAACCCAACACGCCTTTTGATACGGTTCATGTCGATGCCCTTGGACCACTACCTGAGTCAGAAGGTTACAAATTTGTCCTAATACTGGTTGACGCCTTTACAAAGTTCTGCCTTTTGTACCCTATTTATCGGCAGGACACCGGTGAGTTAAAACGTGTAATGTCTCAAGCCGTGTCTCTATTTGGCGTCCCTAAATTACTAATTACTGACAGGGGTAGGATGTTTGAGTCCGCAACTTTTGTTCAGTGGATATCTGAACTTGGCTCCGACTTGCATTATATCACTCCTGAAATGCACAACTCGAACGGCCAAGTGGAGCGTTACATAAGAACCGTGCTCAACATGCTTCGTATCGAAGTAGGACACAAGGACGCCTCCTGGTCAACTACACTTTGGAAGCTACAACTGGTATTGAACATCAGCAAGCAGAAAACCACTCAAACCTCAGCCATAAATTTAATGATTGGCACCGATGCTTCCACCCCGGTAATACGATCGTTGGTACGTGACTTGGCCGCAAGTACTCCAGATACCAACAGAGAAGCTCTGCGGGAGATTTGCCGAAGTCGCGCTAGTGAACTACTGAAAAGTAATCAAGATAAGCAAGACGCCTCAGCCAACCGGTTCAGGCGCCCGCCACGTGAATACAGCGTAGACGACCTTGTCTTTGTAATTAAGTACTCGCAATCAACGGGAAAATTAGACTCTGGGATGCGAGGACCTTATAGAGTAACTAAGGTTCTACCTAACAGTCGCTACGAACTCAAACTGCTTAGTGGAAGTCGTGGAAAAACCACTCAGGCAGCCTCCCAATACATGGTGTCATGGAAGGGAGAATGGTGCCCAGACACCTGCGCCATATTTTTTGAAAGTGAGTATGAGCTAATAACTGTTTCTGGTTTCAGAGATTGCAAGGGTTAGTTCCCCAGGCGTGTATCGCCCAACGAGTGGGTTAGTTCCCCAGGCGTGTATCGCCCAACTAGTGGGTTAGTTCCCCAGGCGTGTATCGCCCAACGAGTGGGTTAGTTCCCCAGGCGTTTACCGCCCAACAAGTGGGTTAGTTCCCCAGGCGTTTACCGCCCAACGAGTGGGTTAGTTCCCCAGGCGTGTATCGCCCAACGAGCGGGTTAGTTCCCCAGGCGTGTATCGCCCAACGAGTGGGTTAGTTCCCCAGGCGTGTGCCGCCCAACGAGTGGGTTAGTTCCCCAGGCGTGTGCCGCCCAACGAGTGGGTTAGTTCCCCAGGCGTGTGTCTCCCAACATTTGGATATGTCCCCCGAAAGCGTGTATCGCTATACATTCAGATATATTCCTTCACAAAGGCGTTTGTCGCCTAAAACTTGTGTTTAACAGTAAGCGTTAGTCGCTATGGTAAAGTACTAAGCAATGATATAGGACGGTGGGACGCTGACCACCCTATATTATTACTTGTGAATAGGAACTCACGTTCCTTTGGTTTTCAGAATACACGTGTTGCTTACAGGAATAACCACTGTAAACTCTTTCAGATGACGAAACAGATGAGCTTCAGGGTGGCCCAGACCGTTCGGGAGGTAACGAGCCACTACCCGGTCCGTCAGGGCTGTCCATGCCGAACCTTGACGACGATACAGGAGCAGCGCAGGCGCACCAGCTTCATCGCACTGAAGGCGCGCCCCAGGAAGTTCAAGTCGAGGACGACTTGCCGTCAGGAGAGGCCGTGTTAGGAGCAAAGGAATAAAGACTTTTGAGCACATATAAAAGCGGCGCGCGCGCTATTACTCGCCCCTGTTGCCGGTTGTCGCTCGCGCTGGAAACATCGTCGAAGAGCCGTAAGACTTATATTTCGCCATTCGTGTACCTACTTCTTATCATAGTGAATATTTGCGTTAAATTGTATTAGTGACGATTTGTGGTTAGACTCAGTGACTTGTATTTCGTTCCTTGATTTAAAATAAAGAGTTGTATTATCTGTGTTGCGTCTCGTATTGTTTTTTTTTTAAACATTTCCACTTCTGATTCCTAACAGTATTGTTATTGCTGTTAATTTTTGTTGTTGTTTTTTTTGGAAGTTTGAATTTGTTTGTTAAATTTAGTTTTTTAGTTTGTTTGTGACTTTAAAGTGAATATACCTAGAAGAAATACTGTTTTGAAAAGACAATCAAGGAAAATGGTTTATGACGTTAATTGCTTTTTAAAAAGGGAATCTAACGAATTAATTGATTCTTTGAAACAAATTAAAAGTGAGATTGACGAAGTTACAAATACTTTACTCAGTCATTCGGACAGCATCACTATAGATTTGAGAATGGTTCTCTGTAGATTCGGATTCACTGTAGATTCTCTGATTCAGATTAGACTTAAATCTAAAATAAAAATGTTCAAATTAACAAATATTTTTATTTTATTTTTATACTCCCCACAAAACTTGTTAAAAATTATATCTTAGGTACCTACATTAATCATTACACCTTGGACATTGGCATTGGAGATAAACTATTTATTAAAGTATAGGTAATATTATTTGCATGCGCGACAGTACTCATGCGCAGCTATCCTCTACATTTCGTTCAGCGCTAGACCTACTATTTGACATTACATTAAAATAATGTTATCAACGTTATTTAGCTAATAATTGTATTGCGTGCGCGACAGTACACATGCGCAGCAATCCCCTCCGCGTATCGTTCAGCGCTAGACTTACGTGCCGCTACTTATAACTTGAATACTCAAAATCTTCATGTCTACATATGAAGCCAGTTTGTTATAAATAATTTTGATGTGTGTTTTGTACGATATACTTGCTAATATTTTTAATGCGAAAATATAGCGTCAACGTAAAGTATGGAATGTTACAATATCACGTCTAAACTGCTTAATTAATTGATTTTGAAGTATTGTGGTAGGTATAGAATGTAAAATTAAATTAAATATATCAAAACAATAAATTTGTAAGTATGTAAAAAAACAAAACTATTTTTCAGCTTTCCAAAAGACCGAAACTTGATGGACAAACGGATTATAGCTTTAAAACAAATAAATTTGGAACCAAACATGGAGTAGTAAAGTTGTTCAGTACCCTATCTGGATTCCAATTTCTATGAAATCCATTGTAACCTACAAATATATATATAGATTATCCAAATGGTAGCACGCGAGTAGAGCTCCCTATAGGCAAGATTTTTTGCGATCTTTTCAGCAAAAATCGCTATATTTCAGTCATTTTACATAAAACTATAATAAATTATACCTAAACCTTCCTCAGGAATCACACTATCTTATTTTATTTATTTTTATTAACACGCTTTTATTAGGTCGACCTGTATGTAACTATGTAATGGAATCTAAGGTAACTAATTTAACCATCTTCCAAGGGTCGTAGGGTAATGAAAATTGGCAGCTGTATGTAGTTCTGATGACAATACTATAATATGGTACTGTCGAACTGATCTGATGATGGAGCCGGAAGATATAAACTGGAACTTCATGATGGAAAATCGTATCAAATCTGTTTTGGATTTCTTAGAAAAGTCTTGTAATGAAGTTTGACTACGATTAGGTTTTAAGGTCTGATGATGAAGCCGGAAGATAGGCACTGGCATTCCATGATGGAATATCGTATCATAGTCGTGTTTGCACTTGTGAGAAAGGCCACGTAATGGACTTTGAACACGATCAGGTTTCAAGGTTATAACAAACCTAAAGAAAATCCGTTATCGGTTTTCTTATAATTTTTTTTTTGTTTTTACGTGCATTTATAAAAGCGTGTTTTTCTAGTGTTTTTTAAACTATTAATTTATTTTTATATTAAGGAAAACCAACAATTACACACTACATGGTTAATATTAACCGTTTCCGTGCGGATGATGCCGCACAGGCACCATGTATATCTATTGCGTAGGGGAAGGTGGGGCAGCTTCATACAGTTTTTATATTTCGTCTTATAGAATGCTCTCGGGTATCGATATATATATCGATTCATCAAAAATCAATAGTCTTACTATCTGACTTTATATAAAAAACATGAAATTTGTGTAAATACGCTTGTACGACTTTTTGTAACACTTGAAAGAAAAAATTAAAAATGTATGAATGTACCCCACATGCGGGGCACTTACATACAGCCTATGGGGCAGATTCATACATGTGACAAAATACACAAGTTTTGCGTGAAATGTTTATTTATTTATCAAAATCAAAGTATCAAAACATAGCGTTCATGAAAACAAAAGCAATATTAGTCTCTATTACCAAATAATACTTACATAATCATATTATAAAAAGACAAATATAGTTAGTTTTTATTTTTATGGCACCGAGGGAACTAACTTAATCTAACACACACAGCACACAGAGAGATACTTATCCAGTTCTAGAGCTGACAGGGACGAAATTGCCACTCTCAGAAAGGCCATGGTAGAGCGCATGAATTTGACCTTAAATCTCGTTTCCCAATGGGGTGATGACAATCTGGTCAAATTCAACGCTCTGAAAACACAGGCTTGTCTTTTCAGCGCTAAAAGGAGCCCTTTTGAATTGACCCCTACTTTCCAAAGTACATCTGTGCCAGTTACCAATCGCCTGGAGCTTTTGGGCATGGAGTTGACGTCAGACCTCAACTTCGGCTCAACCATCGAGTCCAGAGCTCAGACTGCAGCAAAAAAGCTGGGAATCCTAAACAAGGTGAGGCAATACTTCACGCCTGGACGGCTTCTAAATCTGTATAAAGCACAGGTCCGTTCCTGCGTGGAGTATTGCAGCCACTTGTGGGATAGCTCTGCAAAGTACCAACTTGCTGCATTGGACTCGATCGAGCGCAGAGCTAAAAGGCTTATAGGCGACGAGGTGCTGGTGGACAAGCTTCATAGCCTGGCTCATCGGCAAACCGTTGCTTGCCTGTCGGTTTTCTACAGATTGTACTTCGGGGAGTGTGCGTAGAAGCTCCATGACCTGATTCCTCCATATCCCTTTCACTACCGGACTACCAGACGCACGATTGGGTACCACCCACACTTGGTTGATATACCGTCTTGTCGTACCGAGCGCTTTCCTCCACATTTATTGTGCGCACAGCCAAACTGTGGAATTCTCTGCCGGCTTATGTGTTCCCTGCCACTTATGACCTTTCAGCCTTTAAAGTACGAGTAAATAGGCATCTGCTGGGCTCGCTCGTCCCATCTTAGACCTCATCTATCGCTTACCATCAGGCGAGATCGAGATCAAGAAGTGGGCCCACCAGTAATAAAAAAAAACAGACTTTCTGATCAGTCACATCACTTTTTTAATATCTATATCTTATTGCTTAATTCTTATTTATTAATACTCCATATTTGGCTGCTGATTTCCGAAATAAGAGTTTGTTTTCAAAAACTTTATAGATAGCTTTAAACATTGCCTCTTCGTCCACCTCTCCACTCCTAGTTCCCTTTTTCTTGTAATTTCTGACCATAATCGTTCTGCAAAACAAAATTATGGTACCTATAACTTAAATTTTACAAACAAACAAAAAATGGGGCACATTCATACAGTATGAATGTGCCCCGTACACTCCTGTATGAATCTACCCCATCACAAGGAAATGAAATAAAAATATTTCTAAAAAAAAAGCAAGCATATATAAAATTATTCACAGATTAATTCACAAACTTGACCCTATTATCTTTTAAATAAAATAGAACTGAATAATCTAGAGAGCAGCTTTTATTTAAAAAAAAGACGTTAAAGTGAGCTTATAAAAATACTTATGCCTGGCCGAATCACGTTCCGTGTCACACCGACGCGCATTTCACACCGACTGCTTTCAAACTCCCTGAGCAACCACACACAAAAGTAAGCTACGCATACACGCATAAGTCATTCTGTTGATGTGCGCCTAACATCAGATATATTTAGTGTATGACGGTGCCCCTTGTATGAATCTGCCCCACTTCCCCCTATGGTGCCCGAGAGGATACAAAACTGAAACATAAAAAACGCGGCTAAAACGACATTTGTCAAAAGAGTCCTGTAAATAAAAGTGTCTTTATTTGTCACCCATATCATGCCCACAGTATTCGTTTCAAGTAATTTCGTAAATTAGCAGACTTCAGGGGTTGTAAACCAAGTTGTCGAGTCACATTTTATTATTGATTATAATTCTAACAGCCAACTTTCTGGAATGTTTCTCAAAAAATTAAATGCTTTTGTCATAAGGTTCATTTTTGCCTCAAAACATGATGGGGTTACAAAGAGTGCGAGGCGGATCGGCGACCTAACAAACAAGGGGTTTTGCCCATTTTTGCGCTGTTCGCCGGCCTATAATAATATATTTCATTTTTTTTTTCTGGGTAACTCTACAACAAAAAAAGGTTGTCAATTAAACGCTTAACAAAAATCCACATTTTTAAGTAGATAGTCCTACTAATATTATGTAATGACGTCATGTCACTTGTTATGTATTGAACCCTAAATTTGACATGTTAGCATAAGCTTCCTTAGTGACATGTTTCCGAGGGTCGACTGCGGTGTCATGAGCCGTACGATCGATCCCGGCCATTGAGCAAGTTGTTTTTTTGTAAGTTTACAATGGTGATATTTCGTCTCATAGTTAAAAATCTAGTTATAACAGCGGTCGTAAGTTTGAAGGCGACAGAGCACCGCAAACCTTGATTGGAGACAGAACTGTGTCACTCCATAGATAAATGTTGTGAATATACCGCCATTAGAAATATATAATAGTAAGAAAGTGAAAACTAGACTCAAGTACTATTTTTGTGATTTGTGCATTCAACAACAAAGGGGTGAGTTGCATCAGTACACTACCATTAATGAGTTTACCATTTTACCCTGGAGGTTAATCGTTGTACTGAAATAAGTGTTATATTGTTCTAGCCTACTGTCACGCCCTTTGTTGCTTGGTGAATGATGATGGGAAGATCTCATCTCTAGCAAGTTAATCGTATGTAATCTTTTGATATATCTCGTACCACCCATACCACTATTTTGATGAGGACTCACGCCTAGCCGGCTGATCCGTGGATTGGAAGGGTTCCTAGCGCCTAACACCCAGCCGCAAAACCCTCCTGGCGCCCTCTTAGATATAGTTAGTTTTAAGTAGTTTTAAGGTTCATTGTCACTGTGTCGATTGGATCATAGGGTCATTAAAAAGTGAATAATTGCAAGAATGTTTTATTGTCAAACCACCTCCATTCAGACAAGACGTAACATGGCGCCTAACGCTAAAACAATGTATTGGTTTGCACAGTGGATATTCTTGGTTATTATATTCGTCTTTTTATTAATTTCGGTTATGTATATTATATTTTGTCAAGTGTATGTTGATTTAAGACGTTCTTAGCGATAAGTCACGAAGAAATTTTGTTTTATTACGAGTAGGTAGTTTTGTGTCAGCGATTAGGTTGTTATATCAAGGAAATTGTAGGTAACCTATATATCTATACCATAACAAGTACCGTAGCTTGAATCCGGAAACTTATTGCCTGTTGTAGCTATTTTATGATTTAAGGGCTACAGGCTGTTGTTCTTTGTTAAAATACAGGGTCACAAAAAATTGTCAATTATTTTATTAACATTGCATAAGGTTTGCAAAGAATAGTAGAAAAGTTTGGGGAAAGTTTGGCCATAATAGTAGTAAATATTATTTAAAAAAAAAAAAAAAAAAAAACCCGAATTTCTGTTAACGGTTATCAGCATATCGTTCTAGCTTCTTTCTTGTTTGCTTCTAAAATGGATCCACACTTCCTATTAAAAGATGAACTGGAGTTTGAGCTTGCGTGTCGGGGCATAGGTGTGACAGCGGTCGTATCCACTTTACGGAAATTGCTAAAGGAAGTTCTTATAAGTGAACAGACCGGAGAGTACAGTCATGAGATAAAAGCTCCGAAACAGAGTTTAGAGTCATTTTCGGCGGAACTTGATATTTGTGTGTCAAAACTGAAAATACTTACACAATACATTACGGAATGCACAGATAGGCCGGATAAACCATTATTCAGAAGATTATTATCTAGGTTAATACATGTCCAGAACAGATTAGATTTTATCGTACCGAAATCAGATGGAGAAGTAAAACAAATTTCTGTCCTAAAGAAAAAAGTTGAAACTTTAGTAGCACAGTTAGAAGAGCGAGATGAATCGCCACAAGAAGGCGACTTAACAGCTGAGGATAAAGATAAATTAGTAAAGACTTTAGGCGCGATTGGTGACAAGATAATTAAGAGAATAGAAGAAAACAGTGATGCAGTAGCAGCAAACCCACAGCAGGAGTTAGATCAGCCGTTACTTGATAGGAAAACTTGCACTTTTGAAGATTGCCCAGATCTAAAAAATAAAGTGTCTCAGCTATTTAGGTCTTCCACTATGGAGGACGGGGTGTACAATCGTAAGTTAGTTCCCATCAGTAGTTGGGGTATAAAATTTTCAGGTAGAAATAATTTAAGTGTTAATGCATTCATAGAACGAGTAGAAGAAATAAAAGAAGCCCGCAATGCTAGTGATATGGATTTGTGGAGATATGCAATCGATTTCTTTGAAGGAGATGCGCTTATATGGTATAGGGCGAATAAGGACAAAGTAGGAGATTGGGAGGAACTGGTTTTTCTTCTTAAGCGTACATTCCAGTCTCCATATTACCAGGAAGAATTATTAGAAGAGATTAAAGCTAGGACACAGGGTAAAGATGAGTCATCAGTGATTTATATTTTCGTAATGCAAAATATGTTTAATAGACTTCCCAATAAAATTCCAGAAAGAGAAAAAATTCAGATCATTATAAGAAATCTACAGCCATATTTTCAAAGAGCCGTTTGCAGAGATGCGTTCATGTCTGTAGAAGACATGGTGAATATACTTCAGATGTTAGAAAGAACCAAACGCAATTGTGACAATTTCCAAGAACCACAAAGCCATAAATTTAAATTAGAACCAGATTTGGCTTACAAACCGAGTGCATATAGTACGACTCAGGGAGTTTCAGAACCACCAATAGTGGCAGAAATTACGAACAAAAAAAGGGTAGGTGTAAGTAGTCGCTGCTGGAATTGCAGGGAAATAGGACATCTATTTAGAGCTTGCACCGCAATTAAACAGCGCCTGTTTTGCTTTAAGTGCGGTCGTTTTGGGGTCACTTCAAGAAACTGCTCGTGTAAGGGAAACGCTCCAGGGGAAGATACGAAACCTGCCAAGTAGGTCTTCCTCTACAAAAACAAAGCAAGGAATGGCAGGATTGGTTACAGACGCTGCAGCATTTTTTTAAATATAACGAAATCTGCAAACTGCACCATAATAAAAATGATAATCGTAGTTATGTTAAGGTTAAGGTAATGGAGCGTGATTGTGTTGGGTTGCTAGACAGTGGCGCGAACTTATCGGTAATAAGTCCTAACTTTGCAAGGACATTAGATTCAGTGGGTTTGCGTTCCTATGTTTTATCAGGAGCTAAACTGTCCACAGCAGATGGCACCAAGCACACCATTAATGAGGCTTTTGATGTACCGGTGTCTTTTGATAACCAAGTTCATATTATAGCAATGTTAGTAATTCAAAAAAAGGATTATCTCAAAACTTATTTCTAGGCAAGGATTTCTTTGATGCTTTTGGAATCCAATTTAGGCTGAAAAGCGAATGCACATTAATAAATAAAGAAATATCAATGTTAGAAACTTCTAATGTGTCATTAATACCGATAGAGGAATTAAGTTAAGGGGAGAGGGCGCTACTGTGCGCAAGCTAACATTGGCTCCACATATTTATATAATTTAAAAATAGTTGCAGTGATTAAATAATAAGTAAAAATAGTTTCAGTTATAACAAATAATGAAATACGGTGATTACAGTAAAAGTTCGCAAGAAATATATGAAGATTTCAATTAAAATCCATATTTAGTGCCACAAGAATCAACGAACATAATTTGAATTGTAAACAAACCCATCAGCAGCACACCTAGCAGAACCCGTTTGTTTATTGTTAACAAACAAGTGTTTCAATGGATTAAGCCCTAAAAAGGTATGAGAGTGATATATAAGCAAAGTAATTATAACAATACCATCTAAAACGAGAACAAACTCCCATAGAAAGAAAATGGTCGTTATAGATTGTCAAAAGTTGGAAGAATCGAACATGACAGTTCTTTTTTTTTTAATTTAGGTGTTGATTTTTGAGCAAAGGCAGACACATAAAGCCTCAATTACCCCATTGCACTGTATTCAGACCTCAATATTCTTTTTGCTGTTTGCAGCAAAATTCCAATGAGCTCCTATGAAAGAACTCGGCGGTAAAAATAATTACAGGGAACTACTGAGAAATATGTAAATGAAACAACAAATACTTATTCGAGTTTTTATTTCTTAATTTCATTTTATATTATAAGCCTTATGTTGCGTTCTGGGAAGAGATTTTTCAATTAATCGGGATACATTTATGTGCCTTTCAATATTTTATTTATTAAACAACACCAATTAAACTTTAACCCATGGTCAAGGAAGGCCTTTTCAATATCTTTTTTGTGTATCACAAGACAGGAAGTCAAATGAGTACTTAGACATATAATTTGGCTTTTTATTATTTTCAAAATGTTGTTTTTTGCTGGAGAATGTTCTAAGTACTCATTTGCTTCCTTTGTGACTACTCCGAACGCTCTCACTGCATTTTCAGAAGGGTAGGTAAATTTAATTTTCTTCATAGTTCTATGTTTTTTTTTTGCACCTAATTGTGTATAGCACTAACTTTACCCATTGTCAAATCGGCAATGCAATCGACACATATTATTTTTGAAAATTTTTTTCTTGTTACCCACCCTGCTGTATACGCTCTTGCATGTTACATTGAGGCATTCCTGAGCAGTAGATCATAGCACCACACCTGACATATGGGGTCCCACATTAATTTCACCCGGATACTGAACATCATCTTTTTCACTTCTGACAAACAGCTATTTATACCTTCGTATAAATAGCTGTTTCAGTTTAACCAGTTGGTCTGCTGAATCATTTTCACAATTAAATACTTTTACTTTTCCGAGTGAAATTTTATAAATCTGGTTATTAGTAAGAATCTATAGGTGTTGACGAAGGTGTGGCAATTCAGGTTATTATTTCTAAAATTATATGCCTGCCCTAGTCCAAAAAATAGCATGGGCGCATTATTTTCACATTTTTCTTTTGGAAGAATAGCCACAGCCTTAAATAACTTTGAAGACTTAGAATCCAATTTTTTTATGAAGGCACAGTTGTCTCCCTGCCTACATATTTGTTTTAATTTTTGTATGGCTTCTTGCCAAAATCGTTGGTGTGGTGATCCTGATGTACAGGCTGCGCGTAAAGGTTTCCCTCTTGTTGTCGCACCATTGACTGAGTCAAACAGATCGTCAAGTAATTAAACTGTTTCAGCAGTATTTTCAAGGGTGGAGCTAACACTTCTTCCTCAGTGTTGTAATATTGGTTTTATAGAATTTTATGTTTATGGTTTACTGGCAGGTTTTTTAAGTCTATGGCATTTAAAACCAAAATGTTGTTGGGAATGTTTTTAAAATGTGACAAGATAAAATGAAAAGAAAAAGTTAAGCACAACATCTTGGTAAGAGAACTATTCGATTAACATAGTTCTCTTACCAAGATGTTGTAAGTGTGGGATCCTTTGTTCAAATAAATAACTTCATTCTGTAGTTACACTGCTTTTTATTTCATTCCCAAAAACCCTTTACAAAATTCTAAATTACATTCTATACATGTTTGATAAATTGGTAAACTGCTCTAAAAACTAAATCATTTATGATCGACCATATACAACCACTCCGACTGTGTCTATTTCTTCAACTCACAATATTTTCTGCTTAACTTTTTCTTTTCATTTTATCTTGTCACATTTTAAAAACATTCCCAACAACATTTTGGTTTTAAATGCCATAGACTTAAAAAACCTGCCAGTAAACCATAAACATAAAATTCTATAAAACCAATATTACAACATCCCCTCTGAATTTTATGTTTATTGCAATTAGAATAACATCTCCTATATAACTCCTATCAACTCATTTTAAAAACCCAACTCAATTAAACCACTACTTCACGTTGCCAGCTATGCAAAGGAGCCCCAATAACACAAAACCTATAAAATTCTACACCAACATCCCCTCTGAATTTTATACTCTGACCATCACTAAACACACTTCACTTATAAAACTCCTAACTTATCTACTTCGACTCTATATAAAATTATTACAAAACTCCTAACTTATCTTCTTCGACTCTATATAAAATTATTCAACGCTATCTTCAACACCAACTCCTCGAACTTCAACATCTTCACCACTAACTTCAACTTCAACGTCTTCAATCCTGCCTTCAGAAACCTCAGCATCTTCATCACTAACTTCAGCATTTTCTTCACTGCGAAAATCATCACCAACAACTCCTTTGCATCGCTTTCAAATTTCAACCACTATATCATCTCTGACTTCCCCTCTGAAAATATTATTTTCTTTTGTTTCCAAGCGACATATTCTGTCTTTCTCGACAATTTTTTAATCTTCAAATCATTTTCAACAAATTTTATTTTCAACATTCTCAATTATAATTTCATCTTGTACTCCAAAGAATTTTTACACTTATCTTTCGTCGATATTCTTACAACATCTGGTTAATGTTTGAAATATCGTCTTGGAAGCGTCCTGGGCCATAACCTGTTAAAATATCGAATAGTTCTCTTACCAAGATGTTGTAAGTGTGGGATCCTTTGTTCAAATAAATAACTTCATTCTGTAGTTACACTTTCAACTCTATATAAAAAGTGTAACTACAGAATGAAGTTATTTATTTGAACAAAGGATCCCACACTTACAACATCTTGGTAAGAGAACTATTCGATATCCCTAACAGGTTATGGGCCCAGCACGCTTCCACTGAGCTGAAACAAATTACACTTTTATTAAACTTGGTATAATATGGTAAGTATATTGAAATAAGTTAAAGTTCGAGTTATAGAAAAATATAATTATCAGAAATATTAAAATTCACAATGATGAGATTAATGACTGGTATATATCAAAACAAAAATTGCTTGATTTTATTATATTAAACTAGCGCAAATATGACAAAATTGTCGAGGTCGCTAGCTATCCACATATTGCAATACAACTCATTAAAAGAACATTGTAATGAGTAGATTAAGTCAAATTAAAATTAAATAAATTTACATATATGTATAGTCAAATAAAATAAACAATTATTTGACCTCATGTAACCTGTCAGTAGGTAAGGTGATTCTGGAGAAAGAACATAAACATTGTTTTGAGTTACAGCGACTAACTATTCTTATTGTTTAAGTAATTGTTTCGAGAATAGTATGCCTTTGAACAAAGATTGGATTTTACTTTAGCTTTAAACGCATTAGTTTTGCAGGTTGCAGTCAGCCTAATTAATTTGCAAATAGTACCTCATATAAAGTTGGCCAGCCTGTTCGAAGGCAATATAAAAAGCAAGCTGGTTACGAAAACTTTTGGTTTTACAAGATTAGCAGATATTTATTAATTAGGTACGTACGAACCTTTGTGAACTTTTTTGGGTATTCCAGAAGTAATTTCATCGGCCGAAAACAATGATGGATAACAACCAAGATTGAGCCGATACTTCTCACTGATGAACCTTTTTTCAGTGTTTATGGCACACACATAGTTTTCGAAGTTCTTGCGGGCTTAAGCTGCGCAAATAGTCACTATTATGGCACAGAAGCCACTTTTTGAGTCTTAACTCACAAACTGGAAATGAATACACTAAAACGTCCTTTCGTTTAGTACCACAATGTTCGATACAACACTTGTTGTACATCTTGCAGTATCAATGCAAAATATTACAGTTTAATCACTGAGAGGATAAGACAGTACGGAAATTAATCAACGCAGGGCAATCAACAAAGGGCACATTGATCAAGGCGACTGCTCCATTTGAAAGGATTGGAATAGACTTCAAGGGTCCACTGCCAAGTGTAACTGGAAACCGTTACATGCTTACTATAATAGATGAGTACTCCAGATTTCCCTTTGCGTTTTCCTGTTCTGACCTAAGTTCCGAAACTGTTAAAAAAAAGCTAAAACAATTATTTGCAATATTTGGTACACCAACCTACGTACATTCTGATAGAGGAACCGCATTTGTATCAGCTGATCTGAAAAATTTTCTGCACGGAATTGGCGTAGCTACTAGCTATACCACGCCATATAACCCCCAAGGTAATGGCCAAACTGAGCGATACAATGGCATTATTTGGAAAACTATACAACTCTCGCTAAAGTCAATGAATTTGCCGATTAACCGCTGGGAAACTGTCCTCGAACAGTCACTACACTCCATACGATCTTTATTGTGCACAGCAACTGGATGTACACCTCACGAACGAATGTTCACCCATCCCCGCAGATCTTCAAATGGACATTCAATGCCGACGTGGCTTACGGAGGCAGAGAGAGCACTGTTGAAAAATAATGTTAGAAAAAGTAAGTATGACCCAATTGTCGAGGAAGTAGAACTAGTCGAGACCAACCCTCTACACTCCCACATAAGATGTCAAAATGGCCGCGAAATGGTAGTTTCGAATCGTCACTTAGCGCCGTTGGGAAATACTTTATATTCTGACGCTGAAGATCGCGAAACAGGATCTGACTCCAGCTGGCTTTCTGCTGAGTCGGATGAACCAGAATTTCAAATAAATGATGAACCAACTAGTATTCCGACGAACCAACCAGTTACTCTAGATCCTACTAACGTACAAGGTTCTGCACCGCGCCGTTCAGCAAGAGAGCGACACCCTCCGTCTTATCTTCAAGACTATGTCACTTCTTAATGGGGGGAGAATGAGGTGATATGCAACCTCTATCGAACTGGCTGGTTTACTACCTATGTCTCAAATGACATCGAACACAAATACTTGTGTCATTACTTATAATTGTACATGTGAAATTTTAAATGAATAAAGCCATAATGTATTGCGGAATGGTTTAATTTACTACACTTCTTCATACAAAATTTAATCAAAATCCCCTCACTCCCCTCAGTACTTTCGAAAATTACTGCGTTCAAACAAACATACTTTTCTACTTTATAATATTAGTCTAGAAGTCTAGATTTGTCCAGTGGTCCAGTGTAATAAAACTGCCACCTGTTTAACGTTATCCAAAATAAAGCCAAGTCCGATATTTTTTTTAATATTATTATTTTATTGTTGTTTTGCTATTTACGATTAATTTAAGATTATTTTAAGCAAAATGTAGAAATACTAATATTTACAAAACCATCCATACATTATTCATGACTAATTTTTGCATATGTATAGATCCGGCATTATACTAATAATGCTTCAAATACTTGTCTGTAAGTAGCTGGAGCGCAGCCGACATGGTTATTGTTTTGATTTTTGAACGCTATCGGTTTTCAACCGCCATTTTTCCAGTTGAACTTGAATATTTCAAAACATAGTGTATTACATACTCTTTGATTTCAAAAGAACCACGGCACGTAAACTTAGAACAAAAAATTTCAACCGTATACTCTATGGTTGGAAGAATCGAACATGACAGGTTTCCTCGCCCCCTTCTGTCTTTCTTCACCCTTCTTACGCCAGTTGCCAAAACCATAGACAATTTACAAATGTTTTTTATGTATCATCTATGACTTTAATTTTTACGCCGTCCACCATTCGTATTTATATGACATAGTGTATTACATACTCTTTGTTTATATGTATCATCTATGACCATTACAGTTTTACATGGATTTTGGAAATCTGTCTGCGTTGATTAATTTCCGTACTGTCTTATCCTCTCAGTGATTAAACTGTAATATTTTGCATTGATACTGCAAGATGTACAACAAGTGTTGTATCGAACATTGTGGTACTAAACGAAAGGACGTTTTAGTGTATTCATTTCCAGTTTGTGAGTTAAGACTCAAAAAGTGGCTTCTGTGCCATAATAGTGACTATTTGCGCAGCTTAAGCCCGCAAGAACTTCGAAAACTATGTGTGTGCCATAAACACTGAAAAAAGGTTCATCAGTGAGAAGTATCGGCTCAATCTTGGTTGTTATCCATCATTGTTTTCGGCCGATGAAATTACTTCTGGAATACCCAAAAAAGTTCACAAAGGTTCGTACGTACCTAATTAATAAATATCTGCTAATCTTGTAAAACCAAAAGTTTTCGTAACCAGCTTGCTTTTTATATTGCCTTCGAACAGGCTGGCCAACTTTATATGAGGTACTATTTGCAAATTAATTAGGCTGACTGCAACCTGCAAAACTAATGCGTTTAAAGCTAAAGTAAAATCCAATCTTTGTTCAAAGGCATACTATTCTCGAAACAATTACTTAAACAATAAGAATAGTTAGTCGCTGTAACTCAAAACTATTCTTATTGTTTAAGTAATTGTTTCGAGAATAGTATGCCTTTGAACAAAGATTGGATTTTACTTTAGCTTTAAACGCATTAGTTTTGCAGGTTGCAGTCAGCCTAATTAATTTGCAAATAGTACCTCATATAAAGTTGGCCAGCCTGTTCGAAGGCAATATAAAAAGCAAGCTGGTTACGAAAACTTTTGGTTTTACAAGATTAGCAGATATTTATTAATTAGGTACGTACGAACCTTTGTGAACTTTTTTGGGTATTCCAGAAGTAATTTCATCGGCCGAAAACAATGATGGATAACAACCAAGATTGAGCCGATACTTCTCACTGATGAACCTTTTTTCAGTGTTTATGGCACACACATAGTTTTCGAAGTTCTTGCGGGCTTAAGCTGCGCAAATAGTCACTATTATGGCACAGAAGCCACTTTTTGAGTCTTAACTCACAAACTGGAAATGAATACACTAAAACGTCCTTTCGTTTAGTACCACAATGTTCGATACAACACTTGTTGTACATCTTGCAGTATCAATGCAAAATATTACAGTTTAATCACTGAGAGGATAAGACAGTACGGAAATTAATCAACGCAGACAGATTTCCAAAATCCATGTAAAACTGTAATGGTCATAGATGATACATATAAACAAAGAGTATGTAATACACTATGTCATATAAATACGAATGGTGGACGGCGTAAAAATTAAAGTCATAGATGATACATAAAAAACATTTGTAAATTGTCTATGGTTTTGGCAACTGGCGTAAGAAGGGTGAAGAAAGACAGAAGGGGGCGAGGAAACCTGTCATGTTCGATTCTTCCAACCATAGAGTATACGGTTGAAATTTTTTGTTCTAAGTTTACGTGCCGTGGTTCTTTTGAAATCAAAGAGTATGTAATACACTATGTTTTGAAATATTCAAGTTCAACTGGAAAAATGGCGGTTGAAAACCGATAGCGTTCAAAAATCAAAACAATAACCATGTCGGCTGCGCTCCAGCTACTTACAGACAAGTATTTGAAGCATTATTAGTATAATGCCGGATCTATACATATGCAAAAATTAGTCATGAATAATGTATGGATGGTTTTGTAAATATTAGTATTTCTACATTTTGCTTAAAATAATCTTAAATTAATCGTAAATAGCAAAACAACAATAAAATAATAATATTAAAAAAAATATCGGACTTGGCTTTATTTTGGATAACGTTAAACAGGTGGCAGTTTTATTACACTGGACCACTGGACAAATCTAGACTTCTAGACTAATATTATAAAGTAGAAAAGTATGTTTGTTTGAACGCAGTAATTTTCGAAAGTACTGAGGGGAGTGAGGGGATTTTGATTAAATTTTGTATGAAGAAGTGTAGTAAATTAAACCATTCCGCAATACATTATGGCTTTATTCATTTAAAATTTCACATGTACAATTATAAGTAATGACACAAGTATTTGTGTTCGATGTCATTTGAGACATAGGTAGTAAACCAGCCAGTTCGATAGAGGTTGCATATCACCTCATTCTCCCCCCATTAAGAAGTGACATAGTCTTGAAGATAAGACGGAGGGTGTCGCTCTCTTGCTGAACGGCGCGGTGCAGAACCTTGTACGTTAGTAGGATCTAGAGTAACTGGTTGGTTCGTCGGAATACTAGTTGGTTCATCATTTATTTGAAATTCTGGTTCATCCGACTCAGCAGAAAGCCAGCTGGAGTCAGATCCTGTTTCGCGATCTTCAGCGTCAGAATATAAAGTATTTCCCAACGGCGCTAAGTGACGATTCGAAACTACCATTTCGCGGCCATTTTGACATCTTATGTGGGAGTGTAGAGGGTTGGTCTCGACTAGTTCTACTTCCTCGACAATTGGGTCATACTTACTTTTTCTAACATTATTTTTCAACAGTGCTCTCTCTGCCTCCGTAAGCCACGTCGGCATTGAATGTCCATTTGAAGATCTGCGGGGATGGGTGAACATTCGTTCGTGAGGTGTACATCCAGTTGCTGTGCACAATAAAGATCGTATGGAGTGTAGTGACTGTTCGAGGACAGTTTCCCAGCGGTTAATCGGCAAATTCATTGACTTTAGCGAGAGTTGTATAGTTTTCCAAATAATGCCATTGTATCGCTCAGTTTGGCCATTACCTTGGGGGTTATATGGCGTGGTATAGCTAGTAGCTACGCCAATTCCGTGCAGAAAATTTTTCAGATCAGCTGATACAAATGCGGTTCCTCTATCAGAATGTACGTAGGTTGGTGTACCAAATATTGCAAATAATTGTTTTAGCTTTTTTTTAACAGTTTCGGAACTTAGGTCAGAACAGGAAAACGCAAAGGGAAATCTGGAGTACTCATCTATTATAGTAAGCATGTAACGGTTTCCAGTTACACTTGGCAGTGGACCCTTGAAGTCTATTCCAATCCTTTCAAATGGAGCAGTCGCCTTGATCAATGTGCCCTTTGTTCTAAGAAATCTAGGTTTAATTTCAGCACAGACAGTGCATGATCCCGTAATTCGCCTGACATCATCGACTGAGTATGGTAAATTTTTAGCTCTTACCCAGTGAACCATTCGAGTTATACCGGGATGGCACAAATTCTTATGTAATTCAAAAAGATTGTCGGTGATTGATTGAGTTGATGCTGTTATATTTGCACGTGAGAGGGCATCAGCTACTATGTTGTCCTTGCCTGGACGATATATAATATCAAATCTGTAATTAGAAAGTTCTAGGCGCCATCGTTGAATCTTATCATTTTTAATTTTAGAGTTGTGTTTCTGATCAAACATAAAAGATACTGATTTCTGATCAGTTATCAGTTGAAATGTTTTACCCATTAGAAATTGCCGCCATTTCTTTATACTTTCTACAATAGCTGCAGCTTCCTTCTCTATTGCTGAATGATTACGTTCATGAGTGCTTAGGGTTCTGGAGAAAAACGCTACTGGTCTCCCTTCTTGGGTAAGAGCAGCAGCTATGGCGTGATCAGATGCGTCTGTTTCTACAGTGAGTTGTATTTTAGGGTCAATAACATTGATAGCTGACTTTGCTATTTCTGCCTTTAGCGATTGAAATGCTTGTATAGCTTCGGGAATCAATGGAAATTTATCTGATTTTGCAAGCAATCTTATTTTGTCTGAAAATTTTGGGATCCATTTCGAATAGTGTGCGAAAACACCCATGGTCCTTCGAAGAGAGGCCCGGTCATTAGGTATCGGCATATCCAAAAGAGGTTGGAGACGCCCAGGATCTGGCTTGATTATGTTGTTGCAGATATTATGACCTAGCAAAAGATATTGTTCGATTTTGGCCTTTATAACCGATGTGAATATAAATTACATGATAATTTTCATTTCTTTTTATATTGCTTAAAACATATTTTAGTATTCCACGGATACTTCAAATAAATAAATTAAAAATAAAAAGTTGGGTTACGATTGACGAATGCGTGGTGCCGTAAAAAATGTCTATTGGCCAGCTAGTGTTGCCGATTTATGGGATTTTTCCCCGATTTTGGGAAATACGGAAGGTTGTCGTGATTAAATCAGAAATTGATAAAATTCGGGTATTTTGAACCAATAAATAGGTAGAAATAATAAAATATTGAATGGATTACGTTATTAATTTAACCCTAGTGAATAATATATAATCGTTAACTAATTGAGGACGGGAAATCCCCCATGCTTCTTCAGTCAGACGCTTTGTCTCATTCACTTAGTGAAGCTCACATTAGTTTGTTCAATTGACTGATGATTTCTGAATTTGAGTTGAGCACATATAGGCACTGTATCCTATTATTGACAATAAATAAATGAATATCTAAAAATAATATTAAAAAAAAACTGGGTTAATACTATACCTAGGTATAAGAAGAAACTTAAACTAAAAAGTAATAAATAATATTTTAATTTATATATCTATTTAATACTAGCCGGTCGCCTGTGGCTTTGCGGCTTTGCTCTCGTGATAGGTTGATGCCGGCAAAGTCGAGGGCGGTAAAGTAGCCTAAGTTACTCCCTATACCATTAGCTATCTGCAAGTAAAAGAAACTCCCGTCAAAATCGGTGCAGCCGTTTCAGAGATTACCCGGAACAAATAAACAGACAGACTATTAAATATAGCCCGTTCCATAATCGGACTACAAGACAAACGGCCATGCGCCATCGTTACATGTTGGACATCCCACCCATACGCACGAAACGTTGGGAATACTTTCATTGTGCGTACAGCTAAGGAGTGGAATTCCCTGCCGGAGTCTATGTTTCCTGATAGTTATAACCTGGGAGGCTTTAAGTCAAGAGTGAATAGGTTACTTCTAGGCAAACGTGCTTCATCTTCGACCATATCATCGCTTAACATCAGGTGAGATTATGGTTAAACGCAAGCCTATCAACTATAAAAAAAAAACTTTCCTTGGACTTCAACTCCACATGTAATTGTTAAATCGTAATTATTTTCCCGCGTGGTAAGTTGACGCGAGCAAAGCCAGGGGTGGAAGCCAGTATCATAAATTATCACCTATGTGTTATTGTGTCAGCTAATTGTGTATTTTTTATATACATGGAATAAAAATTGTCAAATACACAATTTGCTGAGTAATCAATCAGGTAACAAACAAACAAAAAAAATCAACATACTGGTCGAATTGAGAACCTCCTCCTTACCTAACCTCCTCATATAATACCTGAATTGACTAGCTGGAGAAGAAAATGTATTCCATAATTTTTTATCTGAAATCGGGAATTTCAGGCATGGCATTCGGGTATTATAGCTTTTCGTAATTGGCAACACTGGTGTGCTTATACGTCACTTCGTTTCAATTTTTAATTTTTGTTACAACGTTCTTTTCTTTGCGATTTTCTATGCGTTTTATGGTTTTATTCTAACAACTTTGGCTTGATAACGGAATCTGATCAGAACAAAAGAAATACAGTCATGTCATCCTGACTATTTCCATATATCAGCGCCATCTATCCTTTTATAGTTGAAACAGTTTATACAAATCAATCCATTGACATTAATTACACTACTGCTCACTAGAGGTCAACACCAGCAACAACATAAGGAACTGTATGCATAATGGCACGAAATTCAAATAATTGCGCCGGTTGCACTCAAGATCTACCAAACGAATTGCATCTCACTTGCACGCTATGCAATAATAAATATGATCTAGAGTGTGCTAATATATCCATAAACCACTTTTGTAAGTCAATGACTCCAGATGATAAAAAAATATGGAAATGTCAAGATTGCCGATGTAAAATGCCCAAAAAAGGAAACACAGATACACCTATTAGACAACAGACATCCACTCTAAGCCAACGAACACCCACATCCAACGACGAAAATAACGTAACAATTCGGAGGAAAACGTATCCTACTAACGATTCGAGTAATTTTGAAGATCTGAGTTTATTGGGCGATACGACATGCTCAGAAAAAATGACCTCAAATACAAACGCACAAACTGAACTGTCACTACAGAACTTAAGTGAAATTATTATGATGCGTCTGAAAGAAAATAACGAATCAATAATAACCGATCTACGAAATACTCAACAATACAATAAACAATAAGGTTAAAACCATGTGGAATATCATAAATGAAAGAACAAACAAAAAACAAAGAAAGGAGCATAACAATATCAAATTGCAAATAGATAACGACCTTATATCCGATCCAAAACAAGTAGCCAACATTTTTAACATTTTTTTTGCATCCATTGGAGAAAACAGCGCCAATTCACCAAGTTACAAACTTGGAGGCACCTCTGTACTAAATCCAACAGAGAACACGATGTTTCTTGGCCCAATAGACCCTTGGGAAGTAAATAAAATAATTAAAAACCTAAAAAACAAAAGTAGTCACGGGATTGACGAAATACCACCTATGCTTTTAAGACAATGCGCAGATGAACTTACCTTACCATTTTACCTGTTACTGAACCAGTCTTTTGAAGAAGGTACCTTCCCAAATCTATTAAAGAAATCCGTAATAAAACCAATCCACAAAAAAAATACAAAAACAGATACAAGCAATTATCGGCCAATAGCTCTTTTACCATCAGCTTCAAAAATCTTTGAAAAAGCTGTGTGTGACCGCATCTACACTTTTTGCGAAAAATACAATATATTTGACGAATGCCAGAACGGCTTTCGAAAAAACCATTCCACCACCTTAGCAGTCTACAAATATATCCAAGGAGCACTTAATATTATCAATAATAAAAAAATATGCAATAGGCATATTACTAGACATGACTAAAGCCTACGACAAAGTCCAATTTGGAATATTACTTAACAAACTGTATGGAATAGGTATACGCGGAAAGGCTCACGACTGGCTAACATCTTATTTAAAGAACAGGGAACAATTAGTTGAAATAGAATATTTTAATCATAATAATAATGAAATTGGAAAAGTCCGGTCATGTAGTAAAGCAATTTACGCCTCAATTCCCCAAGGAAGCGTCATAGGATGTCTCTTATTTTTAATTTATATTAACGACCTACCAAAAATCATAGAAGGGCCATGTGTCTTATTCGCGGACGATATATCCATTTTGGTGTCGTGCCAAAACAATGAAAATATAGATGAAATACTCAATTCAATACTTACAAAAATATATAATTGGATGAACGAACATAACCTTGAGATAAACTACTCTAAAACAAAATTAATAACCTTCCACCCTCACCAAAAAACACCTTTAGCTTTAGACTTTAATTTCAACAACACAAAATTAGAAATCGTCAATGAAATTACATTACTCGGACTAGTTATAGACACAAATATAAACTGGAAGTCACACATTCAAAAAACTCATTCAAAATTATCTAAATTTTCATACGCCCTCCGTGAAATAAAAAAGACCACCAATTTACATACAGCACTCACCACCTATTATGCCTATGCCTATGCATGGCTTAGCTATGGTGTCACCCTTTGGGGTAACAGCACAGATGCACACACACTCTTTACTCTGCAAAAGAAATTAGTTAGAATCCTCGTAAACATTGAACAAACAGACAGTTGCAAACCTTTCTTTCAAAAACATAATATTTTAACCCTTCCGTGCATATACATTTTTGAAACATGCAAATTTGTACGAAAACATCAAGAGTTTTATTCAAAACGAGAAGACATTCAGTCACGCTATCCACTCAGACACCGATCTAGGCTAAACATACCAAGTTCTCGATTAGTAATGCACTCTAAAAGTCCTTATGTAATGTCCATTAAATTATATAATAAACTTCCCGAACCTGTAAAAAACGAAGAGAAAATTAACCTATTTTTAAAAAAACTAAAACAATTTTTACTGCAGAAGTGTTATTACTCAGTAAACGAATATTTAAGTGATAGATATGTAATGTAATGTTTAAGTTAAGTTAGTAAGTAAGTTAAATTAATATTATATAATTAACAAATGCTTCCTCTCCTAAATCACTTATTCTTGCTGTGCCCGTCAGGGTCCATATGATCTAATTATAAGTTTACCATCTAAGAATACCTACATATGGAATGCAATAAAAGTATTGAGTATTGAGTAAGTGTCAGGCAACAACAGCAACTGTTTAGATTAGTTGCAGAGATGAGGAATAGCATAGGTTCAGGGTTAGGTAGAACGCATATAATAGAACACGTTATTGAAACAGAAAATCACAAACCGGTCTATCAAAAACAATATAACTTTTCTCCAATTATAAAAAAACAGATTGAGAAGGAAATTGATGAGATGCTTGTAAATGATGTGATAGAACCTTCTATTAGTCCTTGGTGTTCACCCGTGTTATTGGTAAAAAAACCAAATGGGGATAATAGACTCTGTTTGGATAGCAGGCAATTGAACAAAATTACTAAAAGAGATACATATCCCTTGCCTAGAGTCACGACGATTATAGACAACCTTCGCAGTGCAAAGTACTTGAGTACATTAGATTTAAAATCAGCATTTTGGCAGATACCGTTAGAAAAAACCAGTAAAGAAAAAACTACCTTTGCTGTACCGGGTAGAGGTTTATTTCAGTTCAAGGTCATGCCGTTCGGTTTGGTTAATGCGTCGCAAACACAGCAAAGGTTGATGGACATTTTATTTCAAGCTCACAATGAGAAAGTATGGGCATATTTAGATGATATCATAATTTGCACGTCAACTTTTGACGAACATTTAGAGGTACTAGGCAAAGTAATGTCCATTTTGAAGGAAGCAAATCTGAGTATCAATGTTGATAAGTGCAAATTTGCTAGGTCTAGCTTAAAATTCTTAGGATATATAGTGGACAGGGAAGGTCTTAGAACTGACCCTGAGAAAGTTACAGCAATATTAAATTTTCCAAGGCCCAACAACTTTACGGAACTTAAAAGATTTATTGGGTTAGCTAGTTGGTACAGGCGATTTGTACAAAACTTTTCGGTAATAGCTGCTCCCTTGCATGATCTTACTAAAGGAAATAAGAAAACAAAATTGGTGTGGTCACAGGCTGCTGAACAGGCGTTTTTAAAGCTAAAGTTACTACTCACTTCGGCTCCGGTAGTTTCATGCCCGGATTACAATAAGCCATTCATAATTCAGTGTGATGCATCTAATGAAGGTATCGGAGCTGTTTTATGTCAGAAAAATGGAGATTCTGATCAACCGATAGCTTATCTTAGTCGGAAGCTCAAAGACTGTGAAAAACGTTATACAGCCTCAGAGAAGGAACTCTTGAGTGTAGTTCATGCAGTCGAGAAATTTAGACCGTATATTGATGGAGTTCATTTTACAGTAATTACGGACCATAGAGCATTATTATGGCTACACAAAATGAAAGATCCTCATGGAAGATTAGCAAGGTGGGCCATGAAACTACAGCAATTTTCATTTGACATAATTCACAGGCCAGGTAAACTTAAGATAGTACCTGATGCTCTTTCTAGGTCAATAGGCATCAACTCCTTAGAATTAAATTTCATACAAATATTAGAAAAACACAAAGATGATTGGTATTTAAATCAGGTGAAGCAAGTTTGCGAAAACCCTAATAAATATAATAACTGGGCGGTACTTAAAGGTTTGCTCTTTAGAAAAGTGTTATTAAAGCAATATCCAAACGAGAGTTTAAACTGGAAGTTATTCATTCCGGACAAACTAAAAGATGAGGTATTAAAATTAAGTCATGATGATATTAGGGCTGGTCACTTGGGGGTGCGTAAGACATACTACAGAATCAAAAAAGATTTCTTTTGGTTTAACATGTTGAAGGATGTGAAGCAGTATGTTAGAGAGTGTGAAACTTGTGCAAAATATAAGGTCTCACAGCAACAACCTTTTGGTCTGATGGGGCGACATAGAGATGTATATCAACCTTGGCAGGTAATATCATTAGACTTAATGGGTCCATTTCCTAAAAGCAAATTAGGAAATACCATGTTATTAGTCATGTCATGTTGGTTTAGTAAGTTTGTTTTACTTTTTCCTTTGAGGACGGGTAAAGCGGAAAAAATTTGTGAAATAGTGGAACATCAAATATTGTTATTTGGATCACCCAAGGCAATCATTTGTGATAATGGTAAACAATTTGAATCACAATTATTTAAAGAACTAGCCACAAAGTATCAGAGTAAATTATGGTATACACCTCTTTATCATCCACAAAGCAATCCGACTGAACGGGTGAATAGGGTAGTAGGAACACTAATAGCGGCTAATTGTAGTGCTAAAAAACATAACGAATGGGATGTTCACTTACAAGGCATTGCTCATTCTATAAATACAGCAGTACACGAGACAACTGGTTACACGCCTTCATATCTTTTCCTTGGCAGGGAAGTTTCAACTTCACCGATGGATATTTCGGCACTAGATACAGACCCCATAGATCTGAGCGAGGATTTACATTGTAAATTTGAAAAGGTGGTGAGGGATCACAAGAAGCGTCAAGATTTGTACAAAGAAGTTCAGTTGCGATTAAACAAAGCTCACAACAATAGTAGCAAATACTATAACAAGAATTTTAGACCAACAACGTTTTTAGAAGGAGAATATGTATGGAAGAAAACCAAATATTTGTCTAAAGCAAGTAATAAATTTATGGCCAAACTCGCACCAAAATTTGAAAAAGTGAAAATTGTACAGAAACTTTCTGATAACGTGTATCGGTTGCAAAACTTACAGGGCAAGAATATAGGCATTTGGCATGCGAACGATATAAAGAGATAAAAAAAAAATGTGTTTTTTTTTTCCCTGTGGTTGGGGAATATTTGTAATGACGTCATGTCACTTGTTATGTATTGAACCCTAAATTTGACATGTTAGCATAAGCTTCCTTAGTGACATGTTTCCGAGGGTCGACTGCGGTGTCATGAGCCGTACGATCGATCCCGGCCATTGAGCAAGTTGTTTTTTTGTAAGTTTACAATGGTGATATTTCGTCTCATAGTTAAAAATCTAGTTATAACAGCGGTCGTAAGTTTGAAGGCGACAGAGCACCGCAAACCTTGATTGGAGACAGAACTGTGTCACTCCATAGATAAATGTTGTGAATATATCGCCATTAGAAATATATAATAGTAAGAAAGTGAAAACTAGACTCAAGTACTATTTTTGTGATTTGTGCATTCAACAACAAAGGGGTGAGTTGCATCCAGGGGCGGATCGTGAATTTGTGGGGCCCTGGGCTACAACTGCTAGGGGGCCCCTTAATCATTCAATTAATTGTCATTTTGTCAAGAAACTGTTTTCTATTTTATGAAAATACGGTACAGGGCTAAAATGGATTAAATTGAATTTATTTAATAAGAGTTCGTATTTATATTTTTTTTGCTGATGAAATGAAGTGAAAATGAATATATTTATTATTTATACTCAAAACTTCTGCTTCTGCTGATGAATCCGCTCTTGACCTTGATCACGCCTGATGGTAAACGACAGATGAGGTCTATTATAGGACGATAGAGCACAGAAGTTGCTTGTTCACTCTTACTTTAAAGGCGGCAGACGGGTCATATGTGGAAAAGAACACAGAGGCTGACAGAGAGTTCCAAACCGATTCGAAGACCAGTCGAAGTCCGACCGACAAAGCAATTCTCCTCTACATTTATTGTGCGCACGGCAAACGTGCGCACAATAAATGTAGAGGAGAATCGCTTAGTATGACAAGATGGTATATTGACCAAGTGAGGATGGTGCCCTGTAGTACGTCTGGTATATTAGTAGTGAAAGGGAGATGGAAGAATCAGGCCTTTATTAAGTATAGTAGTTTAAATATATACTGACGATCTTTCTGCATTTTCTGCAAATTCCTTTATTTACTCATTCAATTATTTAGACCGTCATTCGTTCGACTTTTGTTTTTCGTATAGGTATTTGTTTTCAATATACGACATCTTGGCGAAAAAGCGCTCTTATTCTTAGCTAGAGATAGTTAATGTAAAAAAAAATAATATAATATAATATAAGATGGTATACAACAATTAGTGAAAATATGAACAACATTATTTTCAAAATTAAGATTACTTCTTCTTTACGTCAGGTGTCCATCTGAATATGTTAGATCTTTACCAATGTTTTTCATGAAATCAGTCATCGTGTTTTTTTTTCTATATATTTTATTTCTATTTATCAAAGTAATCACCCATGCAATCGATGCATCTTTTCCAACGCAGTGGCAGCTTATTGATGCCCTTCTTGAAGAAATCAGTTAGACCGTAGGCAACAAATTCTGAGGGATGGCGGAGAACTTCCAACACCAGCTCTTGTAACTTGTAGACCGTCTGCTGTGTAGTATGAGGACGCGCATTGTCGTGCAGGAGCAGCGGAGCCGAGCGATTGACCAAAGCTGGTTGGAGATGTACGAGCATTTCCATACTTGTGTTCAGTTCTGCAGTAATGCTCATCCTGTTTGGTAGGTGATGAGTTCCACCAGGGTTAGACCACCAAACAGAGACCATCACTTTTCTAGGAGTCAGTTTTCGTTTAGGAAAACGTTTAGATGCTAATCCAGGATCCAATTAATTTGCTGAGCGCTTACGATTATCGAACAGGATCCATTTTTCGCCACAGGTAACAAAATTCTTTCGTTTGTGTGCCTGTTAAGCAGTGCAAGGTACCTCTCGATGCGACCTTCGCGGTGATGATCACTGAATTCGTAGGGCAGACGTCAAGCTTTTTTACCTTGCCAATTTTAACACCGGCTTCGGTGTTCCCTGCCACTTATGACCTTTCAGCCTTTAAAGCACGAGTAAATAGGCATCTTCTGGGCTCGCTCGTCCCATCTTAGACCTCATCTATCGCTTACCATCAGGCGAGATCGAGGTCAAGAGTGGGCCCATCGGTAATAAAAAAAAAAGTGAATCAATATTGTTTTGATACTAGCGTTGAAAGCTGCTGCTAATTCAGCCTCAGATTGGGTGATCATTAGCTCCCACAATCTCCTTTAATTTGTCATTGACAACCATGGGGTTCATTTTTCTGGTCGAAATTTCCAGATCGGAAGCGAGCAAACTAATAACGGGTGGTGCATTCATTTTTAGAGTTCGTTTTGTAAACGTAGTTGAGGTTGTGGGCCGTAGGTACAAGTAGCACGGATATGCCAAAATTTGAAACAAGAATTCCATGTTCTAAAATAAAATTAATTTGAAATTAGAATTCTTAGCCAAAAAATATGATTATCCAACTCAAACTCAACATATTTATTTCACATAGGCCCACATGGGCACTTACAAAACGTCAGAAGTTAGTGCACGGTTTGAAATTGGTCGTTTTCTATGGAGAAAAGCCGGCAAAAAACTCCACAGAATCCATGATACAGGTTAAGAGGACAGTATATGATTTGATATTATAATTTGAAATTGCCAGTATGGCAAAACAGCGATTTCATAGGTATTAATATCAAATCATATCAAAAGTTATAAATAACACTTTTACACGTCATTTTTTTGTTTTAAGTTAAGCTAGATGAGGCCGGTGTTTGCTAACTGACTACTCTGAGAAGAAACACCGAAACAAACTCAGAAGTTAACATCTTTTTTAAAGTTGACACAATTCGTATTCGTCAAACCATATAAGAAGCATGAAGGTTCATGTCTGTTGTATCTTTTGAGGAAAGGAGCACAAAGATTTAAGCGGACCATCGAGAGTGCAAGCATTTGTCAGTTATCGTGTAACTCAACTTTGAACTTAAGGAGCTCAACGATCTGACGAACAGTATCAAAGTAAGGACATTTGTGTAAGTCAGACAAATACTCAAACTGCCATACATCAACTATAAATTATAATGAAAATTACATAAGAAGAAATAAAAATTAATAATAAAAATATAAAAGAACAAAAAAATTAAAAAAGAAATAATAAAATACAAAGTATATACAATACTTTAGAAACTCAATCATTAACTTTCTTTTTTTTTAACGTGGTAAAATCATCAAATGAGTCCTCCCACCCCGGGCAGGGCCGGAGGGACTGTCAGACTTAAACTGACTAAAACCCACGGTATTCCTTCAATAGCAACTTAGCAAAATATATTAAAAAGAGCACATAAGTAGGTATATCATTAGAGAAACTCATTCCCAAGCCTTTTAATCCTCAATATAATCTTTGACTGTGTAAAAATCTTTCTGACATAGCTTACGTTTTATAAATAATTTGAATTTAATTAGAATAAGTTACTTATCACTTAATAACACACTAAATACCCATACTCACTCACAGTTGTGACAATTAAACACTGAGTTTGTACTACCTGACGCAATAGGGTAGTTTCCTGTGTTACAAAATAATTATTTTATTTGGTCCATTAGGTAGATTTTCAAAAAATATTGTTCACGTATTTTTGTCCTTTCAAGTCAAGAAAAAATCACAAAATGTAAAGCTTCAAAGTACAGGAGTGGGGGCTGCTGACGTCATACAGTGCTAAGAATTATACCGGAGTGTGATATCACGTGAAATTTCAACTCACTGTATCGTCTCAATTTTTCACTTACGTGAAAAATTTAAAAATACTTGTCTAATGTTTTTTTGTTAAACTACGTGACGGACTAAATAAAATATTTTAGGAAACTACCCTACGCCCTTCCTAGGGGTATTAAGTATTTTTTAATACTAAATACCCGATCATTATAAGCGACAAGGGAATTCCCTGCTTTGTTCTCGATAATCGCACATACGGATTGGTCAATTATGGCGCTGCCAAAATTGTATTTTAACTTTACATATTTTCGATTTGTTATATATATATACATATATATAGATTTAAAAGTATCGTTTATTTTATTAATGAAAACTGGCAGGGGGCCCCTTATATCCACGGGGCCCTGGGCTGCAGCCCAAATAGCCCATAGGTAGATCCGCCCCTGGTTGCATCAGTACACTACCATTAATGAGTTTACCATTTTACCCTGGAGGTTAATCGTTGTACTGAAATAAGTGTTATATTGTTCTAGCCTACTGTCACGCCCTTTGTTGCTTGGTGAATGATGATGGGAAGATCTCATCTCTAGCAAGTTAATCGTATGTAATCTTATGATGATGGGAAGATCTCATCTCTAGCAAGTTAATCGTATGTAATCTTTTGATATATCTCGTACCACCCATACCACTATTTTGATGAGGACTCACGCCTAGCCGGCTGATCCGTGGATTGGAAGGGTTCCTAGCGCCTAACACCCAGCCGCAAAACCCTCCTGGCGCCCTCTTAGATATAGTTAGTTTTAAGTAGTTTTAAGGTTCATTGTCACTGTGTCGATTGGATCATAGGGTCATTAAAAAGTGAATAATTGCAAGAATGTTTTATTGTCAAACCACCTCCATTCAGACAAGAAAATTTGTGAATGCGAAAGTTTGTGAGGATGGATGGATGTTTGTTACTCTTTCACGCAAAAACTACTGAACGGATCTGAATAAAATTTGGTCAGTAGATAATTGACATTCTGGAATAACACATAGGCTACTTTTCATCCCGAAATTCCCACGGGATCGGGATTTGCGCGGGAAAACCTTCCCACGCGAACGAAGTCGTGGGCAGAAGCTAGTCATAGATATTTTTTATCAATAAAATACATTTACATTGTTATCCAAATAAAACACTTCATAATCATGTAAGTGTTTGTAGGTACGAGTAGAATATTTTTGATTCATTAGATTCGGACTTCCCATTCAGTTATATGTTCTATATTACATTGTTTTGTAGAGAAACAATTTTATCATCAAAATAGCGGATTTAAAATTGTTTCCCTACATAACACTGTATAATAAATAAATATCACCTCGCTGCAAACTCAAAAAGTACGTGAACAAATTCTATATAACACTCTTGAATAAATACATCCATAAAAGAATGCAAAAAGGTTTACAACACCTAATAGTAATTAGTCAATTACCTTGCATTTCCATAAAAACACACAGATCGTCACTTTTAAATGCACTGAACGAATTTATTGACTGATTACGTTCGATACACAATGGCAAATGACTCTTTAACAAGTGGAAACACGAGAACAAGCTAAAATTTACAATTCATAGCGGATGATTCCCCAGGGTAATCATTAGTCTCTGGCGCTTGGTGCCCCAGAGGCATCACGAAATTTTTGTTTGACGCCAGGCACTAAAGATTGCTAAAAAGACCTCCGCACGGAATCGGTTAACTTATAATCTAGGTATATTAGTGCTGGGCACGCCGCAATCGCGGCGATAAGTCCTCTCTTTGAGGAGTGGCTGGAGAGACGCCACGGCGTCCTCACCTTCCGCCTGACACAGGTACTTACTGGATATGGGTGTTTCGGGAAGTAACTGTTTCGGATTCAGCGGGAGGACACGCCTGGGTGCCGATATTGCGTGGACCACCCGGAGGACACGGCGGTGTGCCCGGCTTGGGCAAAGCTTTGCCGTGTCCTCATTGAGGCGATCGGCGGCGGTGGCCTCTCGCGCCCGGCCCTGGTTCAGACCATGGTGCGGAGTGAAAGGGAATGGGATGCAGTCGCCTCCTTCTGCGAAGCAGTCATGCTAGCGAAGAAGACCGAACGCGCGAGGGAGACAGCTCTCTTCCTTGTCTTCATTTCTACAATTTGACTATCTAACATTAAAGACAAACATGTTTTTAGCCATCCCTCGACCCGGTTGTAACAGCTGCTTACTTTAAAACAAAAATTTTGATTTAATTTATTATCACCCGATGGAATGGGATTATTGGGTTGGAATGGGTTATTATTGGGTTGAAATGGGTTATTATTGGGTTTTAACCCACCTGTGGGTAAAAGATACAAAATAAAAAACACAAATAGACTTACATATTTATTAGAGATCTGAACAAAATAAGAAATTAAATTATATGTACAGTCTATGTTAAAACTAACTAAATTAGAGGTAAGTTAATAGGTACACACTTTTTCCATTACTTTGCTTATTGTATGGTGAACAAAAAACTTATCGGAACGTTCTATGGCAAACGAAAAAGTGACGTATTTGAGTCAGCAAAAAATTGTTACAGCAATAGCCAGCTTACCTAACGCAAAATGTAAGAAACAAAAAATAAATATATTTTTTAAAACATCGGATGTAAATATCAGTCCATCCGTTCCTGTGATTGCACACACGAAATAAATAAATTGTATCTTTAAATAAATAAAACGAGCACTATATTGTACTCAATAAGTCCGCATTGTACAAAATTTCATAACATTGCACTCGCATGGACCTAACCAAAATAAATATCGCTCCGTTTGAAGCCTTTGTTAAAACCGCTAATATTAAAAATTTTAAAAATGTATAAAAGTTTTTTTTCGTCTTTACCGCGTAACATAATTGCAATTTATTAAAATAACTCGACCATATAAAATATGCATATATGACATTGCGAACAACAATGTAAGTAAAGGTAAGGCCAAAATATTATATGGGATATAATTTTATCTTATTACACTGAGTTGCTAAGGCACTCATCTACATTACCATCTATATATAGAAAAAATCTTTTATGCGTAAGCAAAAGGGAAAAAAAGTGGGCGTTTGAAAAACAAAATGTCGTCCATCGCGTTACATGCAAAACAAATATCTCTCAATTCCAAAGGAGACTTAAAACTAGTTGTATAATACGAATAAATGTTTTGTCACATCTTTATGGCTTCGATGTATAAGCTTTCGAATTAGCGACAAAATGGTTCCAAAGAAACCAACACAGTGTAAGGATGGTTACGAGTATACATCTCCTCTAAACCTTGTCGATTTCAAGTGACCCATACGTTGAAGACGTAGTTTTTTTTTAAATAGGCGTACATATATGTGATGTATATTAATGTGACTGTTAATTCAGAGAAAATATTGCACTTTGAAAATTGCACGTTACATATTACAAGCAGTGATGTGTCGTTTGACTTACATCTGCAATCTGGCTGATATATATTTTTAATACAAATTAAACAAGCACGGATTAGGAGACTTGCTATATTTAGAATTTAGTTTTTACTGTGCCATAATGTGACGCACGACCGGAAATACACTTGGTCTGTAGTTGCTTTCCTAAGTGAAGAAAGACAACTGTTGCGTCCTCAGAAAACCAATTCTAGTGTTCCGTTTACTAATCCGTGATAAGTAAGTAACAGGCCTCACACCAAGTCATACAAGCTAACTTTAAAGTATGTCTGCATAAACACTTGACAAAATCTAGTGCGTACTACTACTGTAAATTCCTTAGTATTAATTGCGTGATAATTTAATAAGACATGACGGTGTAGTATTTATGCAGTTTCGATGGTGATACACGTTCCATCTTTAGAAATACTGTTTGACAATGTAGGAGAGATAGAGACAGCATTCTATGATGAACTATTTCTTATAACTCGATGTGCTACATCAGGGATGTTCGTTCTACTTTCTAATTCATAACAAGATGATTAATATTCAAAGTGGTCTGATGCGAGGCCTTTAGCAAATCTGTAGAACAAACGTCTTCTTGGCGTCGCTAACTCGAGAGCTGCTTAGTATACTTAACGACAGCTATGGTAGAAAATACTAAGCTTTAATCTAACTGTAAGTTGTGAAGTTGATCGCCTATTTGGTTGACAGCCACGGGTTCGGGGGCCGCGGGTGCTACTTTTTGACTAGAATCACCCACCGCCGCCGCATCTGTGGAATGAAAACGATATGGTTAAGACGTGTCATCCAACTAATTTACTAATTTCTAATAGGTAAACAACAATCATACACAACTACACACACACACACATATGTATATGTGACATAACATGTGCTAACCTAAACAGGCGAAGATAGTGTTTACTGTATCATATGGACCTGCCCTATGATACAGTAAGCACTAGTTTCATATTTCATGTTTTTGCGAATTTTGTCAATAAACATTTATTTAATTTAAATGTCTAATTTTAGGCGAATGGTTGTATGTTGGTTACTCTTTCAGGCAGATTAGATTATATAGGAGAAAAAAATACAAGCGGGTAGAGCTACAGATAGCAGCTAATCATAATCATATTTACAACCTACACATGCATTTTTCTCAAGGAGCGTAGGAGCAGAGCCGGATTAACCCTGTCAGAGGCCCTAAGGCAATGGCATTCTAGGGGCCCCTTTTCTTACTTTGACTGACCAAATCGTGTGTGAACTGAGGAAACGCACATTAAGGGCTGTGGTGTTTAATATATTTGTTTACTTATTCCCAGATTCGTTCTAAAATTGTTTTAATTCTACTACTAAATCTAACGATTTGTATTTTGTGAGATAACAGTGAGGTCCCTAAGTTCACACGCATATCAAATTCTCGTTTGAAGAAACATGTTTTCTTGGTGCGTGCACTGGGCCTGGGCCCCTAGTTGATGCGGGGCCCTTAGGCAGTTGCCTACTCCGCCTAATGGTTAATCCGGCCCTGCGTAGGAGATTAGAAGCTCTATTGAGTTTCTTAGCTAATAGTACGGTATGTATAGTCCTAGTCACGTAAGTTGGCAAGATTTTGGCGTAGTGGGGGTAAGTTCGCGCATCGTGCACTTAGTGGAAGAAAAAAGTGGTCACTTTTACTGCTTGCCATTATTCTATGGTTATTGCCATAATTTATTTTAAATCATATCTGTTCAGAAGAATGTTAAAGAAAGAAGAGGAATTCATTCGTTAATTCGGTATCTATACTAATATTATAAAGCGGAAAAGTTTGTTTGTTTGTTTGTTTGCTTGAACGCGCTAATCTTCGAAAGTACTGGGATTTGGATGCAATTTGGAATGGAAGTAGCTTGAAGCTTGAGGAAGGCTACTTTTTACGCGACTGCAAAAAAGGAGTTATGTTTTTACCGTGATAGAATCTACGGGAGCGAAGCCCCGCGTGAGTACTAGTTATAAATAAAATAGATCTGTGGTGTCCGGGAGAAAACTGTCAAGTCCAAAAACGGAATTTTCAGTATAAGACTTTTAAGGTTAAAGTTTAATTTATAAATCAATTAGGTAAAGTAGAAAAAGCCAACCACTGCTATATTATAGTTATATTATATTTATTAATCAGGTTACACTTATCAGCAATAGACCAAAATAAAATATGATTAAATTAATTAATGAATATGATTTTGAAAAAAATGACGCAAATGGAGTTATCAGGTTTCTCCCAGACACCACAGAGATATAATACATAAAAACATTTAAAAGTGAAAAAAAAAACATTATAAATAATATGTTCTCGTCGTCACAACTAGTTAATAAAACTACTATAGTCCGAGATACAGTTGAACCAAAATGGCGGGTCGTCCGCGCAGGTACAAGTATGGAGAAAAATGTTAGACGCATGCTCCACAGTTGTCCAGGAAATTCAAAAAACTAAAGTAATTTAATTAAACGCAAGTTAAAAATAATCTCGGCTTATGCGTTGAAGGCTTTTTTCAGAACCGTCATAATTTATATCTGAACGTAACTTTGCACGAAGTTTACCAACTGTCGGTAATTCTTTCTCAGTTATATGAAAATTGTGAATGCATCGTTTTATTATGCTTGTCACTGATTTTATTCGTTCTCTCTTTTTACCTGGGTCCTAAATGTGATATTAAATTCATAACTTTGTCTCTCTTTTAAAATTATTTTTGGATATAAACTTTTTTTCGTAGCTTCCGCAGTTTTATTTAGAGAATCAGTTATATTATTTTCTTTTAAAAAGTAATTGTAAACGTCAAATATCATTCTCCTCCCCTCTCTCCTAACAGTTCGTTGTCGTGGAGTGTGGACTTATTTTCTTGAAATTAAATTCAATGATCACAGATTAGACGGAAACAAACTTTAGAACTTCGTGAGTGATTGTTCACTAGGGCCGCGCGGAGAGTGCAGGCAGCGCGGGGCGGAGTGAGTGAGTGAGAGGCTAGCGTCGCCGCGTTGTTATAGTTACGTGTCCCGTACTGTACCCCTTTTATTCTTTTTTCCCGGTGTCCTCAAGACAGTGGCTAATTCGGAATTTCAACCTTTCTTAACTATAGTGTCTAACTGTTCTTTCTAACATTTTAATAGTCTACATAAAACGGTATTTGGTCATGGCATTGTAATCAACGTAACAAAAACTAAATTTAAAACAACTCGTAACAAAAACAAAGGGTACATGATATGTATTTGTGAAGCAATAAAACGACTCAGTAGCGTGAACACTGGTTTATTACTAAAGTACAAGGGCGCGCGCGTGTCGCCACTGCGCCGCGCGCGCTACAGGTAAATGCGTATACCTACATATAGCACATTCCTCCACCATTACTTGTTAAGTACTCTAAAACAATGAAAAACATACATGGTTACTTAAAAGAACTTCTTGTAACAAACATTCTTTCTATCTCTAACGGAACGGCCGGGCACGGACGTCTCACTGCTAGCTTTTACCTCATTATCAACACCAGACGGTACCGCAGCAACATCAGCAGGACGTTCGAGCTCAGCGCCTTCCGTTCCTTTTGACTCATCCCCTGCAGTCAATCCCTCCTCCCCACTACTAACTAAGACCTCAATATTCTCCTCAGAAGGGATGTCAGGTCCACCTTGGCACTCAATATTTGACTGTAAGGGAGTTGATAGGCATGATGGTGTGGCTGATGGCACATCACCAGGCAAACTTAACGTCGTCTGCTCTTGCTGGGACTCCGTGCATTCGGAAGTCTCGGCTGGCAAATACTCATTGCAATAATTATCAATCGGTTCAGAGGTAACATTCTCTTTTTGTTTACTTATTTGATCAAGATGCCTTTTACATATAGTATTAAACTTTTCAACATACACTTCAAAAAGTCTTATGCCTAATTTTCTTATTATTTTTCCTAATTGCCATTCAGCTTTCCTACCTGAAAACCATTTACACCATATAACCTCCCCCACCTGGAAACTCCTACTTGGTTTCAGTTTAACTGTATCGGCACTAATATTTTCATTTTTACATGGTAAAATTACATCTAATCTAGACCGTAAAGTTCTGCCAAACATTAACATAGCTGGCGTAATTCCCGTAGAACAATGCACGGTATTACGATATTCAAACAAAAAAGTCATTAACTTCTCGTGTATGTCACGCTGTGGAATACTTTTATTTTCTATAATACATTTTAACATCTTTTTACAGGTTTTCACAGAATTTTCTGCTTGGCCGTTACTGGCAGGATGGTAAACAGGGGAAGTTAAATGCTTTATCCCGTATTTATACAAAAGCTATGAAACTCGGTAGAATTTATTTTTGCGTCATTATCTGATACAATAACGTTCGGAATCCCAAAGGTTGAAAATATGCTTTTTAATTTAATAATCAATGCACTTGTGGAGGTGCCGCTATTCATATAAATACATTCCAACCATTTACTAAACGCGTCGATTACAACAAGGTAAACACTCTGACCTAAACTTATGTAGTCTATGTGAATACGATACCACGGCTGTGTGGGTCGCGGCCAAGGCGCGGGGGTCGCGCGGGGCGGAGCGCTGCGAACACGTGAGCACGCGCTGCATTCACTTACCCACCGCTCGATATCCTTATCAATCCCGGGCCACCACATTCTACTGCGAGCTGAACTTTTAGTTTTAATAATTCCAAAATGAGCCGAGTGTAATTCTTCTAGCATTTTTACTCTAAAAATCTTCGGAATCACTATTCTATGCCCTCTAAACAAGCACCCACTATTAACTTCTAAATCTGCTTTGCAATAAAAATAGGGTAATATCGACTGACATGTAACTTTACGCGGCCACCCATGATTCATATAATTTACGACGGTGGCTAACACTTTATCGAGCTTGGTGGCTTCCTTAATCTCATCGAATGAAACCGGTTTTGTAGTGGCGTCAAGAAACAGAAAAGAAATATCTTTGTTAATGACCTCATTAGCGTCGTGTTGCGAATGTGTTAACGGTGCTCGAGAGAAATAATCAGCCACTAAATTATTTTTTGCTGTTATGTATTGGACTACGTAATTATATGCGGACAGTATAATTGCATACCGTTGCAATCTTAATGCCGCCGTTACAGATACACCATTTTTCTTTCCAAATATGGATAGAAGGGGCCTGTGGTCAGTTTTTAGAATAAAAGGCTCCTGCCTACCATAAAGGTATTGGTGGAAATGCTTAACGCCAAATATTATGGCTGTTGCTTCCTTCTGAATCTGACTATAGACTTTCTCACTAACTGATAATGACCGCGAAGCAAAAGCTATTGGACGCTCACTACCCTTATCATCTACGTGGGAAAGAACCGCGCCTAAACCCGCTGGCCCCGCATCTACGGTAAGTACCAGCGAAGCTGATGGGTCAAAATGAGCCAACAACCGGTCAGAGGCCAACTCTTCCTTAACTTTGTCGAACGCACTTTGCTGACTAACGCCCCAATGCCATGGTACACCAGTACGCAATAATGAGTGTAACGGGTTTAATAAAGAAGAAGCATTCGGTACAAAGTTTCTGTAATAATTCACAACGCCTAAAAATCTTTTAGTTTCCAGAACATTTGTTGGACGTGGCGCTTTCAAAATTGCATCAACTTTTTTGGGGCAAGTTCTAAGTCCCTTTTTATCGATAACGTAACCGAGGTACGTGATACTGTCTTGGAAAAACGCACACTTATCTTTATGCAATCTTAATCCCGCATCCTGCATTCTTCTAAATATCTCTCTAAGCCTACTCATGTGCAGTTCCCGAGTGGGGGCAGTACAACACACATCATCTAACCAGCAAGTTACCCCCTCTATACCTGCTAACAACGTCTCCATAACCCTTTGAAAAATCGCTGGCGCATTAGCAAGACCGTAAACCATACGGGTATATTTAAATAATCCTTTGGGTGTATTTATTGTTGTAAGATCTTGTGACGCACTACTTAATCGACACTGATTATATGCGTTACTTAAATCTAATTTAGAGTAATGCATACCCCCCCCCCAACTTTAGCAAATACCTCCTCTATACGCGGCAATGGATATTTATCGATTTTTAAGACTTTGTTCAGAGTACAAGAAAAATCTCCTGCTATTTTAACTTGCCCATTCGATTTTAAGACGGGAACTATAGGTGTCGCGTACTCTGAGAAATTAACCGGAATTAAAATTCCTAAATCTACAAGTCGGGTTAACTCGTCTTCAACCTTATTTTTAAGTGCAAAAGGAATAGCCCGTGGCTTAAAAAAAAATAGGTCTAGCGTCCTCCTTGAGCTCAAAAACGATTTCAAACTTATTGAAACAACCTAATTCGTCCTTCCATAGGTCGGGGAACTCATTTAGCAGCTGTTGCACCTCTCCAGTACATTGGTCATTAACATTGATTTTATTAAGATAAGTTGAACTATAATACATGTTAAACTTTGACATGAAATCGCGGCCTAGAAGTGGCGGTCCGCCATTTTGTACAACATAAAATTGAATGTTTTGGCATATATTTAAATAAGAAACCTTACAAATGAAATATCCCAAGGGAATTATTTTATGCCCATTGTACAGGCACATTCTAAGATCAGTTTTAATTAAATTATAATGTTTGAAATGTTGTATATATAATTGTTCTGAAATTACATTAGTACCTGAACCAGAATCTAATTCCATTTTGAATTTTAATTCATTTATTTGTATAGAAATAAGAATGGGGTCATTATTTACATACCGCATATTAAATAAGTTGCATTCTTCACAATTGTGCTCCTGTTCATCACTTACTATATGATGCAATTTGGATTTTACATTTTTAACATTACACATTTTTTTTAAATGTCCTTTTTCACCACATTTTTGGCAGTTATAATTTTTAAATCGGCACTTCACTGCTTCGTGATTTTTATAACCACACACTGAACAACGTACACTGTTAACGGGATCACGTGCAGAAGAAGAAGTACTCGATGCTGTGCTTCGCCGCTCGCGATCCTGCCCAACCCTGTAAACAGGTTCTTCTTTCACAGCCGCCGCTCCTGGCCCACCCTCCATATTTGCTTGTGAGCGCGCACCGCGTGCGCAAGCCGCCTGCTGGGCAACTTCCACCGCTTTTGCAAAGGTTAAACTTGACGAATCCTTCTTGAATAGACGGTCCCGTTCACGCCCTTCTCTTAGGCCTAGAATGAACCTATCTCGCAACAACGTCTCTAATATCTCCGCGCCAAAATCACAATATACTGAGAGTCCTCTCAAACGCGCCGCCCAGTCTTCGATACTTTCGCCATCCAAAATTACAGCTTCGTAAAATTTGGCTCTGTCTACGAAAGTCGATCTTTTTGGCTTAAAATGCACGTTGAGCTTTGACACTAAATCTTCAAATGACACAGTGTCCAGTTCTTCAGGATGAACCAAGTTCCTTGCCAGACGATAAGTTTCATCTGACAGATGCGTGAGTAATAAAGACGCTTTATTCTCGCCTTCGATTTTATTTAGCTTCATAAACTGATTCAATCTTCCATAAAAGATTTGCCATTCTTGGTTTTTATGGTCAAATGTATGTAGTGATCCAATATAATTCATTTTGCTAACTCGACACACTTGTAGGTAAGTAAATATCCTCGTCGCCAAATGATATGTATTTGTGAAGCAATAAAACGACTCAGTAGCGTGAACACTGGTTTATTACTAAAGTACAAGGGCGCGCGCGTGTCGCCACTGCGCCGCGCGCGCTACAGGTAAATGCGTATACCTACATATAGCACAGTACAACTTTCGTGTACGCAGGTGTATTCGGGAGCAAATTTAACGAGAACTACTGACGCACCAATCGCGCGCTCGGAGCGGCGCTACGTCATACCCCGCGTCCCGCTGACAACCGCTGACACCTAAACATCGACTTCTGCGCATTGAACGACTCTTGCCAAGTTATTTGACGAGAACTATATGTGGATAAGGGAAACTTTAAAAAAATTAGCCAGCAAAAGTTGAGAGATGACCTATATCAACTACGCCAATTCATGATCATCACGCCGAACATATTATAATACCAGTCGCGCAGGGTTTTTTTTTTGAACTTTATCATGATAAGAACATGACCCTCCTTCTTTTGCAGTCGGGTCAAAAGCTTATAGCCTTCCGCAACGTTCCAGCTGCTTCCATACCAAATCTCGTCCAAATATCCACAAACTTTTCCACTTATAATGAATGGTCGATTCGGTCCGTACGAAAAATATGTATATTATTTGCCAGATAACGTTGCAATAGCGGACATTTACACCTACCTACCAAGTGTTTCATTACTTTGCGACAACGACACTTGGTTAATACCTAAAACGTTCAATTAGCGATACTTGCTTACATTGCTGCTAGAATATCGTGGTACCTAGTCAACTAGACATACAGGGGTTGAGAATCTCGTGTTGTGCAATTTTTTTTTATAAACTAGAAAACGAATTGTATGCTTATTTTACGTTATTATTTATGACGTTAGAAATACTTTAATGTGAAGGATTTCATCAACATGAATGGATTTAGTGATAGGTTAGTGGTAAAGATGTCCATGTAGAGTTCTACAAAGTGTTGGCTCGAGTTCAACTCATGGTAATTATGCAACCCACTTAACGACTTTATGTTTAGAAATATTTAAAATTATTACTTATTTTAAATACCTACAAATAAAAACATAAGTTTAGATTAAAAATTTGTTTAATTATGTATGGTCCAGCCGACTTCGTGTAGTCTGGTAACATACATAAAAAAAGAATCCGATGAACTGAGAACCTCCTTCTTTTGTTGAAGCCGGTTACAAATTATGAAAACAAAGAAATTATTGCACTCCGAAATACGACCTAACGCAAGCGAACTCCGTCACGGAATGTGTAATTAAAATGGTGGCCCCCGGGACATGACCATTTGGTGCTGCACACCTGACGCGATAACCACGGAAGAGTAAAAACTAAATAAGGTCAAATTTTGTATTTTTCTGTGAAGGGATAGTTTTTGAGATGTATTAGAGAAAAAATAAAATGTTTTTACAATCATGATATCAGATATTAAGAAGATTATTAACATTAAACCAGCTAACTACAGTTGCAAGGGCACTGTTTACTTCTTCAGGAAACAGTTCCCTTGCACGTTATGCACAGCAATGTATATGTGGGTCATTTTTTGTGTATTACGAGACTCAAGCGATATCAGTTCTGGGACAGGAGCGATACTATCGCTAATATTGAAATATTGGGATGAAAGTCGGAGCAATGACCGCTTTTGCCATGGTCGGTGGCGATATCTATACGTGCCGAGATGTTGTAATGGATAGTTATGATAAACTAACTTCTGCTCGTAACTTCATTGCGTGGGAGGGTCGTGTTCTACCTGAACATCACATCAAAATATTCACATAAAAAAAGTAATTAAAATATCCCGACGGCTCAACTAGAATGCAAGAAACAAGCAAATTTACATTTCAAATAATGACAAGTAGGTGGGACCCATCCCATTTTATAATGATACTAGCTTCTGCTTGCGATAAATCCTGATCTTGTGGGAATTTCAAGATGTCAAATATCTATTTACCAAATTTCATTTGGATCCGTTCAATAGTTTTTGTGTGAAAGAGCAACAAACTTCCATACATCTATGCATCCATCCTCACAAATTTTCGCAGTTATAATATTAGTAAGATACTGACCATTGCTAGTCTTGTTGGGTGTATTGTGTGGAGAACTGTTTTGAGACTCGCTGGTGCTACCCTCAGCCTCACCAGTCTCGCCAGCTGATGACGTGGCCTGGAATACATCACATTAACATTATTTATCTAATCAACACAAAAGACAAGTACGAAATTAAGTTAACAGGAGCATTATCACCATAAATCATTTAAAGTTGCTTTTCCTTTTTGCTTTCATGATTTTAATGATATTCAAAGCTTAAATACAAGCTTAATATTAGTAATGTGAATTCTACCCCCATAACTAGTTCTCTTTAAAAATAGTTTTTTATTTAAATAAATGTTCTTGTCTAAACATCTTGATTGTTTGTGAGATGAGAATGTAATCATTTATGTTTTATTCCCGATATTATTTACTACACGACTGAAGGCAGTTGGAAACAGAATGTCAAGGATCAATTAAAATGGCTTTAATTGATAGTAGACAAACGCGAACCTATCATCATTAAAAAATATTGGAAAGGCCTATGTTCAATCGTACTGAACTACTTATTAAGGTACTAGCTTCTACATGAGGCCTCGCTCGCGTGGAATATATTTTCCGGCAAAATAAAAAAAATCGCTTTTGTTTACCAAATATCACCAAGATCAGTTGAGAAGTTTCATAGACATGAAAGTGTAACAGACAGAGTTACATTCGCATTTGTAATATTAAGTAGTATGCTACTTATACAGTCAATGTACTCACACAAATTTATAATTAACTCACCCTATTCTTATTCCTTGGAGTTCTGGGTTTTGGTCCCTTCGGCTCCTTAGCGGGGTCGAAGTGGCAGTCAAATATCTCAATCAGTTCTTTTATGTCTTCCTCCTTAGCAGTCACGGCCAATGATGCCATCTGTTTCTCCAAGCCTGAAAAAATATTTTGAATTTCTTAATGACTAGCTTTTGGCCGCGACTGTTTGCGTGGGAGGGTTTTCCCGCGTAAAATCCCGATCCCGTGAGAATTCCGGGATAAAAAATAGTCTATGTGTTATTCCAGGATGTAAACTATCTACTTGCCAAATTTCATTCAGATCCGTTGAGTAGTTTTTGGGTGAAAGAGTAACAAACATACATCCATCGATCCTCAGAAACTTTCACATTTATTTATTTATTAAAGCTTCACAGCTTACAGGTATAAATTATAAAACAATTACTTAAAAGTTACGCCAATAATTAAGTACACAGATTACAATTAAATACAGAGTAGACGTATGTCTGTTACTATTATTATGTACAGTGTAAGTGTATCTGTATAGTGTGGACGTGTATCAATGTTTATGCGATGTGTGTATGTACGAGTATAATAATTATCTTACTGGCACTACTGGTAAGACTGAGCATCATGTGTCTCAAATGATCATCCGGATCCTTTTTTTCAATTCAATTCATAATCTCATTCTTAAGACGGTTTCGTGTAGTACAGAAGGTGTCAAGTGTTGAGAACTTGTCATTGAATAATGCGGGTAGACGCAACTACGGTGACATCTTTCAAGTAATTTGTGGAGGACGAAGGGACAGCAAACAGAGTTGTTTGTCTAGTACGTCTGAGAGGTACGTTAAAATGAACATTGCTGGGCAATTTTGGGCAGTCAAATTTATTATTAAGTATGTCGTATAATACAACCATATCATTTAACTATCATCCCTCTTCCAAGGTGTCAAATTTGTGATATCGACAGGAGTCCAGCTAGCTTGGCATGACGGTTTTAATTTTATAATTTAAGTGTTTAATAAATTGACGTTGTATGGATTCTATGAGATCAATATATTTTTTATATTATTAGTAAGACAGGGTTTGAAAAAGAACACCACAAGAGGAGTTCGTGGCTAAATAATAACCGCACGGGTCGATCTTCAAGCTTAAATAACGCATGCCGAGTTCGGTCCTTAGGATATATTAACATATATGTATATTATATCGTTGTTGGCTGAGTAGATGATGATGTTGGAAGCCCATACCAACATAATAGTTACTATTGCTTTTTCTATGCTTATAACTAGTGATGCAACGAATACGAATATTCGTATTCGCCGAATAGTAGACATTTACCGAATATTCGTATTCGGCGAATACTAATACGAATATTTTAAAACTAATATTTTTGTACGCAACTCTATTTACTGCAGATTTAAAAAAATTCCAAGTCTGTAAAAACGCGCCCTAAAATATTTTTCACTGAAGCCATGTACAGTCGCCTCGGAAACTTTTTCAACGGCTGTTAACACCCAGACTGAAAAAAGAAATCGCCTAAAACCAGAAAATCTACAAATTTTATGTTTTTTAAATACAAATTTGCCTGTTGTAAATTTTAATTATTACTATTTATATATTTTATTATTATTTTTATTATACTTATTTATTCATCAAATAAATAAGTATTTTATTACCATGGCGAGATATTCGTATTCGTAAAAGTAGTATTCGTTGCATCACTACTTATAACTCTATTTTATTATAAGTGTAGTGTATGTAAATATAATAATATAGGAGATCTGTTGTCTCATGCTTACTTAACGCACAATGCGGGAATGGGGGGTAGTGGATTGAGGCCCACATCACACCTGCTTGACCTTCGATCAATTATAGTACTAGATTAAGGATCAGGAACAAAAATGAGTCGCTTAAGTTGTAAATGTTCACGTTTACACACACGTAATCATGTAAAATTCTCAGTAAAATATTAACAACTTCAGATTATTATAAACCTTAGTACTGAAACGAAGTTTAATTTCCATTGCAAAAAAAATATTTATTTACGTCCTTTCTTCGGAGAACAGTAAAAAACAATAAATTTAAAATGTTGCTTGAAAATAAAAAGTCATCAGTACAAAAAAAAAATATTCTAAAATGAAACTCAAAATCTATGTAATAAGTTTGAAAACAATTTGTTTACAATTTCGTGCTTCCTCTATTGTGGAACTAGACGTCGTTTTAGGTATTATATTTCAATGCTCAGAACACAGTAAGACGTAGGGTTGCAGAATATATTTCTTATGCCAAGATTTGTTTTGTATGATGGCAAATATTTTTGACCGCACATACTTTTTACAATAAAAGTAATAGATACTATTTTACATAGCCACTAAACAACAAATGGGTAATAAAAAATAAGTAAAAATATTAAAAGTTATCAAGATACCTGTTTTTGACGTATTTTTTGTATAATAGTATTTAAAATAGTAATGTTTACACAGTTTATTGAAATGAAAATAATATTTAATGAAAATACCTACTAGAATAGTTTTCTTCCGATAAAGATTTTATTAAAGAACAATGGCGAGCTAGTATGGAAGTTTTGTACCGCTTTTAATTTTCGTATTTTGTATTATATTTAGTCGATAGATAATATCGTCAATAAATAGAGTATAAATTATCCGATTTTTAGAAGTCTGGGTTCAAAAGTTATTTTACTTTGTTTTATGTATGAGAGGTTACATTTTGAGATAGGTATATTCTAAGATGACAGTTGAGTAAGAGAACAAATTGTGGTTTGAAGCTGGTGTCATCTGTCATAAAAACTATCAAAATAAATTAGCAAAATAAATATAAATAAAATAAAATACAATAGAAATACAATCTTTCAAAAAGAAATTCGTCAGGTGTGGCAAAGAGGGTCCTCTTCTGAATTATTTTATTGTTCCTCGGAAGTCTTTTCCACCCACGACCGCTAGCTCTCTGAGAATTTTGCTCACGCCGCTTTGCAGCCTCTTGACCATCTCAACACCAAAACTCACATCGATCCGTTGCTCGGTTTTATCGTAAATAAAGGAAAAGCAATCAAGGACGTTTTCGCTGTACAATATGGATGAGATGACACCGAAGATGTGACGAGCTGCGTGTCTCCCGGCAATGTTCCAGGACGCCGCCGCCGCCGCCGAAATGTCTTCTTTGGCCTCGCGGCGCCCTATGTCACCATCACCACTGCGACTGCGCTAATTTCTGACGCGAAGTGTCAACGATTGACGTTTTTTTTCTATTCAGTGTTTTTGTTGGTTTTTTTAAATTATTTTAGTAACTAAGAGTTAGTTAATAAGTATAATTTTTATAACGTAATCAGACCAATGTGTAATGGCAGCAGTGATGTGTTGAGTGATAGTGCCGGTCAACCTTCGACATCACAAAATATCCTGGAGAGGTGTCCTCTGTGCACCCAGGCACGGTTTTTTAAAGGTAAGCGGGGTCTGAAAGTGCATATTGGGAAGGTACACAAACCACCCAATGTATCTTCTTCTGTCCCCGTCATTTCTACAACACTTACACCAACTTCTTCCACTTTGGATCCGTTTTGGAAAACAATCTCTAAATTTAAAAATTGTTTCGGTTTTAAAGAGAGTTCCCCGCGGTGCCAGACCTGTAGTGGCGCAAAACCTAGCAGGATGTGTTCGTCTTGCCGCTCGGGAGAACTCCCAAAGTGCTTGGGAACATCTTCTCACCTTCCCGTATAGAATTTTACATGTTCAAAAGAATTTGGCAACCAAAAAGACCCTAACTGCACAAATTAAAGATAACTGTAATATTTCGGCCCATAATCTGGATGCAAAATTATCGACACAGAGGATTTCTTCCACAAGAAGTGTATCCCACCTAGTCGAAACTAAATTAGGGGAAGGTGACATTAGCGGAGCTGCCAGGATACTTTTCAGTAGCGATGTGGTGGCCCCGTACTCTCCAGATACTCTCGCAGCTCTGGAGAGCAAACACCCTGCCCCAGCGGATGGTCTTTCCTTTCCCGACCCCCCCGATCAGGAATTAAACACCCTCACCGTTACAGGTCAAGAGGTGATCACTGCCGTTTGTTCCTTTCGAAGCGGCTCTGCTGGCGGCCTCGATGGTCTGAGTCCACAGCACCTGAAGGACCTACTCTGCTCAGGCGCTGGGGAGGCTGGTGAGTTGCTTTTGAAGGAGCTAACGGCTCTGATTAACCTTATGCTCTCGGGCCAGGTGAACGAAGCCGTCACCGATATTTTGTACGGGGCCAATCTATGTGCCCTACGCAAAAGGGATGGCGGCATTCGCCCCATTGCCGTGGGAACTACCTACCGTCGTATGGCAGCCAAGATTTGCTCTAAATTTTTTGGTGAGGATATTTCGACCAAATTTCAGCCCCTACAACTGGGTTACGGCTCCAAAGGGGGTTGTGAGGCTGCCGTACATGCCTTGTCGACCTATTTAAATTCTGGTAAAGGAGAGGTCATCTTGAAGGTTGACATTAAAAATGCTTTTAATTCAGTCAATAGGGACACTTTGTTAGCAGAAACTAAAAAAGAAGTACCACAAATTTTTAGTTTTCTTTGGCAATGTTACAGACATCCGACTAAATTACTTTATAAGGAAAACCTTTTGGAATCAGCTGTTGGCTGTCAACAAGGTGATCCCCTCGGGCCAGCGATCTTTAGTTTAGCTATTCACCCAATTATTCGACAACTAAATTCAAAATTCAATGTTTGGTATCTCGATGATGGAACCCTGGGAGGCGATGTAGACACAGTTTTAGATGATCTACAGTTTTTAAGAAATCAACTCCATACCATAGGATTGGATCTCAACCTTTCGAAGTGTGAACTAATTCATATCCGACAGTACTGACAGACAACTGACACTTTCCAAATTCCACGCATTAGCCCCAGAAATCCAAATTGTGGATAAAAGTTCTCTTCGTCTTCTTGGGTCTCCAATTTTTGAGAATTCCTTTCCCGATTTTGTCGAGGAAAAAATACAAAATTTTAACGACATTTCGGACAGATTACACCAAATTAACATGCATTCGGCTATCACATTAATTCGTTACTGTTGCTTTGGACCTAAATTAACGTACTTTCTTCGTGCTTCGCATCTTTGGCATCGTCCTCACCTTTTGGAAAAAATGGACCAAATTATCCGGCATACTCTGACAGCAATTTTAAATGTGGCTATGGACGACCGAACTTGGGCACAAGCTACTCTTCCCATTCGTATGGGAGGTCTCGGCGTCCGCAAAATTTCTAGCATTAGTCTCCCGGCTTTTATATCTTCGGTCCACGGTACTGAGAAATTAATCAGGAATATTCTAGCTCCGTCACTGGTTGATTTCAATGTGCCGTGCTTCACCGAGGCTATGGACACCTGGAGAATCGCTTGCCCGAATCTAAATCCACCCGACAACCCATCATTTCAGAGGCGGTGGGATGAGCCGCTCTGTAAAGCAGTTCAGAGTGACCTTATTGCCACATCTGCTTCGGCTGCAGAGCGTGCGCGCTTGCTGGCTGTGAGTGAATGGGAGTCGGGTCTCTGGCTTCATGCACTACCGTCGTCGAACATAGGCACCTTGTTCGATGATACTACTTTCCGCCTCGCTGCTTCCCTTCGATTAGGTGCTCCTTGTTGTTCTGCTCATCGCTGCCACTGCGGCGAAGTTGTCAACAGCCTCGGTCATCACGGCCTTTCATGCGGCCGCAGTGCGGGTCGCATAGCACGGCACGCGAATATTAACGACATCATCCGACGAGCTCTTGTCACTGTCGGCGTTCCAGCTGTATTAGAACCCAATGGCCTGGCACGCGACGATGGCAAAAGACCGGACGGCATGTCTTTATTTCCTTGGAAAATGGGTAGGCCTTTAGTGTGGGACGCAACTTGTGTCGATACTCTTGCGCCATCCCATCTTCCTAGCTCGTCTTGCTGTGCTGGCGCTGCCGCTGCGGCTGCTGAAAACCTCAAGCGGCGGAAATATAATAACCTTGTTGGTAGTTATATTTTCGAGCCGTTTGGGGTTGAAACCTTGGGGTCGTGGGGTCCGAGTGCTCACAGATTATTTAAAGATTTATCCAAACGCCTAGTTGACACTTCGCGTGACCCAAAGGCTGGCTTTTACCTTGGACAGCGGTTAAGCATTGCCATACAGCGTGGCAATGCCGCCAGTCTTTTGGGTACATTACCAGTGGACAGCGATGCGTACGAATTTCTGGACGCCATATTTTAGTTTATTTTTAGATGTATATAATTATGTAGTTTAGGGTTTTTATTTAAGTGTATATTCCATTATTGTTTAAAATAGATGACAGTTGACTGTCAATGTGGTTGTTTACAAACTAAAACGTTACCTACTTAGTCCCTAAGTATTATTCCTTTTATTTTTCATTGCTCATATTAGTTGATCCTGTCGATGTTACGAACAGCCAAGATGTTCACAGAGTTTTATAGACTCAGCTCAACTCAGCGTAACAACGTAATCAAAAAGACATAAAATGCACAAACGAATTCATACACCTCAATTCAAAAACAGCAAAGGTGCCATTGACAATGTCAATATCATCATCTGTCACTTGTCTATAATGTCAATTTGACAAGTGACAGATGATTTTCTTGAAATATCAATAAACCATGGTTATAGAAATTCTATGTATAATAAACCATTGCCATAGTCAAGCATGTTTGGATATTGATTTCGATTATTATTTGTTGATTTTTTTGTCCGTAATTAAATAAAGAAACATAATGCATTAATATATGTATATAATAATAAATGAGTATAATAAATCATGAAAATCGATTTCTGATCAAGTTAAATGGTTTTATTTTACGCATGGCAAGTTTTGAAAATGTGTATTGCGTTTTTTTTTGTCAATAAATTAACGTTTAGTTATGTAATGTTATCATTTTTAAATGCCTTTTTTTAAATGTTTTCAGACTTATAAACATATAATAATTACGTAAAAAGAACTACTTTAAGGTCCTTTATAAATTCTCAATGTCTTATAACGAAACTCCAAATAAAATGGGCGGTACAAAATATGCCGTTCTTCTTTACCTTCTTTGATTATTACCTGTAATTTGGGAACCGCTGTTTTCAGTTATTTACGCCTTTGCGTGTTTCCAGTTATGTAAAATGTGTCAAAATTAATTGAACAAATTCTCGAATACTTATTAGGGTTTTATATTTCGTGTCCTCTTTCTTACACGACAATAGATACCTATTCTGCACAGCGAAATGAGTCACTAGGAAATCTACAAACAAAAACAATATTTAAAAAAATCAACACTACTCCATGCATTACCTTGTTCAAGAACAGACGATATTTGTTACAATAGTTGGTGTGTTGTAGCCAAAATTGGTCAAACAACTAAGATACTATTAGCAATAAAAACTGCATTTTTCAATTAATCTTTATACAATTCAATATGTGAATATAGTTAGTAATACTGAATTGTATAAGATTAATTGAAAAATGCAGTTTTTATTGCTATTAGTATCTTTGAAACTCTCTCCTGTAATATTGCAATTTATGGGTTACAACAACGTACGTGGGAGGCATCGAAATAGCTAAATGAATTATATTTACTATTTCATTTGTTCTAATTTTATAAAAAAAAAATTCTTAATAATAAAAACTTTCCGAAAAAATTATATATTCCTTCCGAAATCTTGGCATTACGGTGGTTATTTATACAGATTTTAAACGCGCACTACGGTATGTTGACGTGTAAATGTTGGCTATGCTTGAACCATACTAATTTGAAATAGGTCCACAAAACTATTTTTGGCCCTATTTTTCGGGCCGAAGTGCTTATCGGGCATCTAGTACAATTTTTGATCGAAGTGTTTGGCAGTTCGTTTACAATTACGGAGCTGTACGGACGCGCGTGCGTTGTGCAGTAAAGCAGGGAGTCGATATCTCGCTATCAGGCGACACATGTAAACAGTGCAATAAGTCTAAACATGAGTTGTTATTGGCTCTCTGGCGACTATGTATCCCTCTTTTTATGTTTTTATTAGCTGCAAGTCCTGCATAAAATAAACAAATAAAGTATAGTGATACACCACACACACACACACACACACACACACACACACACACACACACACACACACACACACACACACACGCGCGCGCGCACACGTGCACAGTTACTTTTGTTCTATATCCCGAGTTTTAATTAATTTAGATTTAATCAATTTTGTTATTATAATAAGTTTCCTTTTCTCTTTGGTTTATATGTATTTAGTTTAGTTTACATATTTTTTTTTTCATTTTATTTTTCCCTTGTGGTTCAGTTTACTGTTTACTTTTAGAATCAAAATATTGTCAACGATAACTGGAAGAGCGGAACTACCTATCACAAGAAAATTATGGCTTAAAAGGTTTTTCCAACATGGATATTGTATAATTCATAGTTTGATGAAATAAATTTAACTTTTTTACTTTTACTTTACTTACCAACGAGCTTCTGTTCCTGCCAGGCCTCCTTGAGCTGGTCGTAGAGCAGGCCGGCGTCGGCCAGCAGGCGCCGCAGCTGCGTCACACGCTTGCGCTCCGGCCGGGCCGAGCGCAGCAGCGGGGCGAATACGGGTCGGAACGTGTTCTGCCTAACAAACACATTCAAATATTATATGAAAAAACTAAAAAAACTGCAAAAAACAAGCACAATTAGGCAGTTGTCCCAATGCCGACAACGAACGAGTAGCGTGTAGAGCTAGCATCTGAAAACGAGTTGGCGAGCAGCGTGTTGTTTCGATAGTTTAGTCGCTGAGCTATCATCTGGTTGGTCTCTCAGCTTGAGTTCTGACCGCCAAGTGATCGCTGAGCGAGTATTATCTTTGAGAGCTCTTGTCGCTCAGCAGCAAAACTAGTGAAGCGAGTAATCAGAGAGCTACTATTAATATATGCATCTCTTTCGTTTACACGGAATGTTTATTTCATTGAGCGTTTCTTGAGCGAGTAAAGCGCCGATAGTTAGTCGTTTACTCGCCGGCAGTCGGACAACTGCCTAACATTTAACAAAGTGGCAAGCTGGCGGAACCCATTCCATTTTTATAACTATAATACTAGCTTCATAAATTTGCTGCATTTTCCCGCATAAATCCCGATCCCGTGGGAATTCCGGGACAAAAAGTAGCCTATATGTTATTCCAAGAAGTCAACTATCAACATACCAATTTGTATTCAGATAAGTTCAGTAGTTTTTGCGTGAAAGAGTAACAAACATCCATGGATCCAACTATCCATACATTCATACATCCATCCTCAAAAACTTTCGCATTTACAATATTAGTACAGTGGTACCCAACTAATAAGGCGTGTCGTAAATCTTCGTTCGCACAGAAAAGCAAGTATGGCCCGAAGATTAACGAAGGAACGCTTACAACTTACAATCAACCTGAAACCTATATAATATTAATATAAGGTTCATAATACACTGCAGCTGCTAGTTCCGTCTCACTCGTGCATCACTCATCGCGCGCTTACATGGCGGCAGCTGCCGACCAATAGCGGCAAAGGAAACGAAGCGCGGTGCGAAAATTCATTTTCTGCGCATGTACATCGGTTAGCCATATCAGTTGGGTACTACTGTAAGTAAGTATGGATGTACATACTTATTTGCTGTTTTATTATATGCTTCTTGACTACGATCACGCCTGACGGTAAGCGATAGATTGATGAGTGTACCAGGGAACCAGCGAGGCCAGAAAATGCGTGTTTACCTCTCCAGCAGTTTCTTGAAACTAGCGAGTGCCTCCATCCATCTATACATCCATCCTCAAAAACTTTCGCATTTTTAATATTAGTAAGAACGTACTTTTATTACTTCTTGACTACGATCACGCCTGATGTTAAGCGATAGAATCCATAGGTCGCTGGTTCACATCCGGCTCGAAGGAACAAAATATGTCGGGGTACGTAGCAAGGTGGCGGTGTTTTTGCGGGGAAAAGGAATGTTTTACGTTAAGAGTGTTTATTACACTACTCTACACTGTAAATGTTAAATTTTTAAAATAAATGTTAATGGCGAGCCCAGAAGATGCATATTTACCTCTCCAGCAGTTCCTTGAAACTAGCGAGTGCCTCCATCCATCTATCCATACATTTATACATCCATCCTCAAAAACTTTCGCATTTTTAATATTAGTAAGAACGTACTTTTATTACTTCTTGACTACGATCACGCCTGATGTTAAGCGATAGAATCCATAGGTCGCTGGTTCACATCCGGCTCGAAGGAACAAAATATGTCGGGGTACGTAGCAAGGTGGCGGTGTTATTACGGTGAAAAGGAATGGTTTACGTTAAGACTGTTTATTACACTACTCTACACTGTAAATGTTAAATTTTTAAAATAAATGTTATTGGCGAGCCCAGAAGATGCATATTTACCTCTCCAGCAGTTTCTTGAAACTAGCGAGTGCCTCCATCCATCTATCCATACATTTATACATCCATCCTCAAAAACTTTCGCATTTTTAATATTAGTAAGAACGTACTTTTATTACTTCTTGACTAAGATCACGCCTGATGTTAAGCGATAGAATCCATAGGTCGCTGGTTCACATCCGGCTCGAAGGAACAAAATATGTCGGGGTACGTAGCAAGGTGGCGGTGTTATTACGGTGAAAAGGAATGGTTTACGTTAAGACTGTTTATTACACTACTCTACACTGTAAATGTTAAATTTTTAAAATAAATGTTAATGGCGAGCCCAGAAGATGCATATTTACCTCTCCAGCAGTTTCTTGAAACTAGCGAGTGCCTCCAGCTCCGTGTGCACGGGACGAGCCCAAGCGCGCGCCGTCTCTACCATGTCCTTGCTGGCAGACGCGCCCTCGCCACCCGCTCCTACCTCTTGCTGTTCGCCTGGTAACAACACGCAATTGTTATTCATTTTGTTACAAATAAAAAAGTCGCCCAGCCAAAGATTATGAATTAGTAAGTCATAACCATCATCACCTGCTTAGCCCTTTCCCAGTTAATCATAATAATCCATGTTACTCGTAAATACAGTAGTTGAATCACAGGCCCCCAAGTCAAGGTGATAAAATTCGTTGGTGATAAATAACTTATGCACATTATGTTGTAATTAGTTTTATTATTAGTTTAAAGCAAAAGAATTAAGCAAACAATCAAATATTTGGCTAAAACACAATCTCAGTCATGAAAAATATGTCCTAAGTCAACTAAGCAGCTATACATGTTTAGAGCCATCCTTTTCGTTTTAGATTTTAGTATTCATTAACCCCTGGTATTGTAAATAATTGAGGCCATGAGAGCCAGAGTGGCCTAACCGTAAAATCGACTTATTGAAAAAATTACAGCTAGATCACTCTGGCTTTCATGGCCTCAAAAATTTCAACTGTCTAAATAAGGTCAAAATGTTGAACTAAATTTTAGGCCACTGTGATGCTATGACTTTTACCGTTTAGAGCAGTTTTATCAATTAAAATCAATATTAACAAAAATACAGTTAGGCCACTCTGGCTCTCATGGCCTCAATTATAGAAATAATATAAACTCTGCAATCATTGTACCAATAGTTGTCTCAGCCATTGGCTTTATAGCCAAGAGCCTCAACCAACACCTTAGGTGGCTCTCGTTTAACAGGGTGGGTTTTTTGTCAGTAGAAACCTGACATTCCCTTCCGCTCCACCCGGAGCGGGAGAAGTCATTCGATGATTTTCTCACCCAGAAAAAAAAAGGCTGCTCCTCGTTAGACGGTTGGAACAAGGGCTTGCTTCAGAAAGAGGTACTCCTGGACACAGTGCGTATCCTCTGTCTAGGGCCCTGTTCCCGATACCCGGGGGCTACTATTTTTTAGGGTTCCGTACCCAAAGGGTAAGTAAAAACGGGACCCTATTACTAAGGCTCCACTGTCTGTCTGTCACCAGGCTGTATCTCTTGAACCGTGATAGCTAGACAGTTGATATTTTCACAGATGATGTATTTCTGTTGCCGCTATAACAACAAATACTAAAAAATACAACGATCGTGATTTTTTGTCGTTTTTATAGATAACTAGCTTGTGCCAGCGGCTTTGCCCGCGTGGGAAGTTTTTCCCGTGTAAATCCCGATCCCGTGGGAATTTCGCAAAATCCTTTCTTAGCGGATGCCTACGTCATAACATCTACTTGCATGCCAAATTTCAGCCCGATCCGTCCAGTGGTTTGGGCTATGCGTTGATAGATCACTATGTCAGTCAGTCAGTCACCTTTGAGTTATATATATTTAGATGGTACGGGACGCTTCGTGCGCGAGTCTGACTCGCACTTGGTCGGTTTTAAATTTTTCTTTTTAATAGGAATTTTTAAAGATATTAGATATAAGATATTATATGTTTTACCTGCAGAAATTATAGTGCACACGTTTACTATCATCAATCAAGACTAATGTACGTAATCTTACCCTGAGCAAGATGCTCCACGATCCTGTAAGCAGCGGTGGCCCGCTCGAGCGCGCTGTCCACCGACAGCGTGTCTGCATCAAGCAGTACCCGCGCCAACACGCGCAGCGACACAGACTTCACTGTGGCCTTGCACTTTTCGGCAGCGAGCGCGTAGCTGTCGGCGAACCCGGCTACGATTGATTTGAAGCGGTCGAGCAGCTTGTACCTGGCAAAATGGAAAGAATTTCTATCATCGGACTACAAGACAAACTGCGATGGGCCATCATTACATGGTGGACATCCTACCCATACGCACTAAACGTTTTGGGAGTACTTTCATTGTGCGTACGGTTAAGGAGTGGAATTCCCTGCCGGAGTCTGTGTTTCCCGATAACTATAACCTGGGGGTCTTTAAGTCAAGAGTGAATACGTTTTTTTTTTAAAAAAAAAAAAGAGATTACTAGCAATGTAGGTAGAATTCACATTACTAGCAATCTTGTTAACATCTACAATTAAGCTAAATATTATGCTTGTGTCTGGAGTGGGTTCACGATAATGTAACCCGCGACATCTCGATTACGAGGTCGACACCTTAGCCATTAGGCTATTAACGCTTAAATTGTATTACTAGCTTCTGCCCGCAACTTCGTTCGCGTGGGAGGGCGTAAATCCGGATGGATTTACGCGGGAATACCCTGTGGGACCCGTGGGAATTCCAGGATAAAAAGTAGCCTATCTATTATTCCAGGATGTCAACTATCTATTTACCTTCAGATCCGTTCGGTAGTTCTGAAACGGGTTTTTCCACAGCGAATTACGCAAAATCCCGTCTTAGCGAGCACCCAAGTCCTAACAGGAACCTCTATGCAAAATTTGATACACCTAGCACTTGTAGTTTCTGAGATTTCGTGATGAGTGAGTGACTCAGTTAACTTTCGCTTTTATATGTATAGATTGACTTACCTAGTGAGGGCTTCAAGAAGCATGGTGGGGCTTAGACGGCGAGGCTCATGGTAAATGAGGATCACGCTACCATCCCCTTTCTCTTTCTCCAACCAGTCCAAGAAATCGGACAGGGCGGATATCTCAGACTTTGTTTTCAATATCTGTTGGAAAAACGAGACAACAAAGTTAAAACTTCATAATTCATTCGTCTTTTTCGCGTACAATTGACCGCCCTTGAAAATTCGGCCGTTCCGTACTGTGTGGTTCTCTGATATTCGATTTAAGAAGCTTTTGAATCCAATTTTTGTCTTAGGGGAGTGACGCTATCTTCTGAAATACAGCCTTCAGCCTAGCTGGGCAGTGGATGCTATTTCTATCATTTGTGGCAAATATTTATCTAGCTCGTTTCTATGTATAAAATATTGTGAATTTTTTTTTGGTAATAAAGTTAAAAACAATTAAGTTTCTTTTAGATTGTATACAGTAAACAAGCAATGGTTTTAGATACCAACCACGCCCCTTCACTTAAGGCAAGTTCTAGGTCATTTGATTTCATAGGTCCCGCCATCTATCAAGTTTCATTTGTTTGCGTCTCGCATAGAGCTGGGCTGGAAGCAACGCTCACGTTAAATATTACAACTATGTTTAATATTTAAAGTGAGCGCTCTGATTACAGTATTAAACGCAAAATTATATCCGTTTACAAGGATATCATAGCTCCCATCAATCCAAGCACCAACAGTGTGTGAGGTACACCTGTTCAGAGTTTGTCCTATCTGATGCAGTGTCCAAAATATTATTTTACGCATTTCGGCATTCTCGAGGTCATTTGCGCCGCTTTAAACCTGGCCATTTCCTGGGCAAACGACACGAAAGTAAGTCTAACACAAAATTCGTAATGGAACGAATTTCAAGTACAGCTAGGTTATCATCAGCTTAGCCTTTTTCCCCAGCTTTTTTGAGATCGGCTTCCAATCTAACAGGATTCAACTGAGTATTAGTGTTTTACATGCAGCGACTGCCTATAGCCGGATAACACGATACCATTTGGTTAGATCAGTGCAAGATTTACTGGCTTCTGACTACCCATAACGTCTATCAAGATAGAGTTACAAGTAGAGAAAACAATTTGCTACCAAGTTGACTACCAAAGAGATGTTCCCACGTCTTCAAGCAGCATATTGTTCCTACATAGACTTTACTTACCTTATGAGTATTAGTGTCTTTGAGCATGCGGTAACGTCCCACAGTCACCACGCGAACGTTATGACGGCGACGCGCGCCCGGGTTGAGATCCCCGTACGGCATAATGTACTGAGAGTACGACTGCTTCGGGGTGTATGCAGCTATCTGGCATATCTACAACAATTCGATACAATTTTGTTACTTAAAAGCTCAAACAGAGCCCATCTGGTGCTTGTACGCTGAAAGTATTAATGGGTAACACTTCCAGTAATTAGACTTATCAAGTAATTAGACTGGATAGCGACTTTCAGAAAAAAAAAATGTAATTATTAAGATATTACTCAACTGCTCAAGACACGTCAGGCGTGTTCTCGGCACATGGTGAAACTTACGAGAACGCGCCTAGCCTGTCGGCGTCTCGACGGCATTAAAAATGATACATCATAAAAATGTGTAACTTGAAAAATCGAACGAAATAGAATGAAGTTCGTAGTATGAAACGCCCGAGCATTCGGCCGATACTTCGTTTTTGTGGTTTCGGAGTAACATTTTCAGTAATGCTGAAAACAGCGAATCTGTAGGTTCTAAGAAATAAGAGGCTTCGAACTAAGTTGTTTGTTACTATGGGCTTACGACTTATACAGGATGTCCCAGAATTCAACGTCAAGCCGAAACGGGGCGACAGGATTGATTGTAAACATCATGAGAAAAATCAGAAAAAAAATCTATCCCCTGCAGTTTGAAAATTATGGGCATTTAAGAAAAACCTAAAAATTTGGTCAAACTGTAACCATTTTTCGGTTATTGTGGTTAATTTTTATAATTTATGTTCATTTAAACTTTGGAACCGTAACCCTAAATAACATTTCTAAGAATCACGGTCAAAAATAATGACACAATTTGGCCCCAGTTTCCTAGAATTAAGACTTTGTTAAACTATGAATTTAAAATTTTCAAAACATGTCGACATTGAAAGGCCCTCCTTTAAAAAAATGTACTAGAGTGCCTAGGCAAATGCCATTAAAAGTTGGCGCATTTAATCGGGATTGTAAAATGCGCAATTCGGCCGCCGCCTGGTGCGACCCCACATGCGCCAGGACCAGCGTGTCTACCCCACCCCGGGACAATGCAACCCCTGTCGTGAAGGCCCTCACGTGCATGATGGCGTCCACCGTCGAGCGCCTCTTGCGGAAACCAAACTGGTTATCCGGCCCGATAGCCTCCAGGTGCCCGACGGGGCGGTTCGCAATTAACCTTTCAAAGATCTTGCCCACCTCATATATGGATAACTAAGTTATCTATTTAGCAACAAATCATCAATATAACATACATTTTAGTAACAATAGCCATGACTAAGGTGTCAGACTTGTCACCGAGAGATCGCGTATTCGAACCCAGGCATTACACTATTGCCGTGAGCCCACTCCAGACACAAGCGTATTTAGCTTAGCTAGAGGGGTTAACAAGATTGCTAGTAATGTAATTCTACCCACATTGCTAGTCATGTTAAAAAAAAAGTACATTCATAAGCATGCGGGTTCAAACGCGTTTCATTTTTATCTCAAAATGTTTATTTTGCATCATAGAGCACTCTAGTTCCAGGCTAGCCAATTCGGTTGCGGAATTGTTCGAAAGAGTTACCGCGGCTTCGGAACACTAGGGATTAATGACAGAACACGGATGGATTTCAGTCAGTAAACGTCTGACACACCCTCCCGCTTCGCCCAGACCGGGAGGCAGTTATTGGATGATATCCCATCATTAAAAAAAAAAAATGCTCGTCAATGCGTGTCTTACCTCATCAATAAGCCTCCTGCCAGTGGTATCCATGTCCCACCCGACGAGGGCGTACTTGCCGGGCGGCAAACCTGCCGGCTTCTCGGCCAGCGCTGGCGGCAACTCTGCCGTTGCCTCCATCTCGCCACCGTTCGCCTTCGCTTCGGACACCATCGCCATGTAGGACTACGGCGTGCTGGTGACAAAAGATGTCGCCGAGTTACTACCAGTTACTACAGACCAGTGTCAGATTTTCTGAATAATGACAGTCGGGACCAACAGCTTAACGTGTTTTCCGAGGCACGGTGTTGCGCTTGCGACCACTAGACCAGCGAGAAAATTACAGCAATTTTATTGTTAAGAAATCTGTGAATGCAGTAACCTCGAAGATTCCACTTGTTGCAAGCAAGAGAAAACCAATAAATTCAGCTATCCAGTGCGATAGTTTTACGACTTGTAACGTTCAAAACTAGGTTTGGATTTAAAATAATCAAGACTATGCACCAAAAAAGACAATTTTATTACGGCTCTATTATTGACTACCACGATGAATTCCTGATAAACAAATAATAAGCAATAATGTGTTAAAGCGAATGATGGGATTGAATTGCAAGGGGTTTCAGTTTGTAATAAAATCGTGTTTGATACCGATTATCCGCCTGTCCAGTGGAATTAATAAACTCGAAATAGATAGAACACGTACATTTTATAATTGAATTCATATACATGGAGGGTTGTAGGACGACAAAAGAAAAATAACTGGAAGACGATAATATAACTAGATGTTTTTTAAGGCAAAAAATTGGCTAAGGGTAGGAGGTGACTATCTGCAAATCCTGCTTTTGAACTGTCGCTGTTTAGAAATTCACTAAGAATAGCATGCTAAGTGCAGTCTGCATTCCTCAGATGACGTAGTACCCCGCCCTACCGGTATCACTAGGAGGGCCTTTCAACTGGTCACCCCTTTCCCACCCTACAAAGTCCCAGTATCGATTAGGTCCATCAAAGCGCTAAATTAGTCATTCTAAAGAGTGACTGTATTTCGCATCGGCAAGCAATTGATATTCATTATATTAACAATGTTATATGCATTCAATTCATAAGATTTTAGAGTGGTGGAATAACTGACACTATAAGACCAACTCAAAGCAAGCATAAATATACAGAATTGTTTTTCTCCACATTTCATAGTTAATCCCATTGAACAGTTGTCTCAGTTTGCGTGTGGTCCCACCACCCAAAAATCACAAAAGAACCATCATTATAACCAACCCCAAATGTTTCAGTATCCGGCCTTAAAGGACCCAAAATCCCTTTTTATGGAAAAATCTGTTTTGGAGCACGTCTGCACAACGTGCCGGGTCGCGCGGCTGTGCTGGCGCGAGTAAATACCTTGAATTTATAATATGTTCCCTACTCCGCCTCCCTATACTCACAAAATTCGGAAGTGTAAAAGGAAATTCTCTCTTAGAGCTATGACATTATGAGATAAACTTGTGGAACAAGAAAACTTTGTAGTAAAAATATCTGTCAAATTCCACTAGTGTAGCTAGGAGCACAAACAATAAAATCTATACTTAATATCGTCGTTGCGCCTGCCAAATTCCATATGTGATTTTTGTAAGGTTTTGGGAAACAACAAAAAACATGTTATTGAATTGAAAATAAAAAACTCGGCAAAATTATTGATACCACAGCACAGACGTTTATTTAATATATTATAAAAATACAAAAGTTGCCGAAACTATCGGTCATTTAAAGGGCTAGAATTTTTTTAACCTAAAAGGTGCACATAAAAATGAAAAAATGCACAAATGGAATTTGGCAGGCGCAGCGACGATATTATAAAGCTGAAGAGTTTGTTTGTTTGCTTCAACGCGCTAATCTCAGAAACTACAGTTCTGATTTGAAAAATTCTTTCAGTTTTAGATAGCCCATTTATCAAGGAAGGCTATAGGCTATATTATATCATCACGCTAAGACCAACAGGAGCGGAGCACTAATGAAGAATGTTTCAAAATCGGGGGATTTGTTTTCCACGCGGACGAAGTCGCGGGCGGAAGCTAGTAAAATATATTTTCTCTAAATGATATAAAATAAAGTCGTTTATCTGTTTATCCACATACTTTTTTTACCCGCTTTTTTATCCGCAACAGAGAATATTAGTGAAAACTGTATCACAATACAGAAAGGGCAGGCAATAAACTAGGAAGTTTTGTGTACATACAAATTGCACCCGTGCAAAACGCAAACTGCAGGGCGGGTCTCTAGTAATAGATACCATAAATGGCCTAGTATTTCATCATAGAAACAACAATCCGTTTCCAAATCCGAAATGTAGTTGTTTTTAAAATCCATAAACCACTGACGTTCTATTTAGTGCTTGCACTGGTGGCACTATACATTATACACCGCGATTCACGGAAACCGTTCCATGTTTAAGCACGTGTATACTCCGTGCCGGCTCACGCGGCTGTGCCGGCGCGAGGAGGAGGTCTATATTTATAATGTGTTCCCCACTCTGACGTGAAAACGCCCTCGGACTCCCCATGTCTGGGGGGCCCCTTGCACCCTGCTTCCACCCCAGCCACCCACTATCGAGTGCAACAGAAGCTGGGGTGTTGCTTTCCACGTATTGCATACCTGTCTACATTTATTTTTGTTTGCATTTTCCAGCGATTCCATGTAATAGTAACTGATTATGTCCCTAATTCGCTATAAGAACATGTAGGTATGTCTGGTGTCCGCAAATCCTCATTAAAAAATCGTACCTTAAACGACCGAAGTAGATTAATATACGTGCAGTACTTAGCAGTGGATACAAAAGTAAGTTTTCATGGCGACAATTTGACGAGGGCAAATGAATAAGACACGATATAAAGCAGATCAGAAGACATTCACAATTACTATACTTATGCAACACAGAATAAACCCACAGAATGATTGTTTTGAGAAAAAGCCATTTATGTCAAAATTGTGTATACATACAATAAAATTGATTGTTATTTTGAACAAAGTTTATTTACAATAATGTACTAAATAGTGTGTCCTACTTCTATGTATACAGAATTGATACGACCGAGGGGCTTTCCTTTAAACTGCGTATACTAGGTACCATTTTCAAGCTTTGTACCAAAAATCAATTAAATAGGAGTAGTTTAGTCGCAAATGATTTTGATGAGGTGCACCTTAAAGCGATAAATCTGACCCTTTGATTATATGTGTATTATCAAAGATCTGACCAAGACAAGAGATAACACACGCCGCGCTACGTTGCCACTTTGTTACCTAGGTATTTAAGGTCAGCCACATTTATTTACAAAGGGTGGTTGCGTTTTACTCTAATTTGTAAGCTATTTCCTTTGTTAGAAAAAAAAAAATTTTTTTGGCTCTTTATTTTTTAACTGTAACAAAGTTTTTTAAGTGTTCAAATGAACACTAAACACGTATAGTATACGTAGTGTAATTTAATGTTGTATCAACTCTGTATAAATATAATATTGATGAAAATCATTTACATCTATAATAATATAAACTAAAAACTCGTTGGATTCTTTTTGCGAAACTATCAATGTGTGGGTTGGTTCCTTCTTAATTTATTCATATGATATAAAATTATACGAAAATAAAAATTGAAAAATCCTATATTTCTTTTATGGCCATGACATTTTCTTTCGTCTATCGTTTACTATAAGTATACTACTAAAATAATATATATTATTTTATTCTAACTTTAACGGTGACAAAAAATCGCAATTTTTCATCCTATGTAGGTACATGCATTGGATTCGTTTCTTTTACAACTTTTCATAACCTGAACATAATCATCCCGATGTATAGAACCTCTGTTGACGCTTTAAGGCACACTATCTTTCTAAAATTTGTGTCATTTGAGAGGAAGCTAGGTATGCCCTGAACCTGATACAAGGGATTACAATCATATTTATCTGGACTTTTTAGGGTCCCGTAGCCGAATGGCAAAAAAACGGAACCCTTATAGTTTCGTCATGTCTGTCGTCTGTCTGTCTGTCTGTCTGTCCGTCCGTCCGTATGTCACAGCCATTTTTACCGAAGGAGGAGGCTGAACGCGTGAGGGAGAGACAGTTATCTTCCTCACGCCCCAGCCGCCGCGGGAGACGCCCCGGGCGTCGGGGATCACGAGCTGATCTCCGGCATCCGTAGACGCGGGTCTGCGGACGGCGAGCAGGGGTAGCTCACCGTTCGGTAAGGACCAGACACGGGTCGGCGGCGCGCCATGTTCCGCGCGCGCCTCATAATGCAGTCAGCAGCAGTTGATGGGGCCCGATAGGGCTATGCCTTACGGGGTTGCGGGAATTGTTCTAATGAGATACCGCGGCCTCGGAATGCAAGGTCAACAGGAGCAGGGTGGGTTTTTAGTCAGTAGAAGTCTGACACTCCCTTCCGCTCCACCCACGGCGGGAGGAGTCATAAGATGATTTTCCCACCCAGAAAAGAAAGGTATAATCGAAGATTAGCGCTTTTAAACAGACAAACTTTTCCGCTTCATAGTATTAAGTATAGATAATATAATTTAAGAGCGACATTTTACCAAATGGCTGACTCAATAACTCATTGCAATTTGTTGAATCATTTGAATTGAATGCCTTCATATATACAACTGCAATATGGGCGACTTCCCTGATCGATATAATTATCTCGTGCTTATAAAAAATGACTGTTCCAAAATTCCCCAGACATAATTCAGAGAATATTTTTGTTTTATCCGATTTATCTTACATATGCCTTTACACCCGCGCTGAATCGAGCGTGAGTTTTAAGTAACCTCACGATCGTGAGTAGTCTAGTTGTACCTGAAACTCAAGATCATAATGGTTAATTCCTGAAATAACTGTAAACCCGAGATTTTTTTAGTATTTTTTTCTAGCTCCTTAGACTGTAGAAAGCTATAAAAACCATAACTTAAATGATTTCGAAAAAATAAACCGTCGGGTGTAAAGGGATATGTAATGTTTAGATTACTGAAAATGAATTCTATGTACTATAGTTAGTCAGTATGCTATTAAAAAGCTTTCAATCACTCGTATGATGTGCATAATATAAGCAAATAAGAGATTTTATAGATCTTAGTAGTATACTACCCCATTTCAAAACTGAAATTTGAAAGTAAAATGGATATAATATAGGATCCCAGGTTCGAACCCAACCCATTACACCATTGCCTTGAACCCACTCCAGACACAAGCATATGTATCTAACTTGTAATGTAATTAAACTAAATTATACCGACACTCTAACAATATGGATAGAATTCGCATTACTAGCAATTCTCTCTTTACAAAAATTTTTTTGGTAGTGACTTGTTAAGTTTTAAGAAACTATTACCTCTTGATCACAACTCCAATACCTTAGCCATTAGGCTATTGACGGTTAAACTCAAATCAATAATTTATACAGTCATAACTAAGGCCAGCTTCAGCCAAAGATCAGCCAAAGATGGCTTGCACCAAAAAGATTGATGTATAAGTATCATTACTATCATTTGTTATTTGTTAAGCTATTTACAAAATAAACAATCCTTATAGACATGTATCAAATATTTGTTTTTTAATTTTATGATAGCTCCTTAGTAATAATGTTTCAGGAGTTGAGGGTTGGTATTTTAACATGAAAATGAGCAGAAAACATAGATACCCATTAGGATACTTTCATGAGATTTGTGTTATAACGAGGGGTTTGGCTAATAAAAGCGAGGTCTTTTTCCAGCTGCAAGTAAGCCTAGCTGTAGATGACCATAAGCCCTTTTCATAGCATAGCTCATTGATTGAATAATTGGAAGACAAATATCTGAAGGCTGATATTTGATGTTATCAATGCATGCTGGTAAATCAAATCAAATCAAATCAATTTTATTTGTGTAGCATAGGTAGGTAGTGAATACAGTTCTTAAATTAAAGGTAGGTCACTATGTTATGCCAAGAGGCGTACAAATATATGGTTGCATGTGAAATAAGGAAAAAAATATTAATCATGCGAGAGGTAAACACAAATTATTTGATAGGTATAATATGTCAATATTCATAAGTCTACATTAGTTTATCATTCAAAAATTCATCAATCCTATAATAACATTTTTCAATAAACAACAGCTTTAATTTTGTTTTGAATTGTGTAGCATTAAATTATTTTATATTATCTGGTAATTTATTGTAGGTGCCATGCCTAAGACGCTCTTTCACACTAAGGCTGTCTTACAACGCTGATTACTCAGAGTTTGCGTATTGGCTACGAATCTCTACATCTCGTAAAGTTGACACTTTTTCGAAGAACCTCATGTTTGTTTTGACGAAAACACTAATTTCAAAAATATATAATGAGGGTAAGGTTAATATTTTCAGCGATTTAAAAATTGGTACACAGCTATCATCAATTTTCAGACCACACATCGATCTGATGCATCTTTTTTGTGCCTTAAAATGATATCTTTATCAGTAGAGTTGCCCCAAAAAACAATACCATATCACAAAATTGCGGCTACTAGGCCGTGATATGCTACTAGTAGCGAATTCATATTAACTTTTCTTGCAATTTGGAAAAGTGCATATGCTGATTTATTTATTTTCTTACTTAGGTCCTCTATGTGAGCCTTCCAGTTAAGCTGATTATCAAAGAGTAAACCTAAGAATTTTGCTACTTTAAATCAGTAATCAGAACTAGTTACTGATGGACAGTAAGAAAAGCATAAAAATATTCAAAATGATCGAGAAATAGATCTGAATTGTTCTTTATCTCGACATAGTAAACTGACTTCTTGCTATAGCTGTGTGCAAGTATGAATATTTTTTCAGCCCATGTCACTCTGCAACCCTTTTCTTCACTGTCATCTCTAAACCAAAAATCACATCAATCCATGGCCTTGCTTAGTGTATAAGACAAACATATTTTGGCATTTACAATATTAGTAACTGTTTTGCCATAAACTATGTTGAGAGTGTATGACACATCATGATAAGTAATTAGAAACTTAATAATATAAATAGAAACCAGTTTTTGTATGTTAGTTGATCTGTTGGTTCTGAGACGAAGCAATTATATTTATAAAATCTGAAGGTATCTTTTGTCATTCGTTTTTTATTCGTTTGTATGTCATTTGTTTTTTGGTTTGAATTGATATAATTTAGACTGTTGATCATCTGATATTAAATAAAGAATAACAATAAAGATAATAAGAATCATAAATAATTAAATAAATAGAAAGCAGGGTGGACTTGTATATTTCAAAGAAAACAAATTTGATAATATCAATGTAATGAGTTTGTTTAAGACTAGAAGTTTAATTTTGTTTTAAATAGTCATAAACAAACTGATAACCAAGCTGTGAAAATGTCCATTTACACTAAGTACCTACTGATAATTTGTTCCTTGATAATGTTCGAATATGTAGGTATTAATAAGTGTTTATTTAATTAAGAATAGGCTGAAATTAGAGTAAAAATAACGTGATAATGGATTATAGATAAGTAAACACTGAGCAAAAAGATGGTCTATGCAAACATTGATGTTTTAGGTAGTCTAGCCATTGAGAAAATAAGATTAGATTTCGATGAAAAATTAACGCTTGTTCATGAAATCTTGAACAACGTTGCGAACAACTGCAGCATAAGCTACAAAACCGGCGCCCGAAAATAAATCGGAAGACAAAATAATTACGCCGAACACCGAGTAACACTCCTATAACAAAAAAAAAACTAAAAATATGCTCCCAAATGGTAAGTAATATAAACAAATTATTTTCTAATACCAGATTAACTTAAAATATACATAAAATAAAGGGAATATAGGACACGTGGCGGTCTTTTTCTAGAGACATTTGCCCCACCCCAGCACGTCAAAATAATTTCAATCTGATACTCACAACCTAAATGCAGTGATGATTAGATGAGCTCAAACAGTATCTGTTTACAGGAGATCTTTTGTGATGTCCCGCTAACGCTGCAAAGTAAAATAATTTGGTAAAAATATCACAAAATCAAAGCACGTGTACGGCAAATGGCAAACCGCAATAGTAAGTGATGTGAATGATATTGAAAATATTTGTGTTTATCGAAAAGAATTCGATTGAATCGAAAGGAATTTATGGTTATTTTTTTTTTATTGGACACTAAATATATTCACAGACACTTAAAATCTAATTAATAAAGTAATTTATAATACGAACCTGCAATATTTTTAAGAGTTTTAGAAAAATTGCGAATAAGTGTAAATTAATAAGAATGTTATTATGCCTTATGCCTCTACATAATTAATTACATTATTATTCCAAAGAATTGCAAGCAAAGTATAAAATTAATAAAGATGAATTTGCCTTTAAAAATATAATTTCATATCGATTTAATTCTTAGGCATCAATATGAGGAACAACACTACCAAGCCATCAGCCATCTCAGAAGTCGGGAAAAAACTCAGAAAAAAACATAGACACGTTCAAAAATTACCAACAAGAAAGTCACAAAACAAAAATTATGAGATTTATGCAATGGATTTATGAGATTCTTTAAAATGATATATTCATCATGTAGGATTCATTTAATACTAGGTATTTATGAAAATACAACCTTTGAGACAAAAACAGGATTTTCTAAATTGGTCCAACCGTCTACGAGATAGGAGGTAGGTAATACACATAAAAAAACCAGTTGAATTCAGAACCTCCTTCCTTTTTTTAAGTTGGTTAAAAATCAGTTTTACTGGAATTACAGTACAATAAATAACAGTCGTATCGCTTTATGGCTTTTTTGTATATTTATTATACGAGCAAAACAAATCAAAACTTGTGCGAAAACTAGAAGCCGCAGTCGATGCCGCGCGATTATGGTACAAAAGTTATTGTTATTGTAGGTACCACAATGAAGATGTTAACAGGTATGCCAAATCGTTTGAAAGTTCGTCACAGAAAAGCTTGTATGTATACAAATACACTAGTTTGTAGTCAAAAATACCAAGTAGTTTTGATTTTACAGGCATTTAAACTTTCTGAGTAACGAGTTTGTAGCATACGTCACACATCCTTCACTTTGATAACCAATCGCTCATACAATGCACAAAGGAATATTATTCTAAGTGCTATAAATTAAATATAATATCAACAGTTATATGAGACGCGGGCGGAGGGCCGCGTTCTCTCACACAGTGACCACTGTTTAACTTATGTAAACACTACTATTATATATACACAATTCTATTTTAATAAAGATCATTCATTCCACATTCATTACTGCGACTTCACGCCTTGTCATTGCTCTCCCTAACTTATTCTCCAAAGTGCTGTCTAAAGTAAATCTCCGCTACCTTAAATATATTCTCTAAATTAGTGCTCCAACATAGCACTAAAGTAGTGCTACGGGCTAGCGCTAAAGTGGTGACCCCGACGTGATACACACGAAGCGGAGAAAACCCGAAGCGAACATCTGAAGCGGAGAAAACCCGAGCCAGACACACCTGAAGCGGAGGAATCCCCGAACCAGACATACCTGAGGTTAGTGAATCAATCAGCACTAAGATATTCGAAGAACTCGCACTACTCGCTGACAAAATGATGGAGCAGACCACATCAAACGAAGTCGCAGCCTTACACTCATTCGCAGCACCTATGTCAGCACCGCAGTCCGATACGCAGTACCTCGTCAACGAGATAAGAAAACTCTCGCTAGAAATAGCCGATCTAAAAGCAAGACCGCCTTATGATCACAATGATCACAACTATCGCCGCCGCCGCTACTCATCTCACCACCGTAGCGCATCACGATCACGAAGCCGAGAAACATCACAATCACCACACTGCTATTATCACCGACGTTTCAAGGAACAAGCTAGACACTGCACGTCGCCCTGCTCTTTTAACAAACAAAACTCGGAAAACTAGACCGAACGTTGGCAGAGGCGGACACCGGCGTTCAAGAAAATTCACACCGCCTATACATCACCGACAAAAACTCTAAATTATCTTTCTTGGTCGACACGGGAGCAAACATATCCGTGCTACCGAGAAGAAAGGGTCAAGTCGCAACGCCACTACCATTTCAACTTTACGCTGCAAACAACACAAAAATAGCTACGTATGGCGAAAAAACATTAACTCTCAACTTCAACCTACGACGCCCGTACAAATGGAAGTTCATAATAGCAGATGTTTCAAAACCAATACTCGGAGCCGATTTTCTTAAGTACCATCAACTTATCGTCGACTTGAAAAACCGTAGACTTATCGACGGCGTCACGAGCTTAAAGGTCAATGTCCCGGTACGTGTATCAGATGTTCCTACCGTACGCAGTATTGACATGTCGCAGTCATACCACGACATCCTAGCTCAGTATCCCGAAATAACGCGACTAACATCAATGCAATTGAACTGCAACATCAATGTGCAACATTGCATTGAAACTCGCGGACCACCGGTACACTGCCGCGCCCGTCCTATTCCACCGCATCGCTTCGAGATAGTCAAGAAGGAATTCGAAAACATGATCGAACAAGGTCTATGCAGACCTAGCAAGAGTCCATGGGCATCACCTCTTCATATCGTGCCTAAAAAGAATGGCGATATCAGAGTTTGTGGTGACTATCGCCGACTCAACTCTATCACCGTATCAGATAGATATCCCGTGCCACGCATCAAAGATTTTACGCATCATCTATCTGGTAAAACTGTCTTCTCTACGATAGATCTCAACCGTGCTTACCAACAACTGAATGTCCGAGAAGAAGACATAGAAAAAACCGCAATCATCACACCGATGGGATTATATGAATTCCCACGTATGTGCCCTGGTTTAAAGAACGCGGGACAAACATTTCAACGATATATCCATGAAGTCCTACGAGGATTAGATTTTGTTTTCCCATTCATCGACGATCTACTTCTAGCGTCGGAAAATGAAACCCAACACCGAGAACACCTGCATGTCGTACTCAAAAGACTCGAACAAAACGGTATCACGATCAACCCTGCCAAATGCAACCTAGGCCAATCAGAAGTTCAGTTCCTTGGTTACACAGTATCAGCACAAGGTATCAAACCTCCAAAACATAAAGTCGAAGCTATTACTAACTATCCCAAACCGACTACCATTGAAGAGCTGAGAAGATTTCTTGGTATGATAAATTTCTATCGCGATCATATACCAAACGCCTCATCTCAACAAGCACCATTGAATGCATACCTACACAACGTCAAGAAGAAAGATAAAACACAAATCACGTGGACCGATGAAGCAACGCAAGCTTTCGAGCAGTGTAAAGCCAGCATAATAAACGCAGCTTTACTCGCTCATCCATCTCACCACGCAACAATCGCTTTATTCTGCGACGCATCCGACACATCAGCTGGAGCCGTACTTCAACAGTACATACACGAAACATGGCAACCGCTCGGATATTTTTCGAAGAAATTCACCGACGCGCAAAAGAAATACTCTACATTCGATCGTGAACTACTTGCAATCTACATGGCAGTCAAACACTTCCGCAAGATATTTGAAGGACGAAATCTCATCATATTTACGGATCACAAACTGCTGACATACGTAATGTCAAAGACTCCTTCAAACTCAGAAACAAACAGGCGAACAAGGCAACTTTTGTTTATCAGCGAATTTACGACTGACATTCGACACATAAGCGGTAAACAAAACGTCGTCGCCGACACACTTAGCCGCATAGAAACAATCTCATGCCCACCTACAATGAATTATACCGACATAGCCAGAGCGCAAGAAAAGGATACCAACATCGAACAATTATCATCACAAGACAACATCAGTCTCAAGAAAATATTTATACCCAACAGCAACATCGAGTTATACTGCGAAACATCTACTGCTTATGTACGACCGTACATACCAGAACAATATAGAAGACAAGTATTTAACAGCGTGCACAATATCAGTCATCCTGGTACGCGCACGACTCGCAAGCTTATCACTCAAAAATATTTCTGGCCATCTATGAACGCAGACATCAGCTGTTGGACTCGAACGTGCATACCTTGCCAAAAAAGCAAAGTTCAACGACATACACACTCAAACATCGCATCTTTCCCGCCAACCGAACGTTTTCAACATTTACACGTTGACATCGTAGGACCTCTACCTACAACATCTCAAGGACATAGATACTTAGTCACAATGATCGACCGATTAACTAAGTGGCCCGAAGCAATTCCTACCGACGAAATATCAGCTGATCGTATAGCCCAAATCGTTTACCAACACTGGATCACAAGATTTGGATGTCCGACTACACTAACAAGCGACCAAGGCCGCCAATTCGAAAGTCAACTTTTCCAAAACCTGATGAAGCTATTGGGAATAAAGAAAACTCGCACAACAGCTTATCACCCACAAAGCAACGGCATAATCGAGAGATGGCATCGCACCCTCAAGACCGCATTACGCGCGAAACTGACAAACGCAAGTTCCTGGATAGATGAGCTCCCGACAATCCTAATGGGTCTACGAGCCTCTTTAAACACCGACACCGGAGTAAGCGCAGCTGAACTTACATACGGATACAACTTACGCTTACCTGGCGAATTTTTCACAGAAAATACCTGCACACCTACTATGGATTATACCTACGTTGAGAAACTACGTGATATAATTCAAGTAAACAAGCCGCAAGCCGTTACCAAACACCACAGCAACAAAAAATCCGTATTCATTCATCAAGACCTTTTGAAGTGCACCCACGTGTTTATCAGAACCGACGCAGTCAAGAAACCACTTCAAACACCATACGAAGGACCCTACCGAGTGATAAGACGCACGGAAAAAGTTTACACAGTACAGTTGCCCGATCGGAAAGCAAACATATCGATCGATAGATTGAAACCTGCATATGTTATCTCGGAAGAAACTTTACCATCTACCACACCAGTTACAGACAGCGATACCAAGAAAACAGAAGTACCGAGAGCAAGCCTGACGTCACATCCCGCTGAAAACAAGCAGACACGTTCAGGACGTATCATCAAACTGCCGGTACGCTTCGCTTGAAGGGGAGTCCTGTAGCATACGTCACACATCCTTCACTTTGATAACCAATCGCTCATACAATGCACAAAGGAATATTATTCTAAGTGCTATAAATTAAATATAATATCAACAGTTATATGAGACGCGGGCGGAGGGCCGCGTTCTCTCACACAGTGACCACTGTTTAACTTATGTAAACACTACTATTATATATACACAATTCTATTTTAATAAAGATCATTCATTCCACATTCATTACTGCGACTTCACGCCTTGTCATTGCTCTCCCTAACTTATTCTCCAAAGTGCTGTCTAAAGTAAATCTCCGCTACCTTAAATATATTCTCTAAATTAGTGCTCCAACATAGCACTAAAGTAGTGCTACGGGCTAGCGCTAAAAGTTCCCCAGACCCGCTAACAGTCACGTGGTCACGTGACCGGTGACTGTTAGTTTTTGACGGAGAATATAAAGAGCTAATATCTAAAATTAGTTAACATTCTTCATTGAGGGGTTCAACAGCGTAGCTTAGGAAGATATATATGTACTATATATTTATTCTAGGTAGCCTACGGGCTCGCTATCTCCCCTAAAGCTACCTCCATTGGCTAACCACAATTTTTACTGAGTTGGACTTGCAGGTATGCCAGTTTAGATGAAAAATGTGTTTATATATGCGTGATATTCTCTATACGACGAGAAGAGTGTCGTCATGTCCTGAGTTCTGCTTAAACCCGTTAAAGTTATATACAATTTTACTAAATATCGACAATTACATTAATTAATAACGACTTTATTCAGAAATCATCATAAACTACTGTCAATAAATTCCCTTCACACTTTTTTAGGGTTCCGTAGCCGAATGGCAAAAAATGGAACCCTTATAGTTTCGTTATGTCTGTCTGTCCGTCCGTCCGTATGTCTTAGCCATTTTATTCCGAAACTATTGGGACTATACATGTGAAACTTGGTAGGTAGATGTATTCTGTAAACCACTTTCCGATTATAAGAAATATTATGCGTGTGTGGAATTTATGGACAGTTCTTTAAAAATGACATTGAGGTTTCTAGAACCACTTTTTCATTAAGTTAATTGTTTAAAAGATATACGCTTCCAAAGTGGTAAAATGTGTCCCCCCCCCCCTCTAACTTCTATAATAATGGAGGGAAAAATCTAAAAAATATATATGCTGTAGATTTTAATGTAAACTTTCAACCATGAGGTTTGAACGAGATCGGTTCAGCAGTTTTTGAGATACAGCATATTTTATAGAACCGCAAATATAACTTTGTAATTAATACAAACACTATGAAAAACAAAGTTATTTGACATAGTTGCTACGGAACCTTTCATGGGCGAATTTGACTCGCGCTTGGCCAATTTTTATTCTTTTTGTTCATATACCTATGTAAATACAAACTATGTATAGACCCCGGCACGTAAGTTGGCAAGGATTTGGCGAAGTGGAGGTAAGTTCGCGCATCGTGCACTTAGTGGAAGAAAAAATTGGTCACTTTTATTGCTTACTAGCTTCTGCCCGCGACGTCGTACGCGGATCCTGTTTCTTATGCTAGCGACAACAGGGTCGTCAAAATCGAAAATCTGTAAAGTCTGATGTCGAATTCTAAGAGCCCAGAACACGGGATAACAACGTGATGAGCGAGACGATTCGAGACGATCCATATCTTTCATTTTTGTAAGTCAACAGGAAATGCCCATCAGACTAAATAACTTTTGCTAAGACGTCATTCCTATATATGTTATAGTGTCGCTGGGCTTTGGAGTTCCACAACAGGTGTTCCAGATCTTCAAATTTATTCTCACAGCAGAAAATGCTTTTCAGACTATATGTTGCCCAGACTTAATACCTATACAACAAAAACCTTTTCTTCCCGTAATTCCGCACCGGATCCCAAGGGTACACTGAATAACAATAATATTGCAAATAACTTTTAAAACATTTCTTTATAAACTATAGCTGTACCCGTGGCTTTGCCCACGTATCGCATAAATATTATTTTATTCTATTTTTATTTTAATTATAGTTAGTGATAGTTTGTTGATTAACAGAAACTCAAAAGACGCGTCCCATACTATGCTATAGCTTAGTTCCCTTAAAGTCAAAAACTATTTGACTTAGTAAACTCGAAATTTGAAAGTTATGTAGTTAATTTACTGGTAAGAGACATCAGATTAATAAGGAAATTTAGGAGACCGCTCCGAAGTTTCAGCTACGCCACTGCACAACCCGTTGGAATTTCTGCCTCAATGATATTTCTCTGCAGCGAGACGACTTTGAGCCGGGTCCCATTGTACAGTTTCGGCGGAGTGAGATTCCGAAGAAGCATAATTGGGACACCGACCTTTAGCTTAATGGTGTGCGCTGGTAGTCCACATGCACTGAGGGAATTGGGAAATTCTACGGGGTAATGTGTGGCGTCATCGTGGTCGACAACAGTATTTATTGAAGTGTCTCACTTCATCTCCCTCAATTTCCGTGAGAATGTATTCATTGATCGCTGAAGCTTGGTCGTTTCTGGGTGTTAAAATGGCTCGTTCACACACCCAAAATTATCTTCCTTATCCTATTGATGTCCCCGTACACCAGGCGAATCAAAATCTTCTAAGGTGGACACCACTCTCCCAAGTATCTCAGGTAGAACTACCTGACTACCGTCTACTGGTAGCGTTCCCTCACCCAATTTTAAGAGAACATCAGAAAATTCTTGGGCGTGTACATTCCCGCCATGTTGTGCTCTCATATTCATCGTTAAGCGCAACCTATGAATATGTGGCCATAAGAAAGAGCATTTCAACGAAGCATTGACCTCATCAGCCCTAGTTCCTCGTGTCACCACAGGCAGCGTTTGTCGGAAATCGCCGCTAAGCAGAACTGTAACGCGGGTGGCGTATCATTTGCTGGTTCCTGCAGATGTCCAGCAAAGTCCTGTTTACCGCCTCTACTGCTTTTCTGTTCGCCATAGTGCATTCATCCCACACGATTAAAGAGCAATCTTTAAGCACGCGCCCTTTGTCACTGTTGCGTGACACTCCACAAACAGATTCACAATTGAGTGCGCTGTTTTGCCACCAGGAAGAAGTGTTGCGGCGATTCCTGATGATGCTACTGCAATGGCAATCTTACCTTGCCTCTTGACCTCTGCGAGAATGCCAGCGGTGACAATAGTTTTCCCGGTTCCACCAGGAGCATCCAAGAAAAACATTTTACCTTGGCCGAGCCCAACGCTTTCAAGGATGGTGTCGAAAATTTGCTTTTGCTTTGAGGTATACTTAGGGACATGGTCATTGACGACGGTACTCATAGCTCTTGGATCATTATTTATTTCAAAGTTGTACTCTCTGTTTCCACGCTCTTGACATCCAGATGTTGTAGAATCGGTAGCCCATAATCAACCAGAGAACTGCCGCCGATCGAAATGACCATGTCTTGAAGTGAACTAAGGCAACTGTTTAGAACGCACTCATCAGTTGCCTCAGTATTATCTTCAGTAGTGCGTCTCAGAGCTCTTAGCAGAATACATAGACATAGACAGAAGATGCCGATATTTCTCCCACAACAGAAGCGGATTTGCAATACCGAAGAACACCAACATGACGGCAAACAGATGTCGCAAACGACTGGGACTGTCACTAATGCTGGCCTCCTTAAATGCGTTATCCCAGTGCTGATCACCGTCGAGAAGGCGGCGTGCTACGCAAGCAGCGCGGTATGTGGGATACTCAATGTCACCGATTGTCCTTAGAAACGCAAATGATGTTGGGCCGCACCGTGTGCAGTAACATTCGCAAATAATAGCACTTGCCATTATTTGGGTGCACACTGTAAACCCGTCCCTATGCGGTGTCCTTAAAAAATCTCGGAAACCCGTCCACGCCGTGTCCGCGTCGACGTCGATTAAATACACCTCTTTGCTTGTCGTACGTATAGTACGATGGCACCTCATCATCTAGCAAAGTTGTCCCCTTCACAGAGTCCGAAAAAGGCCAACAGAGTGGTTTGTTTCGGATTTTCCAATCTCGCTGCCCCGTTATCAGGATCAAAATAAATGCACTGGCCATTCTCTAAATCGACGCCTTAGAAAAATCTCGTAAGTGAAAAGGGAGTAACTTTTCAGGAAGAAGAAAAATCTGCGTGCTATAAAATTCTTGTACGGTTTCATTTATGTTTTTTTTTTTTTGTTAATTTATATGTAAATTTAACCCGTTTTTATATCCAGAACTGTTCGATATTCAGAAGTGCATAATCCATGGCCAGATTACGCTAAACTGACGATGCGATGCGAGTGTTTACGAGGTTCTCACTTACTTTCATAGATAGTGTTTCGAGTATCGAATGAACATATTAGTGAGATCAGGATGTGCGTAGCTAGGATTGCTTTCTGGAAACGCAAAAAAAAAATTGGACAATAATGTACTCCCGAAGTTTTCACTCTAAAGCGACGAAATAGACATATAAATGCATGACTGTTGGATGCCTGTCGTGTATAGAGAAGGCCAGTATCCGCGAAACCGCCACAGAAGTGCTGATGTAGTGACCAGACTAGTACTTGGTCACTTCATCCCTGTCAGTACTCTGTAAAGCGAACGTTGCCCTGGTCATTACCTATGTTGATGTATTTACATATGTATTTAATCGACTGTACGCTTGTGCACGACTCGACGTTAACGTGGGTACTGAACATCCTGGAAAGTACAGGTTTCACTGCTAAATCGCTTCGGGAACCTTTTTGAGCACCATCCGTCCCTCATGCAAGGAGAATTGCGATTTAGAGCTCCTCAAAGTCCATGCACCATGTGACCCTTTACAATTTGGTACAGAACGGGGTCAACGTCGGAATCTGGCAGCTCAGCACTTATGACATCATCGATCTCATTGGGCCTGATTTTATTTTTCAACCACAAAAGCAAATGCGCGTGAGGCAAGCCACGTTTTTGCCACTCTACCAAATACATGTGGCATCAGCTAGTTTTTGGCGTGAAGCCGTACCATACACACAGACAAACAGACAAAAATTCTAAGAAGTCACTTTTTGTCATCAGTTACGTTTTTTTTAACAAAGCCACTTATTTTTTCTCGAGAATTCTCAATGTACAGTTTTTCTTTCGTTACTGTTTTATTATATGTATAGATCATTATTCTATGGTTATTGCTATCAATTATTGTTAATTATGTTTGTTTTGAAGAAAATTATAAAGAAAGGAGATAAATTCGTGACTTTATTAGGCCGCTAAAACTTTCTTTAAAACTTTCCTTTATGGGCCGTCAAATTTTGTGTAGGGGAGGGGTGGGGGGAGTAGTCCCACACCTCCCCACCCTGCGGAACCACGTGGTTATGGAGAAACAGTAAATAGACTAATATGTAAGGTAATTGTGGACACATGTTCTTACCACCGACTCGTCAAAAGTGTCGATCTATGTGATCGACTTTGTTTTATGCCTCTTTTTTCCTGGTGTTCTAAAGACAGTGAGGAATTCGGAGTTTCTGCCTTCCTTAACTATACGTCTAACTGTCCTTTCTGACGTTTTAGTAGCTTCTGAAGTCCGTTTTGCGATCTCTTTTTCATTTTGAGCTTATTTTTCCATGAAACAGTACACATCGTATGCCATTTTTCTGGCATGCCTGCGTAAAACGGTATTTGGCATTGTAATCAACGTAATACAAACTAAATTTAAAACAATAACAATAACTCGTAACAAAAACTAAATTAAACACAATAAAAATAACTCGAAACAAAATCTAAATTTAAAATAATAACTTGTAACAAAAACTAAATTTAACACAATAAAAACAACTCGTAACAAAAACAAAGGGTACAAATTTCGTGCATGCAGGTATTCCGGAGCGAACGGGGCGTAGACACCGTGCGAGAGCCCTTGAGTCTACTGAACTGATGCACCAATCGCGCGCTCGGGTTGAGGCTACATAACACCCGCGTCCCGCTGACAACCGCCGACACCTAAAAATCGTCTTCTGCGCATCTAAGGACTCTTGCCAAAATGCCAAGTTACGTGCCGGGCACTATAGCTTCCACCTGAAACTGAAGTTAGAACTTTGTTAAGTTCGTCAGCGGAAGCGTTTCGGAGCGGAAAGGAGTTTCAGACTTCTACTGACTAAAAACCCATCCTGTTCCTTCAGCTGCCCTTAAGTTCCGGAGCCGCGGTATCTCGTTAGAACATTCCCTCAACCCCGGCCTTCTTATACTAGCCATAGAAATGATTGGTCATGATTCTGCACTCGCAAATATTTTACAAGACTGACTGACTGAATCTCAAACATTACGAGTACCTACAACTGTACAATGTATTTTTTTTTGTGGTAAATCATCGAATGACTTCTTCCGTTATGAGTGGAGCGGAAGGGAGTGTCAGACTTCTACTGACTGAAAACCCAACCTGTTCTTTCAGCTTCCCTTAAGTTCCGCCATATCTCGTTAGAACATTTCCGTTACCCCGGCTGACGTGTATAATGTTTTCATTTAAAATATTAGTTGATTAGAGTCTGGCAAACGAAAGTAGAGACTGAAAAAGCGCGGCAATTTTAAAAAATATCAGCATAGCAACCCCAAAACTACTATGAAATACCTGGAATAACTTTATTTGATACTTTAGAATTATGTATTTTATTTCATCGGAATAAAAATACAAGAGATATTTTAAGTAGGTAATAGTTTAGATATTGTGTCTTAATACGATTAAAAAAAAAAACAAGAGTAATCTAAAATAGTTCTGATTTATTCACTATAGTCAAAATCTGAATGTAAGACTTCCATGTGGAAAGTTTCATTAGAGTCACTGGAGTCATTGTTTCCTACGTTAATTATAAAACTTTCTAAATTATTTTCTGTAATTCTGTCCCTTTCTTTATGTTTATTTTCAACATGGATGACATGACATGACAAGCAGTGGAGTTATTTAATAGGTTACCTACTGATTTAAAATTATTAATTTATAGCTCTCACTCTTTTAAAACTACATTAAAAGCCTTCTTGTTGAAAAAATGCTTATACTCGGTATCGGAGTTTATATCAAATAATAAAAATAGTCACTTATAATAATAGCAGCGATCATTGTTTTTAATTTTTATTGTACTTTTAATATTTTGACATTGAATTTCACATTATAATTAAGATTGATTTGACATTATATTTATTTTTTGAGATATTTTAAATTAGTTTAATACCTCTGTTTAACTTTACTTTACACATTAATTTTAATTACGCTTCTGAATTTTAGTTCCTGCATGTGTTAATTTTATTTAATTATTAATATGTACTGTTCAACACAATGTAATTGTTAATTGAACTGAATAAATGAATGAATGAATGAATGATCAGTCATTTTCTTTCACTCATCGGGAGTTATATTTTCAAACGACTCTTTTATAAATTTCTGTAAGTCCACTGCAGGCAGAGCAATATTTTTACTTGCCACTTTACGTTTAGCCAAACTCCATACTAACTCAATGGCATTTAGATCACAGTGGTAGGGGGGAACTCGCAATACCTCGTGCCCATTCTGCTTCAGAATTTCATCAGCTTCATATACTGGCTCTGGTGTGTTTCGTTTTAAACTTGTTTTGTAACGATATAAAATTCGTTAATTTTGTTACGAATAGCATCTATGACGAAACTATCTATTTCGGACACTGTGGGTTTATATGGCCTTTACGCGCACCTTCCTTTTTAATTCTTATTAATGTAGTAACGCTCACTTCTGTAAAGAATGGTAAAACAAAATGATTAGGTTTTCAAATCATGAATTCAATTACATCTTTATAAAAGTTATGTATTCCTAGTAAAAACTTACCAGTGATTGAAGCTATTTTATCCAAATACTGGTTCTGGGTTCTTATCTTATCTTTCTGCTCTAAATCCGTAAGTTTTTCAATAGGTTTCACTATCTCATTAACCTCTGCTACATCCACCAGATTTTCTATAAAAGAACAAAAAATGTTAGAAACCATGCAACATTTAATTGTATGTTAAATAACCATAATGTTTAACATTCTATAAAATGAATGTGAATCAAAATAGATAAATATTTTCCTCGATAAATATAAATTGTGAATTACGACAAAGTATCAACTTAGTAGCGTCATACTAACTATGAAATCGAACACCACACGTAAACAATCTTGTTTTTGTTTGAATTCGGCGTCTTTCTCCTGATATTTAGACATCATGCGAAACAACATCTCCCGTACTCCACTTTTAATAGTTTTATTCATTTTTCGCTGAATAAACGCTATTAACAAGATCACAACAAATCACCAACAACACGCCATCTTGTTTTGAAAATTGAGTTTGACATTAGTATAGCATTGCCATATAAAAACTTTGCAAATAATTCGAGTGTCTACTTTCGTTTGCCAGACTCTAGTAGAATTGCTTGTCTATACCACGTTTAGATAGTCTGTGAGCCGAGGTATTGTCATGTTATGTTATGTCTATTGTCAAAATTAATTTGCTACTCTCCTACTGGCTGCTTCTAGTCTGCTACTGATTTGCTACTGTAATAAAATTTGTGGGAACAGTTTTCTAGTGAAAATAACGAATTTTTAATATATTGATACTATAAAATGACGGATAATATAGAATACTATCGAAATCAAATCGCAATCGCAAGAACCGAAATCAAGAACTTACGGTAATGATATAACTAATATTATTTGGTCATAGTTTCATGGGCTAAATTCGTAATTTGGGCTAACTTATTTTTTATTACAGGCAGCAAGTATCATCACTGAAACAGGAACATACAAAGGAAATAAGATATATAAAAAGCCATCTGAGTGTGCTTCGTTGCGCAAATTGTGGAGATTTAGGTAATTTGATCCAACTAATTTACACTTGTTCATGATAACTGGCATTAACACTATAAATTTTACGCCTCTATGCATTTATAGAACGTGATTATTAATTGGTTCTATGTGATTGATTCTAGTGTAACTGATTAAATAACTCTGCTATAGAAATCTTATGGTGCAGGCTTTTATGTAAATCTTGGTATTTATGAATTAATTTCTACAAACCATTTTACCATTAAAGCTCGAAGGTTTCGATTAGTTTTTAAAGTCACCGCACATACATAAAGTTCATTCAATTATCATGAAATGCTTTTATACATATATTTATTTTCTCATTCATAATAAATGCCAAGGTTGCGATGTGATTGATTAAGTTATATTTAATTACAATTTTACACTGCATCTCATTAAAACCACATATTGACCAATTATTATTGTAAACCTTTACTTAAAAAATAATATAATTATGTTTGTGAAATATGTTTTATTATTCATTCAAAGTAGGTAACATGGTGACAAACTTAATCACTTTAAATAAGTTTTACACTGATTCAGCGCTACACTATTGCTAAGTATCTATAGAAGGGCAAGCTGTGTATTTCTGTTTACTTAAATAATAATAATAATTCAACCCATGACCAAATGGCATTCATAATTAGTATTTGTATTATTATGAAGTTCCCACTACTATAGAGGTCTTCTGTGTATGTGAGGGCATGGACTATAATCTACCAAGTAGACCCATCACAGTTTGGTGTTCTCTTACACTGTTTCAAGAGCAGCACTGTTGATATAAATTACACAGAGTAATGGCTGACTGGTTTTGCGCACACAACCTGCTATGTTTCTACTAAGTTGGGTGTTTATCTATCAAGTGGTTCACGTACCAACAAATAATATACATATGTTTACTAACAGAGGGTGTTCCCGTAAACCCGCAATAGTATAGCATCCATACATGCTAAAAAAATATTACCATTTGAAAACAAAATGTTTTTTTTTTTTTTAATATTAAAATATTCACAAAAAATTAATTTATATGTAAAAGAAACACTCTGTACATGCATACTTGAAGGACGCCAACATCGCAATTTATTTATGCGTACACAAATTTCTGCATTTATAATATAATTAAGATAAGATAAATTTTGAATTTTTCAGCAACAACAGTAGCGTCAAATCACAATGGTGTAGACATAGAACCACTTGATGCAGAAGCCCTGCCATACAAACCTATTGGAGTGATTGAGACAGCATTTCATAATAAAAGAGGGGTTCCCCGTCAACCGACAGTGATGGCCAATGCCAAGGGGACCATTGTAATTAATAACTATGTCTTTAATAATCCAGAACATGCACTGATTGGGTTGGAGGAGTTTTCACATATATGGTCAGTATTAGGATATCTTTTTGTTTTATAATTTATTTGGTTGGTGCAAAATGTGGAGGATCATTTTGCACCAACCAAATAAATTATAAACTTAAAATATACCTTCTCTTTTTCTGATTGTTTTGATCCAAAGAGAGAAAAAAATATTAGTTTAACTACAGATTGTGTAAACAGAAAAAGAAAACTGTTTGAAGAGGATTGTAAATCTCATGGCTGCAAAAGGGTTAAATTATTATTAGTGTTCAGTTTCATCTATTGTTCTATATCTATTGTGGTCTTGCCCACCATGATTACTGTTAAAGCGTCAATATATTCTATCTACAGTGCTTAAAATTGATATTTGAAAATTTAGAAATTATCAGATTTCAATGTATACACTAAGATTCAATTAGGGGAAGCTTTGGGAATTGTTGAGTGATATTGGTGCAAAATAGTGCTTGATGGTTCCATTTAAAATTTTGCATTTGGATAAATTGAAAAGAGCAATAACCTTATGGCTATGGTGTCGAACTTGGGATTGAGAGTTTGCGGGGTCAAATACTACTACTCACTATTGCCGTGAACCCACATCAGACAAGCATATTTAGCTTAGATGGTTAACAAGATTCCTAGTTTATCTTTAAAAAAAAATCACTGGTGGAATTGTTACTTGTCTCATGGTCTCTATTCTACTAATCTACTTCTTCTTAAAATCTTCATCTATACTTAAAATTCTCAAGATTCTCCTCGTTTTGTATAAATTCTGTAATGAAATTACTTAACTGCTTTCAGGATATTGTTCCATTTCCATATGACAGAGAGTACAAATTCTCCAGCGAAAGTGGCGCCCCCACGGCTACGCGGGGAGAGACGGGGTGTGTTCTCAACCCGGTCGCCTCACAGGCCGTGCCCTATTGGATTGTCTCTGGTCAAGATAGAGAGTATTGAAGGTACGTAAGCCATGTTGTCATACTCTAGCCCTAATGCAATACTCTAGCCCAACTGCTTCGCTGGTCAAATGGTCGTTAGCGCGACTACGGAGCACGAGGTCTTGGGTTTGATTCCCGGGTCCGGCAAAAAGTGCAGTTGGGTTTTCCTGAAAGGAATTTCTCAGTAGTAGACCGGATTTGAAATTGGCGGTGTGTTGATGGTGTGGTCTTTTTAACCCAATGGTTGACTGGTAGAGAATGCCTTGTTGCATTAAGTCCGCCCATGTACCGCTATTGTACATAAAGTTTAAATAAATACCCCCATGCCTCGGAAAGCATGTTAAGCCGTCGGTCCCGGCTGTCATTTCGACATCTTTGACAGTACTTACGGGTAGACAGAAGCCAGTAAATTTGACACTGGTCTAGCCATGGGCTATCGTGTTACCCAGCTACTGGGTTGTGGTGGTCAGACAGGCAGTTGCTCGATGTAAAACACCAGTACTCAGCTGCATCTGGTAAGACTGGTAGACGACACCGACATCGTTGGGAAAAGGCTAAGCAGATGATGACTCTAGCCCTTTAGGAATATGCCAAATAGTACTGTTACGAGCTGGGGTCCGGGATAGAAATAATTAACGCCAATTAAACCAAAATTAACACTTTAATTAATTAAACATAAAATTAAATTAACACAATTATTCGTACCACAACACTATAGCTTCGATTGTATCGCCTCGGATCGACGCACTGATTATACTACCCAGAATATTCCAGTCGAGATACACAGAACCGCTATTCGCCGCTAGATGGCGCTAGTGTCTCGACTAGATATACCACGGAATAGAAAATACAGTGGAAGTGCCGCTCAGATATCGCACGCGTGTCAACATTAAGCAAAGATGCGCGACATTAGCTTATTCGCTGTCAGATTCATGTCGTGATTGGTTGTCTCTAAAATACACGAAATATTAGAAATTATGCTTTGTTGTGCGGTTTGGACCTGCAAAAACGAAAGCAGTAAATAAAATGTATCTTGTGGAGGCGTATCGTATCATCGATAAGTATTAAAGTTTGTTAATTTTAAATATATTTGATTTTAATGACAATACCACATTTCATGACTTCAATGCAAACTATAAACAACCTTATTTTCATTAGCACAACGTTTAAATCTACTTGGTCGTTATCTGGAGGAACATACTATAAATTCTAGTAACTTCGACGCTACTCAATTAGGGATGTGACACATTCGTAAAGTAGGTCTGGATCGATAATTTTTATTTATTTCGAACTCTTCATTTCATAGCAACTGGCACCATCATTCAGAAAATTGATTTCAGACGGTTTATGTGTATAATTCATAAATGTTAAACTGAGATTGCACAGAAATGTCGACGTTTTAACCACACGTAGCCTGCATCCGTCTGTAGTAGATACGGGTCGCTAATCACACCGCCTATTGTATACTCATTTTTATAAATGATTGTCCTGTATTAAATTGAGGTGTACAATAAAGTATATAATAATAATATATATATATATATATATTATTTATATATATTATATTAATATATATATATATTATTATATTTTTAAATGTTTTTTGTTTTTATAGGAATATTTAAAAATGTAAATTTTATGTATATAAAATGTAACAAAGGAAATAATAATATATTATATCGATGGCTTAGAAGACAAATGTGCTAATTACAAAATTTTAATAATGTAACATTTTAATGCCAAAAGTATTGAAATGATCAATGAATACTTTTGGCATTAAAATCTTACAATATCAAAATTTTGTAATTAGCACATTTGTCTTCTAGGTCATCGATATTACTTATAATAATTACGCTAATATTATAAGTCAAAAGTTTGTGTTTGTTACTTCTTCACGCTCGAAAGGCTGAACGGATTTCAATGAAACTTGGTACACGGGTAGACCATGTCCTGGAATAGAACATACGATTTTTTCCTGAGACTATGTTCCCTTGGGATAATTTTCTACTTTCACGCGGGCGAAGCCGCTGGTAGCAGCTAGTAGTTAATAAAGATAACATCACATAATGTAAACCGTAACACATCAATTTCAGGATATTGACCTCAAAAAAAGAAAAAAGTAATTTAAATATTTCAGTTTTCCCCAAGATCCTTTTATTAAGGAAAATGGATGTTTATTGGGTCGTCAATATTCTAAAACATAATCTATCATCAGTTAGGGGAATTTCCTACGTCTAATCATATTACCGACTTAATGAAAGCCATCACGGCAAAATATATTAATATACGCTTTCATCACCTATTAAAATTAAACATAAAACTATCAAAACGGCAATTATTAAACAAATATGTATAATTTCAAGGTCAATAAATATTTTTAATACTATCTATTAACATTTCATTGAACACTAGCTTGTGCCAGCGGCTTCGCCCGCGTGAAATTAATACTTTGTTATATGATTTATAGCCTATCTATAGCACTAAAGAATAATGCAGCTACATAATAGGGAAAGAATTTTCAGAATCGGTTCAGTAGTTTCAGAGATTACCCCTACATACAAACTTACAAATTTTACCTCTTTAATATTAAAATAGATTCTATTTTTTTGAAGATGATCAACCTTTTTCCATTGCTGACCATTTGTATGATGTCGATAAATTATTACATTGCTCACACGAATAAAATACGTAACATCGATATTAAAATATCGATATTTGTCTACATCTCTATCTGAGTAGCAAAAGACATTACATGTGCATGCAAATATGACATCTATTTCAAAGTTCTTAGCGGTCCGAATAGAATAAATTGGTTACAGTGCCATCTAGCGTTGAGTAGCTGAACTCGTTGTAAATTGTTCGATTTATGTTTTTTAAACGATAAACGCCTTTATTGATTATGTCATGTCAAATAATAACAACTTTCGGTCGTTGTAATAAGACTCAATATTTTTGACAGCATTAAGAAGATGATTTGTTAAAGTTGCGTTTCAACTTTGTAGCCAATTATATTACTGTTTTTTGTGTTTGTAATGGACATTTTGATTTGCAAATGTGTGAGTTTGGCGACACTGGTTCTCGTTTTGAGAGAGTGTAGGGGCACTTCTACTTAATTTTCTTTTCTGTGAGATATACACAGTACCGCTATTCCGCCGCTAGATGGCGTTAGTGTCTCGAACATTCTAGATTTATGTCGAAGTTTCTCGACGTACTTCACTAAGCGACTGGCGTAACAGTACACTACTTTTCGCTTCTTGAAATTCTCAATTTTACAGTTAAAACTAAAAGCTTTTATCAAAACTAATTGAACTTTTACCATCATTTAAGATAAATTACGAAGTCTAATAACTAAGCTTTCTGAAATTATAAAAAAGTATGTATAAAATAATAAATCCTCACCTCTTTTTCTTATTTCTCTATTATGAATTTGATATGTATTATTATTTCCTTTATTACATCTTATATACATAAAATTTACATTTTTAAATATTCCTATAAAACAAAAAAAAAAACATTTAAAAATATAAAAAAACAGTAGCCCACCGGTATCGGGAACAGGGTCCAAGCTACCGGTGGTCAGGGCTCTTGAGAGAGGAATAATATTGTAAGGTGTACAATAAAGTATATAATAAATAAATAAATAAACCTCCTAACAATTCGCGCCGTGTCCAGAAGTACTGCTTTCTGGATCAAGCCCTTGATCCAGCTGCCCAACGAGAGCCTCCTAAGATGTTTATCGAGGCTCTTGGCTATAATGCCATTGGCTGAGACGACTATCGGCACAATGATTGCTGTATCCACATCCCAGATGTCATTAACCTCGTGAGCCAAGTCAAGATACTTAATTTGCTTACCTTTCTCGGCTTTCACGAGGTTCTCGTCATGAGGGACCGCTATATCAACAATCACTGTGCGACGCTCTAATCGGTCTATTACCACTATATCAGGCTTATTGGCAACAATAGTCCTGTCAGTGATGATAGTCCAATCCCAGTACAGTGTAATATTGCCATTTTCGAGAACTGGGTCGGGCACATACCATATATAGATATAGCACGTACGGTACTTCTGATTCCACGAGATTGTATTTAAGAGCAAGTTGCTGGTGAACAATCCTAGCTACAAGGTTGTGTCTATGCAAATAGTCTCCGTTAGCCAGACGAGAACAACCGGAGATAATGTGACGAATGGATTTTCCCGGTTTTTGACATGCCCAACATATTATGTCTACCGTACCATCCTTCACAATATATTTCCGATAGTTATTCGTCATCATAACTTCATCCATAATTGCACAGACAAAACCTTCGGTTTCCCCAAAGAGGTCACCAAAACGTAGCCAGGCTACGGACGCTTATGTATCGTGTGCGTTACCCCAGCAAAATAATGTCGAAAATAGTCATTTAAATCTTATAGATAATTAGTTGCCCAGCCTCTGTAATTGTTAAGCACATTTTTAAATTTGTTACACATATAGTTTTTTAGTTATTACACAAAAACGTATTCTGCTGGGGTAACGTTTGAAACGTTACCGCAGCAAAACTTTTTTTTAAATAATGGGAATATTGAAATAAATATTAGCTATACATTTAGTTGTCTAGACGAGGTAAATGTTACACGTTATTTTGTTTTTGTTCTTTCTTCGGCTGCGAAGTTATTCGAGATTTTGCTGGAGTAACGTTTGTGGTTTTGCTGGATCTCTGAAACGGTTAAGCGGATTCTTATCATCTTTTGTACATGACTTCTTAGGAATTAGTTTTAATTTGTTTCGCAATAAAAATAACAAAATGATATACCGTTAAAAAGTTATTTAATGAAATATAAAAACACTTCTTTAGGTCCTAACACTCTGAATATGAGCTCTAAAGACTTACTTTAAACGTTATTTTGTAGCTTTTAACTACCTTCAAATGTATATGAAGTTTCATTAGTATCCTGTAGGTAATTAACAAATTATGATGATATTCATTTCTCCACGTTCATGGTTACAATGCGCGCGGAGTTATTTGGCCACCGATAAACCTGTATACGGTTATATAAACTGAATATTATATCAATATTTAGTTGCTTAATTCAGTTATATACTTGTAAAGTTTCAGAGTAGTACATACAATAATTAACGAGATAATTAAATAAAAGTCATTAGGAACTTCAAGACCGTGGTAATCCGACCAAGTTTAGGTGGTTACAAAAAAGCGACCGCGTAGAACATTATGCTATCTTCTAAAATATGTAGGATAATACACCTTAAAATTTCGGTACAGACGCGTACACTGTTAAATACATAACAATATTATAATATCTGTACTATAAACATTATTATTATTACCTTTCAGCTACTTATTAGATAGGTATATATTGTATTATGTGCACCAGTCCAATGGCACAGTTGCACGGGTTCCTTCTATTTGGCAGAATCTTGATACTCCGAAATTCATTTAGCATAACACACTTGGTATAATCTTCCCTAAACGAATATTTTTAAGGCATAAAAATTATTTAGTATGTATAATTATTATTTAGCCGAATGTTTATACATTCGAATTCACAATGGCATAAATTACTTTTGGCAGAGTTAAAATTCTGCATAATTTCGTTTAGCATAACTGCATGCTGCATGCTTGCTTGCATGTTTACATGTTTCTTACAGGGAAATAGAAACCACGTATGTTCACAATCAAATGTTTTATTTAATGTATGCCAAAAGATGGTTCTAAGTGTAAACTTTCTGAAAGAATGATGGTTCTACGTTTTAATTATTATGGATATGAAATTTATGCCTAAAGATGATTCTGACTTACATGATTATTTGACTGCAGTTTAATATTTTATTTTTGATCTGTGATTTTTACATAATTTAAGTTAATCTTAGAATACAACTATCTGTAATATATATCTAGGAAAAATATTGTGATATTTGAAAGTCTACAAAATGGTAGGAATTACTGCTTTTAAGTTTAAAAAATATTATTTTACCTGTAAATAAAAATTCTTTAAGAAATATGTAGTTTTTTTTAACACTTGTGTACACATCTCTACTAAACTTGTAAGACTATCCTACATATTTTAGAAGATAGCATAATGTTCTACGCGGTCGCTTTTTTGTAACCACCTAAACTTGGTCGGATTACCACGGTCTTGAAGTTCCTAATGACTTTTATTTAATTATCTCGTTAATTATTGTACGTATTACTCTGAAATTTTACAGGTATATAACTGAATTAAGCAACTAAATATTGATATAACATACAGTTTATATAACCGTATACAGGTTTATCGGTGGCCAAATAACCCCGCGTGCATTATGACCGTGAACGTGGAGAAATGAATATCATCATAATTTGTTAATTACCTACAGGATACTAATGAAACTTCATATACATTTGAAGGTAGTTAAAAGCTACAAAATAACGTTTAAAGTAAGTCTTTAGAGCTCATATTCAGAGTGTTAGGACCTAAAGAAGTGTTTTTATATTTCATTAAATAACTTTTTAACGGTATATCATTTTGTTATTTTTATTGCGAAACAAATTAAAACTAATTCCTAAGAAGTCATGTACAAAAGATGATAAGAATCCGCTTAACCGTTTCAGAGATCCAGCAAAACCACAAACGTTACTCCAGCAAAATCTCGAATAAGTTCGCAGCCGAAGAAAGAACAAAAACAAAATAACGTGTAACATTTACCTCGTCTAGACAACTAAATGTATAGCTAATATTTATTTCAATATTCCCATTATTTAAAAAAAAGTTTTGCTGCGGTAACGTTTCAAACGTTACCCCAGCAGAATACGTTTTTGTGTAATAACTAAAAAACTATATGTGTAACAAATTTAAAAATGTGCTTAACAATTACAGAGGCTGGGCAACTAATTATCTATAAGATTTAAATGACTATTTTCGACATTATTTTGCTGGGGTAACGCACACTTATGTATCTACGTCAGACCCATGAAGGGCCCGGTAATAGCGTCCGTGAAGCTCCTTGCTCTGCCATATATATAATAATAATATGTATTATTATTATTATATATTGTGGTATGTATTTTATATTATTATGTTTAATTAATACTATGTATTTATGATGTTGTTCACTGACGGCCCTAAATCTATCTCCTTTAATTTCATCCATCCAATGGTTGTCTATCAGAGATTGCCCTGTGCGATAAGACCATTGTACACTAGTTTTATTATTTGTATCCATAATTATAATATTACTAGCTTTTGCCCGCTACTTCGTTCGCGTAGGAGGGGTTTCCTGGGTAAAATCCTGATCCCGTGGGAATTCCGGGATAAAAAGCAGCCCATGTGTTATTCCTTGAATGAAATTAGGCAAGTATATAGTTTACGTCCGTAAACTATATACTTGCCTAATTTCATTCAGATCCGTTCAGTACTTTTTGCGGGAAAGAGTAACAAACGTCCATCCATCCTAACAAACTTTCACATCCTACTAATATCCTACTTCCTACTAATCCTACTATCCTACTTCCTACTTCCTACTAATATTATAAATGCGAAAGTTTGTGAGGATGGATGGATGTTTGTTACTCTTTCACGCAAAAACTACCGAACGGATCTGAATGAAATTTGGTAAGTAGATAGTTGGCAGCCTGGAATAACACATAGGCTACTTTTTATCCCAAAATTCCCACGGGATCGGGATTTGCGCGGGAAAACCTTACCACGCGTACGAAGTCGCGGGTAGAAGCTAGTTTATAATATTAGTAAGAAAGTAAGAAGTAAGAAGAAGTAAGATAAGGTGTACCGTGTATAATAAAGTATATAATAAATGTAGCAAAATTATTGCATAATTTTGAGAAAAGAATAATTTCGGATTTGTCATGTTCTTGAAGTAGAGACGCGTTTCATTCTTGCTTGCTTTACCCGTAGTAGTAGAAAATTGATACTAAAAAAATTGGCCAAGTGCGAGTCGGACTCGCCCATGAAGGGTTCCGTAGTAACTATAATAAATATAATATACTTAATATATTTATTTGAAAAAAAAAAAAAATACAAAAACCTTACAAATTTCTTAAAACTAGCTTATTTACATTTTTTACAACTACGCCAAATAACTTTGTTTTTCATAGTATTTGCATGAATTACAAAGTTATATTTGCGGTTTTAGAAAATATACTATATCTCAAAAACTGCTGACTCGATCTCGTTCAAACCAATTTTGGTTGAAAGTTTACATTAAGATCTATAACATATGGTTTTCTTAGATTTTTCACTTCATTATTATAGAAGTTAGATGGGGGGGGGGGGGACACACATTTTACCACTTTGGAAGCGTATATCTTTTAAACGATTAACTTTATGAAAAAGTCATGTTAGAAACCTTCATGTAATTTTTAAAGACCTGTCTATAGATATCACACACGTATAGGTTTCATGAAAAAAAATATTTTCAGTTTCAGTTCCATGTATGAGGAACCCCCTTTATTTTAAATATTTTTTTAATTTTCTCTTAAAATCGGAAAGCGGTTCACAGAATACATCTACCTACCAAGTTTTACGTGAATTGTTCTAATAGTTTCGGAATAAAATGGCTGTGACATACGGACGGACGGACAGACAGACAGACGGACAGACATGTCGAAACTATAAGGGTTCCGTTTTTTGCCATTCGGCTACGGAACCCTAAAAATGTTCTTAAAACAAGGAATAGGAAACAAAGACTAGCACCTCACTGAATTTCACACATTGTGTGTGTCGTAGGCTAATGGCTAAGGCTAAGGTGTCGAACTTGTGATCGAGAGGTCGCGGGTACGAACCCCACCCATTACACTATTGCCGTGAACCCACTCAAGACACAAGCATATTTAGCTTAGTTGGAGGGGTAGACAAGATTGCTAGTAATATCATTTCTACCCTCATTATTTGTTCTCTTAAAAAAATGTTGTGGTATTCTCAAAATGCATTTATTTTAAATGTATAATTACTGGTCTACTTGCGACGCGCCTCGGCTGCGTACGGGTACAATGTAGTAATAATATGCATATATTATACATATAAACCTTCCTCTTGAGTCACACTATATAGTAGAGTATTGCTGAAAACTGCATTAAAATCTGTTGTGGACTTTAAAAGATCTAAGCGTACAGACAGCGGGAGCGACTTTGTGTTACGTTATGTAAAGATGTACAATAAGTTTTTAAGCTAACATGGTCACTAACAGTATCATTAGAACTTAAATTACCATGTGTATTAATTATTGTTTCGAGTTCCTATATTTTGGCACTGTTGCAAGCGCCATGGTCACAGATGAACTAAAGATATCTACCAAAAGTTAGTCTTTTTAAGTTTGACTGGTAGAAATTGTCTTATAACATTTTGCCAGCAATTATAGATAGCGGCAACCAATACTAATGAGACTTATTTATCTTTTCCAGGCAACAAAATACACTTTTTGGGCGTAGACATGGTTAATGGAACCCCAGTGTTGGATGTAAAGCCATACATACCACAATACGACTACCCCGCCCCAGCCTTCGTAGAGAACATGTCTGCGGTCGTGAGGCCTCCCACGGAAGGCATCAGTGATGCCACAGCCACACTTGCTGGCCTGCCCATTGATGATGAGACTTATGATGCTAGGAGGTTGGAATTTTATTATTAATAGTCGTAAAGAAATTCTAGCTGGTATTGGGTAAAATCTATATAGAAAGCGATAATTATCAAATGTTTTGGATATTGATATTATTAGTTTTGTTGTGTCACTGCTGGGCCATTTTTCCTTATCGTATAATGACTCCAAGTAACTACCCTACCTACTTGTCTTAAAGCCAACTGTAGGTACTCGGCTACTGGGTTGTGGAGGTCAGATAGGCACTAACCTAGTTGGGAAAAGTATAATAGATGTTGAATGTAACAACCTATTACATTTTCAGAGTTTTAAATTGTAACTTCAGCATATATTTTGTAATTCGATCCTCCCAAGCAATAACTCGGTAATCGAAAAATCATAATTTTACAGGAGAAAAGATTAACTGATTTTATCAAATATGTTTTAACTAGTGGGATTATTGAAGTCATTGATGTATTAAATGGAAGCAATTTTTTTGCGAAATGTTCACTGTGTCATTGATATGAAATTCATTTTATTCAAAACCGAGTTTTTTATAACAAAAAAAAATACCTAAAATTCTAGACTTACATAAAATATCATGTGTCATAACTTTGTAAATATCATTAGGAAAAGTAAAAAAAAATGTGCTAAGGAGTATTCCGGTCTATAGATGCCAAATTTGACATAACAGCAAAAAGCCCATAATAGCACATTACCGAGTTCTTGGTTGGGGGGATCGAATTGTATAAGCCAAATTACTAGGAATTCCTTACTCAACATAATATTATTTCCACTATAAGATACTCACTCATCTTATTCTCTGTTTTACTTTGGCATGTCAGCAGTTCCAAAAAAACAAATCTAATGCCAAATGCACCATCAGTAAGTTTAAAGAAATTGCATTATTTAATGTGTAGATAGATCTTAGATACCTCATAAAACAGGGAAAAATCAAATCAGCTATAAGCATTGATGGACATCACATCCGAGGAATTCCATTAGCAAAATAAATTAGAAGCTGTATTTGTTCGCAAAACAGAATGTAGTTTAGTTTAGGTTGTTAGTCGCCTGTATACTAAACTCCTTTGCTAACATTACCAAACAAAATCATAATACTCTTACTTTTATACTTTCCAGTATCAGCCCTCGGATAACGAACCCACCAGACACATCCAGCCAGTCATCTCGTTCACCAATCGAAGAGCCCTCCCCGGGACAACAAACCAATGTCAATACTCCATTATCACCACCATCCGACTCACCCACAAGCGCCGATTTAGTGGACGGAATTTACCGAACACTTCCAAACCCAAGACCAGACACCGAGAGAGGGGCCCCCGATGGTCAAGAAAGATACACGCCACCACAATCGGCCCGTCTAACTAACATAACCCATGACGGTATCAGAGTGGCACCGTGGATTTCAAATCCACCCTCACAGACTTATAGCGTCAGATTCACTGACGACGCCCTCACCAGGCTGAATGAATTGATCGGCGAAAGAGCACCAGCGTTCAAGTCTAATATAGAATGCTTGCTGTCTGAAGACCCTAGGTCTCAGTACGTGCGAAATAAGTACCCAGGTCATGAGTACAGCTGCGTACTAGAGGATTTATCAATCAGTTGCATTTTCGATGCAAGGTCATCTGTCTGTACCATTGTAGCTATAAGAAATGCTGAAGATTTACAAACTTAAATCTGTTTGCTTGCCTAATGTACAAGTGATTATTTTCACACATAGAATCGGTAAGTTCAAAGACTTAAACATCATTTTGTATAAATTATTAAAACACATGAAATAAGTCATCAGCACGTTTTGTTATAAATTTTATTATTGTGAATAAAAGTTTTAAATCAATTGAAAATAGCAAAAATATAGTTTTTTATTTTATATGATACACGTAAATACACATTATTTATAACTTCTACAATAAAAATGCATTGGGGAAATAGAGTAAACAATCATGCTGAAAATAAATAGGCGTTGGATTAATTAATGTTCCTTTCTTGTACAACAATACCTATGGTTTGGAATATAAACCATGATAATTTATATAATAAATTACATATCTTACTCATCAATTACATTATTTACAAAAAATCTTACCATAACATTTTTTTCAAAAGTAGCCTTACATTATAATATCACATTTTAATCCATACTAATATTATAAATGCCAAAGTCTATCTGTTACGCTTTCACGGCTAAACCACGTCACCGATTTGGATGACATTTTAAATGAAAATACTTTTTAAATAAAAAAATCAACCCTTTAAAATTTTGAAATAGAGAATGAGTTTGTATGAGAAATCTAAACCGCTTAACCGATTTTAATGAATTTTATTTTTTACCCTCAAATAAACGTCGGTGAAAACGCGGGGCACATCTAGTCTTTCTTATAAAAACGAATGTGCTTTCCGGAGCCGAAACCACCAATAGTATCTAATATATTTAGTTCTACAAATCTCATTTGATTGCCATGCATGGGGATCTTTTTCACAGTTTCGTCTGGATCCCAGTTCACTTTGTCAGACATACTACTCCAAGATTTTCCGTCGGTAGAAAATCTATATTGGAGCTTGAAAATTGTTCCGTTACCCGCATCTTGACGTGGCGTATATTCTAATCGATCGATTTCATAGACATCGTCTAAATCGAACATTAAAGAGATAACCTTTCCTTTCTGAGGGTTAGCTTGATCTGGTTTCCCGTAAATCGTGTGCCACAGTGACCCTTGATTCCCATCAGTCAGTTTACACACTTCGTTACCAGGCTGACAACTAATATTACACGTAACTTTAACATTTTTTACCGCATTCTTTTGGGGATTCTCTTTCGTAGATATTTGTATGAAGTAAGACCACTTTGAAACTCCTTTCGCACTCGCGGATCGAACCCTGAATTTATGCTCGGAATCAAATTGGAAGCCTTCAAATGTAAATTTAGTATTTGTAATGTTAGTGAAAACTGTTCCATCTCTTTCTATTTCATAGTAGACATCTTTGACTGCCTCCCATCGTAAAGTAATTGATGTAGAAGTTACTTCTTCATCCAATGCTGTAAGACCGTTTGGTGGCTTTAATGCAGGAGTAATAATTGTATTGCTTCCAAATACTACGCCCTTATTCTCAAAGTCTATGAGTTTTATGTGTACATCGTGTGTAGTAACATCGGTTTCATGTACTTTGAGTAGTATAAATGTTTGTTCTAGCTGCTCACCACCAAAGTTTCTGAGATACGGGTTTATCAATAAATCTTGTTTGAAGAAATATGCGTCGTCTGCTCTATTGAATTCTTCTTCGGTTTTGGCTTTCGTCATCTCGACTGATTCGTTATTTATAGCAACTTTAACGCGTTGAATGGTTTTAGAAGCCATGATTCTTACGAAAGTTGCTCTTTGTTTCACAATATTTTGATAATTTCCAATAGTTTTTGAAATATGAACGAGCAAATCGCCTTGCTCATTTGATGGAGGGCCAATTACTTTTATGTTTGTTTTGGCATAGGAACCGTCTAAATAATCAGATGTAATCCCATCATCTTCATAAACTTCGAAGTTGGTCTCGCCATTAGGATAGATGTTGTACACTCTTAAATCTCTCATTATTTCGTTAGGATTATTGTTTTGATTAGCCATCGGGATAATAGCACCGTCTTTTATAAAGATGGGAATCCTCCACAAAGGTGTTTTTAAATAGTTCCACATTTTACCACCTTGATATTTTTCTCCTGACAAAAAATCAATCCAAACTTGATCTTTATTCGGTAGATAAACACCATTACGTACCCAATCTTCATCAGCGACTTTGTCTTGATATACGGGTGCAACTAACATGGAAGGCCCCCACATAAATTGGTATTGAGAATCCTTTGTATATGCGCTGTTCTCTTCAGGGAATTCTAGGAGCATTGCCCTAATCATGGGTAGTCCATTTATCGATTCATGTGCTATCGTATAGTTGTAAGGCATCAGCATAGACTTCAGTTTCAAATAAGCTCTGTTTATACATTTCGCTTCATCATCGAAACTGAAAGGAGTTTTTGGTGTTTTACCCCAACCGTCCATATTAAGCTGAAGAGGTGTGAAAGCCTTCCATTGATAGTCTCTCACGTTTACTGATTTGTTGGAACCTCCAAAGATACCATCCATATCTGAACCAACTATGGGTATTCCAGAGAGTCCGGCACCAATGTACGAAGGTATATGGAACCGTATGTATTCCCACTGTCCCCCGGTTTGGTCCCCGCTCCAAACACCCGCGTGTCTTTGTGTTCCAGCCCAGCCGTCAACCGTAATAATCATTACTCTGGCCTTATCTTTAGCTGCCTCGACAAATATGTTAACTGCCTTCTCGATAGCACTCAGCCCAAAGGAATACCCTTGGCCGATCCAGGCAACATCACACTTGAGAGCTACTACTCCAGCTTCACTAACTTCCTTTTTTAAATCACGTTCACCTTTCTTTGGTTTATGAGGATTTACTGGTTCTAAGTTGGACTCTGTCCAAAGAGCAACTTCCACTCCTTTTCCTCTTGCATAATCGGCAAACTGTTTTAAATTCTCGATATCGCCTTCTAAAGAATCAGTTTGCCCATAACCGCATCCATAACCATCGTTTGGAACGAACCACCCCAACGGCATATCGTGCCTTTGGTATCTACCGATCATGGCTCTTGCTGAAAATAGATAATTATTATTTTCACCATTTAAAGACTCCAATATACCATCTTTGCCATTCCAATCTTTTGGTTCATAGCATTTATAATAGAACCCGTCTTCATATAAAATCGCACCAGGTGTATCCGGTGTTACTTTGACCCAATAATCACGATTAAATGCATTAAGATGTGCCTCGTAAAATGCGTATTCGGGCATAAATATAGGTTGACCCGTCAACTCGTAATAGTCTTTTAAAATATCTTTTGGATTGGTGTTTATAAAGAAAAATGCATCGAATTCCCCTCCATCATGGATAGTTTCCACTGTATCGGAATGATTTGCACCAAAATCATAGCAGCCTGGTTGCCAAGTGTTTCTCAAAATTCCGTAGCCGTAAGTCGACCAGTAAAATGGATTAGGCGACGTGACTCCTCCGTCAACCCAATTATTATCATTAATAATATCAATTTCTTCTCCTTTGTGGGTGAATCTTCCGTTTTGCATCCCTCCTCCAAAGAAGTATTCATCTTCGCGTTGATGCAGTATTTGCTTGACTTGTTTGTGAGAGTAAGACAATGGCGAACGTTCTTTCAAAATTTCTTTGTTTGTTTTAATATCACGTACCTCCATTGTCCCTTGCTTTTTATCAAACCGTATCAAAATTTTAGTTGTGTAAACATTGTAGTATTGTTCTGTATTTTCAAGTACAGAATACTCAAATGATTTTGTGTCGTAGTCCGTGATTTTCTTTATGTTTATTTTAGCGTCATCATCAGGGTTGGTAGGTACTGGGTATTCCAGGAAAATGCCTGATGGTGACATGTAATACTTAAAAACATGGCTGTTTAAAATGTAAAGTCTAGCTAGTTCACCAGCTTTGTATTTTATTAGGAAGAAATTATTCTCTTTTACAATAGCCACTATACCTCCGAGAGTATCCATATTTATGTATGGGTTCAGCAACCACGGTACCTGTAAATAATAATAATATGATAAGTAATAATTTTATAATTACTACTATTAAGGAGAGCATAAACCTTAACTATCTTGAATCCATTTACTTACACAAGAACAAATAGCCTTTGTTTAACGCTTTTCATTTTAATAATATTTTTATAGGTATTCCAAACAATGACGCATTATTACGATAAGAATGCAAGTACTAATAACTATGTGATTAACTGATTACACAAATGAAATCTATGTGACCACCCTAGATTTAAATCGCGTACCTAATCAGTAAGGGAAGTAGGTACATAAGTAGGTATCTATAATAAACGGTTGGGGTGAATGAATGGGTTTCCTCTTAAACTGGCTTCTCTAATCATTCTTACTTCTCTATACGTTGGGTTTATCCTTTGGCCATTACGATAAAATTTTCAATCTCAGTACATACCTACTAATTAATTTACACAAATAAGAAGAAAGAAAGTTAAACTTACGTGTACGAAGCACCACCGGCACAGTGAAAATGCAGAGCACTAGTACGACCTCGTAGGGCACAAAGGAATATTGTTTACATTTAAAACAAATAAGTAGTAAACTTTTACAATAAGTATTTTGAGTAGACGTTAATTTACAAAGTTCAGTGATGATAATAACTGTCAATATTACTTTATTGTTTGATAACGGTTCATGTCATTGAGATAGGAAAAGTATCTACCAAACATAGTGTATTACATTCTCTTTGTATCTACCTAGGTATCCAAGTCAGTGGTTCATGTAGATGGAATCAATACATAAATGAATATAAGAGAAATCAACAAGAATAATTTTTAACCTAGCATTCTGCACTCTGACGATGTGTCTGAGACTGAGTTTAATTTTAAATGAGCTTAAGTACATTCTTTTTAAAGTCTGGCAAACGAAAGTGTGTGCGTTACCCCAGCAAAATAATGTCGAAAATAGTCATTTAAATCTTATAGATAATTAGTTGTCCAGATTCTGTAATTGTTAAGCACATTTTTAAATTTGTTACACATATAGTTTTTTAGTTATTACACAAAAACATATTCTGCTGGGGTAACGTTTGAAACGTTACCGCAGCAAAACTTTTTTTTAAATAATGGGAATATTGAAATAAATATTAGCTATACATTTAGTTGTCTAGACGAGGTAAATGTTACACGTTATTTTGTTTTTGTTCTTTCTTCGGCTGCGAAGTTATTCGAGATTTTGCTGGAGTAACGTTTGTGGTTTTGCTGGATCTCTGAAACGGTTAAGCGGATTCTTATCATCTTTAGTACAAGACTTCTTAGCAATTAGTTTTAATTTGTTTCGCAATAAAAATAACAAAATGATATACCGTTTAAAAGTTATTTAATAAAATATAAAAACACTTCGTTAGGTCCTAACACTCTGAATATAAGCTCTAAAGCCTTACTTTAAACGTTATTTTGTAGCTTTTAACTACCTTCAAATGTATATGAAGTTTCATTAGTATCCTGTAGGTAATTAACAAATTATGATGATATTCATTTCTCCACGTTCACGGTCACAATGCGCGCGGAGTTATTTGGCCACCGATAAACCTGTATACGGTTATATAAACTGAATGTTATATCAATATTTAGTTGTTTAATTCAGTTATATACCTGTAAAATTTCAGAGTAGTACATACAATAATTAACGAGATAATTAAATAAAAGTCATTAGGAACTTCAAGACCGTGGTAATCCGACCAAGTTTAGGTGGTTACAAAATAGCGATGGCGTAGAACATTATGCTATCTTCTAAAATATGTAGGATAGTCTTACAAGTTTAGTAGAGATGTGTACACAAGTGTTAAAAAAAAACTACATATTTCTTAAAGAATTTTTATTTACAGGTAAAATAATAATTTTTATACTTAAAAGCAGTAATTCCTACCATTTTGTAGACAAATTTCAAATATCACAATATTTTTTCCTAGATATATATTACAGATAGTTGTATTCTAAGATTAACTTAAATTATGTAAAAATCACAGATCAAAAATAAAATATTAAACTGCAGTCAAATAATCATGTATAATCACGTAAGTCAGAATCATCTTTAGGCATAAATTTCATATCCATAATAATTAAAACGTAGAACCATCATTCTTTCAGAAAGTTTACAGTTAGAACCATCTTTTGGCATACATTAAACAAAACATTTGATTATGAACATACGTGGTTTTTATTTCCCTGTAAGAAACATGTAAACTTGCAAGCAAGCATGCAGCATGCAGTTATGCTAAACGAAATTATGCAGAATTTTAACTCTGCCAAAAGTAATTTATGCCATTGTGAATTCGAATGTATAAACATTCGGCTAAATAATAATTATACATACTAAATAATTTTTATGCCTTAAAAATATTCGTTTAAGGAAGATTATACCAAGTGTGTTATGCCAAATTAATTTCGGAGTATCAAGATTCTGCCAAATAGAAGGAACACGTGCCATTGAACTGGTGCACATAATACAATATATACCTATCTAATAAGTAGCTGAAAGGTAATAATAATAATGTTTATAGTACAGATATTATAATATTGTTATGTATTTAACAGTGTACGCGTCTGTACCGAAATTTTAAGGTGTATTATCCTACATATTTTAGAAGATAGCATAATGTTCTACGCGGTCGCTTTTTTGTAACCACCTAAACTTGGTCGGATTACCACGGTCTTGAAGTTCCTAATGACTTTTATTTAATTATCTCGTTAATTATTGTATGTACTACTCTGAAACTTTACAGGTATATAACTGAATTAAGCAACTAAATATTGATATAACATTCAGTTTATATAACCGTATACAGGTTTATCGGTGGCCAAATAACTCCGCGCGCATTGTGACCGTGAACGTGGAGAAATGAATATCATCATAATTTGTTAATTACCTACAGGATACTAATGAAACTTCATATACATTTGAAGGTAGTTAAAAGCTACAAAATAACGTTTAAAGTAAGTCTTTAGAGCTCATATTCAGAGTGTTAGGACCTAAAGAAGTGTTTTTATATTTTATTAAATAACTTTTAAACGGTATATCATTTTGTTATTTTTATTGCGAAACAAATTAAAACTAATTGCTAAGAAGTCATGTACAAAAGATGATAAGAATCCGCTTAACCGTTTCAGAGATCCAGCAAAACCATAAACGTTACTCCAGCAAAATCTCTAATAACTTCGCAGCCGAAGAAAGAACAAAAACAAAATAACGTGTAACATTTACCTCGTCTAGACAACTAAATGTATAGCTAATATTTATTTCAATATTCCCATTATTTAAAAAAAAGTTTTGCTGCGGTAACGTTTCAAACGTTACCCCAGCAGAATATGTTTTTGTGTAATAACTAAAAAACTATATGTGTAACAAATTTAAAAATGTGCTTAACAATTACAGAAGCTGGGCAACTAATTATCTATAAGATTTAAATGACTATTTTCGACATTATTTTGCTGGGGTAACGCACACAACGAAAGTAGAGACTGAAAAAGCGCGGCAATTTTAAAAAATAGCATAGCAACCCCAAAACTATTATGAAATACCTGGAATAACCTTACTTGATACTTTAGAATTATCTATTTTATTTCATCAAAATAAAAATACAAGAAGTATTTTAGGTAGGTAATAGGCAGTTTAGATATTGTCTTAATACGAATTAAAAAAAAATACAGTATTCTAAAAAGTTCTTATTTATTCACTATAGGTACTCAAAATCTGAATGTAAGACTTCCATGTGGAAAGTTTCATTAGAGTCACTGGAATCATTTTTTCCTACGTTAATTATAAAACTTTCTAATTTATTTCTGTAATTCTGTCCGTTTCTTTATATTTATTTTCAACACGGATGACATGAACAGTCATTTTCTTTCACTCCTCGGGAGTCATATTTTCAAACGACTCTTTTATAACGTTCTCACCACTCTCTAACGTTAACTCCACTGCAGGCAGAGCAATATTTTTACTTGCCAAGCCAAACTCCATACTAACTCAATGGCATTTAGATCGCAGTGGCAGGGAGGAAGTCGCAATACCTCGTGCCCATTCTGCTTCAGAATTTCATCAGCTTCATATACTTGATTTGGTGTGTTTCGTTTTAAACTTGTTTTCTAACTATATAAAATTCGTTAATTTTGTTACGAATAGCATGTATGTCGAAACTATCTAAGTCGGACACTGTGGGTTTATATGGCCTTTACGCGCACCTTCCTTTTTAATTCTTTTTAATGTGGCAACGCTCACTTCTGTAAAGAATGGTAAAACAGAATGATGAGGTTCTGCAACTGATGAATTCAATTACATCTTTATAAAAGTTATGTATTCCTAGTAAAAACTTACCAGTGATTGAAGCTATTTCATCCAAGTACTGGTTCTGGGTTTTTATCCTATCTTTCTGCTCGAAATCCGTAAGTTTTCCAATAGTTTTCACTTTCTCATCAACCCCTGCTACATCCACCAGATTTTCTATAAAAGAAAAAAAAAATGTTAAAAACCATGCAACATTTAATAGTATGTTAAATAACCATAATGCATTATTATGAAGGTAACATACTATAAAATGAATGTGAATCAAAATAGATAAATATTTTTCCTCGCTAAAAGATAAATATGTATAAATAATTATGAATGACTACAAAGTATCAACTTTTTAGCGTCATACTAACTTATGAAATCGAACACCACACGTAAACAATCTTGTTTTTGTTTGAATTCGGTGTCTTGTCCTGTTGTTTTTCTTGATATTTAGACATCATGCGAAACAACATCTCCCGTGCTCCACTTTTAATAGTTTTGTTCATTTTTCGCTGAATAAACGCTATTAACGAGATCACAACAAATCATCAACAAAACGCTATGACGCTATCTTGTTTTTTAAAATTGAGTGAAACTCCCGAAGAAACTTCAAACACAAAATTTGCCAAAAAACTAGTGACATCTTATGTCTGGGGTCAACTTAGTTTTGTACGTAATGCGTTTGTTTTGCTAATAGATGGCAGCAGCTACGATATATTTATACATATATGATAATCAAAATTAATAAAAAAATATTATTTGTATCGAAAAATTCATAAAGCATTATTTAATGTATTTAGGCACCTAATTCACTAAATCACTAAATTAAATGGCATTATAATTTTACTGCATCATAGACTCTATACACCTCGCTTGTTTATGAAAAACAAAGAAAAAAGAAAAATATAGTTTTTTCCACGGCGGGAATTTGAATTGAAAGGGCGCTAAAATTTGCTAATTTGGAAAAAATTGATATTTTTGTATAAATTATAGTTAAAATTCGATTAATAATTTGTAAATAATCATTTTGTAAATAAATATAATGTTAAACAGTGAGGCCGGGGGTGAAATCCCCCCGGCCACCAAAGGCCCGGGGTCTTCGGGCAAGCGGGCCAGAAAAATGGACGAAAATGATGATGTTAGCGGCGGGGGTGAGGAAAGTTTGAACTTTTTACCTTTTCTCAAACCTAATTACAAAAGACTCTACCCTGAAAATTCTACAAAATATGAATTCAAAGTGTTTGTTGAAAGCAGTAATAATGAACGATTAGGCAACAAAAGTCCCATTTACCTTAATCATATATTCACGGCAGAAATTAAAGGAGTAGTGGCCATTCACAGAGTGAACGCGAATAAAATTGCGATTATATTTAAACAATATAATACTGCCAACAATTTTTTGGCAAATAATGTCTTTCTGGAAAGATATAAATTGAAGGCATTCATCCCTGCAGCTCAAATTGAAAAAACTGGAATCATCCGATATGTTCCTACTAACATTTCTAATAGAGAACTATATTGCAAGTTATCTTCTACTTATGAAATTATTGCTGTGCGTCGCTTTTTTAGAAAAGTAAACAATGAAAAAGTGCCTTTACAAACTGTCAGCATAACTTTCTTAGCCAATACATTACCTGATTCTGTACAGTATGACTTGTTTTCATACCGCGTATTTGAGTACATCCCTCCTCTGCAACAGTGTTATAGATGTTTTAAATTTAATCACTCGGCAAAGGTCTGTAACGGCAAACAGCGCTGCAGTATCTGCTCGGGTGAACACTATTACAAAGACTGTGATAAACCTAATGAACTAAGTTGTATCAATTGTAGTGGACCACATCTAGCAATTTCAAACTCATGTCCTGTTAAAATAAAGAAAAATCTAGAAAAGAAAAACAAAATTACGTATGCTAGCACTGTTGCCGTTACAAATGAAAAGAAAAATTTTAATGCTGATTTTCCAGCTCTTGTATATAATAATAAAAATATTGTAAATAAATGAAACAGTAACCCTGATGTCCCTGTACAAAAAACTGTAAATAAAGTTCAGCAATCTGTGAAATCTGTTACACGGAGATCTCTATCTGTTGATGAACTTAAAAGTCAATTAATTAATAATGCTGACTTAACCAATGCTATAGTTCGAACTTTAATTTCTATAGCTAACAAAGGTGACGACACTCCAATTACTTCTATTGCCATTAAAGATTTATTACTCAAAAACCTTTCTTAATTTATGGATTATAGTACCTCAAATAAGTCTTCTTTAAGAATAGCCCAATTTAATATTCAAAGTATTTATAATAAAGTCCCTCTTTTGTTAACATTTCTACGAGAAAATGACATTGATATATGCTTATTAAATGAAACTTGGTTGCGAGACAGTAGACCTTGTCGTATAACTGGATATAACATGTATTATAAAAATGCTTCAAATGAACATGGTGGGGTAGCCATACTAATTAAACCACATTTAAAATACAAAGCACTTTCCACAGTATTTTATGATGAACTGCAAACTGTGGCATTGTCCACATCTACTTCTAGAGGAGATATTACTATTTTGTGTGTTTATTGCCCCCCTACGGGCCCACTTAGAACTAACATCTTACATGACCTTATTCACAATCTTCCTAAGCCTATATTCGTGGCTGGAGACTTTAACGCTCATCACATTGCTTTCGGATGCATATCAAATAAACGAAGAGGAGAGCAATTATATACTGTTATAGATGAGTTAGATTTATGTATACTAAACGAAGGTGACGTTACTACTATGCAATATCCAAATCGTAATCCATCAGCTATTGACGTGTCTTTGGCTAGCCCATCAATTACCCCTCTCTGTAAATGGTCAGTCCATGATGATAACATGGGCAGTTATCATTTCCCAACAATAACAGAAATAACTATTTTAACTGAATAATACAATGTTAATCCTCCTATGAATAAATTTATATATAATAAAGCTGATTGGAACCAGTACGATGAACTTTCGAAAACATGTTTTGATAATATTATTCTTAACAGTTGTGACCCTCTTAGCTCTTACAATTCATTCTGTGATATACTTTCTACCCTGAAATCAGAATGTGTACCAAAATTTACCAAATCCACAGAATACAAAAGTAGGCCACCTGCACCTTGGTGGAACGATAAATGTAAAAATAGCGTCATTGCATCTAAAGAGGCTTTAAAATTATACAGGAGACTACCTACTATTGAAAATTATATATCTTACAAAAAAGCAGATGCTTTGAAAAAACGAACTATTGCCGAAGAGAAAAAGAATAGTTGGAGATCATTGTGTGACAGTTTTAACAGAACTACGCCTATTTCAACCATTTGGAATAATATTAAGAAATTTAAAGGACTTAAAGTTAACAAATCTTACTCTGATGAATTTATTCCACAATTTTTAAACAAATTATCTGTTAACGACTATGAAAAAACAACTGATTTAAATACTTTTTTTTTTTTAATTTACATAACAATGACAATAAATCAAAATATTTGCTAGATCCATTTACATGGTGCGAGTTCTTGATCTGTCTTCAATCTAGAAAAAATACTACTCCTGGAATGGATGATTTTCCCTATATCTTGATTAGCAAATTAAATATTAAAGCTCAGAACTTATTTTTAGTTATTCTCAATAATCTTTGGCATAAACAAATAATACCATTGTCATGGAAAACACAATGTGTTATTCCGGTTTTGAAGCTTGACAAGCCTCCAGATAACTGTGACTCTTATAGGCCTATTTCATTATCTTCTTGCTTAGGAAAAATATTTGAAAATATGGTAAAACTTCGTCTGGATCATTTTGCTGAATCAAATAGTCTTCTACCAAATATCCAATATGGTTTCAGAAGAGGCAGAAGTTGTGCTGACAGCTTCACTTGTCTCGTTTCAGATCTGAAATATGCAAAACAAAATAAGAAAAGTGTATCAAGTGCCTTTTTAGATATTCAAGGGGCATTTGACAATGTTCAACCGCAAATTCTAGTTCAGGTGTTATCGGGGTTAGGCATACCTGGCCTACTTTGCAAGTGGATTTATGAATTCATAAGCAATAGAATTCTATATGTTAAATATAACAACATTTTACATGGACCTAGAACTGTCTCTAAAGGCACAATGCAAGGGGCCACATTGTCCCCACTTCTATATAATTTATATACATCTGAAATTTGTAAATATGTAAATACTGAAAATGTAAATATTCTCCAATTTGCAGATGACTTAGTGATATACAGTGTAAATAATAATATTGACATGGCTATTGATAATGTTAATTCAACTCTTGTTAATTTAAATGGGTATTATGATAAATTGCAACTTAAAATTAATCCCCTCAAAAGTAGTGCCATGATTTTTAGCAAAGATTTTCCTTCTACTGCACTCTTGTACAATGATCAAGCTATTCCTGTGGTTGACCAGCATAAATTTTTGGGTGTAATTATTGACAAAGATTTATCCTTTAAGCCACATATTAACTACATTGCACAAAGAGCAATGAAAGGCTTGAACATCATCAAATGTTTAACTGGGGTATCATGGGGAGCAGATCCATTGACTCTCTCCATTTTGTACAAAGCTATTATAAGGAGTCATTTTGACTATAGTTGTATAGCCTATTTAGATAGTAAACATGTAAATAAATTAGACTTAATACAGAATAAGGCCTTGAGGACTATATCTGGAGCCATGTGCTCTACTCCTATTAGAGCCATGGAGGTTGAAACTCTTATAATGCCACTGTCTCTTAGACGTTTGTTACTTGCAAAAAGATTTTGTGTAAAACTCTTAGCCACCAACAATCAATACGCCATTAAAAAGATCATACCTTACTCGATACCAATTCCAACTCCATTAACTTCAGCTGCTGATATTCTAAGCCACAAATTTCCAAGATTATCCCAAATTCTAGTAGACCTGAACAAAAAACATCAGAAATTACAGAAAACAAGTTTATGGCCCTTTTATGCTAAACAATTTTATACATTGATAAATGAAATTAACATTATTAAAGTAGAAGTAAATAATAATCTAGATTTACTACAGTTTTTAGATGAAAACAAATACTACACTTTATATACTGACGGAAGTAAAACTAATTCACATGTACGAAGTGCCATTTATGATCCCCGGATAGAGTTTTGTCAGAGCTTTATTCTGGATACTACTTGTAGTATATTTACAGCAGAGGCATATGCAGTCTTTGAAGCGCTTAAACATACTTACTTTATAAATAGTTGTAATAAAAACTTCCTTATTTTGACTGACTCTCTCAGTGTGATTAAATGTCTAGAAAATTATAATGTACATTTTAAAACAAGTTATATTGTCTATAAAATTAAAGAGATATTACTTGCCTTACGTCAAAAAGATGTTGAAGTCGCCTTTCTGTGGATTCCTTCACATAAAGGCATTACCGGTAATGAAGTAGCTGACAAGGCTGCATGTGAAGGGTTAAACTCATTAGATGTAAGACATATTACTGATATTCCATTTACCGATACCTATAATGAAATAAGAAAAGATGTGTTATTGCTATGGGATGATGTCTGGAAGAAAGACAGAGAAACTAAAGGCAAATGGTATGGAAGCATTCAAGAAGTAATACCTGCGAGCCTTGGTACACCAAGCTAAAAGTAGCTAGCAGAGATTTTATAACCACTATTAACCGACTACGATTTGGCCACCACAAAACTCCTGCACATTTGGGACGGCTCAATATAATACCAACGAATTTATGCCCGTATTGTAACAATAATCAAGTTGGTGATATTCATCATCTGTTATTTAAATGTTGTCAGTTTAATATTCAACGTCTTTTGCTAGCCAGTGAACTGACAGGAAGTGATAGTGAAAGTAATTCATGTAAAATTGATTATAATGAAGCCCGCCGCTTAGAAGACTACTTAAAAAAATCATAAGAATTTTATTCCATTATATAATTATATAAAACATACAATTGGAAAATTGTAAATACGAAGAAAATGAAGACTTGGCTATCTATAATACAGTTGAAAAATTGTAGTCGAAGAAAATGAAGACTTGGCTTTTTATAAAACATACAGTTGAAAATTGTAAAGACGATTAAAATGAAGATCTGGCTTAAAGGACTTTGTATCCAAGCCAAAATTATTTATAAAAAAAAAAAAAAAAGAAAAATATAAAACTGTCAAAAACAGTTTGACAAATTTCGGAAAAAGCGCGGGAACCTTCAAGATTGTTAGGCGCCTTTTTTTTTTCAAAAAAAAAAACTTAATTTGTAATAAATAAAAAGCAACTCATTTTTGAACAAATTTATTAGAAAACGTGGTAGAGATGGCCCGGAGCCGTAAAAAACGCAAAAAGGAACATTCGGCTGAATACGGAGAGGCGGAGTCGGTTGATGAGGGCTCAGCGTCTGACGTCGGCTCTGTAATATCCGAAGAGGATACTGATAAGTATACTCCTTTTAGAATCCCAGATTACGTCCGATATTACCCCGAAGATGGTGGTAATTTTGAATATATCGTGTTTCTAGAAAGTATAGAAGAAGATAAACCCATTGGCTTGAGGGATATGATGTCCCTTGCAAATGCAATTAAGCGTTACAACAAAGGTGTCAAACAACTGCAGCGGATTAACAAGAGTAAGGTAGGTGTCATATATGAAAGACCAGCACTGGCCAATGCTGCTTTAAGTAATAAAAAGTTTCTTGACGGTCACAAATTAAAAGCGTCAATCCCGGCTGCCGCTACGGAGGTTACTGGAGTCATCACACATGTCCCCATTGAACTCTCAAATAAACAAATTTATTCCGCACTAACAAGCACCAAGAACATCGTCTCTATAAGACGTTTTATGAGAAAATTAGTGGAGAATAAAACTGTAAAATATACACCAACAAAAACAGTATCAATTACTTTCTCATGTCCAGTTTTGCCAGAGAGTGTCGACCTCAACAGTTGGCGTTTTGAGGTAAGACCATATATTCCTCCAGTGAAGCAATGCCTTAAGTGCTTGAGATATGATCATATTGCCAAATTCTGTAAAAACTCTGAGAGATGTTCAATTTGTGGAGAAGCACATAATTACAAAGCATGTATAGTTCCCGCCTCGGGTGCAAAATGCTGTCACTGCTCGGGCAATCACATTGCTATATCTTCTTTATGCCCTGTAAAAAAAGAAAAGATTCTGCTACATAAACAAAAATATGAGAAAAAAAGAAGTTATGTTGAAACTCTTAATGACACAAACTTTCCGAAACTAAACAAAACTGATCAATTTCTGTCACTCTTAAATTCAGAACTGATTTTAAAAACCATTTCAGAATCAATAGTTAAATTAATAACACAAAATAAAATGAATGAAAAATCAATTTGTAGTACTAGCATTAAAGATGTCCTGCAAGAATCCTTTAAAAATATTAGGTAGGTATTAAAAAATATATATTTTAATGGATTATTTAAATATAGTCCAATGGAACGCTCAGAGCTTATTACACAATCAACATATTTTCAATCACTTTTTGTTGGACAATTCTATTCATATAGCTTTAGTTTGTGAAACTTGGCTTAAGCCCCGTCACACTATCAAATTTCGTGGTTATGATGTAGTCAGACTTGATTCAGGGAATGCTCATAATGGTGTCGCCATTATTTTACATAAATCTATTATGTATACTAAAATAAACACAATCTATGATGATTCCTTACAAAATATAGCAGTTCGTATTAATTATGCTAATAATAAAGAACTTACTATTGTAAGTTTTTACAGTCCAACTAATTGCAACCCTCCTTTTTCTAAAACAAAATTAGATAGACTAATTCAATCTTTTCCTCGTCCAATTTTTTTAGCTGGCGATTTTAATGGTTTGCATACAACCTGGGGATGTTCAGCTTCTAACTGCAGAGGTAGGGATATTTTGGATTCCATTAATAAAAACAATCTTGTTCTTTTAAATGATGGTCAAACGACTACTGTTGGTTCCCACACTTGGAGGCGAAATGCTCTTGATTTGACCATTGTCTCTCCTTTGCTAGCCCTGGAGTGTGAATGGTCAGTTCATGATGATCCTTTAGGCAGTTACCACCTTCCTGTAATTACAAAATTCTTAGTGAATAACAATAATTCTTCTAGCTTTCATATACCTGACAGTATTCCTCTTCCATTTTCTTATAATTTCAATACTGTTGATTGGAAAACATATTCATCCGGCATTGATGCTCTTTTGTGTAACTTTTCTATAGACAGACACAATCCTTTGCTTAGCTATAATAAATTTATTAAACTCTTACATTTGGCACTAGTAGATTCAATTCCATCTCCAAGGCGCTACTCCTCTGATGGGGGGCAGGCTCAGCCCCTTTCAACCTCTAACAGAAAGAAAAGAACTCCACTCCCCTGGTGGAATGCTAACTGCAGCAAAGCTGTGGAAGATAGTAAAAATGCTTACTTAACTTTCAAACACAATCCCTCTGAAACAAATTACCTAGCTTTTAAGAAACTCCAAGCAAAGAAAAAGTTCATTATCAAGTATGAAAGAAAGATGAGTTGGTTGAAGTTGTGTGAATCTTTCAACAGAACTACACCTATGTCTGTGGTCTGGTCATATATGCGTAGATTTAATAAAAGTTCTGCATCCACATCTCAAAATAATAACATATATTCTTGGATCCCCGAATTCCTTAAAAAATTTACACCAGATACAGTAGAGCCAGCTTTTATTTTCAACCCTTCTCATCCTGTTTCTCCTAGTAACTTTCACTTAATTAAACCTTTTACATTTGTTGAATTTACTACAGCAATCCATTCTCGTAGGGATACTGCAGCTGGCCTCGACCATATCTCTTATAAAATGCTAAAAAATCTACCTGATCAATCTAAATTAGTTTTGCTTGAAATCTTCAATCTTCTTTGGCAGCATTCTCTAATTCCTGAAGATTGGAAAACTGATTGTCTTGTTCCCATTCTCAAACCCAACAAAGATAAAAATAGTTTTGACTCTTACAGACCTATAGCTTTAACTTCATGTATGGGTAAAATCTTCGAGCAACTTATCAAACAGAGGTTAGAACATTTTATTGAGAAGAACCATATACTACCTTCAAATCAATTTGGGTTTAGGAGGGGTAAGTCTTCAAGGGAAAGCATTGCTAATTTACATCTCGATATCTTTGAAGCCTTCAAATCAAGGAATGCTCTTGTCAGTGTTTTCTTTGATGTGGTAGGTGCATTTAATAATGTTAATCATCATATACTCTCTTCAGAATTGGCTGCTGTTGGTTTGCCTGCAAAGGTGATAGAATGGATATATAACTTTTTGAATGGTAGAAAAGTATTTGTTAAGTGTAAAAATAGGCTTATAGGCCCTAGGTATTCTTACAAGGGCACTTGTCAGGGCAGTATATTGAGTCCTTTAATATTTATTTTATACATCCACAAACTTAATATTATCCTAGGCACTGAAGTATCCAATCTCCAGTTTGCGGATGACCTGGTAGTGTACTGTGTTGGTAATAATACCAGTACAGTATGCTCCAAGCTTAACATTGCCTTGTATAAACTAAATTGTTACTTTAATTATCTTGCATTAGACATTAGTATAGATAAATCCAAGGTTGTAGTTTTTAGCAATATTGGGCCTTTTATAGTCAATATTAAATATGACAACACTGATTTGCCTGTGGAGAATAGTGCAAGATTTTTGGGTGTTATTTTTACAAGCAACCTCTCTTGGAGAAAATATGTTGATTGTATATGTGACAGAGCTCAAAAAGCCCTAAATGTCCTGAGGTCTCTTGCAGGGACATACTGGGGTTCAGACTCTAAAATTCTTTTAAAATTATACAAATCCCTTGTACGAAGCCACTTTGAATATGGTTACCTCTGTTTTTCCTCAGATAGTCAATTGGTAAATAAACTAGATATCCTTCAAAATCATAATCTTAGACTTATTACAGGTGCCATGAGAACTACTCCCATTAATTCTTTACAAGTAGAATGTAATACTCCCCCCTTAATCTTACGCTTTCAGTATCTCAAATTATGTTATTTACTTAAACTTTTCTCTGTAAATCATCATCCTCTGATTAAAAAGTTATTTTCACTTCACATTAAGTATCCTGTTAACACTCATCTGACCAAAAATATTCCATTTATGCTTTTTGATTTTTCATTCATGATCAAGTTAGATGGTCAGTTTAAATTTCACAAATCTAATGAATGGGTGTGTTATGAGAAAGAGTTTGAATGTCTATTTCATGAGCTGGATATAGTAATTGACAACAAATTAAGAGATCGGCAAGAAGTCTATAACCTCTTAGATCAATACCCAAACTATCACCACATTTATACAGATGGCTCTAAAAGTAATGAAAGGGTTTCTATGGCTTATGTCATTCCTCATAAGGAATTTGGACTGGGAGTAAAACTGAAGAAAGAATCAAGCATATTTTCCGCCGAAGCTTATGCCATTCTTGCTGCACTTAAATACATTCAAGACCAATCTGAAAATCGTTGGCTCATTATCACTGATAGCATGAGCGTATTGCATGCTTTGAAAAACTATCAAATCAATGCTCACACAAACTGCATTATAATAGAAATCAGGCACATACTTCATAATCTTTCAACAAGAAACTATAGTATTACATTTTTATGGACTCCATCACATATCGGAGTTTCGGGTAACGAGCAAGCTGATTTTCTAGCACGTGCGATTGCTGACATTGTTGACCGTGACAGCGGCAGCCCCGTCGACGATGTCGCTATTCCTTATAGCGATTTAATACCTATAATCAAGTCCAAACTTTTAAAAGATTGGCAGGACACATGGACAGAATCTCTTACTAGAAAAGGTACTTGGTATGCTCAAATTAATCAGAATATTGGTAAAAGCCCTTGGTTCACCAATTGCCGTTACTTCAGAAGCAGACAATATTATACTATTCTTTGCCGTTTGAGATTTGGACATTGCCGTTTCAACGCTCATTTACATCGCATGCGCATAATTCAATCGCCTTCTTGCACCTATTGCTCAACAAATGATGAACAGACCCTTGATCATATTTTCTTTCAATGCTCAAGTTTTAATATTCAAAGACTGTCTTTAGTAGCCAATTTATTGAATTTATATGAAAAACCAGAGAATATACCGCGCTGCATTGAAGACATTTTGAAAAATAAAGACACCTATGTATTTATTTACGATTTTATTAAAAACACGATCAAGGACATATGAAACAAGGATTTTAACAAATATCGGACTCGACTTAGAAATAAATTCTATGAGATAATATCTGGGTAAATAACTAACAATTGAATATGGAATATGCATCGGATGTAACATTGAAGACTTGGCTCCGGCCTTATTACACACTTGGAACAGAAACAAATATTACAGACCTGGCTGTATGGGCTTGACTCTTTGCCTGTCCTAACGGACGAAGGGAAAAAAAAAAAAAAAAAATTGACAAATTTCGATTAATTAATAAATTATAAATTAATTAATCTCCTATCTAAATACCTAAAATGAAGGTAAAATATGCAGCACAAGTGTTCAGCCAGAGGGTGTCTAGCGCTTTACGTTTTTTATCGAGTTAGTATGTTTATAATTTCACATATTTGCATCATTATTGTTACCTAGCAAATTTTGCAATATGTTGTTAACCAACATTAATATTTTGTTTCAGAACACAACATTCTGCCCCAAGCGTGCAGAGATTTATTATTTGATAAGCTCTTCGAATCATTTAATGGTCATTCTTACAAGGGGTCATCAAAAATATATAAGCAGTGCTTAAAAAATAACTCGCTCCATTTCCAATTGTGGTATGATTTGTTGCCTATTTTAGACTCAATTAAATTTAATCTTTTGTCGATTAGAATATTTATTTCAATCAATCTAGTACTTCTAAAATCTTTAAAATAAGAAAATATTATTAACTTGTCAGGTAGACGCCACCTATCGGATTTTTTCGGTATTAAACTACCGTTACGCTACCTGGCGATCAGGGTCAAAAACTCAATTTTCGAATCATAGAGTGGCGCATCTATCTCAGAAATTGAGATTGACATTAATTAATACTAATGTCAAACTCAATTTTCCCTATTGTATTTTCCGTGTATTTTCCCTATCTATTGCAGTGAAGCTGATGCTGCGGCAAAATATATGAATTAGTTTTTAGTTTATTATTTCAATTTTTTATTACTAACATAGAATGTAAGGTGTTTTACTAACAAACTTTGTATGGATTTCTTTTCTGAAATAAATAAATTAATAATAAAAATTTCCATATAAAAAGTTTGCTAATAATTCGAGTGTCTACTTTCGTTTGCCTATTAGTTTATAATATGGTTAGATAAAATACAAATTATGTTTTTAACTGGGTGAATTTTCATATTTTATGCACACAAAATATTCATTTAAATATTGTTCAATCATTTATCATATACCAAAAATAATTGGATTAACTGTGTTGGTTAAATGCTCTAAGTGTTGAGTATGTGCAAAATCGACTAACTTATTTATTAATAAAACTCTATGACGCTGACGTTTCGTTTTCGCTTGTTTGCAGTTTGACATTTGACGAAACTTTTGTTTGGTTGCTTGACGGCCGGACTAAGCTAAAAATTCGATTACCTACTCATTTAATACTAAAATCTGTAAAACTTTTACTAAATTTGCTTCGAAGTAAAAGGAAACTATCCAAGGTACATATAAATTTACATATTCACTTAATGCGGTTATTGAAAGTATGCAAAATTTACGAAAGCGCTTTGTCATGGTTCATAACCTATCCCGGTGAGTGAATTATTTTCATTTTTCAGATGTTTCTTACACGTTCAGAGTATGACCGTGGTGTGAACACATTTAGCCCTGAGGGAAGACTGTTTCAAGTGGAATATGCTATTGAAGCGATCAAACTCGGCTCAACGGCGATCGGCATCTGTACTTCTGAGGGAGTAGTACTGGCTGTCGAAAAAAGGATTACTTCTCCTCTCATGGAGCCCACTACCATTGAAAAGATCGTGGAGGTGGATAGACATATTGCTTGTGCTGTCTCTGGGTTAATGGCTGATTCCAGGTAAATCCAGTTGAATTTGGTACTTCAACCATTCAAATATTTCTATTTACCATTTTGTTTATGAGTTATGAATAAGATAAACTAATATGATTCATAATTGTCTTATTTCACAAAATACTTATTTTAGCTTGCTTGTTTTCAAAATTCTTGTCAACTCATCATATAATCGCAGATTGACACTGTGTGAAACAGGTCTAAAATTTTTGTTCATTATAAGAATAATGAACAAAAATTTACTATTGCAATAAGTGGTTGAAATATTGAATGTGCTTATATTTTTAATAGATTTAAGTACTTATTCAAGCAAAAAGCTTGTTTAATGAAATAGTATAAGAATAATAATGAAAATATTGTTAATCATTATAAAAATATATCAAATGTTCCTCTAGGACCCTGGTAGAGCGCGCTCGTGTTGAATGCCAAAACCATTGGTTTGTTTATAATGAGCGTATGAGTGTAGAATCTTGTGCTCAAGCCGTATCCAACCTGGCCATCCAGTTTGGAGACAGCGATGATGACAGCGGCACAGCCATGTCCAGACCTTTTGGTGTTGCGGTGATGTTTGCAGGTATGACAATGAAAAACTCTTGGGAGGATAGTGAAAAAGGCTTTTTATAGCTCAATTCCGGATGCATGTGTACAATAAAACTTAAATGGTTGGTTAACAAATCTCTCTCTCTTAAAAAAAACCTCAATCCCTGCAACAAACTTGCATTTTTAACTCCTTGCTCAGCTCTGAAATTTATTTATTATTATTTCAGCTCATATTTCCTAAATGCAAGTGAAAACAGGTATTAATATATTATTTTAAAAGTTTTTGTCCTGAGCATCCAATTGAATCAGTACCTTCATCAGTTGAGTTCCATTTGTGGTTTCCATTAGCAATATTAAGTAATAATACACACACAATCAACGAATGAGCATATGCAATAAGAACTATGTATGTCAATCCCAGTAATCTTGAATTTTAACTAACCATTATACTTACAAAATAAACTACTTGGCACCCAATGAATTTACCATCACAAAAAATTAGGTATTCAGTTGACTTTGAATTAAGCTCAATGAATCTTGTATTCATGCCTACTACTTTTTTTTTGGTATCATTGTGATTAGAATTCACTTTACTAGTTAGTAATCTTGTTAACCCTTCCAACTTAGCTAAGTTGCTTGTGTGTGGAGTGGGTTAGCGGCAATAGTGTAGTGGGTGGGCTCTAGATCACAAGACCTTACCCACACTTCAAAACTTATCCATTGATTTAGATGATGCATTGTCTGTAAGTCAATTAAAATTTGTTGAAGATTTTAGCTAACTAGATAATATTTTCAATTTTCAGGTATTGATGAGAAAGGTCCCCAGCTGTTCCACATGGACCCAAGTGGCACTTTTGTGCAGTATGATGCTAAAGCCATTGGCTCTGGTAGCGAAGGGGCTCAGCAGAGCTTGAAGGTTGGTTTTATTTTAAAACTTAAAGCAACATATATCATCATGATATTCAATTCAAGAGTCTTATAGTGATATGATATTTTCCTGTCACATTGTTCTATAAAAAACTCAAAGGCTGTGTCTCATGGGACATCATCACTGCCTATAACTTAGTTCTTTTTTCTTTTTTTTTCTCTGGGTGGAAAAATCATCGAATGACTTCTCTTGCTCTGTGTGGAGCGGAAGGAAGTGTCAGACTTCTACTGACTAAAAACCTACCCTGTTCCTTCAGCTGCCCTTAAGTTCCAGGGCCACGGTATCTCGTAAGAACATTCCCGTAACCCTGGCAGGCAATAGGACTCCGTCACTATTGCTGACAGCTCTTTGAGGCGCGCGTGGAACACAACGCGCCGCTGACCCAACCGGACGAAAAGCGTTGTCTTTAACTCACGCGTTCAGCCTCCTCCTTCACTAGAATGACAGCTTCGCTATATACCATTCTCGTTCGCCCCGCACCATGGTTTGAACCAGGGACGGGCGCGAGAGGCTGCCTCTGCCGATCGCCTACACGAGGACATGGCGGATCTCTGACCAAGTGGGGCACACCTCCACCATATGTTCCACTGTGACCGCTGGGTAATCCTCACAATGACGACACCCGGGCGTATCCTCCCGCTGTAACCGAAACAGGTACCTTCCGACACACCTGTGTGTGGTAAACACCTGCTTCAGGCTGAAGATGAGGATGCAGTGGCGTCTCTCAAGCCATTCCTCACAGAGGGGACTTATCGCTGAGATTGCGGTGTGCCCAGCCCTCGGTTGCGATAGTCGCTCTTTCCAACTTAATAATTTTTATTGACATAAAATTTTGAATCTATCATATCTTCGAAAGTATTTATTTGGTTCATTTAGTGTACAGGAAAATTTTAATCTGCATTAAATGCCGAAGTTAATAAACGTATTTATTTACATACGAATTAATATAAATAAATATAGAAAACAGCTTCGAGAGTAACGTAATATTTTTAATCAATATTTGGACATTGAAGTAGTTATTGTGAGTCAACCGTAGGAGAGAGATATGCTATCGTGGACTTCTTTGTAGCATTGTAATTGTAAATCTACAATTTTCTAGTATATTACTTTAATGTATCTCTGCTGGTCAACGGGGCGTACGCGAGTAAATCTCTCAGGAGGCAAGATAGTTTGCAACCTCTTCAACAATAATCTTTATATTTCAATCAATTTACATAAAATATTAATGAATTATACTTAAACCTTCCTCAGGAATCACACTATCACTCATCACTTTTCACTTCCTCGTGAAAACGGTACAAAAATCCGTTAATTAGGTAAACTAATGTCTCGAAAACAGTCATTAAACTTGCCGCGATCTCTCGCCGATTTTTTCAAAACAGTGTTTATAAAAACAATCTAGTATTTTACTCCAAGTTTGTACATTTTTAAACACAAAGCATAACGTTTTTTGGTTACATTTACGATCTTAAATCTCACGAATCGCAATTCAAGACACTTTTTAGGGTTCCGTAGCCGAATGGCAAAAAATGGAACCCTTATAGTTTCGTTATGTCTGTCTGTCCGTCCGTCCGTATGTCTTAGCCATTTTATTCCGAAACTATTAAGACTATGCATGTGAAACTTAGTAGGTAAATGTATTCTGTGAACCGCTTTCCAATTTTAAGAAAAAAAAAATTAAAAATATTTAAAATAAAGGGGGGTCCCCATACATGGAACTAGAACTGAAAATATTTTTTTTCATGAAAGTGTTTCTAAAACCACTTTTTCATAAAGTCAATCGTTTAAAAGATATAAGCTTCCAAAGTGGTAAAATGTGTCCCCCCCCTCTAACTTCTATAATAATTGAGTGAAAAATCTAAAAAATATATATTTCTATAGATCGCAATGTAAACTTTCAACCAAAATTGGTTTGAACGAAATCGGGTCAGCAGTTTTTGAGATACAGCATATTTTCTAAAACCGCAAATATATCTTTGTAATTCATACAAACACTATGAAAAACAAAGTTATTTAGCGTAGTTGTAAAAATGTAAATAAGCTAGTTTTAAGAAATTTTTGAGGTTTTTTTTATTCGTCAAATAAATATACATATCATATTATATTATTATAGTTACTACGGAACCCTTCATGGGCGAGTCTGACTCGCACTTGGCCAATTTTTATTTAACATTCAATATAACTATGATGCATTTCAACTAAGAACACGTTTGACTTAGCGACATATTGTGTCGTCATAGCTGTTAAATCGAACTAGGTTCCATTAGGTTTCCATTAGGTAGTTCCGACCACTGTCTGGTGAAGTCTGTATCTGTCTACTCCCCGTCCGATCCCAGCCTTAAAGGCACTCGGCGGCTTTGGCGATACAAGTCAGCGGATTAGGATGGCATGCGATCTTTCTTTGCATGTTATCCTTGGCAGCCTACTTGCTTCTCTTCAAATGATTCATCGTCGTGCGCAGATGCCGTGGCGGATGTTTTGCGACAGGGGATGGAGTACTACATTCCGTTCTCTGACCAAACATTGTCCGGCAAAGCTCGACCTTGGTTTGGCGCCGAATGTGATCGCGCAGAAGCACTTAAGCACGCGGCGTATCTGGCATGGGTGATGCTCGAAACTGCAAAACTAATGACGTGGATCAGAAGAAGAGAGCCTTTAACAAGTCCTGCAAGAAGGTTTTGCGGAAGGCTCGGTTTGACCACGTTAGCCTGGGAACAAGCTTGCAACATACCCTGCTGGCCCTCAAAGCGTTTTGGTCCCTGGCGAAGTCGGTCGAATCGAACTTCTGTCGCCCCTCACTACCACCACTGCTCAAACCTGACGGTTCTCTGGCCCACTCCGCTGAGGAAAAAGCAAACTAGTTTGCCGCTCTCTTTGCGGAGTTTTCACGTCTGGATAGTAGTGGCGCTCATCCTCCCGATGCGCCTATTGGATGCGAGACGTGTATGTCGGAGATTCGCATACATCGAAAGGACGTCCGTAGAGTGCTGCATAATCTCGACGTGAACAAAGCTAGTGGCCCCGACGGGATACCAGCAAGTGTTCTTGGAACTTGTGCGCCTGAACTTTCTCCGATCTTGACACGCTTGTTTCGCCTCTCGCTAGAGACTGGAAAGGTGCCGAAAGCATGGAAGCTGGCTAACGTGCAGCCTGTGCCCAAAAAGGGCAGTCGTGCCGACCCGGCCAACTACAGGCCTATTTCAGTCACCTCCATACTCTTACAGAGTATGGAGGTGACTGATATAGCGTGTACTTAATAGCAAGCTCCTGGCAAACCTAGAAGCCAACGACATCCTCAGTGACCGACCATACGGCTTGCGCAAAAACCGGTCAACTTGGGATCTTCTAGCGTATGCCATTCACATCTGGAGTGAGGCCATTGAGAAGCACGGGGAAGCACTTGCTGTTTCCCTTGACATCTCCAAGGCCTTCGATAGGGTCTGGCACGACAGCCTGATTGCTAAGCTTCCTTCTTTCGGGTTACCCACTCAACTTTGCGTTTGGATTAAAGATTTCCTGAGAGATCGGTCCATTCGAGTGGTTATTGATGGCTGCTCGTCTGGCCAATTGGCAATTAATGCCGGGGTCCCTCAGGGGTCGGTTCTCTCAGCAACTTTATTCTTGCTGCACATTAATGATCTGCTTATGCCCGGTACCTTTGGGTATACAGACGACAGCACAGTTGCTGAGAGATATTATTTATTTATTTTTATTTATTATATATGTGTCCAGCGCCCGTGCTGGTGGGTCACAGATCCAGTCTCTCCGTGAGGACATGGTTGGGCGCTTGAACTTGTCCTTGAAGGCTATCTCCGAATGGGGTGATGCCAACTTGGTCAAGTTTAAAGCAGCTAAGACCCAGGCGTGTCTCTTCTCCGCAAAAAGGAGTCAATTCGAACCGGCTCCTACTTACCGAGGTGTAACCGTGCCGATAACCGATCGTATTGAGCTTCTCGCGGTATCACTAACTTCCACCCTCAATTTTGGTCCGTTTATCGAGGCTAAGGCTCAGCCGGCAGCAAAAAGTTGGGAATCCTAGCAAAGGTGAGACGATACTTCACACCGGAACAGATGCTCAATCTCTATCAAGCTCAGGTTCGGTCGTGTATCGAGTACTGCTCTCATCTTTGGGATGGATCTGTGAAATACCAACTGAACGCGCTTGAGTCTATCGAGTAACGGGCCAAGAGACTCATTGGCAACGATTCACTCGTCGAATGAAAGCTCCAGAGCCTTGAACACCGACGACAAGTTGCAAGTCTATCCGTTTTCTATCGGTTACATTTCATCGAGTGTGCGATGGAATTACACAATCTAATTCCGCGAAACCCGTTCCATCATCGGACTACAAGACAAACGGTGATGCGCCATCGTTACATGGTAGACATCCCACTCATACGCACGAAACGTTTTGGGAATACTTTCATTGTGCGTACTGCTAAGGAGTGGAATTCCCTGCCGGAGTCTGTGTTTCCTGATCGCTATGTTACCAAGTTGAGAACTGTGTTCTCCGACGCCGGCAGGGATTCCTCTTGGGGCACCTTTTGGAGGCCAACTCCTTGGAGTTCGGCCAAATCCGCCTTGAGGGCGAGGTTCTCTTTCTGGAGATCTGCCATAGCGGCGAGGTTCTTTTACTGGAGATCTGCCATGGCAGCCGTAGGGCGGGCGACCTCCGACCGCAGCTTGGACAACTCGTCCGTCGCCGCTGATAACTTTGCCTTGGGGTGTATATTTAGTGCTTTTCCACAAACCATGGCACACAATTTCCTGTCCTGTGTGCCCTGTCAACTGTTCACCGCGGGACTTGATGGAAGCTACCGATGGTGCCAAACTTATTGCCCAGTTCTGGGCAGACACCATTTTTTTAAAACTGATTAGCCCACTCTTGACCTCGATCATTTAGCTATCTAAGAAGAAGAATGTGAACTAATACCGTTATAATATTATATTTCAGGAAGTCTACCACAAATCCATGACACTAAAGGAAGCCATCAAGTCTGCACTTACAATCCTCAAGCAAGTAATGGAGGAGAAGCTTTCGGAGAACAATGTGGAGGTGGTAACCATGACTCCTGGCTCTATGTTCCATATGTTCACCCGGGAACAGCTCGCTGAGGTCATTAAAGATATACCTTGAGTTCATAGAAGTATCAGTTTAGCGGTGTAACTATTTTATTCTAAAAACCTTCTATAACTTATTGGAACACTAAAAATAAAATAGTTACAATCTTTAAACGCGTTGTTGTATGGATGTAAGTTGAAGTAATATTTGAAGTAAATTGTAATTAATTTGAAAGTACTGTAGACTTTTGTATTATATGTAAAATTACAGACGAATTGTTTTAGTTTCGAACCTAAAATCAAAGATCTACCTTTAGTGGCAACAATCATAAAAATTACATTCCATTTTGCGTCATTTAAAAAGTATTCTTTCTCATCTCACGGCATTTATGTAATGTAATAAAAATAAATTTTATATTTCTTGGTGGATCTTCGACTCTTCGTAGGTGTGTTGCCTAAAATTTATGAGAAACGTCGGACAAGAGGCCAGTAGTATGCAATTCATTTAACTGCATACTATTGGCCTAACGTCCGAAGTTTCTACTTGGTACTCATACATTTCGCTGATTGCCTCTCTCAATTAATCTGAATATAGGTACTGATATAATTATCTATGGAATGTATGTAAAAATATATGTAAATAATTTATTTCAAATGTAACTTCGGTGGAAGAAATTTTTGAATCTTACAGTAAGTAAATCGCTGTTTAATAAAAATATCATCGATTTTTATCGACTGTATTTTATTTAGTGTATCCTCTTCGTAATTTGTCTAATTATTTAGTTAGTAGGTAGCTCGGTAGGTATCATTTGTAGTTTAATGTTGATTTTTTGTTTAATCTTATTAGTTTTTCTTCTTTATTTACCTTAGTAAATTGATTTTGGAAACAAAAGTTCCTCAGGCCTATTTGTGTTCGGAAAAGCATCGAACTGCTTTGACGATCACAAATAGGATTGTCTATTGATGAACTAAATCGATAATCCAATACTTATATATAAATTAAAGCAGACTACACACAGCAGCCCTTTAAGTAGGTATTGTGAGATATAAAAAAAAATCATTTATTTCAGGTCCAAGACCCATATAAAATAAAAGCAAAATACACAAATTCAAACAATTGCTCGGCTTCCTAATTTAAAATACATACAAAAATATTCAAAGATATATTAAAAGTCAATTAGTTTATAATAATAAATAAAAAAAATCATGTCAAATTAAATACAAATTAAATGTCAAATTAAATTTCGACGACGATATTCAAAATGTAAATTGATACTCTCGAGTTTTTACCTAAAACACACTTCGTCGTTGCGCTTGCAAAAGGCGCTATGTGGTAAATATTCGTTTTCGTTCTTTTATGCAGTTTCAATCGTTATTTTAATACACACATGCTGTAAAACAGCTATCTAATAAACGAAATATTTAAAGGGTTACCTTTCAATATTGCGTTTATCAGATAGCTGTTTTTACAGCATGTGTGTACTAAAATAACGATTGAAACTTCATAAAAGAACGAAAATTGACTATTCACTACATAGCGCGTTTTGCAAGCGCAACGACGACTTCTTGTCTCATGGTTAAAATAAAAAATCTGTTAATATAGATTTTATATAAATTTGATCTCAATATTCAATATATTTGTTGCATTCCACACTTAATGGTAATGGATCAAAATAATTTTTTGTTTCCTTTTTCGTTGTTGAGAGGCTCGCGTTTGATCACTGATGGTAAGGTCGAAGATGAAGCACGCTTGCCTTGAAGTAACCTAGTTAGTAACTACTACTGTGTATACCATATTTGCTATTAGGGCATTACAAAGTGCGTAGTTTTTGTGGTGGGTGTCAATTTCATGATTTTCTGGGTATATAAGAGCTCAAAATCGGCACCTACTTATTCCCGATGTACAGCATGCGTGGATATATTGACCTTCACAATGGCAACTTTAAAATTTTGATGGCAAGCGATGATGTGATCGAAGATAAAGCGCGCTTACCTGGAAGTAACCTTTTGAACCGTGATTAAAGACCCCCAGGTTATAGCTATCATGAAACACAGACTCCGGCAGGGAATTCCACTCCCTAGCTGTACGCACAATGAAACTAGGTATGTATTCCCAAAAGGCTTTATGCGTATGGGTGAGATGTCCACCAAGTAACGATGGCGCATCGCCATTCGTCTTGTAGTGCGATGATGGAACGGGCTTGGTGGAATTAGACTGCCATTCTGTGTGGTAGAATATCGATAGGCTTGCAACACGTCGCCGATGTTAATGAGCCTTAACTATTTTAATTTCGGCAGTTTAACAATATTCATTATTTTATTTTCTCTATTCACATTCACACTAACTTCTGTGAAATAGAAATGAAAATTGTTTTTTCTTCAATATCTAATGGATTATGATTACGCAACTGAGTTTCAGGAGGGGCGGAAAGGCTAAGTAGACAATAATTACCAGTATGTGTTCATGTGCATTTGTTTACAATTATTTTGTAGTAACTACACCATCAATGACATTATAATAATTAGATAATAATATTTATTAATCTTACTAATATTATAAATGCGAAAGTTTGTGAGGATGGATGGATGTATGTTTGTTACATTTTCACGCAAATGCTACTGAACGGATCCGAATGAAATTTGGCAAGTAGATAGTTGTCATGGAATTGCCACGAGATCCAGATTCAAGCAGTAAAACCTCCCACGCGAACAACGTCGCGGGAGAAGCTATGTAGTTATGCATTTTAATATTAGAACTTCATTATTTTGACAGGCCCGTTGGTATAGTGGTCAGTGGCCCTGACTACTATGCGCAAGGTCGTGGGTTCGATTCCCACCTAGGACAAATGTTTGTGTGATGAGCACGGTCATTTGTTCTTTGTCTGGGTGTAATTTATCTATAATATGTATGTATTTAGAAATATATATGTATGTTTATCAGTTGTCTAGTACCCATACCACAAGCTCTGCTTAGTTTGGGACTAGATGGCGTTGTGTGAAAAGTTGTGGAATATTATATTATTATTATGGTGGTGTAGTTGCCAAATAAATTTTCTAGGTACTCGTTTAGAGAGCTTACCATTGGCCAGACTTAAGAGTCGTAGGTTCGAAGGTACTGAGTTCGAACCCAGTCAGGCATACTACATCCCATTCCCTCTCATAGGGAGGAGGCCTGTATCCCAGCATGTTATAGGCTTATTATGTACACCCCAGGGCTTTGTTGTCAATACATCGTATGCGCTGTGTCTTCCCTAAAGCCCGATTTACACTTCAATAAGTACAGTAGCAAGTTAACTTGCGTCATCGGCGAGTTAAATTGTTATTGTAGTTTGAACGGCAAAAGCGAGTTAAGTAGTAAGTTGTTGATTAAGTTGAGCTAAATAGATCGCGATCCTATTTTTCGGCGAGTCCAGTGCGAAGTAGCCCCCTCTCTCACGTCTCCCGCACCCCGCCAACTTAACTGGCTGGCCATGTAGACGGGCGAGTTTAGTACAGTCCATAAATTTGAGGGTTGCGGCCGCAAACACGTGTTATTTTCTTTACGTCTTCTTGGGCAACTTATGACTACTCACTCGCCTACGTTTGGACGCTACTTACTACTTATTACTTAACTGTCTGAGTTCTTAACTGGTTACTGTACTTATTGAAGTGTAAATCGAGCTTTACCGCCACTGGTGTAAGCTAGGGCTTAATTTTAAAATTTTGTTGCTAACTGTGTTGTTCAAATCTAGTTGATAGCGGCGATTCCTGAGCTACAATGGACCGATTCTTCTAGTTCGCGCAACACCATTCAAGGTCTATCCAAACTGAGGCTTGGACGGCAGACTGTGTAAAATGAATTTGTTAACTAAAAGACTTGTGCTATGCTATAATACATTAACGATTCAATTTTATTTCTGTTTTATTGTAACTAGCAAACTGAACAGATTAATGACTTCTCAGCCTTAATAGAAACGACGTTAAAATAATGAGGGAAGGACGAAGGTCCAACTCCATCCTGAAGACTACAGCGGGAGGTACAATTCTCCTTTGTTAAGTGATGTTGTTAGAAAATGTATTCTCAACAACAGCCTAGTCTACAAATTGATTATAAGTTTACTTACATAGTAATAAGTATCTGACTTTTTTTTGTTTTGCTAATCCATATGAACAGGACTGGTATCGCCAACGTTGGTGATAAGTCTGCATTCTGCAAGACTGAAGTGGGGTAGGGTGGGACAGATCTACAGGATGCACGAGGACAGATGGGCTAGTATTGTCACGGGATGGGTGCCTCAAAACGGACGTTGTAGCCGAGGCAGGCCTAAGAAGCGATGGCGAGACGATTTGGACCCATTCCTTAAGATTGAAGAAAGATTTGGGAGAGGCTTTTGCCCAGCAGTGGGACAACATAGGCGACAAAATTAAGCCATATGGATGTTGCACTGAATTAAAGATTTTTTTATCGGTTATAGCCCCACTATTTATACTGCATCTGAGATGTTTGCGCAGTACCTACCAAACTGATGGCTTAAAAGGCCGTCATTTTCTTTTTGTTATTATTATCACGGATGAGCCCATAAGATACCTGTTCACTCTTGCTTTAAAAGCTGACGGGTAATATGTGGCACAGACGCCGACAGAGTTCTACATCCTGGCTGTGCGCACAATAAATTTAGAGGAGAAGCGCTTAGTACGATAAGACTGTATATCGATCAAGTGTGGTTGGTACCCTGCAGTACCGTACCGTTTACGTTTGGTAGACTGGTAGTAACAGGGGCATAGAGGGATTAGGTCGTGGAGCGCCTGCACACCCTCTGAAGTACAATCTGTAGAAGACCGACAGGGAAGCATACTAACATCGTGTTTATATGTTGTTTGAACTAAATCAATAAATTTAATGTGACTGCCCCTAAAAAAACCATTTCAACATAGGCGGCCCATCTACTGAGGCTATTTGGGAATGAAGAATTAGCCGTGTATCATGTATGTTGTCCCAAAATGTTCTCCAAAGAGCCAGAAAGCTTCTGTGCGGGATCTAGGGAGGCTGTTTTTTTTTCGATGATTGTCTCGTGTTTGACCACTATCTCACTTGATGGTAAGCGATGATGTGGGCGAAAATGAAGCAGGCTTACCTAGAAGTAACCTCTTTGATTTAAAGAGCCCCAAGTTACAGCTATCAGGAAATGCAGACTTTGGCAGGGAATTTCTTTCTTTACTTTTAGCTGTACGCACAATGATATTATTCTTAAAAATTTTGGTGCATATGGGTGGGACGTGCACCATGTATAAAGATAGCGCATCGCCGTTAGCTGGACTAGCATCAAGGATCTTCTACCTACTAACTGGATTGCTTACGAATGATTCAAAGAATACAGAAAGTCTTTCTTAGCTGGTAGACAATAGAGTATAAACTTGCACGCATAAAACTGAAGGAACTATTCGTTCCGAGCGAGACAGTGCCGTGTGTGGACTGTGTCCCTTTCTTCTGTGTGTCAGATTAAAAATATTTATTTCAATGGTAATTTTTTCGACCTGTCTGTTGTAGTAATAACACCTAGTTTTAAACTTCTTTGGAATTCTATCTTTAAAATGAATTACCATTATTACTGTATGCATATTAATGAAAATTAAAGTTATTTTACCATGCAATCACAAGATGTTTAAAACAAAAAAAAAATGGAATTTGTAACAATTAGTAGTAATATATTATACTATACATGGCAATTACTACGTTGCTGTCTGACGTTTACTTGACATCTGTATGTTTGTAAATTTGCATTATATTTAATTTTGTGAGTTTTCGTAATATTAAAGTGCAAGATACTGTAACCATGGTAAGAACGTGTTTTGTGGTTAATCGCAAGAGTGAAGGGTACCCCAAGTCTGGAATTTCCTTTTTTAAGTAAGTTTTGTGACTTTGTTTACAAATTGCATTTAGGGTGACTATGTTTTCATTGTAAAAGTGGATGTTCTTCTCTTTATTCTTCTTATTTATTATTGAAGTGAAAACTTCTTTAGCGGCGTTGTGCACTTTTTTGTAATGGGTAAAAAATGTTAAACTCGCGTCAGGATACGTGACCTGATCGAAAATTCGTAAGACGGACGGAGAGTCTAAGAGATAAACTTTTTAATGTAATATAAATTGTCATGTTTGTGTACGACAGCGCAATAAATAAATATTGTATTGTAGCAAGATGAATTTTGTTTTGAATCTATCTTAACCATAAATATTAAAATATTGTTCTCATCAATCTATTATTATTTTAGATTCCTGTTAAAGCGAAACAAATAAATGTTGTAAGTACTATAATATTGAAACCCACTAAAGAAAAGAATATACAACCTGTACTGGGCACATTCAAAGATCTGGTAAGTGAAAGTTATGAAAGGAGTCAAATTAATAAGCATAAAAGTCGACATTTTAGTTGATTTATTTACTTTTGCTTAGCAAATTGATGGCAAAAATAATTTATATCATTTTGGCCAAAAACTCAGCTACGCAAACTTGCTTACAAGTGTAGTTTATTATATTAATAATTACTTATAACTTAATTACTTAACTTTTATCCACTGCAGTTAGTTAATGTCGACAAATAATAATAGTAATTCATAATTTAAAGATTATTTCCATACTTTTAACTAATAATAGTGTAATACATTTTTTAGGTTTGTATGTCAAGCCAATCTTGTAACAATCCTGCAGCTGCAACATATGAGGAACTAGAAAATATAGAACCAACCTAATAATAATAACCTTATAATTGTCATTCGATCTGCCTCCTTTATGTTTAGAATTATGTTTGTTAATAATATTGATTTCTAACCTTAAATAGCACATGTGGTATTAGCCTGTAATTAATTGTTACACTTATAAATGTAATATGACTGTTTCATACAAATGTATAGTGTAAACAATTGTAGGTTAACCTAAATAAATATATACATAAATAAATTATATCTCTTCTGTTATTCTTTCTATTTATAATCATCGTTTTTCATGAAGGGTTTTAGTAGTTTTAATTATATATAAACACTAGTACTCACGCGGGGCTTCGCTCCCGTGGATTCTATCACGGTAAAAACATAACTCTCCTTTTTTGCAGTCAAGTAAAAAGTAGCCTATAACCGTTGTCTGTAAGACAAGCTCAGTCACTGGCTACTTTTAAAAGCTCGGTTGCTAATTATTTTCATTCCAATTTATGACTATTCTTTTGTTTTCTCTCCACTTGATGTTAAAGAACACATTATATACAGTATTGTATTATTTAATTACCTATGTATTACATTGTATTTATATGCATATATATATATTTGCATATACATTTATTTATTTTAATAAATAAATATTTTTTGTTTCTCTGTTTTTATGAGTAATATAGTTAGTACACTAATTTAGCCCTCCCCACTTTAATCAAAGTTTTTAAAGTCCTTCCAAAGGTTGTCTGGAAGATATCGCTTTCAGCGATAAGACCGCCATTGTTACCATAGAATAAGCAATATTGTTAAATAGGTGTGTTTAAATTTTGGTGTACAATAAAGTATATTCTATCAATCTATCTATCTTCCTCAAGCCTCAAGCTACTTCCATACCAAATTGCATCCAAATCCACCCAGTACTTTCAAAGATTAGCGCGTTCAAGCAAACAAACAAACAAACTTTTCCGCTTTATAATATTAGTATAGATTGCATCATTTTATTTTTAGTCTACTGGTTCTGACCGTACAAGTGTCGAATAAACGTAGATTACCAATTAATGCACGTTTATTTGGACGTCTATACCACTGCCTATCAAGGCCAAGCCTTCGAAGAATTGTCAGCTGGTGATTCTGTTATTAATTCTGTATCTGCAATAATCGTATTTGTATCACGGGTCTTAACCACTTTGAAAGTTTATAATTCAAGGCAATAAAGTCTGCTTAACAAAACCAATTTAGCATTTAGCCCGCATAAGGAAGGGTTTATTATAGAAATTAGCGCGCTCAATATAAGTTCCTCAGATATATATTGAGAACTAGCTTTACGCCCACGTGGAATTCTGTTATATCGCGCTACCGAGCAACTGTTCAAAAATCTGAGATAGAAAGAACCCTATATAGTTCCCAGGGTTTTGAACTATCTCCATGCCAAATTTTTTCGAAAGCGACTCTGTGATTTAACCGTGAAAGCGTAACAGACCGACACAGGCCTTTGTATTTATAATTGAATTTATTTCTTTCTTTCTATTTAATAGGTTGTTAAGAAAAAAACCGGCCAAGTACGAGTCGGACTCGCGCATGAAGGGTATTTTTATAGGTAGGTAATGAATGGTACGGAACCATTACCTATAAAAAGCGCCAAAAAAATCACAACTGTTGTATGGGAGTCTCCCTTAAATATTTATTTTAATTAATTTTTTGTATTTTTTGTTATAGCGGTAACAGAAATACATCATTTGTAAGGTTAATAATAAGTGTCTTAAAAAAACCTGCAAATATTGCATCAAATAAAATTGTCCTTACGTTTATCACGAATTGATATACACACTACTAGAAAGAGATAGCTAGGTCCTTCGAGGGTATACTCTTCGGAACGGATTTGAGCTTCGCGTCCGCATTCCAGTTTAGGTACAAGTTCCTTGACTAGCATGCACAAAGAGTCAAATGTGATAAATTTTCCTTTTTGTATCCATAGACATATTGTAAGGTGCACAATAAAGTATATATTAGGTAATAAATAAATAAAATTTGAACACATTTAATATTGGAACAACGAACTTTATTCATACCAGAAAATACAAGTGGTCACAATCACAGAACAGATAAAAGAGGTTAGAAGGGAAATAGTTCCTGATTTGTATGAGAACGCGTGTCGCCGCTTGTCTCCCACGTCCCTTGTCTTTAGCTCCACTACAAGCAAGAGGCCCGTTACTAAAGATGTGATAAACGACTTAAAACTTTTAACGAACTTATTCGTTTATTTTTTATCAAAAGTCACTTACGTAAACTGCTTAATACGCTTATTTACTTTCTTACATTAAAAATAATGAAATTATGTTGTTTGCTTTTTTAGTTGGTTAAGTATAAGTATTGGTTTTTAAACGAAATCAATGAATTTTCTTTCGTACTAGGCAGGCTTAGGACTGACTGAATGAATAATATTATATAATTATGAAACTTTACTAAGTAGGTTAGTATTATTCTAAGATCTGTATTTATTAATAACTTGTCAAATAATAAACTACATTTTATTAAATTCAGGCGTACTTAAAAGTTCATTGATCTATTATATGTACATTTTGATTATTTACAAAATTTCCATTATTTCCTCAAACCATCAAGTCATTTATTCACATTCAGAAAAATAATTTTTTCTACTTTGCTCGTCAACAACCGGGTCCTCCATTCCGATATTATGTTAAAATCGGAATACGATAAAGTTTTATTACAAAAATTACACACAGCTGTTTTAGTCGCATGATTTCTCAAAAAAAAGTTCCAAATTATGTTATTCGAACTTCTACTCGTCATTTTGATACAGTAGTTATTCGAATTTACAGTTTAATTAGCTCACCAATTTGTTTTTGTAGAAAAAGTAGTCAAAATTAACACAATTACTTACACTATAAACTATTTACACTATTATTAACACAATTACCTATTAAACACAATTAACTACACCTAAAAACTATATTATATACAAGTCCAAAACTCACAGAATTATTTCCTTGGTAAGAAACAATTCACCACATGAAATAATGTTTTACACTATTTATGTTTACGTAAACAATTCCGAGTCACAACTTTTAATCAAATTGTTTCGGAAATTCACAAAACATGACGCTTTTCACCGGGCGGAGGAAACGCTACTAAACGTAAAAATCAAAATAAGTGATAAGCAACCCGTTTAAATTAAATTGGCGCTTTTAAAAGTGAACAACGGAAAGCATATTTAATTTGCTAGGTTTACCAATTTTGAGTAAGTCAACGCGATTCAGCACATAAACAAAAGATGTAAATATTTTAAACCTTAAAGTTTTTGAATTAAGGTCGATTTTCGCATAATTATTGTTTACTATCGATTAAAATTGAATCAGGCGCCATCTATCAGTTGTTACATAATTCATTTGAGCACGTTCTTACTTACGTGGTTATGAAAAGAAATTATCAAAACGCGGTTGCGTTTTAATTTTAACAAAAAGCTGAATAAACGGATAACTTTAAATGCTTTTATAAACAAGTCTGCTTATTCGTTTATTTTAAATAATATGTTATATTATATGCTTTTCGTTTAAACGCCCACCTCTGCCCGTTACGTATGCAAATTACGCACACAAATAAATTACACACACTTAAATCGAGAGCTTGCTACTGATTGTAACTCACTGTAGAAGACCGAAACGTCAATGGTTGAAGTGTTGAGAACGCGACGCATGCAGTACATTGTAAGCAGACTTGGTCATTATGTCGATTAAGCGAGTACACATCGGGCATTGTATATTTTTTGTAACTTGTTGCAATAATTTTGTTAATGTTTGGAATTTCATAGTGATTAGAATATTTTTATGTTTTTATAAAATTGTAATTAAATGTTATTTTCGACTTACCGATGGAAAGATATACCTCCTCGCTCTATACTTGCGAGGCATTTTAAAGCAGAGCTCTGTGTTCCGAAGTAGTACGAAGCGCACAAAACGCGGTGAATGAATTAATCGGTCGAGCTATGATTTTCGAATCATAACTGTGGCGCGCTCGCCACGCCCACATTACCATTCCAACCTTATTCATCTATTCCGTGGTCACAATCAACTTAAACAACACAATATGATTGGGAGTCGCTGATGGCTGCTACGGATTTGTGCTGGATTTATTAACCTTTTCGCCGACACGGACTTCAATAGAAGTTCCAGATTTTCGTGCCACCAGCGCCACGACGTCATTAGAAGCTTTTCATTTTAACATGTTATAAAAATACATTTACTGTATTTAAAAGCTTTGTTTCATTTTACTCTTGTTTTCAATTTTTCTACACAAAAGGAGCCCTTAATTGTCTTAAAATCGGCAAAAATAAAAACTACGAATATTTTTGATGTCCCCAGAACGCCAAGGACTTCATATGTAGTCGGCCAGTGATGTGACGCGAAAGTTATCATTGTTTGATTTCACCCTTTGAAATATTTATAAATATTTTTAACGAAAACAATTTGAGGTCAGTTAAATATGAACTTAATTAACTACTTTATAACAAGGGAAGATAGACGAATTTCGGCCTTCAGATGGATGTCGATCCGGAATTAAATAGTTGTTAGCAAACCTTGTCGATAATTATATTCCCATCTCTACAAAACAAGCTATAAGTCTATGATCGTCAATGCCCCAGGCGCCACGGACTATTATAGAAGTCGTTCTGTGACGTCATATGCGTACGAGACTGTCAAGGTCACTTTGGCATATTGCAGTCCACACTATGCCTTAGACTATTGCTTGTAACGATAGGTATTATTATATTTTATTAATAGTATAAGTAAACAAATGGGTAGTAAAATGAATGAAGAACTGGATTCAAATGAGCTTTTAAGCATTTTGCAAGGTGTGGAATCGGATTCGGAGTATTTTGTGGAGAACATTGAACCAGAAGATGATTCTGAGGTTTTCGGTTTCTCGGGGTGGCAGATTACATCAGTTTGTATGGAAAATTCAAACAACGCGGGGAGCGCGTCCCGCGTGTATATTGTGTTTTCGGTGCAGTGCTTAAGCCGCGGTCCCACAGCATGATAACGGTCTATTTTTCCTACTCCTCATCCCATACATTCGATCGTACGGGCGACGACGGGCCATCGCAGGGTTCATTGGATGCGACTGTTCCCACGGTCTGTCGGTCTAGCCCAAGGGCGGATCCACCGTTGTGGGCATGATGGGCATGCCCACAACCCTAATAGACTTGTGACGTCACACTTTCACGGTCTATTGAGATCGATGGCCTTATTATAAGACTTAAATAAAAATCGGCCATGTGCGTATCGGCTCACGAGCAGGGCCGGATTAACCATTAGGCGGAGTAGGCAACTGCCTACAGGCCCCGCATCAACTAGGGGCCCAGGCTCAGTGCACGCACCAAGAAAACATGTTTCTTCGAACAAGAATTTGATGTGCGTGTGAACTTAGGGTCCTCAATGTTATTTCACAAAATACAAATTGTTAGATTTAGTAGTAGAATTAAAAGTAAAAGTAAGAAAAGGGGCCCCGAGAATGCCATTGCCTTAGGGCCTCGGACGGGGTTAATCCGGCTCTGCTCACGAGCAGTGTAAGGTTCCGTGGTTTACTACGCTAACTAAAAAAAAGTGCGAGTCTATTAGCGAATTAAGTGTCGCCTGGTGCTTCTCACTTGCTGGTCATACTTACAACTCCTGAGGCAGCGTCAAGATGGTATCTATTTACCCAGTCTAGTGTCCCTATTTTGGCTTATAGTGGCTACTAGAAAAAAACTTTTTACCAAAAAATTAAACCGACTCCCAAAAAACACTACAAAGTGAAAAATAACTTTAATTTCGGTAGTCGGTGTCTTTAGTTTTGTATTTTCGTTTTTGGCACCGACTTCCGAAATTAAAGTTGTTTTTCACTTTGCAGTGTTTTTTGGGAGTCGGTTTAATTTTTTGGTAAAGAGTTTTTCTTTCAATCTTTTTAGTTGGTCTATTTTTAATTTACCTAGTTACAAGAGCCTAATTATCAACTACTTATCACCGCTAAAGTTTCGTGCCGATGGTTATACACCTCTATTTGTTACATGACATCATTCTTTGACTTCATTTCAAGTCCTTGGCGCTCAGAGATCGTTAAGCCTGCTCTTTCGAAAAAAGGTTGAAAAAGGCATTCAGATGAAGCAACTTTTCGTCGGCAATTACAGAGAAATTACATCTGAAAAAAATTGTTAGTAATCTACATGATATGAACCGTAATTTGGTTTAGCCACAATTTTTCTATCGGTATCACATAATAAGAAAAAAAAATGCCAAATCACCTCCAAATCATTGAGATGAAACCATTTTACTCCTTAATTTCTTATCAAAAGAGTATAAAAAAATATACTACTGCTTTGCAATACAAATGAAAATGATTTGGTTTTGTTACTTTTTACAAATATGTGTTATTTTTATTACAATAAATTAAAAATGCGTCCAATTAAAGACTGCGTTTAGATCACCCCCGCACTCGTCCACAAATTCAGTGCGGGGCGCATCGTGTTGCTAGGTGGACCTACGTCGCGTTGCGAGAGCTCAAGCACTACGAAATAATATCGTAAAATATTACTGCAAAAATTAATTTTGTAAATAGTGGAATAACTTTTTAACCGACTTTAGAAAAAGGAGGAGGTTCTCAATTCGTCTTGAACTTTTTTTTATGATGTTACTTCATTACTCGCAGATGGCTGGACCGATTAGGAAAATTCTTTTTTTGTTTGAAAGAGTATACGTTCTAGTTAGTTCCATTGTCGTCACGTTTGGATCTGATGATGGAATCATGGAGAAATCGAGGGAACTCTTCAAATATTATAGGCATACCTATAGCGTTTTGGGTATTTCTTATAATACCTTGTTTAGTTTCTCTTAAAAAGCGCCATTTGAGGAAGTAGAACTGATGACGAAGACCCCAGATGGCCATCGAAACTACTCAATAATAAGTATTTCGTGGATTGCGATTAGATTACTTGAATATGGATGTTAAGCACTTTATGCTCGTCACAATGCATATGGTGAAGTAGAGCTGATAGTGATGTACCAGGAGAACTCCTCAAAAATTAACGGCTCTGCACCGGGAAAAGCAATATTTTGTAAAAAATTATAAGTAGTTGACATTTTGGCTTTTGTAACTAGATAAATTACAAACTGACCCACTAAAAAGCGTGAAATAAAACTTATTATCAAAAAATAGAACCGGTCAGTTTGTAATTTATCTAGTTACAAAAGCCAAAATGTATCTATAAGTAGTGTTAGTGTTATAAACTCATAGTATTTTACAGTTTTAGTAGTGTTTAAATTTAGTTTGTAAAACATGGGAATAAGCAGAAACGAATGAAGAGAGGTCTAAAAAAATATTACAAACAAAAGGGTATACATTTATTATCAAGGTAAGTTTAAATTTTTATCTACATATTTCATTATAAACTATCGCTTTACTTACCTCGCATAAAAGTAGATAGCACAGAGTAAACGGACAGAGGGTAAGCTTCATACAACTGCGCTATGATAGGTACACTACTACAAGCAAGGCGCGTGTGTGCGCTTCGTCTCAGCGAGGCCTGGCTTGAGCCGATATGCACCGGTTTCTCTTCGTACGGACGAAGCCGCCAGTTGAGATAGAGAGACAGAGTTAAGATAATGTACAAGAGAAAGAAGAAAACGACAAAGAGAAGGAAATAGAACTAAGGAAAGAAAAATAGATTGATGAGAAAAATGAAGAAAACGAGAACGAAGAAGGACGAAAAGAAAACATAGAACAAGATTTTATATGGCTATCAAAATTTCTAAAAATAAAAGTGAACACGGAGAAATAAATGAGGATGAAGAAGTTCAACCAACCAAAACAATAAAAATACTTGCTAAAAGAAAGTTAAATTTCAGTGAATTTTAGTTATAATCTATTTGTTTATAAAAAATGTAACAAATAATATGACATACACTAGTAATAATTATACTACCTATCTACCTTACTCTAAGTTCCTACCTACATACCTACCTTACCTACCTACCTACCATTTTTCTCTTAATAGAAACCTTCCTCAGACTATAACGAATATTCGAAAAAAAAATCCGTATTGGTCCAGCCATTCCTGAGTTTTGCGCTTAGCAACACATTTAGCCATTAATTTTTATTTATATATAATTTAGTTAAAAAGATACATGAAGTTATTTACCTCATGTTTCAAGCCAGGCCGATCTATAATAGAGGTATAGTTTCTACAGTACATACTCAGTGCATCTATATCAATAGATAATAAATAAAAACAAAATTTGACCACTTTTGATGCGGTACAAATAAAAATGAATTTAACTTTCACGATGACTTGACCTTCTGTGATTTCGATACTCTGTGCCGGGACTAGGCGAAGCGACGACGCATGCTGGCGGCGCAGGCGCGGGCCGAGCGCGCCTCTCTTTTCTGTTGCATGCGGGTAGCGGAGAGCTGCGCGGAGTGGCGCGCGGAGAGGGGTCGTTAGCTCCGCCCAAATGGTCAAGGTTATTGGCATGAATACAAGCCTTAAATTCAATTCTGATTAGGGATGTGGTCTATGGTCTTTCTTTTATTTTTGTCTACTCCCGTGTTTTTTACGTTTATTACCGTAGGTATCTAAACGGCAGAACTTTTTATTGTATTTATAGTGTTTTTCGCCGTGTTCTTCGAAATGGAAAGTAAGTATGGATTTAAAAGTTATAACACACTTGTAGCAGTTTACTGTTCTTTTCTTTACTCACACTTTAACAGTCAGCGATCGACTATTAATATATTTGTTTACACGGAGTGTTTATCTGTTGAACGTTTCTTGAGCGATAAAATAGCAGACAGTTAGTCGCTTCTTCGCTGGCGGTGGGACAACTGCCTAACGAAATAGAAAAGCAATAGTCGAAAGATATAGGGAATGATTACCAGGTTATCTACTACAGCACAAACAATAAAAGAAACGGGGTGGCAATTGTCAACAACAACTTTTAATCTCGCGTTATAAATATCACACGGAAAAGCGACCGTTTAATCACCGTTTAACTTGCTCTGGATGATCAACAATTAACCAACATCATATTAGCCTATTACCTCACCTGCATGCACAAAAACAGAATGGGCACAATCCTGGGAAGACATGAACGACCTCATCTAGAACATTCCAGCAAACGAATACAAGATAATAGGGGGGAATGAATGGACACGTGGGTACCAGAGATATCACAGGAAATAATATACATTACATGGTGTGTTTGGGATAGGCGAGTTAAACAAAAAATTAGAAAAAATACTAAAATTTGCAGAAAGAAATGCACTTACACTAATAAACACGAATTTCAAAAGAAACCAGAACATTTGAGCACTTATAAATGTGCAGGTAGAGCGTCACAGATAGACTTTATCATGTCCGACAAGACCGTAAAACGAAAGTTTAAGGACGGTAAAGTAATACCTGCTGATGATCTTACATCACAGCATCACATACTCGTGTTAGTGTACGAGCTACCAAAGCCTATAAAAATTAAAATAGATAGAACAGCAAGAACTAAATGCAGAGAGACCGATTTGGACGTAGGCTATGCCAACGCAAATGATATCTGGTCTAAGTTTGAAACCTGGTACAGGACAAAAGCGGCAGGGATCCTAGGAGTCTCTAAAGGACATCATAATTGTAGCAAGATCGTAAAATAAAACAGATCTTTTTAAAAAATGGCAGAGTTCTAAACTAAAGGAAGATATGTACCGAATGAAGTGGCGAAACAGGATGTTAAAAGTCGTATAGCACAAGAGGTCGCCAAAAACAACCTAAAGTTCTATGAAAGTCTGGAGAATGCTAAAAATGCAAACGAAGTACTGAAATTGGCAAAACGCAAACATAAAGCATCCATGAACATAAAAGTAAATAAAAAAATCAAATGTAAGGACCAAAAGAAATTACTAACAAACAATACAGAAATTAACGAGAGATGGTTCGAATACTATAGTAAACTATTGAAGGATGATTTTCCTAACGAAAATCAACCGCCATGTGCACCCACACATGGTCCAATACCAACTATAAATGAGTACGAGGTGAGAAATGAATTAGGTAAAATGAAAAGCCGCAAAGCCAGACGAAGTAACCGCAGATCTGTGGAAAAACTAGGCCCAGTAACTGAAGCTTGGTTAGCAAAGCTATGCAATATCATCATGATTACAAATCGTATTCCAGTATCTTGGCGCCAGAGCATACTGCCGGTCTACACATACAAGGGCGATGCTGCGCAGTGTGAAAACTAGAGGTATAAAATTGACCGCTCACACACTCAAAAATATGGGAACGAATCATCAACAACCGTCTAACAAAATAAAGTCACTCACAGAGTCAGCGCCGCATGGCTGAAGTGGCGCTCATTAACCGGCGTGCTTTGTGATCCCTGTATCACAACAAAAACTAAGAGGAAAGTATACATAACGGCAGTGCGCCCGGCGATAATCTACGGTACCAAGTGCTGGACAGTCAAAAAGACATATGAACAAAAAGTACATACCAACGAAATGAAGATGCTTAGGTGGGTGGGAGGTGTGACTAGACACGATAAAATACGAAACGAGTATATACGAGGCAGTTTCAAAGTCGCAGCAATGGCTGACAAAATTATCGAGAATCGCCTTCACTGGTATGGTCACATCAAAAATCACCAAGAGGACCACATTATAAATATTGCCCTATAACTTCCAGAACAAAAACGTAGCAGGGGCCGCCATTAACCTGGTAGTTACAGATAAAGAGAGACCTCGAGAAAGCCCAATTGCCTGAAACGACAACCCAAGACAGACTGACCTGGCGCAGGAAAGTGAGGATACCGGACTCCAAATTAACTGGGATCAGGGATGAATATATGTAGATATCGTTTTTTCTTCTTTCCAACCGACGACAAAAAGAGGAGGTTATCAATTCGACGCGTATATATATATATACCGAGCAAGTCAAAGTGACATTATTTAAGGCCTTCTGTCAATCTTTCTACACCTGCAGCCTGTGGACTAAGTACACGCAGCGTACATACAGTGCTCTGCGAGTACAGTATAATAACGCGTTCAGGGTACTGTTCGGGCTGCCTCGCCACTGCAGCGCTTCAGCAATGTTTGCGGTGAAAAGCGTGGATGGTTTTCATGCCATCATGCGGAAGCGTTGTGCATCCCTAATGAAGCGCATGCGGGCCAGCTCGAACAGCCTTCTGAGAGTGTTCGTGGGCCGCTGGGACTCGCCGATGTGGCGGCACTGGATGCGACTACACACTACGGGTGGTCGTGTCCAGGGTTTGCCATAAACTGGCACCCCTGTGCGGTACCACCTTACGGTTACTTTTATTTTGTGTTATTTTTATTTTATTTTTTGTGTACTAACAATAGCTGTATAAGATTTGTGTTACTAACAGAATATGGACAACTCGTCTGAAATAAATGTCGTCTCGTCTGAAAAAAATAACTTTAATTTCGGTAGTCGGTGTCTTTAGTTTTGTATTTTCGTTTTTGGCACCGACTTCCGAAATTAAAGTTGTTTTTCACTTTGCAGTGTTTTTTGGGAGTCGGTTTAATTTTTTGGTAAAGAGTTTTTCTTTCAATCTTTTTAGTTGGTCTATTTTTAATTTACCTAGTTACAAGAGCCTAATTATCAACTACTTATAACCTTTTACAAAATATTGCTTTTCCCAATGCTGGGCCGTTAATTGTTGAGGAGTTCTCCTGGTACTTCACCATCAGCTCTACATCACCATATGCATTGTGACGAGCATAAAGTGCGTAACATCCATATTCAAGTAATCGAATCGCAATCCACTCAATACTTATTATTGAGTAGTTTCGGCGGCCATCTGTGGTCTTCATCATCAGTTCCACTTCCTCAAATGGTACTTTTTGAGAGCAACTGCACAAGTTACTATAATAAATACCCAAAACGACATAGGTGTGCCTATAATATTTGAAGAGTTCCCTCGATTTCTCCAGGATCCCATCATCAGATCCTGACGTTTATGAAAATGGGACCAATATCGAAGTATACCCTTTCAATCAAAAAAAGAACTTTCCAAATCGGTTCAGCCGTCTTCGAGTAATCGATGATCATACATTAAAAAAAAAATATAATAATAATAATAAGACATTTATTTCAGACGAGTTGTCCATATTCTGTTAGTAACACAAATCTTATACAGCTATTGTTAGTACACAAAAAATAAAATAAAAATAACACAAAATAAAAGTAACCGTAAGGTGGTACCGCACAGGGGTGCCAGTTTATGGCAAACCCTGGACACGACCACCCGTAGTGTGTAGTCGCATCCAGTGCCGCCACATCGGCGAGTCCCAGCGGCCCACGAACACTCTCAGAAGGCTGTTCGAGCTGGCCCGCATGCGCTTCATTAGGGATGCACAACGCTTCCGCATGATGGCATGAAAACCATCCACGCTTTTCACCGCAAACATTGCTGAAGCGCTGCAGTGGCGAGGCAGCCCGAACAGTACCCTGAACGCGTTATTATACTGTACTCGCAGAGCACTGTATGTACGCTGCGTGTACTTAGTCCACAGGCTGCAGGTGTAGAAAGATTGACAGAAGGCCTTAAATAATGTCACTTTGACTTGCTCGGTATATATATATATACGCGTCGAATTGATAACCTCCTCTTTTTGTCGTCGGTTGGAAAGAAGAAAAAACGATATCTACATATATTCATCCCTGATCCCAGTTAATTTGGAGTCCGGTATCCTCACTTTCCTGCGCCAGGTCAGTCTGTCTTGGGTTGTCGTTTCAGGCAATTGGGCTTTCTCGAGGTCTCTCTTTATCTGTAACTACCAGGTTAATGGCGGCCCCTGCTACGTTTTTGTTCTGGAAGTTATAGGGCAATATTTATAATGTGGTCCTCTTGGTGATTTTTGATGTGACCATACCAGTGAAGGCGATTCTCGATAATTTTGTCAGCCATTGCTGCGACTTTGAAACTGCCTCGTATATACTCGTTTCGTATTTTATCGTGTCTAGTCACACCTCCCACCCACCTAAGCATCTTCATTTCGTTGGTATGTACTTTTTGTTCATATGTCTTTTTGACTGTCCAGCACTTGGTACCGTAGATTATCGCCGGGCGCACTGCCGTTATGTATACTTTCCTCTTAGTTTTTGTTGTGATACAGGGATCACAAAGCACGCCGGTTAATGAGCGCCACTTCAGCCATGCGGCGCTGACTCTGTGAGTGACTTTATTTTGTTAGACGGTTGTTGATGATTCGTTCCCATATTTTTGAGTGTGTGAGCGGTCAATTTTATACCTCTAGTTTTCACACTGCGCAGCATCGCCCTTGTATGTGTAGACCGGCAGTATGCTCTGGCGCCAAGATACTGGAATACGATTTGTAATCATGATGATATTGCATAGCTTTGCTAACCAAGCTTCAGTTACTGGGCCTAGTTTTTCCACAGATCTGCGGTTACTTCGTCTGGCTTTGCGGCTTTTCATTTTACCTAATTCATTTCTCACCTCGTACTCATTTATAGTTGGTATTGGACCATGTGTGGGTGCACATGGCGGTTGATTTTCGTTAGGAAAATCATCCTTCAATAGTTTACTATAGTATTCGAACCATCTCTCGTTAATTTCTGTATTGTTTGTTAGTAATTTCTTTTGGTCCTTACATTTGATTTTTTTATTTACTTTTATGTTCATGGATGCTTTATGTTTGCGTTTTGCCAATTTCAGTACTTCGTTTGCATTTTTAGCATTCTCCAGACTTTCATAGAACTTTAGGTTGTTTTTGGCGACCTCTTGTGCTATACGACTTTTAACATCCTGTTTCGCCACTTCATTCGGTACATATCTTCCTTTAGTTTAGAACTCTGCCATTTTTTAAAAAGATCTGTTTTATTTTACGATCTTGCTACAATTATGATGTCCTTTAGAGACTCCTAGGATCCCTGCCGCTTTTGTCCTGTACCAGGTTTCAAACTTAGACCAGATATCATTTGCGTTGGCATAGCCTACGTCCAAATCGGTCTCTCTGCATTTAGTTCTTGCTGTTCTATCTATTTTAATTTTTATAGGCTTTGGTAGCTCGTACACTAACACGAGTATGTGATGCTGTGATGTAAGATCATCAGCAGGTATTACTTTACCGTCCTTAAACTTTCGTTTTACGGTCTTGTCGGACATGATAAAGTCTATCTGTGACGCTCTACCTGCACATTTATAAGTGCTCAAATGTTCTGGTTTCTTTTGAAATTCGTGTTTATTAGTGTAAGTGCATTTCTTTCTGCAAATTTTAGTATTTTTTCTAATTTTTTGTTTAACTCGCCTATCCCAAACACACCATGTAATGTATATTATTTCCTGTGATATCTCTGGTACCCACGTGTCCATTCATTCCCCCCTATTATCTTGTATTCGTTTGCTGGAATGTTCTAGATGAGGTCGTTCATGTCTTCCCAGGATTGTGCCCATTCTGTTTTTGTGCATGCAGGTGAGGTAATAGGCTAATATGATGTTGGTTAATTGTTGATCATCCAGAGCAAGTTAAACGGTGATTAAACGGTCGCTTTTCCGTGTGATATTTATAACGCGAGATTAAAAGTTGTTGTCTTATACAATTGCCACCCCGTTTCTTTTATTGTTTGTGCTGTAGTAGATAACCTGGTAATCATTCCCTATATCTTTCGACTATTGCTTTTCTATTTCGTTAGGCAGTTGTCCCACCGCCAGCGAAGAAGCGACTAACTGTCTGCTATTTTATCGCTCAAGAAACGTTCAACAGATAAACACTCCGTGTAAACAAATATATTAATAGTCGATCGCTGACTGTTTACACTGCCGCATGCCGGCGAGGTCTCGCCCCATTAGTTTGTCGCCGAGCGACAAGAGGTATCAAAGATAATACTTGCTCAGCGATCACTCGGCGGTCAGAACTCACGCTGAGAGCGTGACTAAATTATCTGAACTACACACTCACTACTCGGCAACTCGTTTTCAGATGCTAGCTCTACTCGCTACTCGTTCATCGCCGGCAGTGGGACAACTGCCTAAAGAAGAAAATACTATAATTTATTGAGTAAAATTGGTTCCAAATCGAAACTGTTTGACTATTTAATTGGACGAAATCGAGTCTGACTTCCTCCAACGATTATTTACATTCCTAAGACCAAAGTCCTGATGCTTGTAAAAAAAGAAATAAACAAATTCAAAAGTCGAGTCGAGCGAGTTTGTACTCCGACTCGCACTTGGCCAATTTTCGGGTGGTTGTGCCCACAACCTTTTTTGAGGGCTGGATCCGCCCCTGGTCTGGCCTGAAGCGATCTAGCCTGTGAGAAAACGGGTAGTGGGACCACAGCATTAGAATGCCCGGCCTGACGGGTAGGTAAACGCTGCCGTTACATGAGTAAAGAAAAGAACAGTAAACTGCTACAAGTGTGTTATAACTTTTAAATCCATACTTACTTTCCATTTCGAAGAACACGGCGAAAAACACTATAAATACAATAAAAAGTTCTGCCGTTTAGATACCTACGGTAATAAACGTAAAAAACACGGGAGTAGACAAAAATAAAAGAAAGACCATAGACCACATCCCTAATCAGAATTGAATTTAACGATCTCTGAGCGCCAAGGACTTGAAATGAAGTCAAAGAATGATGTCATGTAACAAATAGAGGTGTATAACCATCGGCACGAAACTTTAGCGGTGACCGTTATTGCGCAGAAGTAAAAATTAAGGTACCTGTGGGGGGCTAGCGGAATGAAGGGCGGGCGTGCATAGCGCCGATTGGCTCTCCAGCCGGATTATGTTCCCCGCGCCGATACGACGCTCCGCGCACATCCCGTGTACAGTCGCGTCATTAATTGTATTGTTATTGCTGTTAATTTTTGTTGTTGTTTTTTTTGTAAGTTTGAATTTGTTTGTTAAATTTAGTTTTTTAGTTTGTAACTTTAAAGTGAATATAGCTAGAAGAAATACTGATTTGAAAAGACAGGCAAGGAAAATGGTTTATGTCGTGAATTGCTTTTTAAAAAGGGAATCTAACGAATGAATTGATTCTTTGAAACAAATTAAAAGTGAGATTGACGAAGCTACAAATACTTTACTCAGTGATTCGGACAGCATCACTGTAAATTTGAGAATGGTTCTCTGTAGATTCAGATTAGACTTAAATCTAAAATAAAATAAAAAAATAAATAACAAATAATGTTTTTATTTTTATACTCCCCACAAAACTTGTTAAAAATTATATCTTAGGTACCTACTATAAAGCCTTGGACATTGACATTGGAGATAAACTATTTATTAAAGTATAGGTAATATTATTTGCATGCGCGACAGTACTCATGCGCAGCTATCCTCTACATTTCGTTCAGCGCTAGACCTGCTATTTGACATTACATTAAAATAATGTCATTAACGTTATTTAGCTAATAATTGTATTGCGTGCGCGACAGTACCCATGCGCAGCAATCCCCTCCACGTATCGTTCAGCGCTAGACTTACGTGCCGCTACTTATACCTCATTTCTTATAGCTCTAATTGAATTAAATTTAAATTAATTAATTTGTTTCTTTGATACTTATAATTTATACTGTTTTCCTTACTAGGGATACTGTGAAATAAAACAAATATGTAAATATTTAATCCGTTTTTATTTATATCCGTAAAATTATAAATAAAACTTAACATAACGCGTATAAATCTAATTCATCGATATGACGATACCCTCATCACTACTGTTTGCTATATATTTCGTTATACATTTATAGCTTGGCGCTGGCGAGGCATCGGCGTTCTGTGTACGTTGGCGGTGAAAAGGTTAACGTGGTCTTCCCGTGAATTAAAAATTATATCTATACTATTACGTCAAGCAAAACTGTTAAAAAGAAAATTACTCAGGCAGATGAGTAGGTATACAATTTGGCACAGTTAAAGTTTATATAGAGAATGCAGAAAGATAATATCTTTATACGTTCAAACTTAAAATTCAATTTTATTTTGGATGAATTTCGACACTGCGCGACCAATAGTTTTATTAAGTAAATAAAACTTCTTTTTATTAATAAATAAATCTGCATAAAATTGTATTACAAAAAACAATATCACAAACAAATGCATTGTTACATTTTTGTAAAATAATTATAAAAATACTAACAAAAGTTTTATGCCTAAATCTAAATAGGTAACTAGGTATACATATATTTTTTTAAATAACAACCATTTGATATGGCTAAGTTTGGAATATTGAACATTCTTAAGTATGTTTGATTATTGTAACTTCATGACTAACAACACAGACTGTTATGTAAGTATGGGTATATGGTTATGTAGACACAGATATATTTTATTGAAAATCCATTTCAGAAAGTAAAAATCACATTGATATGAGTCATTTCCAGAGTATCATTCTTAATTTCATATCCCTGTAAGAATTTTACAGTGTCCCCACATATTTGACACTACATTTTTATTTATGCCAGTCACCTACATATTTTTGGTTTTACATGTATTTAGCCTAGCTTTTATGACTTATTTTAAGCCAAAAGCTTCTCCAAATAAGGTACCATTTCCAATGGACTGATATTCGGACCGAACCTTTCAACGGGCACGCCATTCCTATCAATAATGAACTTAGAAAAGTTCCATTTAATGAAATCGCCCATTATTCCTTTCTGCGACATCTTCAAAAACTTCCATAGAGGATGCGCGGTTTCACCGTTTACTTCTATTTTCTCGAAAATGTCGAATTTGACCTTTCTTTCTTTGGTGAATTGGAGGATTTCTTTCAAAGTACCTGGTTCTTGACCTCCGAATTGGTTGCATGGGAAAGCCAGTATACGTAGACCTTTTTCGTAATATTTTTCGTATAGCTCATTTAGCTCTGTGTAATGTGTGTTGGTATAGCCACATTCGGAGGCAACATTCACTATTATAAGTACTTTTCCTTCATATTTCTCAAGTTTCACCTCATGACCGTTAATGTCATTGACAGTGAATTTGTAGACCGTTTCTGCCGTGTCGAAGTTTATTTCTGGTTCAGCTGTTGGGTTGTTTTCTGCATCTTTCTTTCTGTAACGATAAGTTGATGGTATAAACAATATGAAAAAATATTAATAGTTTATATAATATTATAAAGAGGAAACATTTGTGTTTTTCTACGTATGTTTGTAACGTTTTCACACAAAAACTACTGGACCGATTACAAAAATTCTTTCACCATTAGAAAGCTGCATCTTCACGGAGTGACATAGGCTATATTACATTAAAAAAAATGGATCCCTAATAAAAATGCAATAATGTAACCCAAGGTGTGAAAAAATTAGTCATAAATCTGTCATCGCGTGCGCTGCGGAAACTATTGATGAAAGAACAAAAAATGTTCTACAGTATTATAGAACGTATCAATATTTACAAAAAAGTTCGCGATACCAAATGTTCAACTACTGTAGTTATGCCATTATAACTACTTTTTTACATTTTAAAAGTTGATAAAAGCGCCGACAATAATCAAACCATATTATTCATACCTCTGTATTAATCCTTATCCCATTAAATGTAAAATATTTTTTAAATTATTAAAATCGGGCATTCCATTCAAAAGATATATCCAATATAAAAAAGTTAATCTAAAGAAAATAATGCAATCCATACTAATATCTGTATCCATACTTCCATATCCATACTATACTATACTAATAAAAATAAATAAATACGAAAGTAACTCTGTCTGTCTGTAGAGACGGATTAACCATTAGGCAGAGTAGGCAACTGCTTAGGGGCCCCGCATCCACTAGGGGCCCAGTTCAAGCGACAAGATTTTTTTATCGATCGACAATTTTAATGGGCGTGTGAATCTAAATACACACATCAAAAGTGTCTAGGGATCAAGCATTTTAATGCGGATTTCTTGAGATTGAGATGTGGCTTTCTAATAAATTTATGATTTTATAAATTTATATGGATCCTTTTTGGTGCATTTCATAATTTGAAACAGGAACTGTTAATCAAATTCGAGTAAAAGATGAAAATCAGCTGTCAATATTTTCCCTATAAAAACATACAACGCATTGAAGACATTATTAGTGCTACTGTTTCCCTACTACTGATTAAAACCAACGTTATTATGGAGCGGCGACGTCATTTAAGCAGGGAAGAAATGCTCAGAGCCGTGGGAATGATAGAAGCTGGTTCCCGGCAACGTACTGTGGCTTTAGCTCTGAATACAAGTCAGAGTGTTATCAGTCGACTTTGGACACGTTACCGAAGCACTGGTACCGTGGCTGAGCGCCATGGAGGACGGTATCGCTGCACCACACGGAGACAAGACCGATACATTCAAATCTTAACTCGAAGAGCTCCAACAATAACCGCCATGATGTTAGCCGTGAGGCTTCATCACTCTTCAGGGAACTTAATTAGCGACCAAACAGTCAGAAACCGCTTGCATGAAGTGATCCTTCATTCCCGAAGACGTACGCTACGGGTACCACCTATAGCAATGCACAATCGTAGGATTCGATATCAATGGGCTCTTGAACACAGTAATTGGGCAGAAGAACAATGGCGTTTCGTGTGCTTTTCTGATGAGTCTCATTTTGATATGAGACCGGATACAAGACGTATACGACACTGGAGAACCCCTGGACGCCAACAGCGATTAAAATCCTGCCAGGAAGTCCATCCTTATAGTGGTGGAACCATCATGGTATGGGCGGGTATTTGGATCGGCGGAAGAACTGAGTTGATTTGGATCTGAGGCAACCTCAACGCTCAAATTTATGCTGAGACGATTGTATCTGACGTCATCGTTCCTCTACAAGTGCAAATCGGTCCCTTATTTCAGTTAATGCATGATAATGCACGACCGCACACCGCAAGAGTTGTAAGACAGACTCTCGCCGCAGCTAACATCAATGTCCTGCTCTGGCCTACTCAGTCGCCAGACTTGAACCCGACTGCCGAATATGGAGGGTATCCAGTCGCAAGAAGACCTTTTTTGTTGTTGCAACGAACATGGGCGGCCATTCCACAGCGTGATTTGGATGAACTCATTTTGAGTATGCCAAACCGATGTTCTTGTGTTGTTAGTGTTCGCGGTAGAAACACGGATTATTAATTGTTTAAGTTACCCAATAAAATTTTAAAGAAAACTGTTATTTCAGTCTTTTTTTCGAACTTTAATGTTAGTGGTTCAAATGTCAAAAATCCCTTTATTAGGAAAATGGCAAATTTCTTTATTAATGCAAAGGTGACTTGGTTTATCGTTACTGTGACAAACGAAAACACTTTATTTGATGAATCCTTAAAGAAAATTTTAATTAATATCAATCAGGAGAAAAGTTATTGCAAAAATATATGTTGATCCCTAGACACTTTTGATGTGTGTATTTGTATTTAGTAGTACAATTAAAAAATAAATATCAATTCTGGGAATTTGTAAACAAATATATTAAAAACTACGGCCCTTAATGTGCGGTCCCTAAGATTACCAGGGGACCGTACTTAGTGCTATATAGGTTACAATTACGTACCTACAGTCTCGCTTTATTTTTTTCATGATAGGCTCGCATTTGATCACAGAAATAAGGAAAGGGGAATATTGTTGTGCTCAATATTTGTGAATAAAATTTTTAATAAATGCTTGTTTTGTTCACTCTACCCAACAAGTTCGATTTAATAGCTATGACGACATAATATGTCGCTAAGTTGATCCTGTTCTTAGTTAAAACGCATCATAGTTGTATTGAATGTTAAAAAAAAATCTGTAATTGTGATTTGTGAGATTTAAGATCGTAAATGTAACCAAAAACGTTGTGCTTTGTGTTTAAAAATGTACAAACTTGGACAGGGGCGGATCGTGAATTTGTGGGGCCCTGGGCTAAAACTGCTCGGGGGGGCCTTAATTATTATAATAATTGTCATTTTGTCAAGATACTGTTTTCCATTTGTTGAAAACACGGTACAGGACTAAAATGGATTAAATTAAATTTATTTAATAAGAGTATATTTTTTTATTACTGATGAGTCCACTCTTCAACTCGATCACGCCTGATGGTAAACGATATATGACAGAGCACAGAAGTTGCCTGTTCAGTCTTACTTTAAAGGCAGCAGACCGGTCATATGTGGAAAGGAATACAGAATTCGGCAGAGAGTTCCAAACCTTGGCCGTGCGCACAACAAATGTAGAGGAGAATCGCTTAGTATGACAAGATGGTATATTGACCAAGTGAGGATGGTACACTGCAGTATTCTTCTTCTTCGAATCGATGGTAGTTATCATTTAAATATACACGCTAGTCGCAGCCTCAGTGGCATTTATAAGGTCGTTAAAGGTGTACGTATTTGGGCACATAGGACACTCCAGAAGATGAGACGTGGTTTGCTCAGGAGCACCGCATTCGCACTGGCTGTTACTGTGGTCTATGATCCCTTATTTTGCTAAATTGTGCCTGTAACGGCCTACTAGGGTTGATTGCGTTCCAAACTGGCCACTACAAGTCACGTCTGGGTGGCAGATGCTCTGGGGGCTGAACAAAGTTCGGTGGTGGTGGAAGCGTTTTTCCCACAACTCTTTCCTAGCTAGTTGAGGTTGGTTCTGGAAGGACTGAGTGCACTGAAGAAAACTCTTTCGGCTCTTGAGTCTACATTGTTTTGTTGGGTGTTTATAGAGTGGACGTCAGGAATCGGCTTCCTACTCTGCAGTACGTCTGGTAGATCAGTAGTGAAAGGGAGATGGAAGAATCAGGCCTTTATTAAGTACTTGTATAGTAATTTATATAAGTACAAACAGTTATTTGCTCATCACTAATCCTTTTTTAAATCATATTATATGGAAAGAATTGACAAATGTTAGACAATAGACAGTCACTCGTTCGACTTTTTCGTCGAATATTTGTTTTCCAACACAGTGGTAGCCCTTCTTGAAGAAACCAGCTGGACGGGAGGCAACAAATTCTTCAAAGAAGTTATCTAAATTCAGGAAAAAGTAGAAGTCTGTAGCCGCAGGGTCTAGTGAGTACGATGGATGGCGGAGACCTTCCAACCCCAGCTCTTGTAATTTGTAGACCGTCTGCTGTGTAGTATCACGTCACGCGTTGTCATGCAGAAGCAGCGGAGTCGAGCGATTGACCAAAGCTGGTTGGAGATGGGCGAGCTTCTCCATCATTGTGTTCAGTTCTGCAATAATGTCCACCCTGTTTGGTAAGATGCTATGATGAGTTACACCGGGATTAGACCGCCAAACAGGGATCATCACTTTTCTAGTGGTCAGTTTTCGTGTACGGCATTGTTTAGATGCAAAACCAAGATCCAACCAATTTGCTGAGCGCTTGCGATTGTCGAACAGGATCCATTTTTCGTCGCAGATAACAAAATTCTTTTGTTTGTATGCCTGTTCAGCAGTGCAAAGTAAGTCTCGATGCGTCCTTCGCACTGATGATCACTGAATTTGTCGGGCAGACGTCAAGCTTTTTTACCTTGCCAATTTGACGCAAGTGAACCAATATTGTTTTGATACTAGCATCGAAAGCTGCTGCTAACTCAGCGGTACATTGAGTATCATTTGCTCCCACAATCGCCTTTCATTCGTCCTTGTCGAACATAGTTTTTGTACGACCTTTTAGAGGGTTAAATTTCCAGATCGGAAGCGAACAAACTAGTAACGGGTGGTGCATTTGTTTGTAGTGTTCGTTCCGTAAACGTTGCTGATATTGCGGGCCGTAGGTACAAGCGGTACGCAACATCAGCGACGACAACGACGCGTTGCTGTCCATCTGCGACCACATCATCACGTGCGATCAGGTGAGATGGTGGTCAAACGCGAACATATTATCAATAAAAAAAAATGTATACATAATGCAGGTTAATTAGGTATGAGAGGACAGTATACGATTTGATATTATGATTTGAAATAGCCAGTACGGCAAAACAGCGATTTCATAGGTAAAGCCCTGTTATTAAAATCAAATATTTAAAAAATATTCATAACTACCAGTCGGGTAAAAAGAAGAAGCCTATAACCCTCCTCAAGCTCCCACCCATCCACCAAGTACTCTCGAACATTAGCGCGTTCAAACAAACAAACTTTTCTGCTTTGTAATATTAGTATACATTTTCTAAATTAGGAGCATTGTAGGATCTTTCATAATCAAATAACTTTGAATTATTATAAGTAAGATACCTAATTCTCTTATCTTCAAGGCTCAAGTCTGATACATACACTTTTCACGTAATTTTTTGGGTTTTAAGTTAAGTTAGATGAGGCCGGTGTTTCCTAACTGACTACTCTGAGAAGAAAGAAATACCGAAACAAACTCAGAGGTCAACGTCTCTTTTAAAGTCCATATAATTCATATTCGTCAAAGCATATGAGAAGCATGAAGGTTCATGTCTGTTGTGTCTTTTGAGGAAAGGAGCACGCAGATTTGAGCGAACCTGTCCAGACAGTGCAAGCATTTGTCAATTATCGTGTAGCTCAACTTCGAACTTACGGAGCTCAACGATCTGACGAATAATACCAAAGTAATCTATCTTATAAAGAAAAAGATAAAAGCGATAATATAAAAAGTATATACAGTATTTTAGAAAATTAATCATTAACTCAGCAAAATATATTAAAAAGCCCACAAAAGTATGTATATCATTGGAGCTCATTCCCAAGCCTTTTTGTCCTCAATATAATCTATGACTGTGTAAAAAGCTTTCTAACATAGCTTACGTTTTTATAAATAATTTGAATTTTATGAGAATAAGTTGCTTATCACTTAATAGCACGCTAAATACCTATACTCACACTCAGTTGTAACAATTAAACACTAAAATTGTATTTAGACGACAAGAACAAAATTGCGGTGGTAGTGGTACCACCCGACGCAGTTGCGCTGAGGGTAGTTCCTTGTAACAAAACGCCCTCTTTAGCTAAAAAATATCCGATCATTGATCTGAGTTTGTTTCGATTTTTCTTCTCAGAGTAGGTAGTCAGTTAGGAAATACCGGCCTCATCTAGCTAGACTAAACTTAACACGCAAAAAATCATGACGTGTAAAAGTGTTATTTATCTGTGGGCACGGCAGTGCCACCGCCAAGTCGAGCGCAAAGCAAACACTGCCGTACCATCCTTTTCTGGAACCATTTCGGCGTATTTTCAGGCCCCTATTTGGGGACCTCTGGATAGAATTAGAACGCTGGAATAATGGTTATCTAGTAAGCTACCAGCATACACTTAAACCACAAAATTTCATGTTTATAGCTTGTTTATTTCCTAAGTTATGCAAAAGCAAAGTTGTACTATTTCGACATATATAGACTCACTGATCATCAAAATAGAACTAGTACTTCCCATAAACCTAGAGAGCTGAAATTTGGCATAGAGATAGGGTTTAGTGCCTATATGAAGGAAAAACCATCAAAACAAGGATCATGGAAGATCTGGAGTACCTTATGACCCTGAGGAGAAACCGTAACAGATCAGCCAAACTATTGAAATTATCGACATGCTATGTTCACAAAGTTTATTGAGCGTAGTTAGCCCTTTCCTTTAAAATTAAAAAAAATGACGGTCGGAAGTATCTGATGAAGAACCTTAAGAGCTCAGCTGAACTATGGGAGATATGGAAATGCGCCTTGACAAAAGTTATTCAGTGTGACGAGCCCTTTCTACTGATGCGTATAAAAAATTGAAGGTCTGAAGTATCTGATGAAGAGCCCTTAGAGCTCAGCTGAACTATGGAAGATATGGAAATGCGCCTTGAAAAATGTTATTCAGAGTGAGGAGTCCCTTCTACTGATATGTATAAAAAATTGAAGGTCTGAAGTATCTGATGAAGAACCCTTAGAGCTCAGCTGAACTATGGGAGATATGGAAATGCGCCTTGACAAAAGTTATTCAATGTGATGAGCTCCTTCTTACAAATGAATATGGGCAATACGAAAACTTATAGCCAATGTACAAGAATCGGAACCGGAAAAAAGAAAAGAAAGATTACTAATAAATAAATAAACTACACCAAAAAGAAAAAAAAAAAAACAATTCTAATAAGAAAACCTAAAATAATGAAAGGTATAATTAAGAAACTAATCAAGTAAAAAATAGCTTTTTGCAATAAAAACTTTTTTGCAAAAAAATAAAACCGACTTCCATATCAAAACACTACAAAGCCAAAAATAATTTTAATTTCGGTAGTCGGTGTTATTGGTTTAGTATTTTCTTTTTTTTCACACCGCCTTTCTCGCTCGGTTTTATTTTTTTGCAAAAAAGTTTTTATTTTCGCGCTTTTTAGTGGGTCAATTTGTAATTAATCTAGTTATAAAAGCCAAAATGTCAACTACAAAAAAATAAAAACGCGCGAACAAAAAACACAATGCAGAGTAAACGAAAAGATCATCAATGTAAATATTTTTTTAGACTTTTGTTGATTTTTCAGAAACGGTTCGTCCGATTTCGATAAAATTTTCATGGGACCATTTGGGAAGTATACCCTTTCCAACAAAAATTTTTCAAATCGGTTGGCAAACGACGGAGCTATGCCCGAACAAATATAAAAAAAAAAAACAAGCAAACATCCGAATTGAGAACCTCCTCCTTTTTCAGAAGTCGGTTAAAAAGAAGTGAAATCCCACCAAAAACATCCTGTAAAAAATTAGCCAAGTCTCGCCTACGCTGCTTGTTTCTCTATAAAAAGTAATGAAATCTCTAATCAAAGCGAAGCCAAGCGTTACCGTGTTATTGAAGGAACACCGTGGATTTTAGTCAGTAAAAGTCTGACAGTCCCTCCCACCCTGCCCGGAGTGGGAGGACTTATTTGATAATTTTACCACGATAAAAAAAAAAGTTTAAGGATCTTTACTGCGATATCTTTATTATTATAGTTAGATTTTATGTGATTTGGCCGTTGATTTCGATGTATTAACTAGTAAAAGTGCATAGAGTATGTTAAACGGCCGGTTGCCGGCCGGCCTGACAGGGTTAATCCGGCTCTGTCTGTCTGTTATCTTTTCACGCCTAAACCGCTGAATTGATTTAGATGAAATTTAGGATCCTGGGAAGGTCATAGGCTACTTATTACCCCGGAATTCCCACGGGATCGGGATTTACGCGGGAAAAACCTCCCACGCGAACGAAGTCCCGGGCAAAAGCTAGTGTATTAATAATCACATCATGATTCATGATACGAGGATACAACTGCTTTAAAAATATCTGTGCTATTACAGAGTACGGTAATGTAGAGTAGAATTTTCTACTAGGCCATTATGAAGGTTCACTGAACTCGCAGTATAGATGAAAGTGATAACACTCCACAAATTTATATTTAAAATTAATGTTTACCCCGAAAGCGTCCTGTAATGTATATTTGGTAAATACCTATGAAATTTTCTTTTATTGTGTACTTAATTTAAATGCAATTTCAAAAAAATAATAATAAACAATGTTGGTGGTGGTGGTGATGGTGCAACAAAAATGCTTGCAATTTGTTAATAATTTTGACTACCTTCTTTGAGCAAAGGTGACCTTGCCGCACTCCTTGAAAATACACCACCAAAGATGTATGGTTTTTCATTATTTGTTATCGGATTTCAAGCTTAGCTCTCCGCTCGGACTTCAAGCTAAGCTTAGCTCCGTGCTTGGTCATCATTGCAGCCCTTGCTGGTTGCGCTATAAAGACATTCGATCTCGTCTTTCATCCAGCTTGACAATGAAAAGCCGCAATACTGACCGCGCTGTGAAGGTCTGGAGCTACGCTAAGGGGCTCTTTTTGCCAATAACGGATTGCAATCCCGCACAATGAGATTCTACGTTCTCGCGGAATCCCGCTGTACATATTGGCTGCAGGATCTCTCAAAATAAATGCGGATCCGCGGATCGACAAGTTTTAAAACTTTAGCTACGCATTTACTTTTACTAAAAATACTTTAACTTTTTGGTAATAAATAACGAAGTTGATATTTGTTATAAAACAAATTGTGATTGTCGAATTCTATGATATGACATGTCTAATGAAAGTTATTTGTTTAAATCAAGAACCTGTAGTTTAATTCCTGTTTTAACTAAGGGATCCCTCGCACAGTGTGTTTTTTACCTCAAAAAAGTGACATTTTATTTTTATTGCCCAATCCTACTAAGCTTTATATAGTGAATATATGACGAGAACTCCCAGATGACAAATTTGAAAACTTGATTTTTTAAAAAATCTTAAAGTTTTCGTGACTTTCACGGAAAAAATATTGAAATTAATTCTTAAAAAAAAAGTTAATCAGTAATCAGTGTTAAATTTTATGCAGGTATTTGAAGCGATCTTAGGCGCGTATCATTCCATTTTTATTTCATCAAAATTCATGAAAATATTCACAGAAAAAAATGTTTTACTGAATTTCGTATTTATTTTTTTATTCCTTTTATAGCCCGAAGTAGAACCTCTACCTAGAACCAGTAGATTCCTCATACTAAGGTTTATCACCCGTAAAAATACTACATTCCACTTCGGCGGAGGTTTTGAGAAAACTATTTTCAAAAATATATGTTAGGGCTGTCAACTATTTTGACCTTTCTATTTATGATGAGAAATCGTATTTTAATTTGATATAAACTGCTTGGTTTAGAGTCAATACAGATAATATTGCAATCAGTTGGTGATGTGGTACACTTTTTAAGTGGACAGTAAAAATCATAAATATGTGATACTAGCTTCCGCCCGCGACTTCGTACGCGTGGGAAGCTTTTCCCGCGCAAATCCTGATCCCGTGGGAATTTCTGGATAAAAAGTAGCCTGTGTGTTATTCCCGGATGTCAACTATCTACTTACCAAATTTCATTTAGATCCGTTCAGTAGTTTTTGCGTGAAAGTTTAACAAACATCCATCCATCCTCACAAACTTTCGCATTCGTGGCTCGCATAGCGTCGCTCCTGGCTGCCTTCTCTTCGGCGCAGGCCGAGGCAAACCGAAAGCTCGTCGAGTCTCTATTGACATCGCACTCAGGGACGCCGCCCAGTGTGAACTCCGGCACTGAACCGTCACCGTCATCGTATTCTGGGAATCTCGTCAAATTCACCTCGCGCTTCGATGGTTCGTCGGAGTATCCGGAGGCGGTCGAGGCATTCATAGACGCCGTCGAGATGTTTATGGATTGCGCTTCGGTCAGCGATGAGATGGCACTTCGTGGACTCCCCATGTTACTTCATGGGCAAGCAGCAGTTTGGTGGCGTGGCATCCGTCATGAAGTTACGTCATGGCCAGAGGCTGTCAAGCGCCTGCGTTCGATGTATGGCCACCGTACAAATTATACAGTGATGTTTTCGCTGCTGAGCAAGGGTTGGAACGCGCCGACATTTCTATCGTAAGATTACGATCTCTGTTGGCAAAACTACCGTATCAATTACCAGAGAAAGCGAGACTGGACATGATTTATGGTCTTCTTCACAAGAGAATCAGGTAGCGGTTATCAAGAGACTCTGTGAGTAATATTGAATCGCTGATAGAAAAATCTCGCAGTATAGAAGAATCGTTTTCGGGGAACTCCGCGTCGCTGTCGTCGTCGTGTTTAACTACGAGGCCTGCCCGCGTGCTCAGCGAGTGCGCGCAGCAACACGTCGCTGCGGGATCAAGCTCGACGCCGCCGCCGCAGGTTCGCGCCACCCGCGCCCCTACTGCGCTGCGCAGTCCGCTCGTGGACGAGTGCAATCGCCGCGTAGTGACCAGTGTGTGAACAAAAGTGATAACAGTGATAAGAAGTTGTTCTGCGTGTATTGTAAGGCACGAGGACACGTACGAAACTCCTGTGATAAGCTAAGTAAACGATCTCTTTCTACTAACTCTGGCACATCTTGCTATAATTGTGGTGAAAAAGGTCACATTAGAGTTAATTGTCCTAAAGGTAAACAAGATAGCGCCGGAGATAGTAACTCAAATGTTAAGTCAGAAAATGTGTTTTCTTCTGTTTATATAGATAGTAAGAAGTTATGTTCGCATTTTGTTCAGCCTCGTACACCTCATACCTTGCCATGGGAATCCGAACGCGAACCCATTCAGTGTGCTTCCGTGAACGTACTGAGGACGGATGAGGGCGCTATGTTATCAGAGTCGGAGAGGTCGACGTTGGGGAATCTTTTATGTGAGTACTCCGATATTTTTGATTTAGTCGGAGAGCTTACACCATTTGCGGAACACCACATAGATACCGGCGACCATCCGCCTATTGCTTTGCACCCGTATCACGTTACGCCTGCCAAGAAGGAAATCATGCATGCCGAGTTAGACAAGATGTTAGCGGAGGACGTGATCGAGGAGTGTGAATCCGCCTGGGCAGCACCGTGCATCTTGGTACCGAAACGTAATGGTACGTATAGGTTTTGTGTCGACTACCGAAAGTTGAACGCGGTCACTAAGACGGATGCGTACCCCGTGCCCCGTATTGACGAGCTCTTACAGTCGACCAAGAAGGGTTGTGTAATGAGTTCTCTAGATCTTCACAGTGATTACTGGCAGGTAAGGACCGCCGATCGTGACAAAACTGCGTTTGTCACGCCCTTTGGTACCTATCACTTCAAACATATGCCGTTTGGCCTTAAGAATTCGCCAGCGACGTTTCAGAGGCCCTGCAGTCACGAAAAATACTTTGCGCGCGTCACCCGTGACAGTCTCTGTGCGCCCGCGCCCCTATCTTATGTTCCTTGTATACGTAATTGTATCGTTATAGATTTATTCTTAATCATAAGAACGTGTAACTTTATGAATAAAGTTTTATGTAACGTTATAATACCTTTTTCCTTATAATCATATTTTTCCGATGAAGTGTTACATGTAGCGCGGGAAGGGGTTCACCCTCGTTAGGCTTTTGCTGAAACCCCGCGCTTCTACATGTAACATGGAGGAACGGGGGTGAGGCACCATGGAGCCATTCCAGACTCATGGCGCCATTTTGCCTCAGCATGGGCTTACCCAACCTGCTGGGGGATGTCCGTTCGGGCCCCGACCGGCGGACTCTGGGCTAGGGGGACATGAGGGCGCCAAAGTTCATGTCGGTACACGAGTGGCAAGCGAAGCTGTGGACTGTGCCACAGCCGACACCTCTCAACCTCCGGTGGTGTCTTCAAATCGGCAAGGAGGGTGCACTAGACTTCACTTATATGAATGTTTCTCTGAAGAAAGTAAAAAAAAGAGGAAAAACGGCTCACCCGAAGATCTCACTTATTCAGAATTATTGAAAATAATTATCCGGGAACTTGGACCTAATTTAAAAGCTTTGTCATCAAATGACACAAATACTACTTATTGACAAAATCAGCTTTTTCTTTACTAAAACGATGAAAATGTTCAGGGCTTGCAAAAGCAATAAAAAGCTCTTCAAAAAAAGGCATAAGACATATTTAGAAAGGGCTTTTATTGATGACTTACCAGAACATTTGAAATGTCATACCCACGATCCACACGAGACCACTAGCGTATCTATTTGTCTTGAGCCTGAGCCTTCTCCAGAGCCCGGACCTTCAGGCAGTTCTCAGAACAGAAGTTTAAGCTACAGACAGGAACTAAGGTCGAACAAACGCATGGAGGAATTCATGCAAAATGAACCGCCAGCCAAACTCATCAAAGGTTTTGTTTCGGCGATATCAGCTCCGCCAGAAAATAAAATGAACCCAAGATCTAAAAAAGACCTAGAAACAGTTATTTAGTTATTTCTTGAATCGCCAACCCGGGCTTCGGAGGTTGACAAAAAAATTTCATCAGAACCACAACCCTATACTCCCGAGGAGGCTTTGGGAGTGATGATCGATAGAAAATTAAGCGTGGAAACCTATAAAGACATACAACGGGATCTGAAAAGTCAGGGTTACCCAGTTTATCCACCATATTCTCAAGTGTTTCTGGCAAGAAAAGCATGTTATCCTACAGAAGAAATAAATTTGTCAGATGTTGAAGCATCAGTTTCTTTGAAAGGGTTGCTGACCTTAAAAAGGATAGTGCAAAGTAGCGAAGAGAGCTTTACGGAATTTTGCAATCGCAAAAAAATAACAGAATTGAATTGTGTGTTTGAAGGATCTTGGGGATTTGACGGCAGCACTGGACAGTCGTTTTATAAACAAAGCTTCGATCGATCTGATCAGGACCCTCTTGCTAATGAAAATAGCCTGTTTGCCACCACTTTTGTGCCCCTGCGTATTCAAGCTGATAAAAGTTACGCAATCTGGCTTAATCCAACACCCCAGTCATATCGTTTTTGCCGCCCCTTACGCATCCAGTACAAAAAGGAAACAAGTGATTTGATTCTCAACGAGAAGGCTTGGAGAGAAGACCAGATAAGAGATTTAACACCTATAACTATACAGACAACTAAAGGGTACACAATAACTTTTACTTGCAATTTAATATTGAGTATTATAGATGGAAAAGTTTTAAACATAATCACCGGAACCTCCTCACAATTACGATGCCCCTTCTGTAAGTTGACATCTAGCAATTTTAATAATTTGGAAATGTGCTATTCTAAACCTGCTATAAAAGAAAATATGGAATACGGCATAAATCCACTCCATGCTTGGATTCGTATTTTTGAGTTTTTATTGCATCTCGGTTACAAAAACGATCCAGCTGTGCAGAAATGGCGAATCAATAAAAACACTGCAGAGAGCCGCATAGTGGAAGAACGAAAAATACGAATTCAGGGCGAGATAAGAAGCAAAATGGGATTATTGGTGGACATAGTGAGGCCTAACGCAGGTACCACTAATGACGGCAATACTGCTCGAACTGCTCTGTCAGATAAATACCAGCATATCTTTGCAGACATTTTAGGACTCCAATCTTGACTATTAGATGACCTGTATAATATCCTGGTCACAATAAATTGTGAGTTACCAATAGACTCCACCAAGTTTGGCACCTATTGCAAAGCAGTAACGGAAAAATATGTCGCGACATATAGCTGGCATCCGATGACGGTGACTGTACACAAAATTCTAGTGCACGGTCAAGAGATCATCGATTCCAATATCCTTCCGGTAGGCATGCTCTCCGAACAAGCAGCTGAATCAAGAAATAAATTCTGGCGTAGAGACAGAGAGCAACATTACCGGAAAATGGAAAGGAAAAAAACCATGCTTGATCTCTTTCACCGTGCGTTAGAGTCATCGGATCCGATGATTTCAATGCTTCGCTTCCATCGTCGATAAAAGTTTTCTCGGAGTCTTCCTCTACCAGCTGCCGTGCGAAATCTGCTGAAGGCTGTTGATCATGACAAAACAGACTTGCATGCACAAGAAGACGAACATGCAATTGAGCTAGAGTTGTCACAGGAGGATGACAATACTGATGATGAGAATCTAATAATCTTAAGTAATGAATCTAATCTAATTGAGTAAAATAATATTGTTGTAAAAAAATTATTGTAAGTATATTTGTCTTGTAAATAAATTTTCTTGTAAATAAAATATCAAACGTTAATGTAAATGTATGTACACCTTTCTGTTATTGTTTTTGCACTCCTTTAATTTATTTAGTAATTTTGAAATAAGATTAAGATTAAAATTGTAATTAGGTTTAATTAGGCTCTGTATGTAACACCAGATTATGGAAGAGGTCTTTTGTTACAGGTATATTTTTACTTAAAAGAAGATCTCTGCAATGTTTTTGTTAAAACCAGTTGATTCTGAAATATACTTTTTATTATTATTTATTACTGTATTATTACTGTAAATACATTTGTTAGCACCCCCTACTTATCTCAATCGGTCGAGAAATTATAGGCACTTTAATTTTGTATGGCGGCCATCTTCCATTTCGCCATTTTGAAAAAAATATGGTGATTCATCAAATTGCCAAGGTAGCTGATCATTTTTAGTTTCAGCACCGACGCACCAAGTCTTACCGTATCAGCGGGCAGCCGGTCCACTCCCTGATGCGGAGCAGATCTTCAGGATCTCGAGGTTTTCGCATACCCACCGGATGGTTCCGACCAACTTCCCCATACATCATTTTCACCCCATTGCTCCTTCTGGGAGAGCAATTATGTCGATCAGTGAGTCAGTCAGTAGTAATGTAGCTTTTTATTAGGTTTCTGTAGCCGAATGGCAAAAAACGGAACCCTTATAGTTTCGATATGTCTGTTCGTCTGCCTGTCTGTCCATCCATTCGTATGTCACAGCCATTTTATTCCGAAACTATTAAGACTATACATGTGAAACTTAGTAGGTAGATATATTCTATAAACCGCTTTCTGATTTTAACAAAAAAAAATAAAAAATATTTAAAATAAAGGGAATACATGGAACTAGAACTGAAAATATTTTTTTTTCATGAAACCTATGCGTGTGTGGTATCCATAGACAGGTCTTTAAAAATGATATAAGGGTTTCTAAAACCACTTTTTCATAAAGACGATCGTTTAAAAGATATAAGCTTCCAAAGTGGTAAAATGTGTGTCCCCGCCCCTCTAACTTCTATAATAATGGAGTGAAAAATCTAAAAAAATTATATGTCTGTAGATCTTAATGTAAACTTTCAACCAAAATTGGTTTGAACGAAATCGGGTCAGCAGTTTTTGAGATACAGCGTATTTTCTAAAACCGCAAATATAACTTTGTAATTCACACAAATACAGGGTCCGGCAGAAAAACCTCCCCTTTAAGGAAAGCTAATAAAAACAAAACCAAATAAGGTAGAACAATTTTATTTATACTAAATAAAAGTACATATTATGCCATTTTAGAAAATACTCTTATTGTCTTACTTTTTAAATAAAACATCCCTTAAATGGCTTCCTGCACTGTCGACACACTGATTGAGTCTTTCCCTGAAGTTATTCATTACTCTTTGAGTCATTTCAGGTGGAATAGCTTCAACCTCTTGTGTAATTGCTTCTTTCAGGGCTCGTAAAGATTGTGGACGTTGTTCATAAACTTTTGCTTTTAAATAGCCCCAAAGAAAGAAATCACAGGGCGTTAAGTCCGGCGACCGTGGGGGCCAGCCAACGTCTCCACGCAACGAGATCACATGTCCAGGAAACATTTCCTTCACCAATGCCAGTGACTGCCGCGCTGTGTGGGCTGTAGCACCATCTTGCTGGAACCACACGTTCTCTATTTCACCAAAAAGCTCCCTTAGTTGCGGTTGGAGAAAGTCGCGGAGCATGGCACAATAGCGTTCACTGTTGACGGTTAAATTCCTGTCATTTTCTTCGAAAAAGTAAGGACCGATCACTCCGGAATTGTAAACAGCACACCATACTGTTACTTTAGGGCTATGAAGTGGTCGTTGATGAAATTCTTGGGGATTGTGTTCACACCAGTACCTGCAATTTTGGCTGTTCACTGTTCCGGCAAGGTGAAAGTGTGCTTCATCAGAAAAAATCACAATATCGTTGGGACGAATGTTCCGAAGAAGGTCTTGGCACAAACTTACACGGACACCACAGTCTCGTTCACTCAGTTCCTGCGTAGTTACAATTTTGTAAGGATGCATTTTAAGATCTCGATGCAAGATTCTTCTCACACTTCGATCAGATATCCGTAATGCTGCCGCATGCTTTTTAGCGGATCGTCGAGGAGATTGTTGAACTGAAGCTCTAACTGCATCAACATTTCCGGGGCCTGTTGCAGTCCGTGGTCGTCCAGGTGGTTTCCTTTTTAATGCGGAACCTGTCTCACGAAAGTTAGCAACCCAAGAATAAATTGTTTTCTTATCGGGAACAGGGTCCCGTCGTCCGAGCGCAAAGCGAACGCGAAAAGCACGTTGAGTATTAATAGGCGATTCGCCATTTCGAATAAAATCTTCCACTACGAAGGCACGATGTTCACCAGACCACGCCATGGCGTACACTGAAAACGGCACGTAGGCAGCTACTTAACGACGCGCCCCCCACCACTCTGCTCCTTCTACTGTCCGCTGCACGTTACTTTGTAATCGGGGAGTTTTTTATGCCGGACCCTGTACTATGAAAAACAAAGTTATTTAGCGTAGTTGTAAAAATGTAAATAAGCTAATTTTAAGAAATTTTTAAGATTTTGTTTATTCGTCAAATAAATATACATATTATATTATATTATTATAGTTACTACGGAACCCTTCATGGGCGAGTCTGACTCGCACTTGGCCAATTTTTATATAATAAAAAGATGTTTTAAATTGTTTTTGTATTCAAATTTTATTAATTTATGCTACGTTCAGCTATGGTAATTACGAACATCGTTTCTTTAAGTTTGCCATACAAAAAAAATATTAATGAAAAAGGACATTTCGATGTGACCTTACTGTGAAAACCCTAAATTTATAATTTGACCTCAAGACAAAAAAATGTATTTTATAAAACCTACGCCAAAGTGGAATGTAGTATTTTTACGGGTGATAAACCTTAGTATGAGGAATCTACTGGTTCTAGGTAGAGGTTCTACTTCGGGCTATAAAAGGAATAAAAAAATAAATACGAAATTCAGTAAAACATTTTTTTCTGTGAATATTTTCATGAATTTTGATGAAATAAAAACGGAAAGATAAGCGCCTAAGATCGCTTCAAATACCTGCATTAAATTTAACACTGATTTCTGATTAACTTTTTTTTTAAGAATTAATTTCAATTTTTTTTCCGTGAAGGTCAAATTTGTCATTTGGGAGTTCTCGTCATACATTCATTATATAAAACTTAGTAGGATTGAGCAATAAAAATAAAATGTCACTTTTTTGAGGTAAAAAACACACTGTGCCTCGGGATCACGCGCGTGCTTGATTAATCCCGCCTTATCGATCCCTAGAGATAGGAGCTACGGGATTGCAATCCCCACGCGCGGCCAGTACTTCATTCTTTATTATTAGCTAAATTTTTTATACTTACTGCTCCCCATGAAACATCCTAAACATTTGAACAGCGTCGAAGATATCATCTGCCAACACGTCAGGGAGCTCCATTGCTGCGAAATGCCCGCCATCTTCAACCACAGAGCTATGTATGTAGTTAGTGTACTTTAACTTCAGTATACTGTCTGGCTGGAAGTTCAGTTCATGCTTGAATTTTATGCCCCAAGTTGGTACTTCTGTTGGGATTCTGGAAAGAAAGAAATTAATTTAGGTATGATTTTTAGGGAGAAGAAATAATTGGATTAATAATAATGTGCAGCTTTTTTTTTTTTTTTTTTTTTATTTAGAATAGGTTCGCGTTTGACCACCATCTCACCTGATGGTAAGTGATGATGTGGTCGAAGATGGAGCACGCTTACCTAAAAGTAACCTATTCACTCTTGACTTAAAGACTCCTAGGTTATAGCTATCGGGAAACACAGACTCCGGCAGGGAATTCCACTCCTTAGCCGTACGCACAATGAAGGTATTCCCAAAACGTTTGGTGCGTATGGGTGGGATGTCCACCTAGCTTTTTAGAATATAAGGCGACTTTATCAACTTTTATAGGACTTTATTAAAAAAACCAAAAACTTCAGCGAGAATTTGGTTTTGTAATAGCAGAACCCTTTTTTTCCTTGGTGGGAAGAGAGTAGCCTCTCCCTCGCGCGTTCGGCCTCCTCCTTCGCTAGCCATCACTGCTTCCCAGAAGGAGGCGACTTCATCCCATATCCTCTCGCTCCGTACCATGGCCTGAACCAGGGCCGGGCGTGAGAGGTCACCGCCGCCGATCGCCTCCACGAGGACACGGCGGTACTCTGCCCAAGCAGGGCACACTTCGACAGTGTGCTCCACCGTGTCCTCCGGGTGGTCCTCACAATGAAGACACCCGGGCATGTCCTCCCGCTGAATCCGAAATAGGTACCTATTTCCCTAAACAGCCATGTCCGGTCAGCACCAGCGTCAGCCGGAAGGTGAGGACACCATGGCGTCTCTCCAGCCACTCCACAAAGAGGGGACTTATCGCCGCAATTGCGGCGTGCCCAGCCTTCGGTTGCGACAACCGCTCTGTCCATGCTGCCGTGATAAATAGCAGCACCCTACTCCTAAATGCTAGTAATAACCTTTGTTTTTTGTTATCAGGGAGAAACCTAAAGACGCCTGGACTTTTGGGGAAAAGAAAAGACTAGGGAGTGTGGGATTTCTTCCTCACAAAAATCACCCCGGTGATCACCATCAGCACATAGAAAAGATCCCTTTACCTCTTAAAAGACCAATCCGGAGCGGGATGAACCTTAATAACGCCTATTAGAGCACATCCCTGGGGACCAATAATAACCTACTCGGATCATGTAACAAATATCAAAACATGAAAGCGCAATAAAGCGGTTTTGTAAAGCCAAGAATTAGTTAAATTATTTACAGGATCATAATATCTGTACCTATACCCAAATTGCACACCAGTAAATTCTTTCAGAAAAATGAGAAAGACAAATAACACGAATGAATACACCAACATACAGGAAATACACCGGTGCCCTCGTGTGGCCCGGCTGGTTACGAACATTTTAGAAGTATGGTTGTTCGCTGCTATTAGGCTTTTCTATTAGAAATTTGTCAGTAGTTTGTGCCGGAATTCGGAAGGTGGCGGTGTGACACCCCCGTGCCTCGAAAAGCACGTTAACTGTCATTTTTACATCTTTGACAGTCGTTACAGGTGGTCAGAAGCCAGAAAATCTGACACTGGTATTGCCAAGGGGTATTCGTGTTACCCAGCTTCTGAGTTGTGGAGGTCAGAGAGGCAGTCGCTCCATATAAAACACTAATACTCACCTGCATCCAGTTAGACTGAATGTAGACTCCAACGTAGTTAGGGCTAAGCAGACGATGAGTACCACTGCTTTTAGGCAGAAATACAATGCACTCAAGGGCGGATCCAGGGGGGGGGGGGGGGGTGTCATGGGGCATGACCCCCCCTGGGCTGGTTTTACTAGATAATACTCCAGTTTCTGTCGTTGTAAACGAATATCGGCAGTGGATGGCCAAGTGGCAGCGGAGTCAGGAAAAACAAATTATAACTTCTTGTGACTTGACCACGATTATGTGACCTGGCACCAAAGCTGGATCCGCCCTTGAATACTGATAGGCAGGATGGTTTCCAAATTTTTCTAGAATCTAGAGTATTCCAATAAACACTTACCGATCAGTCAACATAATCTGCTTACACCACTCAAGATAATGTCTCATACTGCTTGTAATACTATTAGTAGTCCAGTATATCATAACGTTATCCAGTAAGTGCGTCAGTGAGAACTTTTGTAGTAGAGCGCCGTCACTAGACTTCCTATTTTCCAGATTGGTCCACGAAGAGAATTTTTCCAGTATGTATGCTGCTAAACCGGCCGGCGAATCTGAGAGGGCTATGCCTGAAAAGAGGAGGTAAAAATAAAGTAAATAAAAATAAAGTAAATAATAAAGCAGAAAAGTTTGTTTGTTTGTACAGACGCCAGCACATGAAGCTACCCGAAACTGTCAAATTTTCCCAATCAACCTTGAACCTAATTTCTTTAACAATAAAGTTGAAAATCTATTAAAGAAATTTGACAGATTGTTGTAGCTTGATGTGCTGGCGTCCGTACAAGCTAATCTTCGAAAGTACTGGGTGAATTTGGATGAAATTTGGTATGGAAATAGCTTGAAGCTTGAGGAAGATTACAGGCTATTATTGCTATTATATGCTTAATATAGTATAGTAATCAGGATTCAGGCTGTTTGGGTATATCAAACCTTTTCGCAACTAATTTAGCCACAATTTTCTCCGTCCGACAATTTAATAATTACGTTCTTACCAACAGTATCCGGTTTGGTGGCCTGTATATGGTAGTATCCAGATTCTTCTACAATATCTGCTAGATGCTTTGATAACGGGTACATGCGGTCTTTCAGGTCAGGCTCCACTATGAAGTTCGGCCAGATCGCTCCTATAAATAAATAAAAACATTTTATGGAATGTTAGTGGTTCAAGATTTAGTCTATATATATAAATAAAATTTAAAGGTGTCTGGTTTCATACAACAAAAAAAATATGTCTGTCTGTCTGAGCTGATCTCTGGAACAGTTTTTTTTTACTTATTACTATTGAAAAGTTGACTATTTATTATTTTGAATTTAACTTTGTTGATTATTTTTTATCTATTTAATTATTATGAATATTGTTTTTTATTATTTTGTAAATTGATTACTACACAGGCCAACAAACATTTAAAGAAACTTCTTAACCGGAAACTAGACTATATATATTTCCGAAGGTTTTCGATGCGGTGAATCTGAATCTGGCCTCAGAATCGCTCTATCACGTCAGGTTCCTGAGATATCCTAACCTAAAAGTGCAAAAAGTACCGTTTTTGCTCGAATTTGAGGTTATGTAGACTCATTTATCTAAAAAAATAAAGCAAAAAATAAAAATAATACCATATTAAAGAACAAGTCTTCCTCTTTCAAATGCCGTTGAGTTTGCTCAAATATTTTTTTTTTCGCTGAATCAACACTGAATGCAGTGTGCGTCTAGGTCATCTCTCCATCTTTTCTTGGGCCGGCCTTGGAGGCGGCGACGTCTATTCTCAGGCACCTATTGCGTGGATATCTTTGCCGCTAAACGGTTATGTTTTTATCATGATAAAGTCCACAAAAAAACTTACCCAAGATTGTATAAATTGAGACCCATGTATTGACCGCTACATTAGGCATGTTAGTGTGATATCCTAATATCTTATCAGGGAAGATAGTCGCCATAACGGATCCTATGGCTGAGCCGTAGTCGCCGCCCTGTACGTAGTACCTCTCGTGTCCGATGCGTTGCATTAGGTTGCGGAATATTACGGATACTTCTATTGGTCCCATTCCGGTGCGAACCGGGGCCTGAAATGAATTATATATCTATATTTTTGTAAAGATTACTAGCAATGTGGGTAGATCACACTACTAGCAATCCTGTTAACCTCACCAACTAAGGTAAATATGCTTGTGCCTGGAGTGGGTTCACGCCAATTGTGTAATGGGTGGGGTTAGAACCTGCAACCTCTCGATCACAACTCCGACACCTTACTATTAAGGCTTTTGATGTTTATGGTTTATATATTAAGTATTCACCCTAATATTTTCTTGCCCCTAAACCTGAGGACTTTTAATTGGCACTGTCTACTATACTATATATTTCTGGTGTATAAATATTGTAAGGTGTACAACAAAGTATATAATAAATATATAGCTGTTAGTCCTCAATAGTTGTTGATAAATACTTTAGTTCAATCCTAATTCGTTGCTCTAGTTTTATGGAAACGTCAATATCCTACTGACACCTAAGCGGTGTCGACCTGGTGACTATTGCCGTGAACCCACTTCAGACACAAGCATATTTAGCTCAGTTGGAGCGGTTAGCAAGATTGCTAGTAATGTTGATTTTAACCACATTGCTAATTCTCATTAAAAAAAAAGTAATTAACCAACTCATCCCTAATACAAAGCCTTTACTATATGTATACTGTCTGTCTATCGGCGCACTGTAGGCTGAAATCAGCGTTTCATAGACATTAAAATCATTTTCTTAAAAGTGACATTTTTTTCACATGGAATGCTAGAGGAAACTAATTACATGCCTAAAAATATATTCTTTATGAAATGGGTACGTAAACGGAAGTCTGAGAATTTTTTCTTTAAAAATTTGTATGGAGACAACATAAAAAAATACGATAACTCTGCTATCGCACAATTGGCCCTAATTCCCTTCTAGGGGATTAATCCTTGAATTATTTTGGATTTTTGACATACTCGGTATCACGGCCTCAGGTGCGCTTTTTTTTTTAAATGTACATATGTATGTGTTTCTTTTTTGGTTTATGTGGCAATTTCTTTGGACCAATTTGGCTGAACATACATGAATATGATCTGAACAATTAACTACAACAGTTTTATTTAAAAAACTAATAAAAATAATATTTTTTTTATTAATGTGTCAATTTTGGTGGACTAGTTTGACTTAACATTGTAAAATGTAATCCAAATATTAATACAAAAAAATAAATAAAAAAAAACATGTCATACACTTACATCGTTTGTAAAACAGGTTAAAAAATGGTGTATATATTGAAATAATAATACAATGTAAATAACAAAATTTCTTAGAATCAATAATAAGATAATTATACCGGTTAATGGCTTACATATTCAAATAAGTGCACTGTATATTATAATCAAATACATGAAACAGATAAGCTAATGTATGATACGTATTATTTGAGTAACTGTTACCTAATTATATTAGTATTTCGTCGAATCATTAACTAAACATGATCATGAGGGTAGTTAAGTTCGATTTTTGTTAATGGCGTACACTATAAAAGAGAAGTGCATTCAAATTGCTAATCAAATAGTCTTTAAGCGTAGAAAGTACAACAGCAAGATTGGATAGCATTGTGACAAACCTTGATTTGTTCGTTATTTTAATTAAAAAGTTCCGAAGGCATCCGCGATTATCAACATTTATTTCAAAATGTAGTTTCTCGGTTGACGCATAGTTTATCAGAAGAAGATTGTGTTACTTTAAAAGAATTTTGCCAAAAATTTACAAGAGCCGATAAAAAGAAACACACCGGAAAATTGATAATTTTCGAAGAGAATATGGAAGCTGGCTCGATGCTGAGATTGATTGGCCGAGCTGTATCAAAGAAAATCTTCACGAGAATGCCCTGGTACATCAGAGAAATTTTTACTGCTCAAAAGGCTCTTGGTTTATTGTTATCCCTCAAACTGTCAAAATGGCATAATGGCATTGAGAGTCAGCTATTCGAGAGGGTCTTAATAATTGCTTTATTATTTAAATGTCCACCAGAAGCATCAGTATTTACAGGGGAGTGTATTGGTATTTTAGAAGCCATATACACTATATAAAAACCCATCAAATAACAAGATCAGTATTTTTTTCAGATTCGCGTAGTAGTATCCAGGCCCTAAAACAAAATCAACTTTACAGCAAAATTAATAGTCAAATCATTATAGATATTAAGAACTTGTTATTTGATTGCTCCCAAAGCGGCTTAGACATCGAGATAGCCTGGATCCCCGGCCACTCGGGTATTGTTGGCAATGAATGCGCTGATTCGTTAGCAAGTATGCCACATCGAATCCGTCTGATCGAAAGCACTACGTAGCACAGAACTATGATTTGCAGAATGGTGCCAGACCCAAGTTATTTAACTTGTGGGCTGAAACATGGAAGTCGACCTCAAAAACCAAAGGTAAGTACTATGCCGCTTTACAACCTGAAATTCAGAAGAAACCCTGGTTTTTTAAATTCCCTAAATTGTCCAAGAAGACTGTTTCGTCACTCTGCAGACTTAGACTCGGACATTGTTGTAGCCCAGTATTCTTGCATAAAATACATGTCCGTGACAGCTCCCTGTGCGAGTGCGGCCTTGCTGAGGGTACCCTAGATCACATTTTCTTCTCCTGCTCCATAAACAATAGATCCTTTGATTTATACCAAAAACTTCCCAAATGCAGTATTCCCCTCCCAACCAGCTTCCATACCCTTCTTACCCACTTTTCTTCTAAATTAATTAAGCTCCTATCTAAATTTATAACAGATAATGAGATTAAAATGTAATTAGTGCGTAATATGTGTATAGTTATTGTGTAGATAATAGTCTGTGTTTTATAATATATATATATATAATATACTATATCTTAGCTTGTATATAGTAGATTATATGTTTAACTCTGTGTTCGTCCTTGCAGCTGAACTAACAGCTACCACAAAGTACAAAGTTCGACGGCCTACCTTCGCTGCCGTCATAACATGACACTGGCAGAATAGTCGACACCGGCTCAGTTGCCAAAGAAGAGAAGAAAAGAAAAATGTATACCCTTCTTACTATAGAGTGCAGCAAGAAAAGAACGAGTGCTACCCAGCTCAATGTGACTCCATTACAGTAACAGACTCTTCAGCAAAAATTACGCTGCAGGCTTTGTTGGATTTAACAGTATAAAGAATCATTAAATGTTTACCGCAAAATCTTCATAAAAGAAAACTAATATTAATATCTAAGTGGGGTTATGAGCATCCAGCCAGAGTAGATAAAAGCAGAAGATGGAATCAACGCAAAACACTGACGATGATGACTCGAGTATCTTCATGACCTCATTGGTACCACTGAAAATGACATGTGAAGAAGAGACAGTATGGGAGAATCCAAAGCCTTGCTCAGTTTCATTATGTCGGCCAGTGCAATTACTATTTGTTAAGGAGAGCGAAGCAGTAGTGAAAGAAAAATGGACGCCGAAATATCAGCACTTCGACCTACTGAATGTGGCAGCTATACTGTTCGACACAAACTTATGTTGACCATGATTGATGCTAAGGTTTGCTCATATATTTCAGATGCAAAGTCAAAAGCATCATGCTACGTTTGTTTAGCGAAGCCGTCTGAATTGAACAATTTGAAGGCAATTGAAAAACGAGGGACATCAGATTCCATGATGGATCTTGGAATTTCTTCTCTACATGCACGCATCAACATGATGGAATGTCTCCTGCATATTGCCCACAGACTGGATGTTAAAGTTTCGTCTTGTAAAACCAAAGCTCAAGAGCATTCAAGAGATGCAAGAACGAAGATTATCCAAAATCGAATTAAGGAAGAAATGAATCTGCTCATCGATATGGGTAAGCAAGGTCACGGAACTACCAATGACGGCAACACTGCAAGAAGATTCTTTGAGTTTCCAGAAAAAACTGCTGCCGTCACTGGTCTAGACGAAGAACTGAACCGCAGATTTGCAATAATTTTACAGATTATTACATCTGGTGAACATATTAGGGTTGAGAAATTCAAAGAATATACGTACAAGACTGCTGAAAGATATGTGGCATTATATAATTGGTACTATATGTCGTCACAGTACACAAAGTACTGCTTCATGGATCTGACATTATCAACCAGAATAAAATTGTACCAATCGGAAAGCTTTCTGAAGAGGCATCGGAAGCTCGTAACAAAGATTTCAGGAGGTTCCGAGACCACCACTCTCGGAAGAAAAGCAGAGTTAATTCCAACGAGGATATTTGAAATTTTCTTCTTCTTTCATCTGATCTACATATTTCATCAGTAAGACCTACGATGGATGCAAGAAAAAATGTTTTTTTTTTTTCGAAGAAACATTAATTCTGCTGGAGCTACCTGAATCTGATTCTTCTGACTTAGAGGTTGTAAAAGTTTCCCAGATAGAATCTGACTCTTAAACTCACATAATGATATTGATGACTGATGAACCAATTACTTTTATTATAATTCTTGCTTTATTTTGTATATTTCAGTGTTTCTAATTTTCATGTCCTTTTTCAACCGACTACCAAAAGAGGAGGTTATCAATTCGACGCGTATATTTTTTTTTTTTTTTTTAATGTATGATCACCGAGTACTCGAAGGCGGCTGAACCGATTTGGAAAATTCTTTTTTTGTTTAATAGGGTATACTTCGAAATTGGTACCATTTGTCACCAAGTCAGGATCTGATGATGGGATCCTGGAGAAATCGAGGGAACTCTTCAAATATTATAGGCACACCTATGGCGTTTTGGGTATTTCTTACAGTAACTTGTGCATTTGCTCTCAAAAAGTACCATTTCGGGAAGTGGAACTGATGATGAAGACCACAGATGGCCGCCGAACCTACTCAATAATAAGTATTTCGTGGATTGCGATTCGAATACTTGAATATGGATGTTAAGCACTTTATGTTCGTCACAATGCATATGGTGATGTATAGCTGATGGTGAAGTACCAGTAGAACTCCTCAAAAATTAACGGCCCAGCATTGGGAAAAGCAATATTTTGTAAAATTTTATAAGTAGTTGACATTTAGGCTCTTGTAACTAGGTAAATTAAAAATCAACCAACTAAACAGAGTGAAATAAAAATTTTTTACCAAAAAATTAAACCGACTCCCAAAAAACACTGCAAAGTGAAAAATAACTTTAATTTCGGAAGTCGGTGCCAAAAACGAAAATACAAAACTAAAGACACCGAGTACCGAAATTAAAGTTATTTTTCACTTTGCAGTGTTTTTTGGGAGTCAGTTTAATTTTTTGGTAAAAAATTTTTTATGGTCTTATTTTGTTGAAGTAGAACAAGAGAATTTGAAATGTTGGACCCAGGTGTTTTATTACCTCTTCTAATGCTTGCCGACTTGTTTATTCCTAAATATATTCATAATATAGAAATATTTGCAACTAAGAATATATGTAACTAATGCAGTAGTACCTATCGGGCTGTTTACCGGGCATCATGTCAGATTTCGGTGGAGCAAGTACTTCCTCAGGGAATATACATTTCAATTTTATTCAAAGAAATGGTGATGTTGTTCGATGGGGGTATCTAAAATGCGATACTGCAATGTAGAAGAAGTAGAAGTGCAAGGTAAATTCAAAGAATTTCTTTTGGCAGATTATTTGCATGACAAAAACCGTATAATAGTATTTACAATAAAAGAAGCAAGAAAAGTCATTCCTCAGTGTAAAGATTTTTTCCTTTAGTTAGCGATGGTACATTCAAAAGCTGTCCTAAGCCTTTTAGCCAAATCTATACTATCCATGGAGATTTAAGAAGCCATCACAATTTCACAAATATTGTACCATTTATTTACGCTTTCATGACACGGCGGGATGCTGCATCTTACGAGATTTTATTCAATTTAATAAAGAGTCAAATACCGAGGTGGGATCCGAAAACTTACAAAACAGATTTTGAGAAAGCCGCCATGAAGTCCATTAAGAAAGTAAACCAGCAGCTAAACTCAAAGGTTGCTACACACATTATAAAAAAGCATATGGGACAAAGCCCGCGAATTGAACTTGATCGATTTGTAGTTTTATTTTTTTATACTATCCGGGGATTAATATGATTAAAAACTGTGATGATTTTTTTAATAGGTATACAAATACTGATTTTGTTCTTTTATTTACAACGTCTATGGCGGCCGTTGGGACAATATCTAAAGCTTTGTGCCACTGGTGGCAGTTTGGTGGTGGTCGATGGAAATAAAATTACAAGTTATGTCTCATCGTCCGCCACTGGGGGCGGTTGGAAACAAATATAAAATTTTGTTCCTACGACCACCAGTGGTGGCAGTTTTAGTGGTGGCCGTTGGGAATAAGCCCTGCTCCAGTGATATACGTGGGCGTATTTTTGATTGCTGATTTTATTTACTGGCTAATATTTGCTTTCTAAAGTATTGTACATATCTATTTTTCTTTTATATTTGATGATTGTGAATGTGAGGACTATGTAGGTTATTGTTTCTTCTTTGTGTTATTTTCATTATCATTTATTTAATGATATCTGGCAGTTTGAGTACTTGTGTGGCCTACCCAAATGTATTGTTCGTCAAACTTAGAACTTAGGAGCTCAATGCTCCTAAGTTCTAAGTTGAGCTACATGATAACTGACAAATGCTTGCGCTGTCTGGACAGGTTCACTCAAATTTGTGTGGTTATTTCCTCAAAAGAGCATCACAGACATGAACCTACATGCTTTTCATATCAATGAACCAATGAGAATTGTATCGACTTTAAAAGAGACGTTGACCTCCGAGTTTGTTTCGGTGTTTATTCTCAGAGTAGTCAGTTAGGAAACACCGGCCTCATCTAGCTAAACATAACAAGCAAAAAGCATGACGATTAAAAGTGTTATTTATAACCAACTAGCTGACCCGCCACGACTTCGTTCGCGTGGTATCCTACCCCTACCCAACCGATACCCTACCCCTATCCTACCCTAACCCACCCCTACCCTACCACACCCTACCCCTACCCTACCCCTACCATACCCCAACCCTACCCCTACCCTAACTCTACCCCTACACTACCCCTACCCTACCCCTACCGTACTCTCCATTTCTTCTTCGTTCGTGTGAGATGTTTTTCCCGCTTAAATCCCGATCCCGTGGGAATTCCGGGATAAAAAATATCCTATATCCGTCTCCTGGTTTTAAGCTACCTCCCTATCAATTTTCAGCCAAATCGGTTCAGCCGTTCTCGAGTTATAAATAGTGTAACTAACACGACTTTCTTTTATATATATAGATTTACAAAATAAATATTTAATTTCATTAGTACTCAGCTGTATTCGGTTAGACTGTATGTTGAGCTTAACAGCTGTGAAAAGGCTCAGCAGATGATGATAGTATGGAACCTTATGTGTGCAAGTCCGAAATAAACTTGGCTGATAATAATGTCAGCCAGTAAACATAGTTTTTGTTATTATAACAAATGTTTGATACTAAGAAAGTAAGATTGAGATTTGTAAATAAGATTTTGTTAATATGGGTACCTAACCTAGTACTGGTATGTCTAAGATGCCACAAGCAGCATAAAAGCCCGGTTTGTCTTTCCGACTTCATATTTTCAAGCATTTCATGCCAATATGTACAGTATAGGCATGAGCATAACATCCATATTTGTTAGAAACTTACAGAGCAAAGTAAGTTTTAATCAAATCTTTTTGTATCAAAGTTGGTATTGAAGGTGACTGCCTTTGTCTCTCACTCTCGAGTATTTCTGGAGCTTTTAGGCTAAAATATGTTTTAATCTTAGAATACATACCTGAGAAAACCCAAAGCCTGGTATGCTAGGAGCAATGACCTCGAATACAAAGTCTTTGTTTGGCCGAGGTGTAGTCAGCTTTGGTATTATTTCATAAAACTCACGAATAGAGCCCGGCCAGCCATGGATAAGCAGGATTGGTACCACCTGAGAAGTTTTTTTTTATGTTAATAGGTAAAAATTTAGATATTAACTAGTGTTGCTTTAGAATAGGTAGACTTTTTTTACAGTGGCAAAATCATCGAAATATGACTCATGTTATGTCAGACTTCTGACTAAAAACCCACCCTGTTTCTTCAGTTGCTTTTGTTTTCCGGAGCTACTGTATCTCGTTAGAATATTCCCGCAACCTAGGAGGTATACTCAGACTTGGATTTAGGATTGAATACCTTTACAAGTTAAGCAAGTTGAAGTGTCCGGGCCGGTAATGGATCTCATAATCAAGTTCGTACCAATTTATTTAAACTTTATGTACAATAGTGGTACATGGGCGGACTTAATGCTACAAGGCATTCTCAATTTAATGTCAATGGCTATATTTTTAAGACTAGGTATAGTCCTCGTCACGTAAGTTGGCAAGGTTTTGGCGTAGTGAGGGTAAGTTCGCGCATCGAGCACTTAGTGGAAGAAAAAGTGGTCACTTTTACTGCTTGCCATTATTCTATGGTTATTGCCATAATTTATTTTTAATCATGTCTGTTTAGAAGAATGTTAAAGAAAGAAGAGGAATTCATTCGTTAATTCGGTATTATAAATAAACTAGATATAATACATAAGTCTATTTAAAAGTGAAAAAAATGTATTAAAAAAAAAACATTAAAAATAATATGTTCTCGTCGTCACAATTATTTAATAAAACTGTTACCCCTTTTATTCTTCTTTTTTCCCGGTGTCCTAAAGACAGTGACGAATTCGGAATTTCAACCTTCCTTAACTATAGTGTCTAACTGTTCTTTCTGACGTTTTAATAGTCTGCGTAAAATGGTATTTGGTCCTGCCATTGTAATCAACGTAATAAAAACTAAATTTAAAACAACAACTCGCAACAAAAACAAAGGGTACAACTTTCGTGTACGCAAGTGTAGTGTGAGCAAATTGAACGAGAACTACTGACGCACCAATCGCGCGCTCGGAGCGGCGCTACGTCATACCCCGCGTCCCGCTGACAACCGCTGACACCTAAAAATCGACTTCTGCGCATTGAACGACTCTTGCCAAGTTATTTGACGAGAACTATAACAGCTTAATTTTATTAATAAAATTAATATGTCCATTATTTAAGGCTTCTGCAGATAGGTTCCATGTGACAGTGATATGATGCGACAATCATTTTTCGTTGTCGGAATGGTGTGCTTCTGTGGGAGCAGACTATAAAATATACTCTCTGTGTGCGAGCCTTTGTAGCCTGTGATACATCAATGTTCTCTACAACTGCCTTGGTGGCCTAGAGGTCGCAAGCGCGACTGTTGAGCTTGAGGTGTCGCATTCGATTCCCGGGTCAGACAAAAAGAGCTATTGGGTTTTTTTCATAGAAATTTTCCAGTAGTAGCGCAGAATTTAGAAGATGGCGGTGTGACACCCCCTTGCCTCCGAAAGCACGTTCTGGGGCCATACCATGACGTGTTAAAGCGAGAGTTGTTCGAGCGAGAAAGAGAGATGGAGCTATATATCGTGCATAGCTTCATCCCTCTTTCTCGCTCGAACGACTCTCGCTTTAACACGTCATGGTATGGCCCCAGCCATTGGTACAGCGCCTAATCTCTCTTCGGTCGTATCGATTGCCGTCCCATCGGACAATGAGAGTAAAGGGACAGAGAGTGCAGCTGTACCTCCGCACATACTTGTGCACTATAATATCTCCTGCACAGATTGGTCAGAAAATTGGTCAGGAGGACTAATGTAAGGTACATAATATAACTATTTATACTTACAGTAACATTTGACGGCACTTCAGGCTTCACATGTATATAATGAACATCTAACCCCTGTATGTTAGTCACAAATTGTTTATATTTGTTCAGAAATTGTTCTCTGTCCTTAAAATTGTAGCTATTCTGCCAGAAGTCAAGTACTTGGGTCAGGAAGTGGGTGTTGAAACCGTATGTAAAGCCAGCATTTTCTAGCGGTGGTGTAAATGTGCGGCGGTGGAGAAGACGCTCTCTCAGGTCGTTGACGACCTGTAATATGTAGATACATTGGCTACAACCAGAACAAAAATAACAATTGAAAAGTATGAATTTATAACCCATACAAATAAAATTAATTACTGGAAAAATATCAGTTCATTACAAATGTTAAGATAGTTTAGTTTAATTTTCAATTTTTCTTCTGCTTGGGGTGTCTTTGTTCCCAATGATGGAATTATTTTATTCGCTTATGAATCAGTAAACTTATAGTATGTAACTGATGGTGGATTTGTTCGAAAGAGTTACCGCGGCCTCGGAACATAAAGGGTATATGATGGAACATGGATGGGTTTTAGTCAGTAAAGGTCTGACACACACTCTCACTTCGCCAAGATCGGGAGGCAGTAATTGGATGATTTCCCATCCTTAAAAAGAAGGGGTTGATTCTTACTAGATTGTCTGGTTGATATCGCTGTCAGCCAAAAGACTGATGAGTGATGACTGATGACTGAAAGATTTCACTGATAGATTTAAGTAACTCTATAAAAGTTGATATTTTGGTGTTGGAGACAACACAACAAATTTTTCTACAACCGCACGCTAAGGGCACTGTGGAGGTGGTCTCGGCATAGCGGGGTCGTTGGTGGAGGGCAGCAAAGGGTCAGGCTGGGTCATATTATTATTAATGGGGTTATTTATTGCTACTGGCTCAGCATCGCGGGCTGGCTCGTTTGACAAAGGTCGGGGAGGGTTGACGTTACAAGTACACGGACGTCGCGATGGGCGTCGTCGGCGAGGCCGGAATACGGAACGCTAAGCTTCTAAGAGTGCTAGTTTCCCTACTGCTCTCTTGTCGGATTGTGGTGGAATCGTCGGGTTCGTCTAGGACGTGGCGCGGACGATGAACCGGGGAAATTTTTGAGGGTGTGTATCGGGCGGCCGATACAATCAGTGGGTTTGTGTGTTTTTCAGCATAGGTGAAGTAACGCACTGAGTGGCGTTTCAACATTTGCTTTATAGTCGGTATTTTGAGGTCTACGTGGAGTTTCTCGTTCCTCAAGTACCAGGGCGCGCCCGTGGCCTTTCGGAGAAATCGGTTTTGGATAACGTGCATTCTATGAATCTGAGCCGGACTAGAGTGAGCAAACACCGGACAGGCGTATGTTGAAAGCGGCTCGCGAGCGAACCGACTTTATATGCTCTCTGAAGTTTAGGTTTTGATCTAGAATCACTCCTAGGTATTTAGCTCGCTTTTCCCAAGGGATTGGCATGCTAAACATAGTGATCGGGCTGGCGAGGCCGGCTGTTTATTGCGAGCTCTATGAAACAGAACTGCCTGACTTTTGTCGGGATTAACCTCGATTCTCCATTTCTTGAACCACTCGCCTAGTGCGTTAGCGGAAGTCTGGAGGGTACGAGCAATGTTATCGGGATTTCTTCCCGAGTAATAGATGGCCGTGTCGTCGGTAAATTGAGATAATTCTATTCGAGGACTTTTAGGGATATCGCAAGTGTAAAGCGTGAAGAGTGGGGGAAAGAGCACGGCACCTTGTGGAACGCCAGCTCTGATAGGACGGGGTGTGGAAAGCGCTCCTTCGATGCGATATCTGAAGGAGCGGTCCGACAAAAAGTCTCGAATGATAAGCACGAGACGATCTGGCACACCTAGTAGGTATAGCTTATAAATTAAGCCATTGTGCTAGACTTTGTCGAACGCTTTCGCAATATCAAACAATAGAGCCCCCGGCACCTGACCGCGTTGAAAGCGGCCACTAATGTGCTCTACGAAGCGGTGGGCTTGGTGGACACTGGAGTGTTGGGCCCTAAAGCCAAATTGTTCGTTTGGGATGAGGCTCTTTGCCTCGACAAAGTCCTTGAGCCGATTATAAATAATCCGTTCGTAGATTTTGCCGAGGGCACTGAGCAGACTGATGGGGCGATAACTACTAGGGGAGGACTTGGGCCACAGAAATCTTAATAATAAGGCAATTAAGTATTAAGATTTCTGTGACTTGGGCTTACCGGGCTTTGGAATGCCTATTACGATAGCCTCTTTCCACATTTGTGGAAACATATTGTTTGACATGGCGCCATTGAAGATGGCAGCCAGTAAGACTATGATAGTGCGGGGGAGGAGCTTAAATACCCTACTGGTCATTCCATCTTTCCCCGGGGCTTTTCTGAGTTTGAGGTTTTTGATGATCTCCTCTACCTCGTCCTCTGTAACGGGGGGAGGGGAGCATCAGGGTCCTCGAAAGGGGGTAAAGCAGACCTACGTTCGACCTCAGCATCCACAAGGGAAAGGTGGGCTGGGTCAACTGGTTGAGTGCTGAGAGAGCACTGTGCTTCCAGACTGTCGGCTAGGCATTCAGCTTTGTCTTCGTCGTCGAAGGCAATGCTTTTATCCGGAAGGATGAGGGGAGGCATTGAGGCAACCTCAGTGGCGCGCAATCTCCTCTGAAGTTGCCAGAAGGCATGTTAGTTGGGTTCCAGCTCGCTCAGAGTCTTGTCCCAGCAATTTTCACGCCAGTCTCTTATGCTATTACTTACTTTGCGCTGTAAGTAACGCATGTGAGTTTTGTTACTTTCACAGGGGAAGGCTCTGTAGGCACGGACAGCTGCGTTCTTCTCAGTCAGCAGAGCCCGTACATCGTCAGGGAGTTTCCGTTGATAGGTCTCCGTCAACAGAATCTCCTTTGAACAATCGTTCAAGACAGATTGTATGTGCTCTGTAAACGAGTCGATCGCAGTCGTCGTGTCAGCAGCGGACTGGTACTATTTGATACCTAACTTCAAATATTTAGTAACAGAATGAACAGGAAAAAGACACAAAGAATCTGAACTACTTTCTTTTCATATTTGAAGTTTGGTATCAAATAGTAGAAAAAAGGTTCATGAAAAGAAAGTAGTTCAGATTCTTTGTGTCTTTTGTTATTTTCTAAACAACAATTATCTTTCTTGGTCCAGAGGTTCTGATGCTTATGACAATCTAGCACAGAGACGCATTCATAGACACTCTAGCTTATTTAAAGAAAATTCATGATTACTATGAGAAAGCATTATCAATCTAATATTTATTTATTTAGTTAATGGAGGATGTACAGCTAATAAAAACAAAAAGAGGAATACATCATCGCCAGAGAGCCAATAACAAGTCCTCATGTTTAGACTTATACTAAAATAATGTTATAAATACACATACAGCAATACACTCAAGCAAGCAAGTTACAAATTTACACAGTAAGAAATACAAAATATATAAAAAATTTGCTTGAGTCAACAGCATAACATAACCACTACTACTTGAAAAAGTTCATGCTTAAGCACCTTCTGGCTGAGTTCACACTACTTGTGAAAGGATCCAGATTATACTGCTTGCATATCTCATTAAAATTTCTGCTTGCACACATTTAAAATATTTTATTAAATATTTAAAAATGTTATGGTTAATGTTTCAGCAGCAGTGGTGGCCCAGTGGTTACAGGCATGACTTACCACATTGCAGGTGGTGAGTTTGAACCGTGTCAGGCGGTGATATTAAATATTACAATTACACTTTGTGTTATTTTTAACATCACCAATCCCCTCAAAATGGTAACAGAAAACATAGTGAGGCACCCGACTGTTTGTGGAACACTAAATCAAGAACATTCATCAACCAGTCATGGGCCACATGGTGCATTATGGTCTACTAGATGTTGCCCACGACTTCGTTAGCCTGGATAGATTTTTCCCATGTAAATTGCGATCCCATGGGAATTCCAGGATAAAAACTATCCTATGTCCTTCCCAGGGTCCTAAACTATTCCATGCCAAATTTCATCTAAATTGGTTCAGCGGTTTAGGTATGAAAAGGTGACAGACAGACAGAGTTACTTTCACATTTATAATAATAGTATTGATAGATAGATAGAATATACTTTATTGTACACCAAAATTTAAACACACCTATTTAACAATATTGCTTATTCTATGGTAACAATGGCGGTCTTATAGCTAAAAGCGATATCTTCCAGACAACCTTTGGAAGGACTTCAGAAATTTTAATTAAAATGGGGAGGGCTAAATTATTAATATATGAATAATAGTATGGATTTCCTCTTATAGAGAGGATGCTTGTGTCCCAGCAGTTGGAACATAGGCTACTAATGCTATGGTTTATAGTAGCTAGGCGAATAAATATTTGAGGCTAGTTAAACAAAAAGAATTAACTTACCACATCTGAAAATTCAATAGTATACGGTCTTATGGAAGTGTCAGGATTCATATCAATAGGGTATGCTCCCCAGTATTCCTCCAGGTCCACCTCTGGTATTTCAGGAGGTGCCGTCCACATTGCAAACAAATAATACTTTGTCACCGCCAGAATTACAACCAAAATAGAAACAATGAAGAATTTCTTTTGCCACTGTAAAGAAAATATATTGGTGTTTATTTTTTCAATAATTATTTTTATTATTAAATATAATGAGCAGTGGCGACTTGTGAGATGCAGGTTGTGGATGGGTGGTTAGGTAATAGCTGAAGGAAAACATTGTGTGGACAACGGAATGTCATAAGACCAAAAAATTTAAAACATTCAATATCACGCACTAAGCCCTTTTTTCTGTTTGGAAAATCATCTAATGACTTCTCCCGCTCTGGGTTAAGCGGGAGTGTCAGACTTCTACCGACTAAAAACCCACCCGGTTCTTTCAGCTGCCCTTAAGTTCCCCCGCCCCGGTTTCTCGTTACAACATTCGCGCAACCAACAAAGATTACGCACCGAGCCCTAGTGGTGGATTATGGCCCATTTCTTGTCATAGCGAGGAGACCTGTAGCCCAGTAGTGGGACTTTATTATCAATAAGCTGAATTATATTATTATTCTACATTTAATCAAAATTATTTCAAAATATTAATCAGAGAAATATAAAGAACCGTCCCATCTTCATCATCAAAGGCAAAGTAAATGATTTATGAAGATGGGGGACCCCATCTTCAAGCAAGCAATAATACAAAGTAGCATTAATTAAAACTTACAGAGTATTTGCCTTCATTTCGCAAATCGTACGCAATTTTTTCGGCTTTAGTTAGAGGTTTTCTTGAACTCATGATGTGGCCGTTAAGTTCCTAAAAGAAAAACATGAATAAATTTAAAAAAATGGTATCCTGTTTTTGTAATTTAAACAGATTAAATCGATGAATGGGATGATGACTTTATAGTTTGTATGTGGAAAACTCACTTAACACGCAATCTAAGTAATACTGAGATAGCTTTTGTTTATTTTTCCATTTCTGTTTTCTAAATTTGAAGCTATGAAAGGAACTTTGTCAGTTTGGCTTGCAGTTTGACATTGACAGCGAATTAGTGTTGCCGACAACGCGGGAGCAAATGTCGCCCGTTTTTCACAGTTTAAGTAGCCTAATATAGCCGAATTTAAGTCAGTGGTAGCCTAATTATGTAGCCTAAAATATCAGTAAAAATGTAGTTTAAATCAATTTATTTTTACCTACTTTACTTGCTTTAAGTGCTAGTATTTTTTTATGCACTCATCACGTATAATATATGCGCTAATAATTGTTCGTGAAACAAATACTTTGACACACATGCTGTACGAAGCGAAATGAAAATGAGTTGCGTTTACACTAATTTATTTTTAAAATTTTGATTGTTGATTGGCTTGCGTTTGACCACAATCTCAACTGATGTTAAGTGATGATGTGGACGAAGACAAAGCATGCTTGCCTAGAAGTAACCTATTCACTCTTACTCTTAGATATAACCTGGGAGTATTTAGACTCCCAGGTTATAGTTATCAGAAAGCTTAGACCCCGACACAGAATTAATTCTTATCACATCATTGCATTCTGAATTTGGTTACAGATAAAGATAAATTCAGGGTATTCCCCGAAGCTAACTAACCATAAAGAAAAAGGTGGCCTCAAGTCAACTCAACATATTTTATTTTACATGGCCACTTATAAAACGACACAAGCTAGTGCACGGCATGAAATTGGTCGATTCCTATGGAGAAGATTCGGCAAGAAACTCCACAGTTATTATTTTCAAAATAGCATTCATTTTTATAATGTATCCATAATAAGCTTCAGTGGGGCCCCCATATAGATAAATTGTCAAAAAAGCTAAGTTCTGCAGCATATGCCGTTAGAAAAATACGTGGATTAACTGATATTGAAACAGCACGTTTAGTCTACTTTAGTTACTTTCACAGTGTGATGTCATACGGCATTTTACTTTGGGGAAATGCCGCCGACGTTCACACAATATTTGTGTTACAAAAAAGGGCCATTCGTGCAATTTATAAATTAAGTCCTAAGCACTCCTTAAGAGACAAATTTAAAGAGATTAATATTATGACCGTGCCATCTCAGTATATTTATGAGAATCTCTTATATGCACACAAAAATATTAATCTGTTTAAAAAATACAGTGATATTCATAATGTAAATACAAGGAACAAAGACACATATGTCATTCCTAAAACAAGGTTAAAAAAATAGGTGGTTCATTTAGATGCCAATGTATACGTTTTTATAATAAAATTCCTAGCCACATTCAATAACTTAGCATTAATAAATTTAAATTATTTATAAAACGTAAGCTCTGTCAGAAAGCATTTTACACAGTTAAAGATTATATTGAGGACAAAAAGGCTTGGGAATGAGCTGCTCCAGTGATATATGTGGGCATTTTTTTTTTAATATTTAAAATTTGATTGTTGATTTTTTTATTTTTTATTTTACTGATTTAAATATTTGCTTTGTCAAGTATTGTATATACCAATTTATTTTGTTTTTTTTTTTATTGTAAATGTGAGGACTATGTAGGTTATTGTTTCTTCTTTGTGTTGCTTTCATTATAATTTATTTAATGATGTCAAGCAGTTTGAGTACTTGTGTGGCTTACCCAACGGTCCTTACTTTGGTATTGTTCGTCAGATCGTTGAGCTCCTTAAGTTCTAAGTTGAGCTACACGATAACTGACAAATGCTTGCACTGTCTGGACAGGTGCACTCAAATCTGTATAGTTATTTCCTCAAAGAGCACCAAAGACATGAACCTGCATGTTTGTCATATGATTGGGCCAACACAAATTGTATGGACTTTAAAAGAGACGTTGACCTCTGAGTTTGTTTCGGTGTTTCTTCTCAGAGTAGTCAGTTAGGAAACACCGGCCTCATCTAGCTAAACTAAACTAAACTTAACACGCAAAAAAAAAATGACGTGTAAAAGCGTTATTTATAACCAATTTACAAAATAAATATTTCATTTCATTTCATTTCATTTCATAATACTCGTTTAAAAGGTATGATAGTTACCAATTCACACGAAACAATGTAAATAAAAAAAAAATGAAAAATGAATGCATTGTAAAATTAAACAACATAATTTTTATTATTTATTAGTAATAAAAATTAACAAAAAAAATCTGTCCAATCGGATGGATTATCGTAGGGAAAAGTACAAACAAACAAAATAAAAAGACACACTCACTAAAGTGGAGTTGTTAAGAGACTAGTTGATAACACAATCACAATAAGCCCGAGCCACATTGTGCAGAAGGAAGGAATCATCGCCAAGCTATCATGACTTCAACGTAGTCCTCAATCTAAAATATGCTTTTTTGATAAGGGTTTTAAATTTTCACACAGACACAAAGTTTGGTAACTTGTTATAAAAGCGTATGCTATTTATGAAGAATAACTTACTAGTCTTGGCTAGTCTGCATTTGGGTATAACAATTTCACTCTTATTGCGTGTATTTATTGTGTGAAGATCACTTCTAATCTAAAATAGTCCTAAGTTTATGCGTATAAATAATATGCTTTCTAATGAATAAAGTGCGTGCCATCCATTCTTTCCTAGTATCGCAAACCTTTTACATTAATTTGCATGGGACATGTTTTTTTATTAAGCTCGTTTATGACAGACAGATTGAATACACTTTATTGTACACCAAAAATTGAAACACGTAAATAGTAATATTGCTAACAATTTAGTTACAATGACGGTCTTATCGCTGAGAGTGATATCTTCCAATTTCCAGATAACCTTGAACCCGAAGTTCTGAACTGAAGTAGCCTAAAAGGCGACCGGTCGCCTTTCATGTTTTTTCGTCGCCGATTCTCTTCGTGAGTAGCCTAAATGGCGAAAAATCACCTCCGCTGGCAACACTGGCGAATTAAAGATTTGCTGAACTTTGACAGTGACATTTCAGTAAATTATTATCATGCAACATTGCACTGTATTGGTTTTCACTTTAACAACGAATTTAATTTTGAAGTGTTTTTTAATTAACACCAGGGGCGGATCCAGCCCTCAAAAAAGGTTGTAGGCACAACCACCCAAAAATCGGCCAAGTGCGAGTCGCAGTACAAACTCACTCGACTCGACTTGAATTTGTTTATGTCCTTTTTTACGCGCATCAGGATTTTGGCCTTAGGAATGTAAATAATCGTTGGAGGAAGTCAGACTCGATTTCGTCCAACTAAATAGCCAAACAGTTTCGATTTCGAACCAATTTTAATCAATAAATTATTGTTTTTTCTTCTTAAGGCAGTTGTCCGAGTGCTCGCCGGCAGCGCGCACAGATTATTTTCCTCTATGGCGCACAGTCATCTGTTGAACGTTTCTTGAGCGAGAAAATCGCAGAAAGTTAATCGCTTCCACGCTGGCGTTGGGACAACTGCCTAACGAAATAGAAAAGCTCAAAGTCGAAAGATATAAGGAATGATTACCAAGTTATTTACTACGGCTCAGAATGCACAGAAACAGAAAAGGTACAATTCTGGGTAGACATGTACGATCTCCTCCAGAGCATTCCAGCTAACGAATACAAGATAATAGTGGGGAATGAATGGACATGTGGGTACCAAAAACTAGGCCCAGTAAATGGTGGTTAGCAAAGCTATGCAATATCATCATGATTACAAATCGTATTCCAGAATCTTGGCGCCCGAGCTATCTACTGCCATTCTACAAAAACAAGGGCGATGCTGCGCAGTGTGAAAACTATAGAGGTATAAAATTGACCGCTCTCACACACTCAATATATGGGAACGAATCATCAACAACCGTCTCAACAAAATCTGTGAAATATCCCCAAACCAGTTTGGCTTCACAGCATCAAGTCAACCACGGATGCTATACAGGTAGGTAGAATCATGACGGAAAATATAGAATTAACAACAAAGACTTGTATCTGCAGGAACAACTAAATATATGGACGCAAGCTCTGGAAAACTACAGCCTGAGAGATAGCAGGAGTAAAACAGAGTATCTAAAATGTTCTTTCAGCGGAAACACTACTCCAGAGACAATTCACATTGGTACGATGCCCATACCCTCGATAAACCAATTTAAATATCTAGGTTCTATGTTAACGAGATATGCAAACGTGGACGCTGACGTCACTCACAGAGTCAGAGCCGCATGGCTGAAGTAGCGCTCATTAACTGGCGTGCTTTGTGATCCCTATATCCCAATAAAAACTAAGGGGAAAGTATTCATATGGGCAGTGCGCTCGGCGTTACTCTACGATACCGAGTGCTGGACAGTCAAAAAGAAATATGAACTAAAAGTACATACCAACGAAATGAAGATGCTCGTGGACGGGAGGTGAGACTAGACACGATAATATACGAGAGTATATACGAGGCAGGTTCAAAGTCGAACCAATCGCTGACAAAATTATCGAGAATCGCCTTCACTGGCATGGTCACATCAAAAGACGCCAAGAGGATCACATTGTAAATATTGCCCTAAAACTTCCGGAACAAAAACGTGGCAGGGGCCACCCGCCATTAACCAGGTGATCACAGATAGAGACCTCGAGAAAGCCCAACTGCCTGAAACGACAACCCAAGACAGACTGGCCTGGAGCAGGAAAGTGAGAAACCCGACTCCAAATGAACTGGGATCAGGGACGAATATAGATATTGTTAATTCTTCTTTTCTAGTCACCACTGTAAGGCAATATAGGGACTCTAGGTATATAGATACCATCTTGACGTTGTCTCAGGAGTCGTAAGTATAACCAGAAAGTGAGAAGCACCAGGCGAGACTTAATTCGCTTATAAACTCGCACTTAGAGTTGTAGTAAACTATGGAACCTTACGAAACATTACTACGCGTGAGCCGATACGTACGTCCGTGATTTTTGTTAAGACTTATCATCAGCTTATCGAGCTCAATAGACCATAAAAATGTGACGTCACAAGTCTATTAGGGTTGTGGGCATGCCCATCATGCCCACAACGTTGGATCCGCTCTTGATTAACACATTAACTGGAGATATACGAGTAGTTCGTAAGTAAATTTTAATAGATGTTTAGATGGGCCAATATGCATCTGTACCAATAATAGGACCGACTAAGCCCCCATATTGTGACGTCATAGCTGTCAAATCGAACAAATTGGATACAGTGAGCAAAACAAGACGTAATTATAATATGTACTAGCTTTTGCCCGCGACTTCGTCCGCGTGGAATAGTTACTTTGAGCTAACGTTCCTATTGGCCTTAGCGTAATGATATATAGCCTATAGCCTTTCTCTATAAATTGACTATTTAATTTAAAATATTTTTTCAATTCGAACCAGTAGTTCCTGAGATTATCGCGTTCAACCAAACAAACAAACTGTTCAGCCTTATATTATTAGTATAGATAGCTGTTGCCCGCGACTTCGTCCGCGTTTCCGTCGTGTTTCGTAAAAAAAGTAGCCTATGTCCTTCCTCACGGTTCAGTGATTTTGATGTAACAGACAGATATTATTGTTAATAGCTGTGCCCGCGTGTGTGTGTACTCCTTGTGTGTTATTAAGTTAATGTATTGGTAATATTGTTTAGATCACGTTCACATGAGGCTTAAGTACCTATAGAACGAAAATACTTCAGCGCAAAGCTTCCGGGTAAACTATGTTGAAAGTTGACCCGTCCGGCACGTGAACATAAAGATTTCTAGAACTGCTAACCCGGGAAAGAGCGACGTACAACCAAGGGCGGATCCAGCTTTGGTTCCAGGGGGGGGTCACATAGTCGTGGTCAAGTCACAAAAAGTTATAATTTAATTCTGATAATAATAGATACAATTAAGTAAATAGTAAGTATTTTATTAATAAACTAGCTTTTGCCCGCGACTTTGACCGCGTGGAATAGTTACTTTGGGCTAACGTTAAATTTAACCCCGATTTTGAAGCATTCTTCATTGGCGCTCCGCTCCTATAGGCCTTAGCGTAATGATATATAGCCTATAGCCTTTCTCTATAAATTGACTATTTAATTAAAAAATATTTTTCAATTCGAACCAGTAGTTCCTGAGATTATCGCGTTCAAACAAACAAACAAACTCTTCAGCCTTATATTATTAGTATAGATAGCTGTTGCCCGCGACTTCGTCCACGTTTCCGTCGTATTTCGTAAAAAGCCAGTAGCCTATGTCCTTCCTCACGGTTCAGTGATTTTGATGTAACAGACAGATTAACCTTCGTAATTTAGTAGGGAAATATAATATGTCAATCTATAATACTGTTGAAAAATATCGCAATACCGAACCGCACAATATTATTGTTAATAGCTGTGCCCGCGACTCCGTCAGCGTGTAACTCCTTGTGTGTTATTAAGTTAATGTATTGGTAATATTGTTTAGATCACGTTCACATGAGGCTTAAGTACCTATAGAACGAAAATACTTCAGCGCAAAGCTTCCGGGTAAACTATGTTGAAAGTTGACCCGTCCGGCACGTGAACATAAAGATTTCTAGAAATGCTAACCCGGGAAAGAGCGACGTACAACTGACCATGTCAGAAACAACTGACACCGAGATCTACTCCAGCAACACGAAAAGTCTGCCCTTGAGCCTTATTAATTGTCATTGCATAACACACCGATACTGGGAATTGCGTTCTTTTAAATTGGAATGGAAAATTATTTGGTATTATGGGAATTCTGGGAATAAAGACGGTTTCTCCTGCACCGCAACCTGTTAAAATTTGAGCCTCAATTATATTTTGTTGCAACTGGGTTACTTTTAGCCGAGTTCCATTGCAAAGTTGCGGTGGTTTTAAATTTCGGAGCAGAATAATAATCAGAAAGTTTCGAACTGCTATGCTATCGGGAGTTACACGTGTTATTGTGAGTCAACCATAAAAGATAGATATATGCTGTCGTGGGTTATTTTTTATAGAATTTTAAGGAGAACATTTCCGTCATAAATGATTTCTATGTAGCTTTAACCATTAAAGTTACACTCGCGACGGAAGCTTAAAAAATGGAGCTACTTCTCCCGTTTTCCCAACATTTCCCTTCACTGCTCTGCTCCTATTGATTGTAGCGTGATGAAAGGTATACTATAACCAGCTCAGGAGTATGAAAAATAATTGTACCAAGTTTCTTTAAAATCCGTCGAGTAGTTTTTGTTTCTGTAACGGTTATACAGACAGACAGACAGACCGACAGACAGACAGACAGACAGACAATAATTTTACTGATTGCATTTTGGCATCAGTATCGATCCCTAATCACCCCCTGATAGTTATTTTGTAAATATATTTCATGTACAGAATTAACCTCTCTACAGATTTATTATAAGTATAGATGTCAGTACTGTATTTTAAAAATACCTACCCATATTTAAATAACAAAATCAATTATTCTGTTACGTCTTCTCCCGAAACGTGTTATAACTTCATCAACTTCAATAGGTAAGTTTTTATGGACGTGGAGAAGTGCCAATCAGGTTAGACGTTCCTCAATCATTGAAGTTCTTAGCCACGATTTGATTCTTCGTAATGTAGAGAAAGACCTTTCCGCTGTCGCTACACTAACAGGTAGTGTAGCTATAATACATAAAAAAAATCTTATATTAGGATACATCTCAATGTCGCAATTTAAAATAAGGTCAGAAATCGACTGCGGTATGTCCTGAGTCCGCTGCTACTTCACCATCCATAGCCGATATTCGTTTACAACGACAGAAACTGGAGTATTATCTAGTAACAATTTATAATAGGTTGCTAGTTGTTTCACAGTTTCAATTTCTTGATTACTGTACTCTCTTTTTGGCATGAAAACGCTTAGTTGAATCAAATTACGTATTTCAGGAGACAGACGGTCCTGTAGGTCACTTATTATGGAATCCAGAAGGGGGATGTATATGGCTCTGCGGAAATATTCTTCAGCAGATTGAGTAAGTAGGTTATTGGCTCTATGTATTTGTTTTGATACTAGTCTGGGACATTTAATTTCTACATCTAGCTGCTCAGCTACTTCTTTGGCCTCTTCAAAAAGCTGTTGGTAAATTACGCCTGCATTTTCTCTTTTATTTTGTAGAACACTTATAGTGTCATTAATAGCATCCGCAGCTTTTTTTAAATCAATTGAGTTCGACTGCAGTATTCTGCTTAAAGATACAGTAGTACCTGAAAAATAAAAAGTTACTAAGTGACTGTCTGTGAGTATGGGTGAATAAATTAAAGATCTATGACTTAATATAAATGGTAGCTTACATTTTTATTGTTAAAACCCAAAAAAAGTTAACAAGACAACAATATAATACTCAAGTAGGTATAGTATGTATGTTCATTTACCAAACAATAAGAAACAAAATAATTTAGGCAAGTACCCACCTAACACATCACTTAAACAAATGGAGGATGTAATAAAGTCAGAACTGCGCAATGTTTGCAGCAAGCAATGCGCATCATTAGCAGTTTTACTGTCTTGCCATGTAGAAATCTTCTCCAGAGCGCTACAAATTTTGACTAAGTTGTCTCCTTGAAATTGAAGATGCCCGTCATGCCTCTCTACCCAACGTGTCTCACAGATACCTTGCAAGGCAACTCCTAGTTCTTTTTTAAAAATGTCATGCCTCTTAGCAGATGCATTAGCAAATGCTACAACCTTTCTCATTGTGCCAGATGCATTGCGACAAGACACTACTTTGGATGATCTAGCCAACGAGTTATTAAGTACATGGTTGTTGCACGGACAACGTTTGGCGTGAATGGCTATTTTGGTCAATTCTTGCACTGCACCTTTCGTATCTGATGCCATAACCGAGCAGCTGTCAGTTCCAATACCCACACACCAAGTTAAATCTACATTAAATTTGCTACACAGATTTTCTACGATTTTCGCCAATGATACACCTGTCAATCGAGGTTCTGTATCACCTGAATTGTTTTCTTCACGTCGAAGAGCATCGTAAGTATCACAGAAAGTCACAAAATGTTCTTTTATAATACCATCATGAAAATATCGAAATGATAGACTCAGCTGTGAGATATGTGATATATCTGTTGTTTCATCGAACAAAATAGAAAAAAATTTAGCTTCCCGCACATTTTGTAAAATGTTTTCCTGAATGATTTCTGCACAAACATCTATTAACTCATTTTGTACAGTCTTGCTGATATACGTGGCGTTTAATTTTGAAGATTCTAAATGTTGCTGCAATGCAGTATCGCCAGAATCTATACGAAATTTTAAAAGGGCTCTAAAATTCCCTTCATCGGCTACCATGCTGTCATAGCTCAACAATTTAACATCGTCGCGATGGCCACGTAACGATATATTTTGTTGACCACAAAATATAATAGTTTTTACGATTGGTCGCAAACGTTCTCTATTTTCATTTATTTGTGTCAGTCTTTGACTATTTACTTGGTTCATTATATTTATTTCTGGCTTGTGAAAAGCCATCAAAAAGTTCTTCCCTGCTTCGACAGCTAATTCGTGGTATTTGTTTCGCTGGTGCGTTAGCAGAACACCATTTTCACCAAGCAAGTTATCAAAAGCTTTTAACGGTTCTTTTACGAGTCGACATAAAGGTGTTTTTATCTGTATGCCACCTCCAGGAGCTACGGCAAACAAAGCACAGTACTTGCAGTAAAGACCCTGGTCTTTTTGCGACAAAACAAGCCAGTGAAACTTGTCAAGATGAGACTTCTGAGCATATTTTCTGGTTTGTTTTCCTTTTTTATTCACAACACAGTGTGGGAAAATGTAATTAAGGGGAGGCTGCCAATGATTTACAAGCAACATAGCTTTAAATGAATCATCTATATTTTTGCCAATATAACGTGCAATATCTGAAGCAAACTCTGATTGAGAAAGTGAAGTCTTTATCTGATCAGAATCAGAAGACGACGTACATAATATAGGCTGAATATCGTTAATAACAGGAAAGCATGTTTTTTCTTTGTCTAAGGTTAATGCAGGCAATGTAGCTGTAGAAGTGGAAGCATCGGCATTACAATTATAATCCTCTGTAGTTGTTGTAGGTAAATTTTTCGAATGAGCAATCTCAAGCCTTGGTTTCTTTGTGAAAAATGAATCTATTTTTTTAAATGAACGGCCACTTATATTTCGTTTCAACCCACCAACACCATCTTCTTTTCCCTTAGAGTCACCCTGCAAGCAAAACCATGCAAATTTCACACCCCACAAGCCCACAACAGACAAGTTAGAGTCACCCTGCAAGTAAAACCATGCAAATTTCACACCCCACAAGCCCACAACAAACAAGTTGCTGAGACAACAGACTTTTTAACCCTAGAAGCCCAAGCATATTTTTGCAGCTATAAAGCCCAAACATACGTAAGAATGACGTGTATATAATGAAACGCTGAATTTTATGAAATTATGACAGATATTTATACTTTTTGCATGATTTATTTAAAATATGGTATAATAAAATAAAAAATGTAATTTAGCAAATATAATGTTTTTATTTAAATTATTGCACATCAATATTAGAAAATATAATGAAATTAAACAAAAAATGAGATCATCTTACGTTAGGCCTAATTTAAATAAAAATATAACAAAAATCAATATTTTAAATTCCTTTTCTATTAATTAAATGAATACGTATCAATAATCAATAATTATAATTGAATAATTCAGTATCTAAATGCAGTCTAGACAAATTTGAATGTTGTGCTCTCTGCATACTGCTTTTTTGCATTTAGAGTACTCTGTAGATAAATGGTTATCTTTCATAACAGCCGTCAACGTGAGCATTCCTATTAGAGCTTTAATCTCCATTTCCTCGGTATCTCTGTAGCTTGCTGAGAGTGTCTTCAAATTTTCACGTTTTGTATCATTTCTACGTTTGTTCATTTTACGATTTCCTCAACGATCTCGTCTGTGCTAAAAAATTTATAGTACCGCAATGAGTCAATAATATCTCTACAGGTCCGAGTAGTACCTCTATTTGTATGTACTATATTTATAGCTGAAGTCCTGCCCGTCAGTGGTTCGTCCTTTTGTTGTTGTTGACCATAAGTGGTTACTTTTTCCACGTATTGAACCCTGAGGCAAGGTAATAATTCTGCGTGAAGTTGATGGTGTTGACGTCGCGGTATGTCACACCCTTCTTTTCCGCGGATCCAGATCTTCGGGGCGCGAAGTCTCGCTGCGACATTGCGCTCTTTGCACCGCTGCCTTCTTATGGCCACCCTGGCTTTTTTGCCAGCTTTTGTGGCCTCCCCGGCCACCTGCCACTCGGTATTGGCCGCAGGGGACTTTGAGGGAGAAGCAAGCGGCGGTGGTTTGCTAGCCACCTTGGCTGGGACTCCGGCCAGCTGGGCAGCTGCCCCACCCCTCTTGCTTCTCACTGGCGCCTTCACCGGTGGTTCTACCGGCGCTGGTTTCGCGATTTGTCCAGGTGGACTCGGCGGTTTCTTCGCAGCTGCGTAGGAGGCCGTCCGCCAAGACAACACTAAGACTCAAGCCAAAACAAATGTTCATCCCGTGAATATTAGCCATGTAGGTACGGATGGGGCTTAAACCCGCGATTTATCGGTTACATAGTTATCAAAAAATCCCACCATTAAATCATTGCACAGGAGCAGAGCGGCCATTTTTAGGGTTCCGTAGCCGAATGGAAAAAAACGGAACCCTTATAGTTTCGATATGTCTGTCCGTCTGTCTGTCTGTCTGTCTGTCCGTCCGTCCGTATGTCACAGCCATTTATTCCGAAACTATTAAGACTATACATGTGAAACTTAATAGGTAGATGTATTCTGTGAACCGCTTTCCGATTTTAAGAAAAAAAATTATAGTAATTTAAAATAAAGGGATATACACCCCCATACATGGAACTAGAACTGAAAATATTTTTTTCATGAAACCTATGCGTGTGTGGTATCTATAGACAGGTCTTTAAAAATGATATAAGGGTTTCTAAAGCCACTTTTTCATAAAGTCAATCGTTTAAAAGATATAAGCTTCCAAAGTGGTAAAATGTGTGTCCCCCTCTAACTTCTATAATAATGGAGTAAAAATCTAAAAAAAATATAAGTCTGTAATCTTAATGTAAACTTTCAACCAAAATTGGTTTGAACGAAATCGGGTCAGCAGTTTTTGAGATACAGCATATTTTCTAAAACCGCAAATATAACTTTGTAATTCATACAAACACTATGAAAAACAAAGTTATTTAGCGTAGTTGTAAAAATGTAAATAAGCTACTTTTAAGAAATTTTTAAGGTTTTTTTTATTCGTTAAATAAATATACTAATATTATATTATATTATTATAGTTACTACGGAACCCTTCATGGGCGAGTCTGACTCGCACTTGGCCAATTTTTAATGATTAGTAGTATCATTAATCAGCACGTTTAAACGAAAAAAAAAAACGAATTGATAATCGGTACATTAAAATAATACTTTAGGTATAGTGTTAAAACAAGCAAAACGGTTTTAAACTTCTTTAAAATTTATAGTTTAAAAAAAATTATAAAATAAGTAGCGATTTTGTTTGCGTTTTCGCTATACACGTGTAGCGAACTGCGAAAACTTCAATGTAAAACTATTGCTTTTTAAAACTTCAATGGAGATTGGGCAAACAACAGAATAGTTAATTTTAATAGTTATATTTTAAGTATTTTAAAGAGCATTAAAATCAGTTTCGTATTTAAAAGAGTTTGGTTTTACCAAATTGCAGTGTCACGAAGATACACCTGTTTTCACTGCGTGAATTTATCTACGATTTTAGGTTAGGTTAGTAAGCTTGGGTGCTTCAAACGCCCTCGTCCAAAAAAATATTAGGTGAGTAGGTACATACGTCACACTCGTTCAGTAAGTAGGGACCTACTCATCTACCTACGACGTACTTTAAGAACATTAATGATAGAAATAATAACAGTTAAATAAAACAGAAACTCAGAATCACGAAAAACCTGTATTTAAACATGAGCACAGAAATATTAAACACATAATTAACTAATATCTACAAATAATGTTGTACAAACATTATTTCTGGTCGTAACCTATTCACAACCTATTTACTCGTTATGGTTTTCTTGGAGAGGTGTGTCTCGATGGCTGCCAATACTAAAAGTGAACTGCGCCGCTGTGTTCAAAACGAAGTGTGCTAGCGCGCCCCTTCCAACGTCCGATGACTTGCCGATTGTTTCTTGACAGTGGGTAGATAGATAAAATAAGTGCGACAATATCCGGCCGTCCTGCTCACGCGTTCGTCCTCGAACAGCGTTTTGGTCCAATGAGGGAGCTGAGAACACATTAAAACATATATAAGTATCAGCTGCAATTATATTATTTCTGCATATGTAAACTGCTTCAACATTAGGCTGTAGATAAGATATTCGGACCAGAGCAATAAAATTGTTAACTTAGTGGCTTGAACTAAATCAATGTTCACAAGTCATCGATCGTTAGTCGTGTATCACCACTAGTACTACAACAGCGTTCACAAAGGATGCCTGTCGTTTCCGTAGCCGAACATCCTATAAACAACCATAATATTTAAAGCGAACGCATTGGACCGCATAAATTGTAGTACAAAACAAGTTATTCAGAATGGATAATTATGCAAAATTAATGTTTAAGTTAGAATAAAAGATAATAAGAGAGGCAAACTGTACCTTATTATCACTTGGTAAGTACTTATGAATCTTTGACAACATCCGGTATGTCAGCTACTCGGATCCAGGGCTTCATATTTTCCACGCAGGCAATACCATCGTACTTTTTAGAAGACCTTTCAGCTCCCCTGAGGTCCGCTACTTGATATCTATCGTGCCCCAAGATGTTCGTTACTTGAAAGGGCCCTTTATACAATGGCAATAGCTTGGTGCTTTGCCCATCATTTGTATGACTCGGAATTTTGAGTACTACTAAGTCTCCAACTTTGTAAATAGGGGGCTCTTTTCTTTTAGAATCGAAAGATTCCTTTTGTCGATCGGCGTTCCTCTTTATATTTGTGTCAACCTTATCCCTCAACGCAGTGACGTCAATAGAATGCTCATTATTATCATCAGTGACTGTATCATTATTCATACGAATTCTGAACCCAAAAAATACCTCACTCGGCACGGCTGACGTGGTTTTATTAATTGTGCTGTTAATACCTTGTTGAATGGATGTAATGTGCTGGTCCCACTTATTGTAATCAGTATCAGCGCTCATAGTACGCAATGCTTCTAGTATTGTCTGATTATAGCGTTCAACTTGACCATTTGAGCGCGGAACAGCAGTGGCAATTATGTGAAGGCGAATATTTTTATCTTTACAATAATCAGTGAATAATTTTGATGTAAAAGCAGTACCAGCATCGCAAACAAGACGTTTTGGATTTCCAAATATTTTAAATATTTTATTTAATTCATTCGTAACAACTTTGCTCTTAGTGCTCTTAACAGCCGAAATAAAAACAAATTTGGTAAATGAGTCAACTATCACTAAAAGATAACTATTTTGACGAGTAGTCTTCACAAATGGACCAAGGTGATCCACGTGGAGTGTGTGGAATGGTCTAGCGAATTTCGGGATTGAGTACAACTTGCCCGGTTTTTTACCGTGAATATTTTTATAGTAGATACACTGCAAGCAATTTTTAATATATTTTGATACAGTCTTTTTTAAATGGGGAAACCAATACTTCGATTTTATTCTTTCAATAGTTTTGTCTACAGCAAAATGTCCAACATCATCATGATTTGCACGAATTATATACCATATACAATTCTTTGGTACTAGCCAACGTCTGCCAAATTCGGTTCTACGGTAAACTTTGTTTCCTAATAGCTCATATTCATTAAATATTTGTTTATTCATCTCGGCCTCACCTGACTGTAATATTTCTCTAATAGTACATATATTACTGTCTTGCAATTGAACTGCTAGCAACCAATCGCCTTCAGTGATTATGTTTATATTTTGTACCTCATTTGATAAATAGTTAGTAGAACAAATAGGGTTTCTACTTAATGCATCTACGTGTTGCATTTGTGATCCGGCCCTATGGACTACTTCGAATGTAAAATCTTGAGTATATAAGACCCATCTACTTATTCGTGGAATTATTTCCTTCTTACTCAAAGCGAGTCGTACTGAGTTGCAATCTGTTGTGATTTTAAAACTCGTTCCCAATAAATAATGTCTAAATTTTTGTAAAGCAGACACAATAGCTAAAAGCTCCAATTCAAAGGAATGATATTTCTTTTCATCGTCACTTGTTTGTCGACTATAGAAATGTACAGGTTTTTCGCCGCAATTTGTTAGTTGTATCATGATACATCCTATACCATCCCGACTGGCATCTGTATATAAATTTATGGGTAATTTGGGATCAAAGACACTAAGTACCGCATTTGTAATTAACGCATCCTTCAACTGTGACACGGCCTGATCTTGTTGGGAGCCCCATTGCCAGATCGCATCCTTTTTTAATAAATTTGTTAATGGCTTGCAAAGGAGTGCACAGTTCCTAATAAATTTCCTAAAATAGTTAATCAAACCTAAGAATTGTCTTACTTGATGAACTGATTTCGGAATTGGGTACTTGGCAATCGCTTCTATCTTCTGGGGACTAGGGCTTATGCCTTGTTCGGAAATATCATAGCCTAAGAACGTAATTTGATTTTTGAAAAAGGAGCATTTTTCTAAATTTATAGTTAACCTATTTTTCTCGAAAATATCTAAAACCTGTTCTAAGCAAACCGCGTTTTCTTCAATATCCTTCGTAGCAATCAAAATGTCATCCATATAACATATTACCCTCCCAAAGCGTAGTTTGCCCAGAACTGTGTTCATTAGTCTTTGGAAAACCGCTGGCCCATTACATACGCCAAATGGCATTCTCAAAAATTCGAAATGGCCATCATTTGTTATGAACGCAGTTTTGTGCACATCTGCAGCTTTTATACCAATTTGATGGTAACTACTTTTAAGGTCTAAAGAAGTATAGTATTTACATCCTTGAAGTCTGTCTATAAGGTCCTCTATCATGGGCATTGGATATTTTTCTTTGACAGTGATTTTATTTAGCTGCCTATAATCTACGCATAACCTTTTTGCCCCAGATGATTTATTAACTAAAAGGGCTGGGCTAGCATATGGCGAACTACTATTTTGAATAATCCCATTTTTTAAAAGATCATCTACTATTTCGCGCGTGATAGCTCTTTCAGACTCTGACATCCTATATGGGCGCTCGTAAATAGGTTTATCAGATGTTAGTTGTATTTCTAATTCGACACATTAAGTATTTCCTAAGTTCGATAAATCTTGAGCAAAACATTGAGGGTATTTTAATAATAAGTTATTCAGCGTCATCTCGTATTCCGGTGATACATAACTAGTGACTTTAATACTGCACACATTCAATGTTTGTGCACATTGAAAAGTTAAAGTATCTCCAACACGAACATACATTATACTTTTATCCTCAGTAAAATTCCTTCCCACTAAAATGTCACAGCCCGAAAGTGCATCAATTACGTATAGTGTAACAATTAATTCCACAGAATCGACTGTTAGAGTAACGGATACAGCCTTGTCTACCGACGTAGATAAATCATTAATAAATCCCACTAAATTCCTAGCGTTCTTCAATGTGAAAGTTTTCAAATTCAATTGGTTTACTAACGCAGATGTAATTAAAGAGCAGTCGCTACCCATGTCAAAAAACGCACTACATTTTTCTTTGTTTATTAAAACTGGTTTGTAAAATTTTTGTTTCACCTTTGGATCAGAAATTATTTTCACTTCAACATTTTTTTCAACCTTAAGCCTTGCTTTGAGATGGCAGGCTGCCTCTATGTGCCCTAGCTTTTTACAAAAAGTGCACCTCGCATCACTTTTGACAGTACAATTATTTCTTCGGTGGCCTACCTCTCCACATCGGTAGCAGGAGTTATTTGATAAGCTATTATTATTTACAGAAGGGTTAACCGTGACATCAGATATACTTGATGCTTTATGTTGCCCAGGTTGTAACGGTTGAGGAGTACGCTTCAGTGGCAATACGATTCTTTCAGGGTTTTCGTAAACATCAGGCACATTAGTTTTGCCATGTAAAAAGGAAGCTAAATCGTCACAATACCTAAAGTACCCGGCTTCGGCGGCCGTAGTTATGTTTTTATCACCTATTGAGCCTACTATTATAGATATTATATCTCGTTCTCGAAAACCTAACTGCAAGCGATCAATTTTAGACTTTTGTTTAAAAAAAAATTCATACAAAGACTGATTTGCTGACGGTTTGGAATCAATTAGTTCTTTGAGAGATCTAAACATATCACTTCTTACTTGAAAGGTATCTGACAATGTTTCGCGCCATTGTTTCCACTTCCACGTGGTCCACCTAGTTTCATTTTTTTGCAAAGCATCTAACCATGTTTTTGCGGTATTTTGCAGTTTTTGAAGCGCCTGATACTTAATCATATTATCTGACCATCCGAACGCACGAGAATTTGCTTCAACTACATTAATCCACATATCCACGTTGTCTACGAGTGGGTCGAATTCGGGTATCACTGATGATAATAAAAGATTCTGACTCACGGTTTGCGATTTCTTACGGCGGCGCCTTTTGCGCCTCTGGTCTTTTGCACTACTGCTGCTGCTGGAACTCGTACTGGAAGTCGACGTACTTGAACTCGTCGATGGCTCTCTTCTCGGTCTTCGTTTGCGGCTACGCGGCATGTTGGTGAACGTAGTAGATACGATATCCCACTTCTGATGATAGAAATAATAACAGTTAAATAAAACAGAAACTCAGAATCACGAAAAACCTGTATTTAAACATGAGCACAGAAATATTAAACACATAATTAACTAATATCTACAAATAATGTTGTACAAACATTATTTCTGGTCGTAACCTATTCACAACCTATTTACTCGTTATGGTTTTCTTGGAGAGGTGTGTCTCGATGGCTGCCAATACTAAAAGTGAACTGCGCCGCTGTGTTCAAAACGAAGTGTGCTAGCGCGCCCCTTCCAACGTCCGATGACTTGCCGATTGTTTCTTGACAGTGGGTAGATAGATAAAATAAGTGCGACAACATTAACAACTAACATTTTAGTTTGAACCATAGAGTACTATAATACTACGGATAGTTTGAACACACACACACTGGCATAATGAAGAACTGATTACGTACTTACCATTTCTTGTAATGAATTTGCAGCAATAATATTTAAGAACACTATTACTTATATTTAAAATTTAAAGTTTTTAGCTTAGTACTTTGTTACAAAAGTTTAATCGTTTCGGTCGAGGTTAGGTCTAGCTAGACGTTAGTCGAAACAAACCACGCGCAAGTGTCACATGAAATATGACATATGAAAGATGGCGGCCGTGTCGGTGGCGCGGTAAAAATTAATATTTTCGATGCGTTCGTTCCCGAATAATGCGTTTACCGTCGAAAAGTATAATATTAAATTAATTAAATATTGAAAGTACTTAAATAAAATCTACATTGTGACAAAAAATATACAAAAACATTGTTTAAAAATTTTTAAATAGTGGTTCAGCTAAGACCTGGACCCAGCCCAGGGGGGGGTCATGATCCCCATGACCCCCCCCCCCTGGATCCGCCACTGCGTACAACTGACCATGCGAGAAACAACTGACACCGAGATCTACTCCAGCAACACGAAAAGTCTGCCCTTGAACCTTATTAATTGTCATTGCATAACACACCGATACTGGGAATTGCGTTCTTTTAAATTCGAATGGAAAATTATTTGGTATTATGGGAATTCTGGGAATAAAGACGGTTTCTCCTGCACCGCAACCTGTTAAAATTTGAGCCTCGATTATATTTTGTTGCAACTGGGTGAAAATAAAACGAATATAAAAAAGTGAACGTAAATTAGCCAAAACTTACCTATCGGTATACTAAAATAAATAATGCCTATTTTATAAAATAACAACAAAAGGAATCTAAAAATAAATTATCAACGACTAAAAGTCGCGCTGATAAGCACGGTTTGTTAATATCAACTGTCAAGAAGGTCGAACGCTCTGAACGTCTATTCGGACCAACAGGCAAAAATTGTATGAAGCTCGCACTTTTTTTTTTTTAGTAGGGCTTCTCGTAGTTCAGCACACTAAGGCTGGTCACTACTCAACCGCGAAGCTCGCGCTCGGACGCCCCGCCTTTTTAGGGTTCCGTAGCCGAATGGCAAAACACGGAACCCTTATAGTTTCGATATGTCTGTCCGTCTGTCTGTCTGTCCGTCCGTCCGTATGTCACAGCCATTTTATTCCGAAACTACTAAGACTATACATGTGAAACTTAGTAAGTAGATGTATTCTATGAACCGCTTACCGATTTTAAGAAAAAAAATTAAAAATATTTAAAATAAAGGGGGATCCCCATACATGGAACTAATACTGAAAATATTTTTTTTCATGAAACCTATGTGTGTGTGGTACTTATAGACAGGTCTTTAAAAATGATACAAGGGTTTCTAAAACCACTTTTTCATAAAGTCAATCGTTTAAAAGATATAAGCTTCCAAAGTGGTAAAATGTCCCCCCCTCCCTCTAACTTCTATAATCTATACTTATAATAAATCTGTAGAGAGGTCAATTCTGTACATGAAATATATTTACAAAATAACTATCAGGGGGTGATTAGGGATCGATACTGATACCAAAAATGCAATCAGTAAAATTTTTGTCTGTCTGTCTGTCTGTCTGTCTGTCTGTCTGTCTGTCTGTCTGTCTGTATAACCGTTATAGAAACAAAAACTACTCGACGGATTTTAACGAAACTTGGTACAATTAATATTCATACTCCTGAGTAGGTTATAGTATACTTTTAATCACGCTACAATCAATAGGAGCAGAGCAGTGAAGGGAAATGTTGGGAAAACGGGAGAAGTTACTCCATTTTTTAAGCTTCAGTCGCGTGTGCTACCTTAATGGTTAAAGCTACACAGAAATCATTTATGACGGAAATGTTCTCCTTAAAATTATATAAAAAATATCTCGCGACAGCATCTATCTATCTTTTATGGTTGACTCACAGTAACACGTGTAACTCCCGATAGCGTAGCAGTTCGAAGCTTTCTGATTATTATTCTGCTCCGAAATTGAAAACCATCACAACTTTGCAATGGAACTCGGCTAAAAGTAACCCAGTTGCAACAAAATATAATCGAGGCTCAAATTTTAACAGGTTGCGGTGCAGGAGAAACCGTCTTTATTCCCAGAATTCCCATAATACCAAATAATTTTCCATTCCAATTTAAAAGAACGCGATTCCCAGTATCGGTGTGTTATGCAATGACAATTAATAAGGCTCAAGGGCAGAGTTTTCGTGTTGCTGGAGTAAATCTCGGTGTCAGTTGTTTCTCGCATGGTCAGTTGTACGTCGCTCTTTCCCGGGTTAGCAGTTCTAGAAATCTTTATGGTCACGTGCCGGACGGGTCAACTTTCAACATAGTTTACCTGGAAGCGTTGCGCTGAAGTATTGTCGTTCTATAGGTATTTAAGCCTCATGTGATCGTGATCTAAACAATATTACCAATACATTAACTTAATAACACACAAGGAGTTACACGCTGACGGAGTCGCGGGCACAGCTATTAACAATAATATTGTGCGGTTCGGTATTGCGATATTTTTCAACAGTATTATAGATTGACATATTATATTTCCCTACTAAATTACGAAAGTTAATCTGTGTGTTACATCAAAATCACTGAACCGTGAGGAAGGACATAGGCTACTTTTTTTTACGAAAAACGACGGAAACGTGGACGAAGTCGCGGGCAACAGCTATCTATGCTAATAATATAGGGCTGAAGAGTTTGTTTGTTTGTTTGAACGCGATAATCTCAGGAACTACTGGTTCGAATTGAAAAAATATTTTTAATTAAATAGTCAATTTATAGAGAAAGGCTATAGGCTATATATCATTACGCTAAGGCCAATAGGAGCGGAGCACCAATGAAGAATGTTTCAAAATCGGGGTTAAATTTAACGTTAGCCCAAAGTAACTATTCCACGCGGACGAAGTCGCGGGCAAAAGCTAGTAAATAATAATGGAGTGAAAAATCAAAAAAAAAAAATATATGTCTGTAGATCTTAATGTAAACTTTCAACCAAAATTGGTTTGAACGAAATCGGGTAAGCAGTTTTGAGATACAGCATATTTTCTAAAACCGCAAATATAACTTTGTAATTCATACAAACACTATGAAAAACAAAGTTATCTAGCGTAGTTGTAAAAATGTAAATAAGCTGGTTTCTAGAAATTTTTAAGGTTTTTAGGAACCCTTCATGGGCGAGTCTGGCTCGCACTTGGCCAATCGAGACGCGTTGAGCGCGGCGACCGATTCTCAAAAATAATCCTTATAGCATGATTCAGTATTCACGCGCGATGGCTTATTATTAGCGTATTTCATGTATAACTTTGGTGTATCTATACCGATTTATATGATTCTTTTTATGGAATAGTTAATAATGTTAACTTTTTCAATTAGGGGTGACTGAGAGTATTATAAACGTAAGAGTAGACAAATATTATAATCAGAAAGCTTCGAACTGCTATCGGGAGTTACACGTGTTATTGTGAGTGAACCGTAAAAGATAGACATATGCTGTCGTGGGATATTTTTTACATAATTTTAAGGAGAACATTTCCGTCATGAAATGATTTCTGTGTAGCTTTAACCATTAAGGTTGCACACGCGACGGAAGCTTAAAAAATGGAGTAACTTCTCCCGTTTTCCCAACATTTCCCTTCACTGCTCTGCTCCTATTGATTGTAGCGTGATGAAAAGTATACTATAACCAGCTCAGGAGTATGAGAAATAATTGTACCAAGTTTCGTTAAAATCCGTCGAGTAGTTTTTGTTTCTATAACGGTTATACAGACAGACAGACAGACAGACAGACAAACAGACAGACAGACAGACAGACAGACAAAAATTTTACTGATTGCATTTTTGGCATCACTAACGATCCCTAATCACCCCCTGATAGTTATTTTGGAAATATATTTCATGTACAGAATTGACCTCTCTACAGATTTATTAAAAGTATATAGATAGAAGATTTACAAATATTGAGCAAAACAAAATGGTCATTGGTTTCCTTTATCCTTCCTTATTTTAGTGGTAAAACACGAGCCTAACATAATAAATAAATAAAAAAAGCTTTGATAATTTTGGCATGGCTTCTGAGCCTTAGCGCCATGCATTCTTTTTACCTTCAGGCGAATTGGTGCCAACAATGAAAAGACGAACTAAAGCTATGTTTAAAAAAATGTTTTAAAAAATACGAATGACAAGTAAGTTGTATGGGCTTCTCCAATTGTCTTGGTGCCCAATTATTCTTATTTTTGGTTGTCGAGGTCAAACTTTCGGAAGGTGTAAAACCACTCTGGTGATCACTATCAGCACAGTCTCAGACAGTCTGGCACTCCATTCCACTTCCCCAGAGCGGGAGGAGTCATTTCATGATATTACCCCGGAAAGGAAAAAGAGCCTCTAGGCTGATGCTAGGCTAAGTGATGGTAAGATCTTAGGTCTTTTCTGACTGAGCTGTTGAGCTTCATCGACCACTCTGGTGGTCGCTCTTGATTCTGGCTATCAAGAGTAGTAAGTGGTTGAAATTATAGTGCGGACTTGTTCCATAAAAGCTCAAAATTGCTAGAGCTGTTTTACCATATAGGTAATCCACGAAAACTGGTGACAGTTTATACAACCATTTGGGTAGAGTAGATCGCGTATCACCAAGGGTTACTATTAAGTTTATCTACAATTTGTTATCCCGGATACCAAAACTTTGTTGTCAGCTTTTTCGAAGACACTTTTAAATTTTTGTTTGATAAGAAACTTAAGGAAAGTTCTCAGGAAGGAGCCCATTCAAGCATCGATATGGCACACCAACCTTATAAAAGATACCGGCTCCGTACCTGACTGAAAAGGAAAAATTTAACCCTTTTACGGTATCACTTTGTAATCCACCCGTACGTGGACGTGTTTACGAATCTGAGTTCAGACGTTTATTTTAAACTAGCTTTTGGCCGCGACTTCGTCCGCGTGGAATAGTTACTTTGGGCTAACGTTAAATTTAACCCCGATTTTGAAGCATTCTTCATTGGCGCTCCGCTCCTATTGGCCTTAGCGTAATGATATATAGCCTATAGCCTTTCTCTATAAATTTACTATTTAATTAAAAAATATGTTTTCAATTCAAACCAGTAGTTCCTGAGATTATCGCGTTCAAACAAACAAACAAACTCTTCAGCCTTATATTATTAGTATAGGTAGCTGTTGCCCGCGACTTCGTCCACGTTTCCGTCGTTTTTCGTTAAAAAAAGTAGCCTATGTCCTTCCTCACGGTTCAGTGATTTTGATGTAACAGACAGATTAACTTTCGTAATTTAGTAGGGAAATATAATAATAATATGTCAATCTATAATACTGTTGAAAAATATCGCAATACCGAACCGAACAATATTATTGTTAATAGCTGTGCCCGCGACTCCGTCAGCGTGTAACTCCTTGTGTGTTATTAAGTTAATGTATCAGTAATATTGTTTAGATCACGTTCACATGAGACTTAAGTACCTATAGAACGAAAATACTTCAGCGCAAAGCTTCCGGGTAAACTATGTTGAAAATTGACCCGTCCGGCACGTGTACATAAAGATTTCTAGAACTGCTAACCCGGGAAAGAGCGACGTACAACTGACCATGCGAGAAACAACTGACACCGAGATCTACTCCAGCAACACGAAAAGTCTGCCCTTGAGCCTTATTAATTGTCATTGCATAACACACCGATACTGGGAATTGCGTTCTTTTAAATTGGAATAGAAAATTATTTGGTATTATGGGAATTCTGGGAATAAAGACGGTTTCTCCTGCACCGCAACCTGTTAAAATTTGAGCCTCAATTATATTTTGTTGCAACTGGGTTACTTTTAGCCGAGTTCCATTGCAAAGTTGTGGTGGTTTTAAATTTCGGAGCAGAATAATAATCAGAAAGCTTCGAACTGCTAAGCTATCGGGAGTTACACGTGTTATTGTGAGTCAACCATAAAAGATAGATATATGCTGTCGTGGGATATTTTTTATATAATTTTAAGGAGAACATTTCCGTCATAAATGATTTCTGTGTAGCTTTAACCATTAAGGTTGCACTCGCGACGGAAGCTTAAAAAATGGAGTAACTTCTCCCGTTTTCCCAACATTTCCCTTCACTGCTCTGCTCCTATTGATTGTAGCGTGATGAAAAGTATACTATAACCAGCTCAGGAGTATGAAAAATAATTGTACCAAGTTTCGTTAAAATCCGTCGAGTAGTTTTTGTTTCTATAATGGTTATACAGACAGACAGACGGACAGACAGACAGACAGACAAAAATTTTACTGATTGCATTTTTGGCATCAGTATCGATCCCTAATCACCCCCTGATAGTTATTTTGTAAATATATTTCATGTACAGAATTGACCTCTACAGATTTATTATAAGTATAGATTCGCAGCACTCCGGTCCAAATGATACTTAAAAGATATGCAAGTTATTTTGCAAGTTGCTTATGAATTACTCGTAAGTTTTTTCTTTATCTAGGCCCCTTATCCCCGATGTTTCTACGACTAAGTGAATGCAATAATAATGCGTTATATACTGATAGTCGCTAATAAATCAAACTGAGTAGGTACTTTCTGTCGACCTATTTATCTATCTTGAAATTTCGCAAGAAGCAAGATGTCGCAATTAAAGAAAGAATATTAATATCGTTAATTTGTTACATTGTTTTACCACATTTGACCCGTCATACTTTAAAGCAATCCACCGTAAACCTCATCTAACTCTTATCATCCATCAGGCGTACTCATGGTCAGGAGCGGGCCATCCGTAATAAAAATAAAAATGTAATTTGAGAATACGTAGGCCGATATAAGTTCTTACTAAGTGCTAATAAATATTTGTCTACTTCTCTTTTGGTCACCCACAGGTTATGTTTGGTGCTCTAATATTTTTCTTTTTTTTTCGGTTGGATAATCAACAAATGACTTTCCCGTTCTAGGTGGAGCTGAATGGAGTGTCCCTGTCTAATTTCTATTTACTGTTACTTCAGTTGCCCTTGTGGTCTGGGGCCGCGGTATCTTGTTAGAACATTCCCACAGCCCATCTTATTTACCTACGCGGAGATGCTGTAGTACACACCAGTAGGTAGATTCATGGCTGGATTAACCATTAGGCAGAGTAGGCAACTGCCTAGGGGCCCCGCATCAACTAGGGGCCCAGGCCCAGTGCACGAACCAAGAAAACGTTTCTTCGAACGAGAATTTGATGTGCGTGTGAACTTAGGGTCCTCACTATTATCTTAGAAAATACAAATTGTTAGATTTAGTAGTAGAATTAAAAGTAAAAGTAAGAAAAGGGGCCCCGAGAATGCCATTGCCTTAGGGCCTCTGAGAGGGTTAATCCGGCTCTGGGTATATTAAGATAACGGATATGATAATTATTTACAACAATATTGATTACTTAGGCAGGTATTAGTAGGAACCTAATACTCCATTGCGTAACGCTACTTATTGAGTGTGTTATGTTATATTGAGTAACTCGATCACTCGGCTACTCTGCTAAGTAAAAGTGATCTCATTTTATTCTCATTCCGACTTCCGTAAGTACGTATCTAGGTACAAACCTTTCACACATTTGATTGTTATCTCTCTTTGGAGTAACGAGTGCTGTGAAACATGAATAAAGTGTACCTACGTACTCGATACACGAATTAACAGTGTTAGATATGTAGGTATGAGGGTTGCTAAATAAGTCTGGCTACTACACTACTTAAAAATTAGAAATTATTGCATCATTTCTGCTCAAATTTGTCACACCAAAATGTATTTGGTCATCTGGGCACGTCTCCGGGCGACAGCAATATGGAGGAGTCCACTTCGACGTTTAATTTTCGAATGGAATATCGTCACATGTATCCTCCCGCTTTGGGCAGAAGGGAGTGATAGACTTCTACTGACTAAAACCTACTATATTTCTTCAGTTGCCCTCGCGTTCCGGGGCCGCGATATCTTGTTACAGCATTCCCGTAACCCCGCCAGGGTTGTGCTATTTCTGCTCGCCGTAACCTGGTTTGAAGACTAAATGTATTTTCTTTTGTATGTAGCTAGCTTTAGTACCTACATAAAAGTAGGTAGAATATTTTGAAAGTATACATATACCTACCTATTGTTATATTAGAACAGTAAATACAAATATTGTTTTATTGTTAAAAGTATTAGGTGGATACTCATGTGCCTAGATAGTTAGATAGATACTAGCTGCTGCCCGCAACTTCGTTCGCGTGGGAGGAATTTCCGCGTAAATCCCGATCCCGTGGGAATTCCGGGATGAAAAGTAGATAGTAGCCGATTCTCAGACCTACTGAATATGCATATAAAATTTGGTAAAAATCAGTAAAGCCGTTTCGGAGGAGTAAGGTAACTAACATTGTGACACGAGAATTTTATATATTAGATTAGTAAGATATTTCATTTTAATAATATTCAGAATTGGAAGTAGGCTTTTGAAAGTGACCACTCTTATAGGAAGAGAAAGGGTGATCAATTCTGAAGCTAGGTCCGACCTGGATAAATATCTACAGCTGAGCTTATTTACATAATATCTATTTACTCTACCTACAATGTCTTTCACCCGTTAACGAAATCAATGACACTTTATTCTCCAATCGTTGTTTCTACCATAGACCTGGCACAGCTATCTATACTTATAATAAATCTGTAGAGAGGTCAATTCTGTACATGAAATATATTTACAAAATAACTAACAGGGGGTGATTAGGGATCGATACTGATGCCAAAAATGCAATCAGTAAAATTTTTGTCTGTCTGTCTGTCCGTCTGTCTGTCTGTCTGTCTGTCTGTCTGTCTGTATAACCGTTATAGAAACAAAAACTACTCGACGGATTTTAACGAAACTTGGTACAATTGTTTTTCATACTCCTGAGCTGGTTATAGTAGTAGTATACTTTTCATCACGCTACAATCAATAGGAGCAGAGCAGTGAAGGGAAATGTTGGGAAAACGGGAGAAGTTACTCCATTTTTTAAGCTTCCGTCGCGAGTGCAACCTTAATGGTTAAAGCTACACAGAAATCATTTATGACGGAAATGTTCTCCTTAAAATTTTATAAAAAATATCCCACGACAGCATATATCTATCTTTTATGGTTGACTCACAATAACACGTGTAACTCCCGATAGCTTAGCAGTTCGAAGCTTTCTGATTATTATTCTGCTCCGAAATTTAAAACGACCACAACTTTGCAATGGAACTCGGCTAAAAGTAACCCAGTTGCAACAAAATATAATCGAGGCTCAAATTTTAACAGGTTGCGGTGCAGGAGAAACCGTCTTTATTCCCAGAATTCCTATAATACCAAATAATTTTCCATTCCAATTTAAAAGAACGCGGAAGCTTTGCGCTGAAGTATTTTCGTTCTATAGGTACTTAAGCCTCATGTGAATGTGATCTGAACAATATTACCAATACATTAACTTAATAACACACAAGGAGTTACACGCTGACGGAGTCGCGGGCACAGCTATTAACAATAATATTGTGAGGTTCGGTATTGCGATATTTTTCAACAGTATTATAGTTGACATATTATATTTCCCTACTAAATTACGAAAGTTAATCTGTCTGTTACATCAAAATCACTGAACCGTGAGGAAGGACATAGGCTACTTTTTTAACGAAAAACGACGGAAACGTGGACGAAGTCGCAGGCAACAGCTATCTATACTAATAATATAAGGCTGAAGAGTTTGTTTGTTCAGGAACTACTGGTTCGAATTGAAAAAATATTTTTTAATTAAATAGTCAATTTATAGAGAAAGGCTATATATATATCATTACGCTAAGGCCAATAGGAGCGGAGCGCCAATGAAGAATGCTTCAAAATCGGGGTTAAATTTAACGTTAGCCCAAAGTAACTAATTCACGCGGACGAAGTCGCGGGCAAAAGCTAGTCATAAATAAATAAAAAACAAACGCGCTTTCGAAATTTAAATGGACAAGCATATCGCGATAAAATAATCAAAATGGCACCCAGGTACACATTATTATGGGAAATAATGAAGAAATTATTGACGTGTGAAACGAATATGCGAAATAAATCCGAATGAATGGGACCTGTCACAATAGGGGTCGCAAGGCTCGCTTTTAATTGAACTTGCGGGGCCAATATGGTAAGTGGATTTTTTATTTTTTCATTCAACCGCTGCTCGATACAGTGAGTAGGGCTGTCGTTTCTTGATTGCTATTCTTTAATTAATATTGTTCAAACGCATTTAAAAAGGAGTTTAGTTTTAACTGGTTGGTAAGTTTTAGTGCAGAATCAGTAGGATCTGTAAATATTCACCCATTTTATTCACATTATCTCTCACACTATCCATAGATCTATTTTTTAAGCCATTCACAGTAATATTAACATTTTTATCATTCCTCTTTATTATAAGTGTCCACACCATAAGAAGCAGTCAGAAGATACTTGTAAATAGTTTGATTGATTCTTCCATGATGGCGAAATGATTAAACGAGACGAGCAATTTTCACTCCTTTACTTATCTATGACCTATTCATATGCATTGAAGGTTTTTATGAAGATATGGTCAAATTAATAAAATTTAAGTCATTGACAGCCCTGCTCAACACCCACCACGCTTCCATAGCGCTATCACGGCTCTCAGCCCTGTCACCATTTTCCCATTTTTCCCGTCCTGCCTTACCAACATCACAAACGGAATAAATCAGGTTCCACTCATACAAAAACCAACCTTATTACACGGAAATTGGAAAAAAACTTTTTTAAAAATCGTTTGAAGATGTAAAGGAAGTTCGGTTGGTTATGGCAAGTCATAGCTTAGCGATGCGGTTTTTCGAATGAAAACCTCTTTTGGGGGAATTGACAAGTGAATTTAATATCGGTTTTCAGCGTTGTATTATAATAAATTCATTGAATATTACCGGTCCAGTTGATGATAGTTGTGGTGGCTGTGTAAATGAGATAATAAATAATGTTCATCATTATGTAGGTACTTATGTATTGTGTTTTTACGATACATGAGGATACACGTGCAATGAGGATTACATAATAAATAATTAAATGAAGAGTCTGTTTTCTTTCCCGTTAAATTATAAAATGATAAATGATCTTTATTTTGTGTTACATGTAATCTTTTTCCGTAAAGTTAAACTGGATGAGGCCGGTGTTTCCTGACTACACCGAAACGACCTCAGAGGTCAAAGTCTCTGTAAAAGTCCATACTTTATTTTGAAATCCCAATTAATCAATATTTAATAAACGTATAGTCTATTCTTATTTCTTAGAGTATGTCCTTTGTTTGGATTTAGGACGCGATTCCTATGTCTGTGCGGAAAATGTAGTCTCACGTTTGGAAAATATCGTTCGACGACAATCAGTCAAATTTTATTTGCGGAAGTCGATGCAAAAAGAATTGAATTCCGACTTCCGAAATTGAATACACTTTGTTTGTACTAAGTAGTATTTTATTATTCGTGTAATTAGGTCACTATGTTTTTACTGAAACAAAAATGAAGCACGACAAAATTGGTCAAACCAAAACGCTACTACGCCAGTCGCTCAAACTATATCTCTTTCGTTACAGCTGTCCCTTGGGATATCACTGTAAAAGGGTGGCCGCCCAGTTATCGCACGGTCGCACTGCCCGCATATTGTGATATTGTGCTTTGTGCCATGAAATTATCGTTATTTAATTGAATACCTTAAGTTATATAAATAAGAAATTCAAAACTATAACACATACAATGTAAAATAGTTCTTCGCCAAAATTATCGACAAAAATATTAATAAAAAATTTCTGAAATGGAACTTGGTAAAGAAACAGATTTTTTGTGATACGGACATAGATTTTATAAGAAAGGGTGTTGAAGAACAGGTTCCCGTGCAAATAATTTGATTTTTTTGCTTCTGTATAGGTTATAGTTTGTATAGTTGGTTCATAGAAATTAAATTTACTTTACTTCTAAGGAACCTGGATAGTACCTAATGGTCTTTTTCCGGTGGGAAAATTATCATCTAATTACTCCGCCCGCTGTGGATGGAGCGGGAGGGAGTGTCAGACTTCCATTGACTAAAAACCCACCTTCTTCCTTCAGTTGCCCTTGTGGTCCAGGGCCATGGTATCTCGTTAAAACATTTCCGCAACCCCGGTAGGCAATGTCCCTAGTATCTAGTAGCCTGGACTTAAAACGTGGTGCAAACCTACGGGTGTCAACTATTGTTGATTTAGCGATGTCACTTCTGAATACGGGTGGCAACTATAGATGATTTGCGAAAGGGTCTGTTTTAAACCTTTATATTGACAAAACTAGACCGTATTTCCTTGGGATATAGATCACTATGTGGAGTCGATAAAATTATGATTCTGTTGAAAAAGTTCCCATATATTTACATAGATGGCAATAAGAATAAATCATAAACAAAAACTAGGTTTTTATACTGGTCACCTATGGTTATCGGAAAAACTAGTTTATTTTGAATAATTATGGTTAACTTCAGTGTTTTTGTTAAGTAATGTGTTAAAAATACTATTACCTCATATTGAATGTAAATTCTGATAAAAAACAAGTGATGTTTCGCCGAATACAGTGATTGTTTCTGATGCTTAATTTTTTGGCAATTACGTAAAATTTTGTATTAAATAAACTATAAAATCTATAACATTTCTCAAAGGTCAGTGAAATAATAAATCAGTGTGTGAAATTTGAAGTACCTAGGTATTGTGCTTCAAAATATGTAGACAAATGAAAACATAAATGACTGCGCAGTTGCGCGCCAAAAAGTACCCGTATTGGGTGATGACATCGCTTTTGAAGTCCCGTAGGTAAAAGGTTAAAAATCCTGCTTGATGGTGTCGAACTGGAATATAATAACTAGAGAACCGGCCCGGCTTCGTACGTCTCATTCTGCTTATTTACACAAAACCTTCATATAATTATATACTGTCCATAATTATACACCTATCTCATGAATCACTTTATGTGTTGGTGAAAATCGCATGAAGATCTCTTTAGCAGTTTTTGAGTTTATCGCAAAGAAACAGACATATAGACGCGGTGGGAGATTTTTTGTTAGTATGTGTAAGAATTACCGTCTGTTATATTCGACAAAAACATTAGTTACTGATTATGTGACGACGAATAATACTGCTATTTTACTAATAAATACAAAGTTTTAACCCTCGGTTAATTTATTCGTTTTCTTGCTACCCTTGCTACCTACTCACACACTTAGGTATATCTATCCCATGGCTATCTTTTAAGCTACATTAAATTAAATTAAATAAAAAGCCCATGCAAAGGTTTAGGAATGTTCACTGAAGCTATCACTAAAAACTGTCTATCACAAAAAAATGTATCCAACTAAAGACAAATAAAATAGGTTGCTAGTAATCTTTTTAAATAAATAAAAAAAAAACTATTGAGTGTAATCCATTTGCACCATTTTCCATTCTTATTCCTATTCCATCCATACCTATCTACATATAGCTATTATGTAATGAATACCGATCCACTATTTCTCCTAACAAAGCCCTTAAACGTGACGCCTCCAAACGTACCTTAAACGTTCACAAACTTATCATTACGTAACAGCATACCCTTGATTATGTCCTACAAACTTACTCTTACATCCCAAAATAAAATAAAACTCCTTATTTTGTAACACCTAAGATTGGAAATTGAATGGTTGGCACAGAAAATGTAGTATATGTAAGGAAGGAAGATGTATAAGGGGAGGTTTTAAGTGGGGTGCGATAAAGTCACAGGTCGGGCTTAGCGGTTACTAGAGAGTCGCGCTTGACGGTACGCTTCAGAGGGATGGGGATTTAGACGTTATTGGCTCAAAGGTTAGGGTTGGCATGGATGAGAGTTTCCAAAAAAAAAATGAAAATATTTATTCCCAAGCAATGTGTCTGCAGCACCTGTGTTCTTTACCATCTTCACCACTGGCTATATCATATACCTCATCCATCGCGCCAGAGGAGAGCCTGGTCAGACAGCTACCCGGCTGCGGTTTTAGGAGGAACATTCTAAAAACATACCGCGGCCCCGGAACTTTTTTCTGTCATCATGTTTACCACCTTCTGAGCTTGCTGGCCATATCAAAGACCTCACTGATCGCGCCGGATGAGACCCTGGTCAGACAGCTATCCGGCCGCAGTTTTAGGAACTTTCTAACGTGATACCGCAGCCTAGGAACGTAAGGCCAACTGAGAAACACTGTTCTCAGTTGCCCTTGCATTTTAAGTCAGTAGAAGTCTGAAAGTCTGACACTCCCTTTCGCTCTATTCAGAGCAGGAGAAGTCATTTACCATCAAGAAAAAACTGGTCAGATAGCTATATAAATACAAACCCAAGTAAGTGGATACTTATAAAGGTTCATGGAAAATTAATTTCCTATTGGTGTTAAACAGGGGATAAAACTTAGCAAACCTCATCGAACGGCTTGTTAACAAACATAAAATATCTAGATGTGGAAAAACGATAGATTCTTCCCACCTGATTCACAATATTGCTCGACTCATGGTTATAATGGCGTTCTTATCGTTGATAGAGTATTGTATTAGATACTTTCCCCTCCCCTCTTTGTTTTTATGTTGATAAAGTCCAACCAAAGGTTGTCTGGAAGACATCGCTATCAGCGATAAGACCGACATTGTAACCATGAGTTGAGCAATATTGTGAATTAGGTGTGATTGAATTATTGGTGTGCAATAAAAAGTATTCTGTCTATTTATCTACTATAATATTGCGAATAAGTCGTCATTGTTTCCCAGTTATTCACGCCACTTTTAGACCAGATCAGCTTCAAAGAGAAACTGCAAATACATTCTCAATGAATTTGTCATAGTAAATTACAGCTTCAGATCATGTCTTCAGAGAAAAGATCAGTAAATAGACTTTCTTCGACTTATCCTCACCGATCCGCAATAAAACTCCCACATAACGCATTTAAGTAACTTAAGATTCTCCGCACATAATATCAAAGATGATATCCACGTAACACTGGATACGTAAGACTGTATTACTGTGTATTTAAATCTCAAGACTAGTTGTTTGCCGTGGTTCTACCTATATTAAATATATTTTACAATTTTGTCTCTCTTAGTGAGAAGAAATTAAGACAAATACCTATAATCTATACATACATAAATAAACAAAATATAAGTGCTCTGCCTCTTATTTCATATTTATTATTTACAAAGGTTGTATGGAAGATATCGCTCCCAGCAATAAGATCGCCATTGTAACCAAATTTTTAGCAATATTGTAGTTCAAGTATGTTTCAGTTGTTGGTGTACAATAAAGTATATTCAATCTATCTATCTGTTTGTTTGTCTTTCAAGTGCTTATTCGATAGTACATATTTATACAAAACGAAAACACAAAAATCTTAAAAAAAGCAATTGCCTGCTGGTCTGTCTCTATGTTTGTCAAGACTTATCTATGGAATGGCTGAACCTATTTTAATGAGATTTCACTGGAAGATAGAGGAGGTTATAAGCAACAATGAGGCTATTTTCTGAGAATTTCGGGAATTAAAAAACGTGTTTTATTATTCTAACTTAAAACAAGTTATTCAGTCGCAAACAGACAGCAAAATCATACGTTTATGCTTATAGAGGTGGCTATTTTATGTGATACTTAAAATAAAACCATCACGTGTGCATTGCGGTATTCTGTTTACCTAACTTCTAACTATCTATCTGTCGTGGGAATTTAAATATTCTGTGGCTACATAGGTAAATTACTTTGCGTTTACATCGTCATTTTTATTTTTAATAATTAAATAGGCGTAGGAAAATATGTCGGTAATTATGGTAAGAGGTCAAATAATTGTGAATTGTGATACACAATTTTGGTTATCTACCTTTTCTTATTCTTTATAGAACACACAAAACTATACAAATATGTAAAATAGACAGCTTATATACAAACGTGAGCTTAGAGTCCTACAGCAGCAAACCTCATTATTACATTTACTAATTAGTGCGTATATAAGAAAGAAAGAAGAAGAAAGAAAGAAAATTGCGTTTATTGGCACATAAAATTAAGAAATATACATTATATACAACATTAAAAATAAAAAAAACAATATTGTGCCAAAAGGGCCTCAGCTCAGCATAATGTCAGGTGTATATTAAGGGGTTATTCCTTGAGTACCCCGAGGCCCACGTCCCAGAGGACCCTGATTTAATTTAATTTTCCTAAACTCAATTAAAAGTCAGTTTAGCTTAAAAGTAACGTCAGCAAATGATATGTAACATAAAATTTTAATATTTTCTGATATTATTATACTTGACTTAAAGGATCAGGAAAAAATGATAAAGTCTTGCTTGGTTAAGGTAAATATTATAACTAGAGCAATCCCAGGTTTTAATTATGATCACAATAATTCCTTTTTAACCGACTTCAAAAAAGGAGATGTTCAATTAATCGAAGATGGCCGGACCGATTTGAAAAATTCCTTTTTTGTTTGAAACGGTATACTTTCCAGTTGGTCTCATTTTCATCAAGTCAGGATCTAATAATGGAATCCTGGAGAAATCGAGGGAACTCTTCAAATATTATGGGCACACGGGTCACACACATTCGGTTGTTGTCTTCGGCATAATCTAACAAAAGGTTAGTTTCTAATTTTTGAGGGAAAAAACATCAGCCGTTTTTCTGAATTATGTTTTTGTCCAAACACTCGATTTTTTATTTAGTCTATGTAAGGCATAGGCATGTAATAACCACTTTCCCCCGATCTGTTTTTGTAAATTCGTAATTGCGCACGCACCCTTTAGAAGGACCTGCTTCCGACATATTTTAGCATTAGCATTTATTCAGTATACGTCAAAGGGGTACAATCACAATTATATCGCAAATTAAAAAAATATCTATTGTCCAGCCGGACGCACTAGCTCTACTGTTTATTATAACTGTTTGGTGCTCAGGTTAATTTTTTGCAACCCTTCTGAACGGCCTAATTTGAAGTAATTATTATTATCATAAATTGTGAAATATATGTATTTGTTTAGTATGATTTGATAATATTGTAGAATAATTTTATATTTTTGACATATTTTATTCAAACTGTAATTAACTCTATTAAATCTATGATTAAAGATTGTAAAAAAAAAATCAAATCAACTATATTCGTATTATGTATTTCAAAACACACATTTAAGCACTTTTTGTAGATCCTACAAGTTGAAAAACAGAAAACTAAAGAAAAAAAAAACTAATAATATTTATCGTATTGCTGTTTCTTCGGGACGTGGGCCTCGGGGATCGGGGTACTCAAGGAATAACCCATATTAAGTACACAAAAATATTAAAACTAAATAATATTTAAAGCCACCCTGAAAAAAAAAACAAATAAACACCACAAATTATACAATAACCACACTAATTTAATTATGTTCGGTATTTTGTTCATCAGGAAAAACGTGCGAAATTTCCTTTACGGGACATGACATGAATATTTTACAAATATGTAAAATAGACACGATGCGATGCGAAATTTCCTTTACGTAGGTTACTAGGTACGTAGGGTTTAGGTAAACGATTTTAAAGATATAACTTACACAGATAGTTTTTTATTCAAGCATAGATATGCAAAGTAGATACTTGTAGTATTACTCATATTTATTCCCATTATTGGCTTTAACATCATATTTTATTATTTGCTGAGTAAGTATCTATGGTTGAGCAAGATTTTGGCATCATCATAGTTCCAGCTTTCTGTACATGCAATTGCTTCTAGGTTCCACTTATTGTATCACCATATCAAAGCTTAGGAGAGGATCCTTGGTATAGGTGTTTTACATAGCTGTAATGTCACACATAATTTTAACGCACTGCTGTATCGTCTTATTAATTTAATCTAACCTTTCATTGCAGTTTTACGTTACATTTTTTTAAGAAAACTGGCAATATGGGTATAATTCCCATTATTAGCAATCTTGTTAACCCCTCCAATTAATTTGAATGTGCTTGTGTCTGGAGTGGGTTCACGACAATAGTGTAATGGCAGAGGTCCGAAAAAAATTACAAAAAAAATGCTAAAGATCACAATTTTTCTTCGTTTCCCGTTTTGGTCATGAAAGCCAGTTACGGTGTTGTTCAACTCGTTGTTAAATTGATTAAAAATAGCTATTTATAACAATCTAATTAATAATATCACAAAGGCAGAGAAAGCCTTTGAGCACAATAATTAGTTCCTAAAACTTTCACTAATAGATCAGCATTTCAAAAATGTTTAATTGAGGAAATTACGTCCTATTGAGCTAAATAACTTTATTGTTGGAAATTCCTTGCTTTACTTACTTTTATATATTTTATAGATAGGCTCTCGTTTGAGCACTATCTCAACTGGTGGAAGTAATAAAGTGGCGAACGATGGAACGACGGTACGGATGGTAAATAACTACATATTTACTGCAACGGTAAGGAGGCTAAAGGATTCAGAGCAATGCATTTTGGCCTTCCACATTAAATCTACTACACTTCGAAGCTCTAGCTTCGGAGTTTTAGCGTCATCACTTTCTTCCCATTGTTCCATGTTATTTGGGACTGATGTTAACCATTTTCATCTTTCAGGTCGTCTTAAAATTTGAGTTTTTCATCGCATTAGCCTGTTCGGCCACAATCCCTAACAAGCGCAATACGCTATCATCTAATCAAATAAGTTAAAGTGATAAATTTTCATCTAATCTTCATTTTCATCTTATCTTTTCTTAAGTGATTAATTTTGCTTTCGTTAACACATAACTGTACGAGCATCGCCGCATTTTGTTAAAAAAAGTAAATTAAATAGCTAGACCTGTATTTCTATGTAAGTTAGTTAAGTATATCATTTGTTTAAGCTATTATTTTTCTTCCTCAACTCGAACTAGTCCTAAACGTACGAATTACGTGCACCTCGCCACTTCCACTTCCACCACTTATACAAAGATATTTTATTAAGAAGAATAAATCCAATAACTTCTGCTTAACATAACATCTTATTATTCTCCCAAACCATCGCAAGTCACAGCCCTGCCTCATCTCGTTACGTCGCAGGCCTCTCCACGGAGTAATCAGATAAGAGACGGGCGCTCAAGTTTAATTGAATTTCCTCGCAAAGTTTACGCTGCCACCCCTAGCCGGCAAGCGCCCTGATTGGAGCGGCGGCGTCCACCGGCTCAAAGACATTGTTCCCGGGCGCATAGCTAGGGCTGTGCAGTGTATAACGATATAGATGAATGGTTGGCCTGTCTATTGTTCGCTTATGTAAAACTATAGGTAAGTCTAAAGCTAAGGCTTAGTTATTGCTTATATATAAAATTTTAATATCCAAAAATACTGTTGATAAAGATCGGTTGTAAAGCTTCAAATGTGACTTGTTGTGAAAAATGTTTAAGTTTACACAATCACTCTGCTAGACTAAGGCTTCCCTATATTTTTTCCAGTCTTCCTTTTTCTGACCTAATTCAAACCATACTCGAACATCTTTAAATTTATGAAAAAGACCTCCTTTTATGTTTGTTATGAAAACGTTCGTTGTCCGGTGAGTATTACCTGCAATAAAAAAATGACATGCTCCAATTAAACTATTGGGCGTGCTAGATATGTATTTTATTAATAATAATTATTTTAAGCAAACCGTCTTTGGACTCTAATCATCACGCGTAACGAAGAATGCATTGCGTAATAAAAATAGTTACAAACGAACTGTTTATTGCATTTTGAACGTTATTTCGTTTGCCACAAAGGGTTATATTTATTTTGATGAAAACAATGGCTCAAGGTTGGCAGTGATGCCATCCCGAGTTGGTTCCACTTTTGCTAAGAACTGGGCCGACGGAACTTGCCATTAGCAGTATATGTAATGCGTATACTCGTAGCAAGATAATAAAACTATTTCAAATGGGCCTTGTTGGTAATTCGAAAGGGAAATGAAATAACATTGTTTCTACTGTATTGTGACTGTCACGCGTATGTGAATGCGTAAAGAAGTTGGTTGTGAACAAAGTGCTCTAACGACGTACACATTCACAAGTCTTTTTAAGGGGACTATTATTTATGTAACGACCAGGTGCTGTACCAGACTCATTTGAGAACAACGCCTTAAATATACTTAGGATTAAATTCAATCTATTCTTCAGTCTTTAATTGAAACCAAATCAATTCAAAGTAAAAGTAGTCATTAAAAATATGTATCAAGTCGAGCTTAAGTCAAAATCGAGATTTCTCTCAGCAACCCTTTGAGTGAAAGAAGGGATCACTTGGGAGGATTGTATATTTTTAATGTAATAAATATAAATTGAATATGAAAAATACTATATTGAAATCATATATTAATAGTGGATTGAAATGCTCTTTAATTTTTGTCTTGCAAATATCAAGAGACAAGCTGCCGTGTAAGGATTGTTGGAGTGGGGTTCAGAGATGCACTACACAGTATATTCTCAATACTCAAACTCAACATATTTTATTTCACATTGCCTATATGGACACTTATAAAACGTCAGAATTTAGTGCACGGTTCGAAATTGGTCGTTTCCTATGGAGAAGAAACGGAAAGTAACTTCATGGATACTATTTTCAAAAGATAATTGATTTTTACAATGTATCAAAATACAGGTTTATTAGGTATGAGTCAGGACAGTATGAGAGAGAGAGAGTATAAGACTAATTAACATAGTACAATGTAATTACAAATAACAAATAGAAAAATGAGTCAAAAGTGTTCTCCCATTCACTTAAAAAGGGGCTTTATAAAATTTAAAAATAAATATGACGTACGACAACATTAGATTTGACTAATTGTAGGTATTAATTTTCCGGCTGGAAGTGTGAAGTGAAATACGAAGGAGAAGTGAAGAGCCAGCGCGACATAGTTTAACCCTGGGGACGAGGTACTCAAAGCGTTCACGAAGGCATTGAGGTGAATTAGAATCGTGGAAGAATTTATTTTTAATCGTCTTTGGTAGTTGTAATTGTTCCCGAATCGAGACAGTATATTGCCAAGAAAATTTTGTCGGCAGTAAAATTGACTTCTCTCTGTTCGTTCTCTAATAAAAATCAATACTTTTCTGCAATTAAGTATGGAGGATATTGTGACTAAATAGCAGCCGCCATCTTCAAGGTTAAGCAACGCAAACCGAGGTCGATCTGTGAATGGGAGACAAACTTAACATCGAGATTCCGCGGTGCGTCGGAAAGTACGTCAGGCCGTTGGTTGCGTCTGTTATTTGTACATCTTTGACAGTCAATATGGGTAGTCAGACGCCAGAAAATCTGATATTGGTGGTCAAATGCTCTCATGTTACCCAGCTACTGGGTTGGTGAATTAGGCAGTCACTAGTAGGGATATGCAAAATTTGAAAAGTATCGGATACTTTACTCGATACCAGTATCGTATTAAAAGTATCGATACCAAAAAAGTATCGGAACAAAAGTATCGATACCTGAAGGTATCGAGTACTTTTTAATACATAAAAAAACCCGAATGGAGTGTAGTTTGTGTTGCTATGTTTCGCAAAAAAAATACAGCAGGAACGTGTCTTACAAATTAGTCACTAATATCCAATGGTAAAAAGTAAAGTCTTTATTTTGGAAACACAGACAGCCGGAGTCTGTGTTTCCTGTTCGCTATAACCTGGGAGTCTTTAAGTCAAGAGTGAATAAGTTACTTCTAGGCAAGCGTGCTCCATCTACGACCACATCATCACTTACTATCAGGTGAGATGGTGGTCAAACGCAAGCCTATTATCAAAAAAGAAAAAAACATAATAAAACTTACAAATAAACTGTCATAATGGATACTAAATTATTTAGAAAACTGCCAATCTTGCAACGTGAATAAAATTTTATCCAGGTGAGATCCAGTCAAACGAGTACGACTCTCTGTCATAATGGCTCCAGCTCGTGAAAAAAGCTTCTCCGAACTCACTGAAGTTGCTGGAATAATTAAATATTTTTTCATCAGGTTAAATAGCCTAATATAAATAATAGGAAAACGAATTTTATGTCTTCCCACGCTTGCAAAAGATCTGCTTTGAGAGGAGATAGGTACTTGATTTGAAAGGTATAGTCCAACCTCGTCGCTTTCCCCTTCAGTTGTCCTCTGACGTCTTGCATGAGCCAGTTGTTTATGTTGACTCCAGATAGCCATTGTGTCAGTTTCCGATTCCGAGGAGTTTGTTGATGGGCACGGGCTGTCATTTGCGTTTATTGTCCTTCGGATGTACGAATACGCACGAGCGCAGGCATTGGGAACCGTAAAGTGGATGTTTTTAACCAACTTCAAAAAAAGGAGGAGGTTCTCAGTTCGTCTTGAACTTTTTTTATGTATGTCACCTCATAACTCGAAGACGGCTGGACCGATTTGGATTTTTTTATTCGTTTGACAGGGTATACTTTCTAATTGGTCCCATTGTTATGAAATCAGGATCTGATGATGGGATCCTGGAGTAATCGAGGGAACTCTTCAAATATACACCTATAGCGTTTTGAGTATTTCTTATAGTGCCTTGTGCAGTTGTTCTCAAAAAGCACCATTTGGGGAAGTGGAACTTATGATGAAGACCACAGGTGGCCACCGAAACTACTCAATAGTGAGTACTTCGTGGATTGCGATTAGATTTCTTGAATATGCATGTTAAGCACTTTATGCTCGTCACAATGCATATGGTGTTGTAGAGCTGATGGTGAAGTACCAGGAGAACTCTTCAAAAATTAACGGCTCTGCATCGGGAAAAGCAATATTTTGTAAAAGGTGATCAGTAATTCACATTTTGGCTTTTGTAACTAGATAAATTACAAACCGACCCACGAAAAAGCGAGAAAAAAAAATTATAGCAAAAAAATAAAACCGACTTCCATATCAAAACACTACAAAGCCAATAATAACTTTAATTTCGGAAGGCGGTGTAAAAAAAAATTGAAAATACAAAACCAATAACACCGACTACCGAAATTAAACTTATTTTTGGCTTTGTAGTGTTTTGATATGGAAGTCGGTTTTATTTTTGCTAAAAAGTTTTATTAAATCTTGGATCAAGCTAAAAAGCAAGACAAAAAGTATCGATACTTTCTAAAAGTATCGATACTTCTATAGTATCTGAACAAAAGTATCGATACCAAAAGTACTTGGTATCGAAACAAAAGTATCGATACCTTGTGGTATCGACCGATATATCGATACTTTGCGTATCCCTAGTCACTAGTACTCAGCTGCTACTGCATTGGATTAGACTGGTAGCCGACCCTAACATAGTTGCGAACAAGCTAATTTGAAGATGATGATGAAGTATCAAGTTCGGTATGTATGAACATATTTTTTACGCCTTCGATTCGGTTCAGGTCGTTACGCCCTCATTCTGGGACGCCCTCGTCCGGGACGCCATCACATAAGCAAAAATGTTATGAGGCTTAACGGCCCGACCCTTCGATTTAACATTGGTCTCAATCGAAACAAAAAACTCCGCGTTCCACGCGCATTTCCGCCAATTTTTCGCACAAAGTAAGTCAACGCACTTAACATTTAAACGGTCCGTCCCAATAGCTCCAATTACAACGTTAATTACGCCAGGATCAATTAAACACGTAACTCTTAATAACATGTACGCGCCAATGAGTTTCATAACACAATTATTTAAATATGGCTACGTTAGTTTCTAGTGAAAGCTATGCTATAAACCCGTGTAGCTTGAATGCCCTGAGTCTTTTAAAATGAAATTGTTCCAAAAGCAGCTTAGTGGAATTTATTTGCTGGATTGAATTTGTTTCTAGGTCTCTGTATCTTTCCTGACGCAGGTGCTGACCGGACATGGCTGTTTCGGGAGGTACCTGTTTCGGATACAGCGGGACGAAACGCTCGGGTGTCGTCATTGTGAGGATCACCTGGAGGACACGGTGGAGCATACGGTCCAGGTGTGCCCTGCTTGGGCGGAGCACCGACGTGTCCTCGTAGAGGCGATCAGCGGCGGCGACCTCTCGCGCCCTGCTCTGGTTCAGACCATGGTACGGAGTGAGAGGGAATGGGATGCAGTCGCCTCCTTCTGCGAAGCAGTCATGCTAGCGAAGGAGGAGGCCGAACGCGTGAGGGAGAGGCAACTCTCTTCTTCGCGCCCCAGCCGCCGCGGGAGACGGCCGGGCGTCGGGGATCGCGAGCCGATTTCCGGTCACCGTAGGCGCGGGCCTGCGGACGGGGAGCAGGGGTCGCTCACCGTCCGGTAAGGACCAGGCCCGGGTCGGCGGCGCGTCTTGTTCCACGCGCGCCTCAAAGAGCTGTCAACACCAGTGACGGGGCCTCATAGAGCCATTGCCTGCCGGGGTTTGCGGGAAAGTTTTAGCGAGATATCGCAGCCCCGGAACTGAAGGGCATCTGAAGGAACAGGGTGGGTTTTTAGTCAGTACAAGTCTGACACACCCTTCCGCTTCCCCCAGAGTGGAAGAGGTCATTCGATGATTATCCAACCCAGAACAAAAAAAAAGGTCTCTGTATCTTTGGTGAAAAAAGTGAATGATAAATATGAATTTAGATAAATGGTAAACCGGGGTCAATGACATTGTGACGGTTAAATGGGAAGAATGGAAGAAGAAAATGTTGTTATTTCACCAACAATAAGTAATATAGGTTATGGGCTAGAACATAAAGATACGATACAAGCTAAAACTTATAAATTATAAGACACCGGGCCAGCTTTTTGAAGATAACAAACCATACACGTGCAGCATAATTATATCTACTCAAGTCCTATTTGCAGAACAAAAAATATACTTAATATTGGTCGGCTAATTTAGAATGAACGCCATACCACGTTTTACTCTAAATTGTTCGTAACAATTAAGCGTTCAAATCTAATTTAACATTATATTTTCTAGCAACTTGTTCTTCGCTTAGCTTTCTAAAGAGTTCTTACCTTAGCTATTAAGAAAAGCACAAGTGTGGATAATAAATGCCTGCAGTGCATTCTGATAGCGTACTTTGACGCGTAACCACTTGGAATTTGTACTACAATAGATGATTGTGATCATTATTACAACTAGACTGAACATAATTAGGTTGGTTTCTTTCAACGGTTGCTTACGCCTCCTGAATTTGAGTTTCAACGGACCAGATAATAAGAAAAGGTAAAACAACCTTCTCGAAACAATATAATCTTGTAATATAAACCATTTGGAATCCCCCATCAGACTTTCAGTATCAATGTGTGATTTGAAAATGTTAAGATACTGTAACTGTTCTAAAGAACCCGCACTTCTTTATACAAAGCCAATCGTCAGCATATAAACCGTAGCGGGATATGCCCCAGGCTTAGGTCATCGCGAGTCGATTTTCGGCCACCATATGCGCAGGCTTGCTGATGATGGCGAGCATGGGGTAGCTCACCGTCTGGTAAGGTCCTGGCCCAACTGAAGGAACAGGGTCGGTTTTTAGGCAGTATAAGCCTGACACTCTTTTTCGCTCTACCCAGAGGAGCGGTAGGAGTCATCTGATGATTTTCCTCCCGAAAAAAGCCCCAGACAGGCTTCAGCCCGGTGAGAGAAATATAGGGCTTATTAAAATATTACATATTTATTTATTATATATCTACTTTATTGTAAACCTCACAATATTTCTATGGATACAAAAATTTAAACTAGTGTACAATGAGCGGTCTTATCGCACAGGGCGATCTCTTACAGACAACCTTTGGATAGAAAAAAATTAAAGAAGACAGATTAAGGGCTGTCATTATACAAACAACATAAATAATATTAATTGAACATAATAACATCTATAGTAATATTATAAAGCGGAAAAGTTTGTATGTTTGTTTGTTTGCTTGAACGCGCTAATCTTCGAAAGTACCAGGTGGATTTGGATGCAATTTGGTATGGAAGTAGCTTGAAGCTTGAGGAAGGTTATAGGCTACTTTTTACGCGACTGCAAAAAGGAGAGTTATGTTTTTACCATGATAGAATCCACGGGAGCGAAGCCCCGCGTGAGTACTAGTAAAATATATACATACAATACAAAAACATAACATAACAAAATATTACATGTATCTATAATTGAGATAGAAGGGGAAAAGTTATAGGGAGCTTCTTCACCATTCTTTTGAACGCTGGTAGCGTTTGATCACGCCTCACTACTATTGGTAGCGCATTCTACAAATGAGCTGCTTGAATAGTGAAAGATTTGTCAAAGAAAGAAGTGGAATGCATACGAATACTTAACTCTAAATTTTCCGATGATCTCAAGGATCTAAAATGTGTGTCACAGAGGAACTGAAAGCATTCCTTAAGATAAAAAGAATTAAAGAGCACATTATAAAGTAGAGAAAGTAAGTGAAGATTCCGGCGAAACCTAATAAGAAGTCATTTGAGCTGAGCGCGGAAATCAGAAACGTGGTCATACTTGTGCAAGCCAAATATAAACCTGATACAGAGATTTTGAAGTCGCTCTAGGTTGTATAATTGGTCTTGGGTCAAGTCAAAATAGCTGACATCAGCATAGTCCAGAATAGGGAGAAGGAGAGTTTGTGTAATTGCAATTTTAGTGGAGATGGGAAGAAAATTACAAAGGCGTCTCAAGGAGCCTGCAGAAGCAAATACTTTACGACTAACTTCCTGTAACTGTTTAGTCCAAGAAAGGGTGTCGTCAATGTGTATTCCCAGGTTCTTCACAGTGTGACTAAAACTCAGCGCTCCAGTCACCAATTCGAGCGAGGGCTAAATTAATAGTTTCAATGGCATCAGCTAACTTTACGAGTGGAGCATGGGTGTAAATTTGAAGATCATTAGCATACAAGGGGTAGAAAGAAGATAGTCGTTGAATGATAGCATTTATAAAAAGTACGAAAAGTAAAGGAGAAAAAAAAACACCACCCTGCGGCCCACCAGCAGAGGTATCACACCAAATAGAAAAGGAGTCCTCAATGGATATATGCTGCCGGTAACCAAACAGGTAACTACGAAACCAGTCAACTACCGATGGAGATATGTTAAAATAGCATAGAATGCCTTGAATGACCAGGACGGAAACCAGATTGGAAGGGATTCAGGAGATTACACTTAGAAAGGAATGAGCTGAGTTGTTGGTGGACAAGCTTTTCAAGGACTTTGGATAGGAATGGGAGAATAGAAATTGTTTTACAATTTAGTTTGTTAGTAGTATTCATTTAAGAGTATTAATAGTTAGAAAATTTATAACATTGTTACACAACTATGTATAATAATTAATATTAACGTAAGTCACGTTAATACACTTGAGAAACAAAGAAAAATACCTTCGTAGAAACTTTCCACACTGAGCATTAAGTGTTATTAAATCGAACGACAAATATAGACTGCGTTTAAAAATATCTTTGTCTTATGAAACTTTCCATTTGGTGATAATTATTTTATAATTGTTGCAGTTGGCTGTTGCAAGAAAACACCCGTTTTATAGGCTCTCGAAGTGTCAATAATCTCAAGGTTTTTGACCGGTTACATTTAGGCAGGTTAGCTTTACGTATATGAAGTGGGTGATTTACTGATTTGCGAAAGCCTGACGATATAAAAAAAATTAGTTGCCAGCATCTACATCATGATAATTATAATCTTAATATATCGTATAGGAAAGAGTGTTTTGTTTCCGACTTCATAATTCAAAAGTGCCTCATAGTTCATTTAAAATAAATGCTTTAACTTTGATAAAGAGGTTTTTATTTTGAGTTTAAATATTAGATCGATTTTGGAGTACCCAGACTGATATTTCTTAGTTTTTGAAAATGTTTTTCTTGTGCCTCTTTTCCTCATAGGCACGAGGTCTTGAGTAGTGTTATCGATTATCTTTTTTGATGCGATCACTCATGGAAACTCTTAACATAGCCATCTCCATTGTTCTTTAGCTGACTATTACCTATGCGTAACTCTTATAAAATAAAGTATAAAACAATGATTAGACAACATGAGCTGCCCAAGAAGATCACATCTATCATCGTTAGTTCCGGTCTTCGCCATCGGCGCTGGTATCAGCTGCCGGAATCGACGCGGGCGCACTTTCTACGCGCGTATAATCAAATGTAGTAAGCACGGCACCTGTGGGTGGGACCTTATTAGGCCCTATTATTGTCCCTTATATCAATAGGTACAAAAAGCAATTGCATTTGATTTCGTTAGCAAAGAAACCGGCCTTAATGATTGTTCTCAAAAATTTAAAACAGTGAGGAACTATTTAAAACTTTTTTATTTCAGCTTCTAGCAGTTGCGGGAAACGAATGAATAGAAACCAATACATCTATAAGTAATTGATCTTTATTTTGCAAATTGCTTATTAAATAACACTTTAACACAAATTTCTTTTCGTAAATTTAAACTAGGCGAGGTCGGTGTCTCCTAACTGACTACCCTGAGAAGAAACGCCGAAACAAACTTAGGGGTCCGTCTCTTTTTAAGTCCATACAATCTATAAAGGTTAAATTATACGGAAACCTTGTAGGTTACCGTCTGAGGTGATCTTTTGAGTAAAGATGCTCACAGATTTGAGTGGGCCTGTCCATACAGTGCAAGCATTTGTCAGATGACGTATAGCTCAACTTAGAACAAGCAGTTTAACGATTTGACGAACAATACCAAGGTAAGGATGTCAGGGTAAGCAGCAAAAAGCACTCAAATTGCCAGACAGTCATGCTTAATTCGAATAAAACAACCTACATAGTTCACATATTCACAATAGTGTATAAAGATTATGCAGATTACAGTCTGAAATGGCCTTTTGAGGAAAGAACCACACAGATTCGAGTAGACCCGTCCTGTCAGTGCAAGCCTTTGTCGGTTAGTCTGTAAGCTCAACTTTGGATATAACTGGGATAATATAATAATAAATATTATTTAAATGGCTTACGATATGATCTTGAGAAGATGCAAAACAAAAGATAAAGGATGGTCCGCTTTTGCTTTATGTCCAAAACCGCCTTTTGTGGAATACAGACCCTAATAGTACACCTTTTACTCTTATGTGAAATCTTCATCTATATGTAGAAAAAAATCCCTGACATTTCCAAAGTAACCAGATACAGCGTATTTCGCATTAATCATTTTAGATACAAAACATCTCATACACGTAGCTGTAAATGAACTCCGCTTGGTGGTCAAATTGGTATAGCGGTTCGACTTTTTTGGTTGAGTTCATTGACAAAGAGTTATACAGAAAAAAAATATTATATTCATTATCAGGTATGTATATAGAAATTGACAGATATTCCAGAAGAAAATAATAGCTTTAAAAAGATGAATTATCTAAGTGACTGGATATAGATAAATTGGTAAAAGGATGATCCTAATTTCTACTGAGGTAAAATTTAATATTGCTTCGAATATATATAGTATGTTAGGTTAAACGAGGGACTTATTGAGGGAGGGTATTCAGTATTTGATTCTCGTCCCAAATATGTGAAAAACCTATAACCTAAATTTTTGACGTAATTGTCTATTAAAATATGTTATTATGACCACTGAGCGCAAGTGAATGAACTTGTAAACAGGGGCCATACCATGACGTGTTAAAGCGAGAGTCGTTCGAGCGAGAAAGAGAGATGGAGCTATATAGCGTGCATAGCTTCATCCCTCTTTCTCGCTCGAACGACTCTCGCTTTAACACGTCATGGTATGGCCCCAGTACCTAAAGTAATCACGTGGCAAAACACGCGCCGATCCTGCCAAAAACGGAAGCTCGTGCGTAAACCCTGCTCCCGCTCCGCGGTCGTCCCCCCGAGCGCACGCTCCCGCGCTGGCCGCCGCGCCAGGCGCCGCAGTCTATGCGAGACTACTGATGGGTAGTGGAAAAATTTCGGAAGGAAAAGAAAAGAAAAAAAGATATTTTTCCAATATTTTTCCGATATTTTTCCAATATTTTCCGATATTTTTCCAATATTTTCCGATATTTTTCCATTTCAAAAAAGCTTATTTTAATACATAAACAAGTTAATTATGTGTACACTGTAACAATATCAATATTACTACTGCTAGTAATAACATGTTAAATTAGCAGGACGAAACGAAAAACAAGTTTTTATCTATTTTTGCAACACCAATGTTATTCACATACAGGGAATTCCCCGTTTGAGTTATTAAGTGCCGGCTAGGTGCTTTTTATTCCGAAACTATTAGGAATATACATTTGAAACTTAGTGGGTAGATGTATTCTGTTAACCGCTTTCCGATTTTAAGAAAAAATATTTAAAACAAAGGGGGGCTCCCCATACATGGAATTAAAACTGAAAATATTTTTTTCATGAAACCTATGCATGTGTGGTATCTATAGACAGGTCTTTAAAAACTACATCGGGGTTTCTACAATCACTTTTTCATTAAGTTAATCGTTTAAAAGATATAAGCTTCCAAAGTGGTAAAATGTGTGTGTCCCTCTCTAACTTCTATAATAATGGAGTGAAAAATCTAAAAAAATATATGTCTGTATATCTTAATGTAAACTTTCAACCAAAATTAGTTTAAATGAAATCAGTTCAGCAGTTTTTGAGATACAGCATATTTTCTAAAACTGCAAATAATACAAACACTACAATTCATACAAACACTATGAAAAACAAAGTTATTTGGCGTAGTTGTAAAAAATGTAAATAAGCTAGTTTTAAGAAATTTGAAAGGTTTTTTTTTCGCCAAATAAATATACATACTATATTATATTATTATAGTTACTACGGAACCCGTCATGGGCGAGTCTGACTCGTACTTGGCCAATTTTTTAATTTAATACCAGTACTACTTCTTAAAGGTATAGGTTAGATTTTTTTTTATAGTTGTTAGGCTTGCGTTTGACCACAATCTCACCTGATCTTAAGCGATGATGTGGTCGAAGATGAAGCACGCTTGCCTAGAAGTAACCTATTCACTCTTGACTTAAAGACTCCCAGGTTATAACTATTAGGAAATACAGACTCCCGCAGGGAATTCCACTCCTTAGTCGTACGCACAATGAAAGTATTTCCCAAATGTTTCGTGCGTATGGGTGGGATGTCCACCATGTAACGATGGCGCATCGCCATTTGTCTTGTAGTCCGATGATGGAACGGGTTTGGCGGAATAAGACTGTGCAATTCCATCGCACACTCCCCGAAATGTAACCGATAGAAAACTGACAGGCTTGCAACACGTCGCCGATGTTCTAGGCTCTGGAGCCTTGTCTCGACCAGTTTCTCGTTGCCGATGAGCCTTTTGGCCCGTTTCTCTATAGACTCAAATGCATCAAGCTGGTATTTGGCAGATCCGTCCCAGAGATGAGAGCAGTACTTCATACACGACCGAACTTGAGCTTGATAGAGATTGAGCAGCTGTTCCGGTGTGAAGTACCGTCTCACCTTTGCTAGGATTCCCAACTTTTTGGCAGCCAATTGAGCCTTAGCCTCGATAAACGGACCAAAATTAAGGGTGGATGTCAACGTAATCCCAAGAAGCTCGATGCGATCAGTTATCGGCACGGTTACACCATGAAAAGGAGCCGGTTCAAATTGGCTCCTTTTTGCGGAGAAAAGACACGCCTGGGTCTTGGCAGCATTAAACTTGACTAAGTTGGCGTCGCCCCACTCAGAGACAGCCTTCAAAGTCAAGTTCAAGCGCCCCACCATTGACAATAAGGACAAACTCGTGTGGAATCTGTACGAAAAACAAAATAATAGTGTATCTTATGAATATTGTAACAAAACATTTCGTTATGCTAATATAACAGGTAATGCGGTCGCACTGTTTGCAATAAATGTCCACAACATGTGAAAATTATAATAAGTTCGAAAACATCGCGAACTTTGCTGGAAGGAGCAGATTACATGAATAGTTCGCCTTCTACTTCATCCTATCAGTCATATTCTGCAGGACCGACAGCACAGTTTCAGAGAGATACGTGTCCACCGCGCGTGCTGGTGGAACAGATCCGGTCTCACCGTGATACCATGGTTGGACGCTTGAAACTGTACTTGAAGGTTGTCTCGGGTGATGCCAACTTGGTCAAGTTTAATGCAGCTAAGACCCAGGCGTGTCTCTTCTCCGCAAGGCTCCAAAAAGGAGCCGGCTCCTTTCCATGGTGTAACTGTGCCGACGACTGATCGTATTGAGCTTCTTGGGGTAACATTGACCCTCAATTTTGGTTCGTTCATCGAGGCTAAGGCTCAACTAGCATCAAAAATTTGAGAATCCTAGCAAAGGTAAGACAATACTGCACAACGGAACAGCTTTTCAAGCTCAAGCTAAATTGTGTATGGAGTATGTACCCTCATCTTTGGTACGGATCTGCCAAATATCAACTGGACGCGCTTGAGTCTAACGAGAAACGGACCAAGAGACTATTTGCCAACGATGCACAGGTTCATTCAAAGCTCCAGAGCCTTGAACATCAGCGCCGTGTTGCAAGCTTATCAGTTACATTCCGTGGAGTGTGAGATAGAATTGCATAATCTAATTCCATCAAGCCCGTTCTATCATCTAACTACAAGACAAACGGTAATGCGCCATAGTTACATGGTGAAGGTGGTCATCCCACCCTTACGCACAAATCGTTTTGGGAGTACTTTCATTGTGCGTACGGCTAAGGAGTGGAATTCCCCGCTGGTGTCTGTGGTTCCTGATGGCTATAATCTGGGGGTCTTTAAGTCAAGAGTGAATAAGTTACTTCTAGGTAAGCGTGCTACTTCTTCGACTACATCATAACTTATCATGATGATGGTGAGACTCTTAACCAACGCGAGCTTATTATCAATAAAACCAAGCTAGTTCGATAAATGAGAAAAAGGTTTTTTTTATTACGGGAAGCCCACTCTTGACCTATATATCGCCTGATGGTAAGCAATTGATGGGATGGGTCTACGATGGAACCAGCAAACCCAGAAGATACCTATTTAAAGCAAGAGCTTTAAAGGGTAAAAGGTCATAAGTGACAGGGAACACAGAAGCCGGCAGAGAGTTCCACAGCTTGGCTGTGCGCACAATATATTTGGAGAAGAAACGCTTGGTACGACAAGACGGTATATCAATCAAGTGCGCCTGGTAGACTGGTAGTGAAAGGGAGATGGAGGGATCAGGTCATGTAGTTCCTGCGCACACTCTCCGAAGTACAATATCAGTAGAAAACCGAGAGACAAGCAACTGTTCGTCGATGAGCCGGGCTATGAAGCTTGTCCACTAGCGCCTCGTCTCCTATAAGCCTTGAAGGATATTGATAAATTGATTGCTTTAGCAACCATAGCATCCGGAGCCCTGATAAGTTTGGGTAGAGTATCCACAATGGAAAAAGTTAATCGTCCTTTGGCACCATCGTATTAGTTCCCAAAAATTATGAAGAACGATCTGCTCATATTATTGAGGAGATTTATTGTTTGTAGATACAGATGCAGGTGGAAATGTTAACCATGATTTCCTTTTTACAAATGACGATCGGATTCATCTTCAACTGAATAGATGTGATTATTCCTATTTATTTTTAATTTATCATAATATGTATGGATGTACATGTTTGTTGTATATTTTCATTTAAATTAAAAAAAAATATCAATAAACCATTTAATTCATAATTTGATTAACTTCCCTTGGTAATTTATTATGTTTATTTTAAGTTACCACTACAAAATACATTGATATTTAAACTATTTACTGTAACGTCGAAGCACTGCTAAGACCACCATCATTTTCACGTTGTATGGCAATGCTTATTCTTTGGGCAAAGAACGAGCCAGCCCTCTAGTCACGCAAGGAATCGATCAGCCGGCGAGACGCGCACTTGGGCCGTATGACTCAAGCATTTTGACCCTTATTCAAAGTAAAATTATACATTAAAAAATATTTTTCCATTATTTTTCCATATTTTTATTTTTCCGAAAAATAAAAGGAAAAATTTCCAAGTTTGGAAAAATTTCCGAAAATTACCCATCACTATGCGAGACATAAAAATGTACTCTGTGGCGAGTGCGCCGCTGTTCCCGCCTGTCTATTGCGGTTCCGCAAACAACCCCGCTTACTTCGCGATAAGTGTAAACGTGTTCTTGACTAACCAAAAATGACGTCTTATCAAAATTTCAATATTGCTACCTACGTGTTATTGAACGATAGTGTACTAAGAGCTATTAATTTGTACCGAGAGATATGTAATGTGTGATGTTAATGTGTGGGCAGATATTTTAAATAATTATTTAATAAATAAATAAATAAATAAATCTTTATTCACATTTCATACATTGTTTTCATGTAATAATTGAGGCAGTCCCAGTAAGTTACGAGAGTACTTGTGTTGGGACTGTCTCGCATCTTTCCGTAATAGTATATCTAGGTTAACAATGGTGAGACCAATATAAGTATGCTAGTAAAGAATTTTAAACAAAATTAAACAAAGGAAAAGACATAAAATAATAGATAAAATTTAAATAAGTAGCTCAGTTGGACTTTTATGTGAGTGTGTAGTGTGTGTGTGTGTGTGTGTATATGTGTGTGTTTTTGTGTGTGGTATTGTGGTCGAGTTTGTTGACATGTTTGTGCGAGTAATAACTGTCGATGTACGCTACGTACGAATTTGAGGAAAACTATCTAACTCTGGCTAAGATCATTTCGGTTTCCTCGTATGTTAGTGATTTTAACCATTTAACTAGTGCTTTCTTGCATTTGTATAATAGGAGGGGATATATGTTCAGTTTAAAATTGATTTTGTTATAAATAAAAGCAGATTGCGTTGGATATTGTCTGCTAGCAAAGGCAGTTCGGACCCTTGGGGAGTGAGCCACAATATCTTTTCTTCTTCTATTAAGGATAGTTGAATCTATTGGAAGGGCCTTGTGAAGTTTTAGAGTGATATGTAGGAGATATAGTTGCCTAATCGATAGCAGGTCACTAATTTGATAAAGGTCGCATGTTGAGAACCTGAATGGTTTAAAATACATCACTTTAATAAGTGATCGCTGAGCTCTTTCAAGGTCCAGAAACTTTGTTTTAGTAGCTCCTCCCCAGACTGGTATACAATACGCTACTACTGACTGTACCAAATCCACATAAATCTTGCTTAAGAGGTGTGAGGACATCAGGTAGCGTAGAGTTTTAAATATCCAAATAAACTTCCTCACTCGTTTCATGATTACCTCAATATGTGAATGCCATGATAACGTCTGGTCAATAACTATGCCGAGATATTTTGTTGACCTTACTTTCTCCAGTTTTTGGCAGTCACAATCTTGAGGCATATGACCATCACAGATATGTATCTTAACATGAAAATCTTCACAGGGCTGAGACCTTTGAGTGGGTGAAAAACAGATGAAGTTGGTCTTTGAAATATTGAGAGTTAGGAGATTAGTGTTCAGCCACTTAGAAACAGCAACTAGGCCTTTTTCGGCAACTACTTTCACCTCTTCCCATGAGGATCCAGAGTAAATAACGGCAGTATCATCCGCGTATGAAATAATCCGCCCTCCACTGTTAGGCATACTACATAAGCTATTTATGTAGATTAGGAAGATTGTCGGGCCCAGAACACTCCCTTGCGGAACTCCATAATTGACGTTTACTTCGTCGCTATTTATGCAATTTATTTTTACACTTTGTTTCCTGTTTTTGAGATAGCTTTCAAACAAGGCCAGACTGCCCTCTTACGCCTATGTCCTCAAGCCTGCGCAGAAGTATAGGGACGGAAACGGTGTCAAACGCTTTTTTCAAATCTAGGAACACCGTAAGACACTTTTGACGCCCATCTACTCTACCCACTATTTCAGAAGTTAATTCCGTAATAGCATCTTGGGTTGATAATCCTCTTCTAAACCCAAATTGGGAGCTAGACAGAATATTGTATTTATTTAGGTAGTCGATTAATCTTCCATTTATTAGCTTTTCTAAAATTTTTGAAATAGAAGGTAGGACAGATATGGGTCGATAATTGTTAACATCGTTAACGTCCCCACCCTTGTGCACAGGAGTAATGATAGATCGTTTAAGGTCGTTTGGAAAAATACCCGTTTGGAAGCACAAGTTTGCCAATTGACTAATTAGAGGAACCACAAAATCTCTGGCCATTTTTAGGAATTTAGTAGATATACCATCCCAGCCCGGCGCGCTCTCGGAGTCAAGACCCATTAAAATACCGTCCACTTCTTGTGGATCCGTGTCCAGTAAAACGAACGAGGAGCCGCTATTATTAGTAGTGTGGCCAGTGATAGTCCTTGAACCAGCTTGAGCAACTATATTTTCTGCTAGGCTTTTACCTATTGTTACAAAGAACTGATTAACGCGGTTTAACGAGTTAATGGGGTGTGGTGTAATATTAAGAAGGTGTACATTTGAGATTTTAGGTGTTTTAAATTGCGTGATTTCATTTATAGTTAACCAGAGATTTTTAGGGTTTTTAGCTGAGTCTTCTATTTGCTTTTTATAATATTTTCTTTTTATTTTCTTAATTAAGTTTGAGCAAAAGTTACGGAAACGTTTATATGTAATATTTAGTATTATATTAAAAGGATCTATTCTTGCCTGGCGTTGCATTTTGTTCCGAAGTCTAATACAACGTAGAGCTCCAGTAGTAATCCAGGGCTTCAATGTTCGCTTATGATTAGAAATAGATTTAGTTTGCGAGTTAGAGAGAAGAGACGACCTGATTACTTCTATCAATTTACTGGCAAAAATATCAGGCAGTGTGTAGGTTTTGAAGAGAGATGTATCTATCTCAGTGAGGGATTTATAAGCATTTTCGTAGTCTATGACCGTTTTGGACCTATGACAACTGCGTGTTTTCTGTGAGTTTGCTATACTTAAGATAACCATAGCATGATCAGTAATGGTTGTGTTGAGTACCGCTACAAAAGCTGAGTTTTTATGCTTATCAAACTTGAGAAAAATATGGTCTAGGCAGCTTTTTATTTAATAGGCCCGTAATTTATTGATGGAAGACTTGATAGTGTATCATACCTTTTTTTTTTTGTACGTGGTAAAATTATCAAACATTTTAAACAGTATGGTGGATGAAATGTTGGACGATGTGCCTCTTAGTGTTTATCAAAACCTCTTCATGACGGATTAAATACGCCAAAAATACTAAGTAAGCATAATGATTAACTTTGCCTCATCATATCTTTGTCTTAAATTATTGCGGATCACAATTCACATTTGTATTGAAGATTTTTTAATATTTTTTTAGTACCTAGATATTTTTGTTTGTCCTAAGCCAGGTTTAAAGTATTAAGGGAAAATGGATTCTACCTAAAGGTCATTGACCCGCACACATGTTCTGCGATAATATTAAAACGGTAGCGCAAGGGTGTTGTGTTGTGAGACTTTGGCGAAATTTTTGGTATGGTTCTGTCTGTTATTTATCAGTGTTTTTTACTTGTTCATATTTTTATTAGTATCATGTAAGCATACACTTTTGTGGGTTTGAATATGTCCCTCGTTTAAACTAACATACTGTATATTGCTTAGCGTAACAAGCGCGCGAGATACAGAAGCTAGCGGAAGCTGGAAAGCGTGTCGTCAGCCCGGTCACATCCGACAGACTGCCGCCGCCGCCGGTGAGGCGCGAGGAAGCGGAAGAGGTCCCGCTCACTCGCTGCGCGGCCGCCACCGCTAGCGTTCGGTGACTCTCGCGCCTGTTATTCACGTACCAACTAGTTATCTACATAATTATAATAAAATCTATGCGTACAGAAAGTTTTAAGCATTTTTTTATTTATATAAGTGTAACGGTGACGCTACACGCGGTTTAAATGAATTGGGAGGGTGGAATACAAAGTTCCAACACCCCTTTTATATCCTTAAGGGATGATTTTCGGGATAAAAACTATCCTGTCTTTTCCAGGGTCTAAAACTATCTCCATACCAAATTTCATCTAAATCAGTTCAGCGGTCTAAGACTAAGTGTATTATAGGTAGGTATGTGTGTGGGGAGGGTGGGGACATTATTGATTCCCTATACGAACACCCTTTTTATATCCTTTAGGGATGATTTCCAGGATAAAAACTATCCTATGTCTTTTCCATAGCCCTAAACTATTTCCATGCCAAATTAAAAAAAAAAAAAATTGGCTTTTGCCAGCGTCTGCGTCCGCGTGCAATTCGAAAACAATCCCACGGGAACCTTATATCGGGATAAAAACCATCCTATGTCCTTCCCAGGGTCCTATACTATTCCCATACCAAATTTCATCTAAATCGGTTCAGTGGTTTAGGCGTGAAAAGGTAACAGACAGACAGAGTTACTTTCGCATTTATAATATTAGTATGGAAGTATGGATATTAGTTAGGATAGCTGTCTATTATTAATTACATAACCAGTATTTATAACATATCCACTGCTAGGACACATGTCTCCTTTCTATGTAAGGGAATGCAACTCGCAGGACTAGTGCGGCTTGTGAGTGTGAGTCACGTCATCGTCATTTTGTTCTCACGACATGACGGTTTCGCCACGATGTATTTCTTCACTGGTTTAAAGGCAGTTCATCATCACCTGCTTAGCCTTTTCTCAACAAAAGGTTAGAGCTCGTAATCCAGCCCTTATGACTTTAGGAGACCTTGAAACCGCCATCAGGGAAGAATGGGAACGAATTCCTCAAGAGACCATTACAGTCTTAATAAGGTCTTTAATACGTCGAATGCAGGCCGTCATTCGAGCAAGAGGAGGAAATAGCGAATATTAAATTGAAAAAATTGTGATCGTAACTCCTAAGACTAAAAAATGCGGTGTGTTTGAAATTAATCTAAAAATTGGCCAAGTGCGAGTCAGACTCGCCCATGAAGGGTTCCGTAGTAACTATAATAATATAATATAATATGTACTTATATTTATTTGACGAATAAAAAAAAACCTTCAAAATTTCTTAAAACTTGCATATTTACATTTTTACAACTACGCTAAATAACTTTGTTTTTCATAGTGTTTGTATGAATTACAAAGTTATATTTGCGGTTTTATAAAATAGGCTGTATGTCAAAAACTGCTAACTTGATTTCGTTCAAACCAATTTTGGTTGAAAGTTTATATTAAGATCTACAGACATATATATTTTTTTTGATTTTTCACTCCATTATTATAGAAGTTAGAGGGGGGGACACATTTTACCACTTTGGAAGCTTATATCTTTTAAACGATGGACTTTATGAAAAAGTAGTTTTAGAAACCCTTATATCATTTTTAAAGACCTGTCTATAGATACTACATACGTATAGGTTTCATGAAAAAAAAATATTTTCAGTTCTAGTTCCATGTATGGGGACCCCCCTTTATTTTAAATATTTTTTAATTTTTTTCTTAAAATCGGAAAGCGGTTCACAGAATACATCTACCTACTTAGTTTCACATGTATAGTCTTAATAGTTTCGGAATAAAATGGCTGTGACATACGGACGGACGGACAGACAGACAGACAGACAGACAGACAGACGGACAGACATATCGAAACTATAAGGGTTCCGTTTTTTGCCATTCTGCTACGGAACCCTAAAAAATGTGTAAATTTAAGGATTTTCACTTTCAAAGGAAGTTTAGCTGTATTATTATTATTAGTTTTTATGATTTTAATGAATTGGTGTAAGTTAACAAATTTAATTAATAAAATAAGTTACCATGCAATTTATTTTCTTTCGCTTATGAAAAAACGCAATTTACAGTGAAAATACAGGTGGGCCGATTTTTTTGATGGCCAGTGTATTTTAGGGTCGGGTTCCATTCTAAGCTGATCCAGCTGAGTACTATTGTTTTACATGAAGCGACTGCCTCTGCGATCTGACCTCCACAACCTAGAAGCGGAGTAACACGATTCCCCATGGAAAGACTGATGTTAGATGTCCAGTTTTCTGAGTACCTGTAACGACTGTCAAAGATAAAAAAAATACAGCCAGGACCAACGGCTTAACCTGATTTCCGAAGGACCGAGGAATTTCGATATGTTGAGATAGTCACCAGGGCCGGATTAACCATTAGGCGGAGTAGGCAACTGCCTAGGGGCCCCGCATCAACTAGGGGCCAGGCCCAGTGCACGCACCAAGAAAATATGTTTCTTCGAACGAGAATTTGATGTGCGTGTGAACGTAGGGACCTCAGTGTTATCTCCCAAAATACAAATCTTTAGATTTAGTAGTAGAATTAAAATTATTTTAGAAGAAATCTGGGAATAAGTAAACAAATATATTAATAAAAACCACAGCCCTTAATGTGCGTTTCCTCAGTTCACACACGATTTGGTCAGTCAAAGTAAGAAAAGGGGCCCCGAGAATGCCATTGCCTTAGGGCCTCTGACAGGGTTAATCCGGCTCTGATAGTCACCCACTCGTGGACCAGCCTTGGCAGCATTGATTTGTCAAGATCGACCTTTGCGTCAATATAAATTACACAAAGTAATTTGCCTGCCTAACAACTGCTATGTCGCGACCCATAACTACTGCAGTCCTCTATAGCAGTTTAACAAGTAATTAATTTCAAGCCACCCATTACATAAGGTATAGACCTACAAACAATCTACTCTCTATCTGAAAGATCTGGAAGTGTATAAAATCCATGATGATTACAAGGCAGCGAGCGCACAATGCATAAACTTGTACTGTAATTATACGTTACGTTATAGATATTTGCTGCTCGTAACTATTGCGAAGTAGCCATCTGTGCAGTGACTTAATCTGTTATATTTCATGACGCGAGACGCTGTTTAAGCGTTTGTCGTATTCCTTATTGTATAATTCAAAGTTCTTCATAGCTCTATTCATGCCGAAAGTTTTTGAAAAGTTCCGAAGAGTTACTCTGGCATAGGAACCTTTTCGTCATTTGGTGGAAACCTTCAAGAGGCGCTCGGTCTATGGTAATATGATTTTTACCCGGAGTCCGGTCACCGAGGCTTCCCTCCATGTCCGCTTAAGATACCGCTCCGGAATTGTTAAAGCAGTCTAATGCTAGGTCAGGTCCGAAATTAATGATGGATGCTAATGAGATATGCCAGAAGGACTAAATCTGATCAAAATTTGCCTGACCAGGAATCAGACCCGCTTAAATTAAATGAGGTTCTACCTCATGTTCGAACCTCATTTGTTTGCAGCTTATGTTGAGCATGACCCTAGCGGTTGGCACTTGCAAAAATATAGCAGTACAATAATTGGAATAACCGATACCGTCTTAGCACTTTGTTATATCTGTAATTCAGTCACGACTAGCTCAGGAGATAATGATTACACAACTAAGGAAGAGACTTTTGCAGGATTGGTTTGGAATAGTACTTAGTAGTGTGACAAGTGGAAATACTAGGAATAATACTTAGGAATTTAATAGAATACAGACAGACAGCAGACAGATGAGACAGCCCTGTACTGAGACAGTGGGTACGCCTACATGCTAATTGGGCGTAGTTATTAAGTATTTTATTTTATTTTTCTGGTAGATATAATTAGTAACTACCATTAGCTTCTAAGATTTGTTTATACATCGTGTAACGGAAACCCCATATCTATCCAAAAGGACTGAAGACAACATCTGGTATGGAGTCTCTATGCAAAGTTTCAGCTCAAAATAAGTGACTCACAGAATTGACCCCAAATTATTGGTTTCATATGTTTCTTGAATACCAGTAATAACAAACGTGTCACAGCACTATGAGGGTCATCACTTTCCACGTCACTTGCCAATAAAACGATAATTCTCTTCGTTCTAATTAATTTGAAAAATTCGGCCTCTGGTATCAATGTATTGAAATTTCTAATATGCTCCACACATGTAGACATAGGATTAGAAAACCCTTGCCATATCGTTTGTTATCATCCAAAGAAGCCGTACACTCGGTATGTACCCTTTAAATTACACGTTGTACACAAATGGATTCTAAGTTTGAAATATTTTTTTTAGTTATTTGATTTTGAGTCTGCTCTAAGATTTATCTCTCATCGTTTTCCTCTCCTTTTACCATATTTTATGGGATTGGCGCAACAGGATTTCTTTCTCCATTACTTTGTGTGAACCATCTTCTTAAGCCTTCCTTTTCATTCTAATTGAATCATTCCTGACACAAACCGTCGCCTCATATATTATGTACATTCACAATCTCTACGATAATTTATCAGCACGGAGTTTATAGTTCCAGTTTTAGAAGATAATTATAAGCAACGAGTAGACCATATTCGGACCATAAACAATTTTAACTTTTGTAGAAACAAGAGACTGCAAATAAAATTTACATTGTGCCTATTGAGAATACGAATTAAACCATTTACCTATCTGGATTCTGTTAGGTTCAGAAACTACTGTAATTCAGACTAGGCACAGTTAGTGTCAGTCTTCGGGATAATGAATATGATATCGGTCTACCAGCCTCTACCTTACGTCATTTCATGTGCGTTTCAACAGAAACTGTATTTTTTAAACCCTAATTAGTGCTACAATATTGTCATATTCGATATCAACCAAACATTTTAACGAGTAAAGTTTGCATAACAACAGATTGTAAAACAACGAATTAATGAGAGTATTAACTGAAACACTTTCTTGCCGGAAATAAGACTGCTTTGGAACAGTCCAAAGCAGTCTTATTTTACAATTCATATTAACCAGTTTCTCAGAATCATTTTTAAACACAGGTTTAAAAATAATTTTGAGAAACTGGTTAATGTGAATTGTCATCTTATGTAGTTAGCTGTTGTCTGTCTGTCTGTATGCTGTGTCTGTGGTAAGTCAGATACCTTGGGTTGAGGTCATTAGCACTTTGCCACTTTATAAAATTTTGTAGCTCTGCGTTGCATTGCCACCATACCTAAAGTTTTTTTTCCTATATTTGAAAAATAATTTCCGACCTAATCTCATAACTACCATCATTGACCGAAGCAACTGTATACAACGTGTAATTTAAAGGGTATATACATACCAAGCGCATGGCTTCTTTGGATGATAACAAACCCTAAAAACCCAAATCCTAAGTCTACGTGTGTAGAACTTATTACAAATTCCAATACACTGATACCAGAGACCGAATTTTTCAAATTAAGAAGAACGAAGAGAATTATCGTGTTATTGGCAAGTGACGTGGAAAATTATTGACCCTCGTAGTGCTGTGTAGTGTGCTCGTAGTGCTGTGTAGTGCTTGGTATTCAAGAAATATATGAAACCAATAATTTGGTATCAATTCTTTGAGTCAGTTATTTTGTGCTGAAACTGTGCATAGAGACTTCATACCAGATGTTGTCTTCAGCCCTTTTGGATAGATATGGGGTTTCCGTTACATGTTGTAGATGGTTGTTGCAGGACCAAAGGGTTTACGGGTTGCTGGAATGTTCTAACGAGATACCGCGGCCCCGGAACGCAAGGGTTACTGAAGGAGCAGGGTGGGTTTTTAGTCAGTAAAAGTCTGACACTCCCTTCTGCTCTACCCACAGTGGAAGGAGTCATTTGATGATTTTCCCACCCAGAGAATTAAAAAAAATGGGTGTACGGGTTTCCGTTGCGTCTACGGTACTTATAATTCGATACCAGTACGATATTTGTTGCCGCACCATTCACAGATGAAACACATTCCCATAGGTGGTGGTGGCACTCGGCGAAGACTTTTCTGGTTTTTCTAGAGCCAGTCTTCCTCATGCTTCGACGCTTCGGTTTTTATGTCGCAATGCAGTTTCAGGACTGGCCAAATATACAAACAAAAAAAGATAAAAATTGGTTGAACCGTTTTTGAGGAGTGCGACTACAAACACCGTGATACGAGATTTTATATATTCTAAATGGAACAACATAACGGTCGATTACGTTCGGTAAATAAAGACATACATTCATGTCACAGTACTCCAGACATTAAGACAAGATTTACTACCATAAGTCCCCAATCACGTTGCAATTTGCAATCAGGACTCAGGTTTGGTATCCAAGAGAGTGTTGTTGAGTTGTGTTGTGTTGTGCGCGGAGAGTGTGCGAAGAACTGGGCTTGGGCGACACTCCAAGGCACAGCAAAGTTCGCCATCATAATTAATCCTCCATCAACACCCATAATTCACTTAGCCCACAATACCCTTCTGCTAAGCCCTTTTGTTCTTTTCTTATGACACAGAATCTTAGAACAGTACTAAGGAGATTTCTGACTAGGAATGAGCAAGCCTTGTCGGATCACCTTAGTGGATCCGTCCGACTCTTTTCTAGGCAGTTGAACAACCTTACATAAGACACTGATTCAATTAAAAGAAATGTACTTACAGATACAATTTATGCTTTTTAAGCGACACCATAAATACACAAATATGAGGATAAATTACGGAACTATGTTAATTAAGTAAAAGTGAGTAGTTAAGTTGTAACTTAATGTAAATACTTCATTAAAAAGGTTACAGTCTTAACTCAAGTTAATCAGTTTTCTTTATGCGTTCTTATGTCATTGAAATCGTTAATTTAATTTAGTGGTTGGAAGCGGTTAATTAAAATACAGTGAATAATGGGTATTATTTTAGTTTAGCGAAGGAGCTCGTAGCTAAATAATAACAATCGTACGGTTCGATCTCCAAAGTTAAGCAACGGGTGCCGAGGATGGTCTACGGATGGGTTACCATCTTAACATATAGAGATTCCACCGTGACTCGGAAATCACATTACGTTGGTACCGGCTGTCATTAGGACTGTATATTTGACAGTAGTTACGGGTAGTTGAAGCCAGTAAAGCTTTGTTTTCCTAGGAAAGCGGTGCCGTCATATAGCGGCCGTAATATTACGGACGCAAAAAGACGGCCGTCTTTACGGTGACGACATGTGGAAAGTTCCACGGCCGTTTTATCACACTGTCTGCTTCATCGCTATCTAGTGTATTACATTCTCTTTGGAAACGTTCACGAAACCATCTGACACCGACAAGACGGCCGTCATGCAAATGGCGGCACCGCTTTTTGACGTTACGGTGTCAGTTACCGCTCTCTAAGAAACCGCGCCATTTTGTTTACATAGAAAACGTTCTAGTGACGTCATTCACCGCTGTATTACGGCCGCTATTTGACGGCACCGCTATCCTAGGAAAGCAAAGCTTAAAACTAATACTGGTCTAGGCAAGTGGTACCGTGTACCCAGTTACTGGGTTGTGGAGGTCATCTGGTTAGACTGGAAGCTGACCCCTACATAGTTGGCAAAAAGCTAAGCAGATAATTATGATAGTTATGTTTGTACTGCATGCATCCGTGCATGAACCTTTCTCTCAGTTCCAAGTAGAGTACACACTATAAATTGTAATATTAATACCGAACTAACTACATATTTACAGGTATTTTTCTAAAGATGTACAGTCGGCCAAGAAAGTGGTGTACCACCCTAAGGTTGAATATCGCTTGCAGATTCATAGGTGATAAAGATTAGTTTCGCTTGCAGATCGATCTGACAACTTCTATTGCTGTCTTTATCTGATTATTGATAACGACTATTACTGTTTGTAACGTGACAGCTGTTCTTAGTTTGAACTTGATGGAACCAATGACGTCGTAAAATCAACGGCGGGGGGCTGTAGATTTTGATGACAAAATTGTATCTACAAATTCAGAATTGTAATCAACAAGTTACATAAAATTGTAAAGGCACAAGGCGAGTCCACAAACCTACAATTTCTGTAAACTTGTAATTACAATATCAATAAAAAACAAGCTAAAAATAGATTTATCCTTTTATTAAATTTCTACAATCAATTTTAAAATACTTATAACAAACAAAAACATAGCATATATAGTAATATTTAGAAGATATTGAAAATTTTTAAAAATTAGAAACGGGTGTAACCGCCGTTGGCCTCTATAACCTCTAAAAGACGAGACCTCATTGAACCAACAAGCCGTGAGCAAATATCGGTTCCCCGCATTTCCTCCCAGATATAATTACAGTGACTAATAAGAGCTTGTTTGGTTCTTTCATTTTGATGCGACCATCGTTGGACCATAAGGCCCCAAAGATTTTCTATCGGGTTGAGGTCCGGCGATCTTGAGGGCCACTGAATTACCCTTACGTCAGTGTGTGAACGAAACCAGGCTCTTACGATCCTCGCATTATGAATTGAACAATTATCTTGAACAAAATCAAATTGTGGCACTTCGTTCTCCGGGTAAACATTACGGACTGTCGGTAGCATTGCATTCTGAAGCACGTCGATATAATTTACAGCCGTCGCTCGAGGAGGTAGAGAACACAATTCTCCTACACCATCCGTACTCATCCAGCCCCAAATATTTACGGAAATTCGACCTGATTCTCTATTTGGGATTACATGATCATCTTTATACCGTGTTGAATTATATCGCCAAAGGTGAAGACGTCCATGCTGACTGGATTTAAACGTTTTTTCATCACAAAACACTGTATTAGACCAATCAAACTCTAAGTGCTCTCTGGCGAAGTTCAGACGAGCAAGTCTGTGAGCATCCGTCAAATATATTTTCTTGGCGTAATGCCTGTGGTGCAACCCCATGTAATGTAGATGATTCCTTATTGTTTGGGCACTCACATCGAACATCTCCGCAAAATGTTTTGTGGGCTTAAAACCATTGATTTCATATTCCCGTCTCATGAATTCTCTATCGTTATTGGAGAGTGCAGGCCGGCGACCACTTCTTCTGTGATCCAACAAACTTCCCTCCTCTCCTTCACGACGAATCCAAAAGCGGACAGAACGCCTCGATATATTCAAATTCCGGGATATCGCACTGATACTGCTTCCCTCATTAAATTGGGCAATTATTTGTGCTCTTTCGGCAATGGTCAAGTTGGCAGGCATTGAGATGATTTTATATGCAGTTGATTGAAAAATAACACGGAAAATATATCGATTTTTTGCATATCTCAGTATTTATATGTATCATCTATGTATTTGACAAAATGTCAATTGTCAGTTTTCTTTTTCAAATGGAATTCGGTTGTCTAAATAGTTTTTATTACTTTTGTTTGGAAACATTTCAATTGCTTTGTAGAAACTAATGTCCTTTTCATTTATACTAAAGGTTAAAATGTCATGTACTTATATGTGACATATGACGTATGAATACTAAATACATAGGTTTACGTCATGATAATGTTGTCTCTTTCAGTAATATCTTTTTATAACGAACCTTGTTGTAATTTTCTATGACCGGGAAACTAAATCAAAACTGGTACACCACTTTCTTGGCCGACCGTACCTAAGTACTATAAGATATTGCTTCTTGCGAAATTTCGAGGTCAAACGGAAGTATCCTAAAGGTTTTGATACTCGTGTGATATCGCGAATCTTGCGACAGTTACAGCTACAAGAAACCGTATCTGAGTATATCCGAGTATCTGATATTAATTTATCGCATCAAGTTCAACTCTACTCGTTTTGAGAAAAAAGGGTCTTGACAGACAGACAAACAAAAAAGTAATCCTATAAGTTTTGCGTTTATTTTAGGGTACGAGAGCTTAAAAATTTAAGAACAATTATCTATAGATAGAACGTAAATTAATTCAGAGTGCAACACTGCATTAGATTAATATTTATTAGTAAGGAGTGGTGAATGAAAGGTGTCTCGATCCTTGCAATTAGTTGCACAAGATGAACCTGCCCGACTAGATACACAAAATGCATCCATATTACATCAATTTATGTATATGTAGATAACATATAAATTGATGTAATATGGATGCATTTATGTAGAAGATCTAGGAATCTTTGAAGAGCGATTGATTAAGATGATTGATGATCTAACGCAAAAGTAGCACAATGACACCAGAAAATTAGGGGTAGTTGATAGTTGTCGTTACAGCTTGTTTATTTTTTATCAAAATTAACGTTTTTATTTTGCAGATTATTTCTTTATTAAGCGTCAATAGACCAATGGCTAAGGTGTCGGACTTGTGATCGAAAGGTCGCGGGTTCGAACCCTACCCATTACACTATTGTCGTGAACCCACTCCAGAAATAACCATATTTAGCTTAGTTGGAGGGGTTAACAAGATAGCTAGTAATGTGAATTCCAGCCAAATTGCTATCTCTGTTATTATAAAAAAAAAAAGGTAATATGGAGAATTAATCGAATAGTATGGGGAATTTTTCTTTCGGTAAGACGGTACCTGAGTGTGAGTGTCCATAGGAGTCAGATTTAGGTCGTGTCTAGATAGTGTTACTAATTTATTCAACTGACATTTACTCGCAGTTGAAAACTGTAAAGCATCAGTTACCAAATGGTTAAAAAAAATTGACTACCATGCAACTGAAAACATAAGGTACAGGACCGTACAGGCATGGCTTTTTCGTTAACCATGGTTTCAGTATATAGAGGCCCATAGACATATTGCGAAACTTCGATCCGGGCAAATTACAACAAATAAATTTGCTAATTTTATGGGTAAAACGGATTCACCTAATTGCACGGACCGTAATACGATCGAGGATGTTCACCATGTTTTTATGGAATGTATCTGGAATGAGGCTCAGCAGTGACAGGCACTTGAAGGCATGCATTACAACATAGGGATTTGTATCGTATCACCTTTCTACCTTTCCATTTTTAGGAAGGTGCCAAGAAATTGTGTACTTATCCCATGTTTATGGAGAGAATTGTGTTTTGTATTTGTTACTAATGCTTTGTTCGATGCATTTGGGTTACCTAGCGATAACACTCTCAAATCTCAGATAAGATTATATTATCTTTTAATCTTCTTTGAGATAGGCATCAAATTGGCTAATAAAATTATAAGGCTACCTAGTGCATACCTCAGCAAACGCTCCAAATGTCGTAACAGCGTTTCAATCTATCACTACATAGGAAAGAAATATAATTTAAAAATGCCGATACCTAGTTCTACTTACCAATGTTATGTTTATAATATGTGTGTACGTTATATAAGTATATTACATAAACGTAGTTAGGAGTAGGGTGGATAAGAAAAAAGATATAAAATATTCAGTATGTAATGATAATCATGTTGCGAAAGTGATTGCAATTAATGTGGGCACAACTGGTGTCATTGTTTTTTTGTAACGCTAGTAACCTACAGTGTACGAATGAGGTTTCTAATGTATGCTTGATGATTTTGGAGAAGATTATTGAGAGTAGGTACCGTATATAAATAAATGGCCGACTGGCCTCACGGTTATAGGAAAGTAATATTAAGATAATTAAGAAGTGTGTCAAGTCTTTTCTTGTTTTAATTCAGTAATGGTACCCGCGAGATAGTAAAAGGAGCAAAGGTAGACAAACCAAACGTTGGGAACTTCACTGTTCCAGAAAGGACACGAATTGTAAAAGACAGAACGAAAAGAAAAGCATTAGAGGAAGTCTTTGTCGGAGGACAAGCTCTGGTAAATTTAGGTTTCAGTAATAGAGGTTTATTCTCCTAGGTCCTATCGGGTCCGGTCATAGGTGCTAACTGTTATTTGAGGAGTGCATGTAACATGACGCACCGTCGACTTTGGCTCTTTTACTTTAAGCACTAAATATCACTCACTGATAAACGTGACAGATTAAAATGATTTTTTTTTTGACCTGACGGTAAGTGATGATGTGGTCGAAGATGGAGCACGCTTACCTAAAAGTAACCTATTCACTCTTGACTTAAAGACTCCTAGGTTATAGCTATCGGGAAACACAGACTCCGGCAGGGTATTCCACTCCTTAGCCGTACGCACAATGAAGGTATTCCCAAAAAGTTTTGATGATGTCAAATTTTTTTTTCCAGTTGGGAAAATCATATAATAACTTCTCCCGCTCTGGGTGGAGGGGAAGGGAGTGTCAGACTTCTACTGACTAAAAACCCACCCTGTCCCTTCAGCTGCCCTTAACTTATGATGCAAATTATTATTATTTCGTTACTACAATACATAATTTTATCACATGTTTAAACTAAACTACAAACTAAAATAAAGCATCATAAAATTCATCCTCAACGCTGTCGGCTGTTAACATACCCAAGAGACTGGCGGCATTACCACTATGTATTGCAATCCTTAGCCTTTGTCCAAGGTAAGTAAAGTTACGTAACTTCGGGAAGCAGACCTACATAAATATCTCGCAGACATGAGTTATAAGATGATGAAGGTTGAAAACACACAGATATTTAAAATACATGTTTTTTGTTCACACATTCCTTAATACTTAAAATTGCCTTATTCGGAACCGAAGTTATTAGCATGCGTTAACGAGTCAATCTGACCCGGTCACATTTTTATAAGCACTTCCTTGCTAAAAAATGAAAACAGTACCTAAACAATTAAAATTAATTAAAAGTAGAACTTCAGATTTTGAAGATTATGATCAGAAACGCTGCAATACTGAAGTTTGATAATTATGTCTGTATGTAAAGTCTTTTTCTTTAGATAATTAAGTACGTACATGAAATTGCTTAATGCAGATTTATTGATAGGAGAACAAAATATATTCATATAGTCTGTTATTATGCTCGACACACCTTTTTAGTTTTAAATATGTATGTATATTTTTAACTTTGTTTTTGTTTGTTTTGCTTAAGCAATTGGGTAGCGTTTCTATTAAGAAAGTGGAACTTGTATCTCTTTTACTTAGGAACAGTTAATACTTGCATGAACTGTCACAAAATTATTATTGAAGAATCCGCCTATGGCCATATTATGACTTGTGACTAGGAACAACCCTGGAAGAGTAGCTACGTGTTACATAGTGACTACTCCCGAATTGAACAATTCGATTCAGTGATTCCTTAAAACGTTATCAGCTGGTAGCGATGAACTACTTGACCAAATGGTAGGCGCAGTGGTTCAGCAATTGACTGCTTAGTTGAGTGTCGCGAGTTCGATACAAATATATATAATACATTTTTGTTTGTTCTGGGTGCCCACGCCCAGAATACAGAAAAAGATCCTATTTTAGAGCAATGTTTAAAAAAGGAGGTTTAAAAAACTGAATAAATCTTGCACTCAATAACACAAAATTCACAAACAAAGCCGCGAGTACAGTCAAGTACAGTATTATAACCTCTAAAGTTACGTCTCGAAGAGAACGGTTTGGGCATTTCGCAATGAGAACTTGACTTAAAATCTGCCCGCGATTGTACAAAAAACTGGTTCAAATGAACCTACTTACGGGTGACGCCAGGGCTTCATCACATTGCATTACATTTAGCGTATGAAAAGAAATCAAAATACTGATATTTGACATGATTTTAAGGCGCTGTGTGCACATGAAAAAGTGAAATGAAACACTTGGTAACCTATATACAGTATATAGTCTTCCTAACCGATTTCGACCACGGCAGCTATCTCATCATTGATCAGCCATCTGCGCAGGAGACATAATAGTACACAAGTATGTGCGCATAGATACACTCTGTTCCTTTACTTTCATAGCCTGATGGGACGGAAATATGACACGATCGGAGAGAGATCAGACGCACCGCGCAGGACCCATGCTTTTCGAGGAACATATCACACCGCCAACTTCCGAACTCCGGGCTACTACTGAGATATTTCCATTTGAAAAATCCAAGATCTCTTGCTCAGCAGTCGCGGTTACGATCACTAAATACGTAGATATACTCTTTATTGTACACCATAACAGAAATAAATAAGAACTTAACAACTACAAAGGATGTTACAATGGGTGGTCTTATCGCTAAAAGCAACCTTTTACAGACAACCTTTGGATAGATTTGATAAATCAGGAGCTAGTCCGTCGTGTACTATGTATTTACTTAAATGTGTGTAATACAATACATAAATAATAGAACTATATATATATACTATTATATATATATATATATATATATATATATATACTATAAACTATATACTCAATACATATAAATAAGCTGAGACATATACTAATAGTAACAAATTAAGGAGAGAGATAGAGATTGAAACCACCGAGGCACTTATCTTAAAACTTACTTTAAAATTTAAGTTTTCAGTCGATCATGATGAATGACATCATTTTAATTTGATGGATAGAGTTTATGGTACTTTGATTTGAATCGTTTATTAAATTCATATTTATACTGTCCGATTGTTTTGTCAAATGTCAGGGATTTTGATCGTGCATGGCGTTAGGTTGATAGATACGATGAGTTAGATGCTACTTGGCCTAGACTATCATTTAAAGTTCGGTTATTGTTCCTTGGCATTTTGAAAATTAATGTTGACTAATAGCTAAGGTGTCGGAATTGTGATCGAAAGGTCGTGGGTTCTAACCCCACCCATTACACTATTGGCGTGAACTCACTCCAGACACAAGCATGTTTAGTTTAGTTGGAGGGGTTAACAGGATTTTTAGTAATTTGAATATTACCCGTATTACTAGTAATCTTTAAAAAAAATTGTTTGCTAGAAACAAAAATATCAAACAATCACATTTATAATATTAGTAGGATTATTGTATATGGAATGCTGTATAAAGTGGGAATTTAAATATTAAGTATTTTTATTACTTTGTTGTATAATTAACACACATAATACCTTAGAACAACAACGCATAGAAGGATAGTACGAGTGCAAAAAGTGAGGCAACTAAAACTTAGCCATTTTTGGCTAACTTTGCTCGACGAGCCGTCAGTACTCAAGGTCACATTCTGCCGAACAGAGCTCGCGAGTAAATAATTTAAAACGACCGTTTGTAGCGTAAAGGGATGTCATAGACCTTCAGGAAAACAAAAAACGTGTAATTAAATTACATTTCACAAGTAAATACTTACATTTTATACATTATATTTAAGTAAATCGACCATCAAACAAAAATTCTAATAACCTAACTTATCACAATTCAATGTTGCTATCCGTGAGGAAAAAAATACCCATATTGATTTCTTTTGTGCTTATTTTAGTTTAAAAAAAATATAGTTTTGGCGGCAATTATGTATGCGTCAAACAAAACTATATTTATTTACAGCTACTACCTACAGTGTTTTATAACTAAAAGTTACTGTTAGTTCGAAGAGTGGCATCATAAAGATGACAATTTTATTGATTAAGATTTTTTTCATTTAAGTAATGTTCTCAATAATATTTTATAAATACAACACATACTTTTAATTGATATCAAACGAGATTTTTCAAGCAATTAATACATTTCTATAATATCATTATAACACATTACACATCAAACATTCTAAACGCAATAAACGATATCTCATTTCGTTTACCTTCCGTAAATATATGTCATATAAGTCATATTACATGAAAAAACATTATTATTTATTATTATTATATACTTTATTGTACACCTTACAATACATTTAAAGATACAAATAATAAAACTAGGGTACAATGGGCGGTATTATCGCACAGGGCAATCTCTTACAGACAACCTTTGTCAAACATCATCTTATTTAGTTTCATAACATAAAATACTTGATTTGATCCAGGAACATAATAGTGCATTTTCCCATTTTTATGGTAATGGTACTGGTAATGGTATCACTGAAAGCTATATTTGTGTGCGTTTGAAGAACGTAGACACATTCGGCTCACGCACACAAAGAAAATAAAGTGGACACACGAAATTGCTCGTGTTTTGTTCTAGACGCCTCTTCTGTGCGTTGTTGTTCTAAGCATAATACATATAAAGCATATTTAGCTTAGTTGGAGTGGTTATCAAGATTGCTAGTAATGTGAATTCTACCCACATTGTTAGTTTTGTTAAAATAAAAAATCCGGAACAGTACTACAAAAAATTTTAACTTTATGGGTACAGAGAACAAATATGTTTTTCATAATAGCCTCGACAACTAACGAATTACTTTTTAAGCATGCAAAATCTTATTTTCGCAATCTTTAGTACTTAAAACGGTATATTTAACTCGTTATATTTATTGTTTCGAGTTTCCAATAAAAAGCAATAAATATATATATCCCGCTTTAAGCTTAAATTAAGTGACCATGCTAGTTTTAAAACATATTTTTGCCACTCGATTTCCATAAAACACATTGATATTCAGTAGCTTATTTGACCATACATTTTTTATAGGTTTACATTTGACCTTGATGTCATCTGACTGCATACTAAAATGTGTTAAAACATAAAGGTGACATTAAAAAAAATAGAGGTAGTAATTTAAAAAAATACCCATTAAAGCTATCAGAAAACTCTGACTTCGACAGCGATTATGTCTTTCCGCCCCGCTGCGTCTCACGAACACTTCACCTTTATAATTACATAAACAACATCGTATATATCAATCATACTACAGGTGAAGCTGCTACCATAAAACAAGTATCAAATACAGTTCGGAGCCATGACATCGTAGATCGATTGATGTCGGTCATCTTCATCTATTATGGATACGATTATTAATTAGCAATGTTATTATTAATATGCTAGACGAATTTCGGTTTTTTATTGTTGATAAGCTCGAGTTTGATCACCATCTCATCAGGTGATTTTACAATTGGAATTGCACAAGCTAATTCCTCCAAGCCCGTTCCATCATCGGATTACAAGATATCCATCCGTTACATCCCACACATACGCAGTAAAAGGTTTTGGGAATACTTTCATTATGCGTACAGATAAGGAGAAGAATTCCCTACCGGAGTCTGTTTCCTGATAGCTGTAACCAGGGGGTTGTTCAATCAAAAGTAAAGAGGTTACTTCTAGGTAAGCGTGCCTCATCTTCGACTACATAATCGCTTACCGTTATGTGAGACGTTGGTGAAACGCGAGCCTATCTACAATAAAAAATATTGCTAGGGAGTTTGTTGCGTCACTTCTACTTACTAGCTAAATCATTAGGAACTGGTAACTGGCGGACGGTTGAGGGGACGGACTTCATGTAAATTTTTGACGTTAATAAAGTGTGAATTTGCATACAGCATAGTTTGAATAAAAAATTACTGTTTTTGAGAGAAGTTCAAGGGTTATGGTAAAATCTGGAATTCCACTACATTCGGTTGACTTTGGGTAAAGGTTAGGAAGATTGATTGTAAGTAGGGTAAGATTAAGAAAATGACGGAGTGAAAGATAATATAGCTGGAGTCCCATACTCTTAGTAGGAATACTGAGATTCTAATTGCATCGTCCCTGAATGTTAATGGTGCCTCATTTTCTTTCAGGGTGCCAATCATCTAATGACTCGGCTCGCTCTGGGTAGAGAAGAAGAGATATCTATTGACTCAAAAATCCACCCTGTTCCTTCAGTTGCCTTTAAGTGTCGGAGCCGCGGTATTTCTTTGAACATTCACGCAAACCCGGCAGACAATGGCTCTGTCGGGCCACGTCACTGTTGCTGATTGCTCTTTGAGGTGCACGTGGAAGAAGACGCGCCTGTCGGCTCGGGACATTCATTATCTACCCTTATACACTTTCCATAGGTACTAATATTATGAATCCGAAAGGGTGTTTGTTTGTCAATATGTCACGTCAAAACAATGCTACAAACTGCTATGCTTTTTGTTGTGCAGATAATTGAAGGGCTGTAGAACGACATAGGCCAATTTTGTAGCCCTAAAAAAGTTTTTTATGCAAGCGGAATCACGGGCAAAGTTATATTTCTTAGAAGATGTCCGTTTTAAGTTCGTCTTACCTCATTGCTTATATCTAAATTAAGCCCCTGCTACCGCAACGTAGAAACTTTTTCAACGACATTACGGTTGACAGTTCTCAGATTATCTATTTATTTACGCGAATTTCTACGGTGGTGACATTTATTATATTATAAGCCGGAAAGAGTATTGTTTCACTGCATAAATATATTACATAAATGCATCGCATTACATTAAGTCATCGTCTATGGATTTACTTGTACAACTCGTTTACTGCATCTGAGTTTACAACTGCGGCCGATGAAAGTAAAATCTTATTCGCACTCTGGATTCAATCAATGGGAACGCATCATATTTGGTTATCAAATTATTGACTTGTTTTTAAAAATAATTCACTTTTTTTTTGAATAAATACGTGTTAAATTTTAAATTTAAATGTCGTGTAAAAGTGTAATTACCAAATAACAAAATAAATATAATTTTGTTATAAAATTCTGTAATAACTCATCACGCTAATCTAATCAGTAATTTTATTGTTTAGCGAGTTCATTATAGAATTTTTATGTTGTTTTTTCATATTTTATTTTAGGCAATAAGATCTGTTAATAAGGAGGTACTGACGACTCGGTTGGCGCAGTGGTGCAGCAATTGGTTACTACATTACGAATCGTGAGGTCGATACCCGCACTATAAAAATGTTTATATAATGCCTACAGATAATTGTTCCAGGTCTGGTTCTTTCGGGCACGCCGCAATTGCGGCGGTAAGACCCCTCTTTGAGGAGTGGCTAGATCGGCGTCACGGCGTCCTGACCTACCGCATGACGCAGGTCCTCACTGGACACGGAAGTTTCGGGAGGTACCTGTGTCTGATGGGGAAGGAAGAAACGCCTGGGTGTCACCACTGCGAGGATCGCCCTGAGGACACAGTAGAGCATACGGTGCAAGACTGCCCCGCTTGGGCAGAGCACTGACGTGTCCTCACGGCGGCGATAGGCGGAGACCTCTCGCGCCCGGCACTGGTCGAGGCCATGCTGTGGGGCGAGACGGAGTGGGAAGCGGTCGCCTCCTTCTGCGAAGCAGTCATGCTATCGAAGGAGGAGGCGGGCCCCGTGAGGGAGAGGATGGCGTCCTCCGTCCAGCCCAGCCGCAGTGGTAGACGCCCACGGCGTCGGACGTCGCCGACGATCTCCGGCCACCGTAGGCGCGGGCATGCGGACAGCGAGTAAAGGGCAAATCGCTGTCCGACCATGGACCATGCCCGGGTCGACGGCGCGTTGTGTTCCACGCGCGCCTCAAAGAGCGTCAGCAATATGTCGAGGCCCCCCTTGTAGAGGGGCGAAGCCTGCCGGGGTCGTGGGACTTATCTCATTACCGTGACCCCGGAACGTAAAGGGCTATTGAAGGAACACCGTGGATTTTAGTCAGTACAAGTCTGACTAGTGTTGCCCAAACGAGAGTCTCGCAAGAGTCTTGCAATTAGCGATTATCCTATTGCTATTTATTAAACGGTAGTTGAGATCTCAGAACAATGTAACAGACTCTGCACTACCGTTCTCAGGTTTGCCGTGTATTTTTTTGCTTGGGCAATTCACCCATATAATTCATCATTCTTGCTCTTGTACTTTGCATGTCTTTGACGATTTGTTTCTACAACTAAAACTAACAAATAAAAGTTTTGTACATATAGTAATAAATAAATATAAAATATGTATATAATCATTAAATATACCAATAAACTATTAACATAATCATTGCTTTCTTGCAGTTTAATGGTTGTCATAACCAACACCATAATTATTAACTCAGACTTACAACTTTAGCCGTTTCCCCGTCGCGTTACGGGAAGTTCGATGACATTGCTAACATTTTTCCATCACTAATTAGGATTTCCCGTTGTGCACGGAAGTCCTATCAGACCTCTATTGGCTATTGAAATACCATGACATGGAAAAAACAGATGAAAATTTAAGCAATTTCTTGCACTTAAGTTAGACTTTTCACAGTTGCGTTGATGTGTGATTTGATCAATACGATTTCTATTGAGTTTATACATTGCTAGCACTCACGCAGGGCTTCGGTCCCGTGGACTTTACCACGATAAAAACATAACTCTTCTTTTAGCAGTCGGGTAAAAAGTTGCATATAACCTTCCTCAGGTTTCAAGCTACTTCCATACCAAATTTCATCCAAATCCTCCCAGTAGGTACCTACTTTCCAAGATTAGTGCGCTCAAACAAGCAAACAATTTTTTCCGCTTTATATTTTTCTATAAATGTAGTTAGGTTGGTGTAGCAGCACGTATTTTTTAGGTTAGGCTTACAGATGTTCAAGGTTTCTACTAAGATTTAATTGAGATGAATCAGGAATATTCAGAATTAAGTGGTAGAACCAGGTCAAGTGTTGGGCTACGCGCCATTTTGAGATCCGTAGTTCATAAAGCACATTATAATTCAATCTTACTTATCTTATCTTCCGAGTTAACCTTTCGTTACTAAGATAATACAATAATAAAGATTAAAAGGTAAACTTAAATTTGAAGCAGAAAAGATGTATTCAGAATCTAATCTTTGTATGTACCTTATACGGATTTTTCTCCAACTGGAAAAATAACGCAAACGGATAAAAATGTGATAAAGCTACAAAATAACTATTTGTTTTTCTTCTTTACTTCTACTGCGAGACCATGCTTTTTCCAAAACTTCATGATTTTAGGTAAATAGGAAGTAGGTACTCTATAGGTTTTGATTTGTTTTGGACGTATCAAAATATGACGCATCTGTGTCTGTACTTCTTTATTGCGTTGCTATCTAGTAGCGTGTTTATTTTAAATCTCCAAAAGACTTAAATCTACGTATTTGGTATTAAATTCAACTGGACACCTTCTCGCGTTCCTGAGAAAAGGTGTCTTGACAGACAGACATACAGAAGGACAACGGAGTGCTTTTTCTTTTTCAGGTTTGTAACACATAATTATTTTTTAAATCCATAGATTTAAAAAATAATTATATGTATACCTCTGTAATTTAAAGGATATATACATACCAAGTGCATGGCTTCTTTGGATGATAGCAGATGATATGGCAAGGGTTTTTTAATCCTGTCTACACGTATGGAACTTATTAGAAATTTCAATACATTGATACCAATATACTACTATATTGACAGGCCGTTGGTATAGTGGTCAGTGGCCCTGACTGCTATGCGTAAGGTCGTGGGTTCGATTCCCACCTAGGACAAATGTTTGTGTGATGAGCACGATCAATTGTTCTTTGTCTGGATGTAATTTATCTATAATATTTATGTATTTAGAAATATATATGTATGTTTATCAGTTGTCTAGTACTCATACCACAAGCTCTGCTTAGTTTGGGACTAGATGGCGTTGTGTGAAAGTCGTGGAATATTATTATTATTATATTATATTAATAACAAAGACCGAATTTTTCAAATTAAGAAGAAAGAAGAGAATTATCGTATTATTGGCAAGTGCTGTGGAAATTTATTGACCCTTGTAGTGCTGTGACACGTTTTTTATGGTTGCTATTCAAGAAACACATGAATCCGATAATTTGGCATCAATTCTTTCTTCGTCTCGTTGACGAGATACATCACGCAATGAATTATATTTAATTCGATTTTTTTAAAATTAAATAATACCTTTAAACGTCATTAACGTCATCTTAACTAGATGAGGCCGGTCACAATGTCAAAGCGAATGCTTAAGGATTCACTCTGACGATCGATTCCAATTATTTTTTTTATTGGACACCAACCAACCTTACGGTTGGTTCTTCTATACTTGAGAAGAATGTTCAATCTTTCTGTCTAACCGACTCCTTGATAAACCAAAAGTAACTGTTTTAAAATTAAACTCGTGTTTTATATTTCAGTGATTTAACCAATTCATAATTAATTTCCACATATCTACAGCCTAGTAGAGTTTTACACAAACGCCTTTCGGTATGACTACGTCCATATAAAACAAATTGCGACACTACTGTCTCTTGCCGGTCTGTGTCGCAACTTGTACATTCTAGATGAAACTTAATATATACGTAGTTACTTAAACGAGCTTCAGTTTATCTTCACTCGGTAATACGTACCTAGTTAAAGATATGCAGAATCAACTGAGTCATACGCAATTGCAGCACTGCAAGCCTGTGACCTGGTTTAATCTCAATTGTAGAAAAGACTACAGATCGACCAGATTTCGTTCTTAAAAAAGCATTAGATTTCAGGAACTGTCAATGTCAAAATGACATGTTTTGACAGCGTTCCGAGACACGGGAACTGCCTCTTTGGTTTGGGAATTGTCATTCCATTTACTATGTCTAAGTATGTGACCTCTTTCCTTTCTTCTTCCGTGGGCGCTGGTTAACACATTACGCATGCGTGCATTCGCTTGCATATTTCTTTTGCGTTAAGTATGCCATAGACTGGACAGATCTTTGCAGGATCGAAAATCTCTAATTCGATCGAATTTTTTTTTCCGGGTGGAAAATTCATCGAATTACTTCTCCTGCTCTGGATGGAGCAGAAAGGAGTGTCAGACTTCTACTGACTAAAACCCACCCTGTTCTTTCAGCTACCCTTAAGTTATCTCGCCGCGGTATCTCGTTAGAACATTCCCGCAATCCCGTAATTCGATCGATGGACTGATGATGGATGTTCAAATTTAACCAAGTTTAAGACTGTCCTTAGAAATATAAATACGTAAAATTTACCTTTTATTCGTATAGTAATTTCCTTATATCTGGTAAGTTCTTGGGTCTGATTGATTTTAAAGACAGGTAATATGTTGTCCTTGTACTGAACAAAATTCTAATGATAAAATGAAGATTAAATTGTACCTTCTCTTGGGATTACAAAATCATCACCAAGCAAACTTGATTGATTTCAGAACATTTGTGTTTTGACCTCTACAATTTAAGTTGCACTCTTCAATAAACTGGATTTTAAGTAGAGACTAGAGACCTTTAAATCAAATACCTACTTATCTTCGAAACCTCTGTTAGTTACGTAACATCATATTCAAAATTCAAAATCAGAATACCAGTGCATCTATCATGGTCGCCACCAATATTTTTTTAAGCGACTGTTGCTTAACAATTGATATTTTATTCTTTTAACAATGTGACTGGCTATTTTCAAGGATTTGCTCACACTTGAACGGACGTATGTTAAAATAAGTAATTTTCAATTACTATGTATTCTGATTGGTTTTGTAACTGCAGTATATTGATGCAACGGATCTTGATTCCTGAGGTGTTAGTCATCGTTTGAGTGAAATCGGTGCATTGTGCGATGTTCAAAGGATTTGATTGTAAGCAAAACATTAGCCGCTGAATAGAGTAGGAAACATTTATTTTATTTTCCCCTGCAGAACCACGTATAAAATCGTAAGTAGCGCTCGCTCATTGCATGTTTGCGATTTCCGACCATTAAGTTCAGGGTTTCTCGTGTAGTTTTCCTTTACGGTAAGATTAATTTAGAAAGTATTTATTACTTATTGCGAAAAATTGGAGCATATAAAATGCTATTAGGTTAACTGAAAGTTATAAACATCGGTATTAAGTTATTTTTTTCTACATGTGAGGGGAAAGAGGCCAAAGAAACCATATATTTACCCAATCTACAGAGAATTGTATGAGGAATAATATGTGAGAAAAACAGCGAATGACAGTGTATTTTTGGTTGGGCCAAAACCTAGTAACTTCAGATGACAAGTAATCTTTCAAGAGGGAAGCTTTTTTTTTCAAAAAAGTCTGTTTAAATTTGTTATAAAATCAATAATGTAAGCTGCTAAAGTATTGATGTACATACTCGTATGTGTACTCCAAGTATCAAGGCTATAACATTCATTAATATTTCTGTGAAGAGATAGGAGAATGTTTACAATCTCTCGTGTCGAGAGAATTCAGTTTAAGGACGTCAATACTGTGCGGTGTGGAATGGATCTTGTTGATGAAAACGAATGTTTAGCCAAATTGGGCTGAAATTCCTTAAAATTCACTAACTATTTCGACATTACAACCTTTTTTTTCTTGACCTCGCCTGGTAGTAAGCGATAGATGAGGTCTACGATGGAACTCTGGGATGGGCGACATCTGAGCTCATAGTTTGTGGTCAGTAAATCTTTGTATATTGCAACAGAATACTAAGATAGAATCAGAAAATAAATCTTTTAAGTTTATCAAGGTTAGCGAACAGGGAAAGTAATAAAAGGTCCTTTGAATATTTATATATCACTGAAGGTGACGAGAATCCTAAGATGTAGTAGGTGGTGATAATCAGGAGAGGACAATGTTCAGCATTCCAAGGTCATATTTCCATATGCCCTTGGAACCACTCACGCACCGACATTTTCAGTAAACCTTTCCAAGCACATATGTCCTTGAGCATCTTTCAAGGGATATGTGATCAATGAATAATGTAGAGTAAACCAGTAGAACAATTGGTTGAGAATGTTACATCATAAGTGATTATCGGATGCATATATCCCGCATAATTAATATTTTTTACAAAATGTAACACACGTAACTTCTTACGCTTGGTTACCACTCCTGCATACCTTGTCATTACCGGCAGCACTGATTCATTATTTAAAAGATATAACCGTAACAATTGTCGATTTTAATCGATCAACTTATCACACGTCAATTATATCAATTTCGTAATCGACTAATGTAAATAAAAACTTTAGTCAATTCATAAAACGATTATGGGATTCATTTACATTTTTTTCTTTATCCAAAATCTACTTTATTGCTTATTGTAAAGAATGCATGGATTGCATAATTAGGAAAGTTCATATTTCATTGAAATGTGGACATTATTTTTCCAAATATATTTTGTTATACAAGTCATGCATACTCACATAACTGGGACATTTGAATGTATTTCAAGATTGCAAAAATGTCACAGAATGCAGAAAATATTTCATTTCCCCATAATTTTAGTGTGAGGCAACAAAATTAGGTACATTAAAAATACTATCTGTATAAGTGAAGCAAAAACTGTGTATCCCTTTTTGCGTTTTTTTTTTGCATACGAGTATGAAATTTATCACAGTTCCAGTTTTTACGACTGCAGGAACCTATTGTTTGTTTTGAATGCATTAGAAGTTATTTCCCTATTTCGACCTATAGGTGGAGCGGAAGACCACCCAAAGAAGTTATTTGAATATAAAATTGCCCTGAAAAAAAAAAATTACCTTTTCCTAATCGTGTCGGATTTCCGCCCTATCAAACAAACAGTGTCAGTAAAAGAATACGTGCTCTTATGAACGTGTTTGCAGCAAACACGTATGTATCTCCTGTGCACTGAAATTAAAACGGGAGGATTTGTATTTATTATTAAAAAGCATAAAAGCAAAGCCAGCTACAAACCCACTCGCATTCAGAAAATACAAAGTAGAGCAAGCATTACATGTGCTTCAAAGGCATAATGTTAACACAATGCTGGGACGGAGATACGTAATTTGCCAATAAGTGTAATCTTTCACAAGGCTTCATAAATGTAGGATTGACGTGAAATCGTCTACAATGAGCATTTTTCTATTTTACAATCTTAATTACTTTATGACTAGTGTTTAAAAAATACAGTTGATAACCACGTGACTGCTTTTGTTTTTAATCTTTGTTTTTTTTTTGTAATTGTGGATTGGGTTTGTTTCTGTGGATTACTTAAAAACTGCAGAAGTTGTTGAGCGCTTGTGTGATCCTCACATATTCCTTTTGCTACCATATTGCGTGGAATAATAAATTTGAACGTTATTTGAAAATTTTACGCTAATATTTTATTATTTGTATAGAACACAGAACGCTAATATGGAGAACCATATAAACTTGAACGATACCAAACTTTTCTTCCTCCATCTGCGTAATTTTTGTAAAAAGAGGTACACTATATCTCTTGCTATAGTTTTTCCCTTCCTGTCCTTAAAATACATTTGATATTTATTAGTACCTATATTTATTTGATATTGTATGTATGGATTTTATATTATTATGTTTAATTCATATTATTTATGATGTTTGTATACTGACAGCCCTATTTCGGTCTCCTTTAATCTGTCCGTCCGAAGGTTGTCTGTAAGAGATCGCCCTGTGCGAAAGACCGCCCATTGTACACTAGTTTTACTTTTTATTTTCATAGAAAAATTGTAAGGTGTACAATAAAGTATATAATAAATAATTAATACAAAGTTGTTGTACCAAGTATTGATTTATATATTATATAAGTCAATGAACTGCCTTGAAATATTTGCATTTAATTACATCGTCGGTCTAGACATCGCCAGCGCAACAGGCGAGTTGGGCGTCTAAAATGAGTGTTATTGAGTTTACCTAGAATTTCTCAGTACTCGTAGCAGCCTGAAGTCTTCTTGTTGATCATTCTTGCTCCCTATTACTTGGGGATTAGACGTAAATAGACGAAATACGCCTGAATTGTAAATTTATAGACGACTGCCTAATTATAATATATTTTTTTCTTTTTTTTAATATGAATATTTAAAAATGTAAATAATATGTATATATAAGCACGACGGAAACGGAATAGTAATAATTCAGGCTATTACGTTTGTACTGCTGGGACACAGGCCTCCTTTTTCTGAGAGGGGTTATATACCACGCGAGCCCACTGGGGGTTGGTGGATAAATTGTTAGGTGTCAGTTTATGAGAAAACGGCAACCAAGATAGATTAGAAAGGTTACTTAGATTTTTTTGTTTAATATGCATTATCAAATTTTATTATTTTGACAGTTGTGACGGGTGTTTGTCGGGAAAGTCAGACGTGATATTGTGCTATCCAATAAATGGATAGTTGATGTTAGATTGGCAGTCCATTGGCATCTAGTTAGACTAGATACTTACCGATCCCAACAACAAGAATCTATGCAGATTAAGTTGAGGAAATAGTAACATCTCCGATTGTACTATAAATATATCCATCTTTTGTTCAGTTTTCACATCGTAAAAGTTTTAATACACAATTTAAATTCTCGCGAATTCTAATCGCGGGTCATTAAGCTAATCGTACAACTTCAAGGCTGTAAACGGATTTATTTGGTTAAATTGTTTCCCTATTTTGTGTTTACTTTCAAACTGCATAAGTTTTTTATGCTATGAGACACAGTGGTTCCAGTTCTACATACGAATTAAGTAGAGATTCATCTCATTTCCTTAAAAGTAAAAACAAGGAAGTAGGCATTTTGGGGAAATCTTTACGAAAAATCTTCTTACGGTTGAATACATCTTCTGCATACCCTGTCATTATTGACACAACTGAATCATGATTTTAATTTAACCGAATCTATTATCTAATCGTAATCGATTATGCACGTCAATCATATCGACTTTGCTATCGATAAATGTAAACAAAAAGTTGAGTCCCCAATAACAATAACTGATTGATGAAATTCATTTACGTTTTTTTCTCCATCCAAAATCCTAGGGAAAACTTTATGTAAAACAAGCTGACCCGGTGAACTTCGGATCGGTATATATTTTTTGCCATATTTTCTCACCTTTTAATCTTTTCCTGGACTTTCACAAATATTTTAAAACCATAATTTAGGTTAAAACCGGTCCAGCCGTTCTCAAGTTTTGGCGAGACTAACAAACAGCAATTGATTGATTTATTATTGTTTTATCATGGTGAAATAATAAACGTATTTGTATTGTATTGATGAAAAAGAAGGAGATTCTTCGTTCAAAAAGTGCTGGCTCACAGTCAAAGAATGAATGCAAGGCTTTTGACTATAATATATTGATGATTTCTTGTAATCTCATGGGACTTATGAATTATAGCAATATATATTATAGCTTTATATCAAACTTCTTTTAGCAGATTTTCAAGCATTTTTTCTCGCCATCGATCAGTTCACTTATTGTTGTCAACTTTTGGACAAAGGATTTTCGAAAAACCAATCCGTATCTTTGTTTTCATCGAATTTTTGTTGTTAATTGTTATAATGTAGTTTAAAAAATAGAAGCAGAAGAAGATAGAAGCATTTTTTTTTTTTTAATATATGATCGTCGATTACTCGAAGACGGCTGAACCGATTTGTAAAATTCTTTTTTTGATTGAAAGGGTATACTTCGATATTGGTCCCATTTTCATAAACGTCAGGATCTGATGATGGGATCCTGGAGAAATCGAGGGAACTCTTCAAATATTATAGGCACACCTATGTCGTTTTGGGTATTGCTTATGCTTATGCTTATAGCATTGGGAAAAGCAATATTTTGTAAAAGGTTATAAGTAGTTGATAATTAGGCTCTTGTAACTAGGTAAATTAAAAATAGACCAACTAAAAAGAGTGAAATAAAAACTTTTTACCAAAAAATTAAACCGACTCCCAAAAAACACTGCAAAGTGAAAAATAACTTTAATTTCGGTAGTCGGTGCCAAAAACGAAAATACAAAACTAAAGACACCGACTACCGAAATTAAAGTTATTTTTCACTTTGCAGTGTTTTTTGGGAGTCGGTTTAATTTTTTGGTAAAAAGTTTTTATTTCACTCTTTTTAGTTGGTCTATTTTTAATTTACCTAGTTACAAGAGCCTAATTATCAACTACTTATAACCTTTTACAAAATATTGCTTTTCCCAATGCTGGGCCGTTAATTGTTGAGAAGTTCTCCTGGTACTTCACCATCAGCTCTACATCACCATATGCATTGTGACCAGCATAAAGTGCGTAACATCCATATTCAAGTAATCGAAACGCAATCCACTCAATACTTATTATTGAGTAGTTTCGGCGGCCATCTGTGGTCTTCATCATCAGTTCCACTTCCTCAAATGGTACTTTTTGAGAGCAACTGCACAAGTTACTATAATAAATACCCAAAACGACATAGGTGTGCCTATAATATTTGAAGAGTTCCCTCGATTTCTCCAGGATCCCATCATCAGATCCTGACGTTTATGAAAATGGAACCAATATCGAAGTATACCCCTTCAATCAAAAAAAGAATTTTCCAAATTGGTTCAGCCGTCTTCGAGTAATCGATGATCATACATAAAAAAAAAAAAAAAATATATATATACGCGTCGAATTGATAACCTCCTCTTTTTGTCGTCGGTTGAAAATAGAAGCAGTAGAAACACTTTATTATATAAATAATTCAAATTCTTCAAAACGTAATAGACACGTGTTTATTTATTTGTATAATTGTTGGGGAATTCGCTAAACACTAGGAAGTGGCGACTGGTGGGTTTTGGGGAACTGTCTTTGTGTTCATTTTTACTGTTCAAAAGGTTGCTTGCTGTTTTCAGTATAATTTTAATGATTTTGAATGATTGATTGATTTTCTTGTTCTTGATATCTTTTCTGTTTTAGTTCGAGGTACATTCGTAACGTTTACTAATGCCTGGTTGATGCTTACGCACTCGTCAGTCTGAGGCCTTAGAGCGGATCAATTAGAACGAGTTAGTTCCGGATTTTATAGTGTCAGTGCAGGAATTTGCATGTAAAATATTCCTTTCTATACTTTATTAATATAAGTTAAATAAGTAGGTTAGTAGCAAAAGAGTTTTCTGAAGAATTCCACAATAGTATAACTGTTGAAATAACTGACGAAACTGTAGCTGCACAGTACAGTTACATTAATTCCATTATTACCAAAGATGTAATTAATAGCTGCATGACAGTTAAGCGACTAGTCCTAGTAATGCTAGCATCCTCTTGCACGAAAAACTTTTGAATATCCTTGAATGGACATATTTTGAATCGACTAAATTGATATTTTCATCTTCCATAATTTCTTTCATAAAAGCTATGGAATCAATGTACTTATCATGCTGATATGATTAAATTCATATAATTTATATCTACAATATGCAAATTTTATTGTACAAATCTTTCTTTAATTACTTCAAGCCAGTTTTCACATTGAGTTCAACGTTAAACAAAACATTTAAGTGTAATAATCGACTAATTAGAATCGATAGTCTATGATCTCGATTATTTGTTTTATAAACCATCATAACTGCTCTAGTTTAAGGCTGAATGCAAGATAATAATTGCAAGTTACAATTAATACATGTCATTATCGAGCCCAAGCGTCCACCCTTCTTCTGCCGTATCTTAGCCGTTCCAAAAGTGGGAGGGACGCTATATAACAAGATGGTAACATGTTCGCACCACACAACCAGTCTTCGGCGAACGAACGAAGACACGCGGCAACATGAAGTTATTGGTGAGTTGATACAAATAGTGCAGTGCAAGTGTATGTGCCAAAAGTGAAAAAAAAAACTTTTTAGAATTTCAGTTTTGAAAATAGAAAGTGCGGTTTTTTGAGTTTTATTTTAAACGGTCTTCTGTTTAAAGCTTTTTTAACGTAATGCTTAGGGATGAGAATCGACAAAACACTTTTTTGTTTATTTTTCATTTGTATGTTTAGTATCTCTCTCTCACTAATTAAATATTTGGTTATTTCTTAGCTTTGCATGTTGAAATAATAAAAATAGCATAATAGATTAAATGTTCAGTTAAAAAGTATAAAAGAGATTTTTTCAGCGATAGTAATATAATCGACTATAAGAGGTTGTGGTTCTCACCACTTAGTAACAATAGCTTAGCGGTTACAGATGTTAACCCGTGATTGTTGGTTAGAGCGTTTCTTACAATAACAATGGGTGTAAAATTATATAAAAAAACGTTGTTTTCAGTAAACTAGTAATTAGTACACGGAGCTTTATCAAAGCCATATAATTAACATTTCTTCTCAAGTATTATGAAGTAAAGTAATACTAATTACAAAATATAAGTAAACTAAACTATATAAAAAGGGAGCACAGTATCTTTAAAAAATCATCGAGAAATCAAAATCTATCTTAAACTCAAAGACAAAATATATTACAAACACAAAAATAAAAATGCCTTATTCACAAAAATGCTCGAGTACATAAAAGAGAAAATATACCACAAATAATCTTTCCTTTACTAGAAGTAAAATAAAAAAGTCAGCATACCTAATACAAAGTTCCTCAACTAATATTATTATGAACAGGAACATAATAATACCATACTAGATACACTACTGTCATAATAACAGTTTTCTTCCTCAGAACCGGCTCCGCTATAATTTTCATTTCACTTTCCTGCTAAAACTAGAAAGTATCGAAAATTGTACGCTTCGAGATACGGTCTTTAGATACAAATTACTTACTTACATGCATAATCATTATATTATCTTGAGTGCGGGACTTAGTACCTAGTATGTATATTTTAAACTTGAAACGATGTGAAGAAAAAAATAAAGTCAACCTCAACCCTATTAATTTAGTCGATTGTTTGTGAATTATGAGGATAGAATAAGGATGTGGTAATGTCAAAGTAACAGATCTATGGTAAAAAAAACTATTAATTGTAGACAAAATCATAATGCACAATAGGCTTCAAAAGTTCTCGAAATCGAAAAGCCTGAAAATGCGTTGGTTAAAAGAGGAATTTAATGAAGCAAAATATAAATTAAATATTATCAAATTTAAATAATATGTTTTGTTTATGTTCATCTAGAATAAATGTATCTTACTTTTTAAGGTGCAATGGGCCAGCATAATTATATAGATAAGGTCAAAAAAGCGCACTCTAGTAGTTAAAGATTTCTTAAGGCTTATAAGTGAAGTCGTGTTTTTCGATGCAGTTCTGTCGCAACATGTAAATTGTAGTAATGTTATAATTTTCTTAATAATTTCAGCTTGTGTACTATGTTTTGAAAGTAGAACGTTGCAGAGACAGAGAATTTTCCGTATTGGATTGAGTCCAGTATTAGAAAATAATTATTAAAAAAATTGTTTTCTCAAGTTGAAACCGCAACTGCAGAAATTTTTGATTGAATTTTTTGATAGAAAATGGGGTAGTACATGGTACTATAGAATGTTCTTGCTAATAAACAAGAAAAGTATTTTTCAAATTTAGAGATTTTCTCATTTAATGAGAGGAAATAACTTCTTTTTCTTGAGGTGAAAATCTTTATGATGTCCAAAGATGTCTATCAGATTCAGACTTGCTAAAAGTACCCCGTATTACCTAGCACAGTTGTGCTGGGAGCTGCGGAAGCACTTCAGTACTATTCGGCCCCCGACTAAAAGTGGAAATTCCTTCCCTAAAACCATGTTAGATAAATTGAATACGATAAATCATTCATTTAAATATTTTAAATGCATCCAAAATATAAAATGCTGGCTGTATAATTTGATTACAAATAATGAAAGCTCTAAACACGAGTGTAACTAATTGATACAAAGATCAAAAGTCAACATCCAACGATGTCAGTCTTGTTATGCTCTTTAGAACTGGTACTTTTTTTAGTAGTAAAAAATTTAAATGCAATTTATAACTCATCATTAATACTATGTAATCTGTCAAACAAGGATTTAAACAGTTAATTTTCGACAGTTTTTTCGAAAGTATATTAGGATAGGACGAATAAACATCATGAGTCACAAAATTGTAATACTACATGTAGTCGCAATAAACGCGTGTATCAAATTTTTTTAGTAAATTCTTTAAGAAATATCCAAATCAATGAATCAAAGTTGGTTTTTTGTGTCAAATTGTTGAGCTCCTTAAGTTCTAAGTTGAGCTACACGATAACTGACAAATGCTTGCACTGTCTGGCCAGGTCCGCTCAAATTTGCGTGGTTATTTCCTTAAAAGAATACCACAGACATGAACCTACATGCTTCTCATATAAAAATACAAATTGTCTGGACTTTAAAATAGACTATGACCTCTGAGTTTGTTTCGGTGTTTCTTCTCAGAGTAGTCAGTTAGGAAATACCGGCCTCATCTAGCTAAACTTAACACGCAAACAAACATGACGTGTAAAAGTGTTATTTATAACCAATTTACAAAATAAATATTTCATTTCATTTAATTTCATTTCATAACCAAAGCTCAATACTAAAACACGATAAACTAAATACCGTAATAGCATATTCAAGTCGGGCAATACAAGTCAACAATAAAGCCTTTAGTTGCACCACTAGACCCAATAGCCATTCTTCCGCATTGCCTACCTCTTCAGGTCTTCGGCCCATTGGACTATTGTGCACTAGAGCTGAAATTAATGCAATGAAATGCATCATTGACAGCAGTGCATAATACTGATAATACACCAACTGACATAAAGACACGCAACGCGAGTCGCTCATTATGACACATGCGGATGCATCCGATTCATAATCACTCGCTTTAATTAAGAACGTAACGATAATCGCGTAAATTGGATGGCATAATATTATTTGTGGATTCATTCGAGTAAATAATCGTTATGTTATCGAAATATTATTGTTTAGTGTATCGATTGCGGGTGGTAATTGTGATCAATGGCTCAATTTGATTTTACATCAGAAATAAGTGTTAGATAGTAAAATGAAACGGTGTTGATTTTACAAGAGTGAAACTTAATTGCTAAGCGAGATAAAGATTTATGCCAATTTAAAAGTAGTATAATCTCATCAAATACTAAAGATTTATTGTAAAAAAATATTCGTGTAAAGATTTGTACACACGGAATAGTTTAGGTTGAGTTTAGGCGCCATTTCGGATTGTCTACTTTCAAAATGAGACCGCGAAATTGTGATATAGTGTTTTGTTTACATGGCGGCACATAATTGGTATGGATGGTAGTACACCGTAGCTGTTCTTCCGTTTCGCGGCAAATCTCACGCGTACGTGAGTTCTGATCACACAGACAGGTTTAGCGAGAGCATTGACACTGGATATCCGATCCATACGAGCCACAGATACGGTACTCGTGGTTCTCGCTACGATTTCACTCGGAAAGTTCATAGGAAGTAACTAGAGCGAAAGTGATCGTTAATTATTTATTTAACTGAGGCTGTAACCACTTTATTTATCTAACTTGTGCATAACTCAAGCTTGGTTAATGAGTAGATAATGATATAACTTGCTTGGCTAGTGTAACTGAAGAAATAAATTATTATTTCCGAATCATATCCTCACTGTTAGCCAACTTTGTAATGTCCGCTAATGCAACAGAAATCTTAGGTATTATTTTCTTTCGCTAATGACGCCATTCAAAAGTCCAAGAAGAAAGCAGACAGTAAGTCAGTATATATATATTTATAGACTTTAGAGGAACACAAACTCACAAAAACCACGCTTCTCAATAGTAAAACTATAACTCGTAGTAACCTCACATCACGTGCAAATCCCTCGTACAACTTTCACTAGAGGTGTGTGAGTGTGTTGTAATTAATATAGAACGGTGCACAACAAGAACATATTTACCTTGATGGTACATTGTTGCCGCAATGGTAGCTTAACTGGGTTAAATGCTTGTTAGACAATCATAATGTTGTGTAAGTTAATTAATTAGGGCCGTAGGGCTACAGATTAGTGTTTGAAATATTTAATTTGCAATTGCAGATCTTAAAATTTCTGTTACTATTTTTCATTAGTTTTATGATACTTACACCACTGCAATCAATGTAGTTTACTCTTTATTCTCCTTATAATAAATAAATTTCAATAACAAAATAGTGGCAGCTTCTGCGTAAATACAAATAAGAAATTGAATGAATTCTTACGGCTTTGAATTCAAATGTCAGCGCTTACTATTGTGGTGTCAATTTAGTAGGAAGATGATAACTAATTACTAGGGATATTCGTATAAAACGTGTAAGAAATAGTCCTCGTTAACAACAGTTGCGATAAAAGTTCAACTCAAACATAAATATCATTCAGTTGTAATTAAATCTGTAAATAGAGGAAATTAAGCAACTAGCACATGCAGTAAAACGCTTTGTAATCTTCGGTTGCGCTCGCGCCAGTAATTTACTAGAATGACAAGTGGCGCTACCGACCAGCTTTCGATCATTCATAACAACATAATCGCTTCCTGCTCTCAACGTTATAGCAATTTAAACATGCATTTCTACTACGTAATGTATGTTAAAACAGCCTACTAATAATGTATTCAAGACTCATTTGCTTTTCGTTTCATAATGTTACAGTCAGACTCTATTATGGTAATTGTTTTGTTGAAAATGCATTTACATGGGTTTACTTACACATGTAAACAGTGTTGAACTCATAAAATATATATGCAAGTTTACTTTTTTCTTAATTTCTAAGTTCTTTGTTGTTATCATTAAATATGAATCTTTGGTATAATTTTCGTGTTTGTTGTTTTTCTTCAGTAAATCAGATAAGTTTATTTTTTGGTTAGGACTGCACATTTAGCCTTGAATATCTAGGTCAGAATGTGTGAAACAAAAACACGCCAAACCAGTTTCATTTTGAAGGTCGATTAAAAGTTTTTTTTTATATTTTATAAATTGTAAATTGTTTTTATCTTGCTAAAAATCATTATATGTATGTTTACGAATAAACAATTCTGATTTCTGATTTCATTCCCAGTTTTATTTCTAATGCTGTTGTCCACTTATGTCCACATTAAGATTAAATCAAAAATAACCATTTAAGAACTTTAAATAGTCATAAAATAAATTGAAATTTTATTTCACTGGCCCTATTATAACAAAAGTTATGGAATTAATGACAGAGATACACAGATAGTAACAGTGAAACAAAAGACAATCGACCTACAGCTTTACAGATTACGATCTCCTAATTGTTGGGCATTGCATAACTTGCAACAGTTAATTACGCTTACGATGCGACGCAATAGCCATAATTAATATTATGTATAAATAATTATACACATGTAGAAAGTTAAACTAAAATTGTTAGATCGAGTAATTAAAACTTCTATATAAACGCATGGCAAGTAAATTGGTCTGCGACTTAAATACGCAAGGTATAGCGGCATAATTGCTCTCTTAATTTGTTACTTAATTTTCCTATGAATCATTTAGAAATTTTATTTGGTTATTAAATCATTTCGTACGAAATACGTTTTATTGTTTCCGAGTGGTAAATCAAATCGTTTCATTCTCGTTTTGGTAACATCTTTGAAATTCATGGAGCACGTATTTAATTGGCAAGATTTATATTAGTCGTGATAAAACAATTCATGCCTAATTGATGCGAAGAGAGATAGCTGAGGAAGTGAAGTAAACTATTAAACTTTTTATTAACTTAGCCTAACAATGAAGTTGGAGGCGAGAACCGAGAACCGAGATTATACGATAAAACATCGAGAGAAAGTGTAAATTTTGTATTCGGTCTCGACATGAGTTTAACTGGTTCGATGCAACTTTTACTTTGTTGCGTATTCGAGGGTTGTAGCTTAGGATTTTAATCCACAATCATTATTATTTAATGTTTAAGGAAGTTTCGAGTCATTATATTTAGTTACGTAGTTGACATAATATTTTAAGTAAGAGTCAGATGTATGTAAATTTTACTGCATAATCACTTTTGGTTCACCAACTTCGAATTCAATATCAGTTATTTGCTTTCTTGTTTTAAAAATGAATATGAATTAACAGTATATCTTTGTCTCGCAGGTTGTACTGGTCGCTTCGCTGGCCGTGGTGGCCTTTGCCAGTGAGGAGAAAGGCACACCGGAACAGGCGGCAGCATCCGAAGACAAGAAACAGGAGAAGAGAGGGATCTATGACATCGGACATTACGGAGGCGGCGGCGGCGGCGGTGGCGGTGAGGGCGGCTACGGAGGACACAGTTTCGGACAAAGTGGTGGACAAAGCATAAGCTTCGGACACAGCGGAGGTGATAGCTATGGCCAAGGAGGTGGTAGCTATGGCCACGGAGGTGGTGAAGGCTTCGGTCAGAGTGGCGGCGGCGGTGACTTTGGAGGTTCAAGTGGAGGATGGAAACCCATCGCCACAGAAGGACACGGTCACCACCATGAGCACGTCAAGACTATCGAAGTAATCAAAAAGGTCCCAGTTCCATACACTGTTGAGAAACACGTCCCTTACACCGTTGAGAAGAAAGTACCCTATGAAGTCAAGGTCCACGTTCCCCAGCCCTACACCGTTGAAAAGAAGGTCCCTGTCACTGTCAAGGAGTACGTCAAATACCCCGTGTACGTACCTGAACCCTACACTGTTGAGAAGAAGGTGCCTTATGAAGTCAAGGTTCCCGTCGACAAGCCTTACGAAGTGAAAGTCAAAGTACCCACTCCTTACACTGTTGAAAAGAAGGTGCCTTATGAAGTCAAGGTTCACGTACCCCAGCCCTACACCGTTGAAAAGAAGTACCCCGTCCCAGTCAAATACGAAGTCAAAGTACCCCAGCCGTACGAAGTCATCAAGAAGGTGCCCTATGAAGTGAAAGTTCCCGTTGACAAGCCCTACAACGTCTACGTTGAGAAGCCTTACCCAGTCACAGTTGAGAAGCCTTACCCAGTCACTGTTCACAAGCACGTTCCCTACGAAGTCAAGGTTCCAGTTGACAGGCCATACAAGGTCGAAGTTGAGAAACCCTACCCAGTACACATCAAGGTCCCAGTGCCCAAGCCTTATGAAGTGTACAAGAAGATTCCCTACACCGTTGAGACTAAGGTTCCTTATGAAGTGAAGGTTCCCATTGACAAGCCTTACCCAGTTTACAAGGACGTGCCATTCCCGTTGGTGAAGGAGGTGCCTTACCCCGTGAAGGTCCATGTTCCTTTCTACCTCAAGAAGGAGGTGGAACACCATGAGCACCATCAACAACAACAGCAGCAGCAGCACGGTTGGCATTGAGTGACGTTAGGCTAGGTCTCACCTTGTACCTTGTAGGTTAAGTTCAGAAATGTGATCAATTAGTATTTTTAGTGTATGTATATTTTCTGCTAAATTTTATGAATGTTGGTGCTGTTCGCTCGCAGTGTTGATCTGATGATGCGACGTTAGCCGCGACGCGAGTTGCTGAACGAATTTACGAATTTTGCTCTAACTTAAACAGTCGAGTCACATCGATTTTTTTATTGTTACCATTTTAAACGAAAACTGGAAAAACACTGATAAAATTAAAAAAGAATCGTAGTTTTGCAGTTGACAAATATTAGGATGACCGCATAGCATTTGATTAGATGCGCGGTTTACAGTTTGTAGATAATTACCTGTTATTACTTGTTTAGCTTTTATATGCTTTGTTATAATGTAACTTGACAAAGTACATGTACTTTGAGTTGAGGCTGATTTAATAAAAATGTGTGGAATGTTAATTTTTCTTTTACTTTACAAATTTATCATTATTTAATGCAATAACCAATCATTGCCCCTACAAAAAAATCATCTTATTTTAGCCTTAAGCTAAAATCGTTATACGTTATAACAGTTAGTGCAGGAACAAAGGTGTTCACAAATAATCGTTAGAAGTAGATACATACACAATAAATTATTAACTTTGAAAAAACGAAGAAAAAAACAAACCACTTCGTATGCATGAGGAATAAACTAAGAATAAAAAATAACGCATCTAATGAACACATTCCGTTGTTACGGAATAAATAGAAAAACAATGACAAAATTATGTAACTGCATTATATTCCAATTTAGTAAGTTGGAATTCAAGATCTAATCTTGCAACGATATAATAAACCAAATTAGACCCAAAACAATACTCATTCAAAGAAATTGCTACAAAATCCAATTGTTTCTAGAATCACATTTTCAAATAATAACAATCTACAATGAAGGAAATCATATGAAAGTGGTCCACGAAATAATAACAAAGATGACGAAATCGAAAAACATAAATCCAATGACATATGATTGTGAACCAATTAGGTACAATACGAGTTGATCAAGGTTAGTTAATAAGAGCCATGTCGTAATCATGGTAGTATGATATAAAACAAACAAAATATAAATACTGCTAAGAAAAATACTCCACGACGGCGGCTGGAGTTACGATGGGACCCGATAGGGCAATGGTATTGCATGGTTGCAGGAACGTTTTCAGAACGCAAGGGCAACTGAACTGAAGGGTTTTAGTCAGTAGAAGTCGGAAACTCCGTCCCGCTCTGGATGAAAAGCAATACATGATATTAAAAAAAGAGACTTGAGTTTTACATTCGCTAAATGGAATCAATGTCTTATATTTCAATCGTAGTATTTGTAGCGGAGCTATTTCTATCGTTATTATTTATTTTCATCTTATAATAATATATATAACCTTCTTTCTGTACCTATAACTTACCGGACTTGATGTACTTCTTTGGTGTAAGCTATTTGCAATTATCTTAATTGCGTTGCCGCTTCATTTTCACTAAAGCGTCTGAATAGAAAATAACGATATGAAAACAATTGGCATAAAGTGTACATACAAGTGTATATAAGTGTGCAAGTACCTATTAGGAAAGACGTAATCTTTACGTCTCCTAGTTTTTCAAAGATAAGATAGGTAAGTGCTTAATAACAACTTAAAACTCGAGATCTTTTAAGATTAGATTGTTCTTTATTTCTTTAATTATTTCTTATTTTATTCTTTATTTATTACTTTGTTCGGTCCTAAATAACTGCTTGCAAGTGATTGTAAACCTGATATATTGATTACAACATACACCCACGTATATTACCGGGCTAAGCTTTCCCGGTCAACAAGAGACTCCGTGTCTGCAATAGTTTACTGCAGTGACTGGTCTCGGCGTAGTTTCATAACCGAGCTTAGCAATATTATTAACCATTTGCGAAGTCTTAGTTAGTTGTGTACACAGGTATTAGACAATTCACTCTATACATAATTGCAATACATTTAAAAAAGAAATTGAAGTGTCTATCTGTGATTCTATATAAATAATATAGATATGATTCTTCCAAGGACATCCCACCCATAGGCATGAAACGTTTTGGGAATACATAGTTTCATTGTGCGTAAAGCTAAGAAGTGGAATTCCCTGCCGGAGTCTGATGAGCTGGGGGTCTTTAAGTAAAGAATAAATAGGTTACTTGTAGGCAAATGTGTTTCATCTTCAACCACATTATCGCTTACCATCAGGTGAGATGGTTGACAAACGCCAGCCTATCAACAATTAAAATCTGATTTCTCAAGTGCTTATCTGGGGGCACGGCAGTGCCCCCGCCAAGTCGAGCAAAAAAGCGGCACGGCCGTACCATTCTTTTCTCGAAGCAATTCAGGCCATTTTTGACCCCCTATAACTTCGTTGTGGATAAAACTAGAAGCCTGAATTTTCAGTAACCAAACAAGCATTGTATAAACACGGTATATTTCAAATTTCATTCAATTTGAACTAGTAGCTTAAGAATTATAACGAGTCAAAGTTCCTTAATTTTGTAAATTTTGTCACTCACTGACTGACCGATCATCAAAAGTCTAAAGCACTTCTAGCAGACATAGAAGCTTCAAATTTAGAATACAATTGAATAAATATATTATTATATTACATTTGCAGTTAATTAATCAGTGTACCTGTATAATATAATGAAATAATAGATGTAGATGGGTACTTTTTTTTTTTGGTGAAAAATATCATCGAATGACTTCTTCCGCTCGGGTGTATCAGAATTCTACTGACTAAAAACCCACCCTGTTCCTTCGTAAGCCCTAAAGTTCCGGGGCCGCGGTATCTCGATGGAACTTTCCCATAAACCCCGACAGGCAATGGCCCTATGAGGCCCCGTCACTGGATTTAACAGCTTTTTGAGGCGCGCGTGGAACACAACGCGCCGCCGACCCGGGCCTGGTCCTTACCGGACGGTGAGCGACCCCTACTCGCCATCCGCAGGCCCGTGCCTACGGTGGCCCGAAATCGACTCGCGATCCACGAGGCCCGGGGCGTCTCCCCCGGTGGCTGGGGCGCGAGGAAGAGAGTTGCTTCTCCCTCGCACGTTAGGCCTCCTCCTTCGCTAGCATGACTGCTTCGCAGCAGGAGGTGACTGCATCCCATTCCCTCTCGCTTCGCACCATGGTCTAAAGAAGAAGTCGCCGCCGCCGATCGCCTCTACGAGGATACGACAACCCATGCAGGGCACACCTCGACCATATGCTCCACTGTGTCTTCCAGTGTAGATAGGTACCTAGATATAATAATTATGCTCAAAGGTAACTTGTTAAATGGTCAACGGCATAAAAAAGCAAGAAGTATTAAGAGTATTGGGGAGTATTAAGTAGAGTAAATTGCCCGAAATTGCATAATTACTTACTTATGGATTAACTTTAACCGAGACGTTTGACGAGTGCGGCATTAATTATTACTAACTAATGTAAAAGACGTACGTGCGTATCCATATGTGCGTATCAAAGCCTCCGAAAAAAACCCATAGAGACAGGGAATGGGCTTTGAAAAAAACTTTAGCTGAAGTTCAAGAAGTAGTACCGGAAAATAAAAAAAGGAAGGCTACCTACAAAAATAAGAAAGCTCATAAGACAGAGAGAGGGCTTTAAGAAAACTCGTTGTTGGTATACAAGAAGTAGAAGGTACCGGAAAGGAAAAGTAGGACTTTCTACAAAAAGCAATGAGATCCCATAAAAAACAATACTTGTCAAAAACCCAAGTCTCGCAACTTAGTTGTTCTACCGTAAAAAGTTGTGAGATCCATGTAATACCAAGTCGGTTATTAATTTATTTAGTCCCTACTTAAGGGACCTTCTGTCTTAAGTTGTTACGTAATTATCTAACCTAACTACATCTTATAGTGACCATATCAATATTAAAAATCTTTACCGTTTTAAATAAATATATTGACTTGGCAATCGCAATAAACAATTTAATTTATATATGTATTACTTGTGAGATATATTGTGTTTTCATGCGATGGCCGAGTCGATCTATTTATTTAAAACGGTAAAGATTTTTAATATTGATATGGTCACTATAAGATGTCGTTAGGTTAGATAATTACGTAACAACTTAAGACAGAAGGTCCCTTAAGTATGGACTGAATAAATTAATAACCGACTTGGTATTACATGGATCTCACAACTTTTTACGATAGAACAACTAAGTTGCGAAACTTAGGTTTTTGACAAGTATTGTTTTTTATGGGATAGTTATTTACACGATACTAAAGCACATTTTTCATGAAGTTTGTCCGGGGTAATGTGGAACGTCTGAACTGATTAAATGGTAAGTACCATACTACCACTTGAAGATATAGGAGGTTATAAGACAACGTATTATTATTTTTTTTTGATCGGGAATGACGCAGGCTGACTCACTCATCACGAAATCTCAGAAACTACAAGTGCTAGGGGTCTCAAAATTTTGCATGGGGGTTCCTTTTAGGCCGTAGGTGCTCGCTAAGACGGAATTTTGCACAATTCCCACGGGGTCGGGATTTACACGGCAAAAACTCATACGCGAACGAAGTCGTGGGCATCAGCTAGTTGATTACAAAATAAACTTGAACACGTCAATTTCTTTATATTTATTTAAGCTAGATTAGGCCGGTGTTTCCTGACTGTCTACCCCGAGATGAAACAAAAAAACATCTCAGAGGTCTAAGGCCCGTATTACAGAACGAAATTCGAGCACTGATCTCTGTTTAAAACTAGTTTTCAGTCGAGATTTAATTTTAGAATGTTCCTCAAGTATAGATTCATCGATCATAGTTCAGCCGGGTACGGCTTTATTCTAGATCGTTACTCAGTTGTAGATTCATCACCCAAGTATGGTCGACACCACGCTCAAGCAGAGATTTCCTTGTCAGTTAACTATTTGCTTTTCAGTTTATTATTTGATATAAAAATGGTAATTTTTGGCGAATGATGATGAAGTCACATTTTATTTTGCTAATTGGTTACAAATAACACTTACACGTAATTTTTTGCCATTTTAAGTAACTAGATGAATCCCGTGTTTTCTAACTTAAACAGATTATAACAATGATTTTTTCACCGATGATTTGAACAGAAAAACAGAACTTCAGCGTTCCATGTGAAGAGCCCATACAATTTTGCTAATAATTATTTTAAGAAATGGTATAGATTTTCACAAGATGAAGATTTTTGACAATTTGTAATATTCTATTGACCAAGAATTGGTAAAACATATGCATTTCTGTTTTGTTTTAACTATAACTTTGTTTCCTTTTAATATTTTTATTGATCGTTGTTCCCAAGCCATTATTTAAATGAATATTACTTATTATATGATTAATGAGCAATTCAAAACAACACTGTCACAGATATTATTTAGGATCCACTCCGTTCCACGAACAAGTTACTCTTGCTATATTTTTATATGTTAGAAAATATTGCCTTAACACCTTTTACCCTCAAGAATTTGCTTTTACAAATTCTTAAAAAATAATTTCTATAGTGAAACCGTGCAATACATATTTTTTATTCCTAAAAATTTGGTATTAAAGTAAATTGAATTATTTACGATCATTCGTAGATCGGAACAGCGGAGACGAAGAAAATAAAACGTAAACGAAAACAGACTGATGCATAGACAATTAGATATTCTCTGCTTGAGGCTCGATTTGAATCTGAGTGTAGTTTTATTACCGTTCTGGAATAAGACCAATGCTCAAGTGCAGATTCTATATTTAAACTGAGATCGGGCGAATTAAGCTCAAACTGGACTTGAGGAACGTTCTGTAATACGGACCTAAGTCTTCTTTGGTCAAATCATATGAGAACCATGTAGATTAATGTATGAGGAGATCTTTTGAGGAAAGAAGCACTCAGAATTGAGTTGACCTGTTCACTGCAAGCATTAGTCAACGCTTAGCTCAACTCAGAATTCAATCAGCTCAACGATTTGACGAATAATATAAAAGTAAAGTATAAAGTAATCAAACTGCCAAATAATCATAACTTAGCTATAAACAAGATTTTGCTAAGTAACGTATATTTTCGAACAAAAAAAAAACAAAACATCAACCGAAACTCCAATCAAAAACAATAATTTTATAGCTATTTTTTCGCAATAAAAATTCCGTTCAACATGGTTATGATTGCAAAAAGCCTTGTAATGTACTCTTATGGTAATTGGTGCATTACAAGATCTGATATGGATTTCTGCACCGATGCTCTGATGGACGTAACCAACTCGGTGAAGTTACTCAGTGAAGATAATTCTAGAACAATTGGGTTAATACATAAAGATTGGTTGTCACTAGATTGATTGAGTGTCTCGATTAATGTGTGGGGTCTACAATTTATGTTTGTTCAGTAATTAGCCAAGGAGGTATGGATGATGTGGCATCATTCGCTATGGTTTGCGGTTCAATCTAGACCAATTATTGTAAATTACTGATGTTTTTTTTTTATTACGAATGAGCCGTCTCTTGATCCCTATTACACGTGATGGTAAGTATTAGATGAAGTCTACGATGGAACGAGCGAGCCCAGAAGATGCCTGTTCACCCTTGCTTTAAAGGCTGACGGGTCATATGTGGCAGGGAATACAGTAGCCAGCAGTGTAGTCTTATACACTTTATTAAAGAAAATTCAGTGATTTGAAAATTCTTGCGTGTTACGAAGTAGTACAAATTATAAAATGTGATACACTTTCCTCAATTTTATTCTTTATTGCATTGACAAAACATAAAAATATGAAAATAACAAATAAAGTACAACGGTCACCTTAACTTTCTGATATTTCCAAATTAGTGCGCATGTTGAATTTACAACAAATACTTAAAATTACTTTATATTGAAATCTAATTTAAATGAAGTTATACTAAGGTAGTGTTGCCCAAATGCAAGACCAAGACGAGACTTAGCCAGTCTTGGTCTTGGTCTTGCGCTCCTAGTCTTGGTCTTCGTCTTGCGCAAGAGTCTCGCTAGGGTCTTGCAATTTGCCTCGAGAAGTCGAGACGCGGCGGGAAGAGCTCCGGCGCGATCTCAGGGCAGTATGGAGGGAGCGACTGTCGCAACCGACGGCCGGGCACGCCGCAATTGCGGCGGTAAGACCCCTCTTTGAGGAGTGGCTAGATCGGCGTCACGGCGTCCTGACCTACCGCATGACGCAGGTCCTCACCGGACACGGAAGTTTCGGGAGGTACCTGTGTCTGATGGGTAAGGAAGAGACGCCTGGGTGTCACCACTGCGAGGGTCGCCCTGAGGACACAGTCGAGCACACGGTGCAGGACTGCCCAGCTTGGGCAGAGCACCGACGTGTCCTCACGGCGACAATAGGCGGAGACCTCTCGCGCCCGGCCTTGGTCGAGGCCATGCTGCGGGGCGAGAGGGAGTGGGAAGCGGTCGCCTCCTTCTGCGAAGCAGTCATGCTTTCGAAGGAGGAGGCGGGCCGCGTGAGGGAGAGGATGGCGTCCTCCCTCCAGCCCAGCCGCAGTGGTAGACGCCCACGGCGTCGGACGTCGGCCGACGATCTCCGGGCACCATAGGCGCGGGCATGCGGACAGCGAGTAAAGGGCAACTCGCTGTCCGACCATGGACCATGCCCGGGTCGACGGCGCGTCGTGTTCCACGCGCGCCTCAAAGAGCGTCAGCAACATGACGAGGCCCCCTCTGCAGAGGGCCGAAGCCTGCCGGGGTCGTGGGACTCATCCCGTTACCGTGGCCCCGGTATGTAAAGGGTTATGGAAGGAACACCGTGGATTTTAGTCAGTAAAAGTCTGACAGTCCCTCCCACCCTGCCCGGGGTGGGAGGACTTATTTGATAATTTTACCACGTTACAAAAAAAAAAAAAAGGGTCTTGCAATTAACGATTATCCTATAGCTATTTATTAAACGGTAGTTTAGATCTCAGAACAATGTAACAGAGTAGGTACATTTTGAGCTTGAATTGACATAGGCGTAGTAAAGGCCAACCAAATTAATAAATTTAATAAGAAATTCGAAATATCAACTGACACATCATCTCTGTGTGTTCAGACCTCATAGTCTCCTCGGCGATCTATGCCAATGGTCTAACCAACTGAGTTACCTACCGTGTCCCACGAAAGTCTGTTGGTTTCTTAATGAAAGTTTATATTTAATAAAAAGAAAACGACAGACTGAACTAACTGCAAGATGCAAAAGTCTCGCAGGCTTAGTCTTGTTCTTGCTTAAATCTTGCAGGGTAAGTCTTGGTCTTGCTAAAATTAGGCGGTCTTGGTCTTGGTCTTGTTCTTGCAAAAATGCAAGAAGAAGACCAAGACTGCAAGACTAAGACTGATTTTGGGCAACACTAATCCTTATAAATGAGGTCCCGGTTAATCGAGTCTCCACTGTACATCGTTCCGACAAACGACATTTTTAACCGACTTCAAAAAAAGGAGGATGTTCTGAGTTCGTCTTGAACTTTTTTTTATGTATGTTACCTCATAACTCGGAGACGGCTGAACCGATTTGGAAAATTCTTTTTACGTTTGAAAGGGTATACTTTCTAGTTGGTCCCATTGTTACGAAATCAGGATCTGATGATGGGATCCTGGAGAAATCGAGGAAACTCTTCAAATATTATAGGCACACCTATAGCGTTTTGGGTATTTCTTATAGTACCTTGAGCAGTTGCTTTTGAAAAGTACCATTTGGGGAAGTTGAACTGATGATGAAGACCACAGATGGCCACTGAAACTACTCAATAATAAGTATTTCGTGGATTGCGATTTGATTACTTGAGTACGGATGTTAAGCACTTTATGCTCGTCACAATGCATATGGTGATGTAGAGCTGATGGTCAAGTACCAGGAGAACTCCTCAAAAATTAACGGCTATGCATCGGTAAAAGCAATATTTTGTAAAAGGTGATAAGTTGTTGACATTATGGCTTTTGTAACTAGATAAATTACAAACCGAACCACAAAAAGCGTGAAAAAAAAATTTGGCATAAAATAGAACCGACTTCCATATCAAAACACTACAAAGCCAAAAATAACTTTAATTTCGGAAGGCGGTGTGAAATAAAAGAAAATACAAAACTAATAACACCGACTACCGAAATTAAAGTTATTTTTGACTTTGTAGTGTTTTGATATGGAAGTCGGTTCTATTTTTTGTAAAAAAAAAATTATTCATTGTATTATCCATCATTAGAACCTCACTTACACGACTGTAAATAGGTCCTTAAGGCGATACCAAAATAAATTAGGGGTTTTTTCGTCACCATTTATTTCACTATTCCAGCAAGTATGGATTTAATTTTTGGTAATATGTTTATTGACTATTTCATTAATACTTTGACCGAAGGAAAACGCAATTGGGTTAAATTTGCTCCGTCGAATTTGATTCCGAAAAGACCTCTATTCTTTTTTATTATTCACTATAATTCTAAAATCCTAAGGAATTTCATTTCAAAATTGCATTCAAAATGTGCATAATAGGTAATTGAAAACTCTGACTGAAAATATTTTTTGATACATAGCTTAATTTATTTTTAAACAATTTTTATTTGGTTTGGCGCTTACGTTGTTTTATTTTGGTTCCAGCGTATTGTTGCGCTCTCTTTTTTTCGCACGTGGAAGTAATAGACTCTGTCACTTTCTTATGCCCGCCCAGTTCGCCTGCGGCCTTTGTCAGTGATAGACCTGTGTCGATTCCTCCCGCAACCGTGATTATAATTTTTTATCGAAATAGTTATTGTTTAGTCTTGTTTTCTGATTTTATTTATCTATATTTGACAAGTGAACAATGTTTATATAACATTAGTTTACCGATATGGGGAATAAGTATAAAAGACAACGAAAGGTGAAAAAATTGGCCAAGTGCGAGTTGGACTCGCCCATGAAGGGTTCCGTAGTAACTATAATAAATATAATATAATTAATATATTTATTTGAAAAAAAATACCAAAAACCTTACAAATTTCTTAAAAGTAGCTTATTTACAATTTTTACAACTACGCCAAATAACTTTGTTTTTCATAGTGTTTGTATGAATTACAAAGTTATATTTGCGGTTTTAGAAAAAATACTGTATCTCAAAAAATGTTGACTCGAACCCGTTCAAACTAATTTTGGTTGAAAGTTTACATTAAGATCTACAACATATGGTTTTTTTAGATTTTTCACTTCATTATTATAGAAGTTAGAGGGAGATTACACACATTTTACCACTTTGGAAGCGTATATCTTTTAAACGATTAACTTTATGAAAAAGTAATTTTAGAAACCTTAATGTCATTTTTAAAGACCTGTCTATAGATACCACACACGTATAGGTTTCATGAAAAAAATATTTTCAGTTTCAGTTCCATGTATGAGGAGCCCCCTTTATTTTAATTTTTTTTTAAATTTTCTCTTAAAATCGGAAAGCGGTTCACAGAATACATCTATCTATCAAGTTTTACATGTATAGTCTTAATAGTTTCGGAATAAAATTGCTGTGACATACGGACGGACGGACAGACAGACAGACGGACAGACATGTCGAAACTATAAGGGTTCCGTTTTTTGCCATTCGGCTACGGAACCCTAAAAACCGACATTTGGAACGCCTGAGGGATCATGCTCGTAAAATGACGGAAAATAATTGGCCAAGTGCGAGTCAGACTCGCCCATGAAGGGTTTCGTAGTAACTATTATAATATAATATGTATATTTATTTGACGAAAAACAAAACCTTACAAATTTCTTAAAACTAAGTTATTTACATTTTTTACAACTACGCCAAATAACTTTGTTTTTCATAGTGTTTGTATGAATTACAAAGTTATATTTGCGGTTTTAGAAAATATGTTGTATCACAAAAAATGCTGACCCGATCTCGTTCAAACCAATTTTGGTTGAAAGTATACATTAAGATCTACAGACATATATTTTTTTAGATTTTCATTCCATTATTACAGAAGTTAGAGGGGGGGGGGAGTTACACATTTTACCACTTTGGGAGCGTATATCTTTTAAACGATTGACTTTATAAAAAGTAGTTTCAGAAACCCCTATGTCATTTTTATAGACCTGTCTATAGATACCACACACACATAGGTTTCATGAAAAAAAAAAAAATTTCAGTTTCAGTTCCATGTATGGTGAGCCCCCCTTTATTTTAAATATTTTTTTATATAATCTGAAAGCGGTTTACAGAATACATCTACCTACCAAGTTTCACATGTATAGTCCTAATAGCTTCGGAATAAAATGGCTGTGACATACGAACGGACGCACGGACAGGCATGACGAACTATGAGGGTTCCCTATTTTTTAATATTTACATACCAGTTTTATTTTACAGAGACAAAATCACAGCGCCGGAGCAGACCTCGGATATTACATGTGATTCGGAAAACAGAAGATTAGAGTCGCCATTATAATTTTTAAATTTGGATGATCAACAGTGTCTTACTAACTTCTTGGAAAAAAATTAGTCAGTAAACTGTTTATTTCCTATTAAGATAGAAAGAATTACATTGGCGCGGATTGTCTTGTTCACAAACTAAACTAAAGTTCAGTGCATCTTTTTCTTACTATTTCATTATAAAAGGACAGAAAATATTAGTTTATTTCTGTCAAATTAGTCAGCGCCTGACGTAAATTGACGTATTTTTAGTAACCAATTTTTTAATCGAGTCTAAAATTGTCTATGGAATATCTTAATTTGACAGGACTAAACTAATATTTTTCTTCTGCTTTTTTCTTAATGAAATAGAAAGGAAGTGCATTGCCAGGGCCAAAATTCGTGGTGGCAAGGCATCTGCCGGAGATTTTTCACTCTTAATTTAAAGGTGGCAGACGGGTCATATGTGGAAAAGAACACAGAAGCCGACAGAGAGTTCCAAACCGATTCGAAGACCGGTCGAAGTCCGACCGAAGTCCGACCGACAAAGTGCGCACAATAAATGTAGAGGAGAATTACATAGTATGGCAAAGTGGTATATTGACCAAGTGAGGATGGTGCCCTGTAGTACGTCTGGAATATTAATACTGAAAGCCATTACCAATGATATTGCCGTTATTCATGAAATCAGTCATCGTGTTTTTTTCTATATATTTTATTTCTATTTATCAAAGTAATCACCCATGCAATCGATGCATCTTTTCCAACGCACTGGTAGCTTATTGATACCCTTCTTGAAGAAATCAGTTGGACGGGAGGCAACAAATTCTGCAAAGGCATTTTTACTGCCTCTATGATGTTGATTTTTTTCCGAGAAGTTTAGAATTCAGGAAAAAGTAGAAGTCTGTAGGTGCAAGGTCTAGTGAGTACGACAGATGGCGGAGAACTTCCAACACCAGCTCTTGTAACTTGTAGACCGTCTGCTGTGTAGTATGAGGACGCGCGTTGTCGTGCAAGAGCAGCGGAGCCGAGCGATTGACCAAAGCTGGTTGGAGATGTGCGAGCTTCTCCATAATTGTGTTCAGTTCTGCAGTAATGCTCATCCTGTTTGGTAGATAACTCATTACACCAGGTTTAGACCACCAAACAGGGACCATCACTTTTCTAGGGGTCAGTTTTCGTTTAGGATAACGTTTAGATGCTAATCCAGGATCTAACCAATTTCGCTTACGATTGTCGAACAGGATCCATTTTTCACCGCAGGCAACAAAATTATTTCGTTTGTGTGCCTGTTAAGCAGTGCAAGGTACGTCTCGATGCGTCCTTCGCGGTGATGATCACTGAATTCGTGGGGCAGACGTCAAGCTTTTTTACCTTGCCAATTTAACGCAAGTAAACCAATATTGTTTTGATACTAGCGTTGAAAGCTGCTTCTAATTCAGCCGCAGATTGGGTGTCATCAGCTCCCACAATCGCCTTTAATTCGTCATCGACAACCAAAGGGTTCATTTTTCAGGTCGAAATTTCCAGATCGGACACGAGCAAACTAATAACGGGTGGTGCATTCATTTTTAGAGTTCGTTTTGTAAACGTCGTTGAGGTTGTGGGCCGTAGGTACAAGGGGCACGGTTATGCCAAACTTTGAAACAAGAATTCCAAATTATAAAATAAAATTAATTTAAAATTTATTTAAATTATAATTATTAGCCAAAACAATATGATTATCGAACTCAAACTCAACATATTTATTTCACATAGGCCCACATGGGCACTTACAATACGTCAGAAGTTAGTGCATGGTTTGAAATTGGTCGTTTTCTAGGGAGAAAAACCGGCAAAAAAACTCCACAGTATCCATGATACAGATTAAGAGGATAGTATATGATTTAATATTATAATTTGAAATTGCCAGTACGGCAAAACAGCGAATTCATAGGTAAAGCCCTGTTATTAAATATCAAATATTTATAAATTATTTAAAAATTAAACATAACTGACAACGAGCAGTACTGAAAGTGATGCTCTTTAAACCAAGAGACTTCTCTACTGACCATGGGACCGCCGGAGCCCTGCAGCACCGGAGCCGTGACAGAAACTAGACATTAACTAGCATAACTATGCCTCTAGTTTCTGTCACGGCTCCGGTGCTGCAGGGCTCCGGCGGTCCCATGCAAGCTTATCCTCGCAGATGTGTTTCACGCTCACCACCGCGGCTGCGGCTTGCTGGCTGGCTTCGCCGACCAGCCTCAGCCGCGGCGGCGAGTGTTAAAACCACCTGCTCCTCACCTCGCGGGCCGCCTCGCCCCTCCGCGCCTACGCGATTTTAAATAACACTCTAGGGGTAGGACAGACATGGTACAGACGTGGAATCGGTTTCGCAGCAATTCGTTTCTGTCACGCCGCTTCCGCAGCACGCTCAATCAAATTACTCGCAATATTATATATTTTAAACGATAGGCTTAATGATTTTCGATTAAATAAACGTTATATCCAATAACGTTATACGAAATAAGTTTTAGAGTATATAAATGTTATGTCTAAAGAAATTACATCAACAGTAGGTATAACTCACTATCTTGTGAACGTTATTGAAATGAAAATATACCAAATAACTTTTTATGATATGAGACGCACCCCGCTAAATCAGTACGGATTTGTTTCGAACAGACCAGTTAAAAAACCGTGTTCAATTCAATTTCACACTATTTTGTAAAACCTCTTTTAACGTTGTTTGACCGCAAAAACGTACTCATTTGACGCGAGTTGAGCACGAGTTGGTTGAATTGTGTAGTAATACAAAAGCGTGTGTATTTCGCGAGACCGATGTCGCCAGTTGGACACGGAAAGGGAAATACGCGACGATGATTTGGTGCATTCACTAGAGGTCAGTGAAGATGATGAGCCTCTACCATATGAAATAGACATTGAAAATAATGATATGACTGGTAGATCCTCGGTACATGAGAGATCCGTGATCAAGAATATGTAATTAATAAAAATAGGGGCAAGGATACAAACAAAGAAAATAAAACACGCGGGGGAAATGTCTCTGATGAAATATTAAATGAAGGCGACAGACATGTATTCCAAGAAAATAGTGTAGTTATAGATTTTAGTAATTTTTAATTAAATCTCTGACTTTTATTCGTAAGAAAATATCCATCAAAAAATTTAATTGGATGAATAATCTTTAATGAATTAATAATAAATTAGTAGTTTAAAAATCACTAGAAAAACACGCTTTTATAAGTGCACGTAAAAACAAAAAATGTTTCTTTTTTTATATTATTCCCACGAGTAGTGAACAATTAAACGGTCAATCACCCCAGAGGATTTGAAAGTGACATCACAAAAAGTTGTCAAAAAGGTTAAGAAAACCTGATCCTGTTTGAAACCTGATCGTGTTCAAAGTCCATTACGTGGCTTTTCTCACAAGTACAAACACGACTATGATACGATATTCCATCATGGAATGCCACTGCCTATCTTCCGGCTTCATCATCAGACCTTGAAACCTAATCGTGGTCAAAGTTCATTACAAGACTTTTCTAAGAAATCCAAAACAGCTATGATACGATTTTCCATCATGAAGTTCCAGTTCATATCTTCCGGCTCCATCATCAGATCAGTTCGACAGTACCATATTATTGTATTGTCATCAGAACTACATACAGTTGCTAATTTTCATTACGCTACGACCCTTGGAAGATGGTTAAAGTAGTTGCCTTAGATTCCATTACATAGTTACATACAGGTCGACCTAATAAAAGCGTGTTAAAAAGCGTAGTTTTGAAGCAACTTTTTGTTACTACTCATTTTAAGTAAATTAATTAAATAAAATCATAGTAAGAATTTGTTTACTACACTAGTAGTTCTTTTTCTTAGGTCAATATGATCATTTACTGTTACGGTATGTGCATTTACACACGTTATATTATTTTTTGTCATTCTTAAATAAAGTAAAACACTAAATACCTAACAATATAATGAATAAGTTAGTTTAATTCAGATTAAAAAGAAATGTATTTGATTTTGGCGACTCCGTGCCTTCTCTATTCTAAAACATCAAAACACACAAACTACATCGCAAACTCACCGCGAGCGTGCGCTCGAGTTTGCAATGTATTCTAGCGGGGGTGCTCCCCACGTCTTCCGTTAAGCTACGCCCCTCGAGCTATGTCTTATTTTTTACGTATCACCTTAACTATCCATCGGTATCTTCAAAGTTATTACTTCGTTAACCTTTCATTTTCATCAATATTATTTGGCATTTATTAAATCTACCAATATCTTAATTTAAGTTAACGTTATCTACGTAGACCGAAGGTTTACATCCAGTTCGACTCCTTTCACGCATAGCCTAGCATAGACGACAAAGACATAGATAGGGAGCGCAGAGCGTTGGCGGCCAGATGCAATATGCTTGCCCGCAGGTTTGCACGGTGTATTAAAGAGGTAAAACTGACTCTATTCCGAGCCTATTGTCAATCGTTTTACTCGTACAGCCTGTGGATCAGTTATACGCAAAAGGCCTACAGCGCTCTGCGCGTTCAATATAATAATACGCTGAGGGTTTTGTTGCGGCTACCTCGGTTTTGCAGCGTGTCGGGCATGTTTGCTGAAGCGAGAGTAGATGACTTTTATGCTGTTATGCGCAAGCGATGTGCATCTGCGCTGCAGCGATTCAGGGGTAGCCCCAACAACATTCTAGTTACACTGGCGCACAAAATCGGTGGGCCATTTGTCAGGCACTGGGCTGGTAGGCATGTGCGCACAGGCGTGCATGTCGCCAACTAAATTGATGTTGTGTTTTAATTTATTGTACTAACAATAGGTTAAGTTTTTTACTAACACTCTATGGATCAATGGTCTGAGACAAATAAATAAATAAAATAAATAAATAAATAGCTCTAGCCAAAGACTATAATATACTCTCTGGCTCTAGTCATGTAAGGCTTACCGTTACAAACTGTAAATAGTATTGAGCAGTTCTAGACACTTTAATAATTAGTCAGTGCTTAGTGCTTGCTTGCTGACTTTCAAACCGACATCAAATCATTTTACATATTCAAATTAACTTTTCAACTAGACTTTAACTTACAGTCTTACTTAATTTACTTTTCATCTAGACTTATACTTACAGGCTTTCTTACATCTAGTCGTAAAGAAAATTAAAATAAAACTTTGAATGTTGTAAGAAGTTTGTAAAGATCTGGAGCATGTAGATCAGTTAGCGTGTTTTCTGTCGTTATGATAATTTGACCTTGAATGATTTTAGTCACGGACGTTAATATTGTCTGTATAGGTTTCCATTAGATGGATATTGAACGCACACGATGCATTTATACGTGTTAGTTGTCTTGATCATCCACACCACTGACACTACCAACCCGCATTCGGCCAGCGTGGTGGATTATGGCCCATTCCTCCCATAGAGAAGAATCCTGTGGCCAAGCCGTGAGAACTTTATGATCTGATTTATTTATATTTCCTTTAAGTATATATTCCATTATTGTTTTTTTTTTTTTTTTTATATACAACGTGTAACGGAAACCCCATATCTATCCAAAAGGACTGAAGACAACATCTGGTATGGAGTCTCTATGTAAAGTTTCAGCTCAAAATAAGTGACTCACAGAATTGACCCCAAATTATCGGTTTCATACATATGTTTCTTGAATACCAAATAATAACAAACGTGTCACAGCAATATGAGGGTCATCACTTTCCACGTCACTTGCCGATAAAACGATAATTCTCTTCATTCTTATTAATTTGAAAAAATTCGGTCTCTGGTACTGAAGTTTCTAATAAGCTCCACACATGTAGACATAGGATTACAAAACTCTTGCTATATCGTTTGTTATTAATTTATTAGACAATAAAACAAAACATTGAATTTAAAAAACAAAATTAAAACATATTTTAAATAAATGAATTTTATCTTATTTATTTAAAACAATGCATTGAGGTACACGTTACAATACACTTTCACATAATAAGTACTATATCTACAAACGTGTTGGTGAGTACTGCTCTCCTAGCTAGGTCATGAATGACCTGTGACCATTTATGTAAGTTGTCTTGACTTACGGTTTTGAAACTTATATTATTTCACACACATTGAGATTTTACTTCCAGTAAAAAAAAGAAATCACTGACACAACACCAGCAATCATTCATCAAAAACCTGTCATACTAGCTCGAGAAATGCATGGCGTATCCAAGATTTTTAGATACCTCTGGATTTACACAGAATTTGGGGAATCGATTTATTGTGGATTAATTTTTAATATGAATTTATATGAGAGTATAAATAAATATTAAAAATAAATCCATATTAGAAACGAATACCTTTTTAGGGTTCCGTAGCCGAATGGCAAAAAACGGAACCCTTATAGTTTCGACATGTCTGTCCGTCTGTCTGTCTGTCCGTCCGTCCGTATGTCACAGCCATTTTATTCCAAAACTATTAGGACTATACAAGTAAAACTTGGTAGGTAGATGTATTCTGTGAACCGCTTTTCGATTTTAAGAGAAAATTTAAAAAATATTTAAAATAAAGGGGGCTCCCCGTACATGGAACTGGAACTGAAAATATTTTTTTTTCATGAAACCTATACGTGTGTGGTATCTGTAGACAGGTCGTTAAAAATGAAATTAAGGTTTCTAAAATGACTTTTTCATAAAGTTAATCGTTTAAAAGATATACGCTTCCAAAGTGGTAAAATGTGTGTCCCCCCCTCTAACTTCTATAATAACGAAGTGAAAAATCTAAAAAAATCATATGCTGTAGATCTTAATGTAAACTTTAAATCAAAATTGGTTTGAACGAGATCGAGTCAGCAGTTTTTGAGATACAGTATATTTTCAAAAAACGCAAATATAACTTTGTAATTCATACAAATACTATGAAAAACAAAGTTATTTGGCGTAGTTGTAAAAATTGTAAATAAGCTAGTTAAGAAATTTGTAAGGTTTTTTGTTTATTTTTTGTTAAATAAATATATTAAGTATGTTATATTTATTATAGTTCCTACGGAACCCTTCATGGGCGAGTCCGACTCGCACTTGGCCAATTTTTTAATTAAGTCTGCCGGCAGCGATTCGAAATGCAACTATGAAAGGCCTACTTAATACAATTTAAGAAAATGTTACGTATGTAATTGTAATTAATATGTACTTAATTTAAATTCATGCTAATATTTATGTTTGAAACGATCCCACAGTCAAACCTATAACATGGTATTATGGGGGTCCATATTGGCTCACCTAAAGTTCTTTACCCGAAATTGTTCTTCCTAATGATTTGTAATCTTTCATCCTAAAGTTTTCATTCATACTATTTGTAGAGCTACCGGCGATGTTCATAACACTCATGTTTCCGAATATTGTAATTAATAATATCATTAATGTAAATATATTTAAACTCCTATTGTTTTTTATCATAACGCTTTTATCCCTAAACATAATTACCATAATAATTTCACTCATACTCAGAAAGAAACATTTACCAAGTGTAATAAAAATATATATGTCGAGGTAGCGCTCGCTCGGCTTGCGCGTAGTTGGTCAAAGATCTAACTTTCTATTTTTTTTTTTTTTAACGCCGGGATAGCCTCATGGACTACCTCCACCTGGGGAACGGCGGAGGGGCGTGCCGGACTCTTACCGGCTAAAATCACCCCGGTGTCTCCTAACACGTGCGCGAGGGGCCGCGGGAAACCTAATTCTTCCGCAGTCCCACACTAGTGCTGGCCGGGTCTGTCCCGGCCTCGTCTCCTGCCTAACCTATGGATATCTTTGCAGGTACACACCGTTATAAATATAATTACAGAAGACGAAAGAAATCTAAACAAAAAGATATGGCTTTGAATAATAGTGTAAAAGATGGAATATGTTGAGAAAAGATAGGAAAACAAATAAAAGTTTAATAGATGTTTATTGCTACTGACATTATGAAGTTGAATGCTTCGGAATTATGGGCATTAGAGACAGAGTAGTTAGGAATTGTGATTGTTAGGATGAAAAATGTTAGGAAGAACATTTTCGGATTTCCAATTATCGGAGTTGAAAATTTAGGTGAACTTTGGCGCACCCTTTTATGGGACTTCTTATTTCGGTGAAACTATATGTAGGTACTTAAATAAATAATGGTGAATTTTAGCTCAATCGCTTTTGGTTGCTCACGTCCAGTGCAGTTGTTAGAACCCTCAGTTCAATTTTTGTACCTTGTATCGACAAAATCAAGCCTGTACAGTAACGCACCGTGTAATAAGCAGTGATCGGAATAGGTAGAGCTATTTAGGTTCATTGACCGCAACCATTGATGTTAATATGCATATTCCACGGGATTCCGACTGATACTACGGGAATTTATTGAATTTCATGATTTTTGTCAATATGTATAACAATGGTTTATGTAAGCCAATAAGCGCATGAGCAAGGTTGTAAATTTTACAACTTGTACAACTTCAGAATGAAAATGTTTGAATGATTGTTGTTGAGCGTGCTCCATCTTCGACCACATCATCACTTACCATCAGGTGAGATGGTGGTCAAACGCGACCCTATTATCAATAAAAAAAGAAATTGTTACGTAAAAAAATATATGTGGTTTAATGAATCAAGTTTATCTATTTATTATACTATCCTTAATCTCGTCCTTCTTATATTTACCAGTCAGAAAGGAAGTGTAATCTTTCATTAGTCCCGAAGGCGAGAATAGTTTTTTTATGATTTTACTACTTAAAAACCAAATCCCGGGACTCGGGGAATATCCATATTATTCTAACCTATGGCAAATACATAAAACAGCTCTACCTATTCCGATCTATGGTAATAAGTTTAACTTTACCATACTCCACATTACCTATATTGACTAATGCAAGCGAACGTATTGTGACAATGTTACTCAATTTATTTATTATAAAGTAAAAGGCAGTAATAACTGTAATGGCGCCTCGGTTTATTAAGTTTTAATGTGTAATTGTGAAACTGCTTTTACTTGTTTGATTGCGTTAACGGTCATGAATTCATGATGGTATTAAATTAATATAAATACATACAATCCATAAATCAAATGGCATGATGTTCAATTGTATTTTTTTAAGAGGAAGGCCAAGCCAAGCTTAATGTAGTAGTTGCTAAGAAGTCAATGACGCCTGGTAAAGGTTTAAATTATCTCACCTGCTGTCTTACTTTATTTATTAAATGCTCATTAATCATTATTTGTCGGTGTTTGTAGTTTTGGCCTGTAGTCTCAAATACTTGAGCTCTCACACATTAATTATTTTCTCAATATCAAAATTTCAAGGCTGAATATTATGTAGTTTTATCGATGTAAGTAACGAAACTCATGTCTGCCTAACATTTGGGTGGTTGCAAAACTTCTTCACTTATGAAATATTACCTATTTATGTATCTACACGCCAATTAAAATAACGACCCAAGTCAACCGCTATTAATGCTTGCCGTTAATTCGTGTCTGGGTACTCAGATAACTTGCTCTATATTAATCTTATTACGTAGGTCCGTGCTTTTCATAGGCAAAACGAATGTAATCAGTGAAATTGTGAAAGTATCGCATCTCACTTTTCAACCGACGACCAAAAGAGGAGGTTATCAATTCGACGCGTATATTTTTTTTTTTTTTTTTTGTGTATGATCACCGATTACTCGAAGACGGCTGAACCGATTTGGAAAATTCTTTTTTGTTTGAAAGGGTATACTTCGAAATTGGTACCATTTATCACCAAGTCAGGATCTGATGATGGGATCCTGGAGAAATCGAGGGAACTCTTCAAATATTATAGGCACACCTATGCCGTTTTGGGTATTTCTTATAGTAACTTGTGCAGTTGCTCTCAAAAAATACCATTTGGGGAAGTGGAACTGATGATGAAGACCACAGATGGCCGCCGAACCTACTCAAAAATAAGTATTTCGTGGATTGCGATTCGAATACTTGAATATGGATGTTAAGCACTTTATGTTCGTCACAATGCATATGGTGATGTAGAGCTGATGGTGAAGTACCAGGAGAACTCCTCAAAAATTAACGGCACAGCATTGGGAAAAGCAATATTTTGTAAAAGGTTATAAGTAGTTGACATTTAGGCTCTTTTAACTAGGTAAATTAAAAACCGACCAACTAAAAAGAGTGAAATAAAAACTTTTTACCAAAAAATTAAACCGACTCCCAAAAACACTGCAAACTGAAAAATAACTTTAATTTCGGAAGTCGGTGCCAAAAACGAAAATACAAAACTAAAGACACCGACTACCTAAGTTATTTTTCAGTTTGCAGTGTTTTTGGGAGTCGGTTTAATTTTTTGGTAAAAAGTTTTTATTCACATCTTTGAAGCTGGTTAATACGTCCCAAGTCGCCGGTGCGTCGGGTTCCTCGGACACCTCACAGAGCAGTCAGCAGCAATGACAGGCTCCAGCAGGGTCGTTGCCTTCCGAGGTTACAGGAATGTTCTAAAGAGAGAAACCGGTCTCGAAACGAAAAGACAATTGAAGGAACAGGGTCGGTTTTTAGTCAGAAGAAGTCTAGCATTTCCTTCTACTCCACCCAGCGTGGGAGAAGTAATTTAATCATTTTCTCCAAAAAAAAAAACTAAAATAAACTCCAAAAATGGCATCATAAGTCATTTAGCAAATTGTTTTTATGGCCTGTTTTATAATACAAGTTTTTTTTCTTAAATATACCTACATACATGTATCTTACCAATTGTCTCAACCTAAAATACAACAAAAGCAGATCTGAAAAGCCCTGGAATCTAATAATCGCGCTGTCTTGAATATTGTTCTATGATTTAAGATAAGAATTGCGTAATTTCCACCCTACTTACTCTACATTGCAAAACTAAGCAATATATTTTATTAATTGATTACATATAATGTGAGCTAATAATGAGTAAGTAAGTAACTATTATTATGTCTAGAAAGCTTGTATTTATTATATAATGAGCTGGTAATACTAGTGTGTTCCTCTTTTTTGATGAATGCATTATTTAATATCATTATTCAATTTTACTACTTTATAATGCACTCATAACATTTTATATTTTTTTGTAGAGAATTGTTAATAATCTAGCCTGCCTGTATACATAAATAATATGATTGATTATTTTAGTATAATATTGCGGAAATACTTTGCATAGTTTTATAATAAAAAAATTTTTGCAAAAAATAGAACCGACTTCCATATCAAAACACTACAAAGCCAAAAATAACTTTAATTTCGGTAGTCGGTGTTATTGGTTTTGGATTTTCTTTTTTTTTCACACTGCCTTCCGAAATTAAAGTTATTTTTGGCTTTGTAGTGTTTTGATATGGAAGTCGGTTCTATTTTTTGCAAAACAAATTTTTTCACGCTTTTTTGTGGGTTGGTTTGTAATTTATCTAGTTACAAAAGCCATAATGTCAACAATTTATCACCTTTTACAAAATATTGCTTTTCCCGATGCATAGCCGTTAATTTTTGAGGAGTTCTCCTGGTACTTGACCATCAGCACTACATCACCATATGTATTGTGACGAGCATAAAGTGTTTAACATCCGTACTCAAGTAATCGAATCGCAATCCACGAAATACTTATTATTGAGGAGTTTCAGTGGCCATCTGTGGTCTTCATCATAGACCAACTATAAAGTATACCCTTTCAAATGCAAAAAGAATTTTTCAAATCGGTCCAGCCGTCTCCGAGTTATGAGGAATAACATACATAAAAAAAAAAATAAAAAAAAAAATGTTCAAGACGAATTGAGAACCTCCTTTTTTTGAAGTCGGTTAAAAAGTATGTATGTATTTTATATGTGACTCAGCAATCTTAACGTAATCGAATCGATCATTCCAGACACTTGTTACACATACCTACGGTTTCTGAATTAAGTATTTAGTGTGAAGAACGTCACTGGTTTCCAGGTCATTTAAAAAAAAACATTAGTTTCCGAATACAGTCGCAGGTATAAGCTAGTTTAGTCGTGCTAGCGAAGGAGGAGGCTGACCGCGCAAGGAGAGGCAACTCTCTTCCTCACGCCCCAGCCGCTGCGGGAGAAGCCTCGGGCGTCGGGGATCGCGTGCCGATCTCCGGCCACCGTAGGCGCGGGCTTGCGGACGGCCAGGGGTCGCTCACTGTCCGGTAAGGACCAGGCCTGGGTTGGCTGGCGGCGCGTCGTGTTCCACGCGCGCCTCAAAGAGACGTCCCCATAGAGCCATTGTCTATCGGGGTTGCGGGAATGTTCTAATGAGATACCGAAGCTCCGGAAGTTAAAGGCAGCTGAAGGAGCAGGGTGGGTTTTTAGTCAGTAGAAGTCTGACACTCCTTTCCGCACCACCCAGAGCGGGAGAAGTCATTCGATTTTCCCACCCGGAAAAAAGGTATAAGTATATAATAATATACCTTTATAATAGTTTACATTTAAAATAGTTATTGATTATTTTGTTGTTGTTTTTATTTCCTTTTTTTTGTTTTGTATGTTTGTTATAATTATAACTACAAAAATACTAACATGAAATACAACGTTGAAATGGGCCTGTGTCTAAAATAAAGATTTATCTTATAAGAAATGAAAGAATATAAAATAAGTACTCATTTATTTTGAATAGATATATTATGTTCTCTATACAGGGTGGCCCAAAAGTTGTGGATCAAACGCAACTAGGGGTTAGATGGGGTCATCAGCTGCAAAAAGTTGTTTTACGGGACGTTCTTAAAGTCAACCCCTGCAGAGTTATAATTTATTTTGTGTTTTTATGAGAAAATTTACATTTTTTTAACTAATTCTTATTAAAATTCAAAAAAATCTACATCCTGTATCTTTTTTATAATTTTTACTAGATTGGTACTGATGAGTCCTTGCGTTAGACATGCTATTTATGGTTGTTTATTGGGTGTGTTGAAGATAATATTAAGTTTTACGATTTTTTTTTCTCAAATCATAACTTTTTATTTACTTTGGACCCCACTGTGAAAGAAAAAATACTCTACCGAAAAGTGACCCTGTTTTACAAGTTTTGGCGCATTTAATAGGGATTCTGAAAAGGTATTACACATGGCTATGCGTGGCTTTGATATCTTTCAAGGACGATTATTCGTAACAAGGCCAAAGTTAACCCAACCATAAAACTCGGTTAGGCTTATTTAAAAATAAACTGGAACTAATACAATTAATGACAAAGACTCTCTGCCTCTCTTTTACACTAACCATTTAATCCTTTGTCAATAAAAGGCCGGTTCGCCCGTCAGTTCAGGTAGCGATATCTTTTCTAGGAAACAAAAGGCCGGGCCGGCCGGGGCGGGGGCCGGGAGATGCGCGTGAGCATGTTTCTTTAGAATGTTTAGTGTTCTTTAGTGATTCGCTTCCTGCCTGTGAGTACGCATGTGTTCTTTTTCTTGGTTTTACGACGACTTGTGATCAGTTTCTTTTCTTTGACCTACGCTTTGTTTTTCGGACTTGTGATAGATTGCCTACCTGTGACCAGTGCTGTGTGAATTGGACTGGATTCGGAATCGGACGGATTGGCTACAAAAGTGGACAGATGGCTGCTGCGAGGAGAGAATACACCCAACGGAAGTATGCAGAAATGTATTACCTGTATGGCTTTTGCGACGGTAATGCCCGGGCTGCTGCCAGGGAATATCGTCAACGCTACCCTAACCGTGATCGTTTTCCGGACTACAGGGTCTTTATGCGCGTACATAATTCGTACATGGAGGGAGTCTTACCCGGTCAGCATGCTCCGAGAGCAGGCAGACCAGTGTTGCAATTTGAAAATGAAGATGAAGTGCTGAGAGAATTAAGATTGGATCCTAGTATAAGTCAACGCCAAATATCCCGTAATCTCGGGATCCCAAGATCGACGGTACAACGTGCCATTAACAGAAACAAATATCACGCCTACCACGTGCAAAGGGTGCAAGCTTTACTGCTCGGTGACTATGAACCTAGAGTGCGGTTTTGGCGAGAGATGCTAAGATACCACAGAGAGGATCCGCAGTTCTTCAACAAGGTTTTATGGACGGATGAGTCAACTTTTAGAAGAATGGGAGTATTCAATATCCACAATCTACATTTTTACTCCAGAGTGAACCCCCATATCATAAGAAATGATCGATTCCAGCATCTGTTTGGTATTAACATGTGGGCTGGTATAATTGGCCAGCAGTTGGTGCTGCATGAAATGCCAGCAAGGCTGAATGGTGCTCAGTATTTAAATTTTTTGCAAAATTATTTAAACCATATTCTTAACGACGCTGAAGTTCCAGAAGAAAGAATAGCAGAAATGTGGCTGCAACATGATGGCGCCCCGCCTCACTACGCTCGAGCAGTTAGAGATCATTTGAATGAGCGCTTCCCCAACCGGTGGATTGGTCGAGGCGGACATATTGCGTGGCCACCCCGGTCGCCCGATTTAAATCCATTAGATTTTTTCTTTGGGGCTATTTTAAAGAAATAGTTTACCAAGGAGAGAACAAAAGCGAACAAGAACTACGACAAAAGCTCGAATTTGCTAGGGTACAAGTTACTAACAACAGAGGTGCATTCCGTAGGTTACGTAGGAATTTTATTAGACGGTGCAGATTATGTATTATGGTCAGAGGCAGGAATGTTGAGCAATTATTGTAAAATGTTTTGCTTAATAAAACAATTATTTCACAATCGTTGTTTTGTTTTTTCATCCTAGAAAGATATTAGAGCCACTCATGGTCATGTGTAATACCTTTTCAGAATCCCTATTAAATGCGCCAAAACTTGTAATACAGGGTCACTTTTCGGTAGAGTATTTTTTTTTTCACAATGGGGTCCGAAGTAAATAAAAAGTTATGATTTGAGAAAAAAAAAATCGTAAAACTCAATATTATCTTCAACACACCCAATAAACAACCATAAATAGCATGTCTAACGCAAGGACTCATCAGTACTAATCTAGTGAAAGTTATAAAAAAGATACAGGATGTAGATTTTTTCGAATTTTAATAAGAATTAGTTAAAAAAATATCAATTTTCTCATAAAAACACAAAATAAATTATAACTCTGCAGGGGTTGACCCCATCTAACCCCTATTTGCGTTTGATCCACGACTTTTGGGCCACCCTGTATATGGCTCGGAGCTCATTAGCTACCTTGATACAAAATGAGATAGTGAATATCAGTAAGGTGCGGTGTTGCAGAAATTTCGAGATGCATCTCCTTAACAATACTAGCATTTCATCAGAGAATGATACTCAAATTCTGCCAGTCTATCGAGGTCGCATGCCCGACTGGTCGCCGATGAGCACTTGATCGATTTGCCGTTAGGAAACAATATTACACATTGTACGGTGACTTGCAATACCTGTACTTAAAAGTTCACGCTTGCTAATTTTGTGACTGTGATTTCATTGCACTGACATATAATAATAATAATAATATTCCACGACTTTCACACAACGGCATCTAGTCCCAAACTAAGCAGAGCTTGTGCTATGAGTACTAGACAACTGATAAACATACATATATATTTCTAAATACATACATATTATAGATAAATTACACCCAGTCAAAGAACAAATGATCGTGCTCATCACACAAAAATTTGTCCTGGGTGGGAATCGAACCCACGACCTTGCGCATAGCAGTTAGGGATTATGAAGGACGTTGATTTTACTTGTGACTCTAATCCTAACGTTTTTGCCTAATTGCGGTGGGAGCGACTTCTAATCTGGCCACAAAAACTAATTAACGGTTGCCCACTTAAAAGGGTTGATAAGTTTAGGTATCTTGGAGATCTACTGACCCCTGGCCTGAATAACGATGCAGACATTGAAAGGGAGCGTAGGGCGTTGTCTGTTCGAACGAATATGATAGCCCGCAGATTTGCGCGGTGTTCGAGGAGTGTCAAAATTGCCTTATTTAGGGCTTTTTGCACGTCCTTCTATACTGACAATCTGTGGGTGGATTACACGTAGAAATAGAAACACTACGGCGCTCTACGCGTCCAATACAACAACGCGTTCGTTATGCTCTTGGGGCTGCCTCGCTTCTGTAGTGCGTCAGGGATGTTTGCCGAGGCGCGTGTGGATTGCTTCCACACAATCATGAGCAAGCGGTGCACATCCCTGTTGCGTAGGGTGCGGGGCAGCCGCAATAGTATCCTGAACGCCTTTGCAGAACGTTTTGACTGTCAGTACGTGAACCATTGCTGCATGGTTCACGTGCTGAGTAATGTTAAAATATTATTTTAAATTCTGTAAAATATGTAAGCTTTTTTTTTAACTATAAGATTTACTTTTTGTTTTCATTTAAATTAATTTGTATGATCCAAAGATGATTGAAATAAATAAATGATTGAATAGGGCAGATTTAGTAATTGGAAACCTAAAACAATAAATATATACATGCTCATGTATCCTGTTTTAAGAGCGCGTATTCGATTTAGAGTAGGTACAAAATTGCAAGAACGACGTAATATTTACGCACACTACAATAGTTAGTCAGTATGCGTAAGCTCGAACCTCGAAACCAAACGTTTTGATACTTTTATCTTAAATAATGATTTTGAGTTTATGTTCTAAATTGTTTTACTTGATCATTATTATATTACTCGTAGTACGCATAAACTTCAAGGGTGTGGTCAAATTTTAAAAAACAAATTTCACGACTGTACGTATGAGGTTTTCTGGAAATCATACCTGGGACAATGTATACCGTAACCGTAAATAAACCTTTTAACCGACTTCAAAAAGGGAGGTTCTGTATTCGAATGTATGTATTTTGTTGGAAAGCATATTTTACAAGAAAGGTTTTAGTACATAACACATCAGGTTCTGATAAAGATCTTCAGAGACAAGTGATGGAACTATTTAATTAAAAAAACTTCAAACTTCCAAAAAAGACTACTACACTACAAAGCGCAAAATAACCTTAGATTGTTTCATTTGGTGTCTAGTTCCGTTCAAAATAAGAGACCTTCTCACATGGCTGAAGTCGGTGCCAAGCCAATGAATACTTTTGATAGACATAGTACCTACGCCGCATTCTGGGGGACACCCGAGGTGATCAAACCTATTCATTTATCTTGGCACCGACTTCAGCCATGTGAGAAGGTACCTAGCTCTTATTTTGAACTGAATTAGACACCAAATGAAACAATCCAAGGTTATTTTTACACACTTTGTAGTGTAGTAGTCTTTTTTCGAAGTTTTGAAGTCGGTTCAATTTTATGTAAAAAAGTTTCTATTTTATGCTTTTTAGTGTATCATTGTTTGTGTTACTTGAGGTACCAACATACTCTTCGCACAATTATCTTTAATCGGTTAAAACAGAGAGTTTGCTCTATACGTCTTTTTTACCCACTAAAATGATACTTCAGACGTGATTCAGAAGCTGTGGTGATATTAATAGGCTATAGGATATGCTAAATAATACATAGAGGTACGAGGGCAGCAATCGCGGGAGATTTGCTGTTTTTAATTGAAGAGTTCCTTCACTTATCTCCGAAAATCTTCATCAGAACCTGATTTGTAATATACCAAAACCTTTCTTGTAAAATATGCTTTCAAACAAAGAAACGCTATCAAAATCGGATCAGTAGTTTCTGAGAAAATTGCGGATATACAAACATACATACATACTGGTCGAATACAGAACCTCCTTTTTGAAGTTGGTTAAAGACAGCAAATCTTCTGCGATAGCTGGCCTCGTACATCTATGTGATGTTTAGTATAATCAGCCTATTAATATATCCACTGCTGAAGAAGAGACCTTCCCTTCGGATAAATACCGTGTTTAACGAGAATGGGCTAGACATAAACCAATATGCAAGCCCAACACGGCTTAACGTGTCTTCCAAAGCATAGAAAATATCGATATAATAAGTTTTTATCACCCGCCTGATGACCGGCCACTGCGAAAACATTGCTTGGCTCATGGCTCAAATCTTAGACGAACGTGCTGAGCCGTTTACGCCAAGCTCCTTGAGTATTATTTACACCTTTCCAGAACATAAAATCACGTCTAAAACTCTTTAAACCGAGATTAAAATATGGGTTTATAACTGTGTGTAGGTAAGGTAAGTGTAGTAGTGTAAAGTTTGTGAGGATGTATGGATGGATGTTTTTTACTCTATCGCGCAAAAATTATTAAATAGATTTTAATAAAACTTTAAAATTAACATACGTCTTCCTTACAGCACAGACATCAAAGTACTATAATTATAGGCTATATAATTCATTAAGATCAGCGCGCAAAGCCGCTGCAAAAAGCTAGTTGAGTTATAAAATAAAACAAAATCGAAGATTTGATATTTTATTTCAATATCACACATTTTGTTGTCCATTGACAGAATTTTACTGGGATCAATCATCTCGGGCAAAAGACATTTATCTTAGAATTCGAACAGCTTACGTTCCATTTTGGTCACCCAAAATGCATCATCTCTTGGTATTATCCTTATGGTCTTCAATGGAAATTCATTTCCTGCGCACATTGTTTTTTTTTTGCAAACGTTTTTTTGGCTGAAAATTAATTACAATTTATAAGAAAAGCAACTACATCACTAGTTACACTTGATCTACCATACTGCTACAACATAGTGGCGATATCAGTGGATGTGGGTATAGTGGAATATAGACGATTTATAGGGTGGACTAGAGCGATATATATAGTGATAGTCATTCTCATCTGACATGAAACTGCTCTTGGATAGGAAAGTATCAGTCGTGGTTGGTATTAGTAGTTCCATCGGATTAAAAACAAATGTATGATGGCCTGTTCAGCATCTATGTTCATGCTGAATATAGACATTTTATTTCGACTAACAGACAATTTCCTTCATCAAACAGACAGACAAATAAACAAAAGAACATTAAGGTCAATAAAAATTGGCCAAGTGCGAGTCAGACTCGCCCATGAAGGGTTCCGTAGTAACTTTAATAAATATACTTAACATAATATATTTATTTGACAAAAAAAACCTTACAAATTTCTTAAAATCAGCTTATTTACAATTTTTACAACTACTCCAAATAACTTTGTTTTTCATAGTGTTTGTATCAATAACAAAATTATATTTGCGGTTTTATAAAATATACTGACACGATTCATACAAACACTATGAAAAACAAAATTATTTGGCGTAGTTACTACGGCATCCTTCATGGGCGAGTCTGACTCGCACTTGGCCAATTTTTTAGATGTTGTACGAACTGAACATTTGGCATATTAAACCATATGAAGTAAGACAAATTTCGTTCAAACCAATTTAAGGTGAAAATTTACATTAAGATCTACAGCATATATTTTTTTTAGATTATTCACTCTATTATTACAAAAGCTAGTGGGGGGTGGACACACATTTTACCAATATGGAAGCGTATATCTTTTAAACGATTAACTTTATGAAAAAGTGGTTTTAAAAACCTCAATGTTATTTTTAAAGACCTGTTTATAGATATCACACACGCATAGGTTTCATGCAAAAATATATTTTCAGTTTCAGTTCCATGTAAGGGGGGCTCCCTTTATTTTAAATATTTTTTATTTTTTTTCTTAAAATCAGAAAGCGGTTCACATAATACATCTACTTACCAAGTTTCAGATGTATAGTCCTAATAGTTTCGGAATAAAATGGCTGTGACATACGGATGGATGGACGGACAGACTGACAGACAGACAGGCATGACGAAACTATAAGAGTTCCGTTTTTGCCATTCGGCTACGGAACCCTAAAAAGCACCGTTTTGCACAACGACGATTTCATCACGATCCAGCTGCTCTGGAACCGGTGGGAAAATCATCAAATGACTCCCACTCTAGGTAAAGTGGAAGGGAGTATCAGACTTCTACTGAATAAAAACCCTAACTGAATAAAAGGAATATGGTATTCCTTCAGTTGCCCGTGTGGTCCCGGGCCGCGGTATCTTATTAGAATATTCCCGCAATCCTAGTAGGGTCCATTTGTTCTATTGCTGTTTTCGATAGTTTTACCGTACTCAATGCCATACGAAATTTGTTTTGTCTGAAAAAAAAACAACTGATAAAAATAAATAGGTACATAATACAAGTATTTTTATTTTTGTATTTACAGAATATGTATGATTATGTTACAAACATAAAAATACATACAGCCGAACATAGAATCGCCTCCCTATTGAAAATCGGTTCAAAAGTAAATAAAGACATGACTCACCTTTTTGCTTGTCTAGCGATAGCCAAAGTATTTTTTTTTTATTTCAAAATAAATTTCGTTTATAACCCATTTCTGAAAAAAGAAATATTAAATGTAACATATAAATTATTTTTGATTGAAATAATAATTATTGACATCATTTGTTGTACACAAACATGTTAAAAAGGATTATTAAATAAATTTAGTATATACAAATAATTACCTGTAGATAACGTTTTTCAAAATTACTTACCGAATAAACAACAGTAGTTGCTCAAGTATCAATACTATTGTGTCGCACTATGACTCACCGACACTATGTATGTTTATGCGAGCAAGCGGCGGGCGGCGGGAAAAAAGTGATACATCCTGTCGTTGGGAGGACCCGGCACGAACTGATTGGCAACGGATTGCGCGCGATGATTTATAGTGTTTTTAAAATAATTTTCTAAAATAATTGAGTACATGAAATTGACTGAAAAAAAAACGGTGTATTTGGCAATACGTTTATTTTCATAAAATAAATAAATATTAGTTATGTTTCTATTCTAAACTCGGTTAAAAAAATGTTAAAGCGAACCGATTTTGCATTATTTAAAAATTGTTTATTTAATATTAAATTGCCATATTTTCGTAATTGGGCTTCGTAGTGCACTTTAAGACTATGTATGCTATTAGACAAGCAGATAAAATAAAATGTGTTAGCACGTTATCATGGTTTTTTTCGGTCTGAAAGATAACTCTGACGTCTATTTGTGAAATCACTTTGACGAGATTGCCTTCGTATTAAAAAACTGTCAATAAAAAAATTAATTTTACATCGTAGTGCACTAAATCAAGACTTTGTCTTTCTATAACCGTAATAAACTATGAGTAAGCTGCTAACATCATTACGATATAGCTCTTGAAAAACACGAAAACGCGTTGTTTTCTTCGCGAATGGAATACACGCTCTTAAGTTCAAATGATATTAAATAAATAATATAATTATTTTTTTCACAATAACATGTCATTTTTGCAATAAAAAATTACCATTACCATTTTATTTTCTCATTAGATGATAAATCGCATTTGTAAGTAATCGATTGAGCAGCAAAAAATCGTGCTAGGAAATTAAATATTGGTAACTTTATTCAATAATAATATTTCAGGTTAATTTATATTCATTAATTTACTAAGGTACTAAGATGCGGCCATATTTTAAGCCTGGACAACTTCAGAATCTGTTTAAAGTACAGGTCCGATCCTACGTGGAGTATTGCAGTCACTTGTGGGATGGCTCAGCAAAATATCAACTTACTGTACTGGACTCGATTGAGAGCATAGCTAATTTGAAAGACCTAGAGGCGACGAGATGCTAGTGGACAAGCTTCACAGCCTGGCTAATCGGCGGAACGTTGCTTGCCTGTCAGTTTTCTACAGTTTGTACTACAGGGAGTCCGCGCAGGAGCTCCATGACCTGATCCTTCCATCTCCCTTTCACTACCTACTGTCTACCCGTCCACTGCTAGGTACCATCCACACTTGGTTGATATTTCGTCTTGTCGTACCAAGCGTTTCTCCTCCACATTTATTGTGCGCATAGCCAAGATGTGGAACTTTCTGCCGGTTTCTGTGTTCCCTGCCGCTTATGACCTTTCAGCCTTTAAAGCAAGAGTGAATAGGCATCTTCTGGGCTCGCTCGTTCCATCGTAGACCTCATCTATCGCTTCCATAAGTCGAGATATATTCCATAAGAGAGAAAAACCAAAAACTTCGTTTATCAGTTTATTATTTTTAGCACCATAAAGTTTTTTTAGCAGTCTTCGCAAAATGGAAATAAAAAATATATCAGTCAATAATCAAGATATTTATTTACTGATAGGCAACTAAAGCTAATAAGCTATAAGTTACTAACAGTTTATAGATTGTATAGTCCAAAAAAAATATTATGAAGGCTCGTGTATATTAATACACCCAACTATAATTAACACCTGTAATAAAAACATCAGAATAACATTTTCTTTCCCAACATTAAAGTGCAGTGTCGAAATCGTTTCAAGTTCACCGAGTGTAAACGCACAGAGTCCATTATCTTTACGCACTAGTTATATGTATGTTTAATTTAACGATTTGTAACTGTGGATGTGGGGCGAAAATCTTTAAATAATACACACATTTAGTTACATTTTTATTGTACTTTGTAAACTTTACAGTAAAGGACGATTTAATGCTTATTGATTAACATTTATAAAAGGGTTTCGGCATCTCAGTGACATCAGAACAATAACTACTGAATTCAGACTCAGGACCACCTAGTTTGCGGGTGCCATCCCTATTAGAATGAACTAAGTTCATAAATTAATGTAAGGTTGGTCTATGGATAGGATGGGCCATATCAAGCTCGTTAAGTCGTTGGTCATTTTTACATCTTTGATAGTCGTAAATCTGGCACTGGTTTCACCAATCGTATTGTATTCATATAGGCGGACGCTCCATGTAAAACACTAGTACTCACTTGCATCCGGATACACTGGGAGCCGACCAACATAGTTGGGAAAAGCCTAAGCAGATGACAACAATCCTAGTTTTAAGCAATGTCAAAAGGTTTTTATTATGTATCAGTAAATATGATTAATATTATTAGTGGTTGGTCTTTATAAAAACACTCGTTCTGGAGTGTATTGCCCCTGCATAGCCTTGTCCCATCTATATTGGGAGCGACGCTTCCTGTCTTTATGTAACTGAACCTGTATTTTACGTGTAGCGATATCAAAGACTATAAAACCATTTGACCGCGCATACAGTGCCCCGACGCGCGACGCACGAAAACTATGAGTCTTTGCTCTTATATATTGGCTACGGTACACGAGCCATTTTAGTTGTGACCAAGTATTAGACCTGTGTGCATGCTAAACAATTACAAATTTTAAAATTTTGTATCCAATTTATATAGCATAATAATGCTTTCATGCGCGTTGAAGTGGAGTGGAAAACATTCCCAGACATCTAGATACTAAATGGATGACATCATGGGCGTACCCAGCTTCTGATCTAGGGGGGGCAAGTCAGATTTTTTAGGTCGGATCGTCCGCGGCCGTTTTGTCATACACACTACACAAATACACCTACATGAAACATTAGGTATATGTAGTGTAGTGTGTAGGGCAAAAAGCCGCAAATGATCCTGCTTTATAGGTAGTTAAATAAATAAAAGTAAATTTGACTATGCATGCATTTTTATTATATGTAAATCGCTTCAACTTTAAAAGTAATTTTCGAGGAACTTCTGTAAAACGGTTTATAACGTCTTTCGTAAAAGAATCGCCCATACTGTTTACAAGTTTTGTATGTATTTTTTTTTTTAACGTGGTAAAATTATCAAATAAGTCCTCCCATCCCGGGCAGGGTGGGAGGGACTGTCAGACTTTTACTGACTAAAATCCACGGTGTTCCTTCAATAACCCTTTACGTACCGGGGTCACGGTAATGGGATAAGTCCCACGACCCCGGCAGGCTTCGGCCCTCTACAGGGGGGGCCTCGTCATCTTGCTGACGCTCTTTGAGGCGCCGTCGATCCGGGCATGGTCCATGGTCGGACAGCGAGTTGCCCTTTACTCGCTGTCCGCATGCCCGCGCCTACGGTGGCCGGAGATCGTCGGCCGACGTCCGACGCCGTGGGCGTCTACCACTGCGGCTGGGCTGGAGGGAGGACGCCATCCTCTCCCTCACGCGGCCCGCCTCCTCCTTCGGAAGCATGACTGCTTCGCAGAAGGAGGCGACCGCTTCCCACTCCCTCTCGCCCCGCAGCATGGCCTCGACCAATGCCGGGCGCGAGAGCTCTCCGCCTATCGCCGCCGTGAGGACACGAGGACACACAGGCGTTTCTTCCTTTCCCATCAGACACAGGTACCTCCCGAAACTTCCGTGTCCGGTGAGGACCTGTGTCATGCGGTAGGTCAGGACGCCGTGACGCCGATCTAGCCACTCCTCAAAGAGGGGTCTTACCGCCGCAATTGCGGCATGCCCGTTTTTATGTACACTTAGCAAACAAAGTCCATTTAACCTGTCTTCAATCATTGTTGATCTCAGCCACGTTTTCACGTGTCTAAGTCACAGAATAAAGATGGACAGTATAGAAACTAAGCCTAGTTGACGACATAATTCCATATGTCCCACTCTTATGATTTTTGGTAATATTCTTATTAGTATAGAACAAAAATGTATAAAATTTGCAATTATTATCTCAAATATTTTTGACTTAGAAAAAAGTCATCACAAATCAAACAAAAATACTAACTGAACTTAACCATTGTTATTTAATACATAATCGTTATTATTTTGAGAACCTGTAATGCATAAATAATATTCTTGCAGGTGCATTTATTGCTTATAGTTTTTTTTGCACATATGATTTAATCATTTTAATTTTACTTTACCCCTTGTACGTTTTTCTTGTCTCTCTGGTATATGTTCCGAAATTGCTACGGGAATGTATGTTTTCCTGGTGGCAATATAATTTACCCATAATCCTTCTCCTAACTGCAATATAAAATCTACCTTAAATTTTGCTATTATTAATTATTCTATACATATATACATGCATTTATACCGGCAAAATCTAACAAATTATAAAACTAATCAACTGGCTAGAAGGCGCCTTTATAGTATATTTACGACTCATTTGATCTACGACATGAAGACTACAGTACAGATGAAGAACTAGAACTACTTCCCGATACATATCTAATTATCGTCATAGGATTCCAAAGGTTCACCATACGATTTGTCCTCCAAACTATTCATACAAGCTACAATTTCGTGCTGATTCATTATTTTATGACTTTTAGTAAAAACAACAATAGCATGTAAGTTGTACTCTTATAAAAAACAAAACATGTGCTCTTTACAAACAGTTGTTAGCTTGTTCAAATTCATGTTTTAATTTCAAATAAATATTACGCATTTTCTAGATATATTTGCTTCATTCATTAAAAACCAAGTTGTGAATTCGACTAAAACTTATCGATTATTACGGAGGTTTGGATTTAATTATAAAAATTGTATTATTTTAATACCCAAGTATAATATCCACTGTAGGTGTCAACTGTCAAAGAACAAATTATTATTAATTTAACAAACTTATAAATGTATTTATTATGGCAACTGAATATGTTATTTTACTTTGGCAACACTTAGAAATGACGGTGAAGGCAATGTTGTTATTTCTGGGTGGGGAAAAAGTCATTTTTGAAATTGTAAAATTAGTAATAATTTAGCGATTGGCGATAAGCAAGTCGGTTGAATGTCAGTATTTCGTGTGTGCATTAAAGTTATTTTGTACAAAGAACATTGTTTGGACTTGAAAAAAATAGCAGCGTTTAACAATTCAGAAGCAGGGATAACCCCAGGGAATTCTGGTGTAGCTATTGCTACCACCCTGGTGTGATCATACGTCCACAATAAGAAGCAGGGATAACCCCAGGGAATTCTGATGTAGCCATTGCTGCCACTTTGGTGTGATCATAAGTCCACAGTTAGGTACGTAAATAGTTAATTAATTATTCTAAATGATTTGTGTTCGTGTGATTTTTATTGAAAGTGTGACAGTAGAATTCTATCCATAGTGATATTACAATACTGCAGGTAGAACATATCAATAATGAATAAATCTTAATGAGACGTTATCTAGAATATCATATGGCAAGGTGTAATCTAGTTACTGATTACTAACTACAACTACATTTTGTAGTTAGTAATCCTTACTGGCTGCGACCGTATTTTGCGGTGGGTAATCATAATAATGGATTACATGAAATAATCTTAGTAAAAAAAAAAATGATTTCTGGCTGCGAATTGTGGTTGCGATTACGTGATTACTTTTTATAGCTACGTTTAACTTTAAACTATTTCGTTTTTTGTGTTTTACATGCAAACAATATTGTAGCTCCTACAATATAGTATGATTATTTTCTATTAACAAATTTAAAATAAAATCGTTTTTTTTCTATTACCAATTTGTTTAGATTGACATTTTTAAATTCGTTATTTTTTTCTAATATAATGTCCGATTTGAATAATTCAAAAATAAATAAATATACGTACACATCTAGGTCTTGTTCATATAAATAAATCGATAATAAAAATATGAAAAACTTTTAAGATGGTTTTTCATACCGGTCCAGGTTTACAAATAATTTTGTGGTTATATAGAATTACTTCAATTTGCTATTGATTAATTAACGAATACTTGTAAATATTAACTTTTGAATATATTTACTTACAAAACAAGATATTCTTAGATCTAAAGTGATCACATTAACGATTACTTTATGTAACTTAATTGCTGGGGTTGGATTACATGTAATCATAGCTACTTGTAGTTAACTACTTTTAGTTGTAATTATTTTAGATTACAAAATAGTGGTTGGCTATGCCCTATACTGGTATTCACTGAAAGGTGTCGGTGAACCCTGGTTTTGTGTTTGTGTGATGTCCCCTCCAAAGGATAGTGAAATCAACTTTATTCCACTTATAGGTATAGAACAAACATGATTACATGGATGCGTATGATAGATATTTTTCTGCCCTCCCCTCAGACATAATTAATTTAATAAAACATAGGAGGCAAATAATAATTTCAATTATCATATTATTACCTGATTTTAACTTGATAAAATGTTTACATTCAATGAAATAGGTACTCGTTGTTTTAATTGCTTTTTTCAGACCGTTGGACAGTGTACATTGTACAATTTGGTGAAGATGTCCAGCAACCGGTCAGAGAAGTCCACCGGGAGTCATCACAGCATTGTGCTGGGAGGGCCCTTGAGACGCAGCCGATATCGGACACGTGTTGAAGACTTGAAGCAAAATCGTCGCTCACCATCTGCGCCCAGGCGAATCCATCGCTCACAAGCATCGCCCCGCACCGATGGTCGTAGCTCCGAGCGGCGCAGATCCAGAAGATCACCTCCAAGGGTTGAGTCGCACTCAAGAAGTGGAAGCAGGTCAGTCGTAATATCTCCATTGCAGCGTCGTACATCGCGTACGCCATCAACAGACACGAAGATTTATGAACAGACCAATAGTTTGCAAACTCCTCCTAGAGAAAGCACTAATAGATCTCGAAGTCCAGTCAGGTCTGGTATAAAGGAAAGATTTACATCTGTTACGCCACAGCCTCCATCTATCGATGTTAATAATGTTTTTACTAAAATGTATCAAAGAGTCCTTACAATCCATCTTAGCCGTAGCCCCACAGAGTAAAGAAAGGTTTGCTAATAATAACGTAGTTCCAGAATTCGATTCTAAATCGAAAAACCAAACCATTGTTACTTGGTTGAATAAAGTCAAAGAATGCTCTGAGATCTATGGCTGGGATAGTCAACAGACCGCTCACTATGCGCTCACAAACTTAGTTGGTACTGCAAAAAAAGTGGTACGAAGGACAGTCATCAATATTGCTTCCATGGGACGAATGGGTCGAAAAACTTAAATCTGCTTTTCCGTCTCATGAAAATTATGGTAATTTGCTTACGGAAATGTTGGCTATAAGGGCAAAATTTGGAGATGATTTAGAATCATACTATTATGAAAAGTTAATAGCCTTAAATCGGTGTAATATAGTGGGTAGGAATGCTGTTGACTGCATTGTTTACGGAATAGATGATAGATCGGTTCGGTTCGGAGCAGAGGCAGTAGGTTTTAGAGATGCCGATAAACTACTGGGCTGTCTGAGGGGCGTCAAACATGAGCAATTAGATAGGTCCAATAAGAAACCGGTACGTCCTGTAAACGAAACACGTAAACCTGTAAAAAATAATTTGGTTAGAGTCTTAACATGTTATAACTGTCATGAAACGGGCCATTATGTATCAGGATGTAAAAAACCTATTGTTAAGTGCCAAAAGTGTAAACGCATTGGTCATGATGATCCTAAATGCAATAGGAGCGTTTGGGTAGATAGAGCCGAAGTTAAGACGTTATGACTAGATAATAGTATTGACTTAGGAGTAGACAAAAAAATTATTAAGGGTGTTAACGTTAATAATGTACAGTTGACAGGGTACGTAGATTTTGGTAGTCAGTGTACTTTGATAAAAGAATCCGTCATGGAAATAATTGTACCACGTGAAAAATGGCAAGTGAATAATTTGCCATCTCTAAAAGGTTTTGGTAATACATACGTGAGTGCTTTAGGTAAAAGTAATATTTCATTAATGATTGACAATGCTAAAGTGTATGTCGAGGCAGTTGTCGTTCCCGATAGTTTTTTAAACTATGATCTACTTATTGGACAGACTGCTACGGAGCAACCCCACATGTGGGTATTTAAATCTGATACAAAATTGATAATAACTGATAAACGAATAAATAATTATACACGACTTACTTTAAAATCTGTGTAATCCGTGTAGAAATTGGTACCTATAAAATCAAAGATGGTAGTGGTCATTTAACAATCCTAAACTATGACAATAGGTTAATTCAATTTAAAGAAGGCCAAGTCTTGGCTCGTGCTATTCAAATTAATAATAATATTAAATGCATTAATAGGATACAAAAGGTTCAAAACCACGGCGGCAAATCTCCATTTACATTAGATGACCTCAATATTGATGACAATTTGGAAAACAATCAGAAGCTTCAATTGTTTAATACTTTGAACCAATACCACGATTGTTTTGCCAAAGACTTGTCCGAACTAGGTCAGACCGCTATCGCGGAAATGGATATTCGGTTAGCAGATACAGAACCAGTCGTTTATCGACTATACAAATTAAGTCTTTCAGAACGGGAACAAGTTAGGATGATGGTTGAAGAACTCTTAAAATATGACATCATAAGAGAGTCCCAATCTCCATACGCGAGTCCTGTTTTGTTAGTGAAAAAGAAAACTGGTGATAAGCGGCTCTGTGTGGACTATCGCGCCCTGAATAGGAAAACAATTAAGCAACATTATCTGTTGCCTCGTATTGAGGACCAGATTGATCGTTTGGCAGGGAATAAGTATTTTTGTGCTTTAGATTTGGCCTCTGGCTATTATCAGATTCCACTGACTGAAGAGAGTAGGAGTAAAAGTTCGTTTGTAACACCCGACGGACAATTTGAATTTAATAGAATGCCTTACTCCCTAACCTTCCGGCTGTTTTCTAGAGAACTATCAATTTGGTCTTAGGCAATTTACGCTATAATATTGCATTAGTTTACATGGATGATATCTTAGTACCCAGTAGCTCATTTGAAGAAGGTATCAAAAGATTAGAAATCGTGCTTCAAAGGTTTAGGGAGGCAGGATTAACGTTAAAGCCGCAAAAATGTTATTTCTTTCAAAATCACGTTAACTACCTAGGTTTTGACATTTCCAACGAAGGTGTAAGACCAGGTCTTAAGAAAATTGATTGTGTCAAAAACTTTCCTAAGCCTAAAGACGTACACAATGTCCGACAGTTTATTGGCCTAGCTAGTTTTTTCCGTCGTTTTATCAGAGGTTTCGGTGAAATAGCTCGTCCCCTTACAAAATTGCTTAAGAAAAACTCTGTTTGGGTTTGGTCACAAGCTCAAGAAGATGCGTTTGGTAAATTGAAAAGTGTACTTGTTTCAAGGCCCGTACTAGCGTTATATAACCCTAAACTTGAAACACAAATACATACAGATGCAAGCAAACAGGGGAAGGGGAAGGCAAAAAGGGAGCGTTTTATTACAAAAGCAAACCGATGGTGTTTTCAAACCGGTAGCTTATTATAGTAGACAGACTTCCCCTGAAGAGTCCCATTTTTCATCGTACGAGTTAGAGACTCTTGCAGTCATTGCAGCGCTAGTAAAGTTTAGAACGTACGTGCTTGAGTTAAGCTTCACTATTGTAACAGACTGTAACTCGCTCAGGGCAACGTTTTTAAAACGAGACATGATACCAAGAGTTCAGCGATGGTGGAGTTTGATTCAGGAGTATGACTGTAACATAGTATATAAATCTGGTAAAGGCATGATTCACGTTGATACATTGAGTAGGAATCCAACTACGGAAAATACAGGGATAATTCAGGCTATTGACACTTTCGAGATTATGACGATAACCGATGATTGGTTAACGACAGTACAGTTAGAGGACTCTAAGATACAACGCACTAAGAAAATTCTTTCTGATAACGAATTCGATGACTTAGTAGAGATACGTAAAAATTTCGTTCTTAAACGCGAGAGAGTGTATAAAGTAACTGAGGATGGATTAAGATGGGTGGTGCCGAAGGGCTGTAGGTGGCAAATACTCCACAAAAACCACGATGAAATAGGCCACTTTGCGTTTGATAAGACATTGGATAAAATAAAACAACATTATTGGTTTCCTCGTATGCGTAAGTTTATCAAAAAGTATGTGAATGCCTGTTTAGAGTGTGCTCATAATAAATTGCCGGCGGAAAAAAGCAGGGTTTCTTGCATCCTATAACTAAACTGCGCCCTTCCACACCATTCATGTTGATCATGTTGGTCCATTTGTAAAGTCAAAAAGAAAAAAATTGTTACATTTTAGTGATTGTAGAATCGTTCACAAAATTTATTGCTTTGAAGGCGGTTAAAAATACGAAGTCCACTTCTACCATCACGGTCCTTAGGGATTATTTTGGGACGTTTGGTTTACCAAAACGACTAATTAGTGATAGAGGCACGTCATTTACGAGTTCAAAATTTAAAAGTTTTCTTACGGAAGTAGGAGTTCGTCACATAAAGAATGCCGTTGCTTCACCTAGAGCGAATGGCCAAGTGGAGTGATATAATCGAACAATTTTAGACTCTTTAGCTTCGCAAAATCATGGTAAGGATGAAAGACTTTGGGATGATCGATTATTACAGGTACAATGGGGACTAAACAATACTGTAAACAAAGGCACGGGTAAAACACCCTCCGAGGTTTTGTTTGGGTTAAGGCTGACTGGGGTCAATGAAGGTAGTCTGGTTTCAGAAATAAATGATCACATAGTTGAAAACACACCTAACGAAAATGAAATTAGCACAAGTTATGAAAATTTACGTAAGATTAGGGATGAAGTAGATAAGCATACGAAAGAGTCACAAGTAAAACAGAAGAATAGGTATGATAACAAAAGAAAAAAACCATTAGAATTCAAAGTTGGGGACTTGGTTAGAGTGGAAAGAGCATCACATACTGTAGGTAAAAGTAGCAAATTATTATCGAAATGTTCAGGGCCATACAAAGTAACAAAAGTTTTAGATCACGATAGATATGAGGTAGAAGATACGCCCATTACAAAAAAAGGGGTCTGCAAAGTATAAGGGTATATTCTCTATCGATAAAATACATCCTTGGCTTTGTTTTAATAATAATGATAGCGAATCGTCTACTAATGAGAGTACTGATGATTAATAAAATATTATAATGTGGATATTTAGATGAACCTATATAACTGTGAATATTTATTGCGTGTAGTAATTAGTGAATATAAAATAATTTAATGAAATTCCTTATTATGAAGGATAAAACATACTTTTTGAGTAAAAGAAAAAGAAATAATGAAACAGTGCATGAGAAATGATGGGTTTATTAGTTATAATTAGTGTTGCCCAAACGAGAGTCTCGCAAGAGTCTTGCAGTTAGCGATTATCCTATTGCTATTTATTAAACGGTAGTTGAGATCTCAGAACAATGTTACAGAGTCTGTTACATTGTTCTGAGATCTCAACTACCGTTTAATAAATAGCAATAGGATAATCGCTAAGTGCAAGACTCTTGCGAGACTCTCGTTTGGGCAACACTAGTTATAATATGTATTTTGTTTAGAAAAATGATTTGTGTTTATATACTTTACAAAAAAAAAGTGCGAAGTACGCACATTGCATACTTAAACTGCTATGTGCGTGAGTCCGTGAATATTAATTGTGTATAGTTTTTAGTAAATAGTTTAATAATAAAGTTCCTTATTATGAAGGATAGAACATACTTTGTATGAAAAAAAGGGTAATGAAACAATGTATGAGAAATGATTTGAGTTTATTAGATATATTTTTGTTTAGAACAATGATTGGTTTTTTTATACTTTTCCTAAATTAAAGTGCGATGTACGCACATTGTACACCTACACTGCTATGTGCGTGAGTGTAGAGACAGAAGTACTTGGAGTGCTATGTGCACGTAGTCATGTTAACCCATACACTGCTATGTGCGTGAGTGTAAAGACAGAACTACCTGAAGTGCTATGTGCAGGTAGTCATGTTAATCCATACTCTGCTATGTGCGTGAGTGTAGAAACAGAACTACCTGAAGTGCTATGTGCACGTAGTCATGTTAATCCATACACTGCTATGTGCGTGAGTGTAGAAACGGAACTACTTGAAGTGCTATGTGCACGTAGTCATGTTAGTATATACACTGCTATGTGCGTAAGTGTAGGGAGAACTCTTTTGAAGTGCTATGTGCACATAACGTTGCACATAAGCCGCTATGAGCGAACACAATTTTTGGAGTGCTCAGTGCACAATAATTAACTTAGTTTTTTTAGTTCAGTGCAGTTACTATCTACCTACCTATCTACTTTTAAACCGACTTTAAAAAAGGAGGAAGTTCGAAAGGTTTTTCTTCTGTGTGACATGCATGTTTTCATTTAAGATTTCCGAAGATTCCAGAATTAAAATTACAGTGGATAGATAAGGTTACTAGGGAATATTGGTTTCTAGTTTTTTTTTTATTGATATAATGTTGAGAAGAGTCAAATTGTGAAAATAAGATACTTACATATTTTTTATTTTTAAATTGACAGGCCCGTTGGTATAGTGGTCATTGGCCCTGACTGCTATGCGCAAGGTCGTGGGTTCGATTCCCACCTAGGACAAATGTTTGTGTGATGAGCACGGTCATTTGTTCTTTGTCTGGGTGTAATTTATCTATAATATGTATGTATTTAGAAATATATATGTATGTTTATCAGTTGTCTAGTACCCATACCACAAGCTCTGCTTAGTTTGGGACTAGATGGTGTTGTGTGAAAAAGTTGTGGAATATTATTATTATTATTATATATTCAATCTTTTTAGGCTTCGAATAGTATGGTGGACTCTAATACTAATTAACTTGGGCCTTAATTAAAATGTTTTTACTATGGGATTTTTACTCGGTATTTTTACAATGTTCACATCAATTTGATCGATATCGACTACTTTCTCTTAATAAAGTAGACCAATCCCTAACCAGGTATATTTACGCAACTTGACCACTTACAGCTCTGCATTTCTCTCTCCCGCCCGACCCAAAACAGTGAGTCGTGTTCTTCAAAGAAATCGGCCTATACGCTCTTTAGTAGCGATAGCGACTGCCTTTCTCATCTGATTCATAACTCAGAAATTGGCAGATACGATACTGTTTTAATTATTCTAGTTTTATTTTCTTGGGTTCGCGATTTCTGGCTTGATTAATTAGTAAGAGTAATTTTATAACGGGCCTGCTCCAGTGCCTGAATATTTTTATACCGGATCGCTGTATGTTCTGAAACCGCTATGTGTTCTTATGTGTGGAGGTGAAGGCGCCCGCCACTGCTGACCATACCAATAGCCAGAACCAACCTATTCGCTAAAACACTCTTTATTCACCTCTTGAGACATCAGTACCATCAACGAAACTGATTTAAAAATGGATGTATTCACATGATCTTTTATTGTTCTTTAAATATTTATTTATGAGTGACAGTACTATCGCATTCAGTTTTAAGTACCTGTAACAATAGTTTCAGGAAGATAAAAATTAAATTTATTTATTTATTTAGTTGTAAATGTAGTAAATAACATTCGGGTACTATAACTTTTTAAGGCGATACCTCTAGGAGTAAGCTTCTTGTAGCGATATAACCGTCCAGTCATTTCTTATACTAATAATACTGGGTGGGCCATGAATTAGTTAACATTTGAAAAAATCGTATAAAAAAAACCATTTAACATATTTTAGAAATCGTTTATTTACGAGAAAGCTAATTAGTTGTAATTTATTTTTTAAAAATTATTTCGTCTAAATGACCACCGTTTCGGTTTTTGCACTCATCTAAGCGAGTCCTAAAGTTTTCGAATACTCTTCTGCAAAGAGACCGCGAGATCGCCGACATCTCTTCGATGATTTTTTCTTTAAGTTGACGCAGTGTATTCGGTTTATCAATCTAGACACGACTCTTTAAATAACCCCATAAAAAGAAGTCTGCTGGTGATAGATCTGGACTTCTGGGTGGCCATGGGATGTCACCCCGTCTGGATATCAGCTTTTCTGGAAACATGTCTTTGACCACCGGCAAGGACTCGTTCGATGTGTGACACGTGGCTCCATCTTGTTGAAACCATGTGTTACGATTATAGCCAGCAAATTCCAGTAGCATCGGTGCTAAGAACTCCCGTAACATTTTCACATACTCGGCAGAAATAACAGTAACTGAACGGCCTCGAGAATCTTCAAAAAAGTAAGGTCCGATGATTCCTTTTGCTGAAATTGCAGCCCATACAGTTACCTTAGGAGAGTGAAGTGGCCTCTCATGTTTAGCTTTAGGATTTTCGCTGCTCCAATACCTGCAATTCTGTTTGTTTACATGTCTATGGTGGAAATGGGCTTCGTCAGAGTATAAGATGTTGTGAAAATTACTGAATCGAGTTAACATTGTTTCGGCATATGACTTACGCAAATTTAAATCATTAGGGTTTAGTTCTTGCACTAGCTGGATCTTATATGGATGTAATTTCAAATCTAATTTCAAAATACGGCGTAATGATGTGCAGGATAATCCTAATTCAGCCGAACGTTTGCGTGTCGATAAATCTGGATCACTTCGAACAGAAGCGGAAACTTGCTGCACGTTCTCTTCGCTCCGAGAAGTCCGCGGGCCGCCGGTTTGTTTCACATTTCGGATTCGTATAGAGGAAGCTCGGTAAAGTAAAAACCATTTTTCAAAGTCGCCCCCCTTGCCCCCTTCTCACCCCTTTAGGCGGATCTCGGAAATAAAGAGACTTGGAACATTTTTTTTTTCAGATTCATTTAGAGGGGCAATGCTTTAGTCGAAATAATTGTGCCACCCCCCCATCACCCCCCCCCCCCCCACCATATTTTTTTTTTTTTCAATTTGACACCACAAGCACGCGAGGTGCTTGCACCTCGCGAAACACGCAAATACTCAACCCCCCCATCTCCCCCATCACCACCCCCTTTTTTTTTTTTCAGAAGCACGCGAGGTGCTTGCACCTCGCGCAACACGCAAATACTAAACCCCCCCCATCACCCTCCTTTTTTTTTTTTATTTTCACAAGCACGCGAAATGCTTGCACCTCGCGCAAAACGCAAATACTAGTTATTATACTATATAAAGCTAAATTACCACTGACTCACTGACTGACTCATTGACATAATTGTTCTCCCAGATGGTGGATGGGGAGGTGGGTATATTTTGACAGATTCGTAAACAAGTAACTTTCAAACCTACGGGAAAAGTGCCAAACCTCCCCTTTTCCCCCCCCTTTCTCCCCCCTCCCTATCGTATCTCGGAAACTACGAGACCCGTATTTTTTTTTTTACGGATTCGTGTAGAGGAGGCTCGGTAAAGTAAAAACCCTTTTCACCCCCTTTAGGCGGATCTCGGAAATTAAGACACTTGGAAGATTTTTTTTTTTCAGATTCATTTAGAGGGGCAATGATTTAGTCGAAATACTTGTGCAACCCCCCCCCCCATCTCCCCCCATCACGCCACATTTTTTTTTTTTTTTTTCACAAGCCTCGAGGTGCTTGCACCTCGCGCAACACGCAAATACTAAATCCCCCCCTGCACCCCCCCCCCCATTTTTTTAATTTTTTTTTTCACAAGCACGCGAGGTGCTTGCGCCTCGCGCAATACGCAAATACTAAACCCCCCCCCATCTCCCCCCAACACCCCCCCCCTTTTTAACCTTAACTAGTATTTGCGTGTTGCGCGAGGTGCAAGCAGCACCTCGCGCAACACGCAAATACTAGTTATTATACTATATAAAGCTAAATTACCACTGACTCACTGACTGACGCATTGACATAATTGTTCTCCCAGATGGTGGATGGGTAGGTGGGTATATTTTGACAGATTCGTAAACAAGTAACTCTCAAACCTACGGGAAAAGTGCCAAACCTCCCCTTTTCCCCCCCTTTCCCCCCCCTCCCCTATCGTATCTCGGAAACTACGAGACCCGTATTTTTTTTTTACGGATTCGTGTAGAGGAGGCTCGGTAAAGTAAAAACCCTTTTCACCCCCTTTAGGCGGATCTCGGAAATTAAGAGACTTGGAAGATTTTTTTTTTCAGATTCATTTAGAGGGGCAATGATTAAGTCGAAATACTTGTGCAACCCCCCCCCCCCCATCTCCCCCCATCACCCCCCCCACCTTTTTTTTTTTTTTTCACAAGCCTCGAGGTGCTTGCACCTCACGCAACACGCAAATACTAAACCCCCCCCCCCCATCTCCCCCCATCACCCCCCCCTTTTCTTTTCACAAGCACGCGAGGTGCTTGCACCTCGCGCAACACGCAAATACTAAACCCCCCCATCTACCCCATCACCCCCCCCCATTTTTTTTTTTTCACCTGCACGCGAGGTGCTTGCACCTCGCGCAACACGCAAATACTAGTTATTATATTATATAAAGCTAAATTACCACTCACTGACTGACTGACTGACTCACTCATTGACATAATTGTTCTCCCAGATGGTGGATGGGGAGGTGGGTATATTTTGACAGATTCGAAAACAAGTAACTCTCAAACCTACGGGAAAAGTGCCAAACCTCCCCTTTTCCCCCCCTTCTCCCCCCCCCTATCGTATCTCGGAAAATACGAGACCCGTATTTTTTGTTTTTTACGGATTCGTATAGAGGAGGCTCGGTAAAGTAAAAACCATTTTTCAGTCGCCCCCCCCCCGCCCCCCTTCTCACCCCCTTTTGGCGGATCTCGGAAATTAAGAGACTTGGAACATTTTTTTTTTCAGATTCATTTAGAGGGGCAATGCTTTAGTCAAAATACTTCTGCAACCCCCCCCCCATCACCCGCCTTTTCTTTTTTTTTTTTCACAAGCACCAGAGGTGCTTGCACCTCGCGCAACACGCAAATACTAAACCCCCCATCTCCCCCCATCACCCCCATCCTTTTTTTTTTCTTTTTTCACAAGCACGCGAGGTTCTTGCACCTCGCGCAACACGCAAATTCTAAACCCCCCATCTCCCCCAATCACCCCAACCCTTTTTTTTTTTTCACAAGCAGGCGAGGTGCTTGCACCTCGCGCAACACGCAAATACTAGTTATACTATATAAAGCTAAATTACCACTCACTGACTGACTGACTCATTGACATAATTGTTCTCCCAGATGGTGGATGGGGAGGTGGGTATATTTTGACAGATTCGTAAACAAGTAACTCTCAAACCTACGGGAAAAGTGCCAAACCTCCCCTTTTCACCCCCCTTCTCCCCCCTTCCTATCGTATCTCGGAAACTACGAGACCCGTATTTTTTTTTTACGGATTCGTATAGAGGAGGCTCGGTAAAGTAAAAACCATTTTTCAAAGTCGCCCCCCTTGCCCCCCTACTCACCCCCTTTAGGCGGATCTCGGAAATTAAGAGACTTGGAACATTTTTTTTTTCAGATTCATTTAGAGGGGCAATGCTTTAGTCGAAATACTTGTGCAACCCCCCCCCCCCATCACCCCCCCCCCTCTTTTTTTTTTTTTTTTTCACATGCTCGCGAGGTGCTTGCACCTGGCGCAACACGCTAATACTTGTTATTATATTATATAAAGCTAGATTACCACTCACTGACTCACTCATTGACATAATTGTTCTCCCAGATGGTGGATGGGGAGGTGGGTATATTTTGACAGATTCGTAAACAAGTAACTCTCAAACCTACGGGAAAAGTGCCAAACCTCCCCTTTTCACCCCCCTTCTCCCCCCTCCCTATCGTATCTCGGAAACTACGAGACCCGTATTTTTTGTTTTTTACGGATTCGTATAGAGGAGGCTCGGTAAAGTAAAAACCATTTTTCAAAGTCCCCCCCCCGCCCCCCTTCTCCCCCCCTTTAGGCGGATCTCGGAATCTAAGAGACTTGGAACATTTTTTTTTTCAGATTCATTTAGAGGGGCAATGCTTTAGTCGAAATACTTGTGCAACCCCCCCCCATCACCCCCCCCCCGTTTTTTTTTTTTTTTCACAAGCTCGCGAGGTGCTTGCACCTCGCGCAACACGCAAATACTAAACCCCTCCATCAACCCCCGCCTTTTGTTTTTTTTTTTTCACAAGCACGCGAGGTGCTTGCACCTCGCGCAACACGCAAATACTAGTTATATTATATAAAGCTAGATTACCACTCACTGACTCACTCATTGACATAATTGTTCTCCCAGATGGTGGATGGGGAGGTGGGTATATTTTGACAGATTCGTAAACAAGTAACTCTCAAACCTACGGGAAAAGTGCCAAACCCCCCCTTTTCCGCCCCCTTCTCCCCCCCCCCCCTATCGTATCTCGGAAACTACGAGACCCGTATTTTTTGTTTTTTACGGATTCGTATAGAGGAGGCTCGGTAAAGTAAAAACCATTTTTCAGTCGCCCCCCCCCCGCCCCCCTTCTCACCCCCTTTTGGCGGATCTCGGAAATTAAGAGACTTGGAACATTTTTTTTTTCAGATTCATTTAGAGGGGCAATGCTTTAGTCAAAATACTTCTGCAACCCCCCCCCCATCACCCGCCTTTTTTTTTTTTTTTTTTCACAAGCACCAGAGGTGCTTGCACCTCGCGCAACACGCAAATACTAAACCCCCCATCTCCCCCCATCACCCCCATCCTTTTTTTTTTCTTTTTTCACAAGCACGCGAGGTTCTTGCACCTCGCGCAACACGCAAATTCTAAACCCCCCATCTCCCCCAATCACCCCAACCCTTTTTTTTTTTTTCACAAGCAGGCGAGGTGCTTGCACCTCGCGCAACACGCAAATACTAGTTATACTATATAAAGCTAAATTACCACTCACTGACTGACTGACTCATTGACATAATTGTTCTCCCAGATGGTGGATGGGGAGGTGGGTATATTTTGACAGATTCGTAAACAAGTAACTCTCAAACCTACGGGAAAAGTGCCAAACCTCCCCTTTTCACCCCCCTTCTCCCCCCTTCCTATCGTATCTCGGAAACTACGAGACCCGTATTTTTTTTTTACGGATTCGTATAGAGGAGGCTCGGTAAAGTAAAAACCATTTTTCAAAGTCGCCCCCCTTGCCCCCCTACTCACCCCCTTTAGGCGGATCTCGGAAATTAAGAGACTTGGAACATTTTTTTTTTCAGATTCATTTAGAGGGGCAATGCTTTAGTCGAAATACTTGTGCAACCCCCCCCCCCCCCCATCACCCCCCCCCCCTCTTTTTTTTTTTTTTTTTCACAAGCTCGCGAGGTGCTTGCACCTGGCGCAACACGCTAATACTTCTTATTATATTATATAAAGCTAGATTACCACTCACTGACTCACTCATTGACATAATTGTTCTCCCAGATGGTGGATGGGGAGGTGGGTATATTTTGACAGATTCGTAAACAAGTAACTCTCAAACCTACGGGAAAAGTGCCAAACCCCCCCTTTTCCGCCCCCTTCTCCCCCCCCCCCCTATCGTATCTCGGAAACTACGAGACCCGTATTTTTTTCTTTTTACGGATTCGTATAGAGGAGGCTCGGTAAAGTAAAAACCATTTTTCAAAGTCCCCCCCCCGCCCCCCTTCTCCCCCCCTTTAGGCAGATCTCGGAATCTAAGAGACTTGGAACATTTTTTTTTTCAGATTCATTTAGAGGGGCAATGCTTTAGTCGAAATACTTGTGCAACCCCCCCCCCATCACCCCCCCCCCTCTTTTTTTTTTTTTTTCACAAGCTCGCGAGGTGCTTGCACCTCGCGCAACACGCAAATACTTGATTTAGAGGGGCAATGCTTTAGTTTTATTCACAAGCACGCGAGGTGCTTGCACCTCGCGCAACACGCAAATACTAAAACCCCCCCATCACCCACCCACCATTTTTTTTCACAAGCACGCGAGGTGCTTGCACCTCGCGCAACACGCAAATACTAAACACCCCCATCAACCCCCATCACCCCCCCCCACTTTTCTTTTTCACAAGCACGCGAGGTGCTTGCACCTCGCGCAACACGCAAATACTAGTTATATTATATAAAGCTAAATTACCACTCACTGACTCACTCATTGACATAATTGTTCTCCCAGATGGTGGATGGGGAGGTGGGTATATTTTGACAGATTCGTAAACAAGTAACTCTCAAACCTACGGGAAAAGTGCCAAACCTCCCCTTTTCCCCCCCCTTCTCCCCCCCCCCTATCGTATCTCGGAAACTACGAGACCCGTATTTTTTTCTTTTTACGGATTCGTATAGAGGAGGCTCGGTAAAGTAAAAACCATTTTTCAAAGTCCCCCCCCGCCCCCCTTCTCCCCCCCTTTAGGCGGATCTCGGAATCTAAGAGACTTGGAACATTTTTTTTTTCAGATTCATTTAGAGGGGCAATGCTTTAGTCGAAATACTTGTGCAACCCCCCCCAATCACCCACCCCTCTTTTTTTTTTTTTTTTTTTTTCACAAGCACGCGAGGTGCTTGCACCTCGCGCAACACGCAAATACTTGATTTAGAGGGGCAATGCTTTAGTTTTTTTCACAAGCACGCGAGGTGCTTGCACCTCGCGCAACACGCAAATACTAAACACCCCCATCAACCCCCATCACCCCCCCCCACTTTTCTTTTTCACAAGCACGCGAGGTGCTTGCACCTCGCGCAACACGCTAATACTTGTTATTATACTATATAAAGCTAAATTACCACTCACTGACTCACTGACATAATTGTTCTCCCAGATGGTGGATGGGGAGGTGGGTATATTTTGACAGATTCGTAAACAAGTAACTCTGAAACCTACGGGAAAAGTGCCAAACCTCCCCTTTTCCCCCCCCTTCTCCCCCCTCCCTATCGTATCTCGGAAACTACGAGACCCGTATTTTTTTTTTTACGGATTCGTATAGAGGAGGCTCGGTAAAGTAAAAGCCATTTTTCAAAGTCCCCCCCCCCGCCCCCCTTCTCCCCTCCCTTTAGGCGGATCTCGGAATCTAAGAGACTTGGAACATTTTTTTTTTCAGATTCATTTAGAGGGGCAATGCTTTAGTCGAAATACTTGTGCAACCCCCCCCCCCCATCACCCCCCCCCCCTCTTTTTTTTTTTTTTTTCACAAGCACGCGAGGTGCTTGCACCTCGCGCAACACGCAAATACTTGATTAAGAGGGGCAATGCTTTAGTTTTTTTCACAAGCACGCGAGGTGCTTGCACCTCGCGCAACACGCAAATACTAGTTATATTATATAAAGCTAGATTACCACTCACTGACTCACTCATTGACATAATTGTTCTCCCAGATGGTGGATGGGGAGGTGGGTATATTTTGACAGATTCGTAAACAAGTAACTCTCAAACCTACGGGAAAAGTGCCAAACCTCCCCTTTTCACCCCCCTTCTCCCCCCTCCCTATCGTATCTCGGAAACTACGAGACCCGTATTTTTTGTTTTTTACGGATTCGTATAGAGGAGGCTCGGTAAAGTAAAAACCATTTTTCAAAGTCCCCCCCCCCGCCCCCCTTCTCCCCCCCTTTAGGCGGATCTCGGAATCTAAGAGACTTGGAACATTTTTTTTTTAGATTCATTTAGAGGGGCAATGCTTTAGTCGAAATACTTGTGCAACCCCCCCCCCCCCCCATCACCACCCCCCCCTTTTTTTTTTTTTTTTTTTTTCACAACCTCGCGAGGTGCTTGCACCTCGTGCAACACGCAAATACCAATTTCTTTTTTCACAAGCACGCGAGGTGCTTGCACCTCGCGCAACACGCAAATACTAGTTATACCATACAAAGCTAAATTACCACTCACTGACTCACTGACATAATTGTTCTCCCAGATGGTGGATGGGGAGGTGGGTATATTTTGACAGATTCGTAAACAAGTAACTCTGAAACCTACGGGAAAAGTGCCAAACCTCCCCTTTTCCCCCCCCTTCTCCCCCTCCCTATCGTATCTCGGAAACTACGAGACCCGTATTTTTTTTTTTACGGATTCGTATAGAGGAGGCTCGGTAAAGTAAAAGCCATTTTTCAAAGTCCCCCCCCCGCCCCCCTTCTCCCCTCCCTTTAGGCGGATCTCGGAATCTAAGAGACTTGGAACATTTTTTTTTTCAGATTCATTTAGAGGGGCAATGTTTTAGTCGAAATACTTGTGCAACCCCCCCCCCCATCACCCCCCCCCTCTTTTTTTTTTTTTTTTTTTTTTTTTCACAAGCACGCGAGGTGCTTGCACCTCGCGCAATACTAGTTATATTATATAAAGCTAAATTACCACTGACTGACTGACTCACTGACATAATTGTTCTCCCAGATGGTGGATGGGGAGGTGGGTATATTTTGACAGATTCGTAAACAAGTAACTCTCAAACCTACGGGAAAAGTGCCAAACCTCCCCTTTTTACCCCCTTTCTCCCCCCTCCCAATCGTATCTCGGAAACTACGAGACCGGTATTTTTTTTTTTACGGATTCGTATAGAGGAGGCTCGGTAAAGTAAAAACCATTTTTCAAATTCGCCCCCCTTGCCCCCGTTCTCACCCCCTTTAGGCGGATCTCGGAAATTAAGAGACTTGGAACATTTTTTTTTTCAGATTCATTTAGAGAGGCAATGCTTTAGTCGAAATAATTGTGCAAACCCCCCCCCCATCAGCCCCCCCCCCCATTTTTTTTTTTTCACAAGCACGCGAGGTGCTTGCACCTCGCGCTACACGCAAATACTAGTTATATTATATAAAGCTAGATTACCACTCACTCACTCACTGACTCATTGACATAATTGTTCTCCCAGATGGTGGATGGGGAGGTGGGTATATTTTGACAGATTCGTAAACAAGTAACTCTCAAACCTACGGGAAAAGTGCCAAACCTCCCCTTTTCCCCCCCCTTCTCCCCCCCCCTATCGTATCTCGGAAACTACGAGACCCATATTTTTTTCTTTTTACGGATTCGTATAGAGGAGGCTCGGTAAAGTAAAAACCATTTTTCAAAGTCCCCCCCCCGCCCCCCTTCTCCCCCCTTTAGGAAGATCTCGGAATCTAAGAGACTTAGAACATTTTTTTTTTCAGATTCATTTAGAGGGGCAATGCTTTAGTCGAAATACTTCTGCAACCCATCACCCCCCCCATTTTTTTTTTTTTTTTCACAAGCACGCGAGGTGCTTGCACCTCGCGCAACACGCAAATACTAAACCCCCCCCATCTCACCCATCACCCCCCCCCCCCATTCTTTTTTTTTCACAAGCACGCGAGGTGCTTGCACCTCGCGCAACACGCAAATACTAAGCCCCCCCATCTCCCCCATCACCCCCCCACCTTTTTTTTTTTTTTTCACAAGCACGCGAGGTGCTTGCACCTCGCGCAACACGCAAATACTAGTTATTATATTATATAAAGCTAAATTACCACTCACTGACTGACTCACTGACTGACTCACTCATTGACATAATTGTTCTCCCAGATGGTGGATGGGGAGGTGGGTATATTTTGACAGATTCGTAAACAAGTAACTCTCAAACCTACGGAAAAAGTGCCAAACCTCCCCTTTTCCCCCCCCTTCTCCCCCCCCCTATCGTATCTCGGAAACTACGAGACCCATATTTTTTTCTTTTTACGGATTCGTATAGAGGAGGCTCGGTAAAGTAAAAACCATTTTTCAAAGTCCCCCCCCGCCCCCCTTCTCCCCCCTTTAGGCGGATCTCGGAATCTAAGAGACTTGGAACATTTTTTTTTTCAGATTCATTTAGAGGGGCAATGCTTTAGTCGAAATACTTCTGCAACCCATCACCCCCCCCATTTTTTTTTTTTTTTTTCACAAGCACGCGAGGTGCTTACTTTTTTTTTTTTTCACAAGCACGCGAGGTGCTTGCACCTCGCGCAACACGCAAATACTAGTTATTATACTATATAAAGCTAAATTACCACTCACTGACTCACTGACAGAATTGTTCTCCCAGATGGTGGATGGGGAGGTGGGTATATTTTGACAGATTCGTAAACAAGTAACTCTCAAACCTACGGCAAAAGTGCCAAACCCCCCCTTTTCCCCCCCCTTCTCCCCCCCCCCTATCGTATCTCGGAAACTACGAGACCCGTATTTTTTCTTTTTACGGATTCGTATAGAGGAGGCTCGGTAAAGTAAAAACCATTTTTCAAAGTCCCCCCTCCCCGCCCCCCTTCTCCCCCCCTTTAGGCGGATCTCGGAATCTAAGAGACTTGGAACATTTTTTTTTTCAGATTCATTTAGAGGGGCAATGCTTAAGTCGAAATACTTGTGCAACCCCCCCCCCATCACCCCCCCCCCCCCTCTTTTTTTTTTTATTTTTTTTTCACAAGCTCGCGAGGTGCTTGCACCTCGCGCAACACGCAAATACTAAACCCCTCCATCGACCCCCGCCTTTTGTTTTTTTTTTTTCACAAGCACGCGAGGTGCTTGCACCTCGCGCAACACGCAAATACTAGTTATACTATATAAAGCTAAATTACCACTGACTGACTCACTCATTGACATAATTGTTCTCCCAGATGGTGGATGGGGAGGTGGGTATATTTTGACAGATTCGTAAACAAGTAACTCTCAAACCTACGGGAAAAGTGCCAAACCTCCCCTTTTCACCCCCCTTCTCCCCCCTCCCTATCGTATCTCGGAAACTACGAGACCCGTATTTTTTGTTTTTTACGGATTCGTATAGAGGAAGCTCGGTAAAGTAAAAACCATTTTTCAAAGTCCCCCCCCCCCGCCCCCCTTCTCCCCCCCTTTAGGCGCATCTCGGAATCTAAGAGACTTGGAACATTTTTTTTTTCAGATTCATTTAGAGGGGCAATGCTTTAGTCGAAATACTTGTGCAACCCCCCCCCCCCATCACCCCCCCTCTTTTTTTTTTTTCTCGCGCAACACGCAAATACTAAACCCCCCCATCACCCCCCCCCCCTTTTTTTTTTTTTTTTTCACAAGCACGCGAGGTGCGTGCACCTCGCGCAACACGCAAATACCAATTTCTTTTTTCACATCGCGCAACACGCAAATACCAATTTCTTTTTTCACAAGCACGCGAGGTGCTTGCACCTCGCGCAACACGCAAATACTTGATTTAGAGGGGCAATGCTTTAGTTTTTTTCACAAGCACGCGAGGTGCTTGCACCTCGCGCAACACGCAAATACTGAACCCCCCCCCCCCCCATCTCCCCCCGTCAACACCCCCCCTTTTTTTTTTTTTTCACAAGCACGCGAGGTGCTTGCACCTCGCGCAACACGCAAATACTAGTTATACTATATAAAGCTAAATTACCACTGACTGACTCACTGACTCATTGACATAATTGTTCTCCCAGATGGTGGATGGGGAGGTGGGTATATTTTGACAGATTCGTAAACAAGTAACTCTCAAACCTACGGGAAAAGTGCCAAACCCCCCCTTTTCACCCCCCTTCTCCCCCCCCCCTATCATATCTCGGAAACTACGAGACCCGTATTTTTTGTTTTTTACGGATTCGTATAGAAGAGGCTCGGTAAATTAAAAACCATTTTTCAAAGTCGCCCCCTTGCCCCCCTTCTTACCCCCTTTAGGCGGATCTCGGAAATTAAGGGACTTGGAATTTTTTTTTTTCAGATTCATTTAGAGGGGCAGTGCTTTAGTCGAAATAATTGTGCAACCCCCCCCCCCCATCACCCCCCCCCCCACATTTTTTTTTTCAAAATCACGCGAGGTGCTTGCACTCATTGACATAATTGTTCTCCCAGATGGTGGATGGGGAGGTGGGTATATTTTGACAGATTCGTAAACAAGTAACTCTCAAACCTACGGGAAAAGTGCCAAACCTCCCCTTTTCACCCCCCTTCTCCCCCCTCCCTATCGTATCTCGGAAACTACGAGACCCGTATTTTTTTTTTACGGATTCGTGTAGAGGAGGCTCGGTAAAGTAAAAACCATTTATCAAAGTCACTCCCCCCACCCTCCTTCTCACCCACTTTAGGCGGATCTCGGAAATTAAGGGACTTGGAACATTTTTTTTTTCAGATTCATTTAGAAGGGCAATGCTTTAGTCAAAATACTTCTGCAACCTCCCCCCCCATCAGCCCCCCCCCACTTTTTTTTTTTTTTTTCTCACAAGCACGCGAGGTGCTTGCACCTCGCGCAACACGCAAATACTAGACCCCCCCTATCTCCCCCCATCACCCCCCCCACTTTTTTTTTTTCACAAGCACGCGAGGTGCTTGCACCTCGCGCAACACGCAAATACTAGTTATACTATATAAAGCTAAATTATACTATATAAAGCTAAATTACCACTCACTCACTCATTGACATAATTGTTCTCCCAGATGGTGGATGGGGAGGTGGGTATATTTTGACAGATTCGTAAACAAGTAACTCTCAAACCTACGGGAAAAGTGCCAAACCTCCCCTTTTCACCCCCCTTCTCCCCCCTCCCTATCGTATCTCGGAAACTAAGAGACCCGTATTTTTTGTGTTTTACGGATTCGTATAGAGGAGGGTCGGTAAAGTAAAAACCATTTTTCAAAGTCCCCCCCCCGCCCCCCTTCTCCCCCCCTTTAGGCGGATCTCGGAATCTAAGAGACTTGGAACATTTCTTTTTCAGATTCATTTAGAGGGGCAATGCTTTAGTCGAAATACTTGTGCAACCCCCCCTCCCCATCACACCCCGCCCCTTTTTTTTTTTTTTTTTTTTTCACAAGCACGCGAGGTGCTTGCACCTCGCGCAACACGCAAATACTAAACCCCCCCCATCACCCCCCCCCGTTTTTTTTTCACAAGCTCGCGAGGTTCTTGCACCTCGCGCAACACGCAAATACTTTTTTTTTTCACAAGCACGCGAGGTGCTTGCACCTCGCGCAACACGCAAACACTAGTTATACTATATAAAGCTAGATTACGACTGACTCACTGACTCACTCATTGACATAATTGTTCTCCCAGATGGTGGATGGGGAGGTGGGTATATTTTGACAGATTCGTAAACAAGTAACTCTCAAACCTACGGGAAAAGTGCCAAACCTCCCCTTTTCCCTCCTTTCTCCCCCCTCCCTATCGTATCTCGGAAACTACGAGACCCGTATTTTTTTTTTATGGATTCGTATAGAGGAGGCTCGGTAAAGTAAAAACCATTTATCAAAGTCACTCCCCCACCCTCCTTCTCACCCACTTTAGGCGGATCTCGGAAATTAAGGGACTTGGAACATTTTTTTTTTCAGATTCATTTAGAAGGGCAATGCTTTAGTCAAAATACTTCTGCAACCTCCCCCCCCATCAGCCCCCCCCCACTTTTTTTTTTTTTTTTTCTCACAAGCACGCGAGGTGCTTGCACCTCGCGCAACACGCAAATACTAGACCCCCCCTATCTCCCCCCATCACCCCCCCCACTTTTTTTTTTTCACAAGCACGCGAGGTGCTTGCACCTCGCGCAACACGCAAATACTAGTTATACTATATAAAGCTAAATTACCACTGACTGACTCACTGACTCATTGACATAATTGTTCTCCCAGATGGTGGATGGGGAGGTGGTTATATTTTGACAGATTCGTAAACAAGTAACTCTCAAACCTACGGGAAAAGTGCCAAACCTCCCCTTCCCCCCCCCCCCCCCTTCTCCCCCCTCCCTACCGTATCTCGGAAACTACAAGACCCGTATTTTTTTTGTTTTTTTTTGAGGTGCTTGCACCTCGCGCAACACGCAAATACTAAACCACCCCCATCACCCACCCCTTTTTTTTTTTTTTTCACAAGCACTTGAGGTGCTTGCACCTCGCGCAACACGCAAATACTAGTTTTACAATATTTGTCTTTAAAATCATGAAAAACAATAAATCGTAAAATATTTCTCGGTTTTACTATGTTATTTTTGTTTTCAAATATCAGAACGACTGTACTACTTTTGCTATAAATACATTGCTCCTTAACCACTACCTGAGTTCGTCACTAAGTAACTGGACAAGCAATGTAAAAATAACATACGAAACTGTATTACGCGGATTCATCGCGTAGTGAGGCCGCCACTTCTTGCGACGAATTAGTGATGTGCTTGTGCAGATCCACTAACGTAGCCTATCGACAGCAATGTCGATTGACGAATGAAATATTGCTATTATAGTTTAGGGGTTTTTCAACCGATGACAAAAAAAGGAGGAGGTTATCAATTCGACGCGTATATTATTATTATTTTTTTATGTATGATCACCGATTACTCGGAGACGGCTGAACCGATTTGGAAAATTCTTTTTTTGTTTGAAAGGGTATACTTTGAAATTGGTCCCATTGTCACCAAGTCAGGATCTGATGATGGGATCCTGGAGAAATCGAGGGAACTCTTCAAATATTATAGGCACACCTATAGTGATTTGAGTATTTTTATAGTAACTTATGTAGTTGCATTCGAAAAGCACCATTTGTGAAGTAGACCTGATGATGAAGACCACCGATGGCCACTGGAACTACTCAATATATAAGTAGGAATAATAAGTAGTTCATGTGTTCCGCTTCGATTACTTGAATGTTATAAAGCACAATATGCTCGTCATAATGCATATGGTGAAGTGAAGCTGATGGTGACCTACCAGGAGAACTCCTCAACAAATAACAGCCCAACATTGGGAAATGCAATATTTTGTAAATGAATATAAGTAGTTGACATTTAGGCTCTTGTAACTAGGTAAATTAAAAATCGACCAACTAAAAAGAGTGAAATAAAAATTTTTTACCTAAAAATTAAACCGACTCCCAAAAAACACTGCAAAGTGAAAAATAACTTTAATTTCGGAAGTCGGTGCCAAAAACGAAAATACAAAACTAAAGACACCGACTACCGAGTCTGTTTAATTTTTTGGTAAAAGTTTTTTATAACATACGGAAACCTCTAAGAAAATATGTTTAACTTTTATTTTACATGAGATGACAGAAATAAAAATACGTTGAAATGTCAAGTGTACAAAAAAGTAAAAAAAAATTAACAATTTATTTTACGCCCGCAGCATGCGTAAGGAGTTCCGACGTCCGACGATGTGTGTTTGTTTTCATATATTTAACAATTTCTCTACTAACTAGGATTTTTCTTATAACAGAAACCTATTATAACCTACTAAACTATTACCTGCGGGGTAATTGCGTAACACACTTACAGTAGGAATCGGTTTCATTATGCTAAATCAACAACACTCACTGTGGTACTTACGTTGTTGAGCAGACCAATATTTCGAACATATGTAGCAATGGATTAGCAATATACGTCAAAATCATTCAGATCTTGATTTATAGTGTGTTACGTAATTATTGCGATGCTTACTATATGGTGACGTTTAGAAGTAGCTTAGGATGTATGTAAATAATAAATAAGTGGTTTTCGTACTTTTCAGCTTCCCAAAAGATGGTAATATAAAAAAGGAATGGATTGATGCCACAGGCATGCCACCTAACTGGTACCCTACAAAAAAAAGCACCATAAATGCTCGGTTCACTTCAGCGCAGAAATGTTCCAGCCTGAATGGACAATTCCAAAATTAAGAATACAACTGATTTTTGCAGAAGTGGGTTAAATTTTATTTTATTACTGAAAGCTATTCTCATGTTTTAGGGCATTCATAAAATCAGTCATTCAACTTTTCAGGATTCTATACAACCTATACGGCTGGTATGTTCCGATCAAGAGCGTAATGTAAGTTAACATCAACTTCTATTTGACCTATCACTATGATAATTAAATATTAAGATTTAAGTCGAAAGCGCCAGGGTAGCCCTTAATACTTAGTAGGTAGTACTTAATAATAATTATGTAATGTTATGTTCTTAATAATATGTTTATTGTTATTATAATATTTTCTGGACATGTCATTTTTTATTTGGTTCATTTTCAGGTGCCCAAATAAAATGTACAATAACAAATGGAAGAATCGATAACTTTCCGATTTAGTCAATCACTAGCATATATGTAAAATAAATTGCTTTTGCACAGCACAACGATAGCGACCGATGTTTTTGTGTGGGTAAATTCTAAGGTGCATGGTAAATACACGCTGTGTTTGACGGAAAAAGTTTATTATTGATTGTATAGTACGTTCTGATTTAGGAAATGCGGGTGTGTGCGCGAGTGCGTATCTATTGATTTTATTAAACTGCATGTGTAGTTGTTGCCCCGCCCAGCGCCTAACTGGAGACACACGGTTCCGATATAATTTCTTCTGTTGACCAACATCTACTTATTTATTTTATCTATGGGTACTTCAGTTCATCTGTTATCATGGCGCTTGCATAAGTGCCGAAATATCGGAAATTCAAAACAAAAATACACATGGTAAATATCCCGTTTCAATTTCTTATGCATAAGATTTTAATAATTAAATAAATATACTTGTGTTAAACGACTTGCACTGCAATAAGATAGTAAATACTAGGAAGTGAACTAACATCTCACCTCAGGCTATGTGCAGTAACACGGACATTCAATGAGGTCCACCGTTATAAACGTTATGTATTTACTATTCCGGTACAGCCAGAATTCATGTTATACAGAGCCCAAATTTTGCTGCGGTAAATAAATGTAACTTAACGTAAATGGACCAGGAATGATATACCCTGGATTCGTTGGACGTGCGAACATAGATTATACTCTTACTTTCGCACATTGCATCATGCACTGCATATTGTATATGTATATTGTATGTAGTCATCTGTCATAATTATTATAAGCAATTCTGGTCAGTCTCCGTGCAAAAACAAAATGCTGGTACGCGAACCGTGCATACTGCAGGGGTACTCGATCTTGTCCGATATTGGGATACACTGGGACAGGATTATAGATGCTGGCGGGAAACATTCCGAATCATTCCCGTCGAATACTTCGGAAGTATTCTGAAATATTCCGAAACTTTGGGAATATTTCAATTGTCAAAAAAATAAAACAGGAAAATCGACCTTTGAAGTCTGTTAATAAATCAAAACCTGCTCCTAAGTAGCTAAGAACAAATACTTTTCTGAAAACCGCATCAAAACGTGTTTGCTTGCAAGGTTTGCCTTTATTTGTTTTTATTGACTGGGCTATTATACGCGTTAAGTAGGTAGGTAATGATTAATACCTACCTATGCGACTCGCGAATACTCGCGATGCGTACAGAGCTACATACAAACTAACCAAAAACATAGGTAACCCTTTTTCAAATAGCAAATCAAATATGCTTGGCCTGGTTTTTTTATTTCACAACTGACATTTAAGGCTATAATCGCATAGCACGACTTACAATGTGATCGCCTAATGCATGTATTTTGACCAATAGGATATGCACGAAGCGTATTTTAGTAGTGTTCCTAATAGTAAGTATTAATATAATGTTACACGCCCTGTACTCACAAAATGCATATTATTTCTAATTGGGCGAAAACAGGAAGGGATGTGGTTTGTCACTAGCTGCGCTTCCGCAGAAATATTTTCTTAAGTGAGTATGCGTATCTTTGGCCGATAGTACCTACCTAAAAACAAAAGAATAAAAATCTACCTATAAAAATATCAACATATACTTAATCAATCCCATTTATAATAAAATAAACATTTATATTTTACTCTCGTAGCGTACGTACTCTCGCAGTGAACAATAATTAACTCACCCACCACACAACAAGCAAACACATTTATTCCCATTGAATTATTCGGGCGAAATATTCGGAAACATTCGATTGCGGGGTACGAATCTTTCTCGCGGGGGGGAAAACTTCTCCGGGGAGCAACCCTTCCCTCTTACCGCACCCCGCACCGCCATCGCCAGCACGCACGACTCGTGGCCGGTAGCGGTGGGCGAAAACGTTACTTCCCAAGTAACACGTAAGCAAGATAGCAGTACACATTTAGAACATTTTACAGTTCAAAGATGAATATAGTTTGTATAAGAGGTTCGGGAATAGCCAAATGCTGGATTAGGTTGAGTTCAGACCCTTAAAATTCTGAATGCTTAATAAATTCTGTATTTCTGTCCTTCCCTTCTTGAAGCTGAAAAACAGCCCGCGCCGGCAGCATTTATCTGAATAACCATAATCTGTATTGCTGTTATTAAAGCAGTACTAAGCTAGTAGCGTTTGTAACAGCTATTTTCTATCAAATATTCTATTATACAGCTTGATACTGAATAATTGTTTTTATTTTATCTTTAAACTGGATACGATTCTATGTCTTACTAATTATTCAGCTGCTGAATAAACAATATTATTTATGTTTTTATTAAGCTTTTTTCGGTTTAATAGAGAATTTAAAACTAATTTATTCAAATTAAAGACCACATTTGTATTGTTATAGCGCCCATAGCTTAACTGCTTAACTTACCAGCTTTATTAAAATATTATTGAGCGTAGATATTATTTTTTCCGTTGTTTGCATCATATCATGGATCGAAAGTCATGGCAAAAACATAAGAGAACCAGTTATATCAAAAGAAAAATGTTAAAAGAATATTTAAATATCAGTAGTAACTGTCCAAGTGTTTCTGGTCATCAAAGGATTAATGAAAATATGTAGTTTAAACAAAAGTGAACCCGGTCCCAGCCAGCAATCGTGGTTGCCGTGCAATGAAGAGGGTTCCGTACCCCAGAAAAATCAATTAGCAAAGCCTATCAAATTTTCTGACTGGTATATACCAAAATGACATTATGGAAATTGAGAAAATACTTAAATAAAATGACAATATATTTTTATACATTTTCAAAGTTTCAGGTTTGACTGAAGTTTTTGATCAGCCAGTAAAATCAAGTTACTTTAATATATTTAAATCTAAAATGCCAACTGAAACACGCGCCTCAATATGCCTATCTCCTCAAGATGTAAAATTCAAGTTTGTGTGTAATGAATATAGGAATGAGTTGTATGTATTTCGTATCTTAGCTGCACACTATATATATATATAGGCTAAGTTCGAAGTTTAATTAAAAATAAATAATTTAAGTCAAAAAGTTTAATCGTTTATTTCACCTACAAAATTGTTTATCAACAGCTACAAATCACAGTTACAAAATAAAGGTTCAATCTGATCAAGATCAGTGTCAGTATCCGTTAAGTTTAGCATTTTCGATAATTCTTCTTCAGCTTCTTCATAAGTTTTTCAAATTTTTTCGTTTTAGAGTACAACTCATTGCAAGCCGTCAATCTGCGCGAGGTTGGACCCTGCTGTCTTTAGTTAGTAAATCCGCATTATATCTTGGTCATCGAAGTTGTCCTTTGTTCTCCCATAAGGATGGTACAGTACACAATTCTGTGCGACCCTTACCACGCGACGTGTTGAAATTATTTTAAAAGACATTTTGCTGAAACGAAATGAATGTAAATTATCGTTACGATGCAATGATACGTAGGTATTCTAATGTCGGTTCAACATAATAAATTTCCTCGATAAAAAACGGAACACATACTGCAAAGTTAGTTAGCCTATTGCGTCGTTAGTTTTATTGTTTACCGTTTGGTAGGGACTTGCTTGACGCGTGAGCAAATGTCACTGAAAGCTCGCAACCAACGCGACCGACTGACTGATTTGAAATTGGCAGTCGGTCGAGTTGGTGTGACGCACGACTGTGAAGTGGTAGCGAGCGCGCGGGTGCGGGAGTGGGGGCGGGGGCGAGCGCGGAGTTTGACTGGGCGCAAGAGTGAGAGTGAGCGGGCCGTTTATTCCATTTGTCCACTCACACCGCCACCGCCACCACTCCCGCGCACCGCGCGTCTTTCCGTACCTTACACTGAAATTTTTTACGAACAATTTGATACGTATATCGTATGATTCAGTTACTATCAGTTCATAGATTTTTTTGTTTACAAGCCGAGTTTCGTTCACATGAGTCACATCTTCACATGACATGATTATTTTGTTACAGCATTAGTACCTACGTAAGTGGACAACGTAGGCCCGACGCGTTCGATTAGAGAACCCTAAAAATCTGAGTAATGTAGAAATGTGGCCAGCTATCTAATTGTTATTCAGAAGTTAGTGCAATGAGACTACTCTTTTTCAAGTTATAGCTCAGTAACAAGACATGTGTGCACTTTTATTCAGCATTATAAAGCAAAACTTCGATCGCCATTAAAAATCTTTGTAATTTATACCTACAAGGAATTTAAGAGATTACAAAAATGCTTAATCTTACAACTACAACATTTTTAACTCGATTCATGTTATTTTGTTGGTTTATAATCGCTAGTATTAGCTATTTCGTCGCAAGTACTTTTGTTAGACCTAGTTTGTATGTATAAAAATACTATTTACTATCAGTTATCTTGATTATTCACGCAGCGCGTAATAAATACTAAAAAAAATCACATATTATTCACGACAAAATTACTTGCGCACTAACAATTAACATGTAGCAGACCTCTAACTTGTAAATTAAAATTTATATACCGCTTTTATAATTTCACCGGCCATGTTAAATCAACACCATTCGACATCGACATTATAATATTTATTCCATTTTTTTTTTGACAATATGTTTGAATATTGTTTGCAAAAATGTAAACAATAATTTAAATGCTCTATAAATTCTGAATACAATAACCAATTCGACTAAGCTGAATAACTCAGTTGTAAGAGTTTATAGTTAGTTTAGTTTAGTTTAGTTGTAAAAGTTATTAAGCTAATTGAAACGTTATTAAGCTCCTACTCAGATGTTGCTCAGCTGTTATTCAGAGTTAAGCATTCAAAATTGGGGCCCTTTTTGCTTGAATAACTGCTGAATAGACGGTACTCAGACGTTATTCAGCTTAGTATTCAGCATATGCTCTAGATGATTGCTCTTACTCAATCTTTATTCAGCACGTCTGTGTTACTTGGGTTTTTTGTCACTGTCACTGTCGTTCCTGTTCCATAAAAGTCACAGTGACACATCAACGTGACTTTGTCACTGCGGTCACTCGCGTTACGAAATATGATTCCGTAGATAGGTAATTGATCCCAACAACGTTCACTGTGATTTTTGTAACAGGAACGACAGTCACAGTTTTACAGGCTTAGGAATGTAGGAAATTCTTTTGAATAACTATGATATGTATTTATTTAACATTTATATTTACTTTTATTTCAAAATGTTTTTTTCGAAACGTAGCCAGATATATTTTTAAAAGCATGTTTTAAAGCATGTTTAGCATGTTTTTTGCACAAGTTTTTACTATTGGTTCAAATAACAAATAATTTAATTATCACAAGTTCACATTTTAGAATTATATAAAAAGGGCCATAATATTTTTTTTGCGTTGTGATATGCTCAAGTCTACAAAAATCTTATTTTCTATACTAATATTATAAAGCGGAAAAGTTTGTTAGTTTGTTTGTTTGTTTGTTTGTTTGTTTGTTTGCTTGAACGCGCTAATCTTCGAAAGTACTGGGTGGATTTGGATGAAATTTGGTATGGAAGTAGCTTGAAGCTTGAGGAAGGTTATAGGCTACTTTTTACCTGACTGCAAAAAAGGAGAGTTATGTTTTTACCGTGATAGAATCCACGGGAGCGAAGCCCCGCAATAGTACTAGTTATAATATAAACATAAGAATTTAATTTTATTTTTTTGAGCAAATTATTCAAGGCGCGAGGGAACGAGCTAGAAATACGGAATCATTCGCTATCTCACTCCTGGGTTATCCCAAAATGCCCGATTGCGCGTATTACATCGTTCGTTCGATTTCGTTCCATGTCGTGACTCGTTCCATGTCGTGACTCGTTCCATGTCGTGACTCGTTCCATGTCGTGACTCGTTCCATGTCGTGACTCGGTCACCGTCGTGACTCATGTCACTGTAGTGTCTCGTGTCACTGTAGTGATTGTAGTGTCTGTGTTATTTCACCACTATTCTTTTGGAACGTTGTTCCTTCATGATCAGTCACAGTAATCATTTGAGGAGCGAGATAACAACGTTATTTTTGTCGTGACGTTATTTTTCGCCCATCTTTAGTGACCGGTGGCAATCGGGTGCGCGCGTCGCGGTGCCAGCGCGGCGGCATGCAGCGGCCGGCGCACAGAGATCGACGATCGATGCAAAATACGATTTTTCAGCAAAAAAAGTTGAAAACTTAATAAATAATTAAAAGTTTCTTTAAATCAGAATGATTCAAAATGAATTTATCATTTTGAATAATTCCCATTTAAAGAAACTTTCCCCGAAGTATTCCGGAATTATTCGGAATTATTCAGAAGTTTTGCAACTACACAGGATAACAAATAATATTTAAATAATATGGCAGAACACTGTAGACTCTTATATATCGTTTTTCTTATGTATCGTTTTTCAATTTTTTATTTAAATAATAATATTGTGCTGTGGTCTATACCGTCGTCTCATACCTATTATGTTAAACCTGTATTATGAATACATTGTGAAAATGAATCATGTTTTGAAAAGAATACCGCTTTGTGCCGGTTCTTATCCCTAGGAAACGGCCAATTTCAATGCGTGCACTAGCTTCTGATGTTTTATAATGTGTGCCCATGTAGGCCTATATGAAATAAAATAGTTTGAATTTGTGTGTGATAAATATGTCCACTTTCCTTCGTAGCCGGCAAACTCGAACGCGTCAGCAGAAGGCGTTTACCAGTTTTGCCGAATAAATGACCACGAACGGCGCGACGACAGCGTATTCACACTGTTATAATTTTGTAAGACTGCATAGTGCATCATGTATATCAATTAGAGATGGGCCGAATGTGGTTTGAACCGAATCCGAACTTCGGCCGAACATTCGGTTAAAATGAAAAGTTCGGCCGAATTTCGGTTCAATTTCACGCGCTTTCTCGAGAGCGACACGTCGTGACTTGTTTACGCATTTACTTCAATCTCGAATATATTTATCGTCTCCTGGAAACACTGTATGTTCTGAGCAACTTTTATCGAAGGCAGGAAACGTATACGAAAAAAAAAGTAACAAACTTCTGCCAGATAAGGCAGAGTTTTTGGTGTTTTGCACCATAGCCTGCCTCTAGTAAATTTTAAATATGAGTGAGTAGATAGATGAGAAAAGTTTGTTAATTTGAATAATAAGTACCCTTTAATTAATGAATGTTTAGTTTGTGAATCAAAAACGTGATTTTTTAATTCAATTTACGAATTGTAATCCAGATGTTTGTTAGAAGAATAATAAGTTTATTTAATTTTTGTAATAGTATGTCTAATTATTATGTCAAATTAATTAGGCAGAGATTATCAAGACTAATAAGAAGAACCCATTTAATTTAAGATTTACATTTACCATGTTCGTAACTAAAATAAATGTGCATGAGTGAGTAAAATACATAATTTTATAACAGTAATGCTATTCTAATTCTGTAAAATTTTAGTCAAAATAGTGCAAGTAAGTATTATTTTTCTTGTGCCGAATGTTCGGCATCCAAACCGAATTTCGGCCGAATGCCGAAGTTCGGTTCAAGCTGCCGAAATTCGGTTGAACCGAATGTGAACCGAATTTCGGCCCATCCCTGATATCAATACACATAATATATTAGATACTCTACAATTTTTTTTTCTGTATTGTATAAACAAAAACTGAATCGATGTGTCAAATACTTTTATCATAAAACAACAATATTTCAAAATAGAGATTCTATGCGACTACAGGAGGCAAGTGGATAGGGTTGCCACCTTTTTTTGTGCAGTTAAAGTACATTGGTTAAAATAGGTAAGAAAAAAAAAGTACATAGCATCAAAATAAAGTACAATTTAATTTCAAAGTCGCTTTCCGCTGTCTGTCCCTATGTATGCTTAGATCTTTAAAACTACGCAACGGATTTTGATGCGCTTTTTTTAATAGATAGAGTAATTCAAGAGGAAAGTTTATATGTATAATACATACATAATATAGTAGAGAAACAATGATAATTTTAGAGGTTTGTAATGTGATGTCTTAATAAACAATTTCTTTTTTGCGCTTACATTGCAAACGCTGGCTTAACCGTACGAGATAGATCAAAATAATGTATTACAGTACTGTACACCTTAAAAAGGTATACAAAAAAGTTCGCATATACCTATCTCTTACGGCTATCATACTACACTATACATCCATTTAAAAAAAAAATACTTACCTACCTACCTTTTACTTTAAAAAATGGGCAATTATAAAGCGCTTATTCGAAATCTATTTACACAAATACTGTATTAATCCTTATCATTTTAAATACGTTAGTTGGCTTGAAAATTTCATGAAAATTATTTTTTCTCTTTACTCCATACAAATTAAATGAATACCTTAGGAGATATAGCAAAATCAAAATTATGCGCAACGAAATTAATTTCGTGTCGCCGTGATTTGACCAGGCGCTTCGCTTCCGAGCCGAGGGAGTCCGTAAGTTTATGTAGTATATCAATGTATGGTGGAATTGTTTATCTTAGATATGCCTACAGAAAAGCCTGCGATGGCATATGTCTATATGTTAAAGATAACATGCTACCTATTTTTTTTTTTTTAGCTTGGTAAAATTATCAAATAAGTCCTCCCATCCCGGGCAGGGTGGGAGGGACTGTCAGACTTTTACTGACTAAAATCCACGGTGTTCCTTCAATAACCCTTTACGTACCGGGGTCACGGTAACGGGATGAGTCCCACGACCCCGGCAGGCTTCGGCCCTCTACGGGGGGGCCTCGTCATATTGCTGACGCTCGTCGACCCGGGCATGGTCCATGGTCGGACAGCGAGTTGCCCTTTACTCGCTGTCCGCATGCCCGCGCCTACGGTGGCCGGAGATCGTCGGCCGACGTCCGACGCCGTGGGCGTCTACCACTGCGGCTGGGCTGGAAGGAGGACGCCATCCTCTCCCTCACGCGGCCCGCCTCCTCCTTCGGAAGCATGACTGCTTCGCAGAAGGAGGCGACCGCTTCCCACTCCCTCTCGCCCCGCAGCATGGCCTCGACCAATGCCGGGCGCGAGAGGTCTCCGCCTATTGCCACCGTGAGGACACCTTGGTGCTCTGCCCAAGCGGGGCAGTCCTGCACCATGTGCTCGACTGTGTCCTCAGGGCGACCCTCGTAGTGGTGACACCCAGGCGTTTCCTCCTTTCCCATCAGACACAGGTACCTCCCGAAACTTCCGTGTCCGGTGAGGACCTGCGTCTTGCGGTAGGTCAGGACGCCGTGACGCCGATCTAGCCACTCCTCAAAGAGGGGTCTTACCGCCGCAATTGCGGCGTGCCCGATAACATGCTACCTATGTCCATTTTAATTAATTAAAAAATTGGCAATTATAAAGCGATAATGTTAAAGGTATTTACACAAATACGGTATTAATCCTTATCATCAAAATTAATATTATGTACCTATAACGAGGAAAGATGATTGATTTTTTGTTTGTTACGATTTAACTCAAAAACTACTCAACCAATTTTACCGAAAGCTACATCTCCTCGGAGTAACATAGGCTATTTTATATTTTCTGTAAAGAACCCGTGCGAAGCCAGGGCGGGTTGCTTACTAAAAATTAATTGCCGAATGAAATAATAATGTTTATCTTGCAAATAGGTTATAAATAACATTTTGACATGTCTTTTTTTCGTAAATGTAAACTAGATGAGGCCAGTGTTTCCTAACTGACTACTCTGAGAAGAAACACTGAAACAAACTGAGAGGTCATCGTCTCTTTTAAAGTCCATACAATCTGTAGTGATGAAATCATATGAGAGCCATGTAGGTTTATGTCTGTGGTGCCCTTTATAGAACAGAATCACAAATATTTGAGCTGGCCCGTCCAAACAGGGCAAGCATTTGTCAAATATCGCGTAGCTCAATGGCTCTGCAAAGTACTAACTTGCTGCATTGGACTCGATCGAACGCAGAGCTAAAAGGCTTATAGGCGACGAGGTGCTGGTGGACAAGCTTCATAGCCTGGCTCTTCGGCGAACCGTTGCTTGTCTGTCGATTTTCTACAGATTGTACTTCGGGGAGTGTGCACAGGAGCTCCATGACCTGATTCCTTAATTTCCCTTTCACTACCGGTCTACCAGACGCACGGCTGGGTACCACCCACACTTGGTTGATATCCCGTCTTGTCATACCAAGCGCTTCTCCTCCACATTTATTGTGCGCACAGCCAAGCAGTAGAATTCTCTGCTGACTTCTGTGTTCCCTGCCATTTATGACCTTTCAGCCTTTAAAATTAAAATTAAAAGTACGAGTAAGAGATTTAAACAATTTTTAAGATTAAAATTTAAAGATTTAAACATTTAAAGCACGAGTAATAAATAGGCATATTCTGGGCTCGCTCGTCCCATCTTAGACCTCATCTATCGCTTACCATCAGGCGGGATCGAGGTCAAGAGTGGGCCCATCAGTAATAATAATAAAAAAGAACCTTAAGGAGCTCGAACGATTTGACGAACAATACCAAAGTAAGAAAGCGCTCAAACTGCCAGACAGTGCGGTAATCTATTCATAATATTCGTTGCCCACAATAAATAAAATAAAATAAAATAAAAATCATTTAATTCAGATGTCCAAAGATCCATATAAATCCAATGCTAACACATTCACGACATATCTTTTGCTTTTATAAAAATAAAATATATTACTTGAAAAGAAAATGATATTGTCATCTTGTACAAACAAAATTAAAAATCGTAAAGTAAAAAAAACAGTATATTCTATTAATTGAAAAGTAAAAAATATTGTCATGTCAAAATGTATATGAAATAAAAATTATAAAAAAAGAAATGAGTAAAAAATCAAACAAAACAGATGTAATTGGAGCAGCTTTATCCCAAGCATTTTTGTCCGCAAGATAGTCTTTAACAGAATAAAAGCTTTCTGGCAAAGTTTCTGCTTCACAAATGATTTAAATTTATTGAGGCTTAGTTCTTGCACATGACTGGGAAGTTTGTTGTAAAAGCGTATACACTGACATCTAAATGAGCCCCCAATTTTCTTGAGCCTAGTTGAAGGAACAATGTATATATGTACTCTAAGCGCATTACTTCAGAACAGCTGCAATTATTTGACTAATTATTTTTTTTGTTGTGTTCGTAATAATTGTGTGGATAGGGTTTGGAGAGAAAACTGTATGATACCGAAAGAAAAATTGCACCCGAGCGAAGCCGGGGTGGGCACCTAGTTATGTTTAAAAACATATTTCTTATTACTTTTTGCAGTTTGTATCAAATTAGTATCTCTACTAAACAATTGCACAGCATCTTTACAGTCTATGTTTGAATTAAAGTAAATAAGTAATTCATTTTTTATCGAATTTAAAGACGCTTTGTTTATTACGACTAAAGTTTTCAAAATCCCAAAGAAATCAAATCATGCGATATAAAGTATTTTCGTGTACTTTATTGTTCTCATAAAGTATAGAGTACAATTACCTGAAATAACGTACAATACTTTATTATAAAGTACGGGTGGCAACCCTACAAGTGGTGTGCTGTTGTAGATTTTAAAAAAGATTGACTAATTGTGTTATTTATTTATTTACACGTTATGCACATAGGTACAAAGGCGGACTTAGGCATTCTCTACCAGTCAACCATGGGTGGTGAAGAGATAGTGTGGGAGGTGCAATATGTAACTCTATATTATACTAAAATTACAAATGTATGCTCTATACGTGCGTATAGTTTAACATATTCAAATAGTCACCGGTGGTTTGTAAAATTTTCACACTGCATAATAAAAATTTCCAGTTAGTCCACCACGTATTACGCGAGCATTGTGCAAGTCGAGCAAATTGCCTTAAAACAGTATGTAATATGCCTAACACCTACGCAAGCTCATAAATGTATCAGTCAGATGGTTAATTTTACGATTCACTGCCTGCCTGTTCTGACTTCCGTTGCGCTCGCTTAAATCAACGATAATTATGTTTGAATCAGGAATTTAGGTACCGCTTTTTTCTTGGGGGTTAATTATCAAATGACTACTCCCGCCCTGGTTGGAGCGAAAGGGAATGTCTACGGTCTAAAAACCCAACCCTGTTGCTTCAGTTGCCCTTACGCTCTGGGGCCGTGATATCTCGTTAGAGCCTTCCCGAAACCCTGGCAGGCTAGCAATAGCCCTATAGGGCCCCGTCACTAGAATCAGGCATGACCTGAGCAAGATTTTTAGGGTTCCGTAGCCGAATGGCAAAAAACGGAACCCTTATAGTTTCGATATGTCAGTCCGTCTGTCTGTCTGTCCGTCCGTCCGTATGTCACAGCCATTGTATTCCGAAACTGTTACGACTATACATGTGAAACTTAGTAGGTAGATGTATTCTGTGAACCGCTTTTCGATTTTAAGAAAAATAAATTAAAAATATTTAAAATAAAGGGGGGTCCCCATACATGGAACTAGAACTGAAAATATTTTTTTTTCATGAAGCCTATGCGTGTGTAGTATCTATAGACAGGTCTTTAAAAATGATATTAGAGTTCCTATTACCACTTTTTCATAAAGTCAATCGTTTAAAAGATATAAGCTTCCAAAGTGGTAAAATGTGTGTCCCCCTCTAACTTCTATAATAATGGAGTGAAAAATCAAAAAAAATAAATATGTTTCTCGAAAAAAATATATGTCTATAGATCTTAATGTAAACTTTCAACCAAAATTAGTTTGAACGAAATCGGGTCAGCAGTTTTTGAGATACAGCATATTTTCTAAAACCGCAAATATAACTTTGTAATTCATACAAACACTATGAAAAACAAAGTTATTTAGCGTAGTTGTAAAAATGTAAATAAGCTAGTATTAAGAAATTTTTAAGGTTTTTTTTATTCGTCAAATAAATATACATATTATATTATATTATTATAGTTACTACGGAACCCTTCATGGGCGAGTCTGACTCGCACTTGGCCAATTTTTTCTATATTTTGTCAATGCATGTGTTTGATGCTGGTTAATGAGGTTCCTTATAATATTTTTTTTTTAATATTTACTCAACTGATATGCGCAAGAGTGGCACAACACTTTTACAAATAAAAATACATTTATGTTACTTAGATTACTTAGAAAGTGGACAGTGGACAAACAGATAGACTTTGTTTTTTTTTTTGGATAAGTGTGATCTTTTAGGAAATTTAATTCTCGTTGGGCGCAGTGGTTGACTGATTGACTGGTGCGCTGCGTGTCGCAGGTTTGATTCTCGCTAACTGTATATAATATTATCGCTAATGTTTTACAGGTAGTGGTTTCGGGGTTTGTTGTTTATTATATGATTTTAAATGCACCAACGATACTGGTAAAAATTATTTATTTATTTAAACTGGGCGGACTTATGCAGCAAGGCATTCTCTACCAGGCAACCTTTGGATTAAAAAAACACGTTGTGGTAGAGGTGTACAAGAAAATGGAATGAAATAATATATTTTATACTAATAAAATACATATATAAAATAAGATAATAAATACAGTGTTGTATTATAATATATCTGATTAAGAGAGCTCATAATAATTATGATGAAGACCAAACTAAGAATAACCTAACAATAATATAATAGTCCTTTAAGTAGTAGTCTGTACAGCCCAGTTGTTGTATGAAAGAAAAGGAGTTGTCAAGTCCAATGTTTAGTTTCTAATCGAACGATTTAGTTTTAATTGTGAAAGATTATCTTACCAAATGGTGTATAATAAATAATAATACATTTTTCGATATGAGTACATCCCGGCCGAGGGAGTGGTGGAATAGGTGCATAATCGCCTGACCCAATTCTACTGTTAAGCTGTACACACAATCAAAGTATTCCCAAAACGTTTTGTGTAAGTGTGGAGTGTCTACCACGTAATATGCGGAACCTGCTGACTAATAGCAGATACACGCAGGCCTTGCAAACAAAATTACATATTGCGTAACTACCTTACTTTTAAGTTTTGCTTAGAAATCTAAATAAAACAAAAGACACACGTCTCATTTGAAATTAACATTACCCAAGAGGAGTACAAAGTGAAAAGTAACCAACGTTAAAGTAGCCTTAAAGGTTGATATTTGCACAAAATGCATTTTCAGTTTCTCGACTCGTATTAGACAATACACTTTATCGTTTTACAATTATGGTTAGTTTTTATTTGCAGTGATTGATTAGATAAATTGTTACAATTTCGTGAAAAAAAATATTAAACACTGGAATTAGGCGAATTGATAAGAAAGGAAGTAAAAGCAGGTAATACAGGGTGTTTGCTGTAAAGACGGGCATAGTTTCCTGAGGGATTGGGGAAGTCTAAAACGTTTTAGGAATAGTTCCAGTGTGCGTACAGCTAACGAGTAGAATTCTCTGACGGAGTTTGTGTTTCCCTATAGAAGGTCACGAGTGGATAGTTTACTTCTATGTAAGCGTGCTTCATCTTCGACCACATTATCGCTTAACATCAGGTGACATGATGGTCAAACGCAAGCCTACCAACAATTAAAATAAAAATCCTGCGTTTTGGCTCACCTAAATATGCAACCTAATATGTGCCTTAAGTGCTACGGTAACTAAGTTTAATTCTTTTTATTTTAATTGACAGCTCGTAGTTTAATAATAACAGCTGCATTCTTCGAAGTAAAGTAGCGCTTACCGAGGTTGGTACGTGGATTGGCGACTATCTTAAGACGCCGAGATTTCTCTGCGCCTCGGAAAGCACGTTAAGACCAGGCAGTGCAAAATAATTTTCACGCAAGCTCCGCCCCTATCCACCCCTGTTAGGCCGTTGTATACTAAACGTTAAAGCAGCAGAAATAAAGTTGAATATCGCGTGCGCTCTTTCACCATGTTCGGTTTCGAAACAGCCGTTGTGTGCTAAACGCTAACGCAGCAGTAATAAAGTTGAATATCGCGTGCGTTCTTTTACCATATTCGGGTTCGAAACTAAATGTCGTAAGTCTCAATTCTTATTTCGTTTATAACTAAAGTGATAATTGATCTAGAGAAAAAATGTCCTATATTTGGATAATAAACTATATTTTCTTATTGTCAATACTAATTTTAGACATAAAAGCCGAGTAATCTTGATTATGTTTTGAATAATCTTTAAAAAAGACATGATTTTCGATTAAAAAATGAATCTAGCAAAAATGTTCCAATTACGAAACTGGTCTAGACATGGAAAGAAAAAGATTCACTAAATCATATACTAAAGTTCCATTTTGAGTGTATGCGTGATGGTTTCAGAATATTAATACAAAATTACATACAATTTAGGGAGCCTCCTCTTAAGCTATTGATCCCGGCTGTCATTAGTAGGTACGTACTATCGGCCAAAGATACGCATGCTCACTTAAGAAAATATTTCTGCGGGAAACGCAGCTAGTGACAAACCACACCCCTTCCTGATTTCGCCCCATTTGAGACAATATGCATTTTATGAGTACAGGACGTGTAACATTATATTAATACTTACTATTACGAACACTACTAAAATACGCTTCGTGCATCCTATTGCTCAAAATACATGCATTAGGCGATCGAGTTGTGAGCCGTGCTATGCGATTATAGCCTTAAAGGTGAGCATGCGGAAGTTTGGTCGTCTGACAGCCGTTACGGGTAGTCGTAAAGTAAAAAGTCTGCCAACAGTCCTGGCAAGCAAGGCTCGGATACCGGTTAAATTTTCAAACCGTCATTATGTACTTGACGTCAAACTCAAAACCTTTACATTCGGTTTCGTTCGCATAAACTGATTTTTTTAAACCGGTATTTGGGAAAGTATTTACATACAGGTTTTTTCGGATTAAACGGTTTAGAGCAATAAAAATCAGTTAATACAGACGCACGATAAACAAACGTCGCGCGCTGTTCAGTTGTTATTCAGTCGTAAGATTTTTTTTTGATTCGGGTCGGACGTTTATTTATGTCATTGCATCTATAAGCTCCGCAGGCTGTAAAAACATAAAAAATGGGTAAGTACCTATCTAATATTTTTTGGTGAAATTAAGTTGATAATGACGATAAATAATCGGTAAACATAATATTACTTTTCACCACGGAATAGATGAATAAGGTTGGAATGGTAATGTGGGCGTGGCAAGCGCGCCACATTTATGATACGAAAATCATAGCTCGACCGATTAATTCATTCACCGCGTTTAGTGTGCTTCGGATTACTTCGGAGCACAGAGCTCTGCTTTAAAATGCCGTGTAGTGCAATTATAACCTGTAAAATAAAAAGTTAGACAGCAAGTATAGAGCAAGGAGGTATATCTTTCCATCGGTACTAAGTCGAAAATAACATTTAATTACAATTTTATTTGTAAAAAACATAAAAATATTCTGATCACTATGACATTCCCAACATTAACAACATTATTGCAACAAGTTACAAAAAATATACACTGCCCGATGTGTACTCGACGCAATGACCAAGTCCGCTTCCGCCGTCGGAACTTCAAATAAGACTGCTCTCTGCGCTCCTCTGCGATCTATTTATACCCCGGCCTATGAGTTCTAGAAGATTCTTGTAAAATCGACTCACTGCCTATATTGCCAAAAATATTCCAGAAGCTATTCAAGATACACAGTACTGCTACTCGCACATTCTAGATTTCTGTCGAAGTTTCTCGACGTACTTCGCTAAGCGACTGGCGTAACACTGCCCTCTCCTAAGACATGCTCGACCCGAGCATCGTTAGAGCCGTAGTAACGCGCCAGTCGATCAACATAAACAATCTTTGGCGCAGCTCGTGAACCTTTCTGGATCCGATAAGTGACGTCATTAATTTTAGTCACAACGCGGTATGGTCCATCCCATTTTGCCTGTAACTTCGGCGACTTACCTTTGCTGCGCACCGGATTATGTAACCAGACAAATGAGCCTTCATCAAATCCTGAATTCTTCATCTTTCGGTCGTAACGAGTCTTCACCTTCTGAGACATTTGTTGACCGGATTGTCTAACATGTTCGTATATGTCGTTCATTCTGTTTCGCTATTCACTCGCTTAGTCTGTTACACTACAAGGCGTATCCGGCAGTATACCAGTGATTAGGTCTGCAGGCAACCTAAGCTCTCGTCCGAAGTTCACGAAAGCAGGTTTGGTTGCGCCAACATTCAAAATATGATTGACATCCGCTATTTCCTACATCCATCTCCTTCCCGCACATACCTCGCGAGTGAGTAAGAAGATTCGCCCGCCATTTGTCGAAAAAACTTGCTTCCGAATCGCTCCGCAAACAAGTTGACAATGGCGTCGACGCGCTCCGCTTAAAAATATTAATAACTTTGGAATCACCACATTTTCGCATGTAATAAGACTTATAATCCATAGTTTGTGCTTGTGTTTAACGTGTGAGGACAATAACTTGAAGCCCAACTGCCCTGAACCTGGAAAAGTGAACCGGTGCACCGGCGACGACGCGAGCACGTGGCTCCCGTAAAGGTTTGTGCTTCCTTCCCTATTTATTTCGGGTTGTATTCCATTGTCCCACACCCACTGCAACTCGAATTACCTAACGCCAAGCGTTTGTCAATCGTTTAGCTCCGCACCGCAAATACAGTCCACTAAATTAGCCTTTCGCCCAACAAGGTGTAACAGTTGTACTCTCATGAACTGCACTTCGGTATGACAGAAGGAACGGCTGAATGTGTTTGTACCAATTCTTTTGCCTGCTTTCCACAACTTTAGCCAGATATCTCTCCAATGTCTGGTTGAAACGTTCCACCATTCCATAAGTGCTAGTGATAAGAGGTGCTCCTGGTTTTATGAGTACCCATTACTCGACATGTCTCCTGAAATACCTGAGACTCAAAATTAGTTTCTTGATCGCTGTGAATTTCCAAGGGTACTCCGTAGCGACAAAATATTTCGTTAACCAATTTATCTGCCACTGTGGTAGCTTCTTGGTTAGGAATGGCAAAAATTTCTGGCCACTTTGTGAAATAATCCATTACGACCATAAAATACCTGTTTCCATACTCGCTTTTAGGAAATGTTCCCGCAACATCTAGCGCTGTCCGTTTCCATGGGGGAACATTATAGATTTTTAAAGCTCCTCTACTGCATGTTTGAGGTCCCTTTACAGCTGCATAACTTGTGCATTTGCGGCACCAGTCTTCCACGTCGTCTCGGCAGTGGTTCCAGTAAAATAGCTCCCGTATCTTTTAGAGAGTCCTTTTTACTCCCATATGACCTCCTGAACATCCATCGTGGTAAAGTCGTAGAACTTCAGGTACCTTCGCCTTTGGTACGACCATTTGTAGGTGACAATGGTCTCCTCGAGCATTTTCCCATTTACGGCACAATACTCCCTCGTGGATCACCAAACTGTCCCACTGTGCCCAATAACTTTTTGTTGTGGTATTCATTCCAGCAACGTCATGCCAACTAGGCTTTGGAGCAGCGACCTTCTTCCATTCAAGAATCGGTTTGACGTCTAAGTCATCCTGCTGCGCACGCTGTAGCGCTTCTTTCCACTCATCGCTAAGGTCTGATCTCAGCATCTTGACGGGTACTACTTCTTTTTCTTCTTGCCTTACACAGTGCTTACATTCTTCTGGGCAAGGTCTTCTTGATAGCGCGTCCGCGTTGCCGTGACATCTTCCGCTACGGTGCTCAGTTTCATAGTAAAACTCCTGCAGTTGTTCAATCCACCTTGCCACTTGCCCTTAAGGGTTCTTGAATTGCAAAAGTCACTTTAATGCGGCATGGTCGGTCCGCAGATAAAATTTCCGACCAAGTAGATATTTACTGAAATGCTGCAATGTTTTACTACTGCTAGTAGTTCCCTTCTTGTGACACTATAATTTCTTTCCGGTTTTGATAACGCTTTTCGTTGAGATAACACTCCACCAATTCCGGTATTACTTGCATCTGTGTCTACGATAAACTCATTCTCAGTGTCAGGAAATCCAAGAATAGGTGTATTGCACAGACGCTTCTTCAATTCTCGGAAAGCAAGCAGTGTCGCAGTCTTCTTCCCAGCAGAATGTTCGCTTCTCTTCAGTGAGGTTGTGTAAGCTTAGCAATATCAGCGAAATTCTTTACAAACCGGCGGTAATATGAGCACAACACCAAAAACGCTCTGACCTTTGTCTTGTCTTTTGGTACTGGCCAATCCTTAACAGCGACTATTTTATCCGGATCAGTTTGCACACCTTCCTTTGAAACTACATGGCCCAGGAAAGTCACTTGACGTTTCAAAAATGAGCACTTTTTGGGACTTAGCTTCAGATTGGCTGCATGGATTTTTGCTAGCACACGTTCCAGGTTCTTAAGATGGTCTTGAAATGAGTGCCCGACGATAATAATGTCATCTAAATATACCAGACACGCGTTTCCAATAAGCCCAGTGAGTACTAACTCCATTAGCATTTCAAAAGTTGCTGGCGCATTGCACAATCCAAACGGCATTACTTTGAATTGCCACAGACCTTTTCGTTCGTAGAAAATGCTATCTTTTCCCTATCCTTAGGATCTAATTCCACTTGCCAGTAGCCACTCTTCAAATCTAGGGTTGTAAACCTCTTCATTCCTGTCAGCGTATCTAACGTGTCATCATTCTTGGTAGTGGATAACTATCCTTCTTTGTTGCATCGTTTAACCTCCGATAATCGACACAAAAACGTAATTTGCCGTCCTTATTCTTGACTAGCACTACAGGAGAACACCATGGACTGGATGAAAGTTCTATCACACCATCCTTTACCATCCCTTCAATCATGGCCTCTACCTCTTTCTCTCGTGCAACTGGCAATCTTCTTGGTCGCTGACGGATTGGTAATTGGTTACCAGTATTTATCGTGTGCTGAACCAGTCCGGTCCTTCCAATATCAGCATCACTGGAAGAGAATATATCGGCGTACCGAAGTAACACTTTCTTAGCCAACGCAACTTCGTCTTCAGACAGATCCTTGTGCCTACTTTCTAGAAGGGATGACACATTATATGTGCTATTAAGTTTATTGCTACTGGATATTTCGTGGCATCTGCGTATCCAGGCAACTTCCTCACAGGTGCCCATCAATGTTCACTTTTTAATTATTTAAAATCCTCACTACTGAAGTATTTGTGGGCCTCACCAGAGTGCGTATCATTATCCATGGATGATCACTATCCGTTCTTTCAATAAACAAGCACCGACACTTTTGTCCCAAATTTTGTGATAAACTTACTTGCACAATGGTTTCCGATTTAGGACGAAGTGTAATTTTCTTCAGGCAGTAGACTTATCCTGATGATCCACCTTCCATACAGATTTCTTCTGTGACACATTTTAATATTCCTTGGTTAATGTCGACCTCACAATGATGGTCTCTGTATGTGCTTAACTGATATTGTGCTGTAACATACCTACTGTTCACTATCGGTCTACCTACGAATTTTAAACATTTAAGCAAATACTTTTATGCCAATCAATTGTTTATTTACCCCTAAAAATAGATTAAATTCGTCCGCTTTCTACCCATGTTAAACACAAATAATAAAATTAACTCGTAATTAAATCTTACTGCGCAGCAGACGTCTACCCTCGAAGTCAGCATGAATCGAATGAAAAGAAATATCGCAAGTACGTCTACGCGCCGCTTTGTGCGGTAGTCACACATAAGTTGCAACCTTGCAACGCGTTTACCGACATGCCGTTCGTCGAATAAACCGGTTAATTTAGGTAAAAATAAAGTTCTCAAAACGTTTACGTTCTTAAGAAAAGTTCGGAGGAAAACCGAAATAAACCGGTATTAACCGGTATTTTTGAAACCGGTTCCGAGCCTTGCTGGCAAGGGCTACTTATTTCGTTACCCAGTTACTGGGTTGTGGCGATCAGATAGAATATGGGAGCAAAAACTCTACACTACTGTCTTGAAGATTATATTGTTACTGCCCCGTTCTAACTTCATAGAAACAGCCAATTTGGTTCCGAATCTGATTTTCTCTTATGTTTTATTCATTTCGTGATTTTTCTCTTTAGGTTTATATTTTTTTTAGTTACGAGAAGTTACTCGAATGTAAGTTTTATTTCAAGATAATTATTTTTAAAGTCATTGTACAATGTACTGTATGCCAAACATACTGTAAGTACCTCTTTTTTATTTGTTCGCCATGTATTAGACGGTTTATGTAACGTTTAAATAGCACATAACTACTTATTTATTCTAAGATCTACGCGAGTTGTCTTGCGTGATAGAACTTCAACATATTTTATGAGTAAACTTTTCAACTTTTTAGTTCTAATTTGTATTCTTACGAAGCAGGTTCTCTGTGAAGTTATATAATGTTGATTTTTTCTTATAAGTGTGACAGATTTTTAGGATAAATGTATACCTACATAGATGATTGTTACTGTCATACCTACTAAAGAGATGGATCAAGCAAGGGTGATACTACTTGCAGGTTTTTAAACTGCTCAACCATAGATAAAATAAATTTTTGATTTCTGTGTGCTCAACAGACACGTAATAATTTTCTAAATGTACCAGTGAATTGAGATTCACCTATATCGATTCAGGCGACCAGCGGGGTTTCCTTTTTGCATAAAATACCTATGTAAAAGTATGTAATCAAAACACGTATCGTGTACCTTAACCGTTAAGCTGGATTACAAAACCAAACAATGCCAAAATTGACGGCTAGTATCTTTTATTTTATGTATTCAGCTCAGAAATGAACCTTTGAAGTCGAGGAGTATCTGTTTCAAGTTATAAAGTGAAAATATATGTACATATATATCACTGAGAAATTAAAGGAACAAATTAACACACGTAAGTGTATATGTAAAAAAAATAATTAAGAAGGAATTAATGAAGCGTGCGTGACACGTTTTCTATTTAGAACTCCCACTCAGTACCTACGTTTTTTCTAATTTCTTATATAAACACTGCGCATTGAAGCTGTTCAATATAAAGACAAATCAAACAATATACCCATTAATTCACAAATTATGTACTTAGACATATTTTAAGTGATAAGCAAGAAAAATCTATGTTAGGCTGTTGTTTCACCTCCGGCGATTAGCCAGTAGAGCTAGCAACTATAAACGAGCGGGAGAACAGCGAGTATGTAGTACCAATAATTTTGCCCATCTGGTTGATCTCTCGGCGTGAGTTCTGAACGCCAAGCGAGCATCTACTACAGCTCTTGTCGCTCACCGACAAACTACTGGAGCGAGTTCTCACCGGCCAGTGCCAAAAGTCAGCGATCGACTATTAATATATGTACAGACATCTCTTTTGTTTACACGGAATGTAGATCTAATGTACGTTTCTTGAGCGTGAAAATAGGAGACGCTTCCTCGTTAACGGTGCCCATTACCTTAATAACATAATTATCTGCTTTAAAATCTATCACAAATGTTAGATAGATACACAATCTACCAAAAATCAACAATACAATATATTTCAAGTTTCAACCCTTATCTATCGTATTTAATCAGACAGATTATCCAGGGGTTGAAACGTCAAACGAGGTATTTAAAAGCGGAAAGGGGTGTAAAAATAAAAGGTGTACAACCTCTTTAGGTTCACCTGGTCGAAAACAAGATTGAGTTATTTCTGAACGATTAGTAATTTGGTGAATGATTGTTTAATTTGTAATTTTCAACCCTTTTTAGCGGAAGGATCAATTGGGGGATATCAGCTGCTTAGTTCTCCCACAATTTGTAAGGGATGAATAAGGGAAGTGCCTAAGTAGGCTATTGTTAAGTGATTTCATTATCAACCTATGATAATGAAAGTAAGATTGGAAAGATTATCAGAGACCTTTACCTATGTAAATTTTGCCCAGTCAAGGGATGAGGGCAGCGAAGATATCGCTGAGCAAATAATTCGAGTTAACAACTTAGGCACTTCTAAGTATATTTGGCAGCATTTGCCTGCATGCTGACATTACAACGGTTTTTAACATACATATTTAAAAATGGATTCGGGATTACATTCGACTATTAATTAAATAATATTTTGATTTTATTAGTTACAGCGACTGTCGCAACCCCACGCGTTACCAGTTTGGCTGCCGCCTGGTGCGAACCTCATTCGCTAGGAGCGCGGCGCGCAGCACCCAATCGTAACCGCTGTCCGACAGGAGACAATGATGGTGCCTGGTCGATTTCAATATCTTGGATCCTGCAATAAAATTGATATGAAATGTGAATGATGTTTCTTTTTGATGTTTGTAACAACAGGTAGACTGCACCGAAATAACTAATAAAAATTGTTGTATTGTACCAAGAAATGTTATAAGACGATAGGTACGAGCACGTCCCCTCATTGCATTATTCTCCTGTCGTACCAAGGCTAGAGTTCGCGCACCTCTACGTCGGATAAGTAAAAACTATAATTTTGTGTACCAGCTAATAGATTCCGTAACGCGTTGATCCAACAGATCAAAGATAAAAATATGTAACTATAATAATAATATCATTTGAAATCAAAGCATAAAGTAACAGTAATTTTGTATTCTTCTCTTGCGCCTTAGTTCACAATAGATTTTTAAATATTTTGTACCTATTATATGCTGTGGATAACGTCGTGGGTTATATACATTTGTAATTTGTATGTAGGTATGTATATTCAAAATGTGTAACCGTTGGTTATTCCGAAATAAATAAATAAAATAAAAATAATACACAAATTAAATAGTCTGTGGCGTCTTAGGTACTGCAGCTCTAACTTGACTTAGAAAAATAACTTTAAACAACGAATCTAGCTTATCTTGCTATCTCTTCGTCCTGGATCTCGCAATCGGAAAAGTTAGTAAAAAAATATCTAGGCTAACTAGGTTTGCCTGGGTTGCGAGGGATGCAAGGGTATGGGTTGGTAGGGATGCACTCCTTTCCTTTCCAACCACAGCGGGACTGGTGTAATTTGATGATTTTCCCACCAAGAAAAAGGCTAAGTAAGTTTGTTTGTAGGTATGCTGCGCATGTAGGCCGTAAACCACTTTCCATAAGCTTATTTGCCAACAGCACGAAGAATGTTAACATCTAATTGCGCCTCATCACCCGAATACTTGCGGCGATAATTGCGCGTTAATCGCTGATTCATCGCGATTGCAAGTTATGTAAGGGCCGCATTATGACGTCCATCGCCACCTACCGGCCACGTAAAGAACTAATGTTGATTTTGTTGATAAACGACACCTGTTGTGGTTCTCTTGGGGTTCGAACAGGATAGAGGTGCCCAAGTTAGTAAGTATGAATGGGAAAATTAAACGTTTTTGATCATGGATTTGTAATCTAGGTTTAAATGTGTTTGTGATATCCCTACATCGTTTTGACCGTATACTTCGAGTCAATTTAACATAAATCTATACTAATAATATTATAAAGAGGTAAAATTTGTAAGTTTGTATGTAGGGGGTAATCTCTGAAACTACCGAACCGATTTTGAAAATTCTTTCGCTTACATGTAGCTGCATTATCCCTGAGTGCTATAGGCTATAAATTATCTTTATATCTAAATATATATAACTCAAAGGTGACTAACTGACAGACTGACATAGTGATCTATTAACGCACAGCCCAAACCACTGGACGGATCGGGCTGTTTGGTATGCAGGCAGATATTATGACGTAGGCATCCGCTAAGAAAGGATTTTACGAAATTCACACGGGATCGGGATTTACACGGGAAAAACTTCCCACGCGGGCGAAGCCGCTGGCACAAGCTAGTAATCAATATATTTTTATAGAGAAGATTGCCATATTTAAGAAAGTAGATAACTTAATAACTGAGATCTAAAGGCATTGAAAAGTTTGTGAATTCGACTTTTGCAGAGAGATTATGAAGACGAGCGGACGCATGCCCATATAAAGTAGGTCGGTGTTCAATGTTTATCTTACCGAGGTAACTCCGTAAAGGGGTGACCAGTCACCGTCTTAACAGATCGAGAATCCGCCGTGCCTTAAAAAACACGCTAAGGTTTAAAACCAGGCACTCTAAAATAATTTTCACGCAAGCTCCGCCCCCATGCATCCCCGGTTAGGCCGTTGTGTGTTAAACGCTAACGTACCAGTAATAAAGTTAAATATCCCGTGCGCTCTTTCCCCATGTTCGGGTTCGAAACTAAATGTCGTAAGTCTCAATTCTTATTTCGTTTATAACTAAAGTAATAATTGATCTAGAGAAAAAATATCTTATGTTTGGATAATAAACTTTATTTTTTTACTATCAATACTAATTTTAGACATAAAAGCCGAGTAATCTTGATTAAATTTTAAATAATCTTTAAAAAGACATGATGTTCGATTAAAAAATGAACCGAGCGAAAATGTTCCAATTACGTAACTGGTCTTGGACATGTAAAGTAAAAGATCTAATTAATGATATACTAAAGTTCCATTTTGATTGTATGTGTTGACACCAGTCTTGCTCTTGTCAGGGGGTAATTTAACAAATTATACAATTAGGTACTGGCATGTGGAGGTCAGGTACAGGCAGTCACTCTATGTGAAATATACTAGACTGGAAGTGGACACTCACACTCACACACACAGATTATACACTCGCGAGCAACTAAATCGACTCAACCCATAAGCACGCATACATATCTTAATTTTTCGGAAAATACATATTTTATTTATAAAAAACATATGTACATTAAAAGCTTGAGACTTTAGCTTTACATCAACACCACTGTCATAAAAAAATATTCAGTACTTTTTTATTTAAGCAATTTAAACGGGTGTATAGGAAAATTCACTCTCTACGGTACACACGACTTGTGCTACGATCCACCCCTATAAAAACCCCCGCAACCGATTTAACTCATCAACCGGTTAAGTAGACGCACAGCCTTAGTGAGCTGATGTACGAGTGGCCCTACCTAAAAAAAAAAAAAAATTAACTCATCAGTCGCTTATCATAAGTTGACCTGTAGACATCTCCGCAAATTGCACTCATTGTTTTGAAGAAACTATGGATACTACGCCTGAAGAAGCTGTTCAAGTTGTTGCTCTGTTGCAACATGGACTCAGTCAGCGAACCGTCGCTGCCCAGCTTCACTTGAGCCAGTCTGCTGTATCAAGGGTATACAGAAGATTCCAAAAGACTGGTGCCTTTAATCGGAGACCAAGAGCCAGCCGCCACCGGTGCTATTCAGAGAGAGACGACCGTTTCATCGTTACAACAGCGCTACGGAATTGGCACCTGACGGGTGTTGATGTGATGCAGGAATTAAGGCGTGTTCGAGGGGTGGCTGTCAGAGTGGACAGTAAGAAGACGCTTGAGGAAAGCCAATCACACTCCAAAACGGCCTGCCACGGGCCCAAAATTAACTGCAGGCCACCGACAAGTGCGCCTTCAATTTGCTCGAGAGCGTCGAGCAATGGCAGTCGCTGACGAGTGTAGAATGTGTCTGCATGGCAGTGAAAGGAGAGGCCGGATCTACAGGCGTCCGGGCGAGCGATTTGCGCAGTGCTGTTTCACTGAAACGGTTGCATACGGCGGCGGCTCCTGCATGATGTGGGCTGGTATCTCTTTAGACGGAAAAACCGAGCTTGTTTTCGTGCCCGGGGGAGGCCGAGGAGGAGGGCTGACAGCTGACCGGTATATTACCGACATACTTCAGGACCACATTGTTCCCTACGCAGGATTTGTCGGCGAGAACTTCGTCTTAATGCATGATAATGCCTGGTGTCACACGTCGCGTATCACTCGGCAGCTCCTGGACGAAGTGAATATACAGACAATGGAATGGCCTGCACTCAGTCCAGATATCAACCCCATCAAGCACTTATGGGACGAGCTCAAAAATAGGGTCAGGGCCAGAAATCCAGTCCCTTCGACCATAGAGAAACTAAAGGCGGCGTTATTAGAGGAGTGGGATGGAATTCCTCAAGACACCGTCAAAAAATTGATCAGGTCAATGAGAAATCGACTGCAAGCTGTGATTAGAGCTAGGGGGGGCAATACCAAATATTGATATAATAAACTAGCTTCTGCCCGCGACTTCGTCCGCGTAGAAGTCGAAAATATTCCACGGGATCCCGTCCCCGACTTGCTTGACAAAGTTTATAATAGCTCGGCTAATATGCATGATATAAAGATAATTTATAGCCTATAGCACTCAGGAATAATGCAGCTACATGGAAGTGAAAGAATTATCAAAATCGGTTCGGAAGTTTCACAGATTACCCCCTACATACAAACTTACAATTTACAAACTTATAAATTTTACCTCTTTATAATATTAGTATAGATTAATTTATGTTTTTTCAACAGTTTGTTTTATTTTTAAAATAACTGACCACCATCAATATTTTTCTAAGTGCCCATTTTACCTCTACTTACACCCAGATACCATTAATTTTAAATGTCTTGAATAAATGTTAAGAAAAGTGGTACCATATTAAAGCTAAGGTCTCAAGCTTACAAACGCTATAATAATTTTTAAAATAAGTAATGTATTTTTCGAAAAATACATATATTTATGCGCACGTATGGGTTGAGTCGATTTGGTTGCTCGCGAGTGTAGTAGCTAGCGGCTGGCCATAAATATAGCGGCTCAAATTTTACATAATTATGTAGTATACATTTTTAGGGTTCCGTAGCCGAATGGCAAAAAACGGAACCCTTATAGTTTCGACATGTCTGTCCGTCCGTCCGTATGTCACAGCCATTTTATTCCGAAACTGTTAAGACTGTACATGTAAAACTTGGTAGGTAGATGTATCTGTGAACCGCTTTCCGATTTTAAGAGAAAATTTAAAAAATATTTAAAATAAAGGGGGCTCCCCATACATGGAACTGAAACTGAAAATATTTTCTTTCATGAAACCTATACGTGTATGGTATCTATAGACAGATCTTTAAAAATGACATTAAGGTGTCTAACATGACTTTTTCATAAAGTTAATCGTTTAAAAGATATACGCTTCCAAAATGGTAAAATGTGTCCCCCCCTCTAACTTCTATAATAATGAAGTGAAAAATCTAAAAAAACTATATATTGTAGACCTTAATGTAAACTTTCAACCAAAATTGGTTTGAACGAGATCGAGTCAGCAGTTTTTGAGATACAGTATATTTTCTAAAACCGCAAATATAACTTTGTAGTTCATACAAATACTATGAAAAACAAAGTTATTTGGCGTAGTTGTAAAAATTGTAAATAAGCTAGTTTTAAGAAATTTGTAAGGTTTTTTTTTTCGAATTATGTTAAGTATATTATATTTATCATAGTTACTACGGAACCCTTCATGGGCGAGTCCGACTCGCACTTGGCCAATTTTTATTACATTTTTTAGAGCATAAGTGTTTTAATTTCATTGAAGCCGGGAGAATAACTTTAAAAAAAAAAAGAAAGCTAGCAATATGGGTAGAATTCACATTACTAGCAATCTTGTTAACCCCTCCAACTAAGCTAAATATGCTTGTGTCTGGAGTGGGTTCACGGAAATAGTGTAATGGGTGGGACTCGAACCCGTGACCTCTCGATCACGAGTCCGACACCTTATCCATTAGGTTATGGTGGTCAAACGCGAGCCTATTATTATCAACAAAAAAGAACCTTTCTTCAAATAGTTTACAAAAATCTGCCCGTTCTATTGTGTTATTAGCTCTATACTAATCATGAATGTTTCACATGACCACGTTTCTGTATATCCAACAGAATTAGACGGAATTGTATCGAGATGTTATCGCAAAGAGAGCTCAAAGAATTCCCGCCTCATATTATTTCATTACTCTGTCCCTATTAGTTTATATTGCTCATAAACAATGCATAAAAACTTTCAATTATGCTGTAAATCATTTGTAAATTAGTTTGGATGTGTTTTTGGCGTGTTGATTTTGAAGATATTCGTAATTTGGTGAACGCGGAAATGGAATGTCTGAAGCGCCTGATGCGGTTATTGCTGCAATATTTTTATTGCGTTATATTGCTGTTGTTAATTTTTAGGCTCTAATGTGGCAGCTTACGATTTTTGTAACACTTTCTTGATTTAAACTTTTAATGAATATTTTAATATTGTAAATCTTACTAATATTATAAATGCGAAAGTTTGTGATGATCGATGTATAGGTGTTTGTTATTCTTTCACGCAATACCTAACTACGGAACGGATCTAAATGTAATTTGGTAAGAAAATGGTTGAATAAGGCATAAGTAGACTACTTTTTATCCCGGAATTACCACGGTATTGGGACTTACGCCAGAAAACCTACTCATGCGTACGAAGTCACGGGCATAAACTAGTATTAATGAAATTGTTCAATAAAACGCAAATCTCAAATTCGAAACTACACATTTACAGGTACACCTCACAACAAACTCAACACCATAACGAGGTTGACGCAGCTATATAAAAATGTCACCCATTTACTTTTAATTAGTGATCAATAAACATCCTAACTGGCCACATTTTTACTTCATTCACGCTCAACTGTCCACTTAGAGACGTCGATAAAATCTGTTTGGTTCGTCGTCAGTAGGTATTTGGAGAATTCCTCGGTCCGATAAGTTTGTGATGGTCGATTTAGTATTTTTTAGCTACTGTTTTGATTATTATCACCTGATTTTGTCAGTAGGAATAAGTTGCGTTCTGATTTAAATATTGTGGAACGTGGTACTAAAAAAATATGGAGTTTGAATGGATGCTTCAAGTTGATGTGTGCGCAGGATGTTCGTATGTTTTAGATTTTTATACGAGGGTCTATAGGAATATTATTTTAATTGGTCTTGCTTTCTTGGGTCTTCACAAGTTTCTCTTGCCCGCAATAAGTTTGAGATAAAAATGCATATTATTTAGCCTAGTTGGAGGGGTTGACAAGATTGCTAGTAATGTGAATTCTACCCACAATGCTAGAACTCTTTAAAAAAATCTTTACTTTTTTAAATTGTAAAATTCGTATGGTTCTAAATTCATCACTCTTAGATGCCATAAAATACAAAAAATACAAATATAGATGCCAAGACAAAAAAAGCGTTCACAATCCAGCTTTTTGTATTCTTTATCAATTTTTACTTTTTGCAAATTAAATGATGCGTAAATCTTTATAGTAATATAACCTGTCGTCGGTTCCTTTAAATTTAAACGTGTTGATATGAAATAGATAACGTTTGGCGACAACTTTTTTTATCGACTTTTTTGGGACTCTTGGACGCTCTGTCTTTGCGTCACCGGACGACAGATTTTTAAGAGTCGGAAATGTTAGATATCTTTTATCTCTTAGATTATGAGAGAATTCTTTTGTTTGTCCGTTTATCTATTAAATTGGCTCAAATGTGGTTTAAATTTAGCTGAGGAATTAAGTTTTTGATGGGATTAAATATCAGTAGGGGAGGGCGGGGTTGGTGTTAACGGAGGTAAGAATTAACAAGCTTATTCCCGCCAAACGTGAAGACGTAAAAATATGACACTCGGTTTAGAAATACTATATACACAGCTGAACATATCCTGACTTGTCAGTTGTCAGCCTTCCCTCGATTGTAGTAGTTATGCGAAGTGACCTCGGATTAACAGGTAAACGAACTTTTTGTGCTTTGCAATAAATTGATTTAAGATTTGTTTATTCGCTGAATCGAATTAAAGTTTATACTAAATCAAACTCTATTTTATCGACAGTAACACTATGTTATTTGTTTGTGATTATTTCGACTATTTAATTTTCTGTAATTAATGAAGTAAAAAAAGTGTCCTTGGGGCTAAAATTAACAAATTGAGTGGGGTAAAAATTAACATGTTAATACTTACCCCGTATGTGTGTAGTAGTAATCGAATGTTTTTTACAAAATGAGAAAGTACATAAGAAAGAGTACAAGAGAGTAGACCCTCTTGTACTCTTTACCTCAAGAAATGTTTGAGCTGGCAGTTAAGGAAATTCCAAGAACCCCATAGTACTTTTGTATAATCTTCAACCGCTAGATGTTGGTGCATATGGACCGTTGAAGCATTACATTAGCCGACAGCAAACAAACTGGATGATTAATCATCCCGGGGAAACAATGACCATCTATAACCTCCCTTGAATTGTGAAAGAAGCATTTCTTCTGGCATTCACTCAAAACAATATCATCAACTTAATAAAAATGCTGGCATTTTACCGTGCAATGAAGATGTATTTCAAGACTGTAACTTTGCACCATCAGTTGTTACAGATTATCCCAATCTAAATACTGTTTCGTTAAAAAACTATAGATAACGTCTGCCCGAAGATACTTCTATCAATCCAGAAGAAAATCACTACTTAATTTAGTATCCATAAATCAAAATTATTAGTAATATGCCTGATATTGACATAAGTATTTTGGAGATTATATATCAAGTATAAAATGTGTGAGGACCTTCAAATGTGCCAGGATGATAGTGAAGAAGATGCTCGCTTTTGTTCGGTTTGCGCCGAGTCTTCTAAGGAAGATACATCTGGACATGACTAATAATAATAACATAATGCATTTTATGCAAAAAGGCTAATATTACTTGTGTTAGATGTGACACCATATATATGCCTCAATCGTTTCTCAGATAATGAGAAATTGTATTCCAGATAATTATTGCCTGATTTAGGGTATTCCCACCTAAAAAACACTGAAAAACTATTGGTGTTTTTCTATGAATTCAGAACAAATTAGATTAATATTAATTACACTATACTCTTTTTAACTTATTAAGATACCTCAATTTAAATTAAGTTTAAAGGCTGTGTTTGGCTGTGGGACAATTATTGATAAATAGTGTATATTTCATAGAGTATACTGATTTGTTGTACCTTATTGAAACTTTTTAAGACTGTTGACACTGAAAAGTTTATGTTTCTTCTAAGTATTAAGTTCAAAGTATTTGTAACAATGTTTGTAAGCTAAAACTAGCAGCAGCAGCAGCTACACTACCTTTACACTCAGTGATGGTTAAATAGTTTAGATTAAAAATAATTTACTAGATACATTCTTTCAGTTCCTGTCTTAAAAAGTACTGATTTCTCAGATCTTAAAGACAATTAAACATTTTGATTAATATACATGATATTTTGTTTCAATATTTGATAGAATTTTAGTCTCTGTTAATAATTACCCCTTACGTTAATACAAACCCCAGCTCTGTTAATATTTACCCCAGATAAGGGGTAAGTATTAACAAATGTGTTTTTTGGTTTTGATGACTCTGTTTCTGAAAGCACTTACTTAACTGATGATTTTTATTATAGCTGAATAACCAAAGTATGCTATGCATAAAAAATAAAACAAAAAAATTCATTGAAATTGAAAATATAAACTATAATATAAAATTTGTTAGTACCAGCCCCGCTCTCCCCTACTTATCATTGTTTTGTATCCTTCATTTTAGAAAATGGGCATTAAATATAATATACATATACCTCTAGGAATCTATACTAATATTATAAAGCTAAAGAGTTTGTTTATTTCTTTGTTTGTTTGCTTGAACGTGCTAATCTCAGGAACTACGGTTCTGATTTGAAAAATTCTTTCAGTGTTAGATAGCCCATTTATCGAGGAAGGCTATAGGCTATATATCCTCACGCTAAGGCCAATAGGAGCGGAGCACTAATGAAGAATGTTTCAAAATCGGGGGATATTTTTTCCACCCGGTCGAAGTCGCGGGCGGAAGCTAGTAAGAAATAAAATAATACATACCTTCAGGAATTATACAGGACATTTTAAAATTAATGTATCTTTAGGAAGAATACAATTAATCCTAATTTAGTGACATATCGATGGCCCCACCGAATAAACGTGCAAGAGCTCTTACACGAATTTAGGTTTTTTCTATTTTTCGTTTCTTTTGCCTATCCTGCACCTACTTATTTTTTTTATATATTTTCGACTCAAAACACGCCTATTATTATAGTGAATTTCTTTATTCTAGGGAAATAATTAATTTTAAAATTGTATGAATAATAGTTTATGCTATTATTACATGCTTTTTGAGTCGCCAAGTACACAAGAATAAACATGCTAAAACTTGAGGAGATTTGTGATTGTTTTCGAATTTCGGTAATGTCTTCTTACATGTTTATTCGTGTAGAAATGTATGCAAATTTAAATTACTAATGTTTTATTCCACAAAATGGAAGTTTGACTATAAATAGGCTAAAATGCATACGATCTTTCCAATCATATAATCGCAGAACAATGTACTGTAAACAAGCGTCTAAATAGTTATAGCTGGGTCAAAATTAAACTTGATTTACGGAGAATAATAGTGTAACATTACAGTATGTTTTATTCGTTGTGCATTGTTACACGAATAAACGTGTAATGATATATTAATGTGAACTAGTCATGCAAATTTCACAAGAGTAAAATCATTAAATAGGTTTTCATGAATTTCCTGAAACACGCTGAAGTTTTTAAAAAAGTAAATATACAAATCTATAGTTTAGTTTTTACCTATAATTCGATTAAACATTATTTATATATTTTTACATTGAAAAGAGCGTAATTGAAGTTTAAACGTTTTTATTTTTTGCTGAAAAGTTGTCACGTTTCTCTTACACGTTTATTCGGTGGGGCCATCGATATTTGTTCTACAAGCTAAGTATTGCAAATAATATTTTGCAAGGCGTTAAAATTTCGTTCACAGTTTCTTACCACAAATCTATTCTTATTGCGACTATTCTTATTTTATAAATGTTCCTTGATTTGAATTACTTGGTTTGATTAAAGCAATAATCAAAACCATGCAGTTTTATACAATATGTACTTGTAACATTTGTATAATTTAAATGACGCGCCTACAGAATACACAAATTCAAACGTAACGAACAACATAAAAGAAACATAATAAAACAATTGAAAACCGAACAACTCTATAAAGAACGTACTTAGTAGGCGATAGAGTCATCAAAATTAACATAACAAAAGATCGATGATGGTTCCTACTGTTACCGACTGTACCCTGCTGTGCACCTCTAGTTAACGATAGCCACCCTAGTAGCTAGGGTCGATGACACGACCATTATATCTTGACATTTTGAAGTGGCGCTGTACGTGGCTGTACGACAAGACTGCTGAATTTGACTTTTTTAAACTAGTTCGAGAACTTAACAAAACTTAAGTTTGTTTTTTATTTTATGGCAGATAGGTACTGGCCGTTTTATACTTTGGGTCAGACGTAAAAAAAGTTTTAGTAAGGTGATCATTGGTGATTCTGCCGATTGCTTTGGTGTGTTTCTGCCGAGGGTTATTAAGATATGTTATCTAGATTAGAGGCCTTATAAACGTGGTAGGTGGTAGTTATAGCCTGCTTGGTAGAATGAGGCAAAGTTGAGTTTAGGCGAAGAATTGCCGCAGGTGAATTTTATCAAATGCATACGTAGTGATTGTTCTATGATAATTGACATGTCGTCCTTACCAATAAATTATATTGCGCTGCGTTGAGCAGTGGTGTCGCAAAGTTTACAGGCAGGATTTGTAAAATCATGCATGTTCATTATGTCGTTGAGATCGAACTCAGGCCAGACATTACGTAGCGTAAATATCACCATTCCCAATGTTCTCAAAATGTTGAAAACATTACGGGAAAATGGCATGTCCTAGGACCGAAAAATCTAAAGACATGTGACATTTACCAACTGGGCCCGGGTGGTGAATAACGACCCATTGCCTCATAGAGAGTAGGCCTCTCTTGCAGCAGGTGGAACGTTATAAGCGGGTTATAAACGCCTGTACATAGTAAGTCGAGCAGATTCACATCTAAGCAGTTATACAGAATGGATTCAGGCGTTACTGAGAGGAAATCCATACCAAACTTGTTGTCTCGTCGAAATACAGCAGCGCAGCAGTCGACGAGTCATAATTTCCTGAGGATGTTTTGTAGTGTGGTTTGCTTGATCATGGTATGATTTATAACTTTTCATTTTTGCATGTACCTATTTGCGGGCAGGATGGCTGCATAGGCATTGTATGCAAGCTAAGTTGACAGTAGATATTTTCTTAAGTATTTGTTATCCAAGCAATTGCAATGAAAACTTAGTTAATAAACTAATTAACCTTCTGATATTGATCTTAATCAGCAACATCATAAATTAAACTACGTCTGCGTTATAATATTAATACAAACAAGTACATACATTATTTCAGTTTATTTTTAAATATATGCTTGTACTATAGGGGTTTTATTTAACTGTATTCTTTAAATATTTGTTTGGTGATCGTAATTTAAATTAAAACAAATAGATTATCTAACGACACCAAATTATTTTACAACAGGCATTGTGCTGTGGCAGTTTGTATAAATTATTTTACAAAACCAATAAGAATACAAAACGTCAAATTAAATAAAGATCCCAACTTTTTAAAGAACAAGCAAAAACAAAGCTAACCTTCCCATCAGGGGGCGCTACTGCGAAGATAACGACCAAATAATTTAGTTACACGGTCATCTAAACGTCTCAATTTAGTGTGGCTTTTGTTTTTGTTAGATTTATGACACTTCTATTTTAAGTCAAACGGTAAGATAATGGCAATATTAAAAGAAAATAAAACTGTTTTTGGGGTTCTGTACATCCAAAAGTCAATTTTATTGTCCGTATGTCTTGTCGACAAGACTCTTTTTCTCCGGAACGCGTAGAGATATCTAACTGAAATTTATATCAAATATCTAAAACAAACTTGTAAATCAACGCGATCAAAATATATGAACACTTGTGTCTCATGTTCTGCGATTCCATAAGGAATTCATAAGGAAGATACTTTCCGATGAAATCAGAATTATGAAATTCGGGAAGAAGCAATAGTTATACATAATTATACTCAATACCTACACTTTTTAAAGATAACTAACAATGTGGGTAGGATTCACATAACTAGTAATCTTGTTAACCCCTACAACGAAGCTAAATGCTTGTGTCAGAAGTGGGTTCACGGCAATAGTATTATGGGTAGGATTTGAACCCACGACCTCTCGATCACAAGTTCGACACCATAGCCAACAGGCTATTGTCGTGTCTAATGTAGTTACTATACATATCTAATAGTACTATTGAACTTATACACTAAGATAAGTTTGTACGGATCCCTTGGTCCAACTCACACTTGCCCGTTTTTTTGTTTCTGTATCGAAAACACAGTAGAATGCGTGTAATAAAACGCATTTTATGGTTTAGGATCTGTCTCCTATGGTCTGGTGCAGCGGAGTCTGAACAATCAATTTCTGGCTATGAATAGAGCTGCCTTCTCAAAATACCATATCAGAAATGAATGTGAAGGACTCTCAAGTGACGGGTTCTAAATATATATGACGACTATGAGGATCATCACTACATCTCAAACATTATTACATCACTGCTTGCCAGTTTGAGTTCTTTGTATGGCCTTCCGAAATGTCCGTAGAGTGGCATTGTTCGCCAAATTGTTCGAGCTTGAGCTTTAAAAGTTCTAAGTTATGATTAAATTGAGCTACGCGATAAACTATAAATGCTATGGACTCAAATCAGTGTGATCCTTTCCTCAAAAGAGGATCTTAGATTCACCTACATGGTGCTCATAAGATAAGATATTTTTCAATCAAATTATAATATTTTTAATATCAAATTATATCACAGTTTGTTCAGTGTATTAACGTTTCAACGTTATATGATTCCCATGTAAAATGATTTTAAAAGAGATTTAATTTAACCTCAGATTTCATGTCAGTGTTTCTTTTCAGGATAGTAAGCTAGGAAACTTCGGCCCCCTTTACATCAACATTACGAAAAAAAAAAAATGTTATTAATTACCAATTTGCCAAAAACATGATGCTTGAATTCTAACAAAAAAAGCTTGTCCATTGTAGGTAGTCTGCGAAGGAATTTTTGTTTAGTTATATACCTTAGGATAAAATGAGTAGATATTTCTTTTATAGTAATTTCTTAGCACTTTAAATGAAGAACAAGAAAGGAAAGTAACTAATTTAATTCATATTTTTTACTCTTCAAAGTCTGACAGAATACACACACAAAAATAACAGCTACATATGCTTGAACATCCCTATTAATATTAACATTCCTATTGAAACTGTGACCCCAAATATTTACAAAATGTAAGGGTGTCCCCAAACCACAATATCATTGAAATACCAATTACGTGATTATTTATGTGTGACAACACTGCTCTATTCAACACTTGAAACGCGACCGGTCTTGTTGACCCCTTCATTTTTGGGTCCAGTTCCAAGTTGCCAATTTTTGGGACAATTTCAAAGGGAGGTAGGGGTCTAATTTCCCTGGTTGTTTTTCAGTGTTAACAGATGTGGTGACAAGTAGATGCACTGTTTCCTTTTGTTGTTAATGTGTATATCTGTTTTCGATTTTCGCAAATGTGCGGATAATGAGCTGATGGTATGTTACGTGACCGTGATTTATTTGGATACAGTCATGGTGGAACATGTGGTTGTTTTGTCGTTGTAAAGCGTCATTCTGGCTGAATGAACTCATATTAATGGATATGGTTTCAGGTGCTTTGATAATACTTTGGACAATAAATCTAAAAAAAAAAAACGGAGGCCTTACAGGATATACTAGTGTTTGTCTGTTAGTCACACGAATGAGTGACCTTAAATAAATTTATGTTTAGAATCTGACGTCACTATATTTGAAATTGGGCAAAGTATAAAAAAAGTTCATTTTGAGATATAAAATTGAGAAGAATTTGTCGTGAGGGCCTTTATCATTCCTATTTTTAAAAGACGTAATGGTGAGTTATTTATAGATCAAAATTTACTCGTACAATTGAAGAACCAAACACGGAACTATATTTTTAGGTTGTTTTAAAACTGTGAAAACTAAGATATGATTTAAAGAAATAGGATAATCTTATCCTATTTCATCATATTCTGCTAACACAAATGGGTCTATAGCGATGGATTTATTGCACTAATTATGACGAAATTTTACAGTAATATGGATCCAGAATAGCACATATACACACATCAACACTGTCTAGGGATATTTTGGATTTACTCAATTTACTCAAATTTCATTAAAAATAAAATACAACATGCATATATGTTTATAAAGCCCATTTATCAGACTACACTCCAGAATAAAAGAAAACTATTTTTTTGCGTAAACAAATTTTTATTCAAATAAGATAAAAACGTGAAATAATAACAATAAATGTGTTTCTCAAGAAAAAGTGAAAAGTAAGGAAAAATTAATCTGTTTTTAACAGTTATGTGAAAAATCAGTAGTCAGTAAAATCACCCATGACATTAATAACGGTCCTACAACGGTTTTTCATGCTTTGGATTAAGTTATCCAAGTCTTGCTGCGGTATATTGTCCCAGGCCCGGCTAAGATGCAAAAATAGTGGCTCTTCCGTCGCAATATTTGCAGGGAAATTCCTCAAAGCCCTTCTTTGGAGCATGTCCCACGCGTGTTCTATGGGGTTTAGGTCAGACGGTTGAGCGGGACAGCTTAAGACCGATACGTCGTGCTCCTGCAACCAGCTCGTTACCACTCTCGCTGTGTGCGGACGGGCGTTATCGTGCATGAACGTGAATGCTTGGCCCATTTGTAGTTGATGGGGGTAGATTATTGGTACTAGCACCTCGTTACCGTATTTTTCAGCCGTCATGGTGTTTCTGATCCAAACGAGGTCTGTTTTTCCACCAATACGAATTCCCGCCCAAACCATAATTGTCCCGCCGTGGTATGAATGGACTTTCTGAGGATGTTGCAGACGGCTTTTACGGCTAAGAACTCGCCAAACACGTACTCTACGTATATCGGGATGCAAACCGAACCGAGACTAATCGGTAAACAGCACTACAGATCACTGGTTATCTTCCCAGAGCAAATGTTCACAAGCCTACTCTAGTCGTCGTCTACGATTTCCTCGGCGTAGTGCTGGAGTACGAAACGGTCTGCGAGTATGAAGGTTAACTTCATGCAGCCTTCCCCACACAGTTTGGTCACTCACAAGCAACTGGTGCTCTGACTGGAGCCTCTGAACCAACTGCATGGCGGTAACAATTGGTTGTCTTCTCGCGGCAACTTGCAAAAATCGGTCTTGTCATTGAGTGATTATGCGCTTCCCGCCTGTATGTCTTTCAGCTACTTTACCAGTAGCACGATAATGTGACCATAACCTGGATATCACGTTTTGTCTTGTTCCAATCTCCTCAGCAATACTCCGTTGAGTAGCCTCAGCTTAGAGCATGCCTACTGCCCTTAACATTTCCTCTCTCATTAAATGGTGCCGCTGCATGATGCACACAATAACATTAATTCGAAGTTAACCGATAACTTGTTATAAAACTTAAATTTGACACAAAAAATAGCCAAAAACTGCTGTAGGTAGGCTGTCCCACCTAGGACAAATGTTTGTGTGTTGAGCACGGTCATTTGTTCTTTGTCTGGGTGTAATTTATCTATAATATGTATGTAGATAGATAGATAGATAGATAGATAGAATATACTTTATTGTACACCAATAATTGAATCACACTTAAATAACAATATTGTAAAAAAAAAAAAAAAAAATTGGTTACAATGGCGGTCTTATCGCTGAGAGCGATATCTTCCAGACAACCTTTGGAAGGACTTTATGAGCTTTATTTAAAATGGGGAGGGCTATATTAGTGTACTACTGTACAAATACTCATTAATAACGGAAAAACTAATAAAAATACAACAAAAAAAATATATATACAAATACATAAGTACATAAAATAAATAAATATATAATGTGTTCTTTAACATCGTGTGGAGAAAGCAAAGGAATAATCATAAGTTTGAAATAAAATGATTGGCAACCGAGCTTTTAAAAACAGCAAGTGACTGAGCTTGTCTTACTGACACCGGCAATCCATTCCACAACCGAATGGCCTGCACCGTAAACGACTGGTCGTAAAATTTTGTGGAATGGGTAGGCATCAAAAGTCTCAAATTCTCTGATGATCTCAAATCTCTAACATGTGTGTCATGAAGGAACTTAAAACGTTCTTTGAGGAAAAAGGGAGTCGTTGGATTGAAAAGAATACTGTAGAGTAATGATAAAATATGTGCATTCCGGCGAAGGCGGATAGGCAGCCACTTGAGTTTAGTGCGAAACTCAGAAACATGATCATATTTGCGCAAACCAAATATGAATCTGATACAAAAATTTTGGAGTCGCTCAAGCTTATCTAGCTGCACTTCAGTTAGATCTGGATAACTTGCATCAGCATAGTCAAGGATAGGGAGTAGAAGAGATTGGGCAAGCGCAGTTTTAGTAGCAGTCGGTAGGAAATTGCGCAATCTGCGTAAAGACCCCGCAGAGGCAAACAGTTTGCGGCTCACTTCCTGCAACTGGGGACCCCAAGACAAATCCTTATCAATATAAATGCCAAGGTCTTTTACTGAGTCACAGTAGGGTATAACAGTTCCATCAAAAATTATTAGGGGAAGGGTCGTCCAGTCAATTTTGGAACGTAGCCTAGGGCTGCCAACAATAATGACTTTAGTCTTCGCAGGATTAACCTTCAAACCATGATACAAACTCCAATCGGAAATACGCGCTAAATCTTTATTCACCGCCTTCACCGCCTCAGATAAATCTTCAACGGGAGCTTGCGAATAAATTTGCAGATCGTCAGCATAAAGGTGGTAGGATGAGAGAAGTTCATTTGAAATAGAATTTATAAATATGGCGAAAAGAAGAGGAGAGAGAACGCCCCCCTGTGGTACGCCAGCAGTAGTATTGCACCAGGAAGACAACGAACCTTCAATGCAAATACGTTGTCGGCGGCCACACAGGTAACTACGAAACCAATCAATAGCTGTTGGAGATATGTTAAGAGAGCATAGTATCCCGAGCAAGACATCAAAATCAACAGTGTTAAAAGCATTACTGAAATCAAGTAAAGAAAGAACCGTCAATTTTCTATTGTCCATACCCAATCTTATATCATCCGTAATGTTAACAAGAGCTGTGGTAGTGCTATGCCCCGGACGAAATCCGGATTGGTAAGAATTAAGGAGTCTGTTTCTACATAAGAAAGCACTAAGCTGACTATGAATAAGGCGTTCAAGGACTTTGGACAGAAACGGTAAAATGGAAATGGGACGGAATTCAGAGAAAGAAACAGGATTACATTTTTTTGGAAGTGGGGTTACATGAGCTTCTTTCCATGCAGATGGAAAAACACCAGAGGATACAGAATGATTAAGGATATGGCAGATGACAGGAAGGATTTCGTCCAAAATAGGGAGTATCATCTTGCGACTTACACAGTCACTACCAACAGCATTTGACGTGATTGATAAAATACTCTTCTTAACATCACAACAAGCAAATTGATTAAAAACAAAAGGAGAATAATCGGGAGTGGGAAGAGACGAAAGATTATCTAAAGTTTTGGTTTTAACAGGCCCATTGAAACTACAAGAGGTGGAAAAATGTTGATTGAGTAATTCAAGATCTATATCTTTAGGAACAGACTCTTGACGTGACTTCCCAATTCCCATTGATCTAAGAAATTTCCAGACTTTAGCTGGATCACCGTTTTCAACGGACTTATGAATGTGGCGGCGTTGGGCATCCCTACAAACCAAGTTGCTGCGATTTCTGATAGCGACGTATTTTTCACGATTTAAGGAGCTAGGTCTGCACTTATACCTAGATTTTGCTGCTGCCTTTTTTTGTAAAATTGCTTTCACGTCATCTGTTAGCCACGGAGCAGGCAGATGCTTCATCTTGACCAACCGAACAGGTGCATGCACATCATACAGCCCGATGAGATTGGAATTAAGGAGGTTAATTTTTTCATCAATCGAGTCTGCATGAACAAGCTCAGACCAGTCAATACTGCTAGCATCTTCCCGAAGACCTTCCAAGTCCATTCCACCAAAACTGCGCTGAAGAATACTTTTAGGTTTAGTCTTAGGAGGGCGAATTTTGTAGGAAAGGAAAATCAAGTCGTGGTAGGAGAAAGCGTCAGCTGAACATTGCCCATGCTTAGCGACGTGTTGTGTGGAGGAAACAAAGATGAGGTCAAGAAGTGAAGGAGTACAGTTTGGAAAATGGTGAGTTGCGCTTAATGGAAGGAGAGATAAATTGCAGGATTGAGAAATAGATTGAAGTGAGGAAGAGCGGGAATCATTTTTAAGGAGACAGGTGTTAAAGTCACCCATAACAATTGTATGCCTGTAAGAGGGCGCAAGGTTGACTATTAGGCTTTCAAATGAGGAGAAGTAATCGATACGCAGAGAGGGACAATAATAGACACCCAGCAAAACTTTCACATGGTTAAGGTCAATTTCTAAAAAGAGATGCTCGCCAGCATTCGACGGTGGTGGCTGCACTGAAATGTTAATAATGGAAAAGGGAATATGTGCACGCAGGTAGATGGCAACACCACCACCGCCGCCGCTTGTGCGGTCATTCCTTATTAGCTTGAACCCAGGGAGGGAATAGGATGTAGACGGAAGACAAGGTTTCAGCCAGGATTCGGAAACAAGAATTGCATGGATGTCCTTACAGTCCAAACTCACAAGCATATCATGATAGTGAGCCGGAATACTTTGAGCATTAATGTGGACTACATTTAGATTTTTGGGAACATCAGAAAACTGAAACTGAAGCGTGTCAGCAAGATTCGGAATACTAGTGAAGCTGTCATTGTCACTGCTTGCAGTTACAAAACTTTCATCATCACTGTTACTATCAATCATTAAAAAAAAAACACAATAAATAATTAAAAAGGGAATATAAATAAAATATAAATGTATATTATAAAGACGAACGGTACTTAAAAACGTAAAGTCCACCCGCCAGTTATGCGTTAACAGAAAAGAATAACAAAACAAAACCTAAATCAAAAATAATAGTGCATCGTTTGGGCACAAGCTCACCTTGCACTTAGAGCAACATATAAAATAAAATATAAACACAAAAAAAAAGAAATACAAAAAGAATTCCTATGTTGCATATTATTGCGGTATCAAAATATAATATTTCCATAGATAATCTATGCTCAAAATGTAACAAATTACGAAACAAAAGTAAACGAAACGCGACATTGACATAACTCTTGGCATATGTCAAATGTCAGAAAACCGAAGATACATATAAATGAAAAAGAAAAATTTTATAAACCAAAAAACGTGAGGTAGACGTTAAATATTATAAAATAGCTGTGAAGGTAAACCAGTGATTAAATACTGATGAAAAACTGTTACCCGAACGACGTATTGCGAGAGATAAATCACTTCTTCACCACAGGCTTCCTATATCTTTTTAATGGGGCTGCTGAGGCTAGCTTCCCAGCCTGTGCCTTATGGACATCTAGTTGGCCCTCCGGCTTATCGGAATCGACATCATGCTCAGCCACATTGATAGCAGCGAGCTCTCTGCAGTTGATGACCCGACGCTTACTCCCATCAGCTCCCAGCACAAAGATATTTCCCTGCTTGGTCCAGCAATTCATGACGCCGAACTTCTCACGAGCCTTCAAGAATATCTGATGTCGTGACTTTGTTAAGAATTCTGACAAGGTTATACCAGAACCTTTTAATGCGGTTTTAGCAAACCAAACCTTGTCACGAACATCTACATCCTGTAATTTGACCAGTATAGGTCTAGGCTTTCCAGCACTTCTGTGACTGCCCATTCTGTGGCACCGACGAATAGCAGCGATGGAAAAGTTGTCCAACTTAAGTTTGTCATTGAACAATGAAGCAACCACCAGTGATGTATCCTCGTCACTCACCTCAGCAACACCATGGACAAGCAGCATCTTCCGACGACTTCTCATCTCCAATGCATCAACATCCCTGGCAAGGGCCTCCATCTGATGCTGAAGACAGCCAAGCGACTCCAGAACAAATTTCTTGAAACCTGCATACTCCGCTGCAAGACTGTCTGAACTGCTGCTGGACGAAGTGCTGGGTGTTGACTTGGTCAATTCTGCCTCAAATTTTGACATTCTGTCATGGAATTGTGCCATTAATTCAGACATAGACCCCTTGAGTGAATCCATTTTTCAGTTTTGTTTTTGTGAAAATAAGAGAGTGCAATATAGGAAATCCACACAACTGGCAGGTAGTATTACTAGTAGAAACTGTTATTCATAAAAATTGTGAAGAAATACTATTAATTTGAATTAAATTACAATTTATTTAACAGAGCAAAATTATATGTGTGTTACTTGTTCAACTACCTCCCACCAATGATTAGAATTATTATATTATTTAGAAGATAATATAATATAAGATATATGTATGTTTATCAGTTGTCTAGTACCCATACCACAAGCTCTGCTTAGTTTGGGACTAGATGGCGTTGTGTGAAAAGTTGTGGAATATTATTATTATTATTTCTTTTCATGCTTTGCATTTCTCCCAGTTAAGTGGGGATTTCAGGCACGGGCCGAAGCCAAGTGCGTATATATTTAAAATTTAGGTATTTAGGAATTTTCGAGTTAACCGGCATGTATTTAAGATGACTGCTTTTTGCAGTAGGAGGTAAGTGGATGGGCTAATATTTAATGAATTTAAACTATTGTGAAGGGTTTTTGGTATTACTCCAGTACTGGACAATATGATGGGGATGGTTTTGGTATGAGTAATGTTCCATTGCGTTTTGAGTTCTATGGATAAATCTGTATATTTTGTTATTTTCTCTGAGTATGTGCTTATAAGGTTGTGGGTGTTGCATACAGCAATATCTATTATATATACTAATTTCTTCTGTTTATCTAACATTGTTATATCTGGTCTATTATTGTATATGGTTTTGTCAGTTATTATGGTCCTGTCCCAATATAACTTGAAGTTTTCGTTTTCTAATACTGCCTGCGGTTTATATTTTTATAATATGGTACTTTATCTGTAACTAATCGCGTTTGGATGGCTACAATTTGATGTATTATTGCAGCAACTTGGTCGTGACGGTGTTTATAATCTGTTTGGGCTATGCTACCAGAAATATATAATTCGCAGACCGATGCTTTAATATTGACATGAGGTTGCTGCAAGTCGAAACGATGTCTTCCGTGAAGGGATTTACGTTCCCAAGCTGCAATTTTTTGAATTTTGTTGGTTATATATTCATTCGCTTGTAATTCGGTAGAGTGTAAATTAAGTGGGGTGAACTTTTTATCTATCTGTGTGATTGCAAAGTGAAGAGGTGATTGTTGCGCTTTCTGTATGAAGAACTTTCTTAAATTGATAATCTGCTGGTTGTGTAAATTATTTATATCTATGAGACCACGTCCTCCTTCATCCCTCGGTAGTGTAACTCTTTGTACACAGGATCGTGGGTGGTGCTTTCTATTTGTGGACAGAGATGTATTTATCAACCGTTGTAGTTTCAAAAGATCTGTTTTCGTCCAGTTTATTATACCAAAAGAATAGGTGAGTATAGGAATGGCGAATGAGTTGATTGATTTGATTAAATTACGGGATGTTAGTTGTGATCGTATTAGCATGTTAAGCCTATGTTTATATTTAGTGTTTATTTTATTTTTAATGTATTTTTGGTCAATTTGGTGTGATTTTTCGAAGCCTAAATATTTATAAGTGCAATTTTGTGTCATTGGTTCTATAATTTGATCCGAGTCCAATGTGTATGGGTTATTTTCAATATGCTGTCCTTTTCTAAGTGTGAAAGTTTTACATTTATCAATGCCAAATGTCATTTTGATATCATCTGAGAATGTTTGCGTGAAATCAGCTAGTGAGTGAAGCCCTGACATGCTATTGCTGTAGAGTTTAATGTCATCCATGAACATAAGATGGGATAGCTTTACATTTTCTGGAGTATCAGTACTCTTAAGAGTAAGACCATTGTCAGAAGAATTGAGAATATTGGATAGAGGGTTAAGGGCCAGGCAGAACCAGAGAGGACTTAAAGCGTCTCCTTGAAAAATTCCCCGTCTGATAGATATGGGGTCTGTCTCTACTGTTTTGCCTAGTTTTAGTTTTGTGTTCCAGTGTTTCATGGTTCCTGTCAAGAAATGTATTATTGTGGGATGGATTTTATAGTGTTCTAATATATAAAGCAACAGACATATAGAGAACAGAGGGGGACAGAATCAAAGGCTTTTTGGTAGTCTATGTACATTGTACAGATATCATTTTTTAATTTAACATTGTGTTTCATGGCTATGGAATCTATTGTTAACTGTTCTTTTCATCCCTGACTATATTTGCGGCACCCCTTTTGTTCTTCCGCTAGGATATTGTTCTGTGTAATATGTTTATACACGATTTCAGAAATGCAACCGGTAGTTAATTTGTAAATCGTTTGTAGGCAAGTAATCGGTCTGTAGTTGGCTGGGTTTATGTGGTCCGAGTCTTTAGGAATCATATAAGTTAGGCCTTGAGTAATGAATTCTGGAATATTTTGCGGATATTTAATGAAATCATTGATATGTCTATATACTGACGGGTGAAAGAAAGTAAATTTCTTGTAGAAGTAATTATGGATATGATCTGTGCCCGGAGATATCCAGTTGTGTGCTTTTTTTATAACGTCAACAAACACCTCTAATGGGATAGTATCAAACGACATTTCTGTTACATTTTCTAACTTTTCTTTATCATTTTGTATCCAAGGAGCAGATTGATTATGTATCGATGTGTTTGACCAAATGTTTGACCAATACGTATATAATTGTTCTGGGGAAGGGTTATTTTCTGTCTGTTGTCTACTTTGTGTGTTGTTTGTATCAGTGGTGAGATTTCTATAAAATTGTTTATCATTGTTTAAAAATTGGGTGTTCTGATCTTTCCGTTTGGTACAATTGACATATCTACGGCGACGACTTGTTACAGCTGTAAGTTTCTGTTTTAAACTGTCCATGAATTCCTCATTTGTTGTGTTGGGTTCCTCATAACTTGAGTGTTTTTGGTATTTATACTTTATTCTATCTACGTGTGCAATCAGACCTAAGTGCCTATTTCCGTTTATGTATTGTGTCATTCTGCCTATTTCTTTGCGTATTATGAGTATTTTGCTATCCAATCGTTTTAACCAGTTTGGTCTCTTGTCTGTCAAATTGTTGCGTTGTTGTGTAGATGTTATTTGATTAAGGTCTTTGATTTTCGATCCGTTACCTATAGCAGCGGTGTAGGCAGCGCAGTAAATGAGAGTATGAGTTTTTAAGAAGTCGTCTTCATTGGACCCATACTTTGGTAAAACTATGTTATTTAAATATTTGATTATGTGCGCGAATTTTTTCGATGTTTTTTGTTTGGGTATAAATGGTCTATTTGTTGGGTCTGTGAATAAATATTAACTATAGGCTTCCTCAAAAGCTTTCTCTATTTTTGCATCTAAGGTTTTATCAACGAACGTAGTGTTTACTGTTTCTTCCTGGGCAGTTGTATTTGTGTGTGGGTGTGTATTATCGATTGTGTCTAGAGAATATGCTTGAATAAATTCATTAGTAGGTGTTGTGTCATCATATTGTGCATCTTGTGTAGGTGGTGTTTGTATGTTAAGTCCATTTCTTATGTCTTGTTTTATTTCTTCTAATCTTTCGTCTGAAATAAGCCTATTATTAATAATTACTCTACGCTGATCAGCTATACGTTGTTCGGAGACATGTGCAATACTGGGAAATATTTGTGTTATGATAGTATGTAATTGTTTACGGTAAGCAGTTCTGTTAGTTTCTAAATGTGTTATTTTGTAATATTCCCTTATAATGGCCTCATTTATATCATCGGTCCATCTTAAACGTATACTTGAGTTTGAGGATTGTTGTGTTAAAACTAATAGGTGTTGTGTAATAATGGATGTGCTCGGATTTGGGGTACTCTTTTGGAAACTTAGCTGAACTTCATTTTTTATTAACTCTAATGTGGTTTCAGGGATAAATTTATTTCGTAAAATAGCTCGTTTTTGATCTCCTAACCGTTGTTTAGAAACTATAACTTCAGGGAATTTTTCTGTGAATTTAGCGTGTAAAGGATCTAAGTAGCCTCGAATTTTAGTATCTAAATCTGTAACTTGAAGGTAAGTGCGCCAAATGAACTCATTCATCTCTCTCGTCCATTTTAGTCGCGCGCGAGCTTGGCCAGTGGTGGGCACAGGGTTGTCGGCATTTGCCTCCTGTGCAACATCCATGGCTGCAGAGTTGGTGTGATGGAATAGAACAGTCTATATATGAAAGAGGAGAAGAAGAAAGTGAAGGAAACAGAGATGTAGATGAAGGTGGTCGGCTGTAACATTGTTCGGGTGACCCGGTAGGAGCCCGCTGACTCAACTCACTACCACCGATGGTTCGTATACTGGAACGCCCAGCATCGGCTCCAGGCGTGCCAAGGCGATCGCCCCCGGGCAGCGATCCTAAACGTAACTTTTTCTGTGCTCTCGTCTCCATGTCATCGATGGGTTACTATTGCCACGTTAGCCGCCCAGTAACATAATTTTTGCGTTGCCCGCCCCCCACGTGATCTGGTGTTCGATCGGGACGTGTGGTTAGATTTCAGGGGGCTTATTATTATTATTATTATTATTACTTCGCTACCATTATGCCTCGTAAATATTTTGTTATTAATTTATTTTTTCAAATTCAAATTTAGAATCGTTAAAAAAGGTTTACAAAAGAATTTAAAACTGGCCAGTATTTTTTGAGTTAAGGAACTTTATACAAAATATCCCTAGACGGCGTTGATGTGTGTATTATAATGTATAATTAGGGTATCTAAATACTAAAATAACGCGGTCGGAGCCGCAAGAGGCAGCAAGTCCTATATAAAAATCGAAAATTGAAGATCATCGGAAATAAATGCCTTAAGTGAAAATACATATACCTATTACCTATATTTACTTTCCCAGATTAACAATGAATAATAAAAGCGTCATCAAAATATTACAATAAAAGAAAAAGTCACCCAAATCAAACAAAAGAATAAGCACTGTTCCCAAAAAACTCACTTCCCATCTGCCTACACAAAAATTCTTGCGCTCAGACGAATCCTGATTGACAACGTCGTTCAAACACAGAAACGCAGCAGATTGGGGTTGAAATCCGCCACGCGACTAAATTAACTTTATGTAATCCCTATCATTGATAGTTACCGTTATCGACCGACGCATTCGCTAACGAATCAACGTTTTTATAATAGTTTAATTCGGATTAGATAATGTCCCAGTTCGTCCCTTGGGTGGTCAGAACGACCCGCGCGGCGTTGGAGGGTTGCTCCCCACTGCGTCGATGACAGGTTGAAGGGATGTTTTAGGGTCAACGCAGTCGAGTTTAGATTTAATGTTTGTGCAATGATAATATTTGGATAATTCTTTTATTAGTGGTAGATTGATTTCAAGGGTTAGTTTTTTGGAGTACGGATTATTTTGTTTTTTTCTCACGGATATTCTCGCTGAATTTAATTGCTAATAGCTATCGTTTGATAAATGAAACAGAATCTTGCTTTTTTATTGAAGGTGTTGTTATGGTAGGTATGTAAAACACTTGACGGGGCTCGATAGGACCATTGCCTGCTGGAGTTGCAGGAATGTTCTAACGATATACCGCGGCCCCGGACCACAAGGGCAACTAAAGGAACAAGATGGGTTTTTAGTCAGTAGATGTCTGACACTCCTTTCCACTTCGCCCACAGTAGGAGGAGCCATTTGATGATTTTCTCACCGAAACAAAAGGTAAGTATGTAAGTACAACACTTGTAGTCCGAACTCTTAATCTAGTATAGGGTAGTTTCCTGTGTTACAAAATAATTATTTTATTTTGTCCATTAGGTAGATTTTCAAAAAATATTGGTCACGTATTTATTGCCTTTTCAAGTCAAGAAAAATTCACAAAGATGGAAAGCTTCAAAGTACAGGAGTGGGGGCTGCTGACGTCACACATTGCTAAGAATTATACCGGAGTGTGACGTCACGCGAAATTTCAACTCAATGTATCGTCTTAATTTTTTGATTACGTGATAAAATAAAAAAACACCTGTCCAATGTTTTTTGTTAAACTACGTGACGGACTAAATAAAATATTTTAGGAAACTACCCTATTGTACGTGTTAATATTTGAATACATTATTTGGCCAGTAAGCCAATATGCTTCGTTTATTATATTGCACACCAACATGCTTCCTGCCTCAGGTGAAGGAAGACAGCATTTTGGCCACAGGCTGTGGTATTCCGCTGTTTTCGCCTCCGGAACGCACAAAGATCTAGTGCAATTTAGCAATTTAATATTGTATTAAGTTTTAATTACTAACACAATTGTTATTATATTTATTTATTTATTAAAACTTTATGCAACACAAAATTAAGCATTCTCTACCAGTCAACCATAGGTGGTGAAGAGATAACAAGGCGGGTGCATAAAAAATAAACTAAGTAGATCATAATTATATTTAAAGTAAAAGTTTTGTTACAAGTATATATGTAAGTTAAATAAACTTATATACATATTTATCATAATACATACCAATACATAAAATATATATTTATGAAAAGTTATGGAAAGGGGGTTATAAAAACTCTGCTTCCACTATTTATAATGTATGTTCTACAATGTACTACGTATGCAATATTATATATACGTTAAAGGTATTTATTTATGGATCTTTATTACCTGAGAATAAATTATTAATTAATTAAATTAATGGTTAAACAACGCTTTCCGGGGTCCAGGGTCGATGCGCAAAAGTCGATTTTTAGGTGTCAGCGGTTGTCAGCGGGACGCGGGGTATGACTTAGCGCCGCTCCGAGCGCGCGATTGGTGCGTCAGTAGTTCTCGTTCAATTTGCTCCCGAATACAACCCTTTGTTTTTGTTACGAGTTGTTGTTTTAAATTTAGTTTTTGTTACGTTGATTACAATGCCAGGACCAAATACCGTTTTACGCAGACTATTAAAACATCAGAAAGAACAGTTCTAACTAGTATATCCACTATAGTTAAGGAAGGTTGAAATTCCGAATTCGTCACTGTCTTTAGGACTCCGGAAAAAAGAAGAATATAAGGGGTAGCAGTTTTATTAACTAATTGTGACGACGAGAACATATTATATTTAATGTTTTTTTTAAATACATTTTTTTTTACTTTTTAATGTATTTATGTATTACTTATATCTATTTTATTTATAATACCGAATTAACTAATGAATTAATCTTCTTTCTTTAACATTCTCCTGAACAGACATGATTAAAAATAGATGATAGCAATAACCATAGAATAATGGCAAGCAGTAAAAGTGACCACTTTTTTGTTTCACTAAGTGCACGATGCGCGAACTTACCCCCACTACGCCAAAACCTTGCCAACTTAGGTGCCGAGGACTATAGAAACAGGAATATAATAATTTTAAAATCATAATAACCATTCATGGATATTGGGATTTCGGAATAAAACTCTGGTGAAAGTCCACAATGACAGTGATTACCTCTACAGAATGTACGGACGGTTTGACAACATTGTAAGCAAAGTTTAGGACGAGTGCTTCAATTGAGTGCAATTAACATCAATGTTTATTGTGGTGTTGTAAAATTACCGAAATGTTTTATTTAATAATTGTGGTTTTGGCGTCAGCGGACGGAAAGATTTTGGGTTTTTGGACCTGTTTTTAAAATATGTGTGTAGTTTTATTCTATGGACATAAAATATGTATATTTCTATTCTAGATAGGATCAAGTTTGACCATCTCACCTGATAGTAAACGATGATGTGTTCGAAGATGAAGCACGCTTACCTAGAAGTAACCTATTCGCACTTGAATTAAAGACCCCAAAGTTATAGCTATCAGGAAACAGAAACTGGCTGGTAATTCCACTCCGTAGCTGAACAGTGAAACTATATGGACATTTTTGTAATTATGTTGATATCTATTTTGTTGTTTCAAAATAATGAAACATATTTGAATTTTTATTTCTATTTCGTCATTAAAGAAAACTCTATGCGGTAGGCTTCGCGAAATAAAAACTAAAGGCAAGAAAATAGGCACCTCGAGGAATATCTGAGATCTGTCAGTGTTCATGCCTAAGACTGTATCGTGGGATCCATTCTCTCATATGTGTATGACTGTAAATGTCATCACCTATGCTTGCTCGTTCCATGGTGGTCATCATTCATCTCTTACCATAAGGCAGGCTCCAACTGCCCCGACAATCGTCGAAATCAGTAATTCACTATAATGTATCAAACTTACTACGACGAGGCTAACTTTATGAATGGTCGTACTATCTCAAAAACTCTGCTATAACTTCCCATCAAACCGCAACAGTTTAACGATTAATATTTTTTCTCATGGTCCGCATGCCATTCTATTATCATCAAATCGAAATATCGTTTTAAAGGCATTCCATATCTCGATCCACAATATTGTACATCATTAAAATTATTGCAACTCGATTTTTTGCATCGAATTCGATTGTTATCAGTTGCTTGATCGAAATTTATCTTTGAATCGATGTGTGCTGGCTACTGAACTCATTCCTGACCATCTTGGGTAACTGGTAATGAGCGATTACGTTATTACGTACCGCTCTGTTATTATATTACTGTTTTTGGACATATCGTGTATTCTAATTTGTTTAATGTGTCTGATGTGTGTGATTGAGACTGAGTTTGTTTTATATACTGTAATATTTCTGGCTGGCATTCTAGAGGTCTTCTTGTCTTTGCAACTGGCGATTGTTTGAGAGGCGCCTGGTGTACCTAATAATGAGATAATAATACCACCTCCTATCCTTCGGAGTGTGGACAGATTCATATACATGTTGTGTGAGTGGTATGTTTCAACTGATGTCCGCATTTATGTTTTTCCGAAATTCACGTTGGATGTACTGTATGAATTTCTCAATTAATAAGTGAAATATTATTTATAGATGCAATTGGGTAGCTTTTTTTTTTTTTGAGGGAAATACATTAAATGACTCCTTCTGTTCTGGGTGGAGCAGAATCGAGTGAACGATTTTTATTGAATAAAATCTCACCATGTTCCTTCAGTTAACCTTGTGTTCCGTGGCCGCGGTAACTCGTTAGAACATTTCCGCAACCCCGGTGGGAGATGGCCCAATCAGGTTCTGTCATTACTGTTGACGGCTTTTTGAGGGGTGCGTGTAACATGTCGCACCGTCGAAATGATTAGCCTTAATGGAATTCCAAAGCACAAAACAATGCTTATAACATAATTGATCATAAGCACACCTGTATTTCATAAACAGTTCTAAGATGAATAACTTAGCTACATATAAGGCTTTAGCATCGCATTTTCATATCTAGTTAGTTATCCGGTAATAAGACCACTTTTTAGCCCCCACTCCTGCTTTCAATCTCATTCAACCTGCTTCGAAAACCTCCCAAGAAATGCCTCATAATTTACCAAGTGACCCAGCCCCCTATTTACTGCGGTACTTGGCTAAGAACAAGGCACCACTACTTCCATACAATTAGCACAAAATGGCAGTGGCGGTAAACGGTTGGTCAAAGGGACCGTAATATGGCAGCCGCAGGGTTGGTTCTGTTGATTAATGAGGAAACTATGGGTGTGAGGAGACAATGATGAGTATGGCTTGAGTCAGTTTTCGGTGGTGGGTTGTTAAACATGGAGTGTGCTTTGGTTTGTGGTACTTTGTTTCACCAGTCCATTAATGGTTGATATCTTTCAATCTAGTGTTTGAAATTAACGTTTTATTGAGAAAACAATTAAGCTATGATAAACTTGGCTGTAAGTCATTGAAATTATCAATGACGAACAGACACATACAATAAAACACACACAGTTTGAAATTACCAGCTTTTACATTAGATCTGTTGTTCGATAATAACACCAGTGATCTAAGATTTTATAGACCACGGCTTATTAAAAATGGCATAAAACCCACAGATTTTTATTTACTTAATTTGAGAAAAGTCAATATGATTTCAAGTCAAACCGAAAATTATCATTTCTTTTTTTATTGAAAATAGATTCGCGTTTGACCACTATCTCACCTGATGGTAAGTGATGATGTGGTCGAAGATGGAGCACGCTTACCTAAAAGTAACCTATTTACTCTTGACGACTCTTGAAGACTCCTAGGTTGTAGCTATTGGGAAACACAGACTCCGGCAGGGATATCCACTCCTTAGCCGTACGCACAATGAAGGTATTCCCAAAACGTTTTGTGCGTATGGGTGGGATGTCCACCATGTAACGATGGCACTTCGCCGTTTGTCTTGTAGTCCGATGATAGAACGGGTTTTTGTTTTTTTTTTTACTAGTTAAAATTATCAAATAAGTCCTCCCACCCCGGGCAGGGCCGGAGGGACTGTCAGACTTGTACTGACTAAAATCCACGGTGTTCCTTCAATAGCCCTTTACGTTCCGGGGTAACGGTAATGGGATAAGTCCCACGACCCCGGCAAGCTTCGGCCCTCTACAGGGGGGGCCTCGTCATATTACTGACGCTCTTTGAGGCGCGCGTGGAACACAACGCGCCGTCGACCCCGGCATGGTCCATGGTCGAACAGCGAGTTGCCCTTTACTCGCTGTCCGCATGCCCGCGCCTACGGTGGCCGGAGATCGTCGGCCGACGTCCGACGCCGTGGGCGTCTACCACTGCGGCTGGGCTGGAGGGAGGACGTCATCCTCTCCCTCACGCGGCCCGCCTCCTCCCTCGGTAGCATGACTGCTTCGCAGAAGGAGGCGACCGCTTCCCACTCCCTCTCGCCCCGCAGCATGGCCTCGACCAATGCCGGGCGCGAGAGGTCTCCGCCTATCGCCTCCGTGACGACACGTCGGTGCTCTGCCCAAGCGGGGCAGTCTTGCACCGTATGCTCTACTGTGTCCTCAGGGCGATCCTCGCAGTGGTGACACCCAGGCGTTTCTTCCTTCCCCATCAGACACAGGTACCTCCCGAAACTTCCGTGTCCGGTGAGGACCTGTGTCATGCGGTAGGTCAGGACGCCGTGACGCCGATCTAGCCACTCCTCAAAGAGGGGCCTTACCGCCGCAATTGCGGCGTGCCCGATGATAGAACGGGCTTCGCGGAATTAGATTGTGTAATTCCATCGCACACTCCCCGAAATGTAACCGATAGAAACCATAGTTCAAATACTAGGTAATTTTCCTAAAACATAGAAAGATACTGGTCAAGTATGTTATTAGGGCACAAGTATCTATAGATACGTTATTTCCTTCCTAAGGAATACATAGGCGTCATGTTGTGATTATGTGTGAAGCATTTTTAGAAATAAATTATCTGAATGTACTAAGTTGTATGTAGGTATATAGTGATCCAGAAAATGGAGAATCATAATGTGATTTGGCTTAAGATTTGAAGATTATTTGCCATGACCACCTACTGGGTCAACAACTCAGTAACTATTGGAGGAACTACTCCAAAGTACCATGGTATTGCATTGCTTTCAAAGTAACGTTACTAATCCAACTTAAAGCTTAATCAGATATCAGAAAGGCATTGGAAATTGATTTATAATATTTTACACGAACTTACATGTTGGATATTTTGATTATTATCTTGCAACACCAACATTTATTTAATGTAAATAGTTTTCTATATTGTGGCAACACGCCCATTCAATACGTGTATGACACGGTCATATACACACGTGAATGTAACTTTTCTACCGTTTTATTTACAACTTCCTCGGCACCAACACACAAGCACCCACCACCACAGTTACACCGCTACACATTAAAAACGAAGCAAATTAATAAACACCTAGGTAAATCGACATGTTTTCCTGACCTGCGATATAAAAGCAAGAGTTTTTAGATACTAAAAACCTTTCCATACTATTGCCCACAAAAATATTGCACACAAGACGCTGGCGGCGACCGCATCCGCACGTGGACGGAACCAATCCATAATGAATAACAAACGAACACATATCAATACGAAAATATACTCATTAGTTTTGCTGATGTGCATACTGACGACTGCATAAATACGACGTGTGCTGCTTCGATTTTGCAGAGGGTCCAAGGCAGCTGGAGAATCACTGCATAAGTATGTGTATGTTTCAGAGCCACTAAGTCAACGAAGACGACGCGATGTTCCACACGCGCTTTAAAAAGCAGTCAGCTTCATTGTCGGGGATAAAGAGAATCAATGCCTCCCGGGATTGCAAATATTCTAACGAAATGCAAGAGCAACTGAAGGAACAAGGGGATTTGTGGTCAATAGGACTCTGATACTCCCTTCCACTCTACCTCGAGCAGGAGAAGTCCTTCAATGATTTTCCCATCTGGCAAAAAAAGATGAACTGATACACACTGTCGCTGACTACATCACATTCGTATTCAAATTCTGGACTAACATTGGAATAGCTCAAGCCACGATTTCTGATTTTCACATCCACCAACCAACAGTTGGTTTTGGAGGTCAGCCTGGCAATAGTTCTATACAAAATGCTGGCATTCTGCTTGTTTTATTAATATTTGTTTAGTTTAAATACCACTGACATCGCATGGAATTCGATTTGATTATGTGTTTTAGATTTAAATTTATTTTAGTTTTATATTTTTTTATTAAAAAATTATACAACACAAAATGTACAAAGGCGGACTTAATGGCTTAGGAAAATGGCTGCGGTTGCCGCTAATTCTTCAGTCGATAATAAGGGACATCACATCGACGACTATTTCCTAGGTGTCCATTTCACAGAAAATTCTGAGGACCACACTGAAGATAATCGAATGCCTCAATACTCATTAGAATGCCCACTTCCTGGTGCCAATAAATGAAGGAATTACTAGTATACATCAGCCATATCAAATGTACTTAAGTGCCACACAAAATAATAATCTAATCCGATGAAGTAAAGCCCATTTTCTATTGTCACGAGAACTATTTATGACCTTTTCTTCAGCTTTTGCCAATCTAAATTTTGACTTTGTGAATACCATATTAAAGTTGATATTCGAATGTTTTGCAATAATATTAAAGTTTTTTAATTTCATAATGGGTTTTCGATCATTGGATCTATGTTGGGAGATTGAACGTGATTCTTTGTCGCTGTCTTAATTCTACCGTGTACCACCGGGCTTTGAATGTCGCCGACTCAGTTTATTTCTTGGTACTTATCCGTAAACCGCGGCAGGTAGTAACGTAGGTAGTAGCGAAGTGTCTAGATTTTGTAATAGTTAGTGATGCATGAATCCTCATCTACCATATCATCCTTACTAATATTATAAATGCGAAAGTAACTCTGTCTGTCTGTGTGTTACGCAATCACGCCTAAACTACTGAACCGATTTTAATGAAATTTTGTACGGACATAATCTAGAGCCTGAGAAAGGACATAGGCTGCTTTTTAATGCGAAAAAAGGGCTATAAGAGGTTGAAATAGGGCATGAAAGTTTGTATGGAAATTACGTCATTTTTAAAGCTAGAAGCTTGAAACTTATTTTTTAGACTTTTGATTAGATATTAATAAATACGACATTCAAATTATTTATGAGTTTTATTTTCAAAATAATTAGTTTAAAAAAATAAAAATGCTGCTGAATGTCACTATTTCGCGCGAACGAAGTCGCGGGCACAGCTAGTATACATAATAATTAGATTAAAATATTAAATTAGAAAAGCTGGACTGCTGATCAAGATCTTGGGTTCAAAAAGGCCGGGTAGGGCAAAATGTGCTATTGGGGATTTCTTTTAGAAATTTCTCAGTGGTAGCTCGGAGTTTAGAACTTGGTGATACTCCCGTGCCTCGGAAAACACGTTAAGCCTTTGGCTGTCATTTGAACATGTTTGACGAAGTTACAGGTTGTCAGAATGCAGAAAGTCTGAATCTGGTCTGTTATCGTGTTAACCAGCTAATGGGTTGTGGAGGTCAGAAAGACAGCCGCTCCTTATAAAACAGTAATAATAATAATAATACTTTTTATTTCAGACCAAGGATCCATTAAAACTTGTTAGTATAAACTTAAAAAACTATGTTAGTAGGAATACAAAAATAAAAAGCATACACAAAACAAAAGTAAGACACACAAACATACTCAATTTGGTACATGAACTCCCGCTCTCACGTGTACACCCAACCAGTGTCTGAGAAAAGGACCATCATTTTTTTTTCGATAAGGTGGCGAGGGTACTGTTGGTGCTGACTCTGAATCGCTGCAGCATCGAGGCACATCGCTTGCGCATGATAGCATAGAAATCATCCAACCGCGCTTCCGCAAACATTCCTGATGCGCTGTTGCTGATGCTGTGTTTTCCTGTCCGTATAGTAGGGGAGAGCGGGGTTGGTGTTAACGGAGGTAAGAATTAACAAGCTTATTCCCGCCAAACGTGAAGACATAAAATTATGATACTCGGTATAGAAATACTATATACACAGCTGAACATATCCTGACTTGGCAGTTGTCAGCCTTCCCTCGATTGTAATAGTTGTGCGAAGTGACCTCGGATTAACAGGTAAGCGAACTTTTTGTGATTTGCAATAAATTGATTTAAGATTTGTTTATTCGCTGAATCGAATTAAAGTTTATACTAAATCAAACTCTATTTTATCGACAGTAACACGATGTTATTTGTTTATGATTATTTCGACTATTTAATTTTCTGTAATTAATTAAGTAAAAAAAGTGTCCTTGGGGCTAAAATTAACAAATTGAGTGGGGTAAGTATTAACATGTTAATACTTACCCCGTATGTGTATGGCAGTAATCGAATGTTTTTTTTTTACAATAAGTAGTAGGTTTTTTTTACAGAATGAGAAACTACATAAGAAAGTAAAAATTTCTTGAAGTAAAGAGTACAAGAGGGTAAACCCTCTTGTACTCTTTACTTCAAGAAATTTTTGAGCTGGCAGTTAAGGAAATTCCAAGAACCCCATAGTACTTTTGTATCATCATCATCATCATCCCGGGGAAACAATGACCATCTATAACCTCCCTTGAATTGTGAAAGAAGCATTTCCTCTGACATTCACTCAAAACAATATCATCAACTTATTAAAAATGCTGGCATTATACCGTGCAATGAAGATGTATTTCAAGACTGCAACTTTGCACCATCAGTTGTTACTGATTGTCCTAATCTAAATACTGTTTCGTTAAAAAACTATAGATCACGTCTGCCCGAAGATACTTCTATCAATCCAGAAGAAAATGACTACTAAATTTAGAATCAATAAATGAAAATTATAAGTAATATGCCTGATATTAACATAAATATTTTGGAGATTATATACCAAGTATAAAATGTGTGAGGACCTTCAAATGTGCCAGGATGATAGTGAAGAAGATGCTCGCTTCTGTTCGGTTTGCGCCGAGTCTTCTAAGGAAGAAATATCTGGACATGACTGTATATAATGCATTTTATGCAAATGGGCTAATATTACTTGTGTTAGATGTGACACCATGACGTATATATGCCTCAATTGTTTCTCAGATAATAAGAAATTGTATTCCAGGTAATAATAAGGTAATAGATAATAAGGTAATAGGTATAGGTAGGTGTATAATCAGGTAATAGGTAATAGGTGATTTTCTATGAATTCAGTACAAATTAGATTAATATTAATTACACTATACTCTTTTTAACTTAATAAGATACCTCAATTTAAATTAAGTTTAAAGTCTGTGTACATTTGTAGCATTAAAAATCTTTAAACTGGGACAATTATTGATAAATAGTGTAGATTTCATAGAGTATACTAATTTGTTGTACCTTATTGAGACTTTTTAAGACTGTTGACACTGAAAAGTTTATGTTACTTTTAAGTATTAAGTTCAAAGTATTTATAATAATGTTTGTAAGCTAAAACTACCTTTACACTCAGTGATGGTTAATTAGTGTAGATTAAAAAGAATTTACTAGATACATTCTTTCAGTTCCTGTCATAAAAAGTACTGATTTCTCAGATCTTAAAGACAATAAAACATTTTGATTAATATACATAATATTTTGTTCCAATATTTGATAGAATTTTAGTCTCTGTTAATAATTGCCCCTTACGTTAATACTTACCCCAGATCTGTTAATATTTACCCCAGATAAGGGGTAAGTATTAACAAATGTCTTTTTTGGTTTTAACGACTCTGTTTCTGAAAGTACTTACCTAACTGATGATTTTTATTTCTAATATCATAGCTGAATAACCAAAGTATGCTATGCATAAAAAATAAAACAAAAAAGTTCATTGAAATTGAAAATATAAACTATAATATAAAATTTGTTAGTACCAACCCCGCTCTCCCCTACCGAACAGTTTGCTAGAGACACAGGATTGCACTTTAATAAATAAAATAATATTAATATTTTATATAAGGTTTAAATAGGAAATAAATAATGCTCTACTGCATTTGGTTAGACTGGAAGCCGACCCAAATAAACATAGTTGGGAAAAGACTAAGCAGACGATGGTAATATTAAACTGTAAAAAATAAAAGTCCACCTATGTCGGGAGCAGGGTCCACGTTACAGGTGATTAGGACACCAGAGACCTCTTATTGCCACGAGATCCCCCTTAGGTGCTGGTAGGCACTGGCCTACCAGCACCTCAGTCACACAATCACCAGTCACCTCAGTCAGCCAATGGCTTGATAGCCACTGGGCTATCAAGCCATTGGCTGACTCGATTATCGGTGTAAAGATTGCCTAGTTCCGTTGTCATTGTTGTTAAAACTTGTAAGATATAGCCGAGTGCCTTCTCATTACCACAACCCACTAACTTTACCAAGACAAGTGCCAGATTTTATGACTTCTATCTAACTAGAAGTCATAAAATCTGGCACTTGTAGTTGCAATTAGTTAATTGCAACTACTATCAGAGATCTGCCAGTGGTGGTTGGAACTCACTGTCTATTATGTGTCACGAGACATGGAGACGCTCACTGTATTGATAAATATGGCCATCCATCTTGGAAGACTATGTCTGTGCGTACGCGTGAAAATAGTACAGTTTTTTGGCGCCGTCGTCAATACTAATATTAAAACTGCGAATGTGTGCCTTTCTGTTACCAAAACCCCTAAACGGTTATAGAAACTTGTCAGTTGGGTAGTCGATGATCAGTATTAGAATATAGAATAGTTTTTTTATTCCGTCAGCAAGTTTTCTTGTGCTAATTTAAAATAATTCATGCGGGCGAACTATGAGATAAAAGTGACTTAATTTAACATTACATATTACGTACGTATAAACCAATTCCTTTTTCTTAATTTTTCAATCATGAAATGTCTCCTCCTGCTCTGTGTAGAGCGGAAGGGAGTGTCAGACTTCTACTGACTAAAATACACCCTGTTTCCTTAGTTGCTCTTGTGATCCGGGGACGCAGTATTATGTTAGAACGATCCCGTCACCACTTATAGTTACCTAAATGATTGGAAACGTATGGCCTCTCGCTACGACAGTCCATAACTTACTACAAAGACTCACGCGTAATGTGATGAAACAACAAAAATCATAAACGAAAACGCTAATAGTATACATAAACAAGTATTTTCTTTCGACACGTATCGCCAAAACAATCTATGTGTCATTGTTGCAGACTGGTTACCTGGTTATGATCCACCTTCACAGAAAGCTACGCTGATCAAAATCGACTTCAATAAGAGACGTTTTTATTTGATACCCCGAGATGAGAGTTCATACATTTTTCATATCGTGTTGGTCGCAAAACATGGCTGGCAAACTTAACTCTGCGCTCTTTCAATAAATACTAAGCCTTGAGTAGTCATTATAAGGTTTAAGGTCTCTGTATATATATGTTTGTTAGTCTGTTCGATCACAATTAAAGCGCAGAAACGTTCGTCATTAGTGCACACGGTAATATTCCACGGCTTTTCTTGTACGGACCGGTGCGAGATCTTTCCTGACTTCACCCGTGTCCGTCAGTATGCGATATTTTGATTGGTATTTTGATGAGCCTTATACAGTTTTATTGTGTTATGTCTTCTTTGTAAACATATTAATGAAAATAAACATATTATTATTATTATATTGTTATATTTATATGCGGTTATGTTTAACTTTTACTGAAAGGCGTTCATTATGAGGTTTTATGTGAGATGCTTTTGAACTTTTCAGTCCGTTCTTTGGACTTTTCTTGTTAGCTGAGTTTAAAGCAGTTGATTTCTTTTCTATGGATGATAAAATGTCAAACTTTGTTAAAGTCGTTACATTTGCTTGGATAGCTAGACAAAAATAAAATTCGAGTTTTATTTTTTTATTTAAACTTTATGTAAAATAATGGGCGGACTAATGCAGCAAAGCATTCTCTACCAGTCAACATTTGGGTTAAAAAACACATTCAACTTGGTAGATGATACGTTGGAATTTTAGTATATGTATAAATTGTTTTAGTTATTAGTGTTAATGTTAAATTTAGGTTGGGCGCAAAACATCTTCTGTTATGCATCTTTATTAGTCTTCGAAGTAGTCAAACTCTTTCCAGCTAAAACAACTTTCACACAATCTATCGACAATTTCTTTTGTTTTCAACTTTATAGCATATTTTTTATAATTTTAGGCAGTGTTTACCAAGATGAGTGGCGCCGATACGTCTTTTCAAGATTACACGTGTCAATTGTTTTTGCTTACGAGTACGTATCATTTATAGAGCACGAGTATGTGCCATTTTAAACAGAAAACATCTGGAATTTTCCTTAATATGTGTTTCAACTTCTTCTTCACTTTTACTGCCTTATCGAGTACCAAACAAACGTTGTCTACAAAAATACGTACATTTCCAAAATATCGTACATTTTCCAAGTACTGTTTGGTGTTGTTTTTGCCTAGATCTTGGGGATCTCGGGTCATTCCCACACTGTTCTCGCCATGTTTGAGCCTTTGAGGCTTCACTGATGACAATCGACGGTAACTTTTTCTAACACACCCAAGTAAGTAAAATACCTTGGGGAGTTGAGGTGAGTGAGTTACTACGGGTGTGGAAGATTTCGAGTAAATTGTTTGAGATGAATGTGAGTTAAGAGAAAAGCTTTTTTTTTAATACTTTCAATTAATCTTTGTTTTAGTTATTTGGTGCGCTTTTTATTGGGTTTGATGTAATTGATAAGTGGATTAAAATTTTGTGGATAGCCGTCGCGCCGATTTTGATAATTCAATAGTAATTTCAGCATCGTAACTTCCTTGCATTAAAGAACTTGTAAATGAATATTGGTAGTTAGCTAGTTTAATTATAGGCAATAAATATATGCAACTAAAAAAAGACTCTGCTAAGTAATTCTTGAAATACATATTATGTCGAAAATTCCTCTGTAACGCTCTCACTGGAAATATTCTCAAAAAACTAGCAGCCGTTACAGACTTGGTTTGTTATATAGATCAGTTGTTTGTAACCTTCAGGCTTTGTATCTCAGTCAAATCTATAGAAAGTCCATATAATATGCATTTATGAGAAAGTTGCGGGATTATTGTCTTAACAAATAGTGGAAGCAGAGTTTTCATAACCCCATATGTTTCTACAACTTTTTATTAATATACAACGTGCAACAGAATAAACGCAATTTCTGAAAGTAGTTGGTTCCGGATCGAATTCTGAATCGATTTACCTCATAAAAAATAGGTGTTAAAAAGGAAACACAGTATCATGACAAATTAATATAATCCTTAATTCAAAGAAATGCGCTCGTGTGCGTGTCGGCCGCTAACATTCATGAGTGTATGCGTCTGCGTAAGGATATTGTATGACGCACATACGTTTTGCGTTTAGTATGGATACTTATTTTATAAAAAATGTCTAGGTTTGGTTTCAATTTATTTAGTTACGGATGTTGTTGTAGACTTATAATTTAATATTCTAACTGGGGTGTCTGAGGTATTGGGATTAATATGTTACACCTTGTATATATAATATATTTTTGGTATGTATTATGATAAATATGTATGTAAGTTTATTCTAGTTATATATGTATACTAGTATTTGCGTGTTGCGCGAGGTGCAAGCACCTCGCATGCTTGTGAAAAAAACTAAAGCATTGCCCCTCTAAATCAAGTATTTGCGTGTTGCGCGAGGTTCAAGCACCTCGCGTGCTTGTGAAAAAAAATAAGCATTGCCCCTCTAAATCAAGTATTTGCGTGTTGCGCGAGGTGCAAGCACCTCGCGTGCTTGTGAAAAAAGAAAAAAAGGGGGGGGGAGATGGGGGAGATGGGGGGGTTTAGTATTTGCGTGTTGCGCGAGGTGCAAGCACCTCGCGTGCTTGTGAAGAAAACTAAAGCATTGCCCCTCTAAATCAAGTATTTGCGTGTTGCGCGAGGTGCAAGCACCTCGCGTGCTTGTGAAAAAAACTAAAGCATTGCCCCTCTAAATCAAGTATTTGCGTGTTGCGCGAGGTGCAAGCACCTCGCGTGCTTGTGAAAAAAAAAAAAAAAAAAAAGAGGGGGGGGTGATGGGGGGGGGTTGCACATGTATTTCGACTAAAGCATTGCCCCTCTAAATGAATCTGAAAAAAAAAATGTTCCAAGTCTCTTAGATTCCGAGATCCGCCTAAAGGGGGGGAGAAGGGGGGCGGGGGGGGGACTTTGAAAAATGGTTTTTACTTTACCGAGCCTCCTCTATACGAATCCGTAAAAAACAAAAAATACGGGTCTCGTAGTTTCCGAGATACGATAGGGAGGGGGGAGAAGGGGGGTAAAAAGGGGAGGTTTGGCACTTTTCCCGTAGGTTTGAGAAATACTTGTTTACGAATCTGTCAAAATATACCCACCTCCCCATCCACCATCTGGGAGAACAATTATGTCAATGAGTGAGTCAGTCAGTCAGTCAGTCAGTGAGTGGTAATTTAGCTTTATATAGTATAACTAGTATTTGCGTGTTGCGCGAGGTGCAAGCACCTCGCGTGCTTGTGAAAAAAACTAAAGCATTGCCCCTCTAAATCAAGTATTTGCGTGTTGCGCGAGGTGCAAGCACCTCGCGTGCTTGTGAAAAAAATAAGTGGGGGGGGTGATGGGGTATTAGTATTTGCGTGTTGCGCCTCCTCTATACGAATCCGTAAAAAACAAAAAATACGGGTCTCGTAGTTTCCGAGATACGATAGGGAGGGGGGAGAAGGGGGGGGAAAAGGGGAGGTTTGGCACTTTTCCCGTAGGTTTGAGAGTTACTTGTTTACGAATCTGTCAAAATATACCCACCTCCCCATCCACCATCTGGGAGAACAATTATGTCAATGAGTCAGTCAGTGAGTGAGTGGTAATCTAGCTTTATATAGTATAACTAGTATTTGCGTGTTGCGCGAGGTGCAAGCACCTCGCGTGCTTGTGAAGAAAAAAAAGGGGGGGGTGATGGGAGGAGATGGGGGGGGTTTAGTATTTGCGTGCTGCGCGAGGTGCAAGCACCTCGCGTGCTTGTGAAAAAAAAAAGTATTTGCGTGTTGCGCGAGGTGCAAGCACCTCGCGTGCTTTTGAAAAAAAAAAAATGGGGGGGGGGTGATGGGCGGGGATTAGTATTTGGGTGTTGCGCGAGGTGCAAGCACCTCGCGAGCTTGTGAAAAAAAAAAAAAAAAAAAGAGTGGGGGGGGTGATGGGGGGGGGTTGCAAAAGTATTTCGACTAAAGCATTGCCCCTCTAAATGAATCTGAAAAAAAAAATGTTCCATGTCTCTTAGATTCCGAGATCCGCTTAAAGGGGGGGAGAAGGGAAGCGGGGGGGGGGACTTTGAGAAATGGGTTTTACTTTACCGAGCCTCCTCTATACGAATCCGTAAAAAACAAAAAATACGGGTCTCGTAGTTTCCGAGATACGATAGGGAGGGGGGAGAAGGGGGGTGAAAAGGGGAGGTTTGGCACTTTTCCCGTAGGTTTGAGAGTTACTTGTTTACGAATCTGTCAAAATATACCCACCTCCCCATCCACCATCTGGGAGAACAATTATGTCAATGAGTGAGTCAGTCAGTCAGTCAGTCAGTGAGTGGTAATCTAGCTTTATATAGTATAACTAGTATTTGCTTGTTGCGCGAGGTGCAAGCACCTCGCGTGCTTGAGAAAAAAAAAAAAAATGGGGGGGTGTGATGGGGGGTTGAGTATTTGCGTGTTGCGCGAGGTGCAAGCACCTCGCGTGCTTGAGAAAAAAAAAAATGGGGGGGGTGTGATGGGGGGTTGAATATTTGCGTGTTGCGCGAGGTGCAAGCACCTCGCGTGCTTGTGAAAAACAAAAAAGTATTTGCGTGTTGCGCGAGGTGCAAGCACCTCGCGTGCTTGTGAAAAAAGAAATTGGTATTTGCGTGTTGCGCGAGGTGCAAGCACCTCGCGAGATTGTGAAAAAAAAAAAAAAAAAAAAAGAGGGGGGGGGTGATGGGGGGGGGTTGCACAAGTATTTCGACTAAAGCATTGCCCCTCTAAATGAATCTGAAAACAAAAATGTTCCAAGTCTCTTAGATTCCGAGATACGCCTAAAGGGGGGGAGAAGGGGGGCGGGGGGGGGGACTTTGAAAAATGGTTTTTACTTTACCGAGCCTCCTCTATACGAATCCGTAAAAAACAAAAAATACGGGTCTCGTAGTTTCCGAGATACGATAGGGAGGGGGGAGAAGGGGGGTAAAAAGGGGAGGTTTGGCACTTTTCCCGTAGGTTTGAGAGTTACTTGTTTACGAATCTGTCAAAATATACCCACCTCCCCATCCACCATCTGGGAGAACAATTATGTCAATGAGTGAGTCAGTCAGTGAGTCAGTCAGTGAGTGGTAATTTAGCTTTATATAATATAACTAGTATTTGCGTGTTGCGCGAGGTGGAAGCACCTCGCGTGCTTTTTATTAAAAAAAAAATGGGGGGGGTGATGGGGGGGGTTTAGTATTTGGGTGTTGCGCGAGGTGCAAGCACCTCGCGAGCTTGTGAAAAAAAAAAAAAAAAGGGGGGGGGTGATGGGGGGGGGGTTGCACAAGTATTTCGACTAAAGCATTGCCCCTCTAAATGAATCTGAAAAAAAAAATGTTCCAAGTCTCTTAGATTCCGAGATCCGCCTAAAGGGGGGGGAGAAGGGGGGCGGGGGGGGGACTTTGAAAAATGGTTTTTACTTTACCGAGCCTCCTCTATACGAATCCGTAAAAAGAAAAAAATACGGGTCTCGTAGTTTCCGAGATACGATAGGGGGGGGGGAGAAGGGGGGGGAAAAGGGGAGGTTTGGCACTTTTCCCGTAGGTTTGAGAGTTACTTGTTTACGAATCTGTCAAAATATACCCACCTCCCCATCCACCATCTGGGAGAACAATTATGTCAATGAGTGAGTCAGTCAGTCAGTGGTAATTTAGCTTTATATAGTATAACTAGTATTTGCGTGTTGCGCGAGGTGCAAGCACCTCGCGTGCTTGTGAAGAAAAAAAAGGGGGGGGTGATGGGAGGAGATGGGGGGGGTTTAGTATTTGCGTGCTGCGCGAGGTGCAAGCACCTCGCGTGCTTGTGAAAAAAAAAAGTATTTGCGTGTTGCGCGAGGTGCAAGCACCTCGCGTGCTTTTGAAAAAAAAAAAATGGGGGGGGGGTGATGGGCGGGGATTAGTATTTGGGTGTTGCGCGAGGTGCAAGCACCTCGCGTGCTTGTGAAAAAAAATAAGCATTGCCCCTCTAAATCAAGTATTTGCGTGTTGCGCGAGGTGCAAGCACCTCGCGTGCTTGTGAAAAAAAAAAAAAAAAGAGGGGGGTGTGATGGGGGGGGGGGTTGCACAAGTATTTCGACTAAAGCATTGCCCCTCTAAATGAATCTGAAAAAAAAATGTTCCAAGTCTCTTAGATTCCGAGATCCGCCTAAAGGGGGGGAGAAGGGGGGCGAGGGGGGGGGACTTTGAAAAATGGTTTTTACTTTACCGAGCCTCCTCTATACGAATCCGTAAAAAGAAAAATATACCCACCTCCCCATCCACCATCTGGGAGAACAATTATGTCAATGAGTGAGTGAGTCAGTCAGTGGTAATTTAGCTTTATATAGTATAATATACACTTGTAATAAAACTTTTACTTTGAATATATTATCTACTTAGTTTATTTTTTTATGGACCTGCCATGTTATCTCTTCACCACCCATGGTTGACTGGTAGAGAATGCCTATGGCATTAAGTCCACCTTCGTACATTTTGTGTTGCATAAAGTTTTAATAAATAAATAAATATCTTACAGCAAGATACCAAGAGAAGACACCCATGAACACCAATATCTTAGACCATTAGTAGCCCTGTTCCCGCACGTCGGTCATTCCACCGAGCCCATCGCCAATCATATCTCGATATTTATGAGACCGAATTCGCAAGAAGCGAAAAAATTTCCACGACAATACAACCGATCTTTTTACAGCTTCTTCCCGTCTCGCATTTTTCTGGCAAAACTGATTGTTTACCGGAAAAAATTACGCCTGTTAGTCGAAACGTAGGGTATAAATAAAAGATGCGGCCGAAGAATTTTGATTCGGTCGTTTTTGTATGGTGAATACCGATTGTGGAGCTAAACTGTAAAAAGCGAGCCGTGTTCGATTGAGAAAGGAACGTGGTGTTAAGTGTGGAAACGGATTTATAAAAGTCGGTTCACAAGCCGCGGGATTGGGGTTAACACGATGCAACTTGAAGGGAAACAGCTTACGACAATGTCTGCAAAATGGATTTGGTACTCATTGAATATTGTTGGATACAGCTGTCCTGGTTTGAATCCTCTCTTCAGACTTCAGCTGATGAATAAGCGGATATGTTTGTATTGATCAGTCATGCGAAATTAGGGTATTACTTGACTTAGGTTTCTAATGTCGTGTTTGGTTGAAAGTTTTGGCAATATCGCATCGAAATCAATGAGAAAATAGTTTATTGTTTATTTATATTTTTTTGGTTCTAACTTAAGTAACAATAGGCATGGTAACGTCTACTATGGCTTTTAAACTCCAATATGTAACCTAATATTGATGGATTTGTTCAAAGTTCCACCAAAACTTTACGTCGAATATTATAGTAGTTGTATATAATAACTTAAGACTGCTGCGATTACAAATCCCATGGCCAATCCGTACTATGTAAACTGGCTTGTCAAATAGTTGCTTGTATAATATAATAATTAATATAATATCATTGTACCGATAGTCATCTTAGTCAGTCAATAGCCAAGAGCCTCGACCAACAACTCAAAAGGCTCTCGTTAGACGATTGTATCAAGGGCTTGCTGTAGAAAGCGGTACTCCTGGACACGGCGCGTATCGTCAGGAGGTTTCTCTCTATGGAGCCCTGACCGCCGGTAGCTTGGACCCTGTTCCCGATACCGATGGGCTACTATTTTTTATATTTTCTAATGTTTTTTTTTTTTTTTGAGAAACTTTGAAAATGTAATTTATATGTATATATTGGAAATAAACAAATATAATATAATATACATAATTCAATATGTTTTAATAAGCGGTAAATTCATTTATAACGTGGTCTGTATGCTCTAAGTGTACTACCTCGTTGTTCAAGCGCGACAGCTGAGCATGAGATCTTGGGTTCAATTCCCGGGTTGGGCAAAAAGTGTTATTGGGTTTTTGCATAAGAACGGGGATATCACACCGCTAACTCCGGGCTAATACTGAGAAGTCCGGAGTTAGTAGTGTGATACCCCATGCCTATGGAATCAAGCCGTTAGTTTTAGTAGTCCCGGCTGTCATTTGGACATCTTTGACTGGCATATATATTATACTAGCTTCCGCCCGCGACTTCGTCCGCGTGGAAAAAAAATCCCCCGATTTTAAAACATTCTTCATTAGTGCTCCGCTCCTATTGGTCTTAGCGTGATGATATATAGCATATAGCCTTCCTCGATAAATGGGCTATCTAACACTGAAAGAATTTTTCAAATCAGAACCGTAGTTCCTGAGATTAGCGCGTTCAAGCAAACAAACAAACAAACAAACAAACAAACAAACAAACTCTTCAGCTTTATAATATTAGTATAGATAAACCAGAAAATCTAACACTAGTCTGACCAAGGGATATCGTGTTACTCAGCTTCTGGAATCTGAAGGTCAGATAGGAATTCATTCCATGTAAATCCTTATCACCCTAATACTCAGCTGCAACCGATGAGACTGAAAGCTGATACCCAACATAGTTGTGAAAAGGCTAAGCCGATAATGAAAATGCTCTATCAAAATTAATGGGTACACAGGACACAAAGTTGCACGAAAAATAAACTTAGACTGTTTTCTTTTTACAAAAAGCGAGCAAAGCGAGTTTTGGGAATACCTTCATTGTGCGTACGGCTAAGGAGTGGAATTCAATGCCAGAGTCTGTGTTTCCCGATGGCTACAACCTAGGAGTCTTTAAGTCAAGAGTGGATAGGTTACTTTTAGGTAAGCGTGCTCCATCTTCGACCACATCTTCACTTACCATCAGTTGAGATAGTGATCAAACGCGAACCTATTTTCAATTAAAAAAATACTCGTTACTAACTAAAAACATGTTTCAAGTATTCGCATTCGGTGAAGAGCTACATTCTTGTCTCCCAATTATTCTAATCCCAATTTGAGGTTCTCTCAAATGATCAATGATGCTTTACAATGTTTTTGTTATTAAACAATAAAAGTATGGTTTATCTGGTTCTATTTATTTATTTATTTATTAGCACTTCGCCCGTGACTTCGTAATATATTATAGCCTATAACACTCACATAATTAATAAATAATATTTTTTTTTAAATGCACCTAATTACGAATACTCAAATACTTCGGACCCATTGAGCGATATGAACACTCCATGGAACGACTTTTTGTTCAGAAGCAAGCGGTCAGGTCCTCTACGCGTTGGACAGATGTGATTAAAGCGGCAACAGAGAAGACCTTAGTCCAAAGGTCCCGCTGAAGACCGCAGGAAGTGGAGGCGCATTGCAACGGTTGCTCTATACAAAAGGCATCATCGTCAACCACGTCTATTCTGTCAAGAATGCACGACTGAGGAGGAGGATAATGCACCTTACTACCAATAAGAAGATAAAGTTAGTTCTGGAGATTACCCCCAACATACAAGCTAGCAAACAAATTTTACCTCTTTATTAATTTAATAGTATAGATTAAAACTTTATCAGACCAAATTTTATAAAGATTGGAAATCATCCAATGTCTGTCTCCCGGTCTGGGCGAAGTGGGAGGATTTGTCAGACTTTTACTGACTGAAACCCATCCGTATTCCGTTCGTCATGTTCCGTGACGCGCTAACTCTTTCGAACATTTCCACAAATCATCAGACCATTTTTTTAAGGATGAAAAATCAAAAATCTGGTCGAAGCGGGAGGGTGTGTCAGACTTTTACTGACTAAAACCCATCCGTGTTCCATCATGTGCCCTTCATGTTCCGAGGCCGCGGATTCCGCAACAATCATCATCAGACCCTGAGGTGGCAAATAATCGAGCTGGCTTTGCAATTGTTACGAGTTACAAAACTCTTTAATCACGGTTCAATTATTCCCTCTTTTCTTCATCTCCAGGACCTTTCGTAACATTTTTCTATATCCAAATGGGACAAATGGGGGCACTTAATTAGCTCTTAAATAACGAAGTCGATGGCAGTACATACATAAAAAAGGAAAAAACATAATTATAGACGAATGTTCTGTATTTTTCTATGATTTTCTCTTTGTCCTACCTCTTTTAAGTCGTTTAATGAATAAGTGCAGAAGGAGCGCAATTACATAAATATATATGATACACAATGAAGAGGACTATAGGTATGTATATACCCTGGGTCGAGCCGTCCCTATGTGCGTGCGAAGTGTGCGGCGCACACAGGTGCCAAAGCAGAAGGGGCGCAGGATGTAATGCCAGCATTAATTATTGAAATTATTTTTGTAAAACTACAACATATTATCTTGATAATTGAGTAAGTAAAAACAGTGTAAAGTTAAATCACATATATTATCATATATTATTTATTAGTATTGTCTTTGGAGACCCCAAGACAATACTCACGCCGCGCCTGTGGAAAAAATCTTGGCGCTTCAAAGATTTTGCACACAGCCGCTGTCTTAGGTCAGCGCGGCCCTGTATATACCTACAGTGCTTGTGAACTACATGCGTCTTATGTATTTTAAACACAAGCGCTTTTTATGTCGGCTGTACAAGTTGACAATAATAGAAATAAAATACACTTGAGAGCAATAAAATCGCACACCTTGACTTTTCTTTGTTAAGGCAGTTTTTTTTATGAATCTGAATAAATATTTTAAAAAACACACACACTAATTGAAAGTCTACCTCATTACCTTTCTAATGATATCAAATACAGTGTAAAAAAATACCCATAAGAGGTTTTACGGCACAAAACCCAACAAACGGGTAAAATTACCCAATTTCGATTAAGAAATAATGAAAATCAAACTCAAAATTCTTGATCCAATTGTTTATTAATAAGGTGTATTCCCTCCCCTAGCCCTAATTACAGCTCTTAATCGATTTTTCATGGACCGTATTAATTTTACCAAGAAATCTTGTGGTATAGCGTTCCACTCCTCTTCAATGGCAAGTTGAAGCTCTCGGAGGCGCGTAGGAGCAGGGCTTCTTGCTCGAACTCTTCTTTTTAGCTCATCCCAAACATGCTCAATCGGATTGAGATCAGGACTACGAGCTGGCCACTCCATCACGGTGATTCCAACGTCTTCCATGTATTCGCAAACTGTTATAGCGACATGCGGTCTCGCGTTATCGTGCATTAGGAGAAAATCTTCTCCCATAAGCCACGCAAGCGGCCTCACATGTCCTTCGAGCACTTCTTCGACGTATCGTGCAGCCGTCAAACCTCTCGATCTCGGGCCGGTATTCGCTCCAGTGATGAATACAGTGTCAGTTTTAGTGTCCAACATTATGCCACCCCAAAACATATACGATCCACCGCCAAAAGCCACACGTTCGCTTATGCAGCATTGTGAAAATCGCTCTGATGACCTTCTGTAGACTCTAGAGCGTCCATCATGCATGACCATGTAATGTCATTCTGCACTCATCAGAGAACATAACAGACCGCCATTGGTCATACGTCCAATTTAAATATTCGCTGGCAAATTGTAGTCGGGCTTGTCGGTGAGCTATGGTCAATTTGGGACCATTTGCTGGGCGATGTGAAGTCAGTCCTGCTTCACCAAGTCTTCTTCTGACTGTCCACCGACTTATACTGACATTGCGAACTTTTCGAAGCTCTTGTCCCAGTTGAACCGCATTCAGTTGCCGATTTCTTAAAGACCTCGACACAAGAAAGCGGTCATCACGCTCTGATGTTCTTCGTCGCCGGCCAGATCCTGGTCGCCGAATGTAGCCACCGGTCTCTTGAAACCTCTGGTACACACGACGAACAGAGTAGCGGCTCAAATTTAGTCGTCGAGCAACTTCACTTTGATTAAGGCCTGCTTCGAGCAAGTCTCTACTTAACCGGTCTGTCCTGTGTTGACCTCTAATAAATTAAAGGCCCCCAGCCAGGGCTTACAAACTAAAAAATACTTACAAGCTAATGACCGCACGCTAAAGGCACTCCCTGTGGAGTACGGGCCTCGGCATAGCGGGGTCATTTTGGGAGGGCAGCAAAGGGACAGGCTGGGTCGTATTTAGGGAAGTATTTATTGCTACTGGCTCAGCATCGCAGGCTGGCTCGTTTGGCAAAGGTCGGGGAGGATTTCCATTACAAGTACACGAACGTCGCGATGGGCCTTGTCGGCGAGGCCGGAATACGGAACGCGTTTTGTATGTGTATTTTCTAAGAGTGCTGGTTTCCCTACTGCTCTCTTGTCGGATGGTGGTGGGGTCGTAGGGCTCGTCTAGGACGTTACGCGGGCGACGAACCCGAGAAATCTTGGAGGGTCTGTATCGGGCGGCCGATACGATCAGGGGGTTAGTGTGGGTATCAGCAGAGGTGAAGTAACGCACTGACATGCGTTTCAACACTTGCTTTATGGTCGGGAGTTTGAGGTCTACGTGGAGATCCTCATTCCTCAAGAACCAGGGCGCGCCCGTGGCCTTTCGGAGAAAACGGTTCTGAATGACTTGCATCCTATGGATCTGATTGGGACTGGCATGAGCAAACACCGGACAGGCGTACGTCATGATAGGACGTATGCATGTCGTGTAGATTCGGATTTTACATCTAAGGGAGAGCTTACTGTGTTTATTCAGCAAGGCGTGGAGCCTACCGAGAGCGAAAGCGGCTCGCGAGCGAACCGACTTTTTTTGTGCTCACTGAAGTTAAGGAACTGGTCGAGGATCACACCTAAGTATTTGGCTCGCTTCTCCCAAGGGATTGGCTTGCCAAACATAGTGATCGGGCGGGGCGATTTTTTAGAATTCCAAAAAAAACGACCCTTTTATACCTGCGGGTAAGGGGTGCAAGTAGTGACAACGCTAACGGGTGAATTTGGGAAATTTAGGGAATTTGGTGTACGGCTGGTTTCTGTGAGTTACGTGAAGGTCAATGATTTTAATTTTGAGTTTTTTAAAGCTAAGCTTGTATTCTTTATTTTGCCTAATGATTTGTACCCAATATCTTTAGATTTAAGAAAAAAAAAAAACAGTTATAAACCAAATTACAAGAGGTGTGCGATTTTATTGCTCTCAAGTGTATGTTATCGTATAATTGTTAGTGTATATATTTATCGTATAATTATGTGGAGTTCTTCGAGACGGGGATCTCGGTGATTAGTGTTCTCAGAGAAATTTAGAAATTGAATTGTGTAAATATGTCTATTTATTCAACTTCTATAAAACATATATACAGGCGAAAATAAAAATCTATACTAATATTATAAAGCTGAAGAGTTTGTTTGTTTGTTTGTTTGCTTGAACGCGCTAATCTCAGGAACTACGGATCTGATTTGAAAAATTCTTTCAGTGTCAGATAGCCCATTTATCGAGGAAGGCTATAGGCTATATATCATCAAGCTAAGACCAATAGGAGCGGAGCACTAATGAAGAATGATTCAAAATCGGGCGATTTTTTTTTCCACGCGGACGAAGTCGCTGGCGGAAGCTAGTAATAATATATAAGGCATCGAAAAATTCGTCAATCAATGGGAAAAGTGCCCAGAACACAAGCTGCATTGCCACGTTGAATTTATTTTAGAGCCTTGTAAGTCAATAAAGTGTAAGTATTTCTATAATCTTATTCGATCGCTTTTGATCCCGATAACTAAGGTCCAGAGGAGTTAGTTAATCATGTTTCATCTTCGATCACATTATCGCTTACATCCTATGAGATTTTGGTCAAACGCAAGCCTATCATCAATAAGAAAAAAAAAAAGATAGTCGAGTCTCCACTGTATACCAATAATGTTAGCATAAACAGGGAAGTCAGTTGCGGTTGTAGTCGCGTGTCGGACGTTTAATAGTTCACACATGGCGTCTAAACTTCTCGGTGGAAACGATTATCTAGATTTGAAGGCAGTGCCCAAGATTTTGTAGCTGTTGAGACTTTTTCAATTTAATTTTACTTAGGAGATAATCCCGTTTTAGTTATTGTAGGTAAGTTACCTACTTACTCTGTGTGCCGGGAGGTACACGTGGCTCAATAATAAGTATAATAACAGCCATATCGGTCGGTCTTCAGCGTTTGCCAGGTTTTGAAAATCTGATAGGAAGTCGCTCCATGTCTGAGTGCCCGGGAGAATTTTAAACATAAATGTGTGCTCCATTTCGATCTTTATCAATAAAACAAAAAACCATTATTATTATATATTTATTTTATTATTATTACATATTTACTATATAAAAAATATTATTTAAAAAAATTTAGTCTCGTTACTTTTTAGTGTAAGCATTACTTTTAAAATCACATAATAAATCCCTATGAAATATTTAAAACGCACTTATTTAATTAAATAAATCCTTTCCGTTTATTCGGTTTTGTCCCTCTAAAAACCTGTAATGCCTTATGTTGTATTTTAATTTAGCTACGCTATAAATATGGTTACAACAAAATGCAGTCTGGTTCTAATTTGGAACTGTGCAACGTTGCGGTCTGCCCCGTGACGCGGCTCACGTTTGCCACACGGTACAAAATGTTATTAAGAATGTATGCATGTATGTATTGTAAGGATCTTTCTTTTTGGGGGGATTCAAAAGATTCTTTAGATTATTATCAGTATGACCGTAAACGAAGTTTTTACTTCGTATGTAACGGTCATAACACATGAGGTTCTCTAGCTTCGACCCCACGAGAAAAAAATCTAAATATCTAACATATCTTTCTGAAAGCACACTTATAATTTATAAGTAAAGACAAATGGAAAACTCTGAGTTTTTTAAAAAGGTCAGTAAGTATAATATTGTATCGTGTATTGGATAAAATGTAAATTCAAACTCCATTATCAATAATGGAAGACATTCTGAAATGCTTTGGAAATAATCTTCGCAATTTGATAAATTGATCTATGCGTAAAAAATACCATCTGCTAAAATCAAATTTAATCCAAAAGTGTGAACAGATTAATAATAGCATCTATTATTATAATATCAGAACACCGGTGTTCGAAATTTGAAGACAGAAGTTGACCAATTGCATGTGCGTAATGGGCGCGCGCCAGTCGCGTGCGCAGGCTTCAGCCGCAGGCGTCAAGTGTTGCCAACTTAAAAATTATCAACTAATCATACAGGGTGGTCAACCGGACCGAAGATGTTTTTTTCCCAAAAAATTGCTTCTTTAGAATAATTTAGCCTTAAAAGCTTATTTCAGGACCCTTCGAGATATTTCGAAATTATTTCCTGAGTTCTAATAATGTGCATGTTAATTTCGTTTATTTTTTTAGTGCTGTTTCTTCAACCAATGCAGGTTGCAGGGCTGCGACATTCGTTACGACTCACAAGGGTCCGAGTCACCAATCCAAGAAGTTGGTTTGGTTTTTGAACTACAGAATGCCCTGAACTGCAAGGAGGGTGCCCTATATGGAAGGAAAATTGATATAATAACGAACAGAGTTTTTAGTAGGATTATCACCCTATTCATTTACTGTTATCGATATCATTATTTCAGCCAAGAAATATGCTGGACGTAAGCCTTTTCTTTCTGGCGTATCAGCTATGTCGGTACCTAACCTTGGTTCTCTTGCTAATAAATTTGTTTTTGATCCCAGCACCCAAGCAAACTCTAATTTATTTGTAAAATTATGTGTATAATGGATTCATCGATCAAAGATAGCCGAAAACACTTCATTCACAAGCTAAGAATTTGCATTAAAAGTAATCGCTCACAGAATAAAAATTGATTTAATGACGTAAGTAAACAGTGATCTTGTATTCGCGTTAAACAAATCACCTCTCGTTGAATCGAATAATGATGTCTCAAATAATCGAATAATAATCGATTATGTCAAATTTTAATACGATTTTGTTGAAAATTATGATGCCTGCAGGTTATCGATGGCACACAGTGTGTAATATTGATGTGGTTGATGATCGATTATTGCTACGTTAGTGAGCAGTCTTCTGTTTGTTTTAACTTTACGAGTTTATTTTCTTTTGTTTATGTAGATATACAATACAAAGCAAACAAGACCACCAAAAGATATAAGGATTTTAATATCCCAAACCCGTTTGCAATCAAGATGGCTATATTCGCATAACGACAGAATAACTTACATTCTTTATTTTGTCTGTGTAATATTCCTTTTTAATGTCTTCGTTTGTATGGTAAGTGCAATTACGATGGCAACAAGAATCCCTTTAAAAAAAAAATTAGAATTAAAAAAAAATATATAAAAATATTATGATTCACTTCTGAAAGTGGATTCTACCATACCTTGGAATTAAAAATGAGTCGGTCGTTTATACAAATGTCAATACGTAAGTTCTAGATAAGCATGCGTCGTGCATCGTCGTCAACTATCAAGTAAGACAGTGACAAAACATCAGCCTATCAACATAATTCGTCATCATTTCATTCCTATAATTCAAAGAGGGGTCGAATCATCATAAATTGGGATTGTCATCATATGTAGGTACATACTTCTGTACTCGCAGAAAGGAACAGAGAGTACCTGTACCAGTCAGTCCACATACTTGTGGACTACAAATCTCCTGCGCAAATGGCTAATATCCTCTGATTTGCCGCCGTGGCCAAAATCGGTCAGAAAGACTAGGTACTTGTATGCTTATTATTAAGTGGTGACATTTGTATGTATGCCTGTAGAAGGTAATCTCCGCAACTGCTCTTCCGGTTTCTTCAAATATCGCTGTGTTTAAGCTGTTATTTTATTCCCGCCAGAACGGTTCGCGAAAAAATCGGTTGTCTGTAAAGTCGGTTTACTGACGATAGTTGAACGTAAAATAATAATAAATAAATAAATAATCTTTATTACTCAAAAAGGTTACAAAGCAACACATGGTTAAATAAAATGCAAGCATAAAATGAACAATAAAAAAAAAGAAACATGTGTCAGTAGAGACCCTGACTCCTAAACTAGGTATGTCCCTGTATCTTAGGAGTCAGTGTTCTTCAAACATCAAGCACAAGCAGACCATTTTACGAGTATACAGATTGATTGAAAAAAATTACAAAAATATTATATGTATAAAACAAAAAAAAAAACTATTTTTAAGGATAACAAACAGATTAGAATGAGTGCGTGTGTGAGTATGTGAGGGAGAGGGGAGTGTGAGTATGCGAGTGAATGTGTATGTGTGAAGAGACTGTGTGTGCTAGGGAATGTGTGCTTTTATAAGGGGATTGCGATAGTGTATAATTATGTAAGATTGATTCTGTGTTGTTTGTGCATGGAGTATATGTGCAGAAACTACAAAGTTCCTGCCAGAAGATCCTCGGTATTACGGTATGATAATGATGCCAAGTAATCTGTAAGACTATTTTTACATTCTATTTTGCTTTTTGTGAAGAGGTTGATTTTTTTATTAAGATAGTTATACACTTTAGTGCTTGTTACATAGTACTGGCGTTTCGCAAACGCGGTCCTGTGCAATTCCTGGGAAAGACCCTATGTTTCACTCTACCGCTTGGGGGATGTGTGGGTCGAGAAGCATGCCTTCGAAGAACCAACAGAAGCACATAGAGCTGCCTTACCGTTAAAACTTTACAGTCTGAATACAGACGTATGGTGGGATACCGGCGTGGAAGGGAAAGCATTACCTTCACGTGACAACGTCATAAGAAAATACTGATGGAATAGTTGCATTTTTCAAAAGAAAATTTTAATTTTACATCACTATTACTGCACTTCTCATGACAATGGAAGAATCTCTACACAGTGACGTCATCTCTTAGCGTTTTATGATAGCCTAGTACTTGACTCGTTGAGTCATACATAAATGTCAAAGAATCCCTACACATTGACGTCATCTCTTACCGTTTTATGATAGCCTAGTACTTGACTCGTTGAGTCATACATAAATGTCAACTTGTAGATCCAATTTGATTTGCTTTGGAACGCCTCAGAGCGATGGAACGCCTCAGAGCGAGGTAACACCGCATGAGTCATGTATTTTCGTGCGTGCAGCCCTTAGAGTATAGAAATATATATAGAGACGCTGTAATTGTCTATATCTTACTTGCTTATACAAATATCTATTGAATCGATACAGAAATTTGAAACTACACTTGGTCTCTTTTTAACCAATGAGTAATCTCATTCGAAGAAAGAGACGTCATGCTATTTGTTTATTCTCTGCCTGGCAACATTTTAACATTTCCGTCAAAGTACCTACCTCGCGTGCCATCCGCCATCTTTTGGACCCGTGGTTTTGTGGTACATCAGCTGTCAAATAAACAACAACATTGGATTTGGATTGCGATTTTTAGGAATAAAAACGCTCCCAGATAAATTGTATGGTGCTGTGAGTGTCTAGTGGTGCAAACTGAATAAGCCTACTTGTTCAATAATTCAGTATGGTGCAAGGAAAAACCACAATCAACCTCATTTTACCATGCACAGGTTAGTAGCCGTATTTTAAGAAAAACTATATCATGCTGTTATTTTTTTTGTATAAGTATCCTTGTTTTATTTATAGAATAACAGCTCCCAAATGTACGTACTAATTATATGTGATATTTAACTCTATTTGCTAAATTTATATCATGTATTGTTAACAATATAAATGACAATTCTAAATAGTGATGTCTTTTATTTAATAAGCTATCGATAAAAACTAATATTTTGAGTTTGCACATTGTAGAGATCAGTAGAGTAGGGTATCAAAATGAAGGGCTTGAAGAGATGGTTTTGAAAATAAAACTAACAATAGAAATAAAAATAGCGATAGTACTAAAACACAACAATGTCACTTCGTCATGCAGTAGGTGGTGGTTATTTAGTTCAGTCTCTGATTTGTTCCATTAACTGCATCAAACTGAAATAATTTTGTATGTTTTTTATATGCACAGATTCCCTAAAAATTAAGTGCTGCGCCAGAAGTGGTTTGATGTCATTGGGATGGAAAATATCAAACCTGGACTTAAAGTACCACGTGTCTGTTCATTACACTGCAGAATCAACCTTCAATAAAACCCTTGATGTAATAAGGCTGCGTGATAGCGTGATGATGCAGTACCGTCAATCCGCCTTGTAGTAAGTTAAAACAAATAATTAACTTCATATTGTTTAAATTTCCCTACGAACCTGTCGGTTCATCCAATACTTTAGTATTAATGTGTCTCAATTTTAATATTATTAAATACCTGTCCATAATGTTATGTTTAGGGCTAGTAATAAAAAAAGATGAGATTATTCAAGATATAAAAAAATACTTTCAGTGTTCAAAAAAAACACACGGGCCGGTTCTGCGTGAAATCAAAAATATCGAACGGGCGTTCTCCATGATGACTCAACCACCCTTACCAGTGAAACACCTAGATCAGATATATAAAGAGTAAATAAAATAAACTTTAATTTGTCGTTCGAAAAGTGTTGTTACAACTAACATTTGTATATCTTTAACTTTAACTTCTCTTTTAATTTGCTTTTTCAGATTTAACCCGAATCGTTTACTTCTGAGAATGCGATACCGAGCACATCTGGGTCATAAATAAATTTCAAGGCAACTTTTAGTTTCTATAAAATTAAGCTCAATTTGAATGGGCAGTTTACAATGATTAGTAACAGTTTTGACTTTCAAAAGTGTCTAATAGTTATCTAAATAAAATTGAGCATTTTACTTTGACCTGGTGATTTATTATGGTGAATAAAGGTACATTTTTCAAAATACTTTGTTGTTTTATTTCTTGTAATAACCTCAGTTTTAGTATATTTCTTATTGTTGTAAACAAATATCTCTATGGGCCGAAACTACGTAAAGCGGTCGCCCACGCGGTCCCACACAAAAGTGCTCCGTTGCGGGAACCCGCACGTTGCGGGAACCCGCACGTTGCGGGAACCCGCACGTCGCGGGGAATCAGACCCCGCGCCCCCTTTTTGCTACATAATAAATATTAAGTTTTCGTTCGACTCGACTACATGCACACCGTTAAAGTTGAACTAGTGACACTGTGCAGGTAATAATCCGGTTTCTGATACACACGACACACGCTCTTTACGCAGTTTCCTATAATATCATTATTTGCCTAATCTTTTCCAAACTATATATTAGGGTAAGATTCCAGTCTATCAACTGATGCAGCTGAATACCAGTATTTTAAATGGAGCGACTGCCTATCTGACCTCCATAGTACTGGGTAATACGATACCCTTGGTAAGACAACCAGTTACCAAGGGTATCGTATTAATCAGACTCGGGCCACTGACTAAAAACGACTGTCAAAGATTTACAAATGACAGTTAGTTCGATACTAAGCCGAAAGGGGGTCAGAGTGATCTTTATGAACAACTTTAAATGTGGTACAAACCCTGAAATCGCAAAAAAACCTCAGTTGTCCTCATTGATTTATATAATAGTACGCAGTAATATATATGTCACTGGTTGTCCTTAAAGAAAGTCACTCACAAGAAAAAATCAAAGTCAGTCAGTCACTCATAAAATGTAGCCCAACCAACAGTGCTTCTAACCCCTTATATGTTAATATGTATGTAATCTATACTAATATTATAAAGCGGAAAAGTTTTTGTTTGTTTGCTTGAACGCGCTAATCTTCGAAAGTACAGGGTGGATTTGGATGAAATTTGGTATGGAAGTAGCTTGAAGCTTGAGGAAGGTTATAGGTTACTTTTTACGCGACTGCAAAAAAGGAGAGTTATGTTTTTACCGTAATAGAATCCACGGGAGCGAAGCCCCGCGTGAGTACTAGTACACTATAATTTTAAAAATTCAGGAAAAGAACTAAAGGACTTGTTACAGTTATTCCAAAAGTATAATCTAATTATCCAAAGTTTAAAAGTATTGTTACATAAGTAATCAATGTACCCGAAGAAATGTTAGAAACTCTGGTATCGATATCGATACTTTTTGGTTTTGATTACTTATGTGCTTCACTAGCAATGGCTGCCATCTTTTGGCCCCAGTTGACAGTAGGTATACACGCGTATTTTGTAGGTATTTCTCGTCCATATTATAGAAGGTCATTGGTGCAGCCAGCTTCATCGATTTATAAGACGTTGTCACGTCAAAAAATGTATACCTAATTTTTAATTTATTATTATGAAATAGCTAAATGTTCATCATTCACATCCGCGTCTCATAGTTACGGTACCTACTTGTGCTTAGAAATTATATAGTTTAATAAGCGACCCAAATTTATTATAAACATAAATGAATTGCCGAAATGAATATACGCACAAAACTTACAACTACTTACAAACGGTACTTCACCGAATTGGATACTTATTTTTCTGTTTTGTATGTTATTATCAGGAGAAGGATTGTTTATTATAAAATGTGTGTAATTGTAACCATAGTGTATTAAGACTATGGTTACAATTACACACATTACAGTATTGAATCTAAAGCCCGATTTACACTTCAACAAGTACAGTAGCGAGTTAACTTGCGTCATCGGCGTGTTAAGTTGTTATTGTAGTTTGAACGGCAAAAGCGAGTTAAGTAGTAAGTTGTTGACTAAATTGAGTTAAATAGATCGCGATCCTATTTTTCGGCGAGTCCAGTGCGAAGTAGCCCCCTCTCTCGCGTCTCCCGCACCCCTCCAACTTAACTGGCTGGCATGTAGACGGGCGAGTTTAGTATAGTCTAGGGATGTGACATGGTACATAAAAAATCGATTTTTAATTAATTGATTATATATATTTCGCATGAAAAATCGATTAATAAATAATCGAGTTTTCTTAATATAATAATCGATTTTGTTATATTAATCGATTTTTCTTTTGATTAAAATCGATTTTTAATCGATTATTTCCATAATTGATTATTATTTCACATCCCTACTAGGGATGTAACATTGTACATAAAAAATCGATTTTTAATTAATCGATTATATACCTATTTAGCATGAAAAATCGATTAATAAATAATCTATTTTTCTTAAGAAAATAATCGATTTTGTTATATTAATCGATTTTTCTTTTGATAAAAATCGATTATTTCCATAATCGATTATTATTTCACATCCCTAGTACAATCCATAAATTTGTAGGTTGCGGCCGCGTACACGTGTTATTTTCTTTTCTTCTTCTCGGGCAACTTTTGACTACTCACTCGCCTACGTTTGGACGCTACTTACACCTTACTACTTATTACTTAACTGTCTGAGTTCTTCTCGCTACTGTACTTGTTGAAGTGTAAATCGGGCTTTAGCATGTTTTTTTTTAATCTAATTTTATTTAGGGGCTTTTATCAAAGACATGTCAGCCCCATTGTACCCTTTCTCTAAGCATGTTTATCTTCGAATATACAAAGGCAGACCTCGAATATATTTTATCCTATTTAGAGATCAAATTGCAACACTAAAAATGTATCCTTTACTAAATGCGATGTCTTTCCCAGCCTCGTCGCTCCAAGGCTTATCTGTACATTTGATGTCGTACGTTTCTCTCATAAATATTCGCGGTGTGACGTAAGACCGGTTGTTCGCAGTTTTTTGTTTAGATCTCAAGGCACTCGTAAATATCGGGAACATTATGTAGTCACGATCGTCGAGGAATCGACGTATGATTGATTGATTCTGTTTCTGATTTGGTTGTTACACTTTCCTTTGGTGGTTTGATTTTGAGAATTTTTGATTATTTTGATTCATTAGGATTATTTTTTACTTTGTTTTGAACGTATAACGAGGTGAAACTCGTAGTTTTATCCGAATCTACTGGACGTTTTCGTTGCAAATTGGGACCTCGCAACCTTCCCCTATGTTTGTGATAGGGGAAGGTTGCGATCAATGGACCGGCGCGGCGCGGCGGTGCGGCACTTTCTTTGGACCACCAAGTATTTAAAAAAATAAGGATGTTAGAAAATGTCGAATAGGAAGCATAAAACTAGCCATAGAATCCGCCAGAAAAAATCTGTTGGTGTAAACGAAGCAAGTAGAATTTATGGTGTTCCGAAAGCAACTTTGAAACGCAGATTGGATGGGAAAAACCAAAAAACTACAGAAGAGATCCAAATTATAGGCTCCGGCGATATTCAATATTCGGTGATATACGTAAAAAAAAGTATTAGTAAAAAAAAGAGTTAACTGCAATGGATGCCAAGAAAAGTATTAAGAATTAAATGAACGTGATTGTTCCCAATAATAAAAAGTTGGTTAAAATTATGTGTTTTAATTAAGTTTCCATGATTGGATCTTTAGTAAAAACGTTTTGAAGTCCATTGATGGCAACGAAGTGGTCCATTCAAAGCAACGGTGGTCCAAAAAAAGCAACGTATCTAAAAATTGTTTCATCACTATATTGCCAAAACCGCTCAACTTTATAACGTAATAAATAAAGCATCGTATGTATACTAAGAAGGGATTAAATAAATACATAAATCATTAGTTTTATTCTATCACTTTTCAACCGATGACAAAAAGAGGAGGTTATCAATTCGACGCGTATATATAATTTTTTTTTTTTTTTAATTTATCATCGAGTACTCGAAGACGGCTGAACCGATTTGGAAAATTCTTTTTTTGTTCGAATGGGTATACTTCGAAATTGGTACCATTATCACCAAAGTCAGGATCTGATGATGGGACCTTGGAGAAATCGAGGGAACTCTTCAAATATTATAGGCACACCTATGGCGTTTTGGGTATTTCTTATAGTAACTTATGCAGTTGCTCTCAAAAAGTACCATTTGGGGAAGTGGAACTGATGATGAAGACCACAGATGGCCACCGAAACTACTCAATAATAAGTATTGAGTGGATTGCGATTCGATTACTTGAATATGGATGTTAAGCACTTTATGCTCGTCACAATGCATATGGTGATGTAGAGCTGATGGTGAAGTACCAGGAGAACTCCTTAACAATTAACGGCCCAGCATTGGGAAAAGCAATATTTTGTAAAAGGTTATAAGTAGTTGACATTTAGGCTCTTGTAACTAGGTAAATTAAAAATCATCCAACTAAAAAGAGTGAAATAAAAACTTTTTACCAAAAAATTAAACCGACTCCCAAAAAACACTGCAAAGTGAAAAATAACTTTAATTTCGGAAGTCGGTGCCAAAAACGAAAAAACAAAACTAAAGACACCGACTACCGAAATTAAAGTTATTTTTCACTTTGCTGTGTTTTTTGGGAGTTGGTTTAATTTTTTGGTAAAAAGTTTTTTATTTTATTAAATATGACACCTTAAAGTTATGTGGTCCAATCTTCGCAACCTTCCTCTATAGGTAATTAACGTTTTTTCCGTATTTCATAATTGACACTTGTATTTTCGTCAGTATTTTTAGCTGTTCGTTATCGGTTTGTTTGTTAGCTATTAATAGGTCTTCCATAACATTAACAATACTTTTTGACTGACCTAACTGGGAACTGAAACCAGGACCAAGCGCAAAGCAGTCATGCATCCAAACGGGCGGTGGCCGCCGCAGAGTATTTGAGTGTTCCCGCAGACTCTGGCGTAAGTATGCGAAGGAACTCGGGACGATTTGAGTCAGTTAGAGTCTGACAGATGCTCGCACTAGGGTGAAAGAAAACTTAATATGAGGATACCACTTTAAGAAAGAAAAGAGTAAACACGCTTACGACCACGAAACGTCGTCGTAGGAGTTTCGTTCTAGATACATCTACTGTAAATATAATTAATTAATGTTTACCTGCTCAATATAAAAACTTTGGAATGGAAAATAAATTATCTTTAATTGCAATTTTTTGTATAAGTGAGTACATGCAAGACGATTACAAGATTCACTTCCAGAAAAAATAATAGAACTAAAAAATAAATTAAAATACTATGATTCACTATAAGAAGCGGATCCTTTAATACCTTTGTATTAAAATGTATCGTGTATGTGATAAAACGTTAGCCTTTCACCACAGACTTTTTAAATGGAAAGTAGTAAGTACACTATCATTCACTTTTCTGAATGGACACTAAACTCACATTATTAACTTATACATCCTTTCTAATACTTTGTAGTGTCTTTTAATTTTAATGGAAATTAATTTATAGTCTTTGATTATAAGACCAACGGGTTAGACGCTATAAAATACAACAAACAACTGATGCGTATGGGTGGAATGTCTGCCAAGTAACAAACGGCGATGCGCCATCGTTACATGGTGGACATCCCATCCATACACACAAAACGTTTTGGGAATACTTTCATTGTGCGTACAGCTAAAGAGAGGAATTCCCTGCTGGAGTCTGTGTTTCCTGATAGTTATAACCTGGAAGTCTTTAAGTCAAGAGTGAATAGGTTATTTCTAGGCAAGCGTGCTTAACGTCAGGTGAGATGGTGGTCAAACGCGAGCCTATGAACAATAAAAAAATGATACCCAGCAACTATAAAACTATCAAAAGATCACAAACTATGAATGCATGTTTACCTAATACCCCCTGACATTGTCACCGCCCCTTGTCTCACGCATCACAAAAGCACGCGGACGCAGGGCGTGTGAAACTCTACGGATTTTCTGGTTCATAGCACGTGTTATTATCTGGTACTCGACTGAGCAAAATGTTTGACACGCAGTTTTTGTTTCTAAAAGGGTGTGAAAGTAGTGTAAAAAAGTAGTCAGCTCACACAAATTAGTCACGACAAATAATATTTACAACGTGTAACGGAAACCCTATATCTATCCACAAGGGCTGAAGACAACATCTGGTATGGAGACTCTATGCACAGATTCAGCTCAAAATAAGTGACTCAAAAAATTCATACTAAATTATCGGTTTCATATGTTTCTAGAATGCCAATCATAACAGACCTGTCACAGCACTACGAGGGTTAATAACTTTCCACGTGACTTGGCAATAACCATGCAATAACACGATAATTCTCTTCGTTCTTCTTAATTTGAAAGATTCGGTCTCTGGTATCAAATATCAATGTATTGAAATTTCTAATAAGTTCCACACATGTAGACATAGGATTACAAAACCCTTGCCATATCATTTGTTATCATCCAAAAAAGCTGTGCACTTGATATGTATATACCCTTTAAGTTACACGTTGTATATTAATCTTATTTTTATTCTCTTTTCGATTGCTTTCTTTTTCTTGGTGTACAAATTTTAGTTTTTTTTTTTAAATTTGTTTAAATACTTTCCCTACATTTGTTTGCAATTAATTTTCTCTTACCAGGAGTCAGTCGTTGATAGCTGCGCCACAGTTTTGTCAACTTTGCAGCTATAATTGTTTAATATTGCTTTCTGTCTGTGTTTGTTATTTTTTCCAAATAAACGTTATACCTTTAATAATAATAATAATAATATTCCACAACTTTCACACAACGCCATCTAGTCCCAATGTGGCGTTGTGGTTTAGGTGGTAGAGGAATAAAAGCAGAGACCACAGGTTTACAGCATTTATTTGAAAAAAAGGGGGGTGGGTTCGGTTCACACTGGGTTCCCTCACTGGTCGAAGGTATAGAATGGTACTGCCCTGGGCTCAGGCCGCGACGCACGCAGACCGGCGGGCAGATCCCGTAGCGGGCAGCTCGCGCGCAGACGGGCTCAGAGGTTATGCGGGCAGGCCACGCAATAGCACGCTGACAGTCACAGAGGCAGCGTGACACCCGTCGAGCGGCGGACGTAGAGGTGGTTGATAGTAGAAATCCAAGGCAGTAGAAACGAAGGAGAAGGAAGAAAAAAACCCTGGAATCCAAAAAGGGTGCTTCCGTAAGCGTGGTGCAGGAATCGTGAGCGCCAGCGATGCGTGCGTCTCCCAGCCGTAAGCCCCACGGAACAGTACCCGGGAAAATGGATGGGAAACTCACCATCGCGGCGGTTCACAAAGGTTAAATAGAGATAAGCGTGCGCATACCGCGTGCAACTATATAAAAAGTAACCGCGTGCAAGGCGTTTAAGCTCGTAGCTGCTATGGCACAGCGGGAAAACAATGCTGCGGCTTGCGTACGCTCCACAAATTTAGAACACTAGTGGAAAGCAGATGACAATGAAATATCACAGTTATGTTCCAGCAGGAAGCCATCTTGACAACCGGGTAATTATATAAATTTACAAACGCTGCAGATTATGGCGAAATAAAAGGATTACAATTTGGCAAGATGGAGAGAAAATGGCAGACACAATGAGCACTTACCCTTGGCACAGAGGGGTTTTTATATAAGTTACTTGCAACAGTAGGCGGCGAGAAAAGAAGCTTCGCGCACTAGAGATTAGAATTTATAGCTGGTCACTACTGCATAAGTGTTGTCACTCCGTGAAACCATAGACATTAGAGATTAGTGTGGTAGTCGACTTCTAGTTTAATCGACTACAACGCTACACCAAACTAAGCAGAGCTTGTGGTATGAGTACTAGACAACTTATAAACATACATATATATTTTTAAATACATACATGTTATAGATAAATTACACCCAGACAAAGAACAAATGATCGTGCTCATCACACAAACATTTGTCCTGGGTGGGAATCGAACCCATGACCTTGAGCATAGCAGTCAGGGCCACTGACCACTATACCAACAGGCCCGTTTATTATATTATAGTAACTAGTATAGTAGCTCCAAATAGTAACTCCAAATTGTAGTAACTGCAAAGTCTAATGGCTACAAAATAATAGCTTTATATGGTTCCGTACCTCTAAGGGAAAAATCGGCTCTATAGGGATCACTTCGTTGTCTACCAGTCCAGGAATGCGTAGAGGTATCGAACTGAAAATCTATCTAAAGTGAACCATCGCTTTCAGATGTGAAAAAAAATGGATTTTTTCACCTCGTAAAAAGTCTTTGTCAACTCGTAAAAAAATTGTGTAATTCTGACAGAATGTAATATTTTGTAAAATTTTGCTCCACTCTAGGCATTTCTCTTTTATCGCAAGTTGGTTTAAAAACATTTGTTCCGGTGCAGGACTCGAACCTTCGATATGTAGTGCCGATGCCGTAGCCAATCGCTCAACCACTACACCAACTGTGTCGTCAAGTTATTGGAACGATCTAAATAGTACCTACCTATACAACGTGTAACGGAAACCCCACATCTATCCAAAAGGGCTGAAGACAACATCTGGTATGGAGTCTCTATGCACAGTTTCAGCACAAAATAACTGACTCAAAGAATTGATACCAAATTATTCATTTCTTCGGTTTCATATATTTCTTGAACACCAATCATAACAAACGTGTCACAGCACTCGGAGGGTCAATAACTTTCCACGTCACTTGCCAATAACACGATAATTCTTTTCGTTCTTCTTAATTTGAAAAATTCGGTCTCTGGTATCAGTGTATTGGAATTTGTAATAAGTTCTACACACGTAGACTTAGGATTACAAAACCCTTGCTATATCGTTTGTTATCATACAAAGAAGCCATGCACTTGGTATGTATATACCCTTTAAATTACACGTTGTATACAAAAGATGATTGTCTTATTTATAAATTATAGTTAGGTGTATAATAACGGACCTCATCCAAATTTCCCACTCCAAACCCTCTTTCCCATTGCATCGATCGCAATCTCAGACCCTTCCCGAACTCCCCAGTGAATTTTATCGGAATAGCTGACACCATAGATAAAATAAATAAGTAGATTTGGTCAACAGACGAAATTATATCGGAACCGTGTGTCTCCAGTTAGGCGCTGGGCGGGGCAACAACTACACATGCAGTTTAATAAAATCAATAGATACGCACTCGCGCACACACCCGCATTTCTTAAATCAGAACGTACTATATAATCAATAATAAACCTTATTCCGTCAAACACAGCGTGTATTTACCATGCACCGTAGAATTTACCCACACAAAAACATCGGTCGCTATCGTTGTGCTGTGCAAAAGCAATTTATTTTACATATACGCTAGTGATTGACTAAATCGGAAAGTTATCGATTATTCCATTTATTATTGTACAATTTTTTTTGGGCACCTGAAAATGAACCAAATAAAAAATGGCATGTCCAGAAAATATTACAATAACAATAAACATATTATTAAGAACATAACATTACATCATTATTATTAAGTACTACCTACTAAGTATTAAGGGCTACCCTGGCGCTTTCGACTTAAATCTTAATATTTAATTATCATAGTGATAGGTCAAATAGAAGTCGATGTTAACTTACATTACGCTCTTGATCGGAACATACCAGCCGTATAGGTTGTATAATATCCTGAAAAGTTGAATGACTGATTTTATGAATATCCTAAATCATGAGAATAGCTTTCAGTAATAAAATAAAATTTAACACACTTCTGCAAATATCAGTTGTACTCTTAATTTTGGAATTGTCCATTCAAAAAGCCTGCGACTTTTCTTTAGAGACTAGAACATTTCTGCGTTGAAGTGAACCGAGCATATGGTGCTATTTTTTGTAGGGTACCAGTTAGGTGGCATGCCTGTGGATCAATCCATTCCTTTTTTATGTTACCATCTTTTGGGAAGCTGAAAAGTACGAAAAGCACTTATTTATCATTTACATACATCCTAAGCTACTTCTAAACGTCACCATATAATAAGCATCGCAATAATTACGTAACACACTATAAATCAACATCTGAATGATTTTGACGTATATTGCTAATCCATTACTTCATATGCTCGAAATATTGGTCTGCTCAACAACGTAAATACCGCAGTGAGTGTTGTTGATTTAGCATAATGAAACCGATTCCTACTGTAAGTGTGTTACTTAACTATTACCTGCGGGGTAACCGCAGGTAATAGTTTAGTAGGTTATAATAGGTTTTTGTTATAAGAAAAATCCTAGTTAGTAGAGAAATTGTTAAATATATGAAAACAAACACACATCCATGCATAACAAATAAATAGCATGAATATATTGACTTATTTTAAGCTCAATTCACAAATATATTATCTGAACCATGCCGATTATTATAACGCATTCGAAGCTTCAATGGAAGCAAAATACAAAAACCATAAAAAATAAAGAAACAGCATGAGGATAAGGCATAACATACGATAATTCTAAACCGAAAAACACCACCGATTATTAACCTAAAATTAAAGTAACTTATTTTACGAATATTGGTTACGCATTTCTCTACTACTCTGTAAAAAAATCAAAATAAGTAAAAAAACATTATTTACATCGATCTTCCAACCGGGCTAAAACGGTTGACAGATTGAAAAATAAACTATTGTAGCGACGGCGACGTCGGAACTCCTTACGCATGCTGCGGGCGTAAAATAAATTGTTTATTTTTTTTTACTTTTTTGTACACTTGACTTTTCAACGTATTTTTATTTCTGTCATCTCATGTAAAATAAAAGTTAAACATATTTTCTTAGAGGTTTCCGTATGTTATAAAAAACTTTTTACCAAAAAATTACACCAAGTCAGGATCTGATGATGGGACATCATCAGATCCTGACTTGGTGACAATGGGACCAATTTCAAAGTATACCCTTTCAAACAAAAAAAGCATTTTTCAAATTGGTTCAGCCGTCTCCGAGTAATCGGTGATCATACATAAAAAAATAATAAAAATATACGCGTCGAATTGATAACCTCCTCTTTTTTATGTCATCGGTTGAAAAACCCCTAAACTATAATAGCAATATTTCATTCGTCAATCGACATTGCTGTCGATAGCTTACGTTAGTGTATCTGCACAAGCACATCACTAATTCGTCGCAAGAAGTGGCGGCCTCACTACGCGATGAATCCGCGTAATACAGTTTCGTATGTTATGTTTACATTGCTTGTCCAGTTACTTAGTGACGAACTCAGGTAGTGGTTAAGGAGCAATGTATTTATAGCAAAAGGAGTACAGTCGTTCTGACATTTGAAAACAAAAATAACATAGTAAAACCAAGAAATATTTTACGATTTATTGTTTTTCATGATTTTAAAGACAAATATTGTAAAATACTTGTACTTACATATGGTAAGTGATTCCATGATTCACATAGATTTGATTTTGGCTTCGGTTTTTACAAGATACCACAGAACAACTCGGCATTCATATATGTTATCACGATCGCCGTCGAAAGCGCACTAGTTCGCGGAGACGGCCACTTGCCTGTGACATGAGCCCTGTGGCCATGTCGCGCGGACACCGATACGCCCCCTTACCACTTCTCTGTATTTTTGATTTCTGTGGCTGACACCCACCCTTACGAAGTCTTCACAATAAGGATGACACGAGTCAAGAGATTAGTAACTAGTACGGTGGTGGGATTAATTAATAATTATATTTAATGTAAGTGAGCAAGTTGCTGATTACAGATTTTATTTAGGTATGACATTTTTAGGGTTCCGTAACTCAAAAGGAACCCTTATGGGATCACTTTGTTGTCGATATGTCTGGCAGTCTGTCTTTCAAGACCATTTATTTCGGGAACACGTGGAGGTATCGAGTTTAAATTTATAATAAAACCTAGTCTACAGTACCTTAAAGCTGTGAAAAAAAAACAAAATTCTAAATTAACGTAAAAAAAGATACAGCCGTAAGAAACGTATATTTTGACACTCTCAAGGGAATCAAAGCTAATTCCCGTTATCCTAGAACTATGAAATTCGCCAAGTAACATCGTTTTATATTATTACCAGTTCAAGAAAAAATCTGAAAAGTATATATTTGTAATAACAAATGTGTCGTTGTAAATTATAAAAAAAAATGACTAATAGGGATCGTAATTTAAAATTAAAGCTAACTACACAGTTCAAATTGCGGCGGTAAGACCCCTCTTTGAGGAGTGGCTAGATCGGCGTCACGGCGTCCTGACCTACCGCATGACGCAGGTCCTCACCGGACACGGAAGTTTCGGGAGGTACCTGTGTCTGATGGGAAAGGAGGAAACGCCTGGGTATCACCACTGTGAGGGTCGCCCTGAGGACACAGTCAAGCACACGGTGCAGGACTGCCCCGCTTGGGCAGAGCACCGACGTGTCCTCACGGCGGCAATAGGCGGAGACCTCTCGCGCCCGGCATTGGTCGAGGCCATGCTGCGGGGCGAGAGGGAGTGGGAAGCGTCGCCTCCTTCTGCGAAGCAGTCATGCTTCCGATGGAGGAGGCAGGCCGCGTGAGGGAGAGGATGGCGTCCTCCCTCCAGCCCAGCCGCAGTGGTAGACGCCCACGGCGTCGGACGTCGGCCGACGATCTCCGGCCACCATAGGCGCGGGCATGCGGACAGCGAGTAAAGGGCAACTCGCTGTCCGACCATGGACCATGCCCGGGTCGACGGCGCGTCGTGTTCCACGCGCGCCTCAAAGAGCGTCAGCAATATGACGAGGCCCCCCCGTAGAGGGGCCGAAGCCTGCCGGGGTCGTGGGACTCATCCCGTTACCGTGACCCCGGTACGTAAAGGGTTATTGAAGGAACACCGTGGATTTTAGTCAGTAAAAGTCTGACAGTCCCTCCCACCCTGCCCGGGGTGGGAGGACTTATTTGATAATTTTACCACGCTAAAAAAAAAAAAAAAACTACACAGTTCAAGTGAGGTATGAAATTCCAAAACTATGTTATTTATTTTTTACGACGCACAAATTCTTATTTATAATGAAAAATATATAAAAATACTGTCCCCCCGGTACGGAAACCTCGGTGGACGAGTCCAACTCGCAGTTGTCCGGTTTTGTTTAATTTAATGTTTGTGTATCACGTTACGGGTGGGTGGAACCTATAGGATAAGCCATGCCAACCAATCTGATAGCTTGATGCTGAAATATCGAGAAAGAGATCTCCCTTATGGTGGTTAGAACAACTGAAGGCGAATGGCTCCCACAGATTCGAAGAAGTTCTCCGTATGGCTACCGTTCTGATTAAACGGAAAAGCCAAACAACGAATTATAATCATGATCTTCGGATAAGATGGATCGACTTCAGAAAGAGAAAGATGATTGTGAAGACGCTGTGACGTGTGATTGTAGTTCAAAACTGTTCGCAAAGTTAGTAAAGCTGAGCTAGTCTACGAGTCGCAAGTGTGGCTGCAGAGCAAGAGGTCTCGAATTCGATTCCCGGCTCGGGAAAAATTGCTATTGGGTTTGTCTATAACAAATTAGGTTTAATGATTATTTATTACTCATTGAGAACTTGGTTTACTTACAATGAGCTTAACTTACTAATTATAACTACTTATAGCTATTACAATATTTTTACATAATTATGTACAGAGATCGAACGGTATACTAGAGAATTGTATATGGTCATACGTACTACATGGAGAATGCATCCCGCGGCTCTTTTAAGTGATGATAACTTAGACTTAACGTACGCAATGTGGCTCTTCCAAGTGAGTTTATCATCGAGCCGCAAACCTAAATATTTTTCCTGATGAAAGCGACGGATAACAACATTATTGATATTTAATTAAGGATACTGAGGCATCTATTTATTTTTTATTTCATATTTCAGTGGTAATCCGGAGTTTGGAAGTTGATGGTGTGATATCTCCGTGTCTTGGAAAGTACGCTTTATATATAATATATATAAACGGTACAACTTATAGGATACGGTACGGTACTATATTATAGGATTAATACAAAATTGTGTAACTGTGTCTAATATTAGATGTACTCATAGGCAATGCATTGTTATCTAAAAAAAAATTTGTGTGGCACTCGGGGACTGCCGCGGTAAAGCTATTGCATAGCATTTTTTATCAACTTGTGCAATTATAATTATTTATTTATTTTATTTATGCAGTATTTTTTTTCTTTGATATTAATTCAAGTTACACTTTTTGAGCGTGGTGACCGATAAGAAAACAATTTTTTTTCTTTTATTGAATAAATGAGAAGTTAATATTGTTTAAAATATTTTTATTATCTTACAATACATGTAGGTTATTCAGGAATGTTTATTATTGAAACTATAGGTTCATTAGTCTACATGCATACGTCTAGTCGCACGCACACAAACACCGTGCCGAAGTCTGCCGAACTGAAACGACGTTAGACGTGTCGCACCGCCGCGCCGCCGCCGCTGTGCTGGTCGGAGTGGGGGGTGTTAGGTTTATTTTCAATACGGAATTTCTTGATTCGGTCGCCGCGCTCAAAGCCCGCTATAAAAGCTATGCAATAGCTTAAAGAGCCTCTCGCCATTAAACGTAAAAATTTAACGAGCCTCGAATTAAGGAACAACTCTGTATTATAATTAAATTAAAAAAAGATTAATAAAAACATAGAGTCGTTAAACAAATACGTGTATTAGTCAACTGCAATATAATGCAGAACATAATAATGAAGGAGATAATTTTCAAGATTGAGATGTCACTAATTGCGCTGTCACTGATTGTGACAGTAGATGGACAGTAGGTGGTTACGGTGTCAATATTCCAGGGCCTCGCAATCTTCTTACCAGGAGTAAAGGACGCGTCTTGCATGCATAATGTTAACGAAATCAAAAGGTACAATAAGTACGCTGAATCTTGAATTTGAAGTGGCACAAGACTGTGTGATTACAGAATATGTATATTTAAAAAGTTACCTAAGCGTTATTGCATACCTTTAAAATTACAATTATAATCTGAAGCTATTGAATTCAATACAACTAAACTTTTTATACACTATCCTATTGTAACTATCTGAAATTATGGTTATGTTCAGGGGAAAAATATTCAGATGACTCCTCCTGCTATGAGTGTTCCATCTGGCGCGAGAAGAGAGTGTTTAGAGGTAAAGACTTCTGCTGACTAAAATCACACTCTGTTGCCCCGTCATTAGTGCTGACTGCTCTTTGAGTCGCGCGTGGAACAGGATGCGACGTCGAATCGAGATTATAATCCAAACCTCAGTTGACTAGATAGTTTATTATATTTATCGCTACAAAAGAGTTTCAAACCCCCAAAAAATGTAAAAGAGCTCCTGAATTTATCCTTGAGAAAGTGAAATATTTTACGTCAGTAATGTTGATCAAGACATGAAAGGATTGTACCAAAAAGGCAGTACAAAAGACTGTACAAAAAGGCCGCCAATCATTACTGATGTTACAATGGAGCAGAAATGCGTAAATAACAAATTAATAATCTACCCGATTAAATCAAGCCTGTCAAAAAAAGGAACATCCAAAAATCTTGAACGTTAATAAAATAAAAAGACCACACGCCAACGTCATCATTATAGCCTGCTCGTACGTCACCGATGTCACAAATATCACTGATATTCATGTTAATAGTGTCACTATTAACGTAAATCGTCGCCATGTGTCCACTAGCTGAGCGCAGGTGCGACACGTGCGCACAGTGCGGGTGCAGACGCGAGCTTTGGGCGCTTTTGGGAGCAATTTGGTTGAGCGATTAATATTTAATATAAGACTGGTTTTCTTCTACGACGTCTTTTTGTTGACTGTGAGCGGGATTGAAAGATAAGAACTAGTGACAGCATATCCCTCTTAATAATTTTGGTTACTTAAAGCGTAAAGTAGGTTCGCCTAACTGTAGCCTGTGTGGGGCTGCAAAATATGCTCATCACATTTTCAGAATGTTTCTGGACTGGGCCACCAAGACGGTCAACCTTTGGGTCAAAGACATAGAATTTTTTAAAACAGTACTCTGTCCTGTCCTTTGTCAGATGAGGCCAGGATGCTGTTCAAGATTGTTATAATAGACTTAATGTTGTAAATAAGTTAGATCAATGTATATTTTGTTTGAGAAACAGACAACTACAGAAAGATTACTATTAAACAGACAAATACAGAAAGATTACTATTTTTGTTAGTTTCGACATTTCTATTCCAGGATTGGATTTCGCATCTAGCACGACCAATTGCATTTTATTCGATGGGTAAATAGTTCGGCTCTAACAGAATATTATGTTGCAGAGTTAATCCAAAACCATCTACTTATCATACTAAGATATAGCTTTCTCAGAAGAATAGTAAGTACACTAAATGGACTACCCGAGTATTTATTTTCTCCTGCTGTGTCAAATCCATCCAAAGGTTGTCTGTAAAAGATCGCTTTTAGCGATAAGACCGCCCATTGTAACACCCTTTGTGGTTTCAATCTAAAATTCGTAAACGTTTTTGAGGAAATCGTGGCTGAATAATTACAGCCTTAAAGGTCGATCTTCAAGGGTAAGCAACGCTTGCCAAGGTTGGTCTGTGGATGGGTGACCATTTAATATATTGAGTTTCTTCCGTGCTTCAGAAAGTACGTGAAGACGTTGGTCTCGGCTGTCATTTGTACATCTTTGAGGCCGGGACTCCACCAAAGCGGAGATGTGTGCGGTGTGCTATGTGCTGTGCGAGAAGAGATGTTTTTCAGCTCGGGTGCGAGGCGTTGAGTGCACAGTACGCGCGCGCGGGGCTCTGCGGGTTGCTGTCGGGCGAGAGGGGGGCGGGTGACATCGCTCACTGCACGCCGCTCACATCTCTCGTCTCCACTGCGCGTCGCCCGCGCACGGCTCACATCTCCGCTTCCATCGCGCCATACAAATATTACACATCTCCGCATAGCGATCTCCACTGAAGCTGAGCGGAGAGATGTGTCAATAACACAATTCTATTGGTTGTTTAAAAAACATCTCCTCTCCGCTCGTCTCGACTCCGCTTTGGTGGAGTCCCGGCCTGATAGTCGTTACGGAAAGACAGAAGTCAGTAGGTAAATCTGACACTAGTCTAGCCAAGGGGTATTGTGTTACCCAGTTACTGGGTTGTGGAGGTCAGATAGGCAGCCGCTCCATGTAAAAGACTAATACTCAACTCCATACGGTTAAACTAAGAACAAATCCATCCAAAGGTTGTCTGTAAAAGATCGCTTTTAGCGATAAGACCGCCCATTGTAACACCCTTTGTAGTTTTTAAGTCCTCATTTAATTCTGTTATGGTGTACAATAAAGAGTATCTATCTATCTATCTATCGACCCCAAAATAGTAGAGAAAACATTAAGCAGAGGATGATGATAAACGCTTTTTATCCAAAAATGTTACCTTTAACTTAGTTATTCAGTATCAAATTTACTTAGAAATAGTTTCAGTAGATAGTTCTTCATTTAAATACATATGTTAAAGTAAATATACAACAAAGCTATAGGTACCAAGCTGGCCCCGAAAAAGCATCGTCCATATAACCCAAATCACCGACCAACTTCCGTTCATTAACAAATGTGTGTGTACGCGTGGTAATAAAACAATAAATATCTCGAGCCATTTGGTTGAGTCTCCGAGTAATTGTGCCTTCACCCGGTCCCCAATAATAATTTGACGTAATACGGACTCGTAAATACTTGACAGGTTGGTGGTAAACCCGTTTTGTGTACTACTGTATGGTGGTACAGTGAAGCGTGGCGTCTTTACTTGATGTAGGTAATAGTGTCTTTACTTTGAGACAAGAGACATACATATTGACTGACTAGGCAAAAGACAAAGGTTAGTAGAGAAAGCCTTGTTGCATTAAGTCCAGATTTCCCGACCATACCCAGAACTCCAGGTTATTAGCTATCAGGAAATATAGACTACGGCATAACGGCAGGGAAGTTCGCTCCTTAGTTGATTACAAAACTGCATGACTATTTTGGGATTGCAAGTATTCATTTATAGATGCTGAAGCTAAATCATAGCAGGTAACCTCAAAAAGTCGGTGACAAAAGTTATAAAATGTTTCTGTTACTACTCAGAAAATATTATTCTTTAGCTATCAAATCAAAGACCAAACGCCAAAACTTTTCGTTTCCTCGAATTACCATTCACCTTTCATCGACGCATAATAATGCACTTAATATTAATTGAATTAAACATTCTAATAATTTCCTGCTAATCGTGTAGGCAGCTGCTCCCAATTACTCGGTACTTCTACTAACTTTTAATTATATTTTATTGCTTGTCTAGAAAGGTTAAGGAAAAGGTACAAAATTAAACAAAAATATTCAGTACCTACATTGTATATTTTTATTTAAGTACGAGTATAAAAAAAGTTTGAGTTTAATAACGGAATAATCATTTAAAACTAAGGACAAAAATGAAAAAGTCATAAATAGCAACACATAGCATAATTATAGTTTGTTTTGACATTTAGAAATTTAACCTCTATTTAAAAAAAAAACACTTCAAAATCAAACATGACACGTAAACATAGCTTCTAAATAAAATCCTGAAAAAAATTATACCTATACCAGTCGCCAGTAGTCTAAATTTGGCGATAATTAAAATTATTTGTAATGTATTATTACAAATAAATATTAGCTTTCTGCACTCACAGTCACAACTCAGTCACAAAATTTCAAAGTTGTGTGTCAAGTTTTTGTTTCACGTATTTATTTATCAATATTTTGTATCAGACTATACCAAACCTTTTTGACCATTCCAACCGAGGGTTTAATAAACGAAAACACAATCCTAAAGCTCGCCCAGCTTTTAAAAAATTATCCCATAAAGCAATTTTGTAGGTCATGAAAGTTTGTATCACCGCTAGTTTTTTAATGAATAAAGAAAACAATTTCTTTAGCCAATACACGGATAAGTACGCTACTTAATGTATAAAAAACTAATACCTCAATGTAATTTTGCAATATCTATCAACATTATTAGATGTGACAGGGATGTGTGAAGCAGAAAGTACAAGCAGGTAATTTATTATCCCGCTGGTAGCATTAATCCAAGGAACTTGTACCTAAACTGGAATGCGGACGCGAAGCTCAAATCCGTTCCGAAGAGTATACCCTCGAAGGACCTAGCTATCTCTTTCTAGTAGTGTGGATATCAATTCGTGATAAACGTAAGGACAATTTTATTTGATGCAATATTTGCAGGTTTTTTTAAGACACTTATTATTAACCTTACAAATGATGTATTTCTGTTACCGCTATAACAAAAACTACTAAAAATTAATTATAATAAATATTTAAGGGAGACTCCCATACAACAGTTGTGATTTTTTTGGAGATTTGTTTTTCTTTTTATAGGTAATGGTTCCGTACCATTCATTACCTACCTATAAAAATACCCTTCATGCGCGAGTCCGACTCGTACTTGGCCGGTTTTTTTCTTAACAACGAAAATAGAAAGAAAGAAATAAATTCAATTATAAATACAAAGGTCTGTATCGGTCTGTTACGCTTTCACGGTTAAATCACAGAGCCGCTTTCGAAAAAATTTGGCATGGAGATAGTTTAAAACCCTGGGAACTATATAGGGTTCTTTCTATCTCAGATTTTTGAACAGTTGCTCGGTAGCGCGATATAACAGAATTCCACGTGGGCGAAAAGCTAGTTCTCAATATATATCTGAGCAACTTATGTTGAGCGCGCTAATTTTTATAATAAACCCTTCCTTATGCGGGCTAAATGCAAAATTGGTTTTGTTAAGCAGACTTTATTGCGTTGAATTATAAACTTTCAAAGTGGTTAAGACCCGTGATACAAATACAATTATTGCAGATACAGAATCACCAGCTGGCAATTCTTCGAAGGCTTGGCCTTGATAGGCAGTGGTATAGACGTCCAAACAAACGTGCATTAATTGGTAATCTACGTTTATTCGACACTTGTACGGTCAGAACCAGTAGACTAAACATAAAATGATGCAATGTTTATATATAATGAAAACTACTAAAACCCTTCATGAAAAACGATGATTATAAATAGAAAGAATAACAGAAGAGATATAATTTATTTATGTATATATTTATTTAGGTTAACCTACAATTGTTTACACTATACATTTGTATGAAACAGTCATATTACATTTATAAGTGTAACTATTAATTACAGGCTAACACCACATGTGCTATTTAAGGTTAGAAATCAATATTATTAACATACATCATTCTAAACATAAAGGAGGCAGATCGAACGACAATTATAAGGTTATTATTATTAGGTTGGTTCTATATTTTCTAGTTCCTCATATGTTGCAGCTGCAGGTTTGTTACAAGATTGGCTTGACACAACCCTAAAAAATGTATTAGACTATTATTAGTTAAAAGTATGGAAATAATCTTTAAATTATGAATTATTATTATTATTTATCGACATTACCTAACTGCAGTGGATAAAAGTTAAGTAATTAAGTTATAAGTAATTATTGATACAATAAACTACACTTGTAAGCAAGTTTGCGTAGCTGAGTTTTTGGCCAAAAGGATATAAAATATTTTTGCCATCAATTTGCTAAGCAAAAGTAAATAAATCAACTAAAATGTCGACTTTTATGCTTATTAATGTGACTCCTTTCATAACTTTCACTTACCAGATCTTTGAATGTGCCCAGTACAGGTTGTATATTCTTTTCTTTAGTGGGTTTCAATATTATAGTACTTAAAACATTTATTTGTTTCGCTTTAACAGGAATCTAAAATAATAATAGATTGATGAGAACAAAATTTTAGTACTTATGGTTAAGATAGATTCAAAATGAAAATTCATCTTGCTACGCTCATATTCTATTTCGAAACGGTGATCTTCATGTCATTTGTAAAGATTGATAACTTACTTTAGGGAAAATGGATGGAATTGCATCATTTGATCTTGTTTCGAAATGCAATATTTCTTCGGGCTTGAAATGGCGGCTACAACTTTTGGAACCGTTTCTGACCTTTTTCTGTGTAGAACACTGAGCCACCGGTCTCGCAGATCATCATTTTTAGGAAAGCTTAAAATAACAAAATATAATAAATAATGAGAAGAAAGAAAAATAATAAATAAGAAGAATAAAGAGAAGAACATCCACTTTTACATTGAAAACATAGTCACCCTAAATGCAATTTGTAAACAAAGTCACAAAACTTACTTATAAAAAGAAATTCCAGACCCGGGGTACCCTTCACTCTTGCAATTAACCACAAAACACGTTCTTACCACGGTTACAATAACTTGCACTTTAATATTACGAAAACTCACAAAATTAAATATAATTCAAATTTACAAACATACAGATGTCAAGTAAACGTCAGACGGCAATGTAGTAATTGCCAGGTATAGTATAATATATCACTACTAATTCTTACAAATTCCATTTTTAATTGGTTTAAACATCTTGTGTTTGCATGGTAAAATAACTTTAATTTTCATTAATATGCATACAGTAATAATGGTAATTCATTTTAAAGATAGAATTCCAAAGAAGTTTAAAACTAGGTGTTATTACTACAACAGACAGGTCGAAAAAATTACCATTGAAATAAATATTTTTAATCTGACACACAGAAGAAAGGGACACAGCCCACACACGCACTGTCTCGCTCGGAACGAATAGTTCCTTCAGTTTTATGCGTGCAAGTTTATACTCTATTGTTTAACAGCTAAGAAAGACTTTCTTTCTGTATTCTTTGAATCATTCGTAAGCAATCCAGTTAGTTAGTAGAAGATCCTTGCATTAATCTTAATTCAGTGAAAGCAGGGTTGCCACACGTTAATTATGAATTGAGCTGTTCAATATTTTGACATTTTAGATGAAGATTTAATTTTGAGCAAGAAGTGGTTGATAGTAAATTAGACTAAACTTAAAGCAAAAGGATGTAATGTATACAACGTGTAATTTAAAGGTAAAAGTGTAAAGGTATGTATATACATACCAAGTGCATGGCTTCTTTGGATGATAACAAACGATATGGCAAGGGTTTTGTAATCCTAAGTCTACGTGTGTAGAACTTATTACAAATTCCAATACACTGATACCAGAGACCGAATTTTTCAAATTAAGAAGAACGAAAAGAATTATCGTGTTATTGGCAAGTGACGTGGAAAGTTATTGACCCTCGTAGTGCTGTGACACGTTTGTTATGATTGGTATTCAAGAAATATATGAAACCAATAATTTGGTATCAATTCTTTGAGTCAGTTAGTTTGTGCTGAAACTGTGCATAGAGACTCCATACTAGATGTTGTCTTTAGCCCTTTTGGATAGATATGGAGTTTCCGTTACACGTTATATATTTACATTAACTAAAATAACATAGCACTGAGAGATCATTGAACAATTGTACGGAAGTGTAATATTATTAACCAGACAAGGCAAAAGTTTAGGAATATTTGACTAAAATCGACCTGACCTGACCTTAAATGGGACCCACGAATCGGTAACCAGAATTCTTGAATATTTAAGATTTGCTAATGATAAAAAAGAGTATCTGAGCATTGAAATCAATTGCACCTGACTTTATTATTGGATAGTATGAAAAACAGCATTAGTAAGTTATGAAATATCGACACCAAAAAAAAAACATAGGTATTTAAAGAGAAAATCTTCGTTTCATAAAAAGGTCGTCGACCATCAGCATACAACTGGTCTCATATGCAACGACTCCACAATAATAATATTAGAGTTGAATTATTATAGTAAACCTCTTTCGAGTTACTGGCATCCCTGCAAGGCACGCAAGCGCGTGGCAGTCGCGAGTCGCCAGCACCCAGTGTTATTAGTTTATTACACACTGTTATTTCGTACACGACTGTACAGTTGAGTGCACGTATTTGCATACGGGGGCTGGCTTCTACTTTACTGTAATTTAGGCACGATTTTTACATTAACGTTTTTAAGAAAATAAAAATCGATCATTTTGGTAATAAGGGACAAGTGGGTTTTGTAATATTTTATCGTCAAATGCTCTTATGAGACGATCTAGAGCATCCTGGGTAGTCCGACAGAGTATTTTGCGAGTTGGGTACCAATTTTGGCATAGTACCTATTAGCTATACTAACGTGAATGACTAATATTAGAAGTGTGTCCAATTAAAACCACTGTAGGTACTATTATTTCTAGGAAATAATTTGATGTTTTGATATATTATCTTCTGTCCGTGGCTTTGTTCTCGACAAAAGTTGTTACTTCAGTAAAAAAAGTAGCCATGTTGTTCTCCAGCCCTTCAACTATGTATCTCCACATTAAAATTACATCTATCCGTTGCTCCGTTGTGACATAAAAGAAGGATAGAAGCGAATACATATTTGTATCTCTAATGTAAGCATGGATTGGCATAATCTTTGGAACTCAGGTCTCCTTTCCGTGACACGTCGTGGGGCTGTAATAGTACACGTGGGCTCAACGTTGAATTGGTAACCAAACCTTTTTGATTTATGTACAATTGTACATACATACACATCAAGGTATTTCATTACATTAGTGAAATAATTCGTGTCCGTAGGTGATCTAGATTTTTCTTCAATTGAGATTAATTTATTTTCTTGCGCGAGCTGTTAACTTTTACTTTCAGAATAACACCCCATGTGTCTTCTTTTGTGGTTGACAGAACATTAATCTTAGTACAACAAAGTGCCAACCTGCAATCGTCACCAACACACCGTTCACTAACCTAACCCCCAACATCTGCTGCTCACAACAATTTTAATTGGCTTTTTTAATCTAACCAATCATATAGCAATAAGACAAATATGCTAAAGGCTCAAATACCAAACTTATAAGCTTGCAAACGCTAAAAACTTGAAATTAAAATGTCTAAAAGGCTAATTTGACAGGTGCCCGATGACAGATGATCGGGAGAAGTTTTTGCTTAGAGGCTGAGGAACTAATCGGGATTCTTAATAAAGACGCATGCTCATGAAGATTTTGTTAAGTAAAAAATCTGTTAAATTGGACATTTTCTTGTTACATTTCTGATTAAATGGTTTAGAAAGGCGGTTCTGGATTTATAAAGCCTTGTTAGTAAGACGGATTGGAGTTAGCATAATTTTTCATCTGATAATGGTATTGTGGCAGTGTGTGCTTCATCTTTATAATTCACTAGCTTCTGCACCTGACTTCGTTCGCGTGGAAGGGTTTTCCCGCGTAAACTTCGGTCCCGTGGAAATTCCAGGATAAAAATAGAGCAGCCTATGTGTTTGTTCCAGAATATTAACTATCTACTTACCAAAAATTCAGATCCATTCATTAGTTTTTGCGTGAAAGAGTAACAAACATCCATACATCTATACATCCATCCTCACATACTTTAGCATTTATAATATTAGTAAGAAAGAAGATATTGAAGTATGTTATACGCAAAGATCTCCCATATCGTATGTAGGTAGGTATTTCTCCGGGGCCAATCCTTTAGTTTTCCACACTCATGGTCCAGAACAGACTCTGTAATAATAAATACATTAATTATTGCAAATAGGTTCTTCTCAGTCGTCTCACTCTTGCCAGCGTGGTCGTGGTCAACATGTAGTAAATGCTAGAGTGGCGGATGTAGTTCGCCTCACGATGTCTCACCCTCCCTATTTGTCGACATTTTGGTGCGCTCATACAAAGGCCCGCCAACAGTGGTCTTTATTTAGTCGGTCCAATGCATCAGCGATCGTCTGCGCGGTCTGCTGCCCTCTATCCTGCCTTGGACGACGCTGCGTTCTTTGGAGTCGTTGTTACGCCTTGAGATGTGTCCGATTAGTTTTAAAATTCGAGTTTGAACTACATTCGATAGAAACTGTTTGGTTTCGAGTTCTTGCAGTATGGAGACATAGTTTTAAATTCCGTCCAAGATACTCGAAGCATTTGTCTCCAGTACCACATCTCAATTTACAATTAGGTTAGGTATAGGTACATATAATATTACAGTTGCAATTCTCTGACTCCTGAACTAGTTGTAAACTGAGAACAGGAGCCAGGGCATTCCCTTCACTAAAACGCCGTATAAAAAGCAATCAGCCGGGAGTATAGAAACAAATTAGTATTGTTTATTTAAATGTCTTTTTTCCAATTAATTTCCATTAATATAATTGAGGCCTGCTAGCAGTGGGGACGTTAAAGGCTGATTATGTTATTTAAGTTTTACTATAAAAAGAAAAGCTACTTTTACGTATTCACTACATTTATTTAAGACACAGTTTCTTAAGAAATACTCTGTAAAAACTCCTTAACAGAATATGTTAAGGAATTTTTTAGTTGAATAAAAAGTTATATGAGATTTTTTTATTTGTATTTTATTGAAATATTTCCTTAGTTGTAATTAAATAGTAGAAAAATATCAAGTTGATTAGTTTTCAAATATGAATAAAATTAAGTAAAATTTTCTTAAAACAAAACAGTATCAGATAGAGAAAATTCAAAAAGACAATGTTTGATGTTATTGCTTTTATTAATTGTAAATTTTCAGGATAATGATGTGTGATGAATGTGACTGTTAAAACTATGACGTTTATTTTTCCGTAAATTTGTAAGCATATGTTTACATTTTTATGAAAAAATTCTTTCAAATATTGATTCACTATACCTAAGTAAAAACCCTAAACTACATATATACATCTAAAAATTGACTAAAACGTCCAGAAATTCGTGCGCATCGTTGTCCACTGGTAATGTGCCCAAAAGACTGGCGGCATTGCCACGTTGTATGGCAATGCTTAACCTCTGTTCAAGGCAAAAGCCAGCCCTTGGGTCACGCGAAGTGTCTACTAGGTGTCTGGATAGATCTTTAAATAATTTGTGAGCACTCGAACCCCAAGACCCCAAGGTTTCAACCCCAAACGGCTCGAAAATATAACTACCAACAAGGTTATTATATTTCCGCCGCTTGAGGTTCTCAGCAGCAGCAGCGGCAGCGCCAGCACAACAGCAAGACGAGCTAGGAAGATAGGATGGCGCAAGAGTATCAACACAAGTTGCGTCCCACACTAAAGGCCTACCCATCTTCCAAGGAAATAAAGACATACCGTCCAGTCTTTTGCTATTACTTACTTATTGGGTATTAATAAAATATAATTTAAAAAAAATAGTCCATGTTTTAACATGTCATTCAGAAGTACAAGAGCTATAAGGAAGAGAGGGAGAGATAGCTTTTTTTTCGGTATGAAAATCATCACATGACTTCTCCCACTCTTGGTGAAGTGAAAGAGATTGTCAGACTTCTACTGACTAAAAACCCACCCTGTTCCTTCAGCTGCCCTTAAGTTCCGGGGCCGCGGTATCTCGTTAGGACATTCCCATAACCCCAGCAAGTAATGGCCCTATCGATCCCCATCAATGACGAAGGAGAGATCTAGTTTACTCTTATTAAAAAATCCTAGTAATAATTAAGTTCCACTATAAGCTACCTACATCAAGACACTCCAAAAACTCACTAGCAAAATAACTGTCACTCCAAAAAAAGACCAGAATGTGGTCCTTTCGCCCCCAAGCATTTCCAAATTACAATAAAAAAACTGGAAGACATACAAAAAACATAGTACCTACACCGCTATCAAAAGTACGTAATTTATAATCAATTAGTAGGACGGGTATCAAGGTGTACTGTGCTGTTAAGTGATGTTTTTGTTCATAGCACGTGAGTAGTAGGAAAAAAAACTATGTCGTATAGAAAAAATAACGGTGGAAGAGTAATGGCGACTTAATAAACGTGTTCTGGTTAATTGTATGGAGGTTCTGGTCGTAATTAATGGCTACTTTTTGCCTGTTTATTGGTATTTTATTATTTATTAAGTAAATGGTTTATGTACTTATAGGTAGGCTTATATGTAGATATGGTTCAGTGGGCAGTGTTAATTTTTTTTGTTAATGGTTTTGTTAAACAAAAAGATATTTTTAGTGATGATTATGCCTTTATTGAGGGCTGATTATTTCTTAAAATTCATATTATTTTCGTACTGGCAAAAAAACTTAAAATAAAAAATAAAAAAAATTAAAGGACTTCGACAGTTTTTATCGCAAATAATAATGCACACGACATTACATACTTCAAACAACAATGAAACAGTAAATTATCAATAAAAAGTAAACAACAATCAATCAGCATTGTCCGCAATGGAATAATAAAGTTAATTACCCACCTTTTTCTATTCGACCGTAACACATGTAAATAGAAACAAGTTCGGATGCCATCCCTACGTCACAACTTATCTATTTAGACACGCCTTTTTATACAACGCAACAGCAAAAATATACCCATCTCTTTCTTCCCTATGGGACTTGGTATGTCGGTCTCTTCCTCGCGACCTAGTCGGAATGGAAATGAATAAGGTCGTAAGAGGATAGTATGTTTTTTGATTGTGTACTTTATGGTAATAGGAATTGTGGGTTTGTGGTGTAATGTTTGTGTTTTTATTTGGCAATTGGGTTAATTGAATTGAATCGGAGGAGCTGTATTTATGACAGAGAGTTTAAATAATTGTTAACAGATTCATGCTTTAAGGATATTTTTAGTTTTTTTTTTACTAATTATTTAGTTTATTATTTTTTGCAATTGTTTTAGGTTGTCTGGAAGATATCGCTCTCTTTATTTAACAATATATATTGTTAAATAAATAAATATATTAAAATTTTGGTGTACAATAAAGTATATTCTATACCTATATCTAGTGTATATTATTTTTTATTGCGTTGTGTAATGTTATATTTTAAGTTATTTTCATGCGTTGTTTATAAAATAAATTCGCATGCATTGTAAAGAGAATGATCGACCACAAAATAGGTACTAGTTTTACTAAAACATTGAAATGGAACAGCCTTCTTCATTTTATTCATATACAAGTGGGTTGTTATTTATACAGAGTGTAAGAGATACACTACAATCAATCTATACTAATATTATAAAGCGGAAAAGTTTGTTTGTTTGTTTGCTTGAATGCGCTAATCTTCGAAAGTATAGGGTGGATTTGGATGAAATTTGGTATGGAAGTAGATTGAAGCTTGAGGAAGGTTATAGGCTACTTTTTACGCGACTGCAAAAAAGGAGAGTCATGTTTTTACCGTTATAGAATCCACGGGAGCGAAGCCCCACGGGAGTACTAGTTTTTTAATAAAATAGCACCTTTAACATCCTGCTTGTTCTGAACTTTTTTTTCTTTATTTATTTATAGGGTCTTTTACGCAAAGCGTATGTCAGTCCCATTGTATCCTGAACAATTGTACCTTCACAATATGTGGGCCATGAATTTGAACAAATCCTTTGCAACGTCACCATTTGTTTGGGATAGAATCGCATGTAACGTCGGTTCTGCTCAAATTCAGAGTCCTTAATAAACCATTTTTACTGGATTCATATTGGACACATTCCATCAATAAATGTTGTAGGTCCTCGAACACTTTTCTCTTATGTATAGCTGAACATTTTTGCTCTTACGCCTAGTGTAGATATAATCATTAACTGCCTTAAATTAAAAAAAAAACAACTACTTCAAATCCTAGTTCTTAATGGAAATGTTTAAATACTTATTTATTAGAACATAAGTGGTGGTATCAACTAGTTTTTGTTGTTTTCTGTGGAAAAGTTGTGGATTTACATTGACCTTATTTTAGTTCTAAGACAAAGTGTTGCATTCCCAATAAAATAAATAAACAAAAAAATAATCATGAGAGATATAGGTACTTGTACCAACCACATTTAAGGAATTACTCATACCATTCACCACTAAAAATGCATCTGCTTTTAAATAGAGACGTAGGTAAAGGAATAACTCATTTAGTGCAATAATCTGTAAGTTTAAACATTAATACGTCAATGCAAAAAGAAAGTTGTTAAAATGGCAGTTTTCTTGTTATTTCACTATAATTGCTACTTGAAGACGGAAGGCAGATGTGTGAGACTACGTTTAAAATTTTACGTTTTCTGTTGGTTAGACTGCGGTAAGTATAGAGTTGGAGATTTTTTTTATCTTACACATTGTAGTTTGTGGGATTTTAATTATGATAGTAAAAGATGTTCAATGATGTCAGTAAGAAACCTTTTTTATTATTTCACATTTTAATAAAAAATAAATTCCAATTGCAACAAAAATAATTATGTGAATAGAGTATCAGCTGTATTAGTAACAACATAGGTATACCTACCTACATGATCGTCACGATCAAAAAATCATTTTGATCGTGACGATCATGTGAGTCTATTAAAATTAGAAAAATAAAATACTAGTTCGACTCGCCAGTGGCAGCATTTGCTTACTTCACATTTTTTTATTCTACTAATAATATTATAAATGCGGAAGTTTGTGAGGACGAATGGATGTCTGTTACTCTTTCACGCAACAACTACTGAACGGATCTGAATGAAATTTGGTAAGTAGATAGTAGCTACTTTTAATCCTGGACAACGAAAGAAGTCGCGGGCAGAAGTTAGTATTTCAATGGAACGTACTATTGCGAAAAATGTTTTAATTTAGATCCGGATCTAACTATGCTCTAAATATCATTATCACAAGTCGGTTGCTTTTGACGCTTAATTGATCATTAAACATGAATTTCGATGTATTATAGGATTGTAACAAAGTTCACCGCGTAAAACAATACTAACAACCTCTTCTTTTTTTAAAGCTGTCTTCTACGTCTTATTATTTAAAAAAATGTTATAACTTGTAAGTCCAAAGCGTGTGTAGCACCCAAGTGCAATGTCCACTAATTCCCCTATAATTTGAGGGTGGCCACAACAGCGCAGATTGTTTTCGAGATAGAGCGACGCACTCCGACAAACACTTTGGTGCACTAATTACTTCCACCTGGGAAAGTCTTTATTATATTTTTATTTTTATTATAGGTTACGTTTTTGGCGGTTTTCTTACATGCATATGTCTTGATGTGTCGTATGTGTATGTCTTATTAAAGCATTGAAACCACAGGGCTACGTTTTATGGCACTTTGCGAATTAATTTCGACTAAATTGTTATAATAAAATAAAGTACATGTTACTTATTTTCTTTACAGGACTTGTAGTTAATGATAGCTTTAAGGATTGGTTAATAGGTATAGTAAAGCAAAGCTTGCTGTAACCTGTCTCAAGTTATGCCGTGAATTAATAGATGGATGGCAATATGGCATAGATATTCCTTTTCAGCGTTTGGGTTTCGTGATAGCTATAACCTTGAGAAAAATTAAGTTAGAGTGAATAGGTTTACATTTGAATAGGTGTATAATTTAGAAGACTAGTTTTCTTTAATTTTTTTTACATAATTTACAGTTATGTTTAATCTGACATCTTCAAAGGCTTATTTTTGTTTGTTTTTTATTGTTTTTATTATCAGTTGCACTGTTATCTTGGTTATGTAAATGCACTCAACATAGGCAACTATTTGCTTAAAAGGTTATCTCCAAGCCACTACATACCTTTTTGCTTTGAATATTATTCCTTTCAGTACCGGTCTACCAGTCGCACTGCTGGGTATCCACACTTGGTTGAAATACCGTCTTGTCGTACGTAAAAATTTATTGTTCGCACAACCAAGTTGTGAAACTCTCTGGCAGCTTCTGTGTTCCCTGCCACGTAGGTATGACCTTTCAGCTTTTAAAGCAAGAGTGAACAGGCATATTTTGGGCTCGCTCTTTCCTTCGTAGACCTTATCTAAGTATCGCTTACCATCAGGCGAGTTCCAGGTCTAGAGTGATACAATCCGAAATTAAAAAAAAAATTAAGCAGTTAACCAATAAAAAATGAATAAATAAGACTGCTCCCTAGCTTAGAAATATAGACATCGAAGACCAACTAAATTAATCTAAAAAACCACGTTGTATTTTACACTAGATATAAGAAATTAAACTTCACTGGTAAGCAATGATGTGGTCGAAACTGAAGCACCTTTGCCTATAAGTAACCTATTCACTCTACACTTAAAAAATTTCAGGTTATAGCTATCAGGAAATACAGACTCCGGCAAGAAATTCCACTCCTTAACACGTTCGCTGACAGTGTGTCGTTAGGCGGGAAATTATAATACTTAGTGCGTTATGAATGACAGTACGTCGAGGGACGGGCCACTTATTTTTAAGAGTACGTCGTCTTACGTTATTTTTTATATAAGTATTATGAAGAGCAGTATCCACTGTAAAATTATGAGCAATTTCATATTTCTTACTGCCGTAACACGAGTATTTTGTGGGTAGTTTCATATTGCTTGCGCGCGTACTACGTTGATTTGTCATTTAGTATGGTAAATTCTACTGTCGTAATGTGGTGTCAGAGTAAGTGCTTACTGTCAGCGAACCTGTTAACTGTATGCCAATTACACTATTCCCAAAATGCATCTACTCATTCTCACAAACTACGTATAATCCGTAGAAGCCACATTTCCGATTAATAACTTTCGAGCTAAATGATCTAGTTAATACATTACCACGCCTATTACAGGTCTATTTACTGAGCAATAAGCGTCGGTAAGCGAGACGGACAGACCGACACAGACGCGTATCGGAGCGTGTTTAAATACCATGTCGGATGTCGCTATGTCCTGTGTTGTAATGTCCAAGTTATAGGCGATAGCAGTTTTCAGGATGTAAGAGGGACTATTCAACAATATTACTCTTTGCCTCAATATAGAGATAACTCTTACTTCTTTCTTAGGTAGGTACCTACTAATATTATAAGTATGAAAGTTTATAAGGATAGATCGTTATTTATTGATTATTGGTGAAACACTAGTTTCACCACCACCTCACCTGATGGTCAGCGAGGATGTGGTCGAAGATGAACCACGCCTAGAACGCCTAGAACCCACGTCTGTCTGTCCGTCCGTATGTTACAGCCATTTTATTTTAATTTTCTTTTATTCATTATAGGTTGACCACTATCTCATCTGATAGTAAGCGATGACGTGGTCGAAGATGAAACACGCTTGCCTAGAAGTAGCCTATTCAACCTTGACTTAAAGACCCCCAGGTTATAGCTATCAGAAAACACAACCTCCAGTAGGGATTTCCACTCCTTAGCTGTACGCACAATCAAAGTTTTATGATGAATTGATGATGAATGGATGTTTCTCACTCTTTCACTGCTGAACGATTTGATTTTTTTATGTGCGTACTTTTCTTTAATATGAAATAAAACTTTGTGCACTGTTCTACACCTAGTTTATTGTGGCACTAGTGCTTACTAAGAGATCAAAATTCGGACAAAATAGTTTTGTCACTCGTATAAAAACATATGCAGATACACCATCAGTCATACGATCCGATCCAGCCTGTCCCTAGCTGCCCTCCCCCTGTGCCGCCCTAAGCCGAGGTACGTACCCCACAGGGGGTGCCCTTAGCGTGTAGGCTAGTTTGTAAGTTTTTTACGCTCCGGAGCAGTTTACCAGATTCTCAATACACCAGATTGTCAACTCACCAGGTTTGCAATTATTCAGAATCCCTGGCTGGAGACTTTAATTGATTAAAGCAGCCACAGGCGAGTCAGGTTAAGCAACCGACAACCCCAAAGGCTGACCTTTGAGATATCACCCGAAATAAAATAACTCATCAGTCGTTTCTACTCATATCTTAGACCAAAATAATAAGCCAGACAGACGGACGTGTCGCATGACGGCCGGTTACAGCTCCACGCTCGATAAATAATACTAATGTGGCATTGCTTGTGTAATGTGCTTACATACGCACTAATATGGGAATATTGTTATGTGTAGAATGAGGTTTTTAGGGTTCCGTACCCAAAGGGTAAAAGTGGGACCCTATTACTAAGACTCTGCTGTCTGTCTGTCACAAGGCTCATGAACCGTGATAGCTAGACAGTTGAAATTTTCACAGATGATGTATTGCCGCTTTAACGACAATTACTAAATAAAGAATAAAATAAATATTTATGGAGGGCTTCCATACAACAAACGTGATTTTTGCCGTGTTTTATAGATAGTGTACGGAACTCTTGGTTCACGAGTCCGACTCTCACTTGGCCGGATTTTTATTTCATTTTTATTAAAGTGAATTAGTAATAAAGAGTCTTAGACTTAAACGATAGCCATCATTCGTGATCATAATTGATTGCTTATTAAAAATAATAAAATAAAAATAAATTATTTTAATAATCGCTATAAAGACTTTAAGACTAGCGGGTGGAGCGGAAGGGAGGTCAGATTTCTATTGACTAAAATACAATCATGGTCTTTTAGGTGCCCTAATGTTCCGGGGCTGCGGTATCGGTTAGAACATTCCGGCTGATTATGATGGCTTAGGTTATTGAGTATCTATAGAGAAAGTGATTAATTTAATGGAAAATTATGATAATAAAGCTAATGGTTTTATTCGCTATAACACCAGCAGTTTTTTTTGTACCACCATATTAGTTGGTTGGTTCACGTAGAGACTATACAGGTAGACGCTACAAAATTGTAATTTATCATGATTCATATGAATCGCTAGCTTCTGCCCGTGACTACGATCGCATGGGAGGGTTTTCCCGCGTAGATCCCGATCCTGAGGATGAAAAGTAGGCTGTGTGTTATTCCATGATATCAACTATGTACAGACGCTAGCGCATCAACCTACCCCAATCTGTCAAATTTCTGTAATAGATTTTCAACTTCATCACAAAAGCGGAAGGTTCATGTTCGACTAGGAATATTTGACAGATTGGGGTAGGTTGATTTGCTGGCGTCTGTAGTTGCCAAATTTCATTCAGGCCCGTTCAGTAGTTTTTGCGTGAGAGTGTAAAACATCCATACCTACATCGATCCTCACAAACTTTCACATGTATAATATATGTGTAAAAATGGGGTTGGCATATCCATGTGGATAAAAACCCCGTTAAATTTATAGAAAAAAAAATATTAATAAGACACTAATTTTAATTTTACTAGAGTTCTAAATTATAACTTCAGATAGGTGTGGAAGATTGCATCCAAACAGATTGGGTTGCAAAATCGAATCGTTTTTATTATTATTTGAATGTGCCCGCCCTTGACCTCAGTCACACCTGATGGTAAGTGTAAGATGAGGTCTACGATCGAACGAGCGAGCCCAGAAAATGCCTACTCACTCTTGCTTTAAAGAGTCATATGTGAATCGCAAACTGATAAAAGTTTCTCTCTGCACTAGTTTACTTTTCAGTTTACCAGGAACGTTATACGTTAAGAAACGCGCTTACGTTTTTTCTTTATATTGTTGCTATCATAAAATACATATCAGTAGGGAATTCCACTCCTTAGCTATACACACAATGAAAGTATTCCCATGAGAATAGTTTCATTGTGCAATATGGGTGGGATGTCTATCATGTTTTTTAAGATTGACTTTATATTGAGTTTCAGGTTTATTCATGATTATCTTAGTCAAATTTATAGCGACTTATCTCGCGTAAAATATGTCTTCAGCCATATGAAGTAGCCTATGAGACTTTCCAACCCTCAAACTATCTCCTCAAATAATACACATCGATCCTAAGGACAGTCAATAATTACAATTAAACTGAGAAACAAAAGTGTACAAAATGTCTTTTCCTTGAATGACTTAATATTCATAGACGCTATTTAACTACTACGCTGCTACATATGTACGAGTAAAACCAATCGTTTTCAAAAAGCAAGAAATAATTTTTATTTCAGTAAGCCACTTCAAAATTATGAAAAGATCGCTGCAAGATTTCAGCACGATCTTCCAGCTGAGCTTAACGTTTTCCTCACTCCCTACCTATACATCTGCGTATCTATATGCGGCGTTATCTATTTAACAGTCTTTAGCTCTCCGCCCCGAGAATACCAGACATATTCACCAACAATCCCAAAACACCAACCAAATAGCTTTTATTTTCATTACGAAAAAGTTTAAAATCGCTTGCACGAACTTATTAATCCGTTATAAACGTCGTCCAATTGACACAGACCTGTGAAAAGAGTGAAACTCCGTCTCAAAAGTCTGATCTTGTTTTAGTCAATCGGGGCGGGGTGGCTCAAGAAAAACTGGTCCTTCTAGTAGGTATGAGGGAAGTGTGAAGAAGCTAAGAGGTGTATCCCCTCCGGTTCGGTCGCGGTAGGCGGGGCCCTGATACGGTCCGTCCGTTACAACCGCTCCACGCATCGCGTCGAGCTTACGCGTGAAGCACGAACGCACGCTTTTTGAATTCGGAACTGCCGTTTTTCAAGTGTTTTTTTTTCGAGTGATTTAAATTTTACAATTTCGAATAATTTGTTTTTTTTTTCTGTGAAGTTGGAATAGGAACTTATCTGTAAGGACTTTTTAGGAGTGAAATTATTAAGTTTAATTATGAACTTGATTTTGTTTTAAATAGAAGAGTTGAAACTGTTTAATTTTCAGTGAGAAGGTGAGTTTTAGACAAATCTTTTTTATTTATATGGTTCTATACACTTAGTAGGTACTTACTTCCTTCACTTGTACTTAGTAGGTTTGGGGGAATGCCTTTTGATCTTAATTATCTTTCTAGAAAAACAATACCTATGTTTTCTTCAGCAGAAGCTGTGTCAGCTTTAGCAGTGCCACAATTTTCTTGTTTTTTTTTTCGTTTGTTTAATAATTTGAAGTACTCATGCAACTATCTTATAACGTAGCCTACACCTAAATAAATATAGGCAAACAATAAAATAAACAATGAAAGGAAATTAATGTTTTAAACCTATCGATTTTTTATGCCGTATCTTTTGAAGATCTGATTATTGTCAAGAAAAGACATCAACGCGCGAGCTTTATATTCCCAATGATTAGATAAGGAAAATTATTTGACTTTTTCTTTCATATGCAACTAAAGTTGTTACGGGTAATTGTATTGTAACTTTTTGTTAATGTTTTTACAGAACTTTGTATATTTATTACGACATGAAAAAGCCATCCCATGTTAGTAAAAAAATATTAAAATAATATTTCTGTTGGAAGAACCATACAATTTTGTTCTGCCATTTAGTCGAATGTAGGGAAATCTAAAAACCTATTAAGGTTTTTAGATTTCCCTACATTCGACTAAATGGCAGAACAAATTTGTATGGTTTTAAATATTTAAAAAGCTTTTCTCTACATTGTTAGTTAATACTACCAATGTAGAGAAAAGCTTTTTAAATATTTATAGCGTTAACAGGACTTTGCATTAAAGATTGTTTGCCATCTTTAGAAGAGAATGATGATGACCAATTGAAAAATTAAATCTTTTCATGTTAATTCGAAAAATATACAGGTATAAGGGGTTTTAATTTTTGCATTAATAAGTGGTGCAACAATTAATTTAAAACGTTCCTTCTTTAATATGAAGGGAAACTGTAGCACAAAATATTCTTGAAAATTGAAGACGGGTTTCTGAATTCATTACCTACTTTAGCTTAGAAACTTACATATCATTTACCTTTATCCTTAATACTGAAAGGTTTTCAGGTAATATTAGGGTTAAAAATACTTCATCAATGTTGCGTTTTCAAGTTTAATTTTAGTACTTACATTAAGATAAAATAAAGATAGGTTAGATACAAATAAGTCGGTTCCATCGAAGTGAAATGAAATAATTATTTTGTAAATTGGTTATAAATAATACCTTTACGCGAAAATTTTTGCCCTTTTATGTTTAGCCAGATGAGGCCGGTGTTTCCTAACTGACTACTCTGAGAAGAAACACAGAAACAAACTCAGAGGTCAACGTCTTATTTAAAGTCCATACAGTTCGTATTGGTCTTCTTCTTTTCGAATTGATGGCCAAACCTCTTTGGGCCAATATGCAGCTACATGCACAGCTTTTGTATTGGCCTCGTTAAAAACTCAAACTCAATTTTGTATTGGTCAAATCATATGGTAAGCATAGAGGTAGGGTAGAATTCACATTACTAGTAATCTTGTTAACTCCTGCAACTAAGTTAAATATGCTTGTGTCTGGAGTGGGTTCACGACAATGGTGTAATGGGTGGGGTTCGAAACCACGACCTCTCGATCTAAAGTCTGACACCTTAGCCGTTAGACTATTGACGCTTTTGATAAATAAATGTCATTCTTATCATTAAGTATTATTTTCATCACAAGTATACCTAGCCATTCCGATATACGGCGGGTCGGTTACCCATACTTGATTCCAGTACTTTAGCGCGCAAAATTAATTCATAATTAATGCATTTACACGTATAATTAGCTATCCAAATTATTACCTATTTTAGCTTTTAATATACACACAATCACACTTTAATATAAATAAAAATTAATGTTTGTATGATTGTTCTCCATGCGTTCTTAAACCATCGATCGGATGGTAATGGAACTTTGATAGGGTGTTCTGAGGAGACGCGAAAGATTTCCTGGTCCAATAGAATCCACTGCCTAAATAAGAGATCTAGAACTAAATTGTTAGAGTAGTACTAGAAGGAAGTGTCAGGCGTCCGAAGTACTGCAATTTTTTTTTTTATTGACTACCATCTCACCTGATGGTAAGTGATGATGTGGTCGAATGTTCTAGACTCTCCATCAAACTGAAGACCGTAGTAGATGGAAGAGCCTGTTGTAACGATTCCGTCGTAGCCATGATCCTCAGTACTGGAAGACCGACTTGAGGAGGACTAGTAGGAAAAAATGTTCAAATTTGGTCGACGCTTAGAGGAGCTTATGTCCAACAGTGGACATCTGGCGCCCCCGTTCAAAACATAAGTTAGAGCGGCCCATGTGTTCTTTGGCGGGATAATAAATGATACAGATACTGCTATTAAATTAGCTACCTGCTGAGCTGAAACAATCTAAACCGACATCCTATGATAACTTCACTGAAAACATGATTATCAAAAGTATTACAGCATCCAGTTAATGCAAAACTGTGTAACTACTCATTACCAGAGACTACAGAGTGGGATCAAAGACAGACACTGGTACAGACGCGCACATCAAGCTACAACAATCTGTCAAAATTCTTTAATAGATTTTCAACTTTATTGTTAAAGAAATTAGGTTCAAGGTTGATTGGGAAAGTTTGACAGTTTCGGGTAGCTTCATGTGCTGGCGTCTGTACATTAGTCCAAATCTTCTCCACTGACCTCACTTTCAATTCATCGTAACTTACAGCTAAAATGACTATGATAATGATGCCAAGAGATAGTTGTCCTGACTAAAAACTTAAAGAGAAGTTCTTTATTTTTAATTAGAAAAACAAAAAGCTTTTCAAATCATCACGCTAGCAAACACTACTTCATTAGCATTAAAATTAATTTAATATCGTTATGCAAACACTGGAATAGGTATAAACAACAAAAAAAAACACAAAAACTCTTTATCAGTTACTTAAGTCACGAACCGTAGATAGAACATACTTTTTTATGAAACATAGACAATTATAATAACTATGTATACCTATTTACCGTCACGGTGTGTCCCATCGTGTGACTGAAGTCTCTTGTCTTGTCAGGCGCGCTTTTTAATCTATGGTTAACTTATTTTGTGGGTTATGTGACAAGAGAGCGCGAATTATATTAAAAAAATTAACTGACATTTTTAAACATGCAACTTTTCTAGATACGCATCAGTAGGCCCGTTCGGTGGGCCTACTTATGCGTATCTAAGCTATGTAATTTCTTAATAAACCTCTTGTGTGAAGCTGTGCAAAGCAGTTAGCTGATAAAGTTTTCATAAAAAATACGAATAAATAAACAAAGGACTAAATGTACCATGAACACTTAATACAAATCCTATAATATTCTTAACTCCCTAAATATCTGTATAACAAAAACAAAAAAATAATATACTCGATCAGTCAAAATGATCAGTCAGACGCCTAGTTCCAATGGCGTTCTTATCGCTAATATAATTAATGTAGTTTACACTTAGACCACACACCAATCTAAACACCTCTAATCTCTCCAACTTACACCACAAGTCAAAGCGATGCGTCCTCTTTGATGTAACCGCGGCTCAATTCGCACTGGATATACGCGAATCATAGAGCTTTGCATGCTTTGATACCCACAGACTGTTCCCACCGCCAAAGTGAACGTTGATAATTGGCCCAATGCTAATAACTTTACTATCACTTAATTGTTAATAGTTTTAGTTTATAATTTTGTCTGTCTGTCTGCCAAAAAACTATTTCTAACGGAAATTGAATAAACATTTTTTTAAATTCATATATTATTATATACATTATAGGGCCTTTGACCACTATCTCATCTGATGGTAAGCGATGATGTGGTCGCAGATGAAGAACGCTTAGAAGTAACCTATTCATTCTTGAGTTAAATACCCCCAGGTTGTAGCTATCAGGAAATACAGACTCTGACCACTCTGACAGGAAATTCCACTCCTTCGCTGATTGATTGATTTAGATTCAAATCAATATTTTTGTTAGTAATAATCTTATTGCTAACTATGTACCACCTGTTCTTTATTTAAAGTTTAACTTACTATTATTTAACTTTGAATTGTTTTATGCTTTTCGCCTTTTTACGTTGTTCTCAAATATAGTTAAAAAACTAGTGTTACCAGAAATTTACAATAACTTGATTCTAAGAATTGTCCAAGTCTTCTGCATAATAATCATATTTTGGAACGTCTATAACGTTCTAATTATCTAATTGATTTCTTGACCATTCAAAATTAAATTGTTTATTTGAAATCCTTCGAGACATAAGTCGTGTAGTTATTAAGTACAGTTACATTTTTAAACTTTAAAGTTTTAATCAAGATTCTTGTTTTGCTCATCTAAGTAAATTAACATTCACTTAACTGTGAAATAAGGTTATGTCATCCTTTCAGCGTTTTAAAATTAATTCAATTCCCATCTCTAAGGCGTATACCAATTACAAATAAAGAAAAATACAATAAGCTATAAAGAAAACGCCGTGTGAAGTCGGGACGCTACACTAGTTCAATAATAATTGAGCAAGTTACTTTTATTAAGTATTTATAGAGTTTTATGTGTATTGCCGTCGTAAAAATCAACGGGGGTTGGGCGAGACCGTATTGTCGGCTAGACTTGTAGTAAATATCGTATTATACATAAACTGTACATTTACGGATTATGTCTGAGAAATTGTCAAAACCTAATCATATCAATGATTAGGTTTTGAGAATATTACTAAACTAGCTTTTGCTCGTGATTTCGTTCGCGTGGGAGTGTTTTCTAGTGACAATCCCGTGGGAATTGCAAGCTAAAAAGTAGTTGTAGTATTTCAAGATTTCAGCTAGCTACATACCAAATTTCATTAAGATACCTTCAGTACTTTTTGTGTCAAAGAGTAACAAATATCCATACTTATGAACTTTCGCATTTATAGTATCAGTAAGAAGTAAAATAAGATTATACCGGGAAAAGATACATGGGAAGATTTAGGGGCTTTTTATTAGTTGCAGGAGAGTTTAGGTAAAACAATATAATAAGAATATAATTAGTGCCTTACTTAGTGATGTGTCAGATAAACGTATCCGTATCCCTGGATATCCGAAGGAAAACAAAGAACCGTATCCGTAACTTTATCGCGGATCTTTAACGTACATTTCACCACTTACCAAATGTAAATATGCTGCTGTTGAAGCCATATGCAGGCACCTCAAGATATTATAATTTTGTAATATTCTGACGTACCATAAAAAAAAAAATTAAATTACGTAGCAACTCGAGTATTTTCTGCCACACTTAGCCCGACTAAGTCGTGCTTCCGTAAGCTGCCAGTAATCAAGGATGGTGTGGTTTACATCGGTCGCGTGTTCTCCACACTTCGGGCGAACATAACGAGCCTATAATCACCGAGACTCACACTTTTAGCACCCAATTTTCGCACTTTCGTACGCACTCGCCCTGTAATTCGGCGCAATTAGTACCAAATGTGAGGTAACACACCTTTTAAATGATTCCTTGCTCTCGTGAATTGAGGAGGAGATCGTACGAAAGTAAGGGGATGCAGAGTCTTGCCAACTTATTGTTAAAGTCCTTACAATCAATTTTCCTTTCCTTTTCAACGTGAAACTTGCTTTTTGAGGTGCAAATATAATGTTGCGGAGTTTTCGCCTAAGGCAAAAGCCGTCGGCATGGCGTATGGTGTCAAATAACACCCGGTGATTGTCAAATTTGCGAAAAGCGTCCAAATCACAGTGTTAAGGTGTAGCAAGTGTGAGGTGTTAGCACCAAATTGTTGACGCCTGAAGGCTTCAAAGCTACTGGTAGAAAATTAGTTACCTTTCTTTCAGTTATTAAGGTAGACAGCTGCGCGGTAGCTGCTGCATTTAGAGAAGTGGGCTCTAATTTGACGCTAATTTGTCAGAGGTGGTTAACTTAAAGCGTTGTACTTATCTGACTATAAGGTGTGAGGAAATTTAGACACAAAGAGAGCAGAAATGCACAAAGAGACATTGCAGGAGAATTGACTCAACAGCTGATCGTTAAAATTCTACCGGCTTCGTCTTTTCCCGAATATGTTGGGCGCGGCTTATAGTATAACTAGATCTAAGTAAGTATAAGTATTATACATGGAGGGACTGTCTTATTTGACCACAACCCAGTAATAGGGTAACAGTTAACACCTTGCTTAGACTGGTGTCAGCTTTTTTGGGCCCCTGATCACCTCAACGACTGTCAAAAATGCACAAATGACAACAGGGAACAGTGACATTTTTCTTTCGGGTGGTTAACCATCGAATGACTTCTCCCGCTGTGGGTGGAGCGGGAGTGTCAGACTTCTACTGACTAAAAAACACACCATGTTCCTTCAGCTACTCTTTTTTTTCCGGTTGGGAAAATCATCAAATGAATTCTCCCGCTCTGGGTTAAGCGGAAGGGTGTGTCAGACTTCTACTGACTAAAAACCCCTACTGACTTAAGTTCCGGGGCCGCGGCATCTTGTTAGAACTTTTCCGCAACCCCGGCGGGCCTTCAGCTAACCTTGCGTTCTGGGGCCGCTTGCCGCGGGGAAAAGTTCTAACTAGCTGTCTCTCGTTAGAACATTCCCGTCACCCCGGCAACGGTACAATGTCTCAACGTGCTTCCCAAGGCACGGAGGAGTATCATCCTTGCCTTAACTTTTCAATTTAACATACTGAAGTAAAGAAATTATGTTACAATAAAACTATAATAACAAAACATAATGTATGATTGTAATTCCAAGGAATTATTACCGTTCGTGACTCGAACTCGTAACAGCGTAACGTTAGTGGTCCGAGATCTACCCGCGTTGCAAAGAAAAACCGTAACGGAAATAAGAATTAGGACTATTAATTAGATATAATTTAAATAAAAAGAAAATGAATGTTATATATTAAGCTATGGATAAAAAATATTGAAAATAATAGAAAAATAAGTGTATTCATTCATTGACATACTAACTGTTGCCCTTGACTTCGTTCGGGTGGAAAATTCACACACTTTTTCCAATAAACTATATACATAATTATGTGTGCTTAGTTTCGTCTAAATAGCTAAGCCATTTTTGCGCGATAATGAACATAAAATTACACAAACACTGGCTTCGGCTAATACAAATGGAATTACATACAAAAAGGTTCACAGTTATAATTATTATTATGTCAATTAAATTAATTAGAAAAAAAAATCATATTAACGTAAACGCACCTATTACCGCCAGTTTAAGCCAAGTTCACATTTATGTGCAAAAAATAAGCACATGCTTAATAACTGGTGTCATTTTTTATTTTTATTCAAGTACTGAAACTAACGATCTTGTCAGTCAGATATAGAAACAATTCGAAAAAATGAAATAAATATTTAAAAAAATATAAATTGATGAAAAGGGCTATGTTTCTATTACCGACTCAAACCATGGGTGTGTTCCTATTACCGTTTTTGTGGCTCCTATTACCGACCGCTAAATGAACAGAACAAATTCAGTCAAATAAAAATGCTCTTGTGGGTTTAATTCTTTAGAATACAGAATGTTATAATTATAAGCAGCTTTTAATCAGTCTTAAGAGATATGCTTCATAATATGAATTACATATTGAAATATAACAGTGAATCCAGTCTATTAAATGGCGTTCTTCGTGCTTGGTGAAGACAGGTTGAACCCCACAATTTTCATTAGAGTACTTGTGATTTCTCTTGTCACGAAAAGTTATTCTAGGAATCCCAAATCTCTTTGAGGTTTCATAGATACTTGCTCCATTATCGATAGCCATCAATGCACAGTCAAGTAGATTAGCTGTATATTACGTACGTTTTAATCGTTCCATGTTTCTGAATCAAAATTTATTTAGTCGAATATACTTTAGTATATTCGACTAAATAAATTTTGATTAGCAGTGGGTTAAGAATTATAGTAAGTGGAAGTCAATAGGTGATTTTTAATAATAGTTTTTAATGAAAAATGAATTACAGTTTTATATTTTTTCTAAATATTTTAAATTGTTATTAATGTTAATTACATTATATTTACCTACTAGGCAAAAAAAAATAAAAATAATTACTAACACACTATCCATAAAAACTAAAAAAAACATACAGACGAATTGAGAACCTCATTCTTTTTGAAGTCGGTTAAAAAGTACAGGTACATCGGTAATAGGTTCTATTGAAGAAATTCTGTATAACCTATTACCGACCCAATGAAATGAATATGTATTGAGTAAATGTATTGTTTTTTAGAATATTTATATGATTATACAGGTGCCAGTAGCTATGCTAATTTTATTTTAATGGTATTTTAACTATAAAAATACAATATTAGAGAATTGTACATCCTACATTCATTAAAACATTTACATAAGAATAAAGTTGATTTTCACAGTATCGATACTCTTATTATGTATGGCGCTAATAGGTCAAATACAACTTGACACACTAACTAATCAAATTAGTATAGCCGACTACTTATTAATTGATGCATTATAACATAAAAAGTAGAAATTAAAATATTCGACAAAAACCTAACAACGACCTAGGTCGGTAATAGGAATAAAATTGAGATTATTGTTCCTATCACCGCCACATTTTAATATTGAATTTTGAAGCAAAATAAAGCTATATCTCATTAAAATTAGTTCTTATTTGTGTTTATGAAAGTATTAAGAAGGTATCAAAATAATTAAAAGGTTCATTAGATCGCTTTACAATTATATATTATGCTAAAAAAGAAATAGGTGTACTTACGTAATTGGGAGCGGGACACTACTAAATATGCGCTATATCCGGAGTCCGACGACAAATTGTGCAATTATTCTTTAAATCGTTGGTTTACGCGCACAAGCAAGTGATGAATATTTGCATTACAAATATATCTATATTTTCTCTACAGCAACGACTTGTCTAACTTTAATGCAACTCTTTAAAATGATAGTTTTATGAAACGGACGGTAATGGGAGCCGATTTTGAGGGGTCGTTATTAGGCGCCTTTACGTTATCTATTTATATATTCACAAGGCAATTACAACAGGTTACAATACACTTATTATAACAAATACACATAATATGGTTTGGGCTGATTGTGACCCAGAGCAACAACAAAAAAATATAAATTTAACTACAAGCAATAGGTTACAGAAACAGTGTTTAAAAACTAAATTAGTGTAAAACATTGTTAAGTATATATAATAAAACATTAACAGAGAGTAAGAGCACTTACAAGTCTTTTAAAAGCTATGGTACGAGCATCGAAAATGTCAATACTAATACTGGTGTCTTTCGATATATCATTATAAAGGCGACACATTCTAACGATACGGTTGTAATAAGAGGGTAAAATCAATTTATAAATACAAATTAAATGTCAAATTAATTTTTTTTTTTTTTTTTTTTTAAGTTATATTATATTATTTTTACATGTTGTTTTATTACAGTTTATAACATTCAGCTAGCTAACGACCAGACGGACAGCCGGACAAGGGAAACGTGGTAATAGCGTCTCGATGGTGACCCTAAGGGTTCCTACAGAACCCTAAAAAATCCTTTCGATATGTTTTTTTTTTAATTCTGGATTAGCCGACTCTTGACCTCGATTTCGCCTATTGGTAAGCGATAGATGAGGTGTACGATGGAACGAGCGAGACCAGAAAATTATGCCTGTTTACTCTTGCCTTAAAGGTTGAAAGGTCATAAGTGGCAGGTAACACAGAACTTTGGTATAGTATATTCACATAAATTGTCACAATTAATATTCAGAGAAAGAATAGTAAAAAATATTGCCATAGTCAAACTGTGCAGAGTTCATTTACAGGTGTAACTGATATTTATTCTTAAATAGGTGTAGGTATTTAAATTTTGGTGTACAATAAAGTATATTCTATCTATCTATCTATTTGTCATTTTGCAATAGCTATTTTTAACCAACTTTTCTGATAAGCGTTTATAATATTCTATCCAGCCTGCGGATAGATATGATACGTGGTATATACTAATAACTCCCCAAAATATCACACAAGCATATGACACCATAAACTATGCCGTTTACCATAGTATCTTTAAACCTATGTATGGTGTGACTTAGTAAAATTACTTATTCAAACAAAATTATTTCCTCAAAACCCGTTTTTTTTGCATTTTCAGCCAAATATGACGTCATACTTTTAAATTTATATCAAAAATGTTAGTACTCGGGCTATAAGTTAAAAGAGTAAAGTACAATCGAGCACAAAACGTTTACCATTGAAATATAAATGTCGTTTAAATGCAACATTTGATTAGGACATTATCCTTGTTACAATCGTTCGCAGTGTGGGGGACAGTAGCTAGGGGTTGATTTAATTAACACAAACAAACATACATACCTAATTTATGGATGTTTAAGGTATAATGTTGCATTAAGTAGTGCTCGTTAAATTTATAACTAGACCGTCTTTGCTTGACCAACCTACGTACGCGGAATTAAAATATAAGGCTAGTCCTATGGTCAAAATGATTGTTTGTTTTTTTATTACTTTCTTTATTGTCTGATCATCATTACCTCATCTTTATAATATGAATGTTATTAATTCCCTGTTTTATGCCAAAACCTTTAATCTTGCGGTCAGATATCAGCGTCCACGCGTTCATTGGCACTAACACGACCACATCAACCCATAAACGTCCTATTATAAATTACAAAAATAATTCCTTAATACTCCCAAAAATTACGCAAAAACCCAATTAGTTTACTTCAGTATCAATTACGAATACGACACAGCCGTCAAAGCTGTCATTATTGGCCAATGAACGGCATTCTTCTTCATTGTTTCCCAAAAGGCCTAAGTGTTGCCGATAAAATTGCACTGTCATTATGTAGGATCAATTGTAGCATTATTTAAGGAGATGCACCCGGTATGCCGAAAGACGCGAAGGGGCGCTTGTTCACACACGTTCATTACTTTAATTGATACAGCTTCTTTTGACTTTTGTGTGATTGTATTTGAGGTTTATTGTGTCAATTAGAACAGAGTTCGTGGCTGTCAATATAGGTTACTCTTTTTTTTGGTTGAGTCTTGCTCTTGTTGCTGATTGATTGCATGGATGTTTCGGAATCACGGTAATTTTAGTTTGAAAAAATCTTTTTCAGTTTATTTTGAATAGTTAAAATAAAAGACAATTTAGACGAATGCTCTGTAACCCTGTATAGTGGCGGAAATCACACTCAAAGATTTGTTTGGAACATTAATTTTTATTTTATAGTTTTAGTAATTTCTGCTGTACTCAAGTGACACAGAATTCTGGAACACGCGTTTTTAGGGTTCCGTAGTCAACAAGGAACCCTTATAGTTCCGTCAGCCATGTCCGTCTGTCTGTCCGTCTGTCCGCGGTTTAGCTCAGAAACTGTTGGTACTAGAAAGTTGTACTTTGGCATGAGTATACACGTTAATGACGCCGAAAAAGTGGTAAAATAAAATTTTGAAAAAAACCAATTATTTAGGGTACCTCCCATACATGTAAAGTGGAATGATAATTTTTTTTTCGTTCTTCCCATAGTGTGGGATATCGTTGGCTAGGTCTTTCAAAAATATTAGGGGTTTGGTAAGACCGTTTTTTGATTAAGTAAACCGTTCGTAACTTATCAAGCTTTAAAGTACCAATTTTCGTTAGATTCAAGTGTCCCCCCCCTCTATCAACTAAACGGTTGTAGTTAGAAATTCAAATGTCACGGCAGTAGTACCTATATATAACGAAATTCAAAGGAAAACTATCACACATAAGTGTGCTTTACAAGTTTACGAGTAATAGTCGACCAATTGTATTTGACTCGAAAATTTCGAACAATTCTATAGAAATGTCGATAGATGGCGCTAAGCGCCAGTTTTATCGTGCTAGTTTCTTGTGACAATTGAGTAGTGTAGCTCTGTGTCCGTATTTAAATTCAAAACACCGGCTATGACAAGTTTTATACAAATCTCTAAAAAAATTAAAACTTTCCGTGCAAAATTGTCGGATCAGGTGAGGATTTGTATAGGAAGTCAAATTAGTTAGGTAGTCATGTTTGGCTTTTAGTTAGAGCATGGTACGAAACAATCAGTCAGTGAATACGACACGCACTTGGCTGTTATAAAAACTACGGAACCCTACACTGCGCGTGGCCCGACACGCACTTGACCGGTTTTTATTCAGATCAGAAGAGAGAGCTTGAAATGTCTTTGTGTAGTCCATACTCTTGTATCAATGAGCAATATTTAATCTCCTTCTTCTTTTCAAGTCAATGCTAAAAGATCCTTTGACCAATATGCAGCTACCTGCATAGCTCTTCCATTGGGTTCGTTCAGATCCTACAAGGAGGTGTCTGTGCACGATGAACATGAAAATAGGTGGGCCATAGCTTCTTAAGGGGCTCCACACTGGCATTGCATATGTGATGGGTCAAGGACATCCCATTTGGCTAGACTATGTTTACAGCGGCGAACCTGATCTTGCAATCGGTTAAATGATTTTCAGATTGGCTACTGCAGTTCATATTTCATGTTTGCGTCACAATTTCCTCATAACAGCTAAAGAATCTGAAAGTCTTAATAGTGTTTAATTAAAATTGGAAGAAAGGCTACTGTTTCATTGATCATCTAATATACTTGTCTAATTGGTGCCGTAAGGAACTATTATCCGCTCACTAAGTTACGCAAGTTTCTTAACGAACTTACTATTTCTTAATAGGGATACTCAAATTTCAATCAGTGAATTGAGCTTCTGCAACTAAACAATTTTGATTTGATAAGTGATTTGCATGGACCACACCCAGATGTTTAAAAAGTTAAGTAGGAAATCTTAGATTTGTTTGTGGGAAAAACGAAATGATTCAAATTTTAACAGAAGAAGAAGCCATGATATAATTCTTTTGATAAAGACTACATTTTTCAGAATTTTTGAAAAAGAATCTCTTAAGCATGTTACATGTATGTGCAATTAAAGTTAACTGTAAAAAGGCCGAGAAGCGATACGGCTACATTTGAAATCCTATCTTTTACAATTTTTTGCAATGGTTGAAGGATTTTTGTTATCAAAGTTAAAAAAATTCAGCATTTTCTGGGTTCATTCATTCCATGATAGACATCACGCATCACTGCCCAACTGGCGCCGGGTTTTTGAACAGTCTAAACCTATATTCAACTAACATGCTTATTTACCAATTATGTCGGGGTTTACCAGCTGAAAACTTATATTAAACTGTATTATAGAACATTCCTGCAATCCCGGCAAGGATGGGAACACTTGAATTACCTTTTTTCTCTAAGTAAAGGGTCCATCAGAACCTAAAATGAATTCTTAAAAATATCTAAAGATGATTCCACGGTATTACAATTCCCCATACTCATTTAAAACCGACGACAAATTGTAATAAGTCCGAGTTTAGCTACTGGCAAATCGAAATAATTGGTCATTCCCGTCTTGTTTAAATAATTGGAAGGTAATGATGACCGCCAGAGGGCGCTGACAGTGATGTTTGAGGACGAACTCACGACGCGGGAATTAAACTGTTTTGGTGCAATGAAGAATGGTCCTGGTTTTGGAGATGTTTTGATAACAAATTTTAGTTGTGGGATGGTAAAGTTTTGATTTCTTTTCTGTTAATTAGAAGTCTGACAGATCTCAAAATGATGTTTAGGAGTTTAAGCGTTTCTTTGTACGACTGATTGTTTGATGCTACTCCTTCAAAATAATTATGATAATATAAAACATAACCTACAAACTTGTATTTTGCACGGAACATTGTAATATGAGTGACACGAGCACCGATTACTTATCTCAACACGTAGAAAACAGGCAACACAGTGCTTGAGTAAATTCCAAACACTTAAAAACAACGCTCCACCAAAAACAAAACACAGCTAACAGTGTAACCAAACAAAAATCTAACTAGAAACACTTTTTTGTTCACAGTACTGTATTAATTATGAAATTGGAGCGCCTTACTTAAAGCGCGCGCATGTAAATCTTAGTGCGAATTCATTAAAAATTTTTAGTGTTTTAAAACCTCTACCCGTATCAAGCCTGTTTCATGCGGCACGAAAATGCAAATTTTCCATAGTTTTCCCTATGTCAAACTAAATAATGAGAGGCTTTTTTAAAGGCACTGTTAGTCGCTTAATTAGAACTTTGGGTTTTATGGGAGCTCTGATAAAATTTATGCTAAAATTTTTCTTTGTCGTGTTTGGCGTGACATGTGGTACGAGTATGCAGGGATGTCAATTAATACCGAAATTTTGATTTAAAGTAGCAAGCTACGAGTGGATATCTCATATTCCGTTTTTTCATATAAACAGATGCCTGAATCTGATCTTTTTATAGTCATTTTAATATTGTTCATTCCATGATCAGCCACTTGGGCATACAAAGTAATGAGTGATATAATTGACAATATAATTATAATATTAATTTAATTGAAAATGTCGTACTATTATTGAATTCTATTATTACTATTACTAATACATAATAAACACAAACAAACAAACAATAAAATTATAGTCAGGTGGGTATGCTACATTTAAACAATTCTAGTTGATAAAAATTCAGCAACAAAATAATAACACTTTTCCACAAGCAATTGGAACAATTTATGTTTAAACACATGAATATTGCTACATTCTATTATGTTATTAGTCTTATTGTAGATCTTTGTGGCCATAACAAACACACTTTTTCCAAAGATAGTAGTTTTATACTGACTGGTAAGTTTATTATAATATAACTGACTTCTATTTCGCGATCTAATCTCCAAAGTAAATAGTGATGCATGATTTCTTATAAACAAAGCTATTTCAAAATATATAAAGATGACAGGGTAAGTATCTTTAATTTTTTAAAAGTAAACCTTGCAACTTTCATTTCTTTGGAGACCACACATAGCTCGCACGCACCTTATTTGGCATTTAAAACCTATACCAGTTGGTAGCAACTCCCCAGAATATGATCGCATATCTTAGTCTGGAAACAACATTACCATGATAAGCTACGAGTAATGCGCTAAGACTTACTTTTGTCGCTAACATATACAAACTATATGATGATTGTGACATTTTATTGCAAACAAACTCTATATGACTTTGCCATTTCAAATTGTCGTCTATGTGTACGTCGAGAAATTTTGTTGTATTCGTCAATTCAACTTTTTTACCATTAAATTGTATTGAAGTATGTAAGGTATATTACTTTTCTGTTTAAATTGCATTAATTTAGTTTTATCAATATTAATTAATAAATTATTATTTTGTAACCATTGAATATTTGAGTTTAACCTACTATTTATTACATTTTCATCATTGTATACAACAGTACAATCATCAGCAAATAATACCATACTATCTGTAGTGGATTTTGGCAGGTCATTAATATATATTATAAAAAGTGGCCGTAACGACTGTCAAAGATGTACTATCGACCAATCTTCCGCATGCTCACCTTTAAGGCTATAATCGCATAGCACGGCCCACAACTCGATCGCCTAATGCATTTATTTTAACCAATAGCATGCACGAAGCGTATTTTAGTAGTATTCATAATAGTAAGTATTAATATAATGTTACACGCCCTGTACTCACAAAATGTATATTGTCTGTAATTGGGCGAAACCAGGAAGGGATGTGGTTTGTCACTAGCTGCGCTTCCACAGAAATATTTTCTTAAGTGAGCATGCGTAACTTTGGCCGATAGTACTAATGACAGTCGGGACCATCGAATTAGCATGCTTTCTAAAGGACGCAGGAATTTCGTTATGTTGAACTGTTCACCCATCCCCAGACCAACCTTGGCAACCGTTGCTTACCTTGAAAATCGAACTGTGCGGCTATTATAATTAAGCCAAGAGTTCCTTCGACCCAATTCGATTTTCTTATACAGCTAATCCTAGTACTTATTGCTACTACAATTTCCATGTCTACGTCACAACAGGACCATATCTCATAGAAAGCTTTCAATATTAACCCACCCAGAGTACAACAAGATAAGTCTATGTCTTCTGCTATACTGTAATAAGCTAGTAAAATCAACGTTTCATTGCAACGAAGATTGAGCAGGCATATGAAAGGGCTACAAAATATATTATGACATTTAAGATTGAATTTCGCTAATGCGGTTGCACGTTCATCTACGCCTTATTTATCCGTCGCATCGGAACAGCATTCCATAACTTCTAGTAGTTATGTGTTAGTTTAAAACGAACTAATATTTATGCAAGTAATTATAAAACTGTAGGAATTTTATGATCCAAGAAACACTTGATCATTGCTAGAAAACATTTTATGTACGCATTACAATTACGTTTCCAGTATTGGCTACGACCAACATATTTTTATTTAATATGAAAGAAAATAGAAAAACATATTTTCTATAGCATGTATACAATAAAAACTCTTTTAGTATCATTTATAGTAACTAAAGTTACTTGCAAGACAAATCTCTCACACACGCAATGAACGCTGTCGCGGTTAAATACTTACTGAAATCGAACCGTAAAAAACTTTCCAAAGGGCCAGGCTAAACCAAGTGCTAAAAGAGGTGAAAATTGTCCGATAGCCAAGCTAAGGGTGGTCTCGCTGTGTGGTATATATATGCAAATGCGCTGGCGTCGGCGGTGTCGCGCTATCTTTATCTTAGCCGGTATAAGCACGGGTCGTGTCACACCGAACTGTAATAGGGGGAACATAAAATTGTTAGTGTAAGATTAGAAGTTTTAAGTTTAGAAATGTGCTGGGTTATGTGTGTCCTACAAAATTGTGTTATAATGACAGCTCTTTATATTACTTTCAAGTTGGTTTTGGGAGTTTATTTACAGAATTCAGAAGCTTGGAAAACAGACCAAGATTACTGAGTACAAGAGTTACTTTTAACGAATTTACAAATTAAATGTGACTAATAAATGCTTGCAATCATTGATTGATTGATGATTAGTCTTAGTTTTGTTAGAAGCACAGTCAGACAGATCGGTATCAATGAAATCTTATTTACGGTGTAACATATCAGACGCATATTGCATCGCAGTTTCTTGTATGTCTAAAAATCCTGTGATATAAATGAAAAGAAGTATGAAGGATGAGTTGTATACTCTCCCTCTCATAGAGAGTTGATCTGTAAGTCTGTAACCCAGTAGTAGGAACTTTATAGGCTAACCGGGGTTGCGGGAATGTTCTAAATCTCTCTCCGCGGCCTCGGAATGTAAGGGCAGTGAAGGAACAGGGTGGGTTTTTAGTCAGTAGAAGTCCGACACTCATTTCTTCTCCGCCCAGAGCGAGAGTAGTCATTTGATGATTATCCCACCGAAAAAAGGAAAGTTATAGACTGATAATGTAATGACATGAGTTTAAATCGTAAAAATAAAGATCACGAGCGTGACAAAAACACCCAAACGTGTGACAAGGAGCATTACGCTTCGGTGTAAGAGGCAACCGAGTACTCGCAAGGCGTCTGCGCTACTAGTCCCAGTAATGAAGATATATTCAACAGTTACTAGTAAATGATCATTGTGCTAAACTCTGCACATGCCTATTAGCACATGTTTCATTAAGTTGCTGCCCAACAAAAAGTTAATGATGAAAAATGTCTAAATGGGAAGGTGATAAAATAGTTCGGTGGTTGTTATTCAAATGTTTGTCTTTTTTTTCTGGTCCATTGGAACGGACCCTGTGGAGTTTTAATCGGTTTATAGTGTAGTTATTAATGTTTTAGAGAATGCGAAACGAGGTGTGGGCATAAAAGTTAACAAACAAATGAAAACAAACTCGGGGAGTGAAAATAATGTAATGATTCCATATAATTACATTTTGTTCACTTCTTCAGTTTGTTTTTATTACAAACTATTACAATTATTAAAAACTATTATTTTCGGAATATTTATTTCGACAGGCCCGTTGGTACAGTGGTCAGTGGTCCTGACTGCTATGCGCAAGGTCGTGGGTTCGATTCCCACCTAGGACAAATGTTTGTGTGATGAGCACGGTCATTTGTTCTTTGTCTGGGTGTAATTTATCTATAATATGTATGTATTTAGAAATATATATGTATGTTTATCAGTTGTCTAGTATCCATATCACAAGCTCTGCTTAGTTTGGGACTAGATGGCGTTGTGTGAAAAAGTTGTGGAATATTATTATATTATTTTAAATTATATAAAGAGATGTGAATACCTCAAATATTACTCAAACAATACTAATGACCAGGTTAAAAGCCATAAAAATACCAGGTATACGCATTCAATATGTTTTGTTAAGTTAGACAGACATATTGGCCAGATTTAAAATACCATGAAAAAAACGAATAAAAAATGGCCCGTCTTAATTTCTTCTCCTCAACTGAAGTCATTTTAAAAACAGAAAAAACTGACCAAGTGCGTATCGGGCCACGCGCGATTAATTTGTGTATCCCTGCCAAATTTCAGCGTTCTGGTACCAATAATTTCTGAGCTAAGCCGCGGACAGATGGACATGGCGAAACTATAAGGTTTCCTTGTCGACTACGGAACCCTAATAATAATTTCAGAGTGGCTGATAAACTGCTTGTGTATCTTAAACTGCGAGACAGGCAGGGACAACAGCGCAGCATGCCAATATTCTCATTGCAAAACATATTTGATGACACATATCACCCTAATTAAAGGCGGAGTTACCAAAACGATGGCAAACAAAAACACATGCCGTCTAATATGGCTGTTGATGTGGGAGTTTCGATAAATTACTATACAAGCCGAAACCCAGCCCACAATTAAAAAATGCTTTTCGTAAACCGAACGAATCTTGCTTCCCAATCAGGTTTTCGCAAATTCATTTGATCGGCAATGCAAGCGATATGTTTTTGTACAAATTCTTAGTTCGATATTCTTAGAGACTTCACTCATTTGGAGTTTATTGCTGATTCTACGAATGTTAGGGGTCGATGTCGTGTGCCTTTCGTTTTCAACTGTCATTTATAGTACGTGAAGAAAAACAGATAGAGAAATATGATATTTAGCACAATTCAAGTTTTATTGCGCTAACAGAACAGTGTTAGATTAAGACTTAATGAGTTGTATGGGTTACCAAAATACAGGCTGTTCCTAGTTTGGGATCCGCTGTGTAAGCTTGTGGCATGTAAATTAATGTATGTCAACTACATAAAAAAAAAAATAAAGAAGACGGAGTGCAAAAAGATCGCTACTTAATTATTGTTATAAATGCGAAAGCACCTAACTTGGTCTGTTTGACTCTCACGTCTAAATCACCAAACCGATTTTGATGAAATTTTTCCAGAAATAGATTTTTTCCAATATAATTTTCACGTACATATTGCACCTTCCACTCTATCTCTTCACCACTCATGGTTGACTGGTAGAGAATGGCTACGGCATTAAGTCCGCCTTTGTACCTATGTGCATAAAGTGTAAATAAATAAATTAATTAAAGTTTGAAAGCAGAACATAGGTTATTTGCTTTAATGCTAGGAAAATCGCGGGTAGAAGCTAGTATTTTTATATAAAAGTCGTAACTCTATACTGCACTCTAAAAATGAAATTGCACAATTTAATTTAATTTAACACAAAATATATCTTGTATCAAATGTGTATATCCCTTTAACAACGGTTCTAAGTTTAAGGAATTTCTTGTAGCGGGATTTCGTTTGTTTCCAGAAAACTGGCTTTGTTGAATGCATGCTTGTCATTCTTGCGACAACAGCTTTTGACCAGAAAAAGTATACGATGCGGGCATGTTGAGAATTTTCATTGCATTATTTGAGTTTGATCATATTTGTTACTATATTTATAGCATCATATTATTTGGACAGGAGAAGTGACTTTAAAAAATGATGATTTAATTAATTTGTCGTTAATTTATGTCTTCACTAGCTTATGAAAGTCGCGAATGAAATATGTAAATGATGCTCTAATCCACCTGGATTAGAGCATCATTTACACCATTCAAATAATAGCCGTTAGGATGTAATTGACTGAGGTTCAACAGGCCCATTGCCTGCCGGGTTGCGGGAATATTCTAATGAGTTACTGCGGCCCCGGAACTTAAGAGCAGTTGAAGGAACAGGGTGGGTTTTAGTCAGTAGAATTAGTCTGACACTCCATTCCGCTCCACCCAGAGATAAAAACGTTGTGTTTTTTTTTTAAAGATTAAGCAATGTGGGTAGAATTCACATTACTAGCAATCCTGTTAACCCCTCCAACTAAGCTAAATAATGCTTGTGTCTGGAGTGGGTTCACGGCAATAACGTAATTAATGGGTGGGGTTAGAACCTGCAACCTCTCGTTTGCATGTCGTTTGCATTAGGCTACTGACGCTTGAAATATTGATTGATTGACTAACTAATAGACACTTAGACTTTCAAAAGCAAATTACAAAATTATCTTGAACAGTCACATCACATAAATAAACCTACCTAGAACTAGCAAAAATAACAGACATTTACAGAATACACAAACAGATTAAACGTCACACTTAAAACGCAGCTGAGCGCAACCCATTAGTAGAAACAAAAGTAAAACGAAAAAGAACTCGCCAAAGGCGTCTAGTATAAAATTCAGCAGAAAATAAAGTCAACCACAGAATCGCGATAAGGCTGTTGGCACACCGCTCGGGTGAAAAGACAAGTGACTTAATTGAGAGCTGACCCGTGGGGGGTCCAAAGGCGTTGGTTTATGCTAATCAATTCACCAGTTGGTTTTTTAAAACCACAATCGGTAGGTGTGTTTTTAGCCCTTTTTCGTTGGCTGTATTAATTCTGTTTGAGTAAGGTAGTGTTGATTGATTTAAGGTTTTAAGGATCTGGGTTTTGTTAAGAAGGTTGGGGTCTGTGTTCTTCTTAGTATCCAGTTTTTTGGCAACAGTTTTGTTGACTTTTCTGGTATTTTCCAGGCTTCTTCGCATGTACTGACGAATTTAATAGTTTCTTGCCCATATAACCTGGTTGAAGATTAACAGTGAACCGGCCGGCCAGCCGGTATACAGATAACTTGCTTTCTAGGCTACCTTGCATTGCCGGGAGTGCGGGAATGTTCTAACAAGATACCGCGGCCCCAGAACGCAAAGGCAATTGATAGAAAAGTATGGGTTTTTAGTCAAGAGAAATCTGATATTCTCTTCCACTCCACTCAGAGTGGGACAAAATATTAGATGGTATTCCTACCGAAAGGCTCTCTTGCATTGATGTCCATACCAACTCTACTGCAAACCTAACAACGCAAAAAAAAAAATGGAACCATAAACAAATCCCGGTTCCTGATACCTACTTTCTTGACTGAAAGTATTTCTAAACATAATGTAAAAAAAGATTTTGGTAGTGTTTAATGTTCTGACATTAAAAAATTAATACAGTACTTACCTATCGAAATCCAACATTATTTTATGTAAAATCTAAATCCTTCTTTTGTTTAGAACAAAATATATTGAAAGTCTTTTAATGAAAACCTTTACGGAGCTGTTGTCAGAAGGCACAATGTTTTGTGGGAGCGTATAATTTAACTTCGTGGACGGTACAGATATAGCCGTGTGGTCTTTAGCTACTGACGGTTGCCGTGGAGCGAAGAAATGAAATAGATACGCTATGAAAACATTAAATGCATATTTCGATGGTTTACTGCGAATACTTGCTAAATAACATTTTTCAAAACATCAGTATTAAAATATAATATTCTGAACAGTATCATCTGTAGGCAATATAAACATGTATTACGTGCACGAATCGAACCCGAGACAGGCAGCGCAACAGCCCATAGCTCAGCCAGTGCAACAACCGTGTTGCCATTGTTTTTATTTTACGAATGAGCCCGCTATTAACCCCGATCACACCTGATGTTAAGTGTTAGATGGGGTCTACGATGGAACAGAAGATGCCTATTCACTCTTGCTTTAAAGGCTGATGGATCATATGTGGTAGGGAACATAGAAGCCGGCAGAGAGTTCCACACCTTGGCTGTGCGCACAATAAATGTAGAGAAGAAGCGCTTAGCGTCGAGACGGTATGTCGACCAAGAGTGGATGGTACCACGCAGTACGTCAGGTGGACCGGTAGTGAAAAGGGGGATGGAGGTATTAGGTCGTGAACTCCTACGTATGCTGCTGTAGGCTAAGATATAGTGCATATATGAATTGACTGCATTTAAGTTCTTTCTTCAAATTTTCTTACCTCCACGTTTGCTACTAAACGCCATAGATTTTTCGTGGAACAGATAAGCGGTGGAGTATCCTTTACGTGTATATTTTGCGGTTCATTATGTCACCTTTTTTCGAGATGTCTATCGTAATGGGTGATTTTGTGTGGTTTTCTTTTGTGTTAGTAGAAATATGGGAATGTTTTGCTGTATTTTTGTTTCAGTAAACTAATGGGTAGAAGGATCAATTTGATTAGTAGATGAATGGATTGGAGCTTGTATATCTTTTAGGCAATCGGGATCATTATATAAATGTTGTCTACAACGTGAATAGGCTGAAGTATAATAATAATAATAATCTTTATTACTCAAAAAAGGTTACAAGCAACACATGGTTAAATAAAATGTAAGCATAAAATGAACAATAAAAAAAAGAAACATGTGTCAGTAGAGACCCTGACTCCTAAACTAGGTATATGTCCCTGTATCTTAAGAGTCAGTGTTCTTCAAACATCAAGCACAAGCAGACCATTTTACGAGGATACAGATTGATTGAAAAAAAAATACAAAAATATTAAAGGTAGTTCAATTAAATTTAATTAATAAATTATATAGAAGAAACCTTATTTACAACGTGTAATTTAAATGGTATATACATACCAAGTGCACGGCTTCTTTGGATGATAATAAACGATATGGCAAGGGTTTTCTAATCCTATGTGTACATGTGTGGAACTTATTAGAAATTTCAATACATACACCAGATATACAACGTGTAACGGAAACCCTATATCTATCCACAAGGGCTGAAGACAACATCTGGTATGGAGACTCTATGCACAGTTTCAGCACAAAATAAGTGACTCAAAAATTGATACCAAATTATCGGTTTCATATGTTTCTTGAGTGCCAATCATAAGGGTGCGTTTCCACCAGAGATGTGCGATGGAAATGTGTCGTGCGAGGATGTCTAGCTGTGCTGTGAAAATGTGTGGGCGTTTCCACCAAAGCTGTGCGATGAAAATGTGCCTACGAGGATGTGTTGCGGAGCTGTGAAAATGCGCATTAATGTGTGGTGCGAGGATGCGCAAACCTCGCAACACATCCTTCTCAACACACATTCCTCGCAACACATCCCTCGCAACACATCTCTCGCACACATCCCTCGCACACATCCCTCGCTTGTTTTGTATACGCAAAAATCTAGCTCCGCTGAGCCGTTTTCACCAGAGCTGTGCTGACCGAGGCGAGGTAAATGAAGCGATTCTATTGGTTCTTTACAAACACATCCCTCGCTACGCATCCTCGCACATCTCTGGTGGAAACGCAGCCTACCAGACCTGTCACAGCACTACGAGGGTTAATAACTTTCCACGTGACTTGGCAATAACACGTTAATTCTCTTCGTTCTTCTTAATTTGAAAGATTCGGTATCTGGTATCAATGTATTGAAATTTCTAATAAGTTCCACACATGTAGACATAGGATTACAAAACCCTTGCCATATCATTTGTTATCATCCAAGGAAGTTGTGCACTTGATATGTATATACCATTTAAGTTACACGTTGTATAAAACAAAAAAAAAACTATTTTTAGAGATAACAAACAAATTAGAATGAGTGCGTGTGTGAATATGTGTGTAATAATTTAATCCGTGTTTGTATTTTTGAATGTGAAAGAAAGAAAAATCGTGTATTGAAATATGCCATAAGTACTTACTACACACAATATCATCATGTACTAAGCCTTATTCCAAATATGTTTGGTTCCGCTTTCAGTCTAACCGGAAGCAGCTGAGCATTAGTGTTCTACATGGAGCGACTACCTGTCTGACCTCCACAACCCAGTAACTGGGTATGGTTTTTTTTTTGTAACACGATACCCCTTGGCTAGACCAGTCTCAGATTTAGTGGCTACTGACCCGTAACGACTGTCAAAGATGTCGAAATGATAGCCGGGAAGTATATCTATCAATACAAACAACAATAAAACATAAAACAACATATAATCATAACAAAAACAAAGGGTATATGATGTGTTATATACTAAAACCTTCCTTGTAAAATATGCTTTGAAAAAACGAAAACGTGATCGAAATCGGATCAGTAGTTTTTGAGAAAATCGCGGATATACATACATACATACCGGTCGAATAAAAAACCTCCTTTTGAAGTCGGTTAAAAATAATTATTTAATACATACACGATTAATCTCACTTTGTGACTCACGTCTGCGCCAAATAGTAAAGGATTAGTTAAAAAACCTATCTTGTCTACCATGAAGGTTGTAAATCTCTTTAAGCATCTTCACTCAAAGTATAGAAAATAATCACCGAATTCAAATTATCATTACCCCATAATATTTTACAACTAACCCTGAAAGTGTACCTTGACTGACTTAACAGCAATAATCGTTAAACCGTATGATCAAAAATGTACCCCCGACATAGATTAAGAATGTAAAATAGACACGACTCCAGCCCTGTTCGTTTTATAAAATGCCTACTGCGTCGAGACTTTTCAAGCGTAACTATGAAGTACGAGTGCAATGATTTCGTAAGGAGAACGGGACAGCGCTATTCGAAATATAGCTCCGTCTCACTCTCACACTGAAACAATGGAGTTTTCGAAATAAAACTTATATGATCTTAGTAGATAAAAACATTGCTTAACCCAACCCTAGTTAACCCTAGTAAGTAGATATTCACATTACACAAGTGTCAATTTGTCTTGAAAATATGCTTAATTAGGTAATCATATTTGCATAGTGTTGCTAGTGACGTGCAATCTTGCGAGACACATTCCCCACACTAGACAGCTAAGAAGCTGTAAACTCTGGCTTGAGCTTGCCGGGGTTGTGGGAATGTTCTAACGAGATACCGCGTCCCCGGAACGTATGAGCAGTGAAGGGACAGGGTGGGTTTTTAGTTAATAGCTCCACCCAGACCCATTTTCCCACAGAAAAAAAAGATAGAATATACTTTATTGGACACCAAAAATTGAAACACACTTCAACAACAATATTGCTAAAACATTGGTTACAATGGCGGTTTTATCGCTGAGAGCTCTCTTGTTTGAGGGAAAGACTCTTGTTTGAGGGAGCTTTTTTATGTCCAGCGGTGGACTTCTGTCACGTAAGTTACAGATGATAACAAACGCATATCCTAGAGGAGCGTAAGGGCAGCTGAAGGGACAGAGTGGGTTTTTAGTCAGTGCAAGTCTGACACTTCCTTCCACCCTACCCAAAGCGGGAAGATTCATTTCATGATTTTCCCACCGAAAAAAAAGTGGTTCAGTCCATTTAAACATGCGTCAGTAGTATGAAGTAAAGTATCACTTCTAAACTATTTCCTTCATCTATGCCCAAGCTAAGGTACAGTCGCGATAAAAAATGTTTCAAGTGTAAAATATGCACAAATTATGAATAACACGCACGTGCCGGTTTTCACGCAAAACTTTCGTTGATACGGATACTTTATATAATCAGTGGTCACGCGTTTTAAGGGTTAAAGTGTCTTGGTTAAGGAAATGAAGTGGTAAATACGAAAAGTTATTGAGAGCGTGCGATGTGGTCGTTTGAAAACAGTATTTTAGCGGCAATTTTTTTATGAAGTTCTAAAATTTCAAAGCTTCCGCTTCCTTAACAGTAGGTATAGTTATAGCATTACTCAAGACACTAAATTAGCTTTTTGCTGACTGCTGTTATGAAAAGTGTAATTTCTAAATTATTTAATTTCTCTTTAAATTCTTTCAAATCTTATCTTTAAAAGATTATTTTTAATGATATGTGTTGGATTTTTTAAAATTATATATCATCAAATAAAATTGCTTTTTCTAAACTCATTTTTTGAACACAGGTGGTATAAAACACTCACTATGTAAAAGAATGGACCGTCATCTACTACACAGACCTACTGTGATTTTGTGGATTTCACAATCATTTTTTATTCACCGTTTTGATAGCATTTATAGATAGATAACCATAACAGAATTAAAAAAGGACTTAACAACTACAATGGGCAGTCTTATCGCTAAAAGCGATCTATTACAGACAACCTTTGGATTCATTGTTACATATACACTAATATTACCTTATGAACGAATAAAAAAATATTTTGACATATCAATGCTCTCAAAACGGTAAATCAATGGTAAATCACACAATGTTATGTATCTTCAAGTCAAATCGAACCAGCACTGGGCTCCCTATACAATTCAAATATAAAAAATGTATTCATATTTTTAACCAAAGTCTTACAAGGACTTCCATAAAAGAATAACACCTTTAAACCAGCTTAGCTTACATTTTCTTCCATCCATCTCCTCTTTAACCGTACTCTCCCTCTCCATCATAACTTCTAAACTGTTCTTTTATTATTCGGTCCAGTTTGACTCGTTTATGGCCTCCTTTAGCGTGTCGAACCAAACAGTGACTTGTAATTTAACCATTTTGTCGTACGGCATTATGCTAATATTTCATAATATTTTTCGATACGCTCGCCGTCCCCTTGGACGGTTTAGGCACGGATTCAGAATTTTATGTTCTTGTTAATATTAGGAGTTACGTTATCGACTGTACTGTTTTTTTAGGAAATAAAATTGAAAGCTACGTCAGTGTTATAAAATTTGAGATATAAATAATTAAGTACAAAAATGGGAAGACTCTCATCGTAAACTCATAATCACTCTGTTCTTTTATTGTCATAATTAAATATCACAGTGATTCCGCACGGTCGTAGAAAGACTTCTGAAATTCAGGTTGTTACTAAGATCATCATCTGCCGAAAAATCTAACCAGATGCAGCCGTGTGTCAGTATTTTACGTGGAGCATCGTAATAATGAGTTGCTTTACCTTGAAAATCGCTGTAATTATTTAGATGGATAGAACTGCTATTGCTTTAACAATATTGTTTAAACTATGGTTACAAGGTCTTATCACTGAGAGCGATATCTTCCAGATAACCTTTGGAAGGACTTTACTAACTTTAATTAAAGTGGTGCGTGAAAATTAGTGTACTACAAATACTCACCAAAACTAATTAAAATTATTATTTAGCGACGAACTCCTCAGGCTGTTACTGTGAAATTCCTAAGAACAATAAACTCGTTTTGTTCGACCTGAAGATTGAACCCAGGACGTCACGCTCTACAGTCGCGTTTGCGACTACTAGAAGACAAGAGAACGATTTGTTGCTTTAACAATATTGTTTAAACTATGGTTACAAGGTCTTATCACTGAGAGCGATATCTTCCAGACAACATTTGGAAGGACTTTACTAACTTTAATTAAAGTGGGCAGTGAAAATTAGTGTACTACAAATACTCACCAAAACGAATTAAAATTATTATTAAGCGACGAACTCCTCAGGCTGTTACTGTGAAATTCCTAAGAACAATAAACTCGTTTTGTTCGACCTGAAGATTGAACCCAGGACGTCACGCTCTACAGTCGCGTTTGCGACTACTAGAAGACAAGAGAACGATTTGTTGCTTTAACAATATTGTTTAAACTATGGTTACAAGGTCTTATCACTGAGAGCGATATCTTCCAGACAACATTTGGAAGGACTTTACTAACTTTAATTAAAGTGGGCAGTGAAAATTAGTGTACTACAAATACTCACCAAAACTAATTAAAATTATTATTTAGCGACGAACTCCTCAGGCTGTTACTGTGAAATTCCTAAGAACAATAAACTCGTTTTGTTCGACCTGAAGATTGAACCCAGGACGTCACGCTCTACAGTCGCGTTTGCGACTACTAGAAGACAAGAGAACGAGGTGTTGGAAAATTATTGTGAAAACTATTCGTATTCAGTTATACTTTTTACGGTTATCGATGAAAACCTTAAAATGTTATATGCGATTTGTAATCAACTTTCAAAGGTCTCCGTAAGGTTTAAAAGCACTAAAAAACATGCAATCAAGTTGTGGGTATCCAAGGTTGTTTCTCTATAAACATTCACTTTGATAGGCACTCCTTCTATTATATCGACACCTGGCGAGTACAAGACTAAGGCTTAAGAAAAATCATTTTATATTTTTACGATTGAGTCCACTCTTGACTTCCTTCTCGCCTGATGGTGAGCGATAGATGAGGTCTACGATGAAATGAACGAGACCAGAAGATGCCTGTTCACTCTTGCTTTCATACATGGTAGAGAACACAGAAGCCGGCAGAGAGTTCCACGATTAGAATATGTTATACTTACTAATAATTATAATAGTATTGGACACATCGATCACTGGCTGACTGTCGAATTCAGTCAATAGAACCAGACAAGTGTGAAACGTACACCCGCGGAAAAGCTTCCGAGAAAAAAAAGGTATCAACTATCGAACCGTAAAAAGTGAACTCAATGAGTACCAGATTTTTATAATATGAGTTTATTTTGAAAAATTATGAGAAATTATTCATTTCATATTATCCCGATAAGTACTTGAGTTGTACCGAGTCTTATAGCATAGTTTTTTTCCCGTATTTTTTTATTTTTTTTACCAAATCCAAAAAAACAGGAAAAATTATTAATTCGTCTGTATACATTTTATGTTTTTACCTCCAAAAAACTTCCATATTCAAAATGTACAATAATCTTTATACAGATACTAGGTACGTTCCGCGATGTAAAGATGTTTTTTACTAAATTTAAATGCGGAAAATTTGTTGTGACAGACAGACCCTATAAGGATTTCATTTTATTTTTAGAATCAGACCTCAACTATGCATTAATCAGGTACGTAGCAGTCTACTAATACTCACATAACTAGAGTTTATTTTGCGATTTTAGTGTTATTCAAAAGTTGTTCCACTTCAACCCCGGAAGTATTACCACCTTATTAAAAGCGCCCTATATACCTAGAATAAGTTTTTTCTGTAGGTATTGTTAAAGTACAAATTCATAATTATTGCTAATGTTAGTTTATAGTCGCTTGCAGAAAATCTACCATATTTTGTTATGAGTGCCGGTTCTAAGGCTGAATTCATAATTTGTAGATTAATTTTATCAATGACAATTATTATGCCTAGTGTCGACATTCGTTCACCGCTAGACTTGTATTATTTAAAAGTGAACTAAAAACTTGTAAAATGTTATAAAGCGGAAAAGTTTGTTTGTGTATACGCTCTAATCTTAGACAGTAATACGTGGATTTGGATGAAATTTTGTATAGAATTTGCTTGATGCTTCAGAAAGGATACAGGCTTTATATTCGACTGCAAAAAAGGAGGGTTATGTTTTTATAGTGATAAAGTCGACGAAAGCGAAGCCACTAGCGACTGCTACTAATATTACAAATGCGAAAGTTTGTGAGGAAAGACGAATGGGTAATGTTTGTTACACTTTCACGCAAAAACTAATAAACTGATTTACATGAAACTTTACTGTCATGTAACATATAGGCTACTTTTATCCCGAGAATATGCAAAATTTCGACGCGAATGAAGTCACGGGCAACAGCTAGTATAGAAATATATGGTAAAAGTAAAAATTAAATTTAAACTTCAAAATCCGGCCCTATATGTGTGAGCGCGCATTTTCGTAGGTTAGCGTGACACCTCTGCTTTTAGAGATGGGAGAGTATCGTATAAAATTATTTAAGTTTACAATGTTATATTTCCGACATGAAATTTTTGGACTAAACTTTTAAAGTTAGTGTTACCTAAATATTTTATTTATTCAGCCATTCATGGTTCACTACTAGGCGAAAACCTATCCCAAATCATTCTAAGTGGTATTTTCGAGCACCACATCGGATCAGGCATCGCAATCCAAGTCCAAGTCATTTCGCCATCTATTTCTAGGCCGGCCTCGGTGGTGTCATCCATACTCAGGCACCCATTGCGTGGATACTTTGGATTATGGACTTAGACCAACAAAATTCATGCATGCGGCTACGAGCTTAAATAATATAGAGGAAAAATTTAATTGACGAGTAGTCTCAATTAGATAAGATTATTTTATTTAAACAGTTGTTAATAAAAACTAGAATCAAAGTTAATAACTAACAGCTATCACGAAACCAGTTATTTATAAAAGCAAATAATTCATTTCTTTTGATTAATTACAAACTCGTTAAAGATACACTTCTTTTGTATATTTTAAAACTATTTAGACAATGTTAAAATATAGCTTACGCGCTCTTCAAAACTCATTATATCGATATACCCAAGCACTTCACTAAACAATGCTGTTATGCAAAACAGTACGTATGGTGGACACTATCAGATCGGTGACCGTATTAACCGTGGCTACACTTATTGAGCCCCTAAATAATTTTAAATGACTCTGGTATTGGTTACAGTTCAAACTTGGTGTATAAATTAACTTTTTATATTGTCTTTAATTAACTCCAAAACTCCATGTAAAACTAATTGTAAAATGATTTGCTTTAGTTTTACGTAGCGTGGCATGAGGAGCAATGTCGGACCAGTGATTACAGGTACGACTTACAAGTTCTACGTCTTAGGTTCGAACCTAGAGAGACCCATTACTTTATAATATAACTTTTTGTCAATATCACTGCTCTATAAACGGTGCTGCTGTATAAGCTCCTTGAAGTTCTAAGTTAAGCTAAATGATTCCTGACAAATGTTTACTATTTGGTTCGGGCCACGGTTTTTATATGATTTTCATTGACCAGTACAAATAAGGACTTCAAAAGAAGCTTGACCTCTGAGTTTGTTTCGGAGTTTCTTCTCAGGATTGTCAGTTATGAAGAATTGGCCTCATATAGTTTAAATTTACGATTAAAAAAATACGTGGGAAAAGTGTTATTTAATAATCAGTTTGCAAAAGTAATATTCGCAATTTCTTATAGCTTCTAATCCGTATCGGCAATGCTACTACCAGATGTACTGCAGGGCACCTTGGTCGACATACCGTTTTGCGTACTAAGCGCTTCTCCTCTACATTTATTGTGCGCAAAGTCAAGGTGTGGAACTCTCTGCCAGCTTCTATGTTCCCTAACACATATGACCCGTCAGCCTTTAAAGTAAGAGTGAACATGCATCTTCTGGGCTCGCTCGTTCCATCGTAGACCTCATCTAACGCTTACAAAGAAGAACTTCCACAGATTGTGAGCTACCCCATCCTCAGCTCCCCTTAACCTCAATACCATATTAAGTCCTGCCCAACTCTAGTCAGATCAGCCCATAGCCCACTGTAGCTTGCGCAAATATGTAAATAGATGCTGGAACGTAAATCATGCTAGATAAGTCAAATACTTTATGGTGCAGCATTGTATCTCAATTAGCGGAAAGGCTTATCAATTGCAAAGTTATTGGTACTGAGCTCCAAGTTTATATGGGCCACCCTTCTTGTAGGATAGTTTAAGACTTAGCAAGTGAATGAGAAATTATTGAGACACACTATCGGCCCATTGAGCATGGATCTCACATGAAAATCAATATTTTTTGAGAACAGACTGAATGCTACTTAATGTATCATTGGGTTTCAAATTATCCATACAAGACTGGCAGGAAGGAGGATAGAGTTCTTTGTGTTATTTGATCAAGTTCTCATATGACTTGACCAGTACCAAAAAAATTTTGACTCGCGCAAGACGAACACCAAAACTAAATAAATTAAATTAGATCACTCTGTATTAACAATGTGCATACCTACTAGTACATAGGCAAAAAGAGTCCTACGATTCTTTGATCATATGATATGCATATGAAGCAATATTTAACCATATGGTGGTTAATCGTATGAACCAAAAGTTTACAGCTCCCAAGAACTCTTTACCCTTGAAAACTGCTCCAAATGAGCGGGCAATTTGGAAACAATACCGAAAAACTTCATAATTTCCAGTAACATTGTAAACTGATATTCGCGTGCGCTCCCCGTCTTATTGTAAGTAATTCTTTTTGAATGTTCACGGTGATCGACCCGCACGATAGCATCGATTTTTAGCGTAGCACGCACCCACTCACTTAATTCTTGATTTAAGACCGCATCACATTTTGATAAGTATTTTTAATTTGAATAAATTATGATTTAAGGGTGTTATCGTACGAATGGGCGGTTGTAATCATAACCGTGGTTGGTTTCGTTACGTCATGGCTCGCTAGTGTTGTGGTGTAGCCGTGTTTTGTTTTCGGTGATAATGACTCGGCTTCTTTTGTTTATAAAGTTTGGTCAGCGTAGATCTATTTCTTTCTGATGAAAGCAAGCTTGGGATGCTGCTAAAATAAACTTAAAGTTTCTAAGAGTAACTAAATCATATCTAGTCATATGTGGACCTACATTTGGGCAAAATGACCCTCAATAAATTGGCTTCAAAGTAGGAGCATGCTTATTTTGCCAAATCTAAAGATCATTGATTTGAATAGCTACTTTTTTCATATATTGCGACATGAGGGATCTAATTAGAATGTTGAGATAACATACCTGCGATGTTGCGACATGTTGGCTGGGACTTGGGTTACATTTTTTTTTTTTCGTACGCACATAATCAAAACGAAATAGTTTTTACTTCCGAGTCAATAGTTATTAACCCTTACCGCAGTCACGTCATTATTCTGCTACAGTTATCGCGGGAAAGCCGATAAAGATGTCACAGGGGCTTATAATTTCGAGTCGCGAGCGATTAAACAGTGAGATTGCCTTGTTTAGGGGACAAAACCTATATAACTGTTACATTTCTTGAGTATAAATTTCGAGCGACGTTTTTCAGTAATAAAATTCTGATTTTTATACACATTTTGTAGTAAATTTTTACGACTGTATTTAAAATGTGTTGGGTTGTAGAATTCGGTGTTTTAATGGAATATAATGGGAACAGGGGTTTACAAAGTTCGATGATTATTCCAAGGTTTATGTTTAAGATCATGGAAGAAAATACGCGTTGAATGTAACAAATAATTAAAGCACCAAAAATTTAACATTAGTCGGTTACATAGTATAGTATGACCTACAGTTCTAAATAAGTGCTAAACTGGCAAAACTTCGCGCGATTCCGTGGCCGTTTTTTTTTTGTGTAAAATCCCTATGGCGCTCAGCTATTATTGCAGCGCTTTTCGACAGCTAAAAACTATTTATAAAATTATAAATAAAAACTGCACCTATTGAGATTTTTCTTAAACAGACATATTTAAATACTCAAACAAATCATAGGATTTATCTAAAAAGTTTCTTTTTCAGATATTATGTTAATATACTTTTATTTATGTAGAAGAATGTGCAAAGAGCTCCATAAACATTTCTTCAAATCAGTTTTTTTATTAACCTATACTGACCCTTTGCAGGGCAAAGGTTGTCGTTTACTGTACCTCAAAAGTATATGAGAAAAGGTATGATTCTCGATCTACCGCGGTAATTACAAGCTAAAAATTACAATGTAATGATGCCTTAATACCTCATTATACACTTGACTCTTAACCCGCGACATTAACCTCCTGTGAGGTCCTGCAAGCAGCTGACACATTCTGCAATTTTTTCCCTGCTTCTCTAATTAATTATATCATGTATATATTAATCGCTTCATCTTTTTCTTTCAGAATTACTCCGCGCCGGAATGCCACATACAGGTAAATAATTGTATAATGTTTAATTTCTTCATACTCTGCATCTATGCTTAGATGACAACAGTTCTTTTTTGGCTTTTGGCTTAAATGGCCAACTGCCTTAATGGGTGGTTAAGTTAGTCAATTAATTATCGTTTGAGACAAATAACCATAGTGTCTTTAATTAAATTGAAAAGTTCAAAATAAATAACTATGAATTTATGAGTGACAACTTTATTAAACCCCACAAATTAAGAGCAAAAGTATTTTTTTTCTTACAGTTGTCTTAACGCAAAATCTTTGCAATCACTTCAAGAATCTTTATCAGATAATAATAACCTTTTCTGCATACGCTTTTCAACCCGGATTGTCCCAGTATTGTCGTATTGTATTGTCAGTATGCAGCTGAGTATCAGTATTTTACATATAGTGACTATATATCTCATCTCCACAGCCCGATAGCTAGTAATCGTGACACCTCTTTGAAAGACCGGCAGCAGATTTTATAGTTTCTAAAGCCTGCAATACATGTTGGCCGAGCGTAGGCCAACGCGAGCGTTGCCAAATAGGTACAAGACAAGAAATAATGTCCACACGTTCGACAAGTTCGTCGAACGCTAATGCAGACGACCAATGTAGAAGAGGGTCTGTAGAGCTGCCCACACGTTGCCCGAGCGCAGGCGAGCGCCTTTGATTTGTGACCAAAAACGGACACCGATCCGAAGTGAGGCAAGTGATCACGAGCAACGGCGAGCGAAGACAAGTTGCACCAAATGAGCTCTATACACGTTGGCGCTGGCCTCCACTCGGCCAACTAGGCAAGTGACACCGAGCGATAGCAAGACAAGGCAAATATACTGTCTACATGTTGGTATTGGCCTTCACTCGACAACGCTCGGCCAACATGTATTGCAGGCTTTACAATCCCTAACGACTCTCAAAGTTGTACAAATGAGAGCCATGGTCAATGGCCGAACGTGCTTGCCGAGGTACACAGAGTAAACTCTGTGGACAGAGGGAAAACTCGGTATTTAGTAGTCACCCATCCTTGATACGACCTCGACAAGCGTGCAACTGCTATAACTTAATCAAAACCAGTAATTATTACTGAGCATATAAAAAAATAGAATATGTTAAGCCCTGCGCCTGATCTCTCTCCGGATTGCCGTTCCATAGCACTATGAGAGCAAATGTTACGAAGAGTCCACCTGTGGGGCACAGGTGGACTCTCTCGCGCACATACTTCTGCATTATAATATCTCCTGGTTCAAAAATCGGCCAGAAGGATTATTAATATTATTAAAAAATTAGTATGAAAACGCTATAATCTCAATTAAATATAGAGCCTACAAACAACAACACAAAAACCAAGAACTCACACGTAGCGAAAAGTCGAATTCGCTTCAACACAATCTTGCTTTCTTATCAACTGAACTCAAATACACTGACCGCTAAGTAGAATCATATATCAACGACTAAAATCTGGTAGCTAATGACGGTAGGGACGAAAATGCTCAGATCTTAATTAAGTTGAGCATTTAACATTAAAGAAACCGAAGAGAAGCTTGTCTTATCTTCTGAGCAAGAATTTACCTCACGCATTGAAATCATAAGCGTTTCAAAGAACCCTCTGAGAAGGATCGCCAGGAATTCTGGTTGTTTTGGACAGTCCTATTTTATTTTAGAAACATATTTAAATTTGAAAATCCTTATTATAGACAGTTTTGTTACGGGCAATCCCTACTAATATTATAAATGCGAAAGTACCTCTGTGTGCCTATTTCTTACACTCTGTTTTCTGCTTGTTTGCTTTGACTTTGATTTAAAAAACGATTTGATTTGTCTTTCACGTCTAAACCAAGGAGTTTGATGAAATTTGGTACTGATTCATAATAGACCTTTGATAAAAGGACATGGCTCCTATTTATTTCGCTTTTCATTGGCGAAGCCTCGGGCAGAAGCAAGTTCTAAATAATCCTAAAGTATTATATGTCGATTGTATTCTCTAAGACTCAGTTATGTTTTCGAAAATTCCGCTGTCTGATGTAAAATGCAAAGCAAGTGAATATTTACAAATAAAATAAATTACATATATATTTGTTAAATCCTTATGTTCGGGTTTTGTAAATAACGACTAAGCTATGAAGTACAAATGTAACATGTGAAATCTATTTACGATATAACATTCATAAGACAGCAAATGCCAAACAGGTTCTTAATTAAAAGGAAGAACTATATAATTTCCATTTGATTGCAAAGTTTGTCAACCAAAAAACCCACTTGTGCATGAAACTGTAAAAATAAATTAAACAGAAAACAGGCGAATCCGTACAAAAAAACTTTAATCCAACTAAATATAGCAGTATCTTACTTTATATCTAAAACATGCACACAACCCAACACACTATAAGTACCTACTCCAGAAAATTTAACTCAAAAGTCTCCCTATAACATAAAACATATGAACCCCTGGTACCTTACTACCGTCCACAACCATTAACGGTAATTAAACCAATCGAGTCCAAATCTCGTATCGAGATAAAATCGGATCCGTATCGAACGGGCCCACCCGCATCAACACTCACTCGGTTCTAATACATTATACATGGCTCGGCTACATTAGCTTCTTATTAACATCTGCTCACACTGAATTGACCGCTCAGAATGTCACATAAAATCTAAGACATTTCCAACCTTGTGGTAAAAGTAATAGGACTTATAGAAATCAGAGTCTTGATTATTACCAATAAAATATCATTTTCATGATACATATCTCTTCTACAGCAATAATTTTCGTTAAACGTGATGATATCAGAGCAGATTTAGAAACATTTTTGAATGATTTCGTACGTTTTTGGAAGATCACACACGACGTTTCCGGGTTATTTTTTTTTATAATTTGAATATAAACTATTTAGTAAATTTTCTTAAAGAATAATTTTGAGGATGTCTAATTAAGAACGGTTTGGTATATTGTTGGAAAGTTATTGAAGTTGTGTCGAAAACATGGAGTTTTGACGGAAATACGTTTTAAATTGTAACGGTTTAATAGGTTCGTTTACATGCGTGATAACTTTGAGTTAATTACAAGTGTGCCAGAGCTGCTAAGAACGAAATTATTTTTAAAGAGTAACTTCCACAACTGTTGTGGAAACCTGAGTAGGAATGAGATATGTATGTAGGTGTGTTCTTTATATAATATAATTGGTTAAAAGATGGTTTCTAACGAAGCACAAAGTAAATCCTGTTTTGTATGTCTCGGGTAGCACCATGTTTTAAGTGTATACGAATAATTTATTTAATTTTAGCTGTTTAATTTGACCTACTAGCAAACTTTTTGCGGGTCAAAAAGTTTGCTAGTAGGCTCGCGCATGTGCACTTTTATCTAATTTGACAGTTAACCTACATTTGACAGTGCATTGACACTTTTTTACATTATTCTATACATCTTTTTACAGGGTTACTTTTAAACAATTTTACCTGTAATAATTAGTGTTCAATTAGACGTGGTTTAGGTCGGACTACTTGCATTTTCATTTCGTCTCATCCCGTTGTTCACTCATTGGACAATTCACATCCATTTATGCTTGGGATTCAACCTATATAGCCCATGTGTAAACTGTGTGCAAAATTTGGTCAAAATACCTCAAGGCGTTTCTGCGTGATCCAAACATAAACACGAAAACTTTCATAATTACAATATAAATTAACAGCTTCTGCCAGCGGCTATTGGCAAAAAAAGTCTGCTTAATGAATATCCAAATTAATACTAGCTATTGCCCGCGACTTCATTCACGTGGAAATTTCGCACAATTTCCCTGGATAAAAAGTACCCCCTGTATTATTCCACTTTTTGCGTGGTTGTAAAACCATCATCATATCCAAACACACAAATTTTATCTTGCATTACTTCTTTAATCTGAATTAGTTTTTAATATCAACATACGTGTGGTATAGACGATCAAGAATCGTACAGCAAATATCCAGTTGCCGCTGACGATCAAGAATCGTACAGCAAATATCCAGTTGCCGCTGACGATCAAGAATCGTACAGCAAATATCCAGTTGCCGCTGAAGATCAAAAATCCTACAGCAAATATCCAATTGCCGCGGACGATCAAAAATCTTATGACAACGCTCAAACAAAACGCAAATCAATAACCAGCCACCTCTCTACCATCCTCTACACCTAATAAAAAACTGATTATAATTTCTAAATCGAACATTAGGCAACACCTACACTATCGCACGAACAGATCAGTCGAGAGGCTTTGTAGATGGTATTTAAACGCGACAAGTCAGGCGTCGGCCGAGCGGCGGTTTGACGCCAAATTAACTTATTGAGCGCGTTAGGCGGGCGATGGAGAGCGAAGGGCCATCATCCAACGGTGTAGTGTGGACACACCTTTTAATTAAACGTTAATTAGTACATGAAGCTAACATTGTATTAAGGACAGGAATGTGGTACTGGATATGTCATGTACGTACAAGATACAGATGAATGGCGTTTGATTGGAGAGGATTGTGTTTAGCAAAGGATTAACGTGGGCTGATAATGTTATTCATAGTTTAGGATTAATCATAATAATAGTCCTCTTGACCTGCCATCAAAATATCATATACTTTAATGTAGTATATAGTAATTTGTTTTCTGGCTTAGAAGCAAGAGAAGTTCGAAGATAAAAGTTATAGAGAGATCTAAAAAAAGTAAGGCCAAAAGTAGTAGTAGTAGTACAAACTAGCTTCTGCTCTGGCTTCGCTCTCGTTAATAGATATTTCAGTGAAAAACGCCTATGTACTTCTCCAAGGTCTAATCTATCGCTGTAGCAAGTTTCATCAAAATTGGTTAAGAAGTGAAATTGTAACAAATACACAGTCAGACAGACAAATTTGCTGCCGCATTTATAAAATTAGTAAAGATATACAATTTTTAAACCTTACAAAGATTCGTAAAGTATAACTTGAAAATTTGACTAGATACATAAAATAACACTAGTAATGAAATAAAAACTGTTTGAGTTGTCAGTTTCTAAAGAACAAAAGATAATGAGATTTTAGTGTAATAGTTATCCTTTTAGTAAAATACATGTAGCCAAGGCACTTCACCAACAAGTAGACTAAAATGTTGCTAATCCGTACCACCCAAGACGAACTCCTACAATTTGCGAAATCGAATAAAACTCAAACGCCATTAAAACGTTGCTATTTAAAGACACTATTATATTTACATTTAAATTAATATCATTTCGGCGAGTTCAATCAGCGAAGTGCCAAATGTAAATGAATTAGCTTTCTGTGCGCCATAGAATTTGCAATTTATTGATGATAAAGCCTTTTATTAAATGTATTTTGTTGGTATTTAAAAACTTTCTTCAGAACGTAAGTATAATCATATTTGCATTCAATTGTTTGTGTGCTGTCATAATTAAAGAATAATACAGAGTTGATAGGACCGAGGGGTTTTCCTTTAAACTGCGTATACTAGTTACTATTTTCAAGCTTTGTACCAAAAATCAATTAATTAGAAGTAGTTTAGTCGCAAATAATTTTGATGAGATGCACTTTAAAGCGACAAATCTGACCAAGACAAGAGATAACACACGCCGCGCTACGTTGCCACTTTGTTACCTAGGTAATTAAGGTCAGTTACATTTATTTACAAAGGGTGGTTGTGTTTTACTATGATTTGTAAGCTATTTAGTTTGTTTGAAAAAAAATTTTTTTTGCTCTTTTTATTTTTAACTGTATCAAATTAACACTAAACACGTATAGTATACGTAGTGTAATTTAATGCCCCTCTGTCGTATCAACTCTGTATATGAAAGATTAAAAGTTTTGTTTTTGAAAAATATAGAAGTCCTGTGTCACCTGTGTGATAGATTTATTATTTCCACGTGAACAAGGTCGCAGTCTATAGCTAGTGCAAAATAAATGCGATTACTTCATTTAACTAGCCTGTTTTTGATTCTGCTGTATTAAATTTTACAAATCATCATTTGTCTTTGCCCAACCATGTCGGGATCTAATACTAGTGTTTTGCATGGAGCAATTTCCTATCCATAAGCCAGTAGCTAGATAACACGATACCAGTTGGCAAGACTGGTGACAAATTTTCTGAGTTCTGACTTCGACAGTCAAATGTTCTACATTTGACTGTCGAAGTCAGACGTTCGACAGTCAAATGTAGAAAAGACAGCTGGGACCAACGGTTTAATATGCTTTCTGACGCACTGAGAATATCGATATTTTAAGATGGCCCCATCCATGTTGCGAAAGTGTCCTTATGAGGATTTTTCCTCGACAAGAATTGCTTAGGTTTGAAGATCACCCGTACGGATTAGCCCCGAGCTTCTTACTAATAAATTATTTCAATGATATACTATTATTATATTACCTGTAGCTATTACTGCTTCTAAATGTCAAGTACTATCCACATTAAGCCCATCTACAATTTGGTAATAATTCCGGTCTATATCAAATGAATCTAAATATCAGATTCGATTTTCTACTTCAATGTTTACAACTATGTTACAATTTTATATCATAAATTTTATTTCCTTTTATTATTGTTCATTAATTATTGAAAAAACTTGTATCGGGTTGCTCATAAAGATGTTTATCGGCATATTAACGGTGTCCATATTATGTATATGCGCTCTAAATGTAGATGATTTTGTAATTTGGTACAAATCACGTTTTGAGTTTTATAAGTGTTGATTTTATTTTTCATGGAGGAATAAATGTCGGTGTTTTTCAAATTAAACGTTGCCCCATATTAGGTACGAGTATTTCTCGTTTATAATAGGTGCTATTAAAAACGTTGAAATTCACTTGCCATAACCACAGATTACTAATAAGTTACTAACGTAACCATAACACACAGATCCGAAACAACTATCAGTAGGCCATAAAAATATTTGTTTTGCTGCGGAAATTGAACCCGTGACATGAAGCGCAACAGCCAATTGCTCCACCACTGCGCCAACCATTTCAATTTTAATAAACAATAAATTTTGCAAGGTTTATCATAATCTACTTTAGTGCTCGTCAAACTGCATAACTTACTAGTTAACTTTTGACTACTCTTAAAAAAATCTAAACTGATTTTAGAATGGATAGATATAAAATGAAAGACATAAAAGTACAATATATTCTTCTATAATTCATTATTAAAATAAAGATTACTCAAAAGGTAATAAATTTCTTATAAAAAAATATATTTTGGAACATCCAGAATTGTATAAATCCTAATTCCTAGGAATTTGATGTGATGTAAAATAATACGTAAATTTCGACTAGCCTCAATTTAAAAACACTTCATAAGTACCTATAGTCCCCTTATTCTTTGGACTTCTGAACCGGTGTCATATAACGACACCACATATTCTCAATATTTTGACTACGTGTGGATAGTTTATTCTCTGGTAAGTCTTCCGGTTTGAAGCGGTTATGGGCCTTAGGTACCTTAAAACGCAAGTCAGTGAGATCTACTGATTTTTTAACCCATGTTGTGTAATACGGACCCCCTGAAAAGAAAAAAGAAAGATCAACGGTCAGCTCGTTTATACAACGTATAACGCAATTCATGAAAGTAGTTAGTTGGTTCATAATCGGCTTCTGAATCGATTTCCGTCATAAAAAATAGGTGTTAAATTTTGATGGAAAACTTTCATTTAACTTAAAATGGAAACACAGTATCATAAGAAATGAATACAATCCTTAATTCAAGGAAATGCGCTCGTGGAACACGATGCACCGCCGACCCAGGCCTGGTCCTTACCGGACGGTGAACTACCCCTGCTCGCCGTCCGTAAGCCCGCACCTACGGTGGCCGGGAGCAGGAATGCCTGGAGGTAATTTATTCGTTTATGAATAATCTAATGGCAAATACTACTAAGATACTTACCAGACACATACAGTTTAGTAAAAGATATCAAGACAGCGTAGCTATATTATTTAACCATCCTGTGGCAACATGTAGTGAAGACTGAAATAATGACTTATTCAATGACAGCTTCAATATCATTATCATCAGCGTCACAACAACCCGCATCGACCACTGCTTAGCTTAGAAGAGGCTTATGTCTCATTACCCAATCCCAACGCTCATCACCTCATCCTAATACTACTTAAATTTAATGTATTTATTTCAATTATTCCATTCAAAGGTAGTTTTGAACATTACAACATTTAAAAACGCCCATTCACAAAAATAGTTTCTTATGGGGACGAAAAGACAAGAAATTTCATAGTCACATTTCCTATACAAACACTAGATATAGGTACACAACTTGACCTAACTCCGCCCCTAAGGATACACACTGACTAAACTGTTTGCCTCTTGGTTCTCCTTGTTTATATTAAGTGGTTAAGTTTATTCCTCATCTACCACATCATTACCTACAAGCAGCTGTGTCTTAAAGAGGTATATTTTAGCAATACCTACTTACTATCGTAATTATCAATTAAATCCGGCCTGTAGGTGCCGACTGTGTAAAACTTTATTTTCTTCACAGCTGCTTCATATTCTGCACAACGACACCGGTCCATGAGCCTCGACGATTAACTACATAAACACCACTTTACAAAAATAAATTGGTGAATAATTTTGCTTTATACTGTCCTTGTCATAATAACTGTTATTGTCAAAAATTCGAAGGATCTTTTGTTTTTAATTTGATTGTTGAAGAGGTTTTATTGATCGCTTTAATGTCTCCAAAGATTATATACTAAAGTTATTGCCTTCCTATCTTATGCCTAAGCTTCTAAAAGGGTAATTAATTTGATAAGTTCGTGGTATCAGTAAAACTAAATACATTTACATAACTTTAGCTTAGTTGCTAGGATCAAAAAAATTTAAACCTATCCATACAAAAGCAACTAAAAACATTTCTAAGTTTTCATCATAAAAAGAGATGGCCCATTTTCCTAGGGCACTCTGCCTAGTATCTAAAAATTCATGTACATTAACGAATTTTGCTTTATTTTTAATGTCGTATACTCTAAAATCAACTGTAAAAGTTACATAATCCACAAACTTCAGATTTCTTAGAAATTAACAAAAACGTGCCTAGGTCATGAACCTACTCGGGCTCAGAACTAAGTAGTAGCCAGATTATTCTGCGTGTGTAAGTTGCACTTATCCTGATCAATGGATGGGTGAGAGACCCTACCGTGCCTCGAAGTGCATGTACAATAAAGCCGTCATCACTGTATGTTATATCCCTCAGGTCGTGTCAAATTGCCGTCATAAAACGCCATATGACTAGGAATCACAGTGAGAAATAGAAGTATAGTCTCAAGTTTCAACCTAGGATTACCAAGACTTCAGAAATCATGTTAGTTAATATTTCATTATTAATATTTTTTTTAAACCATTGTTGGAAATCCAGGTCTATCTTGTCTAATGTGATGTACTTACTATGATAACTCTGTGACAGGTACTGGGACAGTAACGACGCCCCCAAGGAATAAACCTGTATTATACTATTACTGACTTTTTACTGTTATACGATTTACGGTATCTATGGGTCGGGATACACTTATGCAATTTTTTTCAATTTTTTTCTGCAGTAATTTCCAACGGTTTTTCTTATAACACTTTTGTTCTTTGGAAATTTTCCATTTTTTATTTACTAGAAAAATAACGAAATACATTATTACAAATTAAATTCTGTGACTACATTTCGGTAAAGTAATATTACTGTAAAATATTTCAGCAAAATTTCTGGTTAACGTGATTACAGGTTTATTATAGTAAATTTTGTAGTATACATTTTCGGTAATGCACTGTTACAGTTATCATCCGGGACATAAATTTATATCTACTATACGTATTGGTGGTAACTTGTTCGCACTCGGTGACTCAAGAACGCGTTTCTATATGTAACGCACATTAACACTGCAACCTGAAAGCTCCCCCGAAGTTAATAAAACTGACGTCAACATATCTATTGATATCACACTAACCGACAGTTCTCAAAATGAACATCCCAATTTTAGGACTGAATTAACACGACATTCCTTAGAATTTGAGCCAAGTACTTTGGACGAACCTCACTGCACGACATTCATTAGAATTTGAGCCAAGTAATTCGGACGAACCTCCCACTTCATGACATTCATTAGAATTTGAGCCAAGTAATTCGGACGAACCTGTCACTTCACAAAATAAAACAAAAAAACAGAAAACATGCAATTAATGAAAACCAGTGGTCTAGCAAAGAAAAAAATACTTAAAAATGCTGGTCAGGCTTACGAACGTTGTTATAATAAGAATAAGTATCTACAAAAGGTCATAGGTCCTGTGTGTTCATGTAAAATGAACTGTGCCAGAAAATTTATTAATTTGATAAATTTTATGAACTTTCTGATCGAAAACGCCAATGGATGTATTTTATTAAACATACTAAAACTAAAAAAAAATAATGAATAAATGGTATATACAGCAATAGAAAAATTTAAATTAGACGAAGGGATTACAGCTTTAAGAGGTAAGCACACCAATAGACCTCGAAAAATTAGCTCCAGCACGGAATCGAGTATTGAGAAGCACATTTCTTTATTTCCTAAAGTAAAGTCTCATTATGCAAGAAAAAGCTCAACTCGAGAATATTTGTCACAAGACCTCAACAACTCAAAAATGTATCGTTTGTACACTGAGTGATCTCCACAGCAAAATCATATTGAAGTTGCGATGGCGACAAAACGTCAATATGAAACCATTTTTAACACAAAATTTAACTACTCATTTTTGAAGCCTAAAAAAAATCAATGTTCTACATGTTTTGTATATGAGCAAGCCAGTCCATCAGAGAAAGAGTCTTAGGAAGAAAGCTATAGACGTCATTTAAATAGAAAAGAGAGAATTCGGCAAATTAAACATGAAGAAAAAATTACAATTGACTAAAACGATAGCATGATTGCTATCGTTTTTGCCGTGCAAAAAGTGTTAAGTATTCCACAATCTGTTGTAGGAATTTTCCATTATAAACGCAAGTACCCTGTGTACAATTTTACTATTTTTGACGCTCTACGTTAAAAAGGGTATTGCTACGTGTGGCATTACCAAATCGTAAAACGAGGCTGCATAGAAATTGGAAGTTTGTTGTTGCAATTCTTGAAGAGTGAACAGGAGCGAGGTGTTAACAAGATATATTTTTATTCAGATGGTTGTTATGGCCAAAATTATTACAGGTTCATTTTTGCCTTATATGCGAATGCAGCAAGAACTTTGAATTTGTCTATAACGCACATATTTTTCGAGACTGGACGTAGCTAGAATAAGGGGGACTTGATGCATGCCTGTATTAAAAAGAACATTAGAAATAAGTCTATTTACACACCTGATCAAATATATATAATATAATTCTAAACTCCAAAGTCTCGGGAGAAAAATATACTATGAAAGAATTGAAGCAGACAGATATTTTAGACATTAAAAAATTGGTAAATCCTTTGAATTGGCGTCACGATGTAGATGGGAATAGGATACACTGGTCTGATGTAATGGAAATTCATGTATCATCATCCCAACAGGACAAGGTTTTCTTTAAATATGATTTTGATGAAGCATATTCTGAATTAAATATTTCAAATTCATTTCAAACCAAATAACGTGGGCGAAAACCTAATACAGATGCTTTGATAGAAGATACTGCATTAGCACGTGCTTATCATCAATCTCTTCCTATAAGTAAGCCGTTGCATACAGATTTACTGTATTTGTGCAATAGTGCAGCGATTCCACGGTATTGCCACGCATTTTATGAATCCTTAATTTCTGTAGAAAATAGTGATGACCGCGATGATAATGATGATGCCAATGATAACACCGATTCGTTATTAATGTTTTTTCTTGGCTACTTTTTAATACTTTTACTGATTGTAATTTGTGATCTCTATGAGAACTTTGTTCCCTATAAACGTTATAATTTTAATCAATTTTTTGAGTTTTCATTAATTATTCCCTCGAAGATACCGACGACAATTTTATTTTACATAATCGGTTTTCAATGATTACGATAATATGACTACCAAAATTTTTCTATAAAATACGGATCACATGACTTTACCTTTTATGGTTATATAAAATTTTACCATAGTAAGTCGGTAACTGAACATTACAATCTCTCTCTGTAATGAAAAAAACACGTTTATTAATCCAGTAAAGCAATATTATGCCTATGATTTTTAAGAAACTTACAAGAATAATTCGGTAAGTAAACATTACTGGAATAATATTGATAAGACAGGATCGTAAGATATCAATACCCTAAAATTTGTATGAAACCATTTTCGGTAATATTTATTTTGGTGAATAATTAATTCTGTGTATATTTAATAGTTACACTTAATACTATAAACTTATCGTGTAAAAATTAGCTTATCCGTCATATAACAATGTTGTCATAATTGCCTTTTGTTGAAGAGATATACCCCAAAAACACTAAATCATTTTTCCTGTAAAATTTGATTTTTGCGATTACCGGTTTATTCCCCGGGGACGTCGGTAATAGAATGATTAAATACCTAGGACATGTATACCTATTTGGATAGACTCCAAAAGGTTAGGTAGCGTCATAAAGGATTGCAGTGTTAAAATAAAAACAAACATTGAATAACCAGTAAATGAAATATTTGATATTCAACAATTCTAACAAAAATATCGTCTAAAAATGATGCTGGTGGGGTAATACTGGTATGATGTCTTGCCCAGCCTAAATACCAGATGACAACAACACCCTACCGTCCTATTACCGACCAAGCAGTTGCAATAGTAACCCAAAATAGATTCTAGTGGGCAGTTGCTGCTGGGCTCAACATCAAACAAAATTATATGTATAATATATCCTTTGACTTGTATGCCTAGACTTTATACGCCCCCTTAATAAATAGGGCGTATTCCCACCTACATGTAGGGTCATCTCCTGGGAGTGATCCAGTTCTGAACACACTGCCACCTCATAAACTCCATTTTGTCAGATGTGTTCACCGTAATATGATCATGCCTGTTTGACTTGGTATGGCCCTAATGCGAATAACAACAATTGATTATATGAAAATATTGGAAACCTCTCCAGTTGCGGAAGATTACCGTCAATTCTTGCGAACATAGTTCTTCTCCTATTTAAATTAAATTCGTTCACAAACTGCCCTAGATGATTTGGCTCATCCATGAACCGTAACGCCCTTTGAATAATTTGTTTGTTTTGTAGCTATCCCGCAGTTCATACACCTTATTGTTTTGTAAACAGTTGACAATGTCCAAAACGTGAGCACAATCAAGTCCGTATGAATAAGCACTAGATAATCGTTTGGCAATGGAATCAGTCCGTGTAGAATAGCAATGGTCGTTAGGGAGAAAAGATAATATCACAGTTCACAAACTAGAAACAAACGCACGCGCACAGTTCAAGTTGTGAGTACAAAATGTCAAACGTAAATAAAAAAATGGCGGATGTTGTGTGTGACGTCGAGCGATTGTTGAATGTCACTGTCATGTCGTTTTGTTTCGTTGTTACAAGAAAAAAGTTATTTTAAACAATAATATTTCACAGCATTCGTTATTAATTACGTAAAATGTTTTTTTTTTAATTATGATTACGATAATGAATAATAATTGTACAGTCCGAATAACTTATTAAAACTTCGATGGAATATAATTCTTTTAGCTTTATAGGGAATGGAACGTTTATCCAAAATGGCGTGCTATCTGGATACGCGCCGGAAACGCATAACAACTATTATGTCTAAATATTTATTCTGAAGTTGTACGAAAATATAAATTGTTTTAAAATTTTTATTTCTATTTTTATTTATTTATAATCAAGTACCTAATAATGTTCATCGTACTGAGTAACTAGGCAGAAACTGGCCATGTCATTTAGATATTATGTAGTAGTTCGATATAAGCAGTGGTGGTTACATACGAGATTGAAGGTCGTGAGTTCAAACCTAAGCAGGCACATTATAATGATGAAGCTTGACTTGAAGTGAAGAGAGCAGCTTGTTTTAAGACCGAAAAGTCTGAAGACATCTGACATCCACCAATCACCACCATACGCCCATTCGTCTCGTAGAGAGAAGGCTGGTATCCCAAAGGCGGGAACGTTACAGGCTGAATTATTATTATGTAGTATTCAATATATCTACTCCTTATTGTATAAGAAGTCATTTGAATTGATACTGAATTCAAACGCTCTTCAAACACCTAAAGTTGAGACCATAATAACCATCCTAAAAATATTAATAAAACACACCTCGGAGCTATCTTACAGAAAATTCTGAACTTTCTTACAAAGTAATAGTAGTAAACGTTGATATTTAAGATCCACCCTGACATGTAAATACCCATCAACATTTAAAGCATGGCAGGAAAAATATCCCGTGCTCCCGAACCTCTAATATCGGTGCAATCGGCGGTGTTGTAAAATCAGTCACAAGTAGTAAAATGCGCAATAACCTGTGCGATATACTGTCGATATATGTTGGAGAGGCGAACGAAGGAAAAAAGGTAAAAGAAGACCGGAGTTTAACAACCAGCCGATTGTAAAGTTGGAAGCATATTAATATTATGGCTATGGAGACGCGTGCAATTCGTATCTTTAAATGTGTTCCACGAATTTACATTATGCTAGGTTCGTGTGTGTGATTCGACTTTTGTTATTGTTTCGCAGTGCGAATTTATTTGTGATGGAAATCAATCACAAACAATATAAAAATATACTTTCCATGAAAGGCTTTCAAATAAAGCTTGATTTGAAAGACCCTGAGCATAATAGCCTCTATTTCTACTCTTTTTTTTTCGGGTGGTAAAATCTTCGAATAACTTTTCCCGCTCTGGGTAGAGTGGAAAGGATTGTCAGACTTCTAGTAAGTAAAAACCCACACTGTTTTTTCAGCTGTCCTTGCATTCCGGGGTCGCGTTATCTCGTTAAAATATTTCCGCAACTTTGGCAGGCAATGGTCATTTTGGACTATATACTATTTTTTACATCTCGATTTAAAAAATTTACTTGAAAGATTCAACACTTTGTTATTAGAAGCTCCGGCCGCAATGAGCCTATACAGAAACTTTCTTCTACATTCACTAAACTTTGCTATGTTGCAATTTGCTAGTTCATCTAACAATATAGTTATACATTTATATTTTTTGATAAACTCATTCACACTCATTGTGGACACGTTACCTTTTCGTGATGGAAGACATATTGACTTGAAAAGTGTTAAACAGTGATCCTTTACGTAGAGAACTCGTACCAGACCATGTGGTTCTGTCCAGTAGACAGACCATTGCTGTTCTCTTGAAGTATATTAAATAAATATAAGCCCTGGGCTAGAAGGCCTCAGGCGCTTGTCGATACTACCATAAGGAAAGGGTAACAACAAACAGATAAAAAAATCTTTTGATCTCATAATAACTGTATTAAGTTTTACGAGGATTTCTTTACTGACACTAATGCAGGCTAATCTTAGCCCTACAGTAAAAATATTATTAGTATAAGTATCTTTTCCTCTGTATAAATAAAGTAATTTCTTCGCTAGGTCAGCGTTTATGGCTCGTAGTTTATACGCTTAAATAGATATTATTATATTACGAAACTTGAAATGTTTCCGCATCAGCAAATATGAGTATTGATGATTGCACATTCTCGCTTATTGGTAAATGTGGAGATGGCTGTAAGAATTAGATAAAACCAAGTTTATTTGGTACAACAAAAGTATAAAACAATGTAGTGTTGATGCTTTATCACCTGATATAGGGTTCTCTGTGCTATAGGTGACAGTAGTAATGAAACAAGAAGACATACAGATACAGTACTGCATCTATCACAAACTAAACTCAAGTTAGTTGCGACCAAACATTCTCTTTTCAAGACTTTGTATTATTATTGGTTCAGAGAGTACTACATATAGTGTTTTTGATATTGTCACTATGTAGGCTATGCACTATTAAGAATCTCGGTGAGAATATTTACGGCTAATTGTAACACCATGTATTTAATATGTAACACGACATGAGCATATAAAAGGAGGTTTCTGAACGACCGGTAACCACAAAATATGGCGATACAATATGCATAGTTAATTCTAGGATTGTATTCTTTAGAAAGCACGTAAGGTACTTTGATTTTCTTCTAAGTTGATGAAAAAGAAATACGCAACGATGCAAATGTGAAAAATTATATGGCTAAGAACAATACCAACACCTAAACGAAGAAAAGGAAGAACAATACGCAGTTTTGAACTGCAAAGACTTCTGATAAATTTTATTAGGGGTAGCGAGAAAGATAATGATAATAATGACATTGGTATCACTTGAAAAAAATTCAATCAAAATGAAAAACGTCATTGAAACGGCAAAGAAAATAACGCAGAAGATAATAACAAAGATTTTTATAATCAAAAAACCGTACCGAACCTGCTAAAACAAAATTAAAAAGCATAACTAACTCATACTCCTTTTACGGGCTGCAAAGATGGTGCTAACTCGAACAGGCAGCCGTTGAAGGGCTCAATATCATGGTCCCGATTGGCGCGAAATTAAAGCTACCGGTATTGTAAGATTGAATGCGTACACGGTGACTGCGAGCCGCTTGTTGCCTATAAAACATGCGAGCGAGACTCTGACAGGTACGGACGATTCAGAATGAACCGGCCTTTTTGTTTTGGTGCCAGTGACCATGGTAAAGTAGTTTTCGCATAGTTTCTTTTTTTTCTGCCTCTGTGAGGTTGGAACTTGGAACAGACAGCGGCAGCGGTCAGATTGGATGCTTTTTTGGGAGGAAAACTTGATAAATTAAATTAACTTAATTCAGAAAGAAAGGTTACATATGTGTCATTGGTCGGCTTAGACTACTATACAACGTGTAATTTAAAGGATATATACATCCCAAGTGTACAGTTTTTTTCGGATGATAGCAAACGATATGGCAAAGGTTTTGTAATCCTATGTCTACATGTATGGAACTTATAAGAAATTTCAATACATTGATACCAGAGACCGAATTTTCCAAATTAAGAAAAACATAGTGAATTATCGTATTATTGGCAAGTGACGTGGAAAGTTATTGATCCTCGTAGTGTTGTGACACGTTCGTTGTGATTGGTATTCAAGAAACATATGATACCAATAATTTGGTATCAATTCTTCGAGTCACTTATTTTAAGCTGAAACTGTGCATAGAGACTCCATACCAGATGTTGTCTTCAGCCCTTTTAGATAGATATGGGATTTCCTTTGCACGTTGTATAAAAAACTAAGCTAAAAAACTTTTTTTGCAAAAAATAAAACCGACTTCCATATCAAAACAGTACAAAGCCAAAAATAACTCTTCAAGTAATCGAATCGCAATCCACGAAATACCTACTTATTATTGAGTAGTTTCGGTAGCCATCTGTGGACTTCATCATCAGTTCCACTTCCCCAAATGGTGCTTTTCGAGAGCAACGGAACAAGTTACTATAAGAAATACCAAAAACGCTATAGGTGTGCCAATAATATTTGAAGAATTCCCTCGATTTCTCCATGATTTCATCATCAGATCCTAACGTGATGACAATCAGACCAACTAGAAAGTATACCCTTTCAAACTAAAACAGAATTTTCCAAATCGGTCCAGCCATCTTTGAGATATGAGATAACATACATAAAAATAAAATAAAAAAAGTTCAAGACGAACTGAGAACCTCCTCCTTTTTTTAAGTCGGTTATAAATGGTGAAATTGAATTTAAAAGAATTCATAATTTTTATCTACCGCTAACGTTACAGAGATTATAAGCCTGAAGTCTTGTTTCAGACTCCCTTGGGATATGTTACTCTAATTTATTTTAGCACCGTGTTTTTTTCAAACATTGTTTTGTATGCTGAACATCCAATCATAAAATAAATGCCAGATTTATTTAGTTTCTTGTTTAGTATTTATTTAATGTTTTGCTATTAAAGATTTACTCATACTCGTGTAAGTCTCGCGTTTAACATCCTTAGCAACAAGTCACGGTATACTTATAATTAAATTCTTATTTCTAATCTCACCAGATCAATAAATACTTTTATGCCACCGCGATGTAACACTGGCAGCTATTTCGTTCAGTACGAGTCTCGCTTTAAACATTTACGATCGCTTTACTAAATGAGATTTTATCAGCACGCGTTATTTTATTGCTCGTTTTTTCCAACTTTCGTCTCGAAGCCCTTACTGGTGTTTTATAGTGAAAAAGTTGGCTCGGTACGTTTTGGGGTTTTGTTTGATTGAAGATTGGTGCTGAATTTACTGTCAGGAAAGAGGACCTCAGTATTTAATGTTATTCCTTAGTTTAAACATGGTTTAAACCTATGATTTTAAAATAATTTGAAATCTTGAAACAATTAGTAATTCTCATAAAAAAAATGACTAGGTAATTGATTTAAGAGTATTGTAATTTAAGTAATAGCATTAGAAAATAATTGTATGTTAAACCATAAACATCGACAAGTAATCAATGCACATGACACTTCACAGAACCAACCAATGCCTAGCGATAATGCGGATAGCCGGACACCAATGTAATTGCAGGATTAATTCTAAATTAAATTTTAAGAACTAGACTTAAAGACTAAATTAGCTTGAAAAACGATAATCTCATTGTAGTAAGCAATCTGAAAGAGGAATCGTAAAGCAAGGGAAATAATTTGCATCCGTTCCCTCGAGCGGTAGACGCGACAACACCCGTGAAATGGCCTATAGGTGGGAGCGGTGCTACTTCAAAGAAATACGTCATAAACCCAAATTACTGCAGACAAATTAGAACGCTAATTTTATTAGCATTAAGGCCGTAAACCGCTTGGCATCAGCCGATTGCTTTATTGCTTTATAATGGGCTGGCTTAGCAGTAGCGGTTAATGTAGATGCAAGGATTTAAATCAGGTTGCCTAGAATGAGATTTGAGAGCATTAATAGTGATTGATTTTTCTTTCTGATGACGTTAAGACATTGTGGGTTGATTTATTGCTAAATAAGTCTGTGATTTCATTATTATAAGCGGATTATTCCCTTTAAGGCTGTGTTGGATGTTTTGGCAAACGCTGCATTCGTGATTGAGATCTCAATATCTTATGAATATATCTTCTATGCCTGTGGTCTTTCAGCATCTGTTTAAGCTATTATAGATTTTTCAAGGTATGATGTGTTTATCGTTTTGGTTATAAGCATGAGATTTTTTGATCAGCGTACCAATAGAGCCTCGCCCTCTATGTCATGCGCATTGATTGATAATAACGTCACGTCTATAGCAGATAGTTAAGGACACGCCTCTGTTTGGCCGTTCACAGGTGGTTATGTCACTAGTTTTACTGGGAAACTGTTTTATTTGTAATATTATGTACGTTTTCCATTAGCTAGTTCTGTAGTTGATTGAAAATCAATTTGCTATATAATATTCCCTTCGAATACAACGTTGAAAAGGTTTATACACTAAAACCTTCCTCATGAATAACTCTATCAAAGGTGGAAAGCAAATTAAAATTTGTTCAGTAGTTTTTGAGTTTATCTTGAATACAGATAGACTGACATGGTAGGAGACTTCGTTTTGTAAGGAAATAGTGCATCAATAAAATTTTCACAAAATATTGTACATGTTTATAATATATTTTGAAGCGTTAATAGCCTAATGGCTAAGGTGTAGGACTTGTGATCAAGAGGTCGCGAGTTCGAACCCCACCCATTACACTATTGCTGTGAACCCACTCCAGACACAAGCATACTTAGCTTAGTTGGAGGGGTTAACAAGATTGCTAGTAATGTGAAGTTTCACATTGTTAGTTCTCTATATAAAAAATAAAAGTAAAATATTTTTGGTAATCTAACTAACGGAAAAAAAAAATGACGGGTTGCACTCCGGGAGTGCTGGCAGAAGTAAAAACTTGAATATTAACGTTGTGCATTTTTTATATTTTTTGGAATGGTTAGGGAATCATTTTGCACGAATTGCTTTAATTATCAGTATAAAAGTACTATAATTTATGTGGTAGAATACAATATTTATTTATTGCGCTATCGTACACAAAGATGACAATTTATATTACATTAAAAAGTTTATCTCTCAAAACAGCAGGCGCAAGCATACATTTTCGCCGCGCCCTAGAAAGAGAGGGGGATACTTCCTCTCCTACGCCGCGCCGGCTGTCTACTCTCCGTCCGTCTTACGAATTTTCGATCAGGTCACGTGTCCGGACGCGAGTTTAACATTTTTTACCCATTACAAAAAAAGTGCACAACGCCGCTAAAGGTAGTTTTCACTTCAAAATTAAAAAAGAAATATATATACAACTTTTTCATTCACTCTAAGTATTTATTAGCTTTTTATTTATTCAAGAAAGTTTTTTTTTTCATAATTTCTACTCAAGTCGGTTTCTTTGAAAAACAGTTCTACGATACTTATCTCGAACAAAACTACTACTAATAATAAAACAAACAGTATTAAATTACAAAACAGTCATTAATCCATTTTATACGACTCATAATTAATAGAAAATAGACACAAGCGTCATTATTCCTTTAATTAACAACATTAACGATGAATTCCGACGACATACATATCTCAAGATCTAAAACTTTTTACTCAGAAACGACTTCTTTTTCCGTTTTATCATAATTGGGCAGTCAAGATGATATGAATTTGGCAATCAAATAAATATTAGTCCGGAATTGGGACAGGTGGAGTGCCGAAATTAGGGAATGCGGTGTGCCCTCGGAAATTGAGATATAAATGTTGTTTCTTGATTAACTGCGAGGGGTTGGCTTTGATGTTTTGAGCTGTTTGTGAATACGAATTTATGTGCTAAATTCGGGTTTTTGTTTCGGTTTGTGGTTGCAAGATTCTCGATTGCCCCTTATGTTACCTGATGGTAAGCCATGATGTAGTCGAAGATTAACCACGGTTACTAAGAAGTAACCAATACATTCACCAAAGAGAAACCTATTAGTCCAGGAATTCACTGCTTCACACCCAGTGAAAGTTTTTGCAAAAAGTTTTGTACGCATGTGTGTTCGTCTTGTAGTCCGATGATGGAACGGGCTCAGTGGAATTATATTGCATCGCACACTCCCCAACATGTAACCTAATATTCTATTGAACTGCTCTGGATCACAATTATTATCCAAGTAATCCTGGGAAGTAGTAAAAAAAATGCATCATCATTACGCACAGCTTGCCTTCACTCACCGCTGGGTATACCCAACCTCACTCCCTTTACTTGTCCCAAGCTCCACGATCTCATCCAGGGTATGCTCGCGATGGTAATAATGTCATCTGCCCATTTTGATGCCGGACGAACAACACTCCACTTTTCAGTCCTTGGTCGCCACTCAGCCCCAGCCTTACTCCATCTACCACCTCCTTTGCTAGCTGTCCTACCACACTGTAGTGTTGAGTTCCATTGTGCGATTCCTGATATCGAAGACCTTGGTTCTATCTTTGGAACGCAGTCTGGTGCCGAGCATGAAATGCTCCATAGCTCTCTATCCGATCCTGAGCCTATAAATCTTGTGTAAGCGTACATGTTTCAGCATCGTACGCTATGCCGGGCAGAAAACACAAAGAATACATGATTTAAAGACATTAATCAGGTGTTTTGGCCACTAACAGCGTTGAATGTGGAAGAGTGGGATAGGCCTCCTGCAGTGGGATATAGATGGCTATAATAACAATTTTATTTCACACACAGATTCTCTATAACATCTAATCTCTACAAGTGTGAAGTTCTAATCAGTCGCGTGCAATGTTCTCGGCATGTCGTGCGTGCAACATCGCCGTAGTGGCTGTCGATGGACAATTATTCTCACTTCACGACTTATTATTACCGTAAGATTTAAATAACTACTGAAATTGTGTGGGCGGTATCCTTTGATGAGAAAAGTTACACGTTATAAGAAGATGATTCATAGGTGAATTTGTTATGGTTGTGTCACGGATTTGGTCATATGTGACTAAAATGTCGATGCCCATTCTTTAGATTAATGTGTTATTAATTTCAGACGGCTATAATATCTTATTTTAGTTCCTGGCTTCTACTAAGTTGATTATGCTTGTCAGTATTCATTGAAAATAGTTTTGAAAGGAACTTACATGATGAAAATCGAGCGACTTCAAGCATGTAGTAGATATTTAATCTTAAGGATTTTTTTCCGGTGGGAAAATCATCGAATGACTTCTTCCGCTCTGGGTGGAGTGGAAGGAAGTGTCAGACTTCTACTGACTAAAAACCCACCCTGCTCCTTCAGCAGCCCTTAAGTTCCGGGGCCGCGGTATCTCGTTAGAACATTCCTGCAACCCCGGCAGTAATCTAAGGGAACTTAGTTTTGTAATTTGTATTCGTAATTCGTGTATCCGAGTCTACCCATATTTAAATTTTCGTTGAAATCTGTTTAATCGTTGTAGTGTGGTTACTTACCAGAATTCCAGCCAACTAGACTTTTTTATATTATAAATACGATGGTTACGATGTAACCAAGCTAGGAGATCAATGTGTATTTATTTCAGTTACTATCTTACTTCTATTCTATTTCCCTAACTTAATTTAAACTATGTTAGACGACTGTGTTACCCAGTTATTAGTTTGTAAAATAGGCAATCGCTCCATGTAAAAAAACTAATACTCAGGTAGACGCAATAGAATATTTTTAAAGAGTTCTAGCAATATGGGTAGAGTTCACATTATATACCAATCTTGTTAACCCCTCCAACTAAGCTAAATATACCTACTTGTGGCTAGAGTGGGTTCACGGCAATGGTGTAATGGATGGGATTAAAACCCGTGACCTCTCGATCACCATACCGATACCTTAACCAATAGGCTGTTGGTGCTTATTATTGTTTTTATATCCTCAGGTCAGGCCGGCGTCAACCAACTGGGAGGGGTGTTCGTCAACGGCCGCCCTCTCCCCGATGTTGTCCGCAAGAGGATCGTGGAACTGGCCATCATGGGAGTCAGGCCCTGTGACATCAGCAGACAGTTGCTTGTCTCACACGGATGCGTGTCCAAAATCCTAACCAGGTTCTACGAAACCGGGTCTATTAGACCCGGCTCTATTGGAGGAAGCAAGACTAAGGTAAGTGTTAGTATTTGCATTTTAATAGTAGAAAGTAATATGGTTATATTTTTTAGTATTAATACTGAGAAGTTGTTTTCAGTTTAATATGTTAGATAACATTGTACCTCGTCTTTATATGTTTTCCGTCATACGTACTAAAATACAGCTATAAATCCCTAAAAGATTCGTTTTCCGAGATGGCAATAACACGAATGGCACTGTATAGGATCACATACAGACAAATTCGTGTTTCCGAAGATAGACGATTATTTCCGAAACGCATACTATATTAGGACATTAGTGTTTTTTCCTTTTTTACAAAAGCTGTGCATGCACTAGCAGATGCCTTCAACACAACCCCAAAAAACTACTCCTATTTCTATGCTACGAATAAAGTACCTACTTATCGGCCTCTTTGGCAGTTCACGGATCTTTTTGATCGTGGTCTCATGGAATGCCAATCGCTCTTTTTCATGAAAGCAAGAACGTAAACCTTGTGGATAATCTTAAGAATCATTCCAAAAATCCTCTGCTTCTGGTACGGTTGTGCCAAAATCACTGTAGTCAAACATGACTGACATTAGTGCGTCTGTAGCAGAGAATTGATTAAAATGGAAATTAGATAAAACACCTAAGGTAGGTACTTATGTATATAACCTGCGGAAGCTATGCAATGAATATTCTAAGGGAAGGTTTTATTTTTATAATTTGCTTTTCAAAGACTAGTGTTGAGGTAACTTACATTGAATGATGCATGGTTTACTTTATCTGAACAATATCATATAATGAAATCACTTCCTTTCTTTAGGGATATTACCCCAGCGAGTTTTATCTTAACTTCTGTCGAGAATGTCGCAAACCCAAGTTTTCCCTGCAACTTATCCATTGGCGTCTTTGGTATATTTAAAGGTGACGCCAATCAGTAGCCATTTAAACAAGTAATTATGTATGGATCTTTTTCCTCTAGTCCCATCATCAAAATAGTATTCTTAATTTTTTGTTGTTGTTGGCACCGCCAATATGAAAAAAAAAAAATATCGACAACAATTAAAAATAATACGAATGTTACATGTTTTAGCGAACAGTTTTCATTTATTCAAGACAGTTTGTAAATGTTTTTCTCACAATTATGCGAGTGTATGACGCTTACGCATAATTGTGTCAAAAAATATCTTTAAACCTCTGTTCATGTCAATTAGAATCGGCGCAATACGTTTTCATCCTGCATCCCGTCCTGCCAATTATTTGTTGAACATGTACTTAATAAATAAACCTAAATAATATTGAAGGCAAGGAATTGCTTGTGATAGGTGACAACGCTCTCCTCTTAGTCTCTATCCGAGAAAAAATAAAACAAAGCAATTTGTGTTGAATATCAAACCCCTCTAAAGGGTAGGTACAATGAAGTTGGTGAATATAATACACAATTGTGCAAGGCTACTCGATGGCCAAATCTAAAAAAAAACGTACATAAAAAAGGTCATTAAAATCACCTTAAAATCAGAAAAAAAAGTAGTTCGTATTCAATCTTAGCATCGATATTTGGCGAATTGAGCACCAATTACAAGTAATTAGTTATTAATTATTCACTGTAGGTAATTAACAACGTAATATAAACTTTTTACTTCCTTATTGGTTGATAAAAATTGCTGTCCATGCCAACACTGCTGTCATGATGGAATCTGAAAAAAAAAATTACATAGATACATTACAACAATTTTTATTAGTTTTTTCAAATTTCAACGATTTATTATTAATTTACATAATATGTTGGCCATACAAAGCAGTGCCTCCTGAACTACCATGATTATTTCTTTTCTCAGATTCCAACAGATCTTTAGAGAATACCTGTACATCAATACTTCTCCAAATGTTACTACAACAAAAAACAAAAAACAATTGCCAAGATTCCCCAAAGTTTCCCAAATTCTTTATCTCAGCAATCGGAAGGTGGAAGGAAAAAAATGTAAATCAACAGTGCTGTCGGCTCATCTTCCGTTGATAGCGGCGAATCGAGCGGGTCACGCCGCCAATCACCAGTAATTATAAACTATAAAATTTTTAACCGGCACCGACTTTCGGCTTCTTGAGATGGCCTTTCGACACGCCCGTAAGGCGCGCGATTGGTAGGGTTAAACGTGGTTCTGTATATATGGCTTTTTACAGAAATATTTTTTAGGCTATGTTATTTAGTTAATTAAAAATGAAGTAGTAAAAAGTATGTGCCACTAGCAATGCAAAATATGGACACCAATGCTTTCTCCAAAAGCGAAAAACATTTTAATTGCCTTTTTGTGCGGCTACTAGTATCTACTTTTTAATAATAATCCGTTCAGTAAAAGTTCAAAAGTTTCGTTCTAAGATCATCTACGAAAGAAGAAGTAACGTTTTCCTATTATTCGCTAGAACCCCACAGCGAAGTCCGGTAAGCGTATTCGACATCGACCTCACTAAATTCGGTACGCCAATAAAAGAACCATTTGTTCTTCCTCAAACGGACGCCGACATCAAAAAATTGATTACAACAAAATACTCCGAAATCACCGAATACTTTTATTGACGGTGTTATGGGAACACTTAATTGACTACTAATCAAGGTGATCAAACGTCACGTACAACTCGATCCATCCTATGTATCGATTATATTCGGTATACATAGAATTATATCGATATGACAGAGAGCGAGTGAGCTCATCACTTAAAACGAAACCAATTGTGAATTATTTAAAACTTCGTTTTGTAATTATATTTTCGCGTTTCTTTAAATTATTGTATGGTTATATATTGCTGTTTCATTTATGCTGATTGAATAAATAATAGCGTGGCCTTTATATCAATGTTCTCGAAACATTCTGTGGAATTAAAAAAGAATTGCCAGTCTTTTTTAACTTTCTAAATGCAGCTAATATGTTTATTACAATACTCCAAAGTCGTATACTTTATTGTATATAAAATTGAATTCTCATCATTTTGTAAGTATATAAAATTGATTGTCCTGACTTTAACTGAGTTGTTTGAGAAAAAAAAAACACTTTCTCGACAGAGAAATCTTTTTAATCGTGTTTGATGCTAATTACATGGGAAATCACCAACATTTTTTTAACGAGTTTTACGTTTATTAGCGAAAATATTACGCATTTTGCTATTTACGGTTCGATCTCATTTTGAACGGTGCTAAGTTAGATGTGTTTGAATGTTTTAATAAATTACCCAGTAATAGATTGCAGGCTTGTCGCCACCGGATAAAATACGCGTGGGATGACACATTCCGATGTTTTATCTTTCCCACATCAAAATCAATTTTTAATTTAAAATTTAGCATTTCATTTGTTTCAGACGACATTTCATACTCGATTAAATGAATTTTATGTGTATAATTGGGTAAACATAATTTTTTACGTAAGTAAAATTATTGAATCTTCAATTTATCGTAAATATTACAAACAATTTAATTAAAATTTAAAAGGGTTTATCTTTTTATTTACAAATTGTTACTTTTGATTTTTTTTTTTTAACAAACTTCAAGATTATGCAGGCACCATTACGACAGTGCGATAACCTCAATCAATTATACACTTCATAAAAATCAAAGGTATAAACGAACAGTAACGATTGCTCTGTGAAAAATCTTTTGATTGGACAATTTGCCCAGCCTTGGGTTTTAAAAGGTTAAAATAATATCGTTTAAGGCACCTTGAAGTCTTATGACCTTGTTTAGGTAGGAACGCAATCATAATTGGTTCTTCTTTTCAAAATAAATGTAGCAACTAAAGAAAATACAATTTAGCTAAATTTATTTGTAAAAAAACTTTTTTGCAAAAAATAAAAATAACTTCTATATCAAAACACTACATAGCCAAAAATAACTTTAATTTCTGTAGTCGGTGTTATTCGTTTTGTATTTTCTTATTTTTTCCCACCCCTTCCGAAATTAAAGTTATTTTTTATATAGAAGTTTAGTAGTTTTGATATAGAAGTCGGTTTTATTTTATGCAAAAAAGGTTTTTTTTTCACGCTTTTTAGTGAGTCGGTTTGTAATTTATCTGGTTACAAAAGCCAAAATGTCAACTACTTATCACTTATCATTAAATATTGCTTTTTCCGATGCAAAGCCGTTAATTTTTGAGTTCTCTTGGTACTTCACCATCAGCTCTACTTCACCATATGCATTGTGGCGAGCATAAAGAGCTTAACATCCGTATTCAAGTAATCGAATCGCAATCCACGAATTACTTATTATGGAGTAGTTTCGGTGGCCATCTGTGGTCTTCATCATCAGTTCCACTTCCCCAAATGGTGCTTTTTGAGAGCAATATAAGAAATATCCAAAACGCTGTAGGTGTACCTATAATATTTGAAGAGTTCCCTCGATTTCTCCATGATTCCATTCTAAGATCCTAACGTGATGAAGTTCAAGATAAACTGAGAACCTCCTCCTTTTTTTTGAAGTCGGTTAAAAACGGAACATAATAGTCGTTTTTCATTTAACTGGTCCTCATGTTTTACATTTAATTTAAACATTATTTGTGTATCTATAATGTATTTACGTACGTAGATTAACTTTTCACAGTACTATATGTACAGTAAAAAGTTAATTTTAACACGAGACGCATTTTTGCACGCTACGGAAAATATTTCATCTTCCAAACCCTCAATGGTCCATATTTTCAAATACCCTAACTAAATACCAAAACCGCTTACTACTAATTTCTAAATCGCTTCAAACGCAAGCTCAATATAAAAGTCTAAACGTGAAACACATAAAAATCGTACACATTTTATAATTTGACCAATTCAAATCACTAGTGTGGGAAACCACGCTATCTTTTACAATCTTTTTCTTACAAATATTTACCGTTATTACTTTACTTACGAATAGCGAAAAACTTGGGATAAACGCTCGATTATACCGTGTGGCTATTATAAAATTACGCTACGCTTTTTCTAACTTAATTGGTGATCACTTCAGAAGCATATTTCTATAGTTTTACCGGCCGGTTGAGCTTCTATTTTTAATTAAAGTTTAAGTTGTTACGAACCGTCTAGCGTTCGTTAATGGTAACTGTTGCGGTACACGAAAGTTTTACCATCTGTAATAGCTGAGCAGGTACTAAATGGTAAACAAATGAATCGCTTTTGAGTTTAAAATATTTTATTGTCTAAACACTTAGCCGGTAGGGTTGGTTGCGTGTTACTGAGTAATATCTTGTTTTCTCTCGTCTTTTGAGAGTCTCTCAATTTTCCCATAACGCTGTATTACAATCAGAGTGTAGTCACAGGCACATTAATGTGTAGTGTTGTGTCACGGTATAAACAATCCAAATGATTGTGTTCAGGCTTATGTCGTAGGTATTACAACGAATTTCATAGCGAATTAACGGTTGAAAAGACCCCAGGACACAACACAACTTTTTAATGCAAACCCTGCTTTAACCCGACGCACACTATGATTATGTCTGCACTTTAAAAGGTGCTAACAGCCTATACAGTGTTTTCTCTCAGATCAGCTGGACAGAAAATCCGGGGTTGCAAGAATGTGACGGGGAGGCAGGAATGTTCTAATGATATACTGCAACCCTGGAACATAAGAGCAACAGGGGGTTTTTACTATTAGAAGTATGTTTACTCACTTCGGAGCGGGAGGAGACATTTGATAATTTTCCCCCGAAAAAAAAGCTAGATAAAAATACCGACCGCAATCAGTTTTAAAATAATATTTTGTTGACTAATAAATAAATATTATTACTTTATTAGACGACAAATAATAAACTAGAGCGAGCGAATACTTATAACATTTTTGAAGCTTTGCTTGGAAACGGATGTCAGGAATAAATAAAATCACAATGATTTATCTCGAGAATCAGTTTAAAAAACGAAACGGTTTCCATATTATGGTTGTTCGATATATAAATTTATTGATTTATTACGATGTGACTGTTTTTGGTTGAATCAAAACTAATTGTGGCTCATCGCACCACTAATCGTCGGATTATGATAATCCGTCATAAAACTACGGAATATATAATTTTTTTTTTGGCTGAGTATAAACCTTTCTTATATCTGGACTGAGTGAACGATAAACATGCCTAGAAAGGTTGAAATACTAAGATTACAACAAGTGGACGAGTATGCGAGAAGATATTGAGACTAGAGTAAAAAAAAGGCGGCGAAATGACAAAGTATATAGAGCACTGGAATATTTTCAGTAATTACAGTACCTAAATCTATTTTAATTGTTTGAGCGCTCATTGCCATTTAAGTGCGAAAACATATTTTTATAAAGAATAATTCAAAACTGATTCGCTGAATTCAAAGAATGCTTCCTTCATTTCACGCACACATTGTAATAAAAAGTCAAACCGTATGAACATATTTGATGCAAAGCTTACCGAGAGCGATCTGGTACTAGTACTCAGCTGAAGCCCATTGCACTGGAAACCGACTCCGACATAGTTGCGAAAATACTAGGCAGGTGATGATGCTCGTACAAATTTAAGTAAGGAGACTAACCAGATGCAGCTGCGTTTTAAATGGAGCGACTTCTGTAGCTGGGTAACACAAAACCCCTTGGCAAGAATTATGTCAGATTTTCTGGCTTCTGACTACTCGTAACGACTGTCAAAGATGTACAAATTAAAGCCGGGATCTACGGCTAAACGTGCTTACCGACGCACGGAGGAATTTTCAATTTTTCAAATTCATTTTTTTATTTAATATAGGGCTTACATATTTTTTTTCATCTTTGACAAACACAGATAATTTCTTTCTTAACATATAAATTAAGCACAGATAGAGTAAACGACGGTGACTGAGCTAGTATTAACTGTGTGACAGACACCGGAATGTCGTTATGTTAAGATGGTTTTTTTATTGTCGATAGGCTCGCATTCGACTACCATCTGACCTGATGATGTGGTCGATGGTCACTCATCATAGACAAAAACATCACAATTAGTTAAACAAATCATCAAGATTATCCTAAATGGAAAGAGGAAGCGTACCAGAAGGTTTTAAAACATTCCATAAACCACCGCTCCTTTAATCCAGCAAATAGAGATATGAAACCATTTATACGACACACACGACATTTTATAACTGCCGACATTTGTCATCTAAATCCAGATTTCACTACGGAAACGTCATAAAAACTTATAAAAGGTCAACCCTTCGAATGCGATAGGCTAACCAACTAACCAAGATATTTGCATGAAAACGTTCACATATCTCCCTATCTCCGCTTTATGAGCGCGAGTTATGGCCTTTATGATCGATGGCCAGTATTTATGGCCAAATGACCGTAATTAGTGGGGCCGAGTACCACTGGACTTTATAGCTGGGCGGCCCGCGATTGAACATAGCTTTCACACAGCATTTTAGTGTTAAGTTTCGAATTTGTATTTGTTCTGCTCGAGTATTTTTGTACATTTATAAGCGGTACGGGTTAATTGTAGTATTAGTGGAGTTTTACATTTACTGTTGTGATGTTAATTTTATTATTGGTTACTGTGTTGGGTATGAAGATGTTGATGGGCGTAGATGTTATTAATATTATTTACCCTTTAGGAATCATTTAAGCCTGTAAAATGCAAGCTCTCAAAGTTAACTGTATATTGGCTATGTTAAGCTTTGTTAAGAAAAACTACAATTTATTCGAGACGAACACTGACAGGCCAAATAGCCGAACACGGCATAAAAACAGACTTCGACTGCCACAAATAAGGCTAAAATTATTTAAGAAAAATGTATACTGCATGTCGATTATTATTTACAATCATTTACCAAATAGCTTACAAGACTTACCACTGACAATGTTTAAAAACATACTTTTCAATCTGCTATTATTTAAAAGATATTATACCGTTAAGGACTATTTAGAAGACAAATCAATAGCATCTGTAATCGGCAAGTAGTTAGTAATTGACAACACTGATTGTGAACACATTTGCACGCCATATTATGGCAGGATATGCTGAAACTAATCTACTGTAACACCTTATGTACCATATTCTAGCAAATAAATATTTTGATTGATTGATTGATATACAATAACAGCGTTTGGCTCATTGATATACAAAAATAAGTATAAATTAGCCGTTCCCACTGCTGAGACAAAGACATCTTCTCTATGAGAGGATATGGACCGTAATCCAAGACGCACGCCCTCGCAGGTTGGAGGATGTCACATGTCTTCGAAATTTTGACCCAAAAGGACATGCAGGTTTCCTCTCAATGTTTTTCTTCACCAATTTGAAAGCAGTGGTGATGATGAACAAAGTAATGTGTCTGACTAGGGTTCGACCTCACGATAACTCAAGCAATAATACAAGTATACCAGAAATGTTAATTACTAAAACGGACATGTTATATCTTCTCTATTGATCATCGTCTCAATAGGTGACTGGCACTCTCTTTCTCTCTCCTTCGACTGACTTGGAAGTCTTTAAATAGACTGCAGACCGAGGTTGGCCGTAGCTAAGCAAATCTGTTCAAGTGGAGATTTATTGATGAGTCGGCCTTGGAGTGTATATGTGGTGTTGATCCAAAAACCATGTCACACTTAATTTCCTGTCCTGCGTGTCCAGTCAACTGTTCACTGCCGGATTTAATGGAATCTTCTGACCAGGCCAAACTTATTTCCCATTTCTGGACAGACTCAATATAGCAATTTGCCATCAACACGCTAATAAGGAGACTCACTACCTAGCTATATTGTCTTACTCACACAGTCCTGCCATCATACCTCAACTCCATGACTATGGATTTTCCCAAAACATTTCAGACAATCCTTGCAACGACATCTTACTTTTAATTTTACCATATTGCATGAAATAAGCTCTCAAATCCCACAAACACAGCTAGCCTAGTGTAACTAAAACGATTGCCACACCGTATGGAAATCCGTCCGTTCGGAATAATGAATGGTGTTTGCGCAAGCTCGTACGGACAGAATTATTTGTTACCGTCACTGCTAACGTATCGGTGTTAGACGCGCGAATGTAACGGGTTCGTCACACAGTATTGAGTTGATATAGTTTAATAATAATGTATTCCGCGATGCATACGATCGTCTTTGAAGGGTTAGGTAAGTAGGTACAGTCGATAAACTTATTGAGAAGAGAACCAGAATGTAATCTTAACACACTAGCATAAGTAATTCCGACTTGAAAAAATATATACAATTAATAGCTTCTGCCCGCGACTTCGTTCGCGTGGGAGAGTTTTCCCGCGTAAATCCCGATCCCGTGGGAATTCCGGGATAAAAACTATCCTATGTCCTTCCCAAGGATATATATATATATATTCCCATTTATATATGGGAATATATAGGGACTTAGTAAGACAAGATTAGTAAGTACATGATCGTTCACCTACGCGTTGGACAGACGTGATTAAAGCGGCAACAGAGACGACCTTAGTACAAAGCTCCAGAGACGCTGAAGATTGCAGGTATTGGAGGCAAATCGCAAGGGCTGCTCTATGTATACCAAAGGCATTATCGTCAACCACGACCTGTCAAGAATTTTTCAAATTCTGTCAAGAATGCATGACTGAAAAGGACATGGTTGGACTTATAAACATGTTACCATTATACATATTTTAGTTCACCAGATTTTCATATAAAAATAAAATTTTAATATTTTTTTTTGTATGAAAATCTGGTGAACTAAAATATGACGAATTCTTAAAAGTCATAGAATAAAAGTTGTTGATTATGATGTTAGTAACATAGTCCTGAGAGGTTTCAGTGTTTTACATTTAACCCTGTATAAGCAGTTCCCTAGAAAGCTTGTATGTTTACAATACAATAATTTATAATTTTTTTGTCTGCTTTCGTTTTTGTGTGCTTTCCTTATGCCCAGATTCTGATTTTAGATTGATTTCCTTTAAGATAGAATTTTACAACACATAACTTTGACATCCAACTCTTTTTATCAATCAAAAAACAGCAATCACGAATGGAACTATGATTTATAAAGGCTGGTACATAAATTTAATTATTTACCTTGCAATACTTTACCTGCTTTCATACTTCATTACTATAACTTCTCAAGAACTCCAGATACGTGTCCAGTGTCAATCTCAGCGTAAACTCAAGGTGTGAGCCTCATTCATTGTTAATGACCAATTAGGAGGTTTGCACACTTCTGCGAACTTCGTTAACGTTTGACGTTAACTGCAATACCGTTGCCCTAATATAAGAAAGGTATGATGCGGAGGCAGCCTTTTGTTTACGCTTATTTTCTCTCGCTTGAAAGCGATTATTTTAGGCTACGGTGGATACATATAGACTTTTCAGAAGATAGCTTAACTTAATGACATTTAAAAATAACAATAAATAAAGTGATTGCCTGTAATGCACACATTGCTCATAGGATGGCAGCCCATTGCGGAATGCCTAAATTGAATGGAATTGGTTGGTCTCATTGCGTATTCTTCGTTGTCGAGCAGAAATTTATTTGAATTTATCAATCAATCAATTTATATATTTCAGGCAACTTGGCCCATACAAATAAAATACATCCTATTACAATAAATAACTACAAATAAACTAATTTATGAAGCAATGAGTTTGCTTTGCTTCGATTGTGAAAGGATAAGCTATTTTATGAAGTAATATATTAGGGTGTGATGCCAATGGGCCTTTAAAGATAAAGATTTAGGAATATCAGTACTGATAGGTTGGACATCATGATAATTATAATGATTTTTGGTTACTAATAATCATAATTATTGATATCAGGGAGTAGCGTCTAGTAGAGTATCTATAACTATATATAATCTTTCTCGTACCGATAAAAAAGACACTTAAGCACTTTTTGTTCAATAAAGGAAATCAACCCAAAAATTTTTTGTACATAAATCCCCATAGCAAACTCATATCGATTAAAAAATTGTCGTGTGTTACAAACGGACAGTGTTCACAATTATGAAAATACGAACAACATGAACCAATTAAATACAATACATCCGATCAACCCTAATATCCGGGGCTGAGACAAGAAAAAGTTTAAAATAGTAGGTTGGCTCCAAACAATAACTGGATAAAAACTTTTTTACAAAAAATGTAACCAAGTTCAAAACTTACAAAAAAGACTACAAAGCGAAAAATAACCTTAAAGATTGTTTTATTGGGCGTCTAATTCCGTTCAAAATAAGGGCTAGGTACCTACTGACATGGCTGCAGTCGGTGCCAAGTCAATGAATAGTTTGATAGACATAGTACGCCGCATTCTGAGGCACCTACTTACTCATTTATCTTCGCAGAACGATCTTGGCTGAGAAAATCGTGGATATACAATCATACATACATACCGGTCGAATACAGAACCTAATTTTTTGATAAAAATGTTCACACACACATAGACTTACGTTGATCTCAAAAAAGTGCTTGTCAGGAGCGCGTTTGCACTATACATGAAGCGTGTGTGTGTGCGTACATTTTTATTCGTTATAGGGAACTTCTGCATTTATCTATTCAGTGGTAAGGGTAGGGGCGACCCCGTTTATCTTAATAACATGTAAAAACATCAAGTGTCGCGATCGAGGGGTTAATTTTTACCTGAGTGTGGTTTGTGTTCGCTCATTTGCAGTATCTATTTGATCGGACGAGGGATTTTTTTTTCTTTATTGTTCTTACTATTTTTGTTGGTTACAGTTTATGAGCAATTTTTGGTGAATTGACAATTTTTTTTCTTTTAAGTCATCACTATCAGTCACAAGGAATTTATCCTGCGTGCGCGTGCAATTACAAATTTAAATTCACTTGCACAAATACCCAGACCCGGATCAACTATCAGTAGTTCATTCATTTGTTCCGGTGCTGAAATCATACCCTCGACACTCAGCGTAGCAGCCAATCGCTCAATCACTGCGCCAACTGTGTCTTGAAAGGAAAGGTGTTCTTGATAAATTGCAATCGCGATGCCGATGCAAATGCGAACCTTACATTATACGAGTATTTTCAGTTAGATGTATAAAGACGATGTTTATTGCAGCAAGCAATAATATTAAGCTGTTCACAAATTAAATATCTGTATCAGTTTTAAACTGAATAATATCATCACACATCATCAATAAGAACAATAATGTATTTCCATGAATTTTAAATACTTAATATTATTCGGAAATTATTGAAAAAAAAAGTAGATAGTCATCGCCTGAACGCTATGACATGCCAAACTGATATTAAGAGCATTGTCAAACAATATAACGCGGCAATATTAAATATTCAACGTTGGCAACACATTACCTGTACGTGTTTTTAATTGATCTGGCAATACCGAAGCGCGGTGTTTCGTAGATTATGTTACGTGTGTGTTTTAATTTGTGTTTTTTTATGATAATTATCGGTATTAATGTTAAACGCTGTTGATTTGATCGAAGTCTATAATTTATGTTGCATTTTAGTGTAGTGGAACCTTTTAATTACAGGAGTAAATTAAATTGATAGGAGATCTTCTTTAAATCCTTAACTTCAAATATCCTAATAAACTAGGATATTTGAAGCTAGTAAACTAGGATATTTGAAGTTTAGGATTTAAATCAATCGCTATAGGTACACTCAAGTATCGATTTTAGCGTTGCACATTTTGAATTGATTTCTAAGGGATTATTAGTTTTGAAAGTCACAAATTCTGACATGATATTTCAATGCAATTAGTTTTAAATATAGGTAGTAATAGAAGGTAATAATATTGTTTCAGCATTTCATATTTTTAAATAATTTCTTTATGCAGACCTGAGACCATAATATAATATGTATAATTATGGCTGTGTAAGCAGTACCAGTAATTGAGTATGCATCACTTTGTAATGTGTATATGGTGTCCCAAGTATGTACTTTGAAATCAAATTGCATAGAAAATATAAGTTACAATGGAATTTGGAAGTTGTTGATCATGACATAAAGTTATTCTAAAATTAATTCATTATTTCTAAGAAATCGGGTATTTCACGATATTTTATTGAACACGTAGTTTTTACTCCTGGAAAGCATAATTATTATGTTTTAGAATCATATTCCTGCTCTAGTCCCATGTTACTTAAGGCCGAAACCACATGTGTCTTTCTTCCATTCGTATCAACCACCTATTATCATTCATCATGATAAACAAATATTATAACCAATGAAAAGACGAATGTTCTTCTTTTCATTGACTACACTATCTGTCTCCAACCATAGATATAGACGTATCTGTTCTATTTAAAAGACATAACAAGATACTTCTAAAGCTTAAATAATGTGATCGATAAAAGAATTGGATGAAGATATCAAACTTTAGTTAATTCGTTTTTGATAAAGACTAAAGTTTGACATCTTATCTTACTTCATTAAAAGATACGTACGGCCCTCTTTATTATTAATGGTCACATCTTAAACCTTTTTATGTATAACTTTGCTTTTAACATTGAGTCTTTATCAACTATTGTGAAATACTTAAGAAGTTCGTAGTAAAAACTGTGAAGGAATAGGAATGTTATAAAACTTGACCAGCGGTTAACGATATTCTTGTTTTTGATCAAGTATTTTTCATCTCAAGTCACTATTCTTTTTTATTTTTATGTAAATATTACTTAACATTATAGAAAACCTGTAAGGTTCCACCTGCCGGGACATAGGTCTCATCTCCATGAGAGATCACGCAGGCCAAGTCGCTGCCCGGCAAAAAAAGTGTCATAACGTAAAAATGACTAATTAGAGATAACGAGACTTTTAAGATAGTATGTTTATATATACAAACATACTATTATTTGTAAATACATTTTCAGTTATTTAACTCCTATAATTTTTACGTTATCAATCAAATCATTATAATTTTTTTTTTTTTTTTACTAACCCTTATGGATGTTGCTTATCCGAATTAAAGATTATTTTATTTTATTTATTTATTAAAAATCTTAAAAGTCTCGTTATCTCCATTTTTATGTTATGACACTATTTTTGCCAGGCAGTGAAGTGCGGATTCAATGATATCGCACGACTTGTATATCTTTGGAATTGTAGCTCCTAAGACATGCCAGTTTCCTCACATTGTTTTCCTTCGCCGTTTTGATAACAGTGCTGTTGATGAAACTAAACAAAGTAATATGATGATCTCTCTCCTTAAATTGTTATTATTAGTATATGTCTCAGATTTTTTGTGTTTATATATATATGTATTTAGAAATGTATTGAGTATTTATTTATTTATTTAAACTTTACGTACAATGGTGTTACATGGGCGGACTTAATGCAGCAAGGCATTCTCTACCAGTCAACCTTTGGGTTAAACAAAAACACATATGTATGTGTAATATGTATGTGAGTATGTAGTTTATTACTTATTTATTGTATATAAGTAAATAGTATACCATGGACTACCCGCGTATTTATTTTCTCTTGCTGTGTCGAATCCATCCAAAGATTGTCTGTACATACCTATACCCTTTGTAACGTCCTCTGTAGTTGTTAAGTCCTTATTTAGTTCTGTTATGGTATTCAATAAAGAGTGTATCTATCTATCTATCCCTGCCTGGATTCGAACCCACGACTTAAAACTCGTAACTCATACCTGTAATTACTGGGCTGCAACTACCTACGCTATTTTTTTTAAAACATACTAAAGTGGGTAGTTAATGGAGATATTGTTAAACAAATAACCTCATGGCCCTACTACTTATATTAAGACATTATTAACTATCACGTCATCTACATATATAAACTACTATCATAAAATGCGAATAATAATGTTTGTCTCGCTTCTTTCATACTCGATAAGTAGAGCTTAAAGGCTTTACTAGATAACTTTTACACGGAAAATCGACATGCATAAACAAAATGAGTATTACGACTACATCACACGATAAGCGTGTTATATACTAAATATTTATTTGAAAAAACCCAAAGTTAAAGTCCAAACAAATCGAAACTTTTGAAGTTTTTTATTTTCTTTATTTGGCTAACCAACAACTGTTAACACTTATACATTTAAATAAATAAATAAAATGTTCTACAACTATCTTAGGTTAGTATAACAATTTCTTAAAGGTTAGCACCGCATGCCCCATTAATGTAGTAAGTAGTTGCGCCACAGACACTGTCTGTAACAAATTCCAAAAAAAAAGACTAAATTAAATCTAAATAACATTACTAATATGATAATCTTAAAAGTAACAAAAAAATTAAATTGTATTAAACAAAACGGAGAGTTATAATAATAAATTGGATTGATAAAATACTGTAAAATATAAAAAAGTTCAAACTATTTCCTAACACAGGGTTTCTCAAAAGAAAGTTTATATTTATTTAGCTTACTTCGTAAAAGCAACGATTTGACGGAGTATGAAGAATATGTCAATCGGTAGCCAGGCTCTTGGGAATTTAGTCACTATGGAGCATTTTCAGAAACGCATCGCGCGTTATACGTACGCGAATTTTATATGTACCTACAGTGCGTTTTAACTGCTATTAGGAAAAATTTAGAGCCATATTGATATGTCTTAGCTGTCAAATCGAACCATTTGGGTAGAGTGAACAAAACAAGGATTTATTTTTAGTTGCCAAAGAAGGAGAAAAAAAAGAAGGATTTATTAAATTATTAATTTACAGATATTGAACGAAACAAAATTAGTCCCCTTTCCATATTATGGTAGTCAAATGCGAACCTATCATCAAAAATAAAATAACATTTAGTTTTACCTAATAGCATTTGAAACGCATAGTATTTTCCTTCATATTTCAGGTGATTGCCTAGCTTACCGTAACCTGCCAAACGAATAGAATAATGCCATACCTATACACAAACCAGGAAAAAAGAGTTTTTATACAAAAATAAATATAAAAAATAAACAAAAGAACTAAATACTTATTTGTCAAATTCATACGAAACATAATAAACGTCAAAAACAGCTGATTATCAGAATGACAGGTCTATAAAAAAGACATTCGGAATACCTACGTAATTAGGTCTTCTGTACACAATCAGGGGTCGGATCAGAGGGCAATTTGTAACAATAATGGTGCGATTGGTCAAGCGGGTCATGGGAGCGGGAGGCACCTGTCACTGTGTCAAACTATCGCGGGTGTTATCTGTTAGGCCTTAATAACCTCACGCGGACGTACTGACAGGATACGGGAATTTGGATGTATATGATTGGATTTCGTTGATCGTTTTCTGTTTTTAAAGGGTTGTGCTATTAGTGTTTTTGTTTGTGTTTGGTGCTGTGGTTGATTAAAATGAAATCATTAAAATATTTAGGTACATATTAGACATTTTTATAATAAATTTTGCAACGTTTTAGCGGAAACTACGATTAACGATTTTACACCTACACACAAAATACCGCTTCTTTTAACATTAATTAAATAAAACCTATAAATATGTATATAACCTGTTATAATAACGTTAAGCTATCAAGCGTTAACTTATGAGACACAATTAGTAATTTATTGTTTTTTTTTTTTATTAACGGAAGGATGCACTAAATATACGTCAAAGAACAATTTGCGCTTTCCTGGAGAGTTGCGCTACTTCTGGTCGATTTTATCACTAGAAAGTTGTGACTGACGGGCTTTTTGGACTAACTTTAGTAATTGTTTACTTTTAAAGATAGATAGTAATAGATACGTAGATAGAATAAAATTGAAGTAACTACCTTCTGCCCTGGCTTCGCCCCTATGACTAGCTTTTTTCAGTGAAATAATTGTTAATTTCAGCTAAAAAAATGTTACTCTCCAACCCTTCAACTATCTCTAAATATAGAAGGACAAACAATATACAATGGATGTATGTGAATAATAGAGTTCTCATTGCAAAACAATCTTAAAATAAATATGGATATAACTAAAATTTTACACTTTCAGCAAAGAATATCACCAATAAATATAAATTGTACTTAGGCACCAAGGCATCATAGTACACCCTGTTAGAAACACAAAATTCCTAGGACTATTTTTATTGACGATAAACTATCACGACCTTGTAGCACCTATTCTAAGATATGGAGTAATATTTTGGGGTAACTCTGTGAATAAGGAATAAGCATTCTAGGCTCAAAAGAAATGCATCAGAGCAATGTGTTACCAATGTGTTTTAAAATATTAACATTGCCTTCGTTATACATTTACGAACTCTACTTATCTGTCAAATCTAATCCCAAGTTCTATAAGATTGCATTTAAAAACCAGTATAGAAAATTACGAGACAAAAAAAGGTTAGAATTAAAAATACCGTATGGGAAAACGGCGTTGGGTCAACAAAAGTATTATTTATATGGCGTCCGTAGTCTACAATAAACTACAGGATGAAATAAAAAAATTGCCATTTCTATAATTTAAAACGAAATTACGTAACTTTCATATTAGTAAATGTAACTATAGTGTCAAAGAATTTTTAGATGGTAAACTTTTGACAATCTAATCCTGACTACTTACTTTAATTGAATTTAACCTAGTTTTTATGTACTGATTTCATGTAATTTATCATTAATAATATGACTGTTATTCTGACATAATATTTAATTGCATGACCTTACTCAAAATACTGTATTGATAAAAATTAGATGTAACTAGCAATAATAAAAATATAATTTTACCTACATTTACACACCTCTTGGGGTTATAATATTGTTACGCCAGTCGCTTAGCTAAGTACGTCGAGAAACTTCAACCGACATCTAGAATGTTCGAGACACTAACGCCACCTGGCGGCGAGTAGCAGTACTGAGTATATAGAGAAAGTTCGACTGACTTCTAATACGTTCGAGACACAAACGCCATCTAGCGGCGAGAAGCTGTACTGAGTATCTAGAGTAGCTTCTGGAATATTCTTGGCAGTGTAGGTGGTGAGTCGATTTTACAAGAATGTTCTAGAACTCATAGACCAGGGTATAAATAGATCGCAGAGGAACGCAGACAACAGTCTTATTTCAAGATACGAGGCGATATAATCGAAGCTTTACAAGTGAATTTCGGTGCGATTTAAGTGTTGAGTGACAAGAATTGTACTGTGAATAACGGTGTTAATTTTTATTTGGTGTTTAATTAAGTAAAGTGTTAATTTTGGTTTAATTGGTGTAAATTATTTCTATCCCGAACCCCAGCTCGTAACAACATAGTGTACCTATCTAATATAAAATAGTATGTAACATCTTGTCGACCTGTATTATGCAAATAAATGTTTTGATTTGATTTGTTTTGCTGACTCTGTAGTATGCCACTGCACATTCTTTAACAATGATTTAAAAAAAAATCCACGCGTATCCTCTAAAATAAACTAAAACACATCACTATCAGAATTGATCGCACGGCTTTTTGCAACTTAAGTCGGATTTGCTGCGATATCATTCAGTTTATGTTACCCGTGGATTACGCTGTCAATATTATTACGCGCCTTTTAATACCGTTGAGCCTCTCCATAAAACATATTGGAAATTATTACTCGGTACGTCCACTTTATCATGCTATTGGAAATTGCTGCTTTTGTGTGGAAAAGATGTCTTATTTAGGACGGTGGTACTTAAGCCCACCTATTTAGGTGTGGAATATTCTTCTATAATAGGATAGATAGAGTAATGTATTCGGTCTCATAAGAATTCAACTGCTACTTTCGCGTTCAAGAAGGGAAAAGGCCTTTAAAGCGAATAACAAACGAGAACTTCAGCCTTCTTGTCATGCGACATACATGTTCTCTTTATTAATTACTCTTGAAAGTGCGACACATAATTTACCATGAGAAAAACATTCAACGCTCAAATCTAAGCAACATAGGCACGCGCGCCGTGCCTCCGCTGACACCGCGCCGCAACCGCTATGTCCTTGCATTTAAAATCTGTAATATCTTCGAAACTATTTATTTAAATTATATTCTGTAAAGGGCAATATTCATTTATATTAAGTGCACAATGTATTTATGGTACTTAATTGGATAAGGATTAATGCAGTATTGCTTAAAATCGCTTCGTAAAATATGCTCGTATTTCTCGTAAAAAGTAAAGGATAAAAAATGGTTGTTGTGGGTTATCTATAAGAGATAGACAGATGCCATCGAGGACTTTTTTGTTGACCTTCTTAAGGTGTACAATACTGTAGTACATTATTTTGATCTATCTCGTAGGGTTCAGCCAGCGTTTGCAAAGCAAGCGCAAAAAAAAGTGGTTATTTGCGACATCACATTAGAAACCTCAAAAATTATCAGTGTTCCTCTACTATATTATGCATATTATATACTTAAAAACCTTCCTATTGAATCACTCTTTCTATTGAAAGAAACTGCATCAAAATCCGTTCCGGAGTTTTAAAGATTTAAGCATACATAGGGACAGACACAGGGAAGCGACTTTGCTTTATACTATGTTAAGATTATCCCACCAAAAACATCCTGTAAAAAATTAGCCAAGTCTCGCCTAAGCTGCTTGTTTCTCTATAAAAAGTAATGAAATCTCTAAGCAAAGCGAAGCCAAGTCTAAGGATCTTTTCTGCGATTTCTTTATTAATATAGTTAGATTTTATGTAACCGGCCGTTGAACATACTCTATGCACTTTTAGTAGTTAATACATCGAAGTAAACGGCCAAGTCACATAAAATCTAACTATATTTATAAAGAAATCGCAGTAAAGATCCATAGACTTGGCTTCACTTTGCTTAGAGATTTCATTACTTTTTATAGAGAAACAAGCAGCTTAGGCGAGACTTGGCTAATTTTTTACATGATGTTTTTGGTGAGATTTCACTTCTTTTTGCAGAAAGCTATTTTTTACTTGATTAGTTTCTTAATTATTCAGACTCCAGTTTCATATTCATTTATAAGAAGAGGCTCGTCACATTGAATAACTTTTGTCAAGGCGCATTTCCATATCTCCCATAGTTCAGCTGAGCTCATAGGGTTCTTCATCAGATACTTCAACCTTCAATTTTTTATACACATCAATAGAAGGGACTCGTTATTCTGAATAGCTTTTGTCAAGGCGCATTTCCATATCTCCCATAGTTCAGCTGAGCTCTTAGGGTTCATCAGATACTTCAGACCTTCAATTTTTTTATTTTAAAAGAAAGGGCTAACCACGCTCAATAAACTTTGTGAACATAGCATGTTGATAATTTCAATAGTTTGGCTGGTCTGTTACGGTTTCTCCTCAGGGTCGTAAGATACTCCAGATCTTCCATGATCCTAGTTTTGATAGTTTTCCCTTCATATAGGCACTAAACCCTACCTCTACGCCAAATTTCAGCTCTCTAGGTTTATGGGAAGTACTAGTTCTATTTTGATGATCAGTGAGTCTATACAGGGTTAATTGTAAAACACCAAAAACCTCTCAGGACTATGTTACTAACATCATAATCAACAACTTTTGTTCTATGACTTTTAAAAATTCGTCATATTTTAGTTCACCAGATTTTCATATAAAAATAAAAATATTTAAATTGAACGCCCTAAACGCATGTAGCGTCTATGCAAAGCAAAAGAAAGTGATAGTATAAATTGCTTTCTTTTGCTTCGCATAGACTTCGTAATATTTAGGGCGTTCAATTTAAATATTTTTATTTTTGTATGAAAATCTGGTGAACTAAAATATGATGAATTCTTAAAAGTCATAAAACAAAAGTTGTTGATTATGATGTTAGTAACATAGTCCTGAGAGGTTTTCAGTGTTTTACATTTAACCCTGTATATGTCGAAATAGTACAACTTTGCTTTTGCATAACTTACGAAATAAACAAGCTACAAACATGAAATTTTGTGATTTAAGTGTGTGCTGGTAGCTTACTAGATAACGATAATTTCAGCGTTAAATACGCCGAAATGGCTCCAGAAAAGGATGGTACGGCAGTGTTTGCTTTGCGCTCGACTTGGCAGGGGTACTGCCATGCCCCCAGATTACTTTCGAGTACTAAAACCAATATACAAAAAACAACCAAAAGAATTTTCCCTAACTGAAAACTGGACACTTTTCCCATTGACAACGATGTTGACAAATTTTGTGATGCCCGTAAATCTTTTAATTTTATATACACCTGTACATAATGTACCTACTGTACATAAGAGCTTTTAAAATATGTTATTCATTCTTAAATAAATAATAAAACATTTGTAACCTCATCTACAAATAACTAACATGTCTCAAGGTACACATCCTCCGACATTGCAAGGACCGTGTTAAGTTAAGTACGTTATACACCGTGCAGCACTCCTCTATTTTCAAAACAAAATTTCACATCTGGCGCCATACTCCACCGAGTGGACATTCATTCACAAAGGAGATCACAACACATTAAATCGGCATAAAAACTCTAATTATCCGACCTCTTCCGTTAAAAGAGGTAAGGCACGTTAAACTGATAATTACTAAGTGCGTTTGGAATGGCCCTGTCTCGTCCGGCCTTGTCTTCCGAGAGCCTTGGAACGCACGTTACCCTCAGTAAAAGGGCTCGGCAGATCGATTCACAGTTTTTGTTTTTGCGAAGATTAAGACTGAGATTCTGGCGCTGCAGATGCTTAAAGATGAATCTTTGCCTTTTCAATATGAAGTGATATTTCATCCGGTTGGTAGGTTCTTGTAAATGTGGTTTCAATAAGACAACCAGATTTCCCGTAATTTTATTAACCTAAACAATTAACCTTACGAGTAAATTCTTGTCTGTGACAAAACTATGTTTGGTTATAAAGGATGTCAACGGCCTCCAAACTAAGCGGTGCCTGTATCTTGGAGACCAGAAATTAAACATTGTTATTACTGAATACCATAATATCGTAAATTCGATCGACACTTAAAATTCTCAAAGAAAAGGTGTCATAGAACTGTATAAAAAATGTTCAACAAAAACCTTCTTTATAAAATATGCTCCTGTATTTCCTTCCACCTTCAATTAAATTAGAAACTATAGCAAACACAGAAAGCCTTCATTAGGAATAGCCTGGATTCCTTCGCGGACCCGTCATGGATACAGCTTTTTTCCGCACAAGTATTTGAGGCATGGAACACACTACATAGAAATATGTTGATGAGCTCATTATAGGAATAACTTCACACCTACAACCTGTCTCCAGACAGAGTACATCTCGTCTTATATGGAAAGTAATGAATTATTTGAAGCAGAGATTTTTTAATTGTCTCTCTTTTTGATTGTCTCTTTGTAGCATTTACGGTGGAGAAGACGAAAGAGGGTTGGAAATGTTGAAAAGCGTTTTGGAAGTCGTAATTAATTATAAAGAAATATATTGTCAAGCTTATTTAACACTAAATTGGTTAATACATTACGGCTAGCGAGTGATTGCAATGCAATTCAATTCAATGAAGTTGAATTAATAAATTATATAGAAGAAACCTTATTTACAACGTGTAATTTAAATGGTATATACATACCAAGTGCACGGCTTCTTTGGATGATAATAAACGATATGGCAAGGGTTTTCTAATCCTATGTGTACATGTGTGGAACTTATTAGAAATTTCAATACATACACCAGATATACAACGTGTAACGGAAACCCCATATCTATCCAAAAGGACTGAAGACAACATCGGGTATGGTGTCTCTATGCAAAGTTTCAGCTCAAAATAAGTGACTCACAGAATTGACCCCAAATTATTGGTTTCATGTTTCTTGAATACCAGTAATAACAAACGTGTCACAGCACTATGAGGGTCGTCACTTTCCACCTCACGAGCCAATAACACGATAATTCTCTTCGTTCTTCTTAATTTGAAAAATTCGGTCACTGGTATCAATGTATTGAAATTTCTAATAAGCTCCACACATGTAGACATAGGATTACAAAACCCTTGCTATATCGTTTGTTATCATCCAAAGAAGCCGTGCACTCGGTATGTATATACCCTTTAAATTACACGTTGTATATACCAGAGACCGAATTTTTCAAATTAAGAAGAACGAAGAGAATTATCCTTTTATTGGCAAGTGACGTGGAAAGTGATGGCCCTCATAGTGATGTGACACGTTTGTTATTATTGGTATTCAAGAAACATACGAAATCAACAATTTGGGGTCAATTCTGTGAGTCACTTATTTTGAGCTGAAACTTTGCATAGAGACTCCATACCAGATGTTGTCTTCAGTCCTTTTGGATAGATATGGGGTTTCTGTTACACGTTGTATAATCAATGAAGCGGCAATTAGCCTAATGGCTAAGGTGAAGGCCTTGTGATTGAGAGGTCGCGGATTTGTAGCCCACCCATCACACTATTTTCGTGAATTCATTCCAGACACAAGCATATTTAGCTTAGTTGGAGGGGTTAACAAGATTGAATGTGAATTCAATCCACATGGCTAGTTCTCTTTAAAAAAAATGTTTGTCTTCATTTTGAGAAAACGGTGGTTGTTGCATTACACAGTCATACGCAGATTATAATCTATAATAATAATTATTATTATCAGTATCATAAAAAAGAGATTTTCTATTCACTAAGTATTAACCATATGTCTGCAAGGGTCATTTAGCAGGTCACACAATTGTCTATATTTTATGTAGTTTTTCATAATTTGCGTGATACGCTGTTTGCATAAATGTTGACTCATTGGCTATGGTCACCGGAAAAATCCATTCCCCTTTGTTGATTTAGCATTTTGAAGCGTGCTAAGGTGTGTTCATACATTGCTGACATGCCTGTCGTCTGCCAAGGCTACTGGCCAAATGAGCGAAGGGCAAGACAGATAATTCAATCGTTTAATATGCAAATCTATCAAAATAAGTAGGTGTTTGGCATTGGTCGGATCAATTAGAACATGTCTTCGATGTTTTACGTTTAATGCATGCAAATAATTTCAGGGCAAAGTTGCAGTAATTAGTAATTATGGCAAATCTATCTTTTTCTCGTGTTCATCAGATGGATGTCTACTATAACTGTGTGAGCTCTCTCTTCTTTAGTCTATTCCAATAAGTCTTCGACGGAACTTACACATCTTGTCTCTGCTTTACAGTGTTCTGTTTAATCCTAAAACCCCCACTTATCTTAAAGTACGATTTAAGTTCCTTCATGACACATATGCAAAATCTCTGAGGTTATCACAAAACTTAAAGCTTGCGGTACCGAGTCACGCCACCAATTTCTATGGTAAGTCGTTCGAAGCTCAAGCAGTTCCGCTTTGGAATGCTCTACCCGTGTCAGTAAGACAAGCACAAACCCTATCGTATTTCAAAAACTTAGTAAAAGATTTTTATCTCTCTCCTTAAATTGTTGTTATTATATGTATGTCTTTTTTTATATATTTATATCTATATATATACAACGTGTAACGGAAACCCCATATCTATCCAAAAGGGCTGAAGACAACATCTGGTATGGAGTCTCTATGCACAGTTTCAGCACAAAATAACTGACTCAAAGAATTGATACCAAATTATTGGTTTCATTTATTTCTTGAATACCAATCATAACAAACGTGTCACAGCACTACGAGGGTAAATAATTTTCTACGTAACTTGGCAATAACACTATAATTCTCTTCGTTCTTCTTAATTTGAAAGATTCGGTCTCTGGTATTGTGTATTGGAATTTGTAATAAGTTCTACACACGTAGACTTAGGATTACAAAACCCTTGTCATATCGTTTGTTATCATCCAAAGAAGCTATGCACTTGGGATGTATATACCCTTTAAATTACACGTTGTATATATGTTTAGGGAATGTGCACCGTGGACTACCCGCATATTTATTTTCTCTGTGTCGAATCCATCCAAAGGTTGTCTGTAAAAGATCGCTTTTAGCGATAAGATCGCCCATTGTATCACCCTTTTTAGTTGTTAAGTCCTTATTTGTTTTACTGTTATGGTGTACAGAATATATCTATCTATCTATCTAAGCTTGTACCAAAGTCTAAGATTGTCTTTATGTGTATTTGTCTTTAGGGCTATATATCAAAACCTCTACTTCTTCTCTTCTTCTTCTGGCTTTGTATCGAATAAAGTCTCATCATCTACTTTGCCTTGCCCTACTATGTTGGGGTTGCCTTCCAATCTACTGGATGCAGCTGAGTATTAAGGTTTTACATGGAGCGACTGCCTTACTAACCTTCACAATACAGTGGCTGGGTACAGTGGCTGGCTATACCCTTTGGTAAGACCAGTGTTCGATTTTCTGGCTTCTGACTACCCGTAACGGTGGTCAAAGATGTACACATTTCTGCAACGGCCAACGGCTTAACGTGACTTTAGATGCTAACCCATCCACAAACCAACTTTGGCAAGCGTAGTTTAACCTCGAAAATCAACCCGTGCGGCTGTTATTAGTCAGCCATGAGCTCCTCAAACTTACTATTAGGCATAAAACCATTGGAGCTACAAGACTATACTTAAAGCTGATGCATGTCATTACAACGAACAACATGAACACAAGCATTAATTATTCGCAATCAAACTCAACGAAAAACCTCGCCTAATGATATATAGATTACTTTAATACTATCTCTTGATAGCTTCCGTAAACCATATAATTACACCGTAGTTCCTGATAGGATGCAAGCCTAATGAGCACAACGTTGACCCATTTATAACACGAGAAAAAAGGCACATGTCAACTCCTAGACACCTGCAGTTAATGCATCCTTGGAATTAATATCGAATCAATCTACCATTAAGGTATTAAAGCAACGGGTCTCACGCCCTGCGGAATTATCTTTCACCCCATCAAATGTGGAAAGTCTAATAGAAATCCGTAGTACGTAATAAGAAAGGCTAATCGCACGCGTAGACAGTTAGCGCGTTGCGGCATCGTGCAAAAACATATATTGGATGTGTCAGGCATGATTGATGCGCCGGACTGGGCAAAAAGTTGTGTTGAACGGAACGGGCCGTGACGTTACGGGGAATGTGAAGCGGTTATGTACGTTCGTTTGATCGTGAGGTACAGTTTATGGTTTGATATCGAGCTTAGATAGTCGTAGGCTGCTTCAGTTTATATTAGATTTGATGTGTAGCTGTGAGTTTCGATTATTTAGAGAATTCACTGTCTTCATTTTTTTTATTTTAATTCGTTGCGATTAGGTACGTTGTGAACCTCTGGTTAGATTTACTTCCTAAGCAACCGATGATTACTGTAGATTTCATATATAAAATGATAATGAAATATGAGTTCTGTTCATGACGTACAGTACCTACAATCACAAAATAATTCTAAACAAATCACTTTTCAAGCAGTTGCTGGCCTGAAATCAGTTTTTAAACCAGAACTGAGGCATTTTGATTTATATCTACTGTTGTTTTTGTATTGCATATATAACAGATATTGAACACCATCCTTATAATAAACCGCCTACTTCAGAAACTACCTTTAGAAGTATTTACTTTTTGGGTCATAAAAATAATGACGTGAATATACTTGAACCGTGGCAACTTTAGTCAAGCTACAATTTTAGACAGAATTCAGGCCATTGAAAAAAAAAATGAAACGCGGTCTATAGACCGCGTTTTATTTTTTCTGCATCCACAGAGTATTCTCTGTGGATGCAGAAAAGCGAGATTTCAACCTTCACATCACCTACCTACCTATTTAAGAAAACGTTCTTTCATTAAATATATACCTTAGGAAGGAGGGTACTAGCAGTGTGAAACCATCGTTCATCGTCAGTACCTAGTATTTTGTAATGAACTAGGGTATCATCGATTTTTTCTTGGAAACCAGAAGCTGTGTAATTGGATGTCGTGCATCGCTGGGTGCTTGTCAATCAAATATTCTCGTTTTGCCGGTTGGTACTGTCTCGTGGGAAGGCAGCGCCATCTACTGGCGCCAACTGAATTTAAAAACTTTTATAGCATCGTAAATTGACTGCTTAAATAGATTCAAAGCTCGATTATTTGATTGAACTAACCAATTTATATCGGTAGGCATTCAAAACATTTACATCTTTTTGAGCTTTGGGATACTTGGAAGCGGTGACTGTATAAGTTTGTGCTGAAAAACAATGACAAAATAGAATAAAAACTTTTTAACAAAATATTAAATCAACTTCCAAAAATCACTACATAGTGAAAAATAACATTAATTTCGGTAGTCGGTGTCTTTGGTTTTGTATTGTCGTTTTTATTTCTCACTTTTTAGTGGGTCGGTTTATAATTTATCTAGTTACAAAAGCCTAAATGTCAACTAGTTACCACCTTTTACAAAATATTGCATTTTAGATTAATTTTTATTTATTTATTTACTTGTCGAATCTCGAATCGACGGCGCGTCATGTTCCGCGCTTCCCTAAAAGAGCTATCAGCCAGCACCAATGTCGATCCTGATAGAACTACTGCACGGGGTTACGGGAATATTCTAACGAGAAACCGCAACCCGAAACGCAAGTGTTAGACTCCTACTAACTGAAAACCAACCCTGCTCTTTAAGTTGTTTAAAGAACAGGGTTGGTTTTCAGTTAGTAGGAGTCTAACACTCCACTTCCGTTCCACCTAGAGTGGGAGGAGTCGTTTAATGTATATTCTTCCGAAAAAAATCAACGAGTAATTTCAAATGATTCTACTATAGGTAGATAAACAATTTGCCAAAAAAGACATGGGAACAGATTTCGGAGTACGATGCTATAAGTAAAAGTTAATGGCAGCCTTTTAAAAAAGAATAGTGATTTCCTTAATATATTTTGACAGGAGCATTAGAAACGCATCCGCTATAATTGCATAGTGCAACCGGCAATTTATACCAACACCTTTATAATTGCGGTCATAGAAACCGACCTAGTGCAATATTTTTTATGTTAACATACCATGGTATTCAGCAGTGCTAATTCACTGTGAGAATAGAATTTAAATTAATATGAGTTCCAAAGAGTTTGAGGTGAACCTCAAACTCTTTGGAACTAGTCTTTCACGATGAGGTGAAAAATATTTAACGTCTCAAAAATATGTTACATTATTATTATTGGTTGAGGCTCTAGATAGATCCCACTCTAGGATTCTTTGTGCTGTCGGATCTAGGCTCTCCGTTCCGTTAGCAAAATGAGCTTACTTTATTAGTAATCTACGCTATTATTTTGCGGTGGGAATATTATCTTATGACTTCTCCCGCTCAAGGTGGAAGGGAAGGGAGTGTGAAAGTTCTACTGACTAAAAACCCACCCTGTAGGTACCTTCAATTGCCCTTACGTTCCGAGGCCGCGGTATCTCGTTAGAACATTTCCTCAACCCCGGCAAATATACGCTACATACGAGATGTTTATAGATTACCCTGACTGACTTCAGTCACCTACAAAACCTTACGTTTTGAAATAGAATTGAAAATTTAATGCATGTTGATAAAAAACTTTAACTGAGTATTATTTACTAGTGCATTCAGATGCACTGACCACTCAATAGGTTATCGATTATGCATCTAATGGCGTAATAATCGGTTACCATCTAAAATTGACGCCTTGCGTTCACCGATTCCTCGCCACACCTCTACTCCATACCCTACTATTTACCCATTAACTTTGACAGCCTACTTATAAGTCCTATAATTATTTTTTTAAAACCACATGCGTGGAGGTGGTTTTAAAAAAGTTTATATAATGGATTTTCGGTGGGTCGAATTTAGATAATTGTCGGAATATTGATTCGATTTCAACAGATGTGTAGATCGTGAGGTGTTGAGGAAATTGGCGCTATTAAGTTAAAAAATCGGTAGTCATCTTGATTGTACGAATATATTGACTCTAGTGTAAAATGGGACAGATAACTGCTAAGCTTATAAGAATGTCAATTTAGAAGTGGCCTGTTGCAGCATTGGCAACCGCTACGGTAAATAAAGTATGCATGTCACATTCAAAGATTATTAGGTACAATTTTCTATATTGGTAATTTGGTTATTACCAAATTACCAATACAGAAGTCGCGTTTGACCACCATCTCACCTGATGGTAAGTGATGATATGGTCGAAGATGGAGTACGCTTGCCTAGAAGTAACCTATTCACTCTTGATTAAAAGACCCCCAGGTTATGGCTATCGGGAAACACAGACTCTTGTATGTAATTCCACTCATATCAGGGTTTTACTAAAAGTAAAGCCCTGATATCTGAAGTCTACGCTGAAAGAGTGGATTTTCATGCTAAATGATTATTACGTTTGCAAAGTTCTGAACTAGTAAAATGTATATTATGCTATTTATATTGTACTTACCAGTAGGTATGTAAAAATCGTCTCCAGTATCCTCGGAACACCCTGCCAAAGTTTCATCACAGTCTACTTGATCTTTTAAAAACGCATACAGGATTTTGGTCATTTATATAGAAAAAGGTAAAAATACCTAACACTTATATACGTCTGCGATAAAAATTTTACTCGCATAATCCTTGTCAATAATTTAGTATAGGTACTATGGAAAGCTATGAAGAATGACCTATGGTTTTAAGCTTAGAATACAGTAAGGTTTTAAGCATTTAGCATCAAAAGAATTATTTCCGTATATTTAAGAAGATAAATGAGACAATACCTATTTTCGACTGATTGAGTTTTGATTGCGATCAATTCGAAACTCAATCAATCGAAATGATGTCAAGAATTATCTATATTCTTAACTAGCTTTTGCCCGCGACTTCGTCCGCGTGGAATAGTTACTTTGGGCTCTACGTTAAATTTAACCCCAATTTTGAAGCATTCTTCATTGGCGCTCCGCTCCTTTTGGCTTTAGCGTAATGATATATTGACTATTTAATTTAAAAATATTATTTTTATTAAAATATACTGATGATGACTATTTAATTAAAAAATATTTTTTCAATTCGAACCAGTAGTTCCTGAGATTATCGCGTTCAAACAAACAAACAAACTCTTCAGCCTTATGTTATTAGTATAGATAGCTGTTGCCCGCGACTTCGTCCACGTTTCCGTCGTTTTTCGTAAAAAAAAGTAGCCTATGTCCTTCCTGGTTGGCATGGTTCAGTGATTTTGATGTAACAGACAGATTAACTTTCGTAATTTAGTAGGGAAATATAATATGTCAATCTATAATACTTTTGAAAAATATCGCAATACGGAACCTCACAATATTATTGTTAATAGCTGTGCCCGCGACTCCGTCAGCGTGTAACTCCTTGTGTGTTATTAAGTTAATGTATTGGTAATATTGTTTAGATCACGTTCACATGAGACTTAAGTACCTAAAGAACGAAATTTTATACCTTCGCCCGCTAGACGCGTCGAGCGCGGCGACCGATTCTCAAAAATAATCCTTATAGCATGATTCAGTATTCACGCGCGATGGCTTATTATTAGCGTATTTCATGTATAACTTTAGTGTTTCTATACCGATTTATATGATTCTTTTTTATGGAATAGTTAATAATGTTAACTTTTTCAATTAGGGGTGACTGAGAGTGTTATAAACGTAAGAGTAGACAAATATTATAATCAGAAATCTTCGAACTGCTAAGCTACCGGGAGTTACACGTGTTATTGTGAGTCAACCATAAAATATAGACATATGCTGTCGTGGGATATTTTTATATAATCTTAAGGAGAACATTTCCGTCATAAATGATTTCTGTGTAGCTTTAACCATTAAGGTTGCACACGCAACGGAAGCTTAAAAAATGGAGTAACTTCTCCCGTTTTCCCAACATTTCCCTTCACTGCTCTGCTCCTATTGATTGTAGCGTGATGAAAAGTATACTATAACCAGCTCAGGAGTATGAAAAATAATTGTACCAAGTTTCGTTAAAATCCGTCGAGTAGTTTTTGTTTCTATAACGGTTATACAGACAGACAGACAGACAGACAGACAGACAGACAGACAAAAATTTTACGGATTGCATTTTTGGCATCAGTATCGATCCCTAATCACCCCCTGATAGTTATTTTGGAAATATATTTCATGTACAGAATTGACCTCTCTACAGATTTATTATAAGTATAGATAGATAGATAATGGCTGTCACTGAGTCGAGATTGATCGGAATATATGGTAGTATAGATGCCATCATCAGAAATTAAGAAAACTATCTCTCTAGAATAGTTACATCACGCAACGAACTAAAGAAAAAGCATTTCACTACATATATCTTCCAGGACGTATCGTAACCGTGATGAACACAGCGTTTAATGGCGTTCCAATGATCTACACTTCGTGTAGTCATACTTACGCTTATCCGTAACAAAGTACCGATAGAGTTGTAATGATACTTTGAGGTACATAGTGGAGCATGACGTTGATTGTAGTAGTGCAGCTCACAAAGAAGGTTGTATACCTAGCACCTTTTTACACCCTACGAGTTTGGTGGTTGGTGACAATGATTTCTTTTAGAATAGCTTTTCTGTGATTTAGGTAAAGCGACCCGTAAAATATAAATAACTATACATATACAACGTGTAATTTAAAGGGTATACAGATACCAAGTGCACGGATTTTTTAGATGATAACAAACGATATGGCAAGGGTTTCGTAATCCTATGTCTACATGTGTGGAACTTATTACAAATTTCAATACATTGATACCAGAGACCAAAATTTTCAAATAAAGAAGAACGAACAGAATTATCATGTTATTGGCAAGTGACGTGAAAGTTATTGACCCTTGTAGTGCTGTGACACGTTTGTTATGATTGGTATTCAAGAAACATATGAAACCGATAATTTGGTATCAGTTCTTTGAGTCACTTATTTTTAACTGAAACTGTGCATAGAGACTCCATACCAGATGTTGTCTTCAGCCCTTTTGGATAGATATGGGGTTTCCGTTACACGTTGTATACATAATATAACTATATAATTTTTCTCCTTATATGGGTACAAATTATTAAGTCGATAGAAACATTGCCAGTTTAAAATAAATTAAGATGATAAACAGAATATACCTAGTTTATTGTACACTATTAATTTCAACACACCAGTTTGACAATATTGCTTAAGCTATGGTTACATGGTATGGTCTTATCGCTGATAGCGATATTTTCCAGTCAAACAATAGATGGACTTTTCGAACTTAAAAAGGAGGGGGGGATAGGAAGTGTACTTCAAATACCTAACAGTTTTATCTATTTATTACTGAGAGCAAAGAGTAAAAACATCCATATTTATTAATGTTTTTACTCTTAAATTAAATATAACTGCTATTACTGTGTGTATGATACATATAGGTAGAACACGATTAAATTTGTGAAAGCATAGCAATGCATAACATCCACTTTTAACGAAAAAAAGTTTTTCTCAATTGCGTCTGACTTGACTGGAACGCCATCGTAGTCAGATCATAACATCCTGAAATAGAATTTGCTGTAAGATTATTAAACATAATTACATTTTGTACTGCTTTTAATTTTTCATCCAAATTTACATATAATATACAACATTTTTATTAGTATTTATTCCTTTTCAAATACAAATCTCTCTTTCCAGTTAATCCTTCATGGCAGAAAATCGCGATCACCATTCTTCTGAATTCTGTGGTAATAATCAACATGAACGTCAAGTTAAATACATATAAAAACTATTTATTATAAACTAAACAACAAAACTACTAAACTATAGGTATATAACACCCACGTGCCCAAGTCGAATGCCGAAAGTATTCTGAAAGTGTTCCAACGTATAGGTACTTAGAATTACTTAGTTATTGAAAATAGAAGAACACTGTGTTTCAAAGAGAACTAAGAGAAAACTCTTTGTTATTTCACATTTTATCGAATATTTTCAAATGACTTCTCCTCCTCTGGGTGGAACGCAAGACAGTATTAGAATTTAACTGACTAAAATCCCACCCTGTTTCTTCAATTTTCCTTGTGTTCCGGGGCAATCTAATCAAACCACGCTTAAAAGTTTCATAAAAAAACATTTGACGGATGAAACCCATTTCAACACAAAACTGAAGAAGCAATACCAAATTCATGTCCAGCCTTATCTACCATATCATCGACATTATTAGTGTAGGAATTTTCATTACAACACAGAAGTAGTCTACTCAAATAATAATAATAGAGTATATCAGTATTAAAATGAAAGTTCGTGCGAACTACCACGTGTGGCCAGTAATGACTTAGCTTAGCCCGTTGGCTTTGCTCATTAGTCGGTTAGAGTGTCGATATATCAGATTCGATTCGAGTAAAGGGGGTCCTCTATCGATTTAATCTTCGCAGTGGCGTGAGAGGTAGCGAGATTATTAAACGATGGCTTATCGGTTATTTTTCTATTGTTTTTGTAGGCGGAAAATGATTGCTACGGTTTTTGGTTTAGTTGGAAAATGAAGAAGAACCATTTGAAAACAAAAGGTTTACGAAACCATTTTGTTTTCAAATGGTTCTAGCACAACTCCTTTTTTCTGTCTTTGCTAACAGCAATAGTTAAGACTCGTGTTATTATTACAATCTTAACACTCAGCAGAATCAGCTGATATAAGTTAATATTTGGATATAAAACTGTTGTCTACTCACCGAACTTTTACAGTGTGAAAAATAACCCAGTGGTGTGTGTGTGAAACGTGTCCCTATTATGGGATTGGGCTTGAAAAGATTTAATCATCCTCATCACTCACTTTCTCCGCCCATTGCTGGACATGAGCTTATGTTTTCTTGGATTCTACAGGCAATAGGAACAAAGGCGTTTGTAGAACTTCAACGATTCAGTAACTTAAATCAAAAGCTTCTATAAGAGCCCTCGTTTCTACCGCCCAGCCTGCTATTACACCAGCAATTTCCTCCTTCCCAAAACACAACCAAGTTTCCATAACGAAATGACGTGTGACAAAAACAGTTACTTTCACACTATAAGCTGCAGATAAATAAATGATGGCATTTCTGCGTAGTGGTGCTCCGGTCGCGCATCATCAGCTGAGCAGTTATTATATCGTCATTATCGAAGCTCGCTTCTTCGACTGCAATGCAATCTACTGCTTTTGCCATATCTGTTATACTGTAGTTCCGTTTCGTTTCGTATTTTTACTGTTTTTCTGTTTGGGTGGGGAAATTATGTTTGTGCGGCTGTATTTTAAGTGTATGGCTTACGTTAGGGCGATATGTATAATCTTAACACTCTAGCGTTTCGAAATATATTTCAATTTGGCTGTTAAAGCTGTGTTATTGGTTACAGTGTCTAATTTTGTGTATTCAGAGTCCTAGAGAGATTTTTTAATGTTGATAGGCTCACGCTTGACCCTCACCTCACCTCATGGTAAGGGATGATGTGGTCAAAGATGAAGCACGCTTGCCTAGAAGTAACCTATTCACTCTTGACTTAAGGACTCCCAGACTCCCATAGCTATCAGGAAACACAGACTCCGGCAGGGAATTCCACTCCTTAGCTGTACGCAAAATGAAACTATACATATATAAAATAATCGTCTTCGTCTTTGAAGCATCGATACCTAAGACAATATGAACCCAAAATAGATTGCTTCTAAAGCCGAGAAGCAAACATTTGCTTACTTTTGTATTTGATGTAATTTAACTGAAAACTTCTTCTAGAAAATCAAACTACAATCACAAATCTTCTATCCTTATTAAACTAAGTGTAATAACAGTGACTTTCTTTCACAGCAAGTGGCAACCCCGACTGTGGTCAAAAAGATCCTGAGACTGAAACAAGAGAACCCTGGCATGTTCGCGTGGGAGATCCGCGAGAGACTGCTCAGCGCAAGAGTGTGTGAGCCGCATTCCATACCTTCAGTGTCCAGTGTTAATAGGATCCTGAGGAACAGTGGGCTGGCATGGAGCGATGATGATACGAGGAGTGCACATGGTAAGGATTAGTCATTTATTCTTCTTCATCTATACTACAGTTAGTCATGTTCAAACGTAGCTGTAATATGTAGTTGGATATTCTGCATTCGATCGAAAAAATGTTTGCATGGACAACGAGTTGAATGAAAATATCTCAGTTACAGTAGAATAGCGTCTAGTCAAGTACATTATTCCATGTTGTAGCAGGTCTGATAATGCATAGCGAAACCTATTAATTGTTTTCTAATAAATCATTAAGTATTTACTAAACACGACTGGGTCGTTCTGCTGCTGCTGGACGTTGTTCTTGCTTCTGATTTCTGACACGGAAATCAGAAGCAAGAACAACGTCTTTCCGAGGCACGGAGTTATCAAACCACAAATTTTCAAGCACGAGGCTGCTACTGTGAAGTTTTGAATATAAAACCCAACAACCTAATTCCTCGCAGTCAAGAATCATAGGTTGACGACCACTAGACCAATCAGGCTGGTTGGGAAGTCAACAGACTTTATTATAGTCATAATGTCAAACTCATACGACTTTACTTACATAATAAAGTTAAGATGTTTTTTTGGCTGCCCTATTTCTCGGTTGGCATTTCCCATCAAAAACGCATAACTAACACACCTTCACTTTAATAACCCTTAACAAGATCATCATCAAAACTTGACGAGCTGGCACATCATCAAAAAACTCTTGATGCTTTTAACACCTCTTCTTCACCTAAAAATGTCGTTATTCAAACATCAAAATCAAATAAAGAACGTGAATGGAGCGAGTCAAACATGAAATTCAAATAAAAAACGTTAAATAGACAACATTAAAAATAAACGGACTTTACTAATTAATGGCAGATAGGCGTAGATTCTCGACGCTCTACAGACAGGTGTAAGGAAGTCTCTAGCAATATAAAATGTTATTTTTTTATTTAATTGCTCTTATATCTTGGGTGGACATATTTAAAACACATTAAATCCGGTGCGTGTATGCGTAGGAGCATTCTCTGAGACATTGTTGAGTTATGTTGGTCATTTAACAAAGATCTAGATAGATATATATAGATAGATATATTCTTTATTGTACACCATAACAGTAAAATAAAATTATGGACTTAACAATTAAAAAGGGTGATACAAGGGGCGGTCTTATCGCTAAAAGCGATCTTTTACAGACAACCTTTGGATGGATTTGACTCAGAAGGAGAAAATAAATACGCGGGTAGTAGTAGTAGTAGCTAGTTGTTTTAAAGGAAAAATAAAATACTGATTTATGTTGGCGTAACCTTGTTAGCATATTGTACATGTAAAGCGCTTAAATCACCGGAAATCTAGAACCATATTAGGTAAAAGCGAAAGTCACGTTCTCTGTTAATATCCGTCCCATTCGTCTTTCTGTTGACTTACGATTCAACTTTATGTTAATTAATGATCAACATTATAAGGCTATTTTGCATGAAATGATGACTTATCAAAAGAGTTTTAATTAGGGCTTACTGGCAAGTTATATCTTCTTCCTTTCTTAATATCAATTTTTATTTAAAGTGACGTTTTGTTTTTACAGAACCGTACCCTCAACCAGATTTACCGCCAAACATGATGGAATACATGTCGATGAAGAACTCTTTGCCCTCTTCTGCGATACCATCACAACAGAGTTCTCACTACTTCTCCCACTCTGCAGTGAGAGTCCCTCCACCGCAACACACGGACCCAAGCCAGATGTACGACCGGAGACTTGCAACATCCTGGCTCCTAGCCAATCAAGTCCAAGCACAAGGCCTCCTCAAACCTTACCCAATCAACCCCTGGCAAAGGATAATGTTGCCATACCACGACTCTAAAAACTTCTCTCCATACGCTCTAAACTTACACAACGATCTCCTCAATCGAATAAACCCAGATGAGGTAAAGTCAGAACATTCGAATTCAGAACACATCTCTGTTGAAGCGAGCGACGATAGTACGGACAGGCCCGACGCTGAAGAAGACCAGAAGTCGCATGAAAAGGAAAAAAAGAAGAATCCGTATTCCATAGAAGAGCTTTTGAAAAAGCCAGATAAAATGGTCAATGTAAGTCCCATTGGATTCCAGAATTTTTTGCGACAGCCTATTGGCAGTATGATAGAAAGTAGCCAGGATTTAAGCAATAGAAGTTCGCCAGCCAGCTTTTGTTCAGTTCAGAGTGGAGTTTCAAATGACTGCTTTTCAGAATCTGCCAGCTCGGAAATTAAGGCGGGAAATTGATTTGTTTTGTAGCAGCGGTAAATATTTATGTCATACCTGACTTTAATGTACGAAATTAATATCCAGTTCATATTATAAAGAAAGTATTCTTTTCAAACTGTAATGAAAGGCAATAATTAGCTCCCATAGTCCCATTGAATTCTTATTGTAAAGTCAGCGTGAAAAAGTATCTATTGTCAAAAGTTTAATTAAGTCCAGTTCTTGTAAAAAGTCTTGTAAAAATTCATTTGTTATTATAGATACGTATATAGGTTAAACTATGACAAGATTGATACTAGGATAAACTATAAGTACTGCTAGCTGGAATCAATTTTGTACAAACTATCCTATAAGTACCACAATGCCATCTATCGCGAGAAACTTAACTGCGTGGCTTTATTTTGTTTTTGTGTACAAAGAGTATATCATAATAATTGTAAATAACTATAGTTAATGCCATATTATTCAATCATATATATTTTCAGTAACGTGTCCATATTATCTAGTAAATAGAGTATTAGTTAAGTTCCCATACAATGTAAAAAATAACGTTGTAATAAATTATTCAAAGTTAAAAATTAAACAAATAGATATTATAAGTAACTGTATTATAAGATTTAGGTGATTGTATCTCCATACATTTTATTGTAAAGAAACAATAGGCAATATTGAAGCACTAATCATTTGGCAATAATTTCATTGCGCGTACGCCTAATAAATAGTATGTATATTGAGGGATGTGATACGTGATTTCGAAAATGAAGCACCGAAGAACACGTCCCCGTAAGTTCACGAATACGAAACACTCAGCAACGAATGCACGCTACCACGAAAAACCTAACGCCGTAGCCATGGGATCTCGAATAAGTAAACCTAAATAAAAAAATAGCAAAAGCAATGTTTGATTGTTAAATTAATAAAGACATTTTACGAAGACTTCGAGATTTAGTTATTCGATATTGCATGGCTACGGTGTTCAGTTTTTCTTGGTTGTGTGTATTCGTTGTTGTTTCGAATAGGTGAGATTAGAGATTTAGTTATTCGAGATCCCATGGCTACGGCATTAGGTTTTTCGTGGTAGCGTGCATTCGTTGCTAAGTGTTTCGTATTCGTGAACTTACGGGGACGTGCTCTTCGGTGCTTCATTTTCGAAATCACGTATCACACCCGTATATTGAGGTGTAAAAGGCAGGAGTGAATAGATTATTTCTAAGTAAACATGCTTCTTCGTCAACAACATCATCACTTGCTTAGCTTACCATTTTTTTCCGAGTGAGAAAATCATCGAATGACTTCTCCCGCTCTGGGTGGAGCGGAAGGGAGTGTCAGACTTCAACTGACTAAAACCCACCATGTTTCTTCAGCTGCCCTTAAGTATCTCGTTAGCACATTCCCGCAATTCCGACAGGCAATGGCCCTATGTAATATAATGTATATTTTTCATAACGAAGGAATAAAGGTATGGACAATCACCTTTACACCCAATAATTACGTAACTAATTATATTTATAATTCTGTGATATTGTAGGAAATATGTGTAAATTAGTTCAATAATCCTTTTTGAAAATAATCATTCCTTTATGTTAGAACTTTAGTATTATACATAGTTATTTTATTGTAGGTATAGTTTATAAATAGTCTTATCTGTATATAATGTAATCACAGTAGTTGTTTATTTATGAAATGGCACAATAAACCAAATACAAATTAGTCGTTTTTCTCGTTATTTTACCACCCATTATCACCATCTTTAGAGGAATAGATAAATACCGAGCTACCTACTATGAGTACGCAACAAACGCTCAGATAATAGGTACCTACTACCTGAGATACTACTTAAGAATTATTTCTCACTGATCTAGCGATGGCAAAGCGTAGGATGGTTTCAAATTATATTTTAAAATGAATATCTAGTTATTCGCCGATGAAAAATGATTCCTTTGCACTTCGCCGTATTAATTGAACGATTAGTGCAATATCGTAAAACACACGATGTTTAATGCGTTTGAACGTTTTTTCCTTTAAAACAAATAGGTAATGACTTATGCGCTCAAGATCTGACAAGCGTCTAAGTGAAGTGCAGTCGATAGACCGCACTTGAACGGAACGCAGTATGATGTGTGGTGACTTCAGAGAGTACATATTACCTCAATGAGTGTAGGTAGGTAGTACGTGCTGAGCATGAGGTTTGACTCTCAGTTCGAGAGAATTTTTGTTTTATTTATTACTAGCGACCCGCCACGACTTCGCATGGTTGCAATGTACTAAAAATATGCATTTATTATACATATTAACCTTCCTCTTGAATTACTCTATCTGTTGCTGAAAAATGCATTAAAATGCGTTGCGGCGTTTAAAAGATCTAAGCGTACAGACAGCGAGAGCGACTTTGCTTTATACCTACTATGTAAAGATACGCGCCCAAGAGAAGCAATGGTTACGGGCCCGACTTGCGAGTTGCAGGTCATGGGTTTGTCAAACCTCGTCAGGCTTATTATTTTTCAATACACTTCCTCGAAAACTGGCTCTTATCGCACTACGATTAGGTTCAACATGCAATGTATTTCACACTCGTGGATTTTTTTCATTTTTCACACACGAGGGTTTTGTCATTCCAGATTTTGCCACAGATAACATAAACAACTATTCAATTCCCTATATTCTCGGCGGTGATTGCTTTTTTTTTCACAGCAAAGAGGCGCATGTTTTTAAGGCCTTATATTTAATGAAAATTAAAATTGTTTTTATGAACAAAATATCAGAAATAAATATTATTATTTATAAAAAAATTTGCTTTTTATCAATAAATTAACATTTATTTGTGTTCTAAATTTAAAAAAAGAAATATTTTATTTTAATTCAGGCTGTTTTGCGGCTTCATACCTTTGCTTCTCCTTTAACCCGCGAAGATTAAGCGCGGGGAAAAGTAAATTAAATCTCATTTTTTTGTGTTTTTTGCGTATGTCGAATTTAAGTTTTGATGAGAACAATTTAGATGCTACGCCGCCAGATATTGTGATTGAGGCTGCTTGCGATAGCCTGTTGCCATCTAAATCGAAGCTAAAATATATGGCAACTTTGCCTAATTTTCTTTAATGGAAATCAAATAAAAATGCGTCGTCATTTTCGGAGCAAGTATTTTTCTTCGAAATTGTATTGAAAAACGTCGTTTGATACACGTGGACATTTGTTACTGCAGTTTTCGGCCTCGCCTTGCGGCTCGGGCGTAACTCCGCCTCGTACGCAATAACAAACTTTCTCCACTTGTATCAAAATGTACTATAATTATTGCTTATATTTTAATTATTGCTTAAATTTTATTATGCTTATATTCAAATTTCTATCATCACCACAGCTTTCAAATTGGTGAAGGAAAACATTGTGAGCATCTGGCATGTCCTGTGACCAAAAATGTGAAATCTACCAATCCGCACTGTTTATATTGGTGATGCCTATGCAAGTAGCAAGGCGAGACCTGAACCCAAATAGGTATGTCTGATGAACTTACCCGGACGTTGGCATACCCAACAGATGTCAAACGTCCTGTCGTTCATACTATGCCTCCGGTTAAATTTTACAAACAAATGTACACGAGTAGTTATTGGATAACCAGGAATCATTCAGCAGGAGACCGGATTCATGTTAAATAGGAAAAAATATGGCAAAATCAGGTCTTCTTCTTAGCGTGTCGATGGCAAATAGCTAGATGTATTCTGCCCAGAACTAGGCAACAAGTTTGGCACGTTCGGTAGCTTCCATCAAGTCCTGCAGTGAGTAGTTGACAGGGCAAGCAGGGCAGGATATTAAGTGTGCCATGGTTTGCGGAGCAGAACCGCATATAAAATAAATTTCAACACACTTGTGAAGAAAATAATACTAAAAAGCCATTTTATTTAGTGAGTAAAAAGTTTATTTAGAGAAACAATTAGTAAATGTGCAGTTGGTAAAATTATAATTAACTGTTTTTGATGGCATAGCGGTCTCATCAGACAGATTATTTACTGAAATACTTTCATGTTGTATTGTCATTTGAGATGGTTCATTATTCGTGTAGGTAGGTGATATCCAATCATTGGATGTACTTGGTGTTCTAGTAGTCTAATTCTTTTTGTGATTTTAGCACAAATTTCTTTCTTGTTTTGTATGGAATCTTCTTAGACGTATGATTCTGCTACATTGTTAGATCGCCATCCACCATGACGCTTCAGTCATTATATCAGCTCCTGAATTTGCCAGCAATGTAGCTGAAGTTCTTCTGAAACTATGTCCAGTGTAGCTCTCAGCATCTGCTAAATCTAAAAACTTAGCGATTTCTTTAGGCATAGAACCAAATTTGTTTATACCTCTTGGCTGACAAGTACATTTACCATTCTGGTAATTTAGAAAGAAACGGTAATTTTTCGCTTTTGGTGAACGCAAACTTTCATACTTCTTAACAATTTCATAGAATGGACCGTGTATGGTGAATGACCTAGGTATTTTATTTTTCGTGATAGGTATCTTCACTAAAAGCATCTGGCCATGGTTCTCTATATCTTTTACAGTTATATTTGTTAATTCTTGTACCCTACATGCAACAGTTACACCAAATATTAAAGCAACCTGAAAAAAAGAAACAATAATTAAGTTCAACACACAACACAGTCTGAAGTCGCGTAGATACATAAAATTAGATAATTTAACTAACCTTAGAAGCCAGATATTGGTTATCTGGAGCATCTTTTATAAATTTTTCAACATCGTTAGACGATAAAACCATTGATTTCTTGCTTCTAAATCCATTGGATAGTCTCTTTAGATAAGCTGACAAATTAGAGTATGTTTGTAAGTCCACTCCATTCTTTGTTCGGACTGTGCTTTTGAACATTGAGTATATACACCACAAAGAGCTAGGTTTGTACTTAGAAGAAAATTCTTAAAAAGCACACCATAAACACATTTTCTGAAAAAGACTGTGTACTCTTGTTGTTTTGCCATTGTATGAAATTTTGGTACGCTAATAGATATTTGTCCTTGGAGTTTCCAGGTAGTAAACTTTCCATAACGTTAAGGGCTTCACATCTTATATCGGGTGGTGTACAACATAAATAATTTTCTTCATAGCTAGTACTTGTAGACATTTTAATTAATAAATAACTATAATTTCAACAGTGAAAACGAGTTGTGAAAATTTTGTTCGCAATGGCGGGATTTTTTTTTTTTTGGCTTCGCACGGTTTGTGCATTTAGCCAATGTCATGTTTGTTATTTTATTTATTTATAGTGTAGGAGAGACAAAGGTAGGGAAATTGGAATTTATCAATATTTAAAAACATAATAAAAAACGGAATTTATGAAAGTATAGGATCAGTAGGGCTATAAAGCTAAGTAACTAAATATTACAATTTAATATTATTAATGGTGATGAATGAAGCTATACATTTATATACAGGAAAACTATTTGTACAAAATAAAGAAAGAACTGAAGTAGGAAAAGGGATACGGAGAGACAATAGATCATGGAGAAAGGAAGAACGGTCATAAAGAGGACAGGAGAAAAGAATGTGGTTCAAGTCACCCACATCTGTGCCACACGAGCAATTGGGATCTTGGATAATTTTAAGTTTGGCAAGATGAGCTGGAGAGCTAACGTGACCGAGCCTCATCCGTATGAGAACGGACGTCTCCATCTTGCCAAACTGAGCCCAGCCAAACCACGGTTTTTCCGAAACGCCGGGGTGGATCAAAGAAAAATAACGGCCCTTTTGTCTACTGTGATTTCCCAGGCCACCTTCCAGGTGTCCAAAAGAAAAGTTTTAGGTAGATTTACAATGTCTGAATTGAAATTTATGTATGGAGCTATGTCCCCACACTGCACCGCTTCACCGGCGAGAGAATTCGCCACTTCATTGCCCTCGATTCCAGCATGAGCTGGAACCCACGCGAATTCCAATTTATTACCCTCAGTTAAGGTTCTGTACGAAAATTCCCTTATTAGATAAATTATAGGAGACTGGAATTTATGTGTCGTTGGAGATTTGTTGATGGCTAGAAGAGCACTTAGACAATCTGAAAAAAAAAAAGACTTTTTTGAGCTTAAAAACACGACTATATACAGCAGCTTTTAAAATGCCAAAACATTCTCCTGTAAAAACGGAAGTCTCCGGAGGAAGTTTTATTTTTTGAACTATATTGTATTGCGAGTGGTACGTGCCAATGCCTACACAGCCCGTCGGAGAACGCTTGGAAGCATCCGTAAAAATGTGATGATATTCCGAGTGTTCAGCCAGAAAATTATTGAAAGTTATATGACAAACTGGGTCAGATTTACTAGAACAGTGAAATTTTACAATGGGATTGAAATGTAAACTATCATAACTACTGCTAAATATGGGAAGTTTGTTGGAGCGGTGAATTGGAGAAGATAGATAAAGGTATTTTTTACCATTGCCACTCGAAAAAGGGCACTTTATTCATCGATAACAGTGAATAAAACGCTCTTTTACTCACTGAGTGAATAAAGACTTTTTGAATTTGGAACAAGCACGAATTATGTAAAAAAAATTTGAAACGTGCTGAAAGTACCTACTGGCTGGCTAAATGGATCTATTCCATAGAGCTATACGATTATATTAAAAAAAAACCGCCAATTTTAAGTTCTTTTCTCTCTGTTATCGTGGTTGTTTTGTGTCATTGGAAAATTTATTAACATAATAACTGAAACAAAATGAGTTCTTCCGATGACGAAAATGAGACACTGACTCCGGAATCATTTCGTACTAACGCAGCAGTTATAGTAGATGATTTGTTGCCGCCAAAATCTCGGGATTTGTATCTGAAAACATACAATTTGTTCTGCGACTGGAAAACCACGAATGGCGCCAATTCCTTCTCAGAATGCGTATTTCTTAACTATTTCAACGAATTAACCAAGACGAAGAAGGCGTCGACACTTTGGAGCATATATTCTATGCTAAAATCAACAGTGAGAATAAAACACAACATTGATATTTCAAACTATTCAAAGTTAGTGACATACTTAAAACGGCTGTCTGAGGGTGATAAGCCAAAGAAATCTAGAGTGCTAACCTCCCAAAACATTGAACGTTTTCTAAATGATGCACCTGACCACAGTTTTCTGGCCGTAAAAGTAAGTACCTACTTAAAACATATTTATTTACAAACCTACTGAACTTTTAAAGTTTTCCTGTAAATACATATTTTTTTAATTATTGTTCACAGGTTGTGCTAATTTTTGGCGTGAATGGGGCCTGTCGCAGTAACGAATTATTAAAAATAACTATGAACGACATCCAAAAACACTCGGAAAATTTATTACTGGTTGTTTTAACTGATACAAAAACTAAAATTGATAGAACGTTCGTAATACGGCAGGAATACGTTAAAATCGTCGAAAAATATCAAGCTATAAGGCCCACTAATACAAAAACCGATAGGTTTTTCTTACAATACCATGGCGGAAAATGTACTCGGCAACCTATTGGAATTAACAAAATAGGTGCGATGCCAAAAGAGATTGCCACATTCTTAAATCTACCAAATCCCGAAAAGTACACAGGACATTGTTTCCGTAGAAGCTCTGCCACCCTTTTAGCAAATTCAGGTGCTGATCTTACAGAACTGAAACGCCACGGAGGGTGGAGGTCCAGCACAGTAGCAGAAAGCTATATCGAGGATTCGATCGAAAACAAATCCAAAAGATGCAGCCGAATAATTGACAGTATAAATCTAAAACCGTCTGCTGTTGACCCTTCTGCGCCACTATCTCCGGCGCGCCCTTCAACATCGAAAGGAAAACCTTGTAAAACAACTACATTACAGCTTTCTCAGCAACAGCAACCACAAAATACGGCGACTTTGCCAAATACCCAAGTCTTATCTAATACGACAGTTTCAAAACCAAACAAGAATATAACACTGAATTTTGAAAACTGTTCTAATTTCACTATAAATTTTTAATGTTTATATTTAATCCTTTGTTCTTTTATTACTGATTATATAATAAAATTCTATGAATATAAATATTAGACTCCTATTTATTTTCTCACAGTCAATGGTAAAAAGTAGAGTACACAACTCGTGAAAAAAAAATTTATCTCGGTCCTTGTATCCCTCGCTCCGCTCAGGATTCTAATCTAGAATCCTTCGCTGCTCTCGGGATCCAACTTCGTACCTCGAATTAAATTCCCTTTTTTTTCACTTGTTGTATAATCTACTATTTTATAGCTTATAACTAAACAAGGAGCTCTTTTATGGGACCAGTAATCTGAAGAATCAAACAGCGTCACTAAAGTGTTAAGTTTAGAAATGAGAGGATGAGTTGAGAACTGAATAATTCGGAACAAATAATTATCAGAAAGGAACTGTCTTCTAAGGTATAAAGGAGCTTCCCCACATTCGACCTATAAGGCATTTATCGGACTCGACTTCATAGCACCCGCAATAATTCGTAGTGCTTTAGACTGGATGCGGTCCAATTTTTTAAAAGCCATAACACTACCCGGTTCGAGAATAAATAATCCATAATTTAATGTGCTTCTGATTATAGCGTTGTAAATTAATTTTAGAGAAAAAGGATGTGCGCCCCACCACACACCAGAGAGGCATCTAAGCATGTTTAGGTGATTTTCACATTTGTTAACTATATAATCACAATGAGGAACACTACTTAATTTACAATCAAGTATTACACCTAGATCTGAAATTATCTTTAATCGGTATAGGGATTTCCTTATAAAATATATTGATTGTGGGAATATTTCTCTTTCGGGTGAATAAAACGGCCGCGCTTTTAGACGTGGATATATCCAAGCCGTTTAGATGTAACCATGACTCCAAATTAGATAAGGCGGAATTAATAGCCTGACTAGCTTGTTCGACGGATTGGCTTGAAGAATATAACAACAAATCGTCGGCATATTGAAGAATCTAAATCATAAGTGTAAATATTGTATATAAAGGGACTGAGCACAGAACCCTGTGGAAGGCCTTTCCACTAGGGCTTTCAGTCTCGATGCATTATTGAGTCCCGGGAAAAAAAAACGAGACTTGGTGTGGTCTCGAAATTCCCGGGAAAAAACGAGACTTTCGATACTATTTCAAAACTAGGTTTCTTATTTATAAGCTATGCAATTAGAGAGTCAAATCAAGATATTTTAATCAAGTAGTTACTTTCATAAACAAACGAAAATTAAAAAAAAAACATATATATATATCGTTTTTTTTTTTTTTCATTTTTGTAGTGGGCACGTAAAAAACAAATGGCATTAAACCCTAATTTTGTTACCAAAGTAACCCGCATTAGTAAAAGCTCTTTCTGAATGTACGCTAGAGGGATACTACTCAGTACCACTTCGCGCTTTCACAATGAAAGGGGATAGAACCTATCTGGCGTATCAACGTCACCATTTTGTTTTTTTTTTTTAATCGCTATGCATGATGAAAGTGTGGTATGCATGGCTAGAGGAACAAAAAATATCCAGCAGTAACACGGTACCCCAAGGTGTCACGTAAACGTTTGAAGGTAAACATCGACATATAACTTCAACGAAAATCATTAAAAATAGACTCATTATGCGTCCACACGCTTATTAGTATTTAGCTTATTAGTCTAGCAGTACAACAAAACCGCAACTATAATTAATTATTTGCCTACTAAATCGCATCGCATCGCAATAAAACGCATGTCAAAGAATACCACACGCGCGTTTTAGCTGTTTTTCATCTCACCGTATTATAAAATATAAGTATTTTGGTACATGTCTTTCTTTGGTGTATAGATTAGGCTAGGCATCAAAAACCCCTATCCGACCTCCTGCTGAATTTATGGATTATGTAATATAGTAGTATTTATGATACGTGTTAGATATATTATAAATCTTTTAAAATGTCCCATCTTAGTATTAATATTCACTTATGTTTGATATTATACTTACAGTTATAAATAAATGTTAACGTAAATGACATACCTTTTGCCTTTTGTTTAACTACTGCTTAAAAACGTTTTCAAGTTGAGTAACATGTCACATGATCCGCCACGCGATAGTGACATGTCGACTGTGTTTCATTGCGATGCGATTTAGTGGATAAATAATTATTTGTAGAAGTATTCTCGTGCTCCTAGTAGCGTGTAATGCACCTACTCTCTTTCAATAAACATTAGTAATCATAATCAACCTGGGAACAATTATTTAGATACAATCTGATGCTTATAGATACGTAATAAGTCTACTTTAATGATTGTCGTTGTAGTCATATGTCGATGTTTACCTTCATTTCATTTTTCATTTTGGAGTAGCATGTTACTGATATTTTTTGTTACATATATACTATCAGCATGTGCCATGAATTAAAAAAAATAAAAACAAAATGGCGATGGGTCGACATGCCAGTCTTCATACAAAAAAGTTAGAACCCCTTTCAATTTAATCAGAATAGTTCAATAATTCAATCTTTATTGCAATCATAATTATGTGTTAACAAGATCTTAATATAAGTAGTAGCTCACATGGACCCTTTCGGGCACAGCAATTTACATTTATAATATGTAGACAAAATCTGTGTTGTATATAGACAAAACCTCCAAAATAAATATTAATGACAAGCACCAGTGATGGTGGCGCCATCTTAGATTATCTTTGCCCGTGTCTCCCCATTGTCAATAAGGTTATTCAGCCTCCACAGATAATACTAAGCTTTACTCTATGCTCGACCGTGCTGCCATTGCCATATCCATAATAAAAATTGACTGTTGGTTTAATAAATTATTTAATACAGTTTTTATGTTACTGAAGTCTCAAAAGTCTCGTTATTCCCGTGACCGAAATTGTTAGTCTCGAGTCTCGAAAAACCCAAAAAATCGTCAATACTCTCGAAATTTTCGAGACCGAGATTCCCGGGATGAAAGCCCTACTTTCCACACAAGGTGAGATATCTCTTGATCTCCAATTAACATACTACAACATAGAGCGTTCAGTCAGGATATTAATAATAAAATTAGACAAATTCAATGGAACTCGTAAGGCTCTTAATTTATTTTGTAAAACTGATAATACAACATTATCATAAGCTGAATTAATGTCAAGGAAAACCGCGACCGTGGATTGGTTATTAGAAAATGAAATCCGAATATCCGATGTTAAAATGCTTAAACAGTCATTGGTACTTCTACCTTTTCTAAAGCCATATTGTGATTCAGCCAAAAGACCTTTACTTTCAACAAACCATTCTAGGCGATTTTTAATTAAGTGTTCCGCTAATTTCATCAGAACTGAAGACAAAACTATGGGACGATATGAAGAAGCGTCAGATGGGATTCTATTTGGTTTAAGGAACACACGTTTCCATTCAACAGGTATGTTACCTGTGGTCATAATAGAATTGATAAGATGTAAATAATAACTGAGGGCGTCTTCATTTAAATTAGCAAAAAAGAATATGGGATGCCATCACTGCCTGGTGCAGAATCCTTAGTTTTATGAATAACACCCTTTAATTCAGTAAGAGTGAATGGGCCATCTAGAGTCGTATGTGTGTCTTGGTTATGGGATCCGTTGGTTATTGACAGTATTGGTATTGGTAAGGACAGGTTAGGGTTAATAGCCTCAGGAACCCATGGCGGCGCTAAATTATCTAAAAATTCGCTGGCTAAAGAATCAGGTATAGGGGAAGGGTACTTATAAATGGATCTGAATCTACGGATATTACGCCAGACAATCGTTGGGTGGGTGTTCGGTGAAATTGATGAGCAGAAGTTACGCCAGGATTAAAATTTTTTTTTCTTAAAGAGTTTATAAGTTTCTTTATTTATGTTAGTAACAGTTTCAAAATTAATATCAGACATATCAAGGTTATAAATGTGTTCCGCCTCTTTACGTTTGTTAACTAATTCAGTACACTCAGAGTTCCACCATGGAGGCGAGGGAATTGTACTAATTTTGTTATTTTTTACAGGAAAAACTTCATCTGCAGTTTCAATTAACAAAAGTGCTAAAGCTTCAGCACATATGTTTTCATTGCCACCAGAAATTACAGGCAAGGAGCAAAGCTTACTGTCAACAATGTTTCTAAATTTGTCCCAGTCATTATTATTTCTACTAGGCATTTTATGTTTTAGGTTAGATCTCCTTGAAGATGCCTTTGATTTGGAAAGAGGGTAAGAAATAACTATTGGAAAATGGTCACTACCATGAGTGGAGGTTAGAGTATGCCAAATTAACGAAGAGGCTAAATTTGGAGAACATATAGAGAGGTCAATTGCACTTTGGTTTTGGTTGGGATCTGAACGACGAGTAACAGCTCCTGAGTTCAAGATGCATAAGTTATGTGAGTCTATTATATGTAGTAATTCCTCACCATGACAATTAGAGACAGAACAACCCCATGATTGGTGATGGCAATTAAAGTCCCCCAATATTAAGAAAGGCTTTGGAAGAAAAGAAAAGAGATTATTCATCTCTTGAAGAATAGAAGAAGATTCCTCACCCAGGAATGTAAATAGAAACAAAACAAGTTTGGTGCACTTTAATAGCTACAATAGAAATTTCCTCACTATGAGGAGGTAATGAAACAATAGAGAAAGGAATAGAGTTCTTGATATGTATAGCTACACCACCATACCCATCAGATCTATCCTCCCTAATGGTTAAATAACCATTAATTTTAAAAATATGATTTTATTTGAGCCAAGTCTCTGCTAAAGCAAAGACAAATGACTCATATTTGTTTAAAAGGTATATAACATCACTCTTTTTGTTTACTAGACTGCGGCAGTTCCACTGGATTATATTGGATGTGTTGTCCATTATGAATGGATTGAGGTACATTGAAAGTTGAGGCAACGTTGGACGGTGAGGAGATGTTGAACTGAGAAAGAAGATTGTGTAATGCAGAAAGGAAATCATTTATAGAAAAGTTAACATCATTTTTATCATTATTTTGATTATTAGAAAAAGCACAGCCATTAGATGGCTGAGGGATTTTAAAATCATTAATAATATCATTATGGGCCTCTTTATTATAACCTTGTATAGATTTGGGTGGGGAGCGTGGTTTCAGGAAGACAGTCTTTTTATAGCTACTTGAAGCCTGCATTCTATTAGGTGAAGAGATTGATGGAGTATCTGCAAAGTTTTTAGAAGGAGAAGATAAAAGTGTGTCAGCATATGATTTAGTTACTGGGGGATATACTTTTGCTGCTTCAGCATAAGCAACTGAGCTATGTGTCATGTATGATTTAATCTGTTTTTGTCGAGAGAATTCAGGACAAGACTTATTAATGGCATAGTGAAAGCCAGAGCATAGACAGCAAGATGCATTTTCTAATTCCCTTTCACAGCTATCTCCAGTATGGCCTTGACCACATTTATAACAGCGAGGTTTAGACCTGCACTGAATTTTGGTGTGCCCAAAACGACAGCAATTGAAGCATTGTACAGTGGGGAAAATATATAAATCAACAGGTAATGCATTATAACACATAAAGATTCTTTTAGGTAGAACCTGTCCATCAAAAGTAACAACTATGGATTGGGATGGCTTCCAAGTGGTTGTACCATCAACAACAGATTTAAAATTAAGGCGTCTGACTTTTAAAATTGGACCACAACCAATCGGAACTGTAATATTATCAATAACTTCCTCTGTAGACCATTCTGCAGGAATACCACGCACTAGACCTATCCTTGTAACATTAAAAGTGGGTATAAAAGCTTTGTAATTATATGTTTCCAGACTACTATGTGAAATAAAAGAATTTGCATCCAGAAAATTGGAAAATGCGAGAGAAATTTTATTACGCCCAATTTTTTTGACGCTACCATTAATTATATTTTGAAAGGCGTTATGTTTAAGAAATTTACCAAATGTGATTGGGTGCAATGTAGTAGCATCATCAGGGGAAATAGTTTTCTTCTGTAAATGAATAATATAAGGTGCACTGTCGGTTTTGTCGTATGCTTTAATTAAAATTAACCTTAAGTATCTTTTGTGGATAACTGTTACTGACTACTCATACAACTATATACTGTTCGAATTTCAAATTGACGTTTACAGATTCTCACAAACTTGATGAAATGATTTATTCTCGTTTATTTCTTACTAGCTTCTGCCCACGACTTCGATCGCGTGGGAGGGGGTTCCCGCGTAAATCCCAATCCGGTAGGAATTTCGGAATAAAAACTATCCTATGTCCCTCCCAGGGTCCTAAACTATTCCCATGCCAAATTTCATCTAAATCGGTTCAGCGGTTTAGGCGTGAAAGGGTAACACACAGACAGAGTTACATTCACATTTATAATATTAGTATGGAGTATGGATTTTGAATGCAAACAGAAACTTTTTAGATTGGAAAATCATGATGATGAATCTGACTTCTAGTAACGCTAATTATTTTCGCTAGTTATGTGTGTAACGTTCTAGAAGGATAATAAGTTACATAGGTATTTAGTGTTTGTGCGCATAAAAGTAAATTCTTTTAATATTACAAAACAAAAAAGAATCATATGTCAAACACATCTACTTCCAATTACAATAAAATTCGGCAATGAGAGTAAGAGAGCGGGAAATTAGAGTATGAAAATTAGCAGTAATGGTTGGTATTTCAGAGCAAATAGGTTCTGTTAAAGTTGTTGTAGGACTTGTAGGATCCATGCAACCACAACCCGACGACGCGGAACCGTGGTTTTTTCGGGTGCGACGGCGTTTATTACAGTGCTTGCACACATGTACGCGGCTTCTTTTCAGGTGACGAGCCGAGGACGACCCATCAGTATCCATGCCTGACTCATTGCTTACAGTAACAAAATTGCCTGCCGGGGGAACAAAGTCCCCCGGGTCGGGCGGGTCGTTCATTACACGGCTTCAACAAAAAAATAAGTAAAAACTTACCACTACCAAAGAAAAAAACTACAAAATTATAAATTAAAAGAAACTAAAGCACTAAAACTAAGACTACTGATCCTATAAACAGTATTTAAAAATAATTTTTCTCAAATTAAAAAAGGACGCGTCCGCCAAGTTGAACGTTTCCCGCGCTTTTTTCCGGCGGAAAAAATTAATCAGTTTTCCTAACAGATCGGTCATAGACTTTTTTTTTTGTATTTTTCTTTCCGTCCAACGGAAAAGGCGAAGAGCTTAAGCCCATACAGCCTGGTCTTATTTCAGTTCTAGTTCTTCATTATTAGTATTCGAGGCTAATAATGGCCTTGTCTTCCGTACAATGATATCGTTTTTCCATTTCTTCATTTTAATCAGGTAGGTATATTTTTATGTCATATCCGTGTAATAGTTTCAAATCAGGTAGAGGTCTATTCCGGTAATGCTTTTTCAAATAACTTGAATAGTATTCTTGATGAAATCATAAATGGGATAAAATGTTTTAATGTTCTTGAGCAAATCCTGAATAGAGCGCGGGACATCCAGGGCTTCTTTGTAAATTTCCAATAAGTTGTCAATGAGTACCAGTCTTTGTATATTAAATTGAGGGCATTCAAAAAATATGTGGTTCAGAGTTTGAATTTTAGAATTGCAATGTGTACATATTGGGGAAGGTGTAATATTTAGTCTAAATAAATGTTCATTAAATCTGCCATGACCCAATCTTAGGCGACAAATTGTTGTATAAAAATTTCTTTGTATACATTTCCCTTTGGTAAACCATGGTTTTTTGATGTCCGAGTTAATGTAATGATACTATTTTTACTGTTTCTTCCCAATGGGTTATCCATTGGCGTTTGATGTTTTTCATGATGAGGGTCTTGCAATCTGAAGGTGGTAACTTAATATTTTTGATGGGTATTTGACTAATATTGGGGTTTTTAACTATGGAGCTGGCAAGTTTATAGGCAAGTTCGTTACCCGAAACGTCAATATGAGATGGTGTCCAAATAAATCGTATTTTTCTGTCTTGACTATGCCAAAGCCTGCTATATTTCTGCCTAATGTTGTAAATGATATAGTTTGTGCTACCGCTGTATGAAGGATTTGATAAAGCCATTAAAACACTCATGCTGTCCGAAATTATCAACCATTTCTTGAAACTGAGGTTGGTTGTTTCTATATATTCTAAGGCTGCATAAATGGCCTGGGCTTCTGCTGTATAAATACTTGCATTCGATGGTAATCTGAAGCCATGTCCCAATTTAGTGACAGGATCATAGTATGCCATGGAGACATTATCATTATATTTTGAACCATCTGTGTAAATTTGCCTATAATCTGTATGCTCATCCAATTTATTGTAAACGACATATTTATCAGTCAGTGTCCTGTCTATGTCAATGTTCAAGCCACAAAATTTGCTCTCATATGTTCCATCATAGCAGGGCAAAGTAAAACTATTGAAAATATTATGTTCACTCTTATATGACAAAATTTCATGGATGTTATGTGTTAAAAAGTTATTAGAATTATTCTTTAACAGTTTCGAAAGAAGGGGATTGTCAGTTTCGGACAACAATCTTATGATTAAATTATATTTTAAATGAGAAAATCTGATATTAAGTGGACACAAGTTACACTCAATTTGCATTGAATTAATAGGAGATGATTTAAAGGCTCCCAAAATTAATCTTAAATTTATGTTTTGAATCTTTTCAAGTTTATCTACTAATTTTGCATTCATGCAGTAACAAAAAAAAACTATAGTCAAAATTACTTCTTACTAGAGCTTTATATAAAGTTAAAAGAATCTTGGGATCGGCAACCCACTGGCTACCAACCAAAGATCTCAAAGTATTTGTAGTTCGTAGAGCTCGTTCTGCTATGCAATCAACATATTTATTCCATGACAAATTATGTGTAAATATTACTCCTAAAAATTTTGCTTGTGACTGAATTGATAACAAATCATATTGTAGCCTAACTGCGGACACTTTTTTCTTTGAGAATACAACTATCTTACTTTTAGCAGTACTGACTTCTAGATTTAAATATTGAAAGTAACTGTGTAGTTGTTTTAATGCAAAATTTATTTTTTTATTTGTGTATGAGATGTTATTACCACTGCAATAAATAGCCAAATCATCAGCAAACTGTAAATTGCTGACTTCTGATCCTAATATTTCATTTAGCCTATGGATATAAAGTATATACAGTAAAGGACTTAAAACGCCCCCTTGACAAACACCTTTAGTTGACAATCTGGGTCCAAAAATGTTATTGGATCTCATTTTTATATATACTTCTCTATCACTAATGAACTCATAAATCCATTTGACACATTTTTTAGGTATTCCCAAGGAAGAAAGAGTTGTACATAAAACTGAATGATTAATGTTGTTAAATGCGCCTACAATATCGAAGAAAACACATACAAGATGTTTATTATTGTTAATGGCAGTATCAATATCATGGAAGAGATGTCCTATGCTTTCTCTTGCTGAACGACCACGACGAAACCCAAATTGATTTCTTGGAAGAATATGATTACATTCAATGTAAAACTCAAGACGCTGTTTTATTAATTGCTCAAAAAGTTTACCTGCACAGGATGTTAGAGCTATTGGACGATAAGAATCTGCATCATTTGGATCTTTTCCTGCTTTAAGAATTGGAACCAAGCAATCTTGCTTCCAATCTTTTGGAATTATTGTTTGTTCCCAAAGTAAATTTAAAATGTTTAAAAATTTTATAAGGCAAAATGTGTTCATTTTTTTAAACATCTTATATGAAATGCAGTCTAAACCAAAGGTGGTGTCTTTACGTGATTTGATGGCTGCTTTTAACTCATCTATGGTGAATGGATTAATAATGTAACTATTGGTGGGATTTACAGAGGTATTAGTTAATTGTATGGGGTGTGAGACAGAGTCAGGTGTATATTTTCTTAAAAAGTTATTTATCCAAAATGTTTCACTATTATTATTGAGATTGTTATTTCTATTGTAGGATTTATTAAATTTGCGCATAGTTTGCCAGATTTTTGAAATAGGAGTGGTTCTATTTATTTCTGTACAATACTTCTTCCAACTATCCAATCTTTCTAGTTTAATTATAAGTTTCTTCTCAGCCTGATTCTTTTTAAAATTTATGTAATTTGACTCACTTGGATCTTGTTTAAATGCAATAAATGCTTGTTTACTTTTTTTCACTGCATTAGCACACTTTTCATTCCACCATGGAAGAGGAGGATATCGGTATTTAGATTTGGTCCCTGCCTGCTTAAAACTATTGGTATTTAAATTTTGAGCCTGACTTCTAAACATTGATTGATCTATAGCTTTTTGCATAATATGGCAATATTCATAGTATGACAGTAAAGGATCATCGTAATTAATAATAAATTCTTGAATCAAATTGTTAACTATTTTTGTGTAATTTTCCCAATTTACGAGTCGCAGATTTGGTCTTTTGAGTTCTGATATGTTTTCTTGAGAAAAGTTAGAAGTTAAGTCATGTATATACGTAATTGAATCTGTAATAGTATTGAATAATATGTCTGTTATTGTGGGTAAATGATAACTTCCCAGAGGATCATTATGAACTCTCCAGTTACAGTTAAGGGCGATAGATGGACTAACTATAGTTAAATCTAAACCATTTGGTCTCCAGATATTAGAACTAACTGTTGTTGGTTGTGTGTCGTTTAATAACACCAAATTACATTCATTTACAGCATCGAGGACATCTCTTCCACGTGGACTGACAGATTGGCAACCCCACATGGTGTGATGAGCATTAAAGTCACCTGCTATTAAACATGGCTTAGGTAATGAATTAATGAGATTTAAAAACTTAGTTTTGCTAAAAGTAGGACTACAATTTGGCGAAATATAAAGGCTGGCTATTGATAGTGAACTATTATTATATGTTATTTTGACTGCAATATTCTGTATTGAGTCATCAGAATATGTTGTTAATCTATTATATTGTATGCTATTACGAATGATAATGGCAACACCATTATAATTATTGCCACAATCATTGCGTTCTATGGAGTATCCTTTAATATTTAAGCGTTGCATAGGCTTAAGCCATGTTTCGCAAATTAAAGCTATGTCAATATTATTTTCATATAAAAATTGAGTAAAATATGTCGATTACATAACAGGCTTTGAGCATTCCACTGTACTAACTTTAATTTGTCTGTGAATTTGAACTAATGTTCTTGTGTCACTGGGGTTAAAAAAATCACTCAAAACATCTAAAACGTTTTTGGAAGATATTGGAGTATCTTGCGTCTTATTTAACGTTATCATCTTGATAATACTTTGCACTAAAAGGTTAAGTGCCTTGTCATTAGATTTTAATAAAGTGAGGAGATCTAGAGGCTTTTTAGGGCCAAGAGATAGGAAAGTTCCATGATTAAATATGTCAGCAAATGATGGTGGCTTAATTTTTTGTCTATTTTCTTGAATTTTTTTCTGTTTTACTGGACGCTGAGCTGAAATGCTGATATGATTGCCATCACAATGGAAGCATTTGGCATGTTCAATGGGTGTTGTACAAACTTTAAATGAGTGATCTTCTTTACAGATGGAGCAGCGTTCAGAGTTCTTGCAAAACTTTGCTAGATGACCATACCTGAGACACCGGAAACATTGTTTGACAGGTGGAATATACGCTGAGATGTCGTGCCGCCAACCTTCCAAATCCACGTAGTCTGGAAGAACAGACGTCGCGAAGGTGATAGCTACTATTTGCAGCGGCTGTTGGATGAAATTATTATCAATTTTAGTCCGTTTTGTGAATCTTCGAACAGATATTATTTTCTTGTAACTTGACAGCATTGTGAAGATTTTTTTATTTGTCAGATTGGTAGGCACATTTTTAATTATACCAGTGATTTCTGTGCTTTGTGCTGGTATATTAGCTTTAAACTGATAATCCTTTAAAAATGTAACATTGTTTAAAAGGGCATTAGCAAGGCTGGCTTTTTCAAAGTATATAGCTATTTTAAACTTATTCATACATCTAAGGTATTTGACCCCTTTATTAAACCTTTTGATGCAACTGGATATGGACATTAGATCTCGTGTTCCTAAAGGTAGTTCCGCATTAGAAGACTCGACGAATACCACAAATTCTGCAGCACCGGAATCCTCGGGGTATCTTCTCTTGTAGTCTGTAACTAGATAAGGTTTATACGTATCTGCTACTTCCATCTCAGACTCTGACGACGTCGACTCCATTTCGGATTTTTCACCCTCTTCATCCTTCTTTCGTTTTTTTCTTGGTCGCACCTTCCCCATTGTAATTTATATATTTAATAAAGGATTTAATGACTTATTACTTGTTTTCACTCCTAATAACTCGATTAATAAAGGTTTTATCAAATAAATTAACAAAGTTTTCAAAATCCCCGCCTGGTTAACTCAGTAGTTTCCCGCGCTTTTTTCGGTCATAGACTAAAAGAATGAGGTTTCTTTTTTTTTTGCTTTTCTCGGATAGCGTTTTAGCCACGTACAAAATGGTTAATTCAAAGTTTTCTTTATCACAGAAAAAACAAAAGTTATATTTGAGTGAAAGTTGTATTTATTAAAAACGTACAAGTTGAAATTTATCTATTTAAATACGAAGTTGCATTAAACTAGCAAGCAATAGGTAGGTACATTAATTTATTTGTACTATTGAACTCGATCTTTTTTGTTTCGAAACTTTTTTAAAAACAAAGCAACTCAACCAATTTAAAAAAAAAACCTATAACTCACTTGTGAATAATAGTAAAGAAAAAGTCACAGTTTGATTACAGGTGTCATTATGTGCCTAATTGCGGTAAAATTAGAGCCATTTTATTTTTATTATGAGCAAGTGTGTTGAAAAATAAATAAATCAGGTTCCGTACCTTTAGCTGTCGGCTTAACTTTTCCAGGACTTGAGGCGTGATGTTCTGTTATGGGATAAACATAAGTCAGTATGTACAACTTCCAGTCTACCTAGGTACGACCTAATTGCGTGAAATAAAATTAGTTTTCATATTTGAAAGCCACTCGAAATCCTTTGCATCTGAATTCAGAATATCGTTTGGTCAAGTTGTTTTATACTGAGCTCCTTTAGTTCGAAGTCTTACAGTCTTAAGCCGGGACCGCTGCGCCAATTTTCTAACAAAACATGTTATCAAAACAAGTTTTTTTTTTTTTTTATCGTGATAAAATTATCAAATAAGTCCTCCCACTCCGGGCAGGGTGGGAGGGACTGTCAGACTTTTACTGACTAAAATCCACGGTGTTCCTTCAATAACCCTTTACGTACCGGGGTCACGGTAACGGGATGAGTCCCACGACCCCGGCAGGCTTCGGCCCTCTATGGGGGGGCCTCGTCATATTGCTGACGCTCTTTGAGGCGCGCGTGGAACACGACGCGCCGTCGACCCGGGCATGGTCCATGGTCGGACAGCGAGTTGCCCTTTACTCGCTGTCCGCATGCCCGCGCCTACGGTGGCCGGAGATCGTCGGCCGACGTCCGACGCCGTGGGCGTCTACCACTGCGGCTGGGCTGGAGGGAGGACGCCATCCTCTCCCTCACGCGGCCCGCCTCCTCCTTCGGAAGCATGACTGCTTCGCAGAAGGAGGCGACCGCTTCCCACTCCCTCTCGCCCCGCAGCATGGCCTCGACCAATGCCGGGCGCGAGAGGTCTCCGCCTATCGCCGCCGTGAGGACACGTCGGTGCTCTGCCCAGGCGGGGCAGTCTTGCACCGTGTGCTCTACGGTGTCCTCAGGGCGACCCTCGCAGTGGTGACACCCAGGCGTTTCCTCCTTTCCCATCAGACACAGGTACCTCCCGAAACTTCCGTGTCCGGTGAGGACCTGCGTCATGCGGTAGGTCAGGACGCCGTGACGCCGATCTAGCCACTCCTCAAAGAGGGGTCTTACCGCCGCAATTGCGGCGTGCCCGATCAAAACAAGTTAGCAAAACATGTTAGCGAAACCGCCAGTCCGCTGCGCCAATTGTTGTAATGTTTTTGTTTAATTTCAATAATGAGTTCCGACGAAGAAGACGTGGAAGCTGTTATATCAATAGTAGATTTAGTTCTCCAAAGAAGAAACAGAAATAGATTCCGGGTCCGACCCTACCTGCAGCCTCGTTCGTTCAATATAATATAATATCAAGAACTGAGAATTGATAGGAATGGTATAAAAATTGTTTTAGATGTTCAGAAAGTGATTATCAGGAACTGTTATCATTAATATTTTACCAGATATAGAGAAGAAAACAAAGTATTAAAAGACAAAGTATTTTCTTTATTCCACTCCATCACAAACCAAAGAGAATTGTCATACACAACAGTGGCGAAGGCTCCGTACAACTCGATTCCTACCGGCTTCCCTTTTGAAATATGGCAAATATTAGTCTATTATTTTATATATGAATATATAAATTGTAATCTATTATTTTCAATTAAACAAATAATTATTTACGAAGTTACAAGATTTTGAAGTCAGCCACAGGGCCACAGTTACTGGAATTCACGCATCACACTTGAGCAAGGTAAGCATTTTTTGGTCCGGCTTCCCTTTTATGAAAATTCACCCTTCGCCACTGATACACAATCAACACACTCTTCGAACGATTCTTCCTCTAGTGTGCGCGAACACAAAATGCGTCACTTTCCCTCCCCGCAGGCGAACGCGGGGGATGTTATCCATTCGTCTCGGCAAACATGTTATTGTGTTTTTGCTAACAAAACTGTTAGGCCACGCCTATATTCGGTTAGCAAACAATGTTATACTGTTTGCAAACACGAAAACACGGCGCAGCGGACCCGGCTTTACGTACACGATAACTGACAAATTCTTACACTATCTGGACAGGTCCACTCAAATCAGTGAGCTTTTTTCCGCAAAAGGGCACTACAGACATGAACCTACATGCTTCTCATATGATTTGTCCAATACGAAAGTCGATACAAGGACTTTAAAAGAGACGTTTGTGTCGGTTTTTCTTCTCAGAGTAGTCAGTTAGGAAACACCGGGCTCCAACAAGATTGCTAGTAATGTGAATTCTACCCACATTGCTAGACATCTTAAAAAAAAAAATTTCATTATAGGGAAAACTTGAAATGAATACGGTTGCAACGTTAAAATGTACTTATTTAGAGTATATTAGTATTCCAGTTTCCATATTTTACATGGACCGAGTACCCTTGCTGCGGTGCCGATGCCATTATTTTGCTGCGGTGTAGTTGACAGACACATCGGATCATCGGCACAAGGGATCATCATCAGGGTCAGCTTGATGGAATGAGATGGAAGATGAAATCAATGGGTTAAAATAAGTACATACTTTCCGAGGCCAAGAGGGGTTCGCCATGTAATGACACCAATACCTAATTACATTTTGGATAGTATAGCCAGCGGCCGTTATTCTTTAGCCACACACTCCTGCTGTACGACAGGAATAATAGATGAGTTAAACTTATCTCATCACGCATCCTTACAAACAACATATAGGTTCAAACTTGGATAGGTAGGTACCAGTCACAAGAAGCATGACCGTTGAGTCGCTCTTTGAAATTAATCGAATAAAAAACCCAGTGTGTACTTACGTTTTTCTTAATCTCACACTAATTTAAGATTATACCATGCGTAATAACCCCCACAATATGCAAATTGTGTGTAATAGATGTATTATGGAAATACGCTGCCGACCGGAAACTTCATAATTTCATAGATATTGTTTTGCTCCATTCGGAATTGGTCATTTTACGCGACATTTCAAGGAATTACAATTTACTTGGTCATTAAGAATGTGAGATTTCATTTTAATTTCAAATGTAATTAGAATGTAATGTAGGGCTAGAGTTTACTCGGGAGTTATTAGGTCACATATGAAAGAATCTAGACGCTACTATTAACTTAGAACTTACAGAGGTCATTTAGATTTCCTGATAGATGGTGAACGGAGGCTATTAGTATAATACAAAAGAAAATACCTACATACATTCGAACATAATTTCCTTCTCCTTTGTTGAAGTCGGGTAATAAACCAGCCAAGAGTGAGTAAGACTCGCGTGCCGTAGGTACTATATAAGCTTAGGTATCTAAGTACCTGAATATTATTAAGTTCAATTGAAACGTAATAACTTGTCTATAGGTTTCTTACAAAAAGTACCTACCTATATAGGTTTTCATTTCCTTGTCAAAACGCAAAATATGCGAGATAAACGGTCATATCTTTTGATCACGTCGATTTTCAAGTCTAATTGAGGCCCCAAATTACTATTTGATAATCAGTTTGATATCTCTACGCATTCCTGAGAAATAAGGTCTAGACAGATGGACTGATGGATCACTGGCCTATTTTCTACCTTAACGTCGTTCCAAAGTCACATGGGATGTGAATAGAAAGATAATAATGGCATAACCAAGTTTTTCATGTAAGCAAATTTGAAACGCGTTCTAAATTTAGTTTCCTACCGTGATTGGTTCTCACAACAGTATCATCATACGCTTTGAATTACTAAGCTACTAACTAACTAAAAAAACTACATTAAATGAAACAGTAACGTGGCTGAATAATAATAATTTAAAAATTAATATAAATTAAACTTTGATTATGCACTTTAGCCAACGATCGTCATTTAGTCTTGACATTGAATATAATAATAATAAAATACAAACAGCTGATACCACAAAATTTTTAGGCCTAACAATTGACTTAAATTGGAAAGCGTATATTGAGACTCTAGCCAATAGAATAAGCAGTTCTGCATATGCGTTATATAAACTATCTCGTACTCTAAATACAGAAGCGCTATTAACAGCTTACTATGGTTTAGTTGAATCTATAATTAGATATGGTGTTATCTTCTGGGGTAATTCCACCAATAAGGATATCATCTTTAAAAAAAGACAGAAGCGTTGTTTAAGATCTATGTTTAATCTAAAAACTACTGATAGCTGTAAAAATTACTTCACTAAATATAAAATATTAACGTTACCTTCTCTCTATATATTGGAAATAGCAATGTTCGTAAAAACTAATCCACATTTGTTTCCTCGTATGGCAGACAAATTTTCAAGAAATAGACGTGACGATAGCTTACTATGTGTTCCCACATCAAAAACTACACTAATGCGCAAGAGTGTTTTTTGCATGGCACCAATTGTCTACAACAAATTGCCCAAAAGTTGGAAAGAAAAACAGTACCTATGTTTAAACAAACACTGAAATTATTTTTGGCCCAAAAAGCCTATTATAGCATTGCAGATTTTTTAAAGGACTCATGTAAATAATAAATTAATTAGTAAAATTGGATTATGTTATGATTTGTTTTGTTTAAGGATTTGTTTGTTTTAAATTATTTAATTTATGAAATTTATATTGTAAGTATAGAATTTAAATAATGTTATGATTTGTTTTGTTTTATGATTTATTTGTGTAAAATGATTTAATTTATGAAATTTATATTGTAAAATTGTGTGTAGAATTGAAATAATCATTATGTACCTGTATGTAAACATATTTGCACGCCGTGAGAAATGGCAGACATGTCGTGAACCAATCAATTTTTAAGATTTTGCATGCATGTATTAGGTATATTAAATTCTGTATGTGTACACATGTTGAGCTAATAAAACTTCTATTCTATTCTATTCTAAGGAGTGTACCTAATAGGTAGATACCTATTTAGCTGGATTTCAAATGTTTTTATGGGTCATACTCAGAAAAAGTGTACATTTTGGATTTGTAACTAAACTGATAGGTGACGATACTGAGAATCTTAGTTACGAAACTGATGTCATAAGGCATCGTACACACGGATTGGGTGAAAAAGCATTATTTTTGGAGTATCACTTTTATTTAGATTAATAAAAAAAAAACACTAAAATCTTACTTATAAACAAAATAAATTTATACCAAGTATAACAAAGGAATAACCTTGTCTTTTCTGAAATGGGAATGGAAAATTTAGTTAGGTTAATGATTACCACATTAACATACCTACAACCTACACAACAACTTTTTATTCTTCTGAACTAAGCTTAATAATATCTCAGTTTCGTAACATAACGCAATATAACGAAAATGAGAATACAATCTGAGAAATTATAATCTCTAAAAATATTTTTACGTTAACCACGTGTTTATCGCACAAGCCCTGAGCTTATTCTTTAAGATAATACAAAAACCAAGAAAAGGACAGTAAAGGTGAACGCAGACCTAGCCGCACCGCAGTCTCTACAGTCCCCGCAGTCATCGCTTTTTGTTAATGGCCTCGCACATCTATCCGCGCCGCAGTCGCTGCAGTCGTTCCCGTCAGAGTTGCCAGATTTTTGAAAGCATTATCTATCCGAAGATTTAAAAAATCTGTATAAAATCTGTATTTGGTATTGGTATTTTGCTCTTTTGTGTAATTTTATCTGTAGGTGCTATAATAGGGAATAAGCAAGTAATTATTTATACGAGAATAAGTAATTTTATTATAAACCGTTGACAGAGATTCTCTGTCTACTTTATAACTCTGGCAACACTGCGCGCCGTGGATGCGAATGACGCTGCGTGCGGGTGACGTCATCAGCAGCGGCTAGGGGAGTTCGGTCGTTTCAGGGACTGCGGCGACTGCGGCGCGGGTAGGTGTGCGAGGTGCGGCAAACTGCCATCACTGCGGAGGCGACCTGGATTCTGCACAGCACACGCTCGAAGAGTGCCCTGCATGGGCCGCTGAGCGGCAAATCCTGGTCACGAGGATCGGGCGAGACCTGTCTCTGCCAGCCGTTGTGAGAGCTATGCTTGCAGATACAGAAAACTGGAGAGCGATGGCCTCCTTCTGTGAGACTGTAATGATCCAGAAGGAGGCAGCCGAGCGAGGTCGTGAGAGGGCCGATCCTGCTCGGAGAAGAAGGCGACAAAGAGGCAACCGACTCGACGCCTAACACGCCGAAATCCCCGCCTGTATATTTTGGATCAGGTGGGTCTCCGGAGTCACGGGCGCTCAGAGTGGGGAGCCTGTTCGCCGACCGAGTGATCCCAGGGAAGACGGTAGCACAATGATCACGTGCCACTGTTCACAGCGAGGCTCAGAGGAGACCCCTTTACAGTCTCCTCAGGGGTGAGCCCCAACGGGCGTTGCACAGAGGGGGCTCCGGAGTGGTCTTTTAAGAGGTAACGGGGCCTCTTCTATGTGTTGATGGTGATCACCGGGGTGGTTTTAGTGAGGTAAAAATCCCACACTCCCTGTTCTTTTCCCCAAAGGTTCAGGCGCCTTTTGAAGGTTTCCCCCCGATAACAAAAAAAAAAAAAAAAAAAAGGTGTGCGAGGTTGCATAGAACTTCATATAAAGAATTCGAATGCAAAGACTGCGGCGCGTGCGGTGCGGCTAGGTCTGCGTTCACCATAAGTAAACCAGAATATAATAAACTTCACACAATAACAGTCGTTTATTACCCTGAGGTATTGTTTTTTGTAAATATTCACTTGATACACGTCTTAACTTTACGACTACGACGAAAACAAAAAGGTTACCACCATAGTGATTTTGACGTAAGTAATAATGATGCTATAATAGGAAAAAATAGTTATACCACTTTAAATCATTGTGTTTCTAATTTTATTGCGTGTTACTAACCTTGAGTAACGAAACTTCATAATTTTTGGACAAAGATTGTTTAATTAAAATAAATTCTTCTATATGCAATTTAGGAAAAAAAATGTCCCAATTAGTTACTTGATTCATCAAGAATAATATAGCCACAGTCAATATTACATAAAGCGATGAGTATTCGTAACAATACATTTCTGAAAAAGTGTAGCGGTCCTTGGGACACTAAAAAAATGTATGAAGATATTTTTAGCAATGTTTTGGCACCCAAAAAATATACTCTTTTAATGAAAATTTAAGTTAAAATACGGGTGTATTCCCGTTGTCTCCGTAGTCCGTGTCCCCGTTAAAGGGGACAAAGGGAATTTAATAAAATAATTAAAATTACTTCCCGTTGTCCCCGTTATCAACGGGGACAACGGACAGTTAAGATTTCACGTATCGTTGTCCCCTTTAAATTTTTATTTATTTACTAAATAACTTATTTATATTGATTTAGTTTTAAATGAAAGGGTGAAAATGAAATACAAAGTATTTAAATGTTATACTTACAAAAACATACCCCATTAATATACCTATTTAACTACAACGTCACAGAATTAACATTGCATAAAAACAATTTAGATAATAAAAACAAAAATAGGATTGAACTGAAAGCTTAAACATAATGAAAATGAAAATTAAAATAAAATTGACTACAAACAGAATTTTGATGTTATACTTATTAATAATATCACATTTATTTAGATTACAGAATTGGTAATAATCAACATCTATATATTATCATTTATTTCATTATTATTTTTAATACATTCGTAAATTATAAATACTTGTGTCACAATCACATGTGTAGCTATTGCTTAGATATTATGTGTTCTTTTAATTTTATATGTAGTCCTTAGTTCCATTTCATTTGTATAGGTACAATATTATCTCTATTAAGGCACTTTCACTTCTAATTTTAACTCAACGGGGACAACGGGCATAATTTGAAAATCATATATTACAAGAAATTAACGGGGACAGGGTACGGGGACAACGGGAAGTAATTTTAATTATTTTATTAAATTCCCTTTGTCCCCTTTAACGGGGACACGGACTACGGGGACAACGGGAATACACCAAAATACGAGGCTTACCTTCATATCAATAGACAGATATAACAACAAAGTGGTGAAAAAGTAAATATATCATAACATTAGATATTTACTTAAATATGAAGTAGCAGGACAAGAAATAAAACCAAATGTAAACTTTTTCTGAGTATGACCCACAGAGTACATTTTATATACTGAGATAGAGCCGTCACTCGAAGATTCCAGAGCGCCCGCGCCCTCTGGCAACAAGTAACAACAACAATGTATGAAGCATGTGTACCTATATATATATAGCATATAGATATAGCTACCTACAAATCAGTGTACTGTATTTATTTACTCCTTTTTATTTAGTACTTAGTAATTTATGTTGATTTACAATAAAACAATATAATTACAACACCAAATACTTTATTAAAATCTTCTGTTACAATATTTGATGACCATCTGAATTTAACTTCCATAATCGTTTCGTGATCCACACAATAACTTAGAAGTATCCTTAGGTACACACCAATTAAATAAGAATATATTATATCTTAAATTTCTTGAATTATTTGCAATTATTGACTTATTATTTGACAAATTATTTAACTTTTTTTAAACCTTTGACATTTACAAAGTGTTGCCAAGTGACCGACTCGCGTTCTCCCCAAACTTTCACCAAAATCTCCCCAAAATTCAAGATTTGTAAAAATCTCATAAATGGCTACTCTTTTTTTATTATTGATACAATTTTATACAATTTCAGCAATAGCGTCCATGACTAAATTAGCCTCTTCACTCGCGCCGGTTGCAGTTCCGTACATTTTTTCTGAGTTAAACCTGTTTAGCATCTTTGAACCGGGTTTAAAATGAACACATCCTTCTAGCAATTTATATCTTATTCTCAAGATGGATTCGGCAGTGTTAATGGCCAATCTGTTTCGACATTTGTCTTCAATAATAGCTACTTGAGAGAAGGCCCTTTCCGCAACTGCGTTAGAAAAACATAAAGACAAAATTCCTAGTGCCAATTTGCTAACATTTCCACGGGTATGTTCTATCACCGACTGCATTTTTGAAATTATAAACTTCAACCCAGAACTCTTCGGTGTGTTGCGTGGATTTCCAAGTTGTACGATGCAAATCATTCCATTCTGCGGCAACTTCGGAGCCACTCGGCTATCATCGTGCACAGCATTTTGTTTTCGTGTGTGTGCTTTCACAGATTAGTTAGTGGTTTGATTGCGTTCAGACATCATCAGTCCAAATATTCCCCCAAAAATATTGTCCCTCAATTCTCCCTACATAACTTTAAAAACCCTCCAAATTTGGGGGGATTCCCTCCAATCTGGCATCACTGCATTTACGCAAGTTTCGTTACCATTTTAGTTTAAAATTAAATAAGTTAAAGAAAAAATGGGATTGCGTAATTGGAGGATTTTATTAATTTGAAGATACGTGTGTTAATATATTATAAAAGGTGTGAAATTTAAAAGGTGTCCTTATATCCCTAATATTTTAATTTATATAAAATAAAATGGTTATTTGTTAAAGATAATTTAGAATATCTGAGTAAAACGGAGAACAAGTTTAAGCTAAATGTGTAAATATTTTGAGAAAAATGCCATCTATCAATACGTAACTTAAACTTTGATTATTGCTATACGAATAAATTAAAAATCAATTGAATTGAGTAGTTTATATCCAAAAGCAGAACCCTACCTAAACTAGTCGGTTATCATTTCGTCACTTTTGTTCTAAGCAAGGATCTTCTACCTACTAACTACAAGTTCCTTGGTTCTAAGTTATAACACCATGGTATGACCCTTATCGTCTCTGTCGCTTCGCTCTTCGCAGAGCGGTTGTAGTGTATTACATACTCTTTGGTAGTCACGTAGAGGCGTCCGCGTTGGTGGTAGCGGCGGGCACAGCTAGGGACACGAAAAAAGTATCGATACTTTGTGGTATCGAGTACGTTTGGTTTCGATACCGATACTTTTGTAGTCGACACTTTGTATTTGGTACTTTTACTCAATGAGTACATTTTGACAGGTATCGTGTCGAATAAATCTTGGACGGCAACGCCATCTGGTTCAATTAAACTGAACCTAGAAGGTTCAGTTAATCATTACATTGAGCTCGCAATCGTTCCTTCAGTCTTTCTGTTTACAGTTCAGATCCTTTCCTTCACTAATCAATCGTTCGCCGTTAGAAAATTGTTTTGTTATTATTACTTATTTAGTGTTTATAAGGTATAATGTTGTTCTTATAATATACAACGATATCCCACAAAACTGACAAAACCGTATTATATGTATTATTCTTCGTGTTCGTCTCGCGATTAGTTTTTCTCCGGTTGGTCGTTATTGTGCTTGACTATCATTTGACTTATTAAATGTGAATGTGTGCCATCTAAAAGAACCTATTGTTCCGTGCTGTATATATCTATTAGCGATTGTACGGAGGAGGAATGGGTACTATAATATGTTGCTAAAGGAATAAATAATATAATATTGTTTAAATAATTTGTAAAGTCACAGTTGTCTTTTTATAGTACTATTACTACACTAGTGTACCAATACCATTAGTGTTGACGTTCTGTTCTTCTGTCCTACTGTACTGAAGCCAAATTGACGTTACTGACTGACATTGACGGCTTGACGTATGCGCATTAGGCCCTAAGAAAAGTACTCGATACTTTGAACTATCGATACTTTTGTTTCGATACATTTATGAGTACGATACTTTTTTTTTCGATATTACTCATGAGTACAATATCGATACTTTGTTATCGATACCGTGTCCCTAGGCACAGCTCTCCGCACTCCGTAAATCTAATTAGCCATTGAAGTGGGAACCAACCTGTCATTGGCCTTGTAATTCAATCCATCGTAAGTAGTTAGCGTGGTGTCGTAGGACGTGGTGATCTCCTTCTGCAAAACTGTTATGTTGTAAAAGGACGCTGTGTTGGGAGTCAGAGATTTGTGCGCTCTGCCAACCCAGGCAAAAGGCGCATCAGGCATCGGCAGAAGTCAAATAACGGAGTCTGTGTTTCCCGATAGCTACAACCTAGGAGTCTTTAAGTCAAGAGTGAATAGGTTACTTTTAGGTAAGCGTGCTCCATCTTTGACCACATCATCACTTACCATCAGGTGAGATAGTGGTCAAACGCAAACCTATTTTCAATAAAAAAAAAACGCCCTCTGACCACCTATTAAATGGCGACACGGTGTCTTTGGGATTTCGGCCGCCCCATATATCACGAGACCCGTGTAGGTATTTGTGATTGCCGAGTATTGCTCCGAGCGCATCCCTTTTCGACGTCGTAAGAGAAGTCAAACACTTTACTGCCCCTGCAACCAGATGCGCCCGTACCTATCTGATACCAGTTGTCCTGGTACCAGATGGGGCCAGTAGATTCGAGCCAGCGCCAGTCAGGTCAGGGGCAGCGTTGAAGAGTATTTAGTTCTCCCACAGCCCCTAGTGCAAGTATCCGAAGGGATATGGGGTAGTTTTTGTAAGTTAGAGACAGACAGACCTCTTCGAATACCCCAAGGTAGTGGTCATCCATGAAAATTACAAGGAAACCTTATCAGTAGGTAATGGAAAGTAGGTGTGAACACATGCGAGAAAAAACTCAAATTAAGCGTTTGCTGAAGTGAACGCTTGTTTATACAATTAAATGATGTACGTTAATGATACACGTACCTTAAATTTAAGGTATTTGGCTTAAAATTATGTTATTAGAATTAGAATTTATTATTTTCAAAAAACTAGTGTTTTGGTTTTGTGTCGCGTTGAAATCAAACTAACTAAACGTATTTGACATTTTAACAAGTCTTGACATAACAGCTGGTGGAATAGTGTTGTCCAATATCCTCTGATTGCTATTCTACAAAAATCTGAAAAACCAACTGCTCAACTGAAATGTACGAAACAAGCACATTTTTACTTAAAAAGTGTTTTAGAATGTTTAAATTACTCTTTTATTTTCAGCTTTTTAGTTTAAATTCTAATTAACAATTTTTCAGTCCTCTTATACAATTTTATATCTCTATTTAATTTTATACATATTAGTATCATGTTTGTTCATGATCCCCTCAAGGAGGCCATTATTTTGATAACCTACTCAATGGGTTTAATAGGAAAAAAAACCGCACCCCTGACTATGGGCCTCCAAATCCGTTTTAAAACGTTTTATGTCCTAAACGGTTACATGGTGATAGAAACTAATAATTTAAAAGACCTATTCAACGATACCCCACTTGATATAGTTTGCCGATTGTTTATTTTTTCATTTTGACAATATGGCGTCTGGATTCTGGTTGTAGTTGTGATCAATTTTGTTAACTGTCATTTCTTCAGTGACACTCGCACGGTAATTATCAATTGACATAAGAATTATTAAAATCGACCCACGCGTGTCGCCACTGTAACGCCACATAGGTACAAACATACATACATAGACTGTGAAAGACATTACCCTCCGCAGTTGGGTAAAAAAAGCTTTTTATTAAGAAGACTAAAAAAATACAAGCTGTTACACAACTCGTTTTCGAATGTTAGATATCGGCCTCATCTAGATAAACGAAGTTTACCACTCAATAAAACATGACTTGTAAAAGCATTGTTTATAACCAATTTACAAAATAAATATTTCATTTCAAGATAATTATGCTCTTTCACATACCTGTCTGCTGCAATTTAATAATTGAAAACATTATGCAAGAGAACTAGCCGTATTAATAAACTAAAACTTAGACTTACATTACTATGTAAGTCTAAGTTTTAGTTTATTAATACGCCATCTGGTCATACTTGACCAGATGGCGAAGAGAAAAATCTGTTTCTATACAAAATAGGTTGACCTTTAGTGTGGGGCACAATCTGTGTGAATACTCTTAAGTAAGCTACTAAGCCATCTCATCATCCTAGTTCAACACATTGAGCACGCATAATGACGCTGCTGATGTGCATAGACTAATATATTGCTGCTGTGGTCGCTGAAGACGACAGGGTGACAAGAGGCGTATATATATAGCTGCCTCACTGATTATTATATTTTGAAGCCGTTTATTGTTAAAACCCTCTGACCGCTCGGCCCTTACGTTCACAGCCTATTTTAAGGAATTTCGAAACGACTCGTAGACATTTTCGTGAGTCACGCGTGGCTCAAGGGTTGGCAATTTTTTATAATATTCCTTTTTTGGCCTAAATCATTGCCATACGTAGTCTCTTGGGCACATTACCAGTTGACATCGTTGGGGATGAATTTTTGGAACGAAGTTCCTTATCGCGCGCTACGAAAGGTGGCTAGCCGGAAAAAATTCATACGAAAAGTTGTAACGACACTTTTTAAGGGGACTACAAGAGCTAAACGCGAGTTTTATAATGCTTTAAAGTATATGATTCACTGCAGTTAACACAATCAGAAAAATATATGATATTCTTCAGGATATAATCTAGTTAAGTAGTGTATGAAAACATAATACAACAAATTTTAATTGATAGAAAAAAATCACAAAGTAACCTCTAAAAAATCTTTTAACGAATAAAAACCATATTAAAATACATACGATCTTTCTGATTTTTTGACAAATTATTCAACAAGAAATATACTAACGTAATACTGTTTTATTTTTTTAATCCAATCAATATATTTTCAGTAAATCGCGTATACTTATTTCGCAATATAATACGTACGCATGTGTGCGTAAACGCCTGTGTACCTACCGACAGTGCCGGCCATAGTATTATAGTACTCTATGGTGCCGGCCAACGCCTGTTGCTATATGGACGTGTCGCTCTTCTCGCCGATTTATTTCGTCTCAGAATTGTTTGTAGTTATTATAAAATTTCGTTTGTAAATTCATTATTTTATTTATATATTCATTGTTGGAACGAAGTTCCTTATCGCGCGTTACGAAAGGAGGCTAGACGGAAAAAATCATACGAAAAGTTGTAACGACACTTTTTTACCGACTTCAAAAGAAAGGAGGTTCTCAATTCGTCTTGAACTTTTGAAGTGAAAACTTCTTTAGGGGAGTTGAGGTGGGAGTTGAGGGGAGAGTTGAGGGGGGAGTTGCGGGTCAAGTTGCGGGTCGAGTTGAGGGTCGAGTTGCGGGTCGAGTTGCGGGTCGAGTTGCGGGTCGAGTTGCGGGTCGAGTTTTGGGTCGAGTTGCGGGTCGAGTTGATGGTCGAGTTGCGGGTCGAGTTGCGGGTCGAGTTGCGGGTCAAGTTGCGGGTTGAGTTGCAGGTCGAGTTGCGGGTCGAGTTGCGGGTTGAGTTGCGGGTCGAGTTGCGGGTCGAGTTGCGGGTCGAGTTGCGGGTCGAGTTGCGGAATGAGTTGCGGGATGAGTTGAGGCATGAGTTGAGGGGCGTCTCGTGGGGAGTTGAGGTAAAGAGAGAGAGAGGGCAACGGTATACCTTTGAAATTTCGTAAATTTTTGAAGGTTTCACTTCTACCACGTGTGAATTGCACACATGCTTTTTTTTACAATTCTTTCACTAATTAATCGAAAGCAACTTCGTTCCATCCGGGTGTCCCTTGACACCTCTCAAGTTTTTAAGCTTTATATTAGTTAATTGTTAATTTCAAGATTAAATAGCATCACATACAAACATATACAAAAAAGGTTTCAGCATTTACTATCGTACTACTGCTTTCCCATCCCTAGACATAATTTTAATTGACCTGAAGTCAAGTGAAGTAAATGTCAAATTGTCAATCTGACCAGTGTTGCCAACGTAGGCGATTTTTCGCCATTTAGACTACTCACGAAGAGAATCGGCGACGAAAAACGATGAAAGGTGACCGGTCACCTTTTAGGCTACTTCAGTTCAGGGTAAACTATTTAAATTAACTGAATCATAAACGAGCTTAGAAAAAAACATCTCCCATGCAAATTAATGTAAATGGTTTGCGATACTAGGAAAGAATAGATGGCCCTCACTTTATTTATTAGAAAGCATGTTATATGTACGCAAAAACTTAAGACTTTTTAAGGTTAGATGAGATCTTCACACACACATATAAGCGTGAAATTGTTATACCCAAATGCAGATTAGCCAATACTAGCAACTCATTCCTCATAAATAGCATACGCTTTTATAACAAGTTGCCAAAGTCTGTTACAGAACTTATCAAAAAAGTATATTTTTAGATTGAGGACTACGTTGAAGTCATGATTGCTTGGCGATGATTCCTTCCTTCTGCATATGTGACTTCTCGGGCTTATTGTTATTGCATTATCGACTAGACTATTAACAACTCTACTTTTGTGAGTGTGTCCATCCGATTGGACTTATTTTCTTTTTGTTTGTTTTTATTACTTATTCATTTTATTTGTAATTAGTAATTACTAAAGACCGGATTATATGCAACATAAAAAGCTTGAAATATGCATGCAAATATGCATGAAAAATGCTTGAAATATGCACGAAAACTGACAGAATATGCAATATTAAATGACTATTATTTTTTGTTTTGTAAATACTATTCCTTTAGATTTAAGTTTATTGTTAGTAAATACTTGTTTTAAGTTTTACTTTATTAAGTATGTATCTTTTTAATTTATTGTTTTTTAATAAAATAAAAAACCATTAAGTTTTAGATTTTTTTTACAAAATCAGCATACATTTAGTAAACTATCCATTGATAATCGATACAGTAACATGTTACATTATTTAATATTTTTGTAAACATTAACAATCAAGTATTGTTCTAAATGTTCAGTGGTAAGATTAGTTCTTGGATCATTCAAAATATTTTTATAGGTCGAAAATGATCGCTCCACATCTAGTGAGGTAACTGGGCAGAATTTTTTCTGGCAAAATTTCCCCCGCCCCATTAATAAAACTATCAATTTGACACAAATTTTCAAAGCCTGGATTATTGTTCAAAATGTTTTCAAACTTTTCTCGGCAACGTACTTGGCAACGTGGAGTTAATTCGGCGGATTTTATTCATTGTTTGAATGGATTCACTCAATGCCAAACCGTGAGTTTCAAGCTTTTTAATACTTTCAGGTATGTGAGAAAAATTGATGCAAATTACAGCTAAGTTTTTTTTATGATAGAATCCTTAAATGCTGTCTTTGACTCACAAATTGCTCTTGACTCGGCACTGTCAAAGTCATTTACTACACCTTTCATGGCCTCAAAATGTTCATTGTAAAACAGTACAGCTTCTATCCATGACCCCCCATCGGGTTACAACTGGTTCGGGAGGGAGAGCAAATGTAAATTATAGCGATAATATGCATCATCACTAGATCTTAGGAAAAATATGCTATTGGCGCTGAAAATGGTTTAAATATGCAAATGCATATGCAAATATGCAAATGAATATTATCCGGTCTCTAGTTACATTGTGCTATGAATTGGTATCATTCATACCTTTTAAAAGAGCATTATGAATACTTTATAAAAATGAATGATATTTTGAAAAGAGTAACTGTGGAGTTTGTTGACGGTTCTTCTCCATAGGAATCGACCAATTTCGTACCGTGCACTAGCTTCTGTCGTTTTATAAGTGCCCATGTGAAATATAATATGTTGAGTTGAGTTGAGGCCACCAGCTTTTTTTTAATGGTTGGTTAGCTTCGGGGAATACCCTGAATTTATCTTTATATGTAAGCAAGTTTAGGATGCAATGACGTGATAAGTATTAATTTTGGTGCAAACTCAATCATCTTATTAAACTGAGTGAATGGTTCGGGCCAATTCCAGTTATTATTTGTCATTTTCATTTTGGTTCGTACAGCATTTGTGTCAAAGTATTTGTTTCACGAAAAATTATTGGCGCATACATTATGTGCGATGAGTGGATAAAAATACCAGCATTTAAAGCAAGTAAAGTAGTTAAAAATAAACGGATTTAAACTACATTTTTACTGATATTTTAGGCTACCACTGACTGAAATTCGGCTATATTAGGCTACTTAAGCTGTGAAAAACGGGCGATATCGGCCACCGCGTTGTTGGCAACACTGAATCTGACTCAAATGTCAATTGGTGGCTGTCGTGCTATGCTGTCGTGTTTGGTCAATTTCTTTTTAATTGTGTATGAAATATTCTAAAATAAATAATAAACAGGCTTAAATATATTGAAGTAGTCATAACCGTAATCCCATTAGTCATGGAAACAGATAATTTAACTAAACAGGTACGTAACACACCATGCAACTAATTTCCTTCCACTTTGTATCGTGGTATTATTTTCTTTTAAATTTGTTTATCAGGCAGAAGAAGTAGAAGCATTAAGTTCTATCTATGGTGACGACTGGACCACAGAGAGCGAAGTAACGAGGTCGTATAGCATTAGAATAGAGGAGAATAAAAACGAAGTTATACTGTATGTAACGATGCCTGACGACTATCCTTCTCAATCACCTCCAAAATATGAACTGTCTGCTCCATGGATGGATAGGAAAGCTAAAACACAGCTGCATCACACATTGGATGAAGTTTATTTGTGAGTATGGAAGTGTTTTTTTTTTTGATAAGATTGACTAAATACCTTTAGATAAATAGAATATTCTTTAATATACACAAATAATTTAAACACACCTGTTACACAATATTGCTAAGCCTATGGTTACAATGGTGGTCTTATCGCTGATTGTATGGTTACAATGGTGGTCTTATCGCTGATTGTGATATCTTCCAGACAACCTTAGAATGGACTTAACTAACATAAATTATAGAGAGGAGCGAAAAGTCAGTGTAGGTACTTTAAATATCCTTTAGTATTTGTCCACCAAAAAGCCTTGAATTAACCACACATGAGAATCTTACAAAGGAGTTTAGCTTTCAGTGCCAAACTCTTTTCTATGTTTATTGTTATAGAGGTTCCATAAAACATACAATTTACTTATGTTTATTTATATGGTTAGTATTTAAAGCTTATTTTATCCATATTCTAAATCAAATTTTGTCTTTTTGCATGACTTACTTAGGCGGTAAGTTCAGTTTCATATTTAATAGCAACAGAAATTAAATTCATTTAAAAGATAGTAGAATAATGAAATTTACATGAAGGATGCAGAGTGCCCCTAACCCCACAACAAGTAATATGATATCACAGACTCATTGATTCAAACTTTTACAACCAATACCACAAAATTACATAGTCTAATTTAAGAATGTCTCAGCAAGAATATAGTGCAAGCATATTCTTGTATCATCACTTCAAATTGGAAATAATTAATATTCTATCTAGAATTATAGTTTCTATTTACACTACAGTATTAACTAATTCAAGGCATTAGTCAGTTTATGCTTAGCTTTGACTGTATACCTACCTATTAAATACTGGCATGTATTTTAATAAATTCATTATTAATTCCTATTTTCAATTAATTTCATGAATATTAACTTCAAATACTTTTGATGAATTACTAATGTTCAAACAAAGGCATCTAAGTTTGTAATAAGAATAAAGTTTGATCCTCTTACTAAAAAATATATATCATTTCAGGGAAAACATAGGAGAAAATGTAGTATTCCAGTGGGTAGAGAAAATAAGAGAAGTACTGCAAGCCATTAAACCTGCTGAGAAGAAAGTAGAAGCTAAACCTCATGCTGTTGAATCATTAGACTTGGCTTTGGTGAGTTTAGCCTTTTTACTAATATGGTTAATTAGTTGCTTATTGAAATGGTATACATGTCAGCACCAGTGACGGGGCCCCATAGGGCCATTGCCTGTCGGGGTTGTGGGAATGTTCTAACGAGATGTGGGTAGTTAGTCAGTAAAAGTCTGACACTCCCTTCTGCTTAACGCAGAGCAGGAGAAGACATTCGATGATTTTCCCACTTGGGAAAAAAATACACACAGTCATGTACCTAATAAAAATAATAAACTTACACTAAAGGAACATTTTAGGGAACATCGACATAAAGTAGTTGCCAAGGTGATAATATTAATTAAAAGTAAATAAATAATCAAACAAGTTAACAGAACACAATCATAAAAATATAAAAAGGAACATTGTTAAGGAGCATTGGTTAACATGCAAGAAAAAATAATCAAAATACCTTAAAATTAAAAAAGGATGAGGTCTCGCAACCAATCTCGGTCGGAACAGTTTTAACTGACTCGCTTCGGAAAAACGCGTTTTGTTTAGTAAGAACTAGTTTTAACTGATATTCATTTTTGAGCATTAGTTAATTCTAGTTTTAACAAAGGCATTTAGTAAAAATTAGTTCTAACTAGGGAAAACGCGTGCTTTCTATAAACTGGTTTTAACTGTAACATACATAATAAACTAGTACTCACGCGGGGCTTCGCTCCCGTGGATTCTATCACGGTAAAAACATAACTCTCCTTTTTTGCAGTCACGTAAAACGTAGCCTATAACCTTCCTCAAGCTTCAAGCTACTTCCACACCAAATTGCATCCAAATCCACCCAGTACTTTCGAAGATTAGCGCGTTCAAGCAAACAAACAAACAAACAAACTTTTCCGCTTTATAATATTAGTATAGATTAAAACACACAGGTTGTCGAAATTTTGCATGATGCCCCCAAAATATTCTATCTTTTTAATCAATCAATGTATGTATTTATTTGTGTACACAGGTCTTAAGGTCTAAATATTTTTTTATAAATGTATCTTTATGTAATATGTCCTGCCACAGTCAGTAGCATACAAATTCATAAAATTTGTTTTAAATTACAGTCATCAAAATAATTACATTGAGAAATTAGTCAAAGAAAAATAATATCTACTTACAAATTATACAACATGTAATTTAAAGGGTATATACATACCGAGTGCACGGCTTCTTTGGATGATAACAAACAATATGGCAAGGGTTTTCTAATCCTATGTCTACATGTGTGGAGGATATTAGAAATTTCAATACATTGATACCTGAGGCCGAATTTTTCAAATTAAGAAGAACGAAGAGAATTATCGTTTTATTGGCAAGTGACGTGAAAAGTGATGACCCTCATAGTGCTGTGACACGTTTGTTATTACTGGTTTTACAAGAAAAATATGAAACCAATAATTTGGGGTCAATTCTGTGAGTCACTTATTTTGAGCTGAAACTTTGCATAGAGACTCCATACCAGATGTTCCTTTTTGGATAGATATGGGGTTTCCGTTACACGTTGTATAATACAAAACAGTCAATAATAATGAATTACAAAATAATAAAAAAGAAATTCATAATAATCTAATAAATAAAAAATAATCAACAAAGTTAAAGTCAAAATTCAATTCTTTGTTACAGATTACTGTAACTACTGTTACTCACTAGAACATTAGTTCTAGTGAGATACTGGATTTTTTTCTGACAATTGTCTGACACTCCCTTCAGCTCTACCAAAAGTGGGTGCCGTAATTTTATAATATTCCAACTAAAAAACCAATCTTCTAAATATACTTATGAAAACTTATGTTTACTTAAAAAAATTCCACTAATGTGATACCACAAAAACTGCATTGTGGTTTTATATTCAAAACAGTTTTGATGAAGACATGACATGATTTAGGTACATTCCATAGAATTCTGTTGCAACCACATGGTAATGGTGAGAAGAGACTATTCAATTAAATGACTATATGCTATCTGTACCAACATACATGACTTTTGGGTATAATAGGTGCTTTACAGCTAGTGAAGCTTCCATGTTTTAAAAATTTATGAAATTTCAATTTCATCAATCATATTTTTATGTATCTGGTTTGTACAAATCCTTTTTTTTTTTCAATCCAGGAAATATCTCATTCATTACAAAAATCTTGGGAAAAAATTATCCATTACCCTGAATCAATTCATAGCAATTTACACTACTTACAAAATTTAGTTATTTATCTCATTATTTGTATCTCCTATTATAGAAATAAGATAACTCTGTTGACCTCTGCCTTATAATTTTTTAATGATTTCCAGTTGGATATCAATTGTCCGGACATAACTCATGGTGAAGTTATTATTGATAGAAAGAGCTCTTTCCAAGGTCACGCAGCTGAAGTTCACTCTATGGAAGATGTAAAGTAAGTTTTCTTTTTATAATAAATCTATATGGGTCCACGAATTCATTCGCGTGGGAAGTTTTTCCCGCGCTAATCACGATCGCGGGAGTAGAGTATACATAGCCCTATAACCAGGTGCGATCGCAGCCTGCAGTAGTTTTCTTTATTGCACAATACAAATTTTATTGCACACATTATAAAACAAATACATAGTAAAAGAATAAGTACTACTGGGCGAGGCTTTTATTACCTCCTAAATTATTGCTGAGAAGCACTAGCAAGCCAAATTGAGAATCTAGGTAGATAGGCTCATAGGGGTTACGGGAAAGTTCTAACGAGATACCGCGGCCCCGGAGCATAAGGGAAACTGAAGAAAGAGGGCGTGTTTTTAGTCAGTGGAAGTCTGATACTCCCTTCCGCTCGAGTCGCCGCGAGGAGTCATTTAATGATTTTCCCCCAGAAAAAACGGCGTATAGGTTCAGCCTTATTATAATAGTATCAAGAAATTAACGAAATTAAAATTAAGTAACTGGATCGACTTCTCAACAACTGTATTCGTTTCATTTTTGGCCTTCGAAAATATGATCATATTTCTTCCTTCCGTTCTCAGCTTAAATGGTTGCCTATCCGTCAAAGAAGATCCCCCAGATCCCTCTGTATGCTCTTCACTATTATGAACGATCCTTGTGCTCCTGTTTACTTAAAACAAAATTTTAAATTGTTGGGCAGTTCTCATGATCTTAACCTTCGCGCATCCAAAAACTTACTTCTTCACATTCCTTCTCACCGCACCGGGTTTCTATCTAATTCTTACGCTATTTCTACTATTAAACTCTGGAATTTGCTACCCCTTGACGTCAAGAAGGCCGAGTCAAAAATTTCTTTTAAGCGCAAAATTAAAAACCACTACTTAAGGGGCTGTTATTCTTAGTTTGGTCTTCGTCATAATTATTATGAGCTCTCTTATTCAGAAAGAATATTATAAAGCACCGTATCTATTAGTTTGTCATTTTAGCATATATGTGTATTTTATTAGTATTATTATATATTAGTATTATATTTATTAGTATTAAATATATTATTTCATTCCATTTTCTCGTACACCTACCACAGTGTGTTTTTTTTAACCCAAAGGTTGACTGGTAGAGAATGCCTTGCTGCATTAAGTCCGCCCATGTAACACAATTGTACATAATCTTTATTTAATCTTTATTTGCACTAAAAATTATTACATAAAACCAGTTGAGTCTCTGACTCCCGTGCTAGGTGATAAAACATAAAGTTTAAATAAAAAATAAATAAGAAATTCCCTCGAGAATAAGTAATTCAAGCTACTAACCTGTATTTTCAAGTAACTAATAATTCATTTTTTATTTTCAGCGCCGTCCTAACAAAGTTAAAATTAAATAAGAAAATAATGAACGCCACACACAACATGTACGCTTACCGTATAGAGCGCAAGACAGCTAAGGGTGTGAGCATACTGCAAGATTGTGACGATGACGGCGAAGCGCACGCCGGCGGCCGGATGCTGCATCTCCTACAGATACTGGATCAAAAAAATACCATCGTTGTTGTCTCCCGATGGTAAGATATAACTTTGCTTTTAATACCACATTTTGGAAAATACATGTTTGCTGTTAAAAATCCTATCCTACTAATATATGTACTAGCTTCTGCCCGCGACTTCGTTCGCGTGGGAAGGTATCCCTCATGTAAATCCCGATTCCATGGGAATTTCGGGAGCCTACGTGTTATTCCAGGATGTCAACTGTCTACTTACTAAGTTTCATTCAAATCCGTTCTGTAGTTTTTACGTGAAAGAGTAACGTCCATACATCTATACATCCACCCTCACGAACGTTCGCATTTTGAGCTCTAGTAGGAAGGATAGATCGAATTGAGCATACAGTATGTTAACTAACAGAGGGCGTTCCGGTTAACCTGCAATAGTATAGCATCCATACATGCAAAAAAAAATTATTACCATTCGAAAACATAATGTTTTTTTTTTTCTTAATATTAAAATATTCACTAAAAATGTTAAATTGATATGTAAAAGAAACACTGTACACGCGTACTTGAAGGACGGCAACGTCGCAATTTATTTATGAATGACGGGCCGCGTGTGCGGCGATCTAATTGATGTGCTTATTATTGCGGGTTAACGGGAACGCCCTCTGTTAGTTAACATACTGTATAAAGGAATGGCAGCATTGCCAAATTAGGTGGAAATACTGAACTTTGTCAGAAAAATATCAGCTCTCTGGACAAGTGAGTTTACTCATCATCTGCTTAGACTATTCCCCAACTATGTATGGGTTGGCTTCCAGTCTAACCATGTGTATTAGTGTTTTACATGGAACAACTGCCTATCTGACCTCCACAACCCAGTATCTGGGTAATACGACACTACACAACAAATGAAGACAAGACAGGTGATGAGTATAAGGCCGCTATCCCACTAGCGTTTTACAAGCGTTGGCGTCTCTCCAACGCCTGCGCAGCGCCAACGTTGCGCAGACGCGACGTTGACGTCGCGTTGTCGCGTGGCAAGTATTAACGTCCGCTGAACGCGATGTTAACGTCGCGCACATGATACTATTTGAGGCGTACAATCCGAAAACATAATGGATTTCGACGAGGAAACACTACTGTTGATTTTACTACGTCAACGAAAATTACGTAAAAGAAAAAGAAAATGTCGTTGTCAATTTTGGGAAAACCCTTTATGGTCCAATCGATCACAAGAAAGTGAACATTTCGCACTGTACTCTAATAATATTAAAAATAATGAATCGGAATTTTATATTTGCGAATGCCGAAGACCACATTTGACGAACTTTTAGAAGTGATTCAAAGTGACATACAATATTTAGACACTAATCTTAGAGTTTCAGTGTCACCAGAAGAGAGGCTTGTTATAACTTTGGGGTATGTTAGGAAAATAATACATTTAAATTTTTCATACAGGCTGTTTAAAATATTATAATAATAAAACGCTTCTGTGTATATTTTTAACTACTTGTTTTATTTGTTCAAAGACTCGTTCAAAGAGTCTTATGGTTTACAATAATCAAAGTTTGTTTATTCGGAAATTTTCGTCATGGAGACCTTTTAGAATCATATTATTATAAATGTATGTATTTTCAATATCGAAATCGTTTTCTGATAGTGACTGCATTTTGAATCGTACCAGTACCTACGTACGCTAGCTAAAGCAGCAACTATGCAAATGGCCGTAGCCCGTAACCCCTGCCCGTACTCACACGGACAGAGCAGGACGGCGTGATTGTACCTGTTGCCAACAAACGCGACGTTAACATTACATTGGTGCGACGTTAACGTCGCGTTCAGCGGACGTTAATGCTTGCAACGCGACGTCAAAGTCGCGTCTGCGCAACGTTGACGCTGCGCAGACGTTCGAGAGACGCCAACGTTCGTAAAACGCCAGTGGGATAGCGGCCTAAGTAAGTACCTACTCATCTGGTTGAAATCGGTGCCAAGCCAATAAATAGTTTTGTTAAGCTTGGTACGCACGCGCGGGGTGATCAAATCTATTTATTTGGCTTGAACACTTCAACCTGGTGAGTAGTTAGGTTTGGTATTCGACTAACTACAGCACTAAAACTTCGATCTCTAACTCCATAACGTTATTTGTAATCCTAACATTATATTTTCCATGTTCTAGGTACGGCGGCATACAGCTTGGCCCTGATAGATTCAGACACATCAACAATGCTACAAGACAGGTCATACAACAAGCAGGCTTGTTGAAGAAATGACATTTAGCTTAGAACTTAGGTGTAAGACGCAAATATTGTTACTGCATTGATGAGATAGCTTTGTGGGTTTGTTTATAATTTTCGATTTTTCAAATGAAATCTGGAATAATGCTATCTACGACTAGGGCTGCCAACTCCTAAATTGCTGGCCCCAGACAAATACTTCAAAAACCCTAGATATTCGGGTGAAATCTTAATTTTTCCCCAGACACCCTAAAAAAGATATTTTTGAATATAGTTTATTTACTCATAACATTATAGAGCTTTATAATATTTATAATATAATAGTCTATGAGTAGAAAAACCATAGGAAAATGATAGGAATCGTGCTATTTGGCACCCGTAACACCGTAATAAGCGGCCGGGATTCCCCCGAACACCTATTGGGTAAATCCCTCAGATGCCGTCCAAAACTAGGACAAAGGGGAAACCTAGATGGACGGCAGCCCTATCTACGACTCATCAAATTAACAATGATTATTATTGGATCTAACCTACAAAGCAATTCTTCAAATACGTCTATTTTTAACCGACTTCAAAAAAGGAGGAGGTTCTCAGTTCGTCTTGAACTTTACCTCATAACTCGAAGACGGCTGGACCGATTTGGAAAATTCTTTTTTTGTTTGAGAGGGTATATTTTCTAGTTGATCCCATTGTCATGAAATCAGGATCTGATAATGGAAACCTTGAGAAATCGAGGGAACTCTTCACATATTATAGGCACACCAATAGCGATTTGGGTATTTTTCGTAGTAACTCGTGCAGTTGCTTTCGAAAAGCACCATTTGGTGAAGTGGAACTGATGCTGAAGACCACAGATGGCTACTAAAACTACTCAATGATAAGTATTTCATCGGTTGCGATTCGATTACTTGGATATGGTTGTAAAACACTTTATGCTCGTCACAATGCATATCGTGATGAGGAGCTGATGGTGAAGTACCAGGAGTACTCCTCAAAAATTAACAGCTGGGCATAGGGAAAAGAAAAATTTTGCAAAAGGTGATAAGAAGGTGACATTTAGGCCATTGTTACTAGGTAAATTACAAACCGACCCAGTAAAAAGCGAGATAAAAAACTTTAACAAAAAATAAAAGCGACTTCCCAAAAAAAACACTGCAAAGTGAAAAATAACTTAAATTTCGGAAGGCGGTGTTAAAAACGAAAATATGTACAAAACTAAAAACACCGACTACCGAAATTAAAGTCGTTTTTCAAGTTTTTGCAGTGTTATTTGGGAAGTAGGTTTTATTTTTGTTAAATAGTTTTTTATATAGACTGTTCCTTAGTCTCAGTGTATGGCATATAGTGCCTTTGTAATGCGACTTAAATATTTATAAAGTTTTCAGAAGTGTAGATCTGTATCTAAAAACCAACAGGAAAATCGGCTAACAAGTTCCAAACATTCACTTTTCATTTAATAAATGATACGACTTTTTTTTATAAAAGTAAAGTATTTTTACTACTTGCAATTGTTTCTAGTTAAGTCTTTTTTAGTTACATAAATGTAACATTTGTGTTATGTGAATATAAATGAAGGCGATATGTAACTTATAGTCACGTCAACGAAGAGAGTGTAGGTATTTACCTTGAAGTTGCTAAACAAGAATTCACGAATTTTATTCAATGTATATAAACATGATAAGCCCCACATATCGTGCCCACAACTGAGAGGCCATGGGTCGTGGGCCAAGTATGTGTTGGTGTGTTATTGTGTTTTATATTAATGACTAGCTGCGGCTCGTAACTTCGTTCGCGTGGGAGGATTTCCCGCGTAAATCCCGGTCCCGTGGGAATTCCGGGATAAACACCTATGTGTTATTACAGGATGTCAACTATCTAATTACCAAATTTCATTAAAATCCATCCAGTAGGTCCGGAGATTAGCGTGTACAAATAGACGGACTTTGTTATTTTTTTGCTGCATTACCGTTTCTTAACCCACCTCAATTATTATTTTTGTATAAAATTGTAATGTACAGAAACACACTTTCTTACTGTTTTATTATATGTATTGAATGATATTTTTAATTCATTTGATTAGATAATCTAACCGAAAGACTAAATGGAATGTTTTTCTGTTTTCTGGCTATGGTAACAAAAACTTATTTTTAACCGACTTCTGAAAAAGGAGGAGGTTCTCAATTCGGATGTTTGTTTTTTTTTTTTTTTTTTTTTTTTTTATGTTTGTTCGGGCATAGCTCCGTCGCTCGCCAACCGATTTGAAAAATTCTTTTTTTGTTGGAAAGGGTATACTTCCCAAATGGTCCCATGAAAATTTAATCGACAACGAACATGCCGTTTCTGAAAAATCAACAAAAGTCTAAAAAAAATATTTACATTGATGACCTTTTCGGTTACTCTATATTGTGTTTTTTGTTCGCGCGTTTTTAGTTTTTTGTAGTTGACATTTTGGCTTTTATAACTAGATTAATTACAAATTGACCCACTAAAAAGCGCGAAAATAAAAACTTTTTTGCAAAAAAATAAAACCGACTTCCATATCAAAACACTACAAAGCCAAAAATAATTTTCATTTCGGAAGGCGGTGTGAAAAAAAAGAAAATACAAAACCAATAACACCGACTACCGAAATTAAAATTATTTTTGGCTTTGTAGTGTTTTGATATGGAAGTCGGTTTTATTTTTTTGCAAAAAAGTTTTTTCCTGGATACGAATGTATTTAGTAATGGTGACTCTAGTCGTTGTCAGCGTCGCTTCAAAGCACTTTATTCCTGCATGTTGCCTGAACCATGGCTGATAGTACATAAACGAATATTTATATTTCCATAAAAAGCCTACATGGCTTTGTGATTTTATTAGATCTCTAGATTTAAGTTAGATATAGTCTGCTGCCGTGTTTGCCCTTACTATGACCAAAAACGCACTGGCAGGCTATTTTCTTAGCCTCTAGAATCATCTACTTAGCCTTTTTCCAATTATGTGGAGTCGGCTTATATGGATAAAATAAAAATAGTTTTCTGTTCTACCTACATACTACCACAGAATAGGTACATAATATCTGTTAAGATCTAGCCTAGGTTTATTCAAAGTATATACCTAATTAGTAAAGTAGTCGTCAGAAAAGGTAAGCGATACGCGATAGAGAGACGCGACTTGTAGGTGAATATGGCAGTAGGTTATTAACCGCTGTGCGATCTGAACTGCACTTTATTCTAACGTAGCAAGAGTCCCTATTTCTTTGATGGATTTTGGGGAGAGAATTTTCTGTACATGTACTATTAAGTATTCTGTGGTACTAGTGTTTTACTTTGCAGTTATCCCCAACCCAGTAGCTGGGTAATGCCGGCTCTTCACGTTGGCCAACATAGTGGCGAATGTAGTGGTCAATGCCTATTGGCCAACGTGTAGAGGGGGTGCAATACAACCCAAGATGCACAAACACCCCCTCTACACGTTGGCCAATAGGCATTGGCCACTACATTCGCCACTATGTTGGCCAACGTGAAGAGCCGGCATAACACGATAACCCTTGGCAAGGTTGGTGTCAAAGATGTGAAAGACAACCGGGATCAACGGCTTCACGTGCTTTCCCATCCACGGACCGACCTAGGTAAGCGTTGCTTAACCTTGATGATTTGCCTTTATGGCTGTTATTATGTAACCATGAAGTCCTCTAGATCCTAGCATTGCGTCTCCAAAATCACTAAAGTACAACCAATAGTCCAAGCGCCTAGTCGTTACTACTTTTTGAGTAACAAAATGAAGAATGTTACTAGGTATGCCAAATCGGTTGAAAGTTTGTTACAGTAAAGCTTGTATGTAAAGAAATATACTAGTTTTTGATGTATTCAAAAATACCTATTAGTTTTGATATTACAGACATTTAAACTTACGATAAATATCGAGTCCCGCTAACAGTCACGTGACCACATGTGACGTCTATTTACAACGCTCCGCTTAGTAGCAAGTTGAAATTGGTGGTTGTATTTGTACATTTCGGCACAAAACATGATTTCCTAGTATTTGGATTGGACATTTTTGAAAGTATTTATAATTTCTAATGAAACGACACCGTGCTGAGAGCGCGATCGGACTAAGCGAGTGTTGTGAGATGACGTCACACCGTCACGAGTCCGCGTCGCACGTTTACTTCTATAAATCGGAAACTAATTGACGTATCGAAGAAATTCTTTCACTTGTATTTTCTATTTTTGACAGAGAATATGGAGAGCTAATATTCAAAATTAGTTAACATTCTTCATTTGGAATACAGTTAAATTAATATAATAATAATAAATAATTTATTCAAACAAAACACTACACAATAACAGCTTTGTTATATTAAATTACAATATGTACTTTGAATGTACACATACCTGCTAACTTTCCACCTAATTTGCAGGTGCTAAATAAAAATGTTATTTAACAAAAACAAAAAAACACCAACTGTGTAAACTGAAAATTGTTTCGATTTTCAAAATTTCTTAATTTTTGTACTGAAAAGAGAAACAAGTTTTTTTGCAGTCAGAGCCATCAAACATTAACTAGGATTTCTAATATTTTATTCTGGTTTTTTATTGATAGGTTCGCGTTTGACCACCATCTCACCTGATGGTAAGTGATGATGTGGTCGAAGACGAAGCACGCTTACCTAGAGATAACCTATCCTTTATTTTCTTATCGAATCCGTTAAAAGTATAACTATGCTGATGGTACCTTCGACTGTGTTGATCTGCTAGTGCGTTGTCGGCCTTAATGAATAGTACTAAAATAAAACAAACTATAATACGATTATAAAAATAATGTACTTTATATAACAAATATTTACACAATATTTCTCATGATTATATTAATGCTATCTTTTATTGTTCCTTGCATTGTTATCTGTTGTTTTTACGGTTATGCATTTCTTATCCAGGAATTTTAGGAGGTCCTGAAACAATGAATTGATATTTTAAGACATGATATTATTAAACAATTTTTGTTTTATGAAATGGCTTTCAATTCACTCCTTAACTAACACAATGAATATAATAGGTCCATTGAGCTATTCTGAATTAGTATTTACTAGTACTCACACGGGGCTTCGCTCCCGTGGATTCTATCACGGTAAAAACATAACTCTCCTTTTTTGCAGTCGCGTAAAAAGTAGCCTATAACCTTCCTCAAGCTTCAAGCTACTTCCATACCAAATTGCATCCAAATCCACCCAGTACTTTCGAAGATTAGCGCGTTCAAGCAAACAAACAAACTTTTCTGCTTTATAATATTAGTATAGATAGTACGAGAGGTCGCGCTAGATTTGAAAAGTAATTTCAAACCGATTGAAAATTCTTTGAAGAATAGTTTCCTTATCATACTTGATTGCTGCAAGCGTCAGCTTCAACAGTGGTGTAGTTAAAAGTTGCAGCATATGAAAGTCTTAAAAGTAAATACTTAGGTATGAATAAGACTGTCATATGCTGTAAATTTTGACTCGACCGCAAGTGCGGCGACTGACGCCCATTTTTCTGAACATTATTCAACCGCTACAAATAAATTTTATTCGGTATGACATTCCTATGAAAAATTTTCACGACCTTCCGTACTACTCGCATATTACAGGCTACATTACATAAGTACCTATTTTGTACTATCTAAGTATAGAATACTTGCCAAACATGATTTGTTGCAAAAGTATATTTTTAAATTTCTTTGAATATCAGTGTAGTAACACTATGGCTGAGCAAGAAAAATGAAAACCTCCTGATTATTATAAAGGAAGAGAGGAGAAATTTTATGACTAACAACCCATTTCCTTAGTGTTACATGCAAGTTTTAATTTTTCATTCTCTTGGATCTGCAATCAGTCACCAGAAACAGATTTGTAATGCGTTTCTTGGATTGTGTTATATCAGAAGGCCAGCGCCTCACTGTCCACTTAACGCACGTGGTGTTTTTTTAGTGGCTTGACCACGGTTTTAATCCAGATCCGAAAGGTTTGTGATGCCGAGTCAGGCGTTTGATGTGTATATTCAATGTGATTTTGTTTGTGAGAGGAACTACGAGCTAGCAGATCAAGATAGCTCTCGATTCGCCAGTCACTACGCGGGCCTCTTAGGGCAATTACCAGCCGGGGATCTGAGAATGTTATAATGAGATACCGCGACCCCCGGAACGATAGGGCAACTGACGGAACAGGGTGGGATTTTAGTCAGTAGAAGTCCGACACTCCCTTCTGCGGTAACCAGAGCGGTAGGACTGATTTAATGATTTTCTCCCCGAAAAAAAAGAGGTTCAAGCTAGCTGGTAGTTTCTTTTTGCGGTCACTTTGTTTCCAGTTCGGCTTACGTCAAGTAACTATTTTTAATTATAGTGATAGAACGTCATCCACGAAAATGTATGTCCGTGTGGTGTGCGTGTGAGGGCCACAATATCAAAACTATGAAAATGTGCTAAGGATTTAGTGAACATTCCCAAGGAGATTTTATGAGAGCCAAATAAGCTAGTTATGGAATGTTATAATACTGTAATATATACACAAATTGTTTTAAAGACTTTTTCTGTAGCATTCTTAGTTCTTTCAATACAGGTGGACATGAATTGAACTGAGAGCCACACTTAACAATTCATAACTCGCTTATTTAAATTTCACAAAATCAGATTTTTACTTTCACCATTTTTTGGAGATTTTCACAAAATTCTAAGCACATATGGAGAGTTTTAACCTTCTTAAAACAACACAAAAGCGTGCCGTGAATAGAATAGCACATTTCGCCATTCGGCATGCAAATATTTATTATTATTATAAATATTAAATTATTAATTTAATCACATTACATTATTATGAATTCCTTTCACACAGGTATTAGATCTAGAGAAAAATATGTATAAACAGTATGTTTTAAAATTATTTATAGTTTTTACAATAACATATTAATTATATCCTTACCTTAGGATCATACCGATGTCCATAGCCCACCAAATCTTTGTGGATCACATCGATATTGACGGGGTCGTACTTGAGTATCGCTTCCCTCAAAGATCGTCGGCTCAGAACGTAATTGTGAAATGCTATGTGAAGCGGTACGCGGCATGAATGTACCTGTTGGATATTAACCCATTTAAGTATAATCTATACTATAATATTATAAAGCAGAAATGTGTGTTTGTTTTAACGCGCTAATCTACGAAAGTACTGTATAGATTTGGATGTAATTTGGTACGGAAGTAGCTTGAAGATTGAGAAAGGTTGTGGGCTTTTTACCCGACTGAAAAAGAATGGGTTGTATTTTTATTGTGATAAAGTCCAGAAGTACAATAATTATTTAGCCTATTACGTTCTCACTTCACGAACACAGGCCTTTTATGTATGAGAGAATGGACCGTAATTCATCACGTGGACCGAGTGTGAATTGGTGGATCTTAAGACTTGTATAGTGTTTTAATTTAGACACAATGCAGCCGATGCGGTAAGCCCAAGACAAAGCCGAGACACAGCAATGAGAGATGATTACAAGTATATTTTTATTTTCTATTGTGATGAAGAACAACGGCTCTTAAAATCTCAAATAACATTTTAAGAAAAAAAAAATTTGGTAGCCTATTTAGTCCATAGCTAGGCAAAATCACCCCCTTTAAAGAGCTAAAACACAAATTATTGTGAGAAATACTCTTTGACTAGCTTTACTATATTTTTACCAGTCAAAGCATTATACACTGTACACGCGTACTTGAAGGACGGCAACGTCGCAATTTATTTATGAATGACGGGCCGCGTGTGCGGCGATCTAATTGATGTGCTTATTATTGCGAGTTAACGTGAAGGCCCTCTGTTAGATAACATACTGTATAAAGGAATGGCAGCATTGCCAAATTAGGTGGAAATACTGAACTTTGTCAGAAAAAAAACTTTTTTGCAAAAAATAAAACCGACTTCCATATCAAAACACTACAAAGCCAAAAATAATTTTAATTTCGGTAGTCGGTGTTATTGGTTTTGTATTTTCTTTTTTTTTCACACCGCCTTCCGAAATTAAAATTATTTTGATATGGAAGTCGGTTTTATTTTTTGCAAAAAAGTTTTTATTTTCGTGCTTTTTAGTGGGTCAGTGAATTTTCCAAATCGGTTCGTAAATGACGGAATTATGCGCGAACAAAAAACGCAATGCAGAGTAAACGAAAAGATCATCAACGTAAATATGTTTTTTAGACTTTTGTTGATTTTTCAGAATCGGCTTGTCCGATTTCGATAAAATTTTCATGGGACCATTTGGGAAGTATACCCTTTCTAACAAGATAAGAATTTTTCAAATCGGTTGGCAAGCGACGGAGTTATGCGCGGACAAACATTAAAAAAAAATACAAACATCCGAATTGAGAACCTCCTCCTTTTTTAGAAGTCGGTTAAAAATCAGCTCTCTGGACAAGTGAGGAGTTTACTCATCATCTGCTTAGCCTATTCTCCAACTATGTATGGATCGGCTTCCAATCTAACCAGATGAGTATTAGTGTTTTACATGGAACGACTGCCTATCTTACCTTTACAACCCAGTATCTGGGTAATACGATACTACACAACAAATTAAAGACAAAACAAGTGAAGAGTATAGGAGGGTACCTACTCATCTGGTTGAAATCGGTGCTAAGCCAGTAAATAGTTTTGATAAGTTCCGTACGCACGCGCGGGGTGATCAAATCTATTTATTTGGCTTGTACACATCAACCTGGTGAGTAGGTAAGTTTGGTATTCGACTAACTACAGCACTAAAACTTCGATCTCTAACTCCATAACGTTATTTGTAATCCTAATATTATATTTTCTATGTTCTAGGTACGGCGGCATACAGCTTGGCCCTGATAGATTCAGACACATCAACAATGCTACAAGACAGGTCATACAACAAGCAGGCTTGTTGAAGAAATGACATTTAGCTTAGAACTTAGGTGTAAGACGCAAATATTGTTACTGCATTGAAGAGATAGCTTTGTGGGTTTGTTTATAATTTTCGAATTTGTTAATGAAATCTGGCATAATGCTATCTACGACTAGGGCTGCCAACTCCTAAATTGCTGGCCCCAGACAAAGACTTCAAAAACCCCAGACATTCGGGTGAAATCTTAATTTTTCCCCAGACACCCTAAAAAAGATATTTTTGGATATAGTTTTCATTTACTCATAACATTATATAGCTTTATAACATTTATAATAGAATAGTCTATGAGTAAAAAAAACTATAGGAAAATAATAGAAATCGTGCTATTTGGCACCCGTATCACCATAATAAGCGGCCGGGATTTCCCCGAACACTTATTGGGTAAATCCCTTGGATGCCGTCCAAACTAGGACAAAGGGGAAATCTAGACGGACGGCAGCCCTGTCTACGACTCATCAAATTAACAATGATTATTATGGGATCTAACCTACAAAGCAATTCTTCAAATACGTCTATTTTATATAGACTGTTCCTTAGTCAGTGTATGGCATATAGTGCCTTTGTAATGCGACTTAAATATTTATAAAGTTTTCAGAAGTGTAGATCTGTATCTAAAAGCCAACGGGAAAATCGGCTAACAAGTTCCAAACATTCACTTTTCATAAATGATAGACTTTTTTTTTATAAAAGTAAAGTATTTTTACTACTTGCAATTGTTTCTAGTTAAGTCTTTTGTAGTTACATATGTAACATGTGTTATGTGAATATAAATGAAGGCGACATGTAACATACAGTCACGTCAACGAAGAGAGTGTATTTACCTTGGAGTTACTAAACAAGAATTCACGAATTTTATTCAATATTTTGTATATAAACATAAAAAGCCCCACATATCGTGCCTACAGCTGGGGCAAAGGCCTTCTCTCAATGAGAAGCCATGGGTCGTGGGACAAGTATGTGTTGGTGTATTTTATATTAATGACTAGCTGCTGTCCGCAACTTCGTTCGCGTGGGAGGATTTCCTTAACCCACCTCAATTATTATTTTTGTATAAAATTTTAATGTACAGAAACACACTTCCTTACTGTTTTATTATATGTATTGAATGATATTTTTAATTCATTGATTTGATAATCTAATCGAAAGACTAAATGGAATGTTTTTCTGTTTTCTGGCTATGGTAACCAAAACTTATTTTCATGGATATGAATGTATTTAGTAATGGTGACTCTAGTCGTTGTCAGCGTCGCTTCAAAGCACTTTATTCCTGCATGTTGCCTTAACCATGGCTGATAGTACATAAACGAATATTTATATTTCCATAATAAGCCTACATGGCTTTGTGATTTTATTAGATCTCTAGATTTAAGTTAGATATAGTCTGCTGCCGTGTTTGCCCTTACTATGACCAAAAACGCACTGGCAGGCTGTTTTCTTAGCCCCTAGAATCATCTACTGAGCCATGTTGGGGTCGGCTTATGTGGATAAAAATAAAATAGTTTTCTGTTCTACCTACATACTACCACAGAATAGGTACATAATATCTATTAAGATCTAGCCTAGGTATATTCAAAGTATATACCTAATTGGTAGTTAAATATCCTATAATAAAGACAACCCTAATGTCGTCAGAAAAAGTAAGCGATACGCCATAGAAAGAGACGCGACTTGTAGGTGAATATGGCAGTAAAATTAAGCGCTGTGCGATCTGAACTGCACTTTATTCTAACGTAGCAAGAGTCCCTATTTCTTTGATTGATTTTGGGGAGTGAATTTTCTGTACATGTACTATTAAGTATTCTGTGGTACTAGTGTTTTACTTTGCAGTTATCCCCAACCCAGTAGCTGGGTAATGCCGGCTCTTCACGTTGGCCAACATAGTGGTGAATGTAGTGGTCAATGCCTATTGGCCAACGTGTAGAGGAGGTGCAATACAACCCAAGATGCACAAACACCCCCTCTACACGTTGGCCAATAGGCATTGGCCACTACATTCGCCACTATGTTGGCCAACGTGAAGAGCCGGCATAACACGATAACCCTTGGCAAGGTTGGTGTCAAAGATGTGAAAGACAACCGGGATCAACGGCTTCACGTGCTTTCCCATCCACGGACCGACCTAGGTAAGCGTTGCTTAACCTTGATGATTTGCCTTTATGGCTGTTATTATGTAACCATGAAGTCCTCTAGATCCTAGCATTGCGTCTCCAAAATCACTAAAGTACAACCAATAGTCCAAGCGCCTAGTCGTTACTACTTTTTGAGTAACAAAATGAAGAATGTTACTAGGTATGCCAAATCGGTTGAAAGTTTGTTACAGTAAAGCTTGTATGTAAAGAAATATACTAGTTTTTGATGTATTCAAAAATACCTATTAGTTTTGATATTACAGACATTTAAACTTACGATAAATATCGAGTCCCGCTAACAGTCACGTGACCACATGTGACGTCTATTTACAACGCTCCGCTTAGTAGCAAGTTGAAATTGGTGGTTGTATTTGTACATTTCGGCACAACACATGATTCAACCCATGATTTCCTAGTATTTGGATTGGACATTTTTGAAAGTATTTATAATTTCTAATGAAACGACACCGTGCTGAGAGCACGATCGGACTGAGCGAGTGTTGTGAGATGACGTCACACCGTCACGAGTCCGCGTCGCACGTTTACTTCTATAAATCGGAAACTAATTGACGTATCGAAGAAATTCTTTCACTTGTATTTTCTATTTTTGACAGAGAATACGGAGAGCTAATATTCAAAATTAGTTAACATTCTTCATTTGGAATATAGTTAAATTAATATAATAATAATAAATAATTTATTCAAACAATACACTTTTACACAATAACAGGGTTGTTATATTAAATTACAATATATACTTTGAATGTACACATACTTGCTAACTTTCCACCTAATTTACAGGTGCTAAATAAAAATGTTATTTAACATTAACTAGGATTTCTAATATGTTTTTTTGGTTTTTTATTGATAGGATCGCGTTTGACCACCATCTCACCTGATGGTAAGTGATGATGTGGTCGAAGATGAAGCACGCTTACCTAGAGATATCGAATCCGTTAAAAGTATAACTATGCTGATGGTACCTACGACTGTGTTGACCTGCTAGTGCGTTGTCGGCCTTAATGAATAGTACTAAAATAAAACAAACTATAATACGATTATAAAAATAATGTACTTTATATAACAAATATTTACACAATATTTCTCATGATTATATTAATGCTATCTTTTATTGTTCCTTGCATTGTTATCTGTTGTTTTTACGGTTATGCATTTCTTATCCAGGAATTTTAGGAGGTCCTGAAACAATGAATTGATATTTTAAGACATGATATTATTAAACAATTTTTGTTTTATGAAATGGCTTTCAATTCACTCCTTAACTAACACAATGAATATAATAGGTCCATTGAGCTATTCTGAATTAGTATTTACTAGTACTCACACGGGGCTTCGCTCCCGTGGATTCTATCACGGTAAAAACATAACTCTCCTTTTTTGCAGTCGCGTAAAAAGTAGCCTATAACCTTCCTCAAGCTTCAAGCTACTTCCATACCAAATTGCATCCAAATCCACCCAGTACTTTCGAAGATTAGCGCGTTCAAGCAAACAAACAAACTTTTCTGCTTTATAATATTAGTATAGATAGTACGAGAGGTCGCGCTAGATTTGAAAAGTAATTTCAAACCGATTGAAAATTCTTTGAAGAATAGTTTCCTTATCATACTTGATAGCTGCAAGCGTCAGCTTCAACAGTGGTGTAGTTAAAAGTTGCAGCATATGAAAGTCTTAAAAGTAAATACTTAGGTATGAATAAGACTGTCATATGCTGTAAATTTTGACTCAACCGCAGGTGCGGCGACTGACGCCCATTTTTCTGAACATTATTCAACGACTACAAATAAATTTTATTTGGTATGACATTCCTATGAAAAATTTTCACGACCTTCCGTACTACACGCATATTATAGGCTACATTAAACAAGTATTCTGTACTATCCAATTACAGAATATTTGCCAAACATGGTTTTTTTAAATATACTTTTGTTGGCAATTTATAAATATACTTTTGCAACAATATGCAACAGAATATTGTTGCAAAAGTATACAATTTAACATCAGTGTTGTAACACTGGCTGAGCAAGAAAAATGAAAACCTGATTATTATAAAGGAAGAGAGGAGAAATTTTATGACTAACAACCCATTTCCTTAGTGTTACATGCAAGTTTTCATTTTTCATTCTCTTGGATCTGCAATCAGTCACCAGAAACAGATTTGTAATGCGTTTCTTGGATTGTGTTATATCAGAAGGCCAGCGCCTCACTGTCCACTTAACGCACGTGGTGTTTTTTTAGTGGCTTGACCACGGTTTTAATTTTGATCCGTAGTAAGGTTTGGGAAGCCGAGTCAGGCGTTTGGTGTATATATTCAATGTGATTTCGTTTGTGAGAGGAACCACCAGCTAGCAGATTAAGATAGCTATCGATTCGCCAGTCACTTTGCGGGCCTCTTAGGGCTATTACCAGCCGGGGATCTGAGAATGTTATAATGAGATACCGCGACCCCCGGAACGATAGGGTAACTGACGGAACAGGGTGGGATTTTAGTCAGTAGAAGTCCGACACTCCCTTCTGCGGTAACCAGAGCGGTAGGACTGATTTAATGATTTTCTCCCCGAAAAAAAAGAGGTTCAAGCTAGCTGGTAGTTTCTTTTTGCGGTCACTTTGTTTCCAGTTCGGCTTACGTCAAGTAACTATTTTTAATTATAGTGATAGAACGTCATCCACGAAAATGTATGTCCGTGTGGTGTGCGTGTGAGGGCCACAATATCAAAACTATGAAAATGTGCTAAGGATTTAGTGAACATTCCCAAGGAGATTTTATGAGAGCCAAATAAGCTAGTTATGGAATGTTATAATACTGTAATATATACACAAATTGTTTTAAAGACTTCTTCTGTAGCATTCTTAGTTCTTTCAATACAGGTGGACATGAATTGAACTGAGAGCCACACTTAACAATTCATAACTCGCTTATTTAAATTTCACAAAATCAGATTTTTACTTTCACCATTTTTTGGAGATTTTCACAAAATTCTAAGCACATATGGAGAGTTTTAACCTTCTTAAAACAACACAAAAGCGTGCCGTGAATAGAATAGCACATTTCGCCATTCGGCATGCAAATATTTATTATTATTATAAATATTAAATTATTAATTTAATCACATTACATTATTATGAATTCCTTTCACACAGGTATTAGATCTAGAGAAAAATATGTATAAACAGTATGTTTTAAAATTATTTATAGTTTTTACAATAACATATTAATTATATCCTTACCTTAGGATCATACCGATGTCCATAGCCCACCAAATCTTTGTGGATCACATCGATATTGACGGGGTCGTACTTGAGTATCGCTTCCCTCAAAGATCGTCGGCTCAGAACGTAATTGTGAAATGCTATGTGAAGCGGTACGCGGCATGAATGTACCTGTTGGATATTAACCCATTTAAGTATAATCTATACTATAATATTATAAAGCAGAAATGTGTGTTTGTTTTAACGCGCTAATCTACGAAAGTACTGTATAGATTTGGATGTAATTTGGTACGGAAGTAGCTTGAAGATTGAGAAAGGTTGTGGGCTTTTTACCCGACTGAAAAAGAATGGGTTGTATTTTTATTGTGATAAAGTCCAGAAGTACAATAATTATTTAGCCTATTACGTTCTCACTTCACGAACACAGGCCTTTTATGTATGAGAGAATGGACCGTAATTCATCACGTGGACCGAGTGTGAATTGGTGGATCTTAAGACTTGTATAGTGTTTTAATTTAGACACAATGCAGCCGATGCGGTAAGCCCAAGACAAAGCCGAGACACAGCAATGAGAGATGATTACAAGTATATTTTTATTTTCTATTGTGATGAAGAACAACGGCTCTTAAAATCTCAAATAACATTTTAAGAAAAAAAAAATTTGGTAGCCTATTTAGTCCCATTGCTAGGCAAAATCACCCCCTTTAAAGGGCTAAAACACAAATTATTGTGAGAAATACTCTTTGACTAGCTTTACTATATTTTTACCAGTCAAAGCATTATACACACAGAATTTTCACAAGAAAATGGAAATAACTTCTTAGTATTTTCTTTGATAGCTATTATAGGGCTTTTTAGAAACTTCAAAACCAGACTGATGTTTGGATTATGTCTTGGTTGACAGCAATGTACCTTTTTGCGTCCATGGGACATTTATATAGGCTTGCGTTTAACCACTATCTCACCTGATGGTAAGCGATGATGTGGTTGAAGATGAAGCATGCTTGCCTAGAAATAACCTATTACACTTTATCGGAGTGATTTCGTCACTGCATTCCTCTCGGTTTGCTTTACTTTTACGACTTGAATCTCATCTCTTTTAAGAGAACGAGCAATGTGAGTAGCAATTCACATTACTAGCAATCTTGTTTAACCCCTACAATTAAGCTAAATATTATGATATGATCAGCAAAGCATTATTTACCTTAGCTTTCTCCCTCTTCTGAAACACCCAATCATCAGGACAGCAATCAATACTTTTTATAACTGCAACTTCACTAGTTTCTTCATACCCACAAACATCTATTCCATCTTTAACTTTATCAGTGTTATTAGAAGTAGCAGAGAACATATGTTTGTCTCTTTCAAGATCACTAGATCTTATGGAGGATGCGACTGACGAAATATCTCTTTCTAACCCATATAGTTTTATAGGAGATAGTGGAGATAAATTGTTGCTATCTCTTTCTAAAGATTTTATGGGAGATAAAGCTGAGATCATATCTTTATTAATTACCAACTCATTAGTCTTTGTTTGAGAAGCTGCTTGTAGTCTTGCCTCATGTGTTGGCTTCTTGTAAACGAATTTTGTTGGAGATTTCACTGTAGTTTTCTTTTCTAGCTCTGCAGTTCTTTTTGGTGACGTTATACGAAACATATTGCTATCTCTTTCCAATTCATCAGCCTTTTCTGGCGAAGCATGTATCTTTGTTTCATGACTTGGCTTCTTGTAAACAAATTTTCTTGGAGATTCGGGTTGCGTTTTTTTACAGCCAATTACCATTTTAGACGGTGAATTTTCAGGAAGAAAGTTTAACCTCTTTGGTGGAGATTCTTGTGTGTAAGTATTTGATCTTGGTTTCTTTGAAGGAGATGGTTCATCGTCGTTTTCTAGCTGTTGTATTGTGGGATGCGTTTGGTTGTAGAGATGTGTGAGGATCTGTATAGCTGGAACATACAAATTGAAACACAATAAATTAAGTATGTAAAAAGAACTTGATCAAATGTTTCAGCCCTAATAATACTGTAAACCTAAAATTTTGAAATATATGTCTGTTACTCTTTCGTGCAAAAATTACTACACAGATACATAGTAAATATTTATACATTGGTATAACACTTAAGCATTGATATATGAATTTAAAAAAAAAACCCAAGGTGCACACTCAACGTCTCAAAACCGTCCACATAAAATGAGTGCTCAATTCTAAATTGTGCACTTATTTCAAATTAGTATGGTTTGGACAACGAATTAGGATAATTCGTTGGGTTTGGACCACAGCATAGCCAACATTTACACGTCAATATGCCACAGTGTGCCTTCAAAAACTGTATAAATAACCACTGTAATGCCAACATTCGGAAGGAATGTCTTTTCTTCAGTAAGTTTATATTATTAAGTGTTTTATCATAAAATAAAAACAAATGAAATAGTAATTATAATTCAATTAGCTATTATAGTTGTTTGATCAATGTTGGCTACAACGCACCAACTATTGTAACAAACATCGTCTGTTCTTGAACAAGGAAATGCATGAAGTAGTGTTACTTTTAAAAATGTTATTTTTGTTGTAGATTTCTTCGTGACTCATTTCGCTGAACAGAATAGGCATCTATTGTCGCGAAAGAAAGAGGAGAAGAAATATACAACCCTTATAAATATTCGAGAATATCTTAGATTCATTTTGACACATTGGACATTAACAGGGAACAACCGCAACTCTGTAAGGTAATGGCCCTATCGGGACCCCGGGGGATATGGTTTCTTGATACCTTTTATTTTTTTACTTAGTTTTTATTACCCATCTGTTATAATAGCGGCAATATAAAATAAGTATCTACTACTTTTTACAATCGGTCAAAAAATTTGCCACCATACAAAACGAAACTTGGCATAAAAAAAAATTGCAACACTACGACCGTGCGCGCACTGGGTTGCGCTTTGGAAAAGCAAAACCTGTGAAGTATGAAGTGTCATAGAAGTGCGCGCACTGCGGTGGAATATTCGTTCGTTATGTATCCGGTTTGTCCTCCAGCTCTTTAATAATTAATGACAGACTGTCTTTCTTTTTCAAGATAAGCTATTTTCGATAAAAACTCATTATACTTGTTTCACATTAGATCTATACTAGCTTGACATCATTAAATAAATTATAGTGAAAGTAAATACAACGAAGAAAGAATAACCTACATCCCTTACCTTAACCTTATCCTCAAATTTACAATAATTATATAAAAAAAAACAACAAACAAAAACAAAATTGATTGATTGATTGATACAATACTTGAGAAAGCAAAATTTTAGTCAATCAAAAATAAATAATCAATCAAATTTTTAAAAATAAATAAAAAAGGCACACATATATCACTGGAGCATCTCATTCCCAAGCCTTCTTGTCCTCAATATCTTACTATCTTACTAATATTATAAATGCGAAAGTTTGTGAGGATGGATGGATGTTTGTTACTCTTTCACGCAAAAACTACTGAACGGATCTCAATGAAATTTAGTAAGTCGATAGTAGACATCCTGGAATAACACATAGGCTACTTTTTATTCCGGAATTCCCACGGGATCGGGATTTACGCGGGAAAACCACCCCACGCGAACGAAGTCGCGGGCAAAAGCTAGTATTTTATATTGCTTTCTAATAATTAACTTATTACATTTAAATACAAACGCGTTGTGCGTATATTTACTATTAAAACCTTTAGGGATTTAATTTAAACTAATATTATAAAGAGGAAACATTTGTGTTTTTGTATGTATGTATGTTTGTAACGCTTTTACACAAAAACTACTAAACCGATTTAAAAAAAAATAGGGGTCCTTAATAAAATTGCAATAATGTAACCCAAGGTGTGAAAAAATTAGTCATAAAAAATCTGTCATCGCGTACGCTGCGGAAACTATTGATGATAGAACAAAAAAATGTTCTAGAGTATTATAGAACGTATCAATATCTACAAAAAGGTTCGCGATACCATATGCCCAACTACTGTAGTTATGCCACTATAACCACGTTTTTACATTTTAAAAGTTGATAAAAGTGCCAACAATAATCAAACCATATTATTCATACCTCCGTATTAACCCTTATCCTATTAAATGATATTTAATTAAAGACCGTTTCAATACCTGTAAAATACTTTTAAAATTATTAAAATCGGACATTCCATTCAAAAGATATAACGAATTTAAAAATGTCAATCTAAAGAAAATAATGCAATTATATAAAACGCTTCCGTTACTGACTGACTGATAGACAACGCACAGCTGAAACTACTGGGCGTAAGAAGCTGAAATTTGGCATGGATGTTCCTTGGGGTGTGTGGGACTAGGGAAGCACTAAGAAAGGATTTTTGTAATTTCCCACGGGATCGGAATTCACACGGGAAAAGCCTCCGACGCGAACGAAGTCGCGGGCAACAGCTAGTTCTTAATAGTGTAAAAAGCTTTCTGACATAGCTTATGTTTTATAAATAATTTGAATTTATTAATACTTAGTTCTTGAATATGGCTAGGAATTTTATTATAAAAATTGGCCAAGTGTGAGTCGGACTCGCACATGAAGGGTTCCGTAGTAACTATAATAAATAGAATATACTTAATATATTTATTAAAAAAAAAAACAAAAACCTTACAAATTTCTTAAAACTAGATTATTTACAATTTTTACAACTACGCCAAATAACTTTGTTTTTCATAGTATTTGTATGAATTACAAATGAATATTTGCGGTTTTAGAAAATATACTGTATCTCAAAAACTGCTGACTCGATCTCGTTCAAACCAATTTTGGTTGAAAGTTTACATTAAGATCTACAACATATGGTTTTTTTTAGATTTTTCACTTCATTATTATAGAAGTTAGAGGGGGAGAACGACACACATTTTACCACTTTGGAAGCGTATATCTTTTAAACGATTAACTTTATGAAAAAGTCATTTTAGAAACCTTGTCATTTTTAAAGACCTGTCTATAGATACCACACATGTATAGGTTTCATGAAAAAAAAAATTTCAGTTTCAGTTCCATGTATGGGGAGCCCCCTTTATTTTAAATATTTTTTAAATTTTCTCTTAAAATCGGAAAGCGGTTCACAGAATACATCTACCTACCAAGTTTTACATGTGTAGTCCTAATAGTTTCGGAATAAAATGGCTGTAGCATACGGACGGACGGACGGACAGACAGACAGACAGACAGACAGACAGACAGACAGACAGACAGACAGACAGACAGACAGACAGACGGACAGACATGTCGAAACTATAAGGGTTCCATTTTTTGCCATTCGGCTACGGAATCCTAAAAACGTATACATGGGCATCTAAATGAACCACCTATTTTTTTTAAACTTTGTTTTAGGAATGACATATGTGCTTAAGTTCCTTGTGTTTACACTATGAATATCACTGTATTTTTTAAACAGATTAATATTTTTGTGTTCAGACAAGAGATTCTCATAAATATACTGAGATGGCACAGTCATAATATTAATCTCTTTAAATTTGTCTCTTAAGGAGTGCTTAGGACTTAATTTATAAATTGCACGAATGGCCCTTTTTTGTGATACAAATATTGTGTGAATGTCGGCGGCATTTCCCCAAAGTAAAATGCCGTATGACATCACACTGTGAAAGTAAGTAAAGTAGACTAAAGGTGAACGCAGACCTAGCCGCACCGCAGTCTCTACAGTCCCCGCAGTCATCGCTTTTTGTTAATGGCCTCGCACATCTATCCGCGCCGCAGTCGCTGCAGTCGTTCCCGTCAGTGTTGCCAGATTTTTGAAAGCATTATCTGTACCGAAGATTTAAAAAATCTGTATAAAATCTGTATTTGGTATTGGTATTTTGCTCTTTTGTGTAATTTTATCTGTAGGTGCTATAATAGGGAATAAGCAAGTAATTATTTATACGAGAATAAGTAATTTTATTACAAACCATTGACAGAGATTCTGTCTAATTTATAACTCTGACAACACTGCGCGCCGTGGATGCGAATGACGTCATCCGCGCTGCGTGCGGGTGACGTCTTCAGCTGCGGCTAGGGGAGTTCAGTCGTTTCAGGGACTGCGGCGACTGCGGCGCGGGTAGGTGTGCGAGGTTGCATAGAACTTCATATAAAGAATTCGAATGCAAAGACTGCGGCGCGTGCGGTGCGGCTAGGACTGCGTTCACCATAAACGTGCTGTTTCGATATCAGTTAATCCACGAATTTTTCTAACGGCATATGCTGCAGAACTTAGCTTTTTTGACAATTTATCTATATGGAGGCCCCACTGAAGCTTCGCATCCAAAGGTATGCCCAAGAATACTGTGGTATCTTCGGGTTTCAATATTTCGCCCTTTATTGATACACTAGTATTCACTTGTCTAACATGAGGTAACGTAAATTTTAGGCATTTGGTTTTTTTCTCATTAAGAAGATTATTTATCCTTCGAATGTACACAGCTCTTGCTGAGTCCATAATCTCCTATGGGCACATTTAAAACTTACCTAGATAAAATACATAATTTGCAAACACATTTACTAAAACTTGTAGTACCAAACTATGTAAAAAATAAATACCGAGACAATTACACCGGGTTATTTAAACATTGCAAAGTTTTACCTGTTCTAGCGCGCGCTGAGTATTTGTTCCTCTTAGAACATTTTGATAATAGTGAGATTCAAATCCCAGTTCAATACGAAGTTAATACACGACAAACCAAATTAAAATCACTTCAAGTGCCACGCAAAAATAACTTTTATGGCAGACGTACCGCTTCTTTCACAATACCCAATTTACTAAACCAAATACCTGTAGACATTAGAGACTCAATGAATAGTAAAAATATAAAGCATAAGCTGAAAGAACAAAAAAAAAAACTACAGTTGCAAGGGCTCTGTCTACTTCTTCAGTAACCTGCTGTTGATAAAAGAGAAGTATCGTCAGCGAATAACACTGTCATGATTTTTGATCAGGTATGGCAAATCATTTATATAAATAAGAAATAACGTTGTACGAAATAAGTTTTAGAGTATATAAATGTTGTATCTAAAGAAATTATATCAACAGTTCATTATATTACGTTTATTATATCTTGTGAATGTTACTGAAATGAAAATATACCAAATAACTTTATTTGATATGAGACCCACCCCCTTTCGATACACTTAAGGATACAAATTAATATTAATAATTAATTAATATTAATTAATCAATAGTTAAAAAAAATCTTACCTCTTTTTCTTTTAAAAGGTTTTAATCCATATCTATCTAATTCACTATTCCGTTGTGGGGTCGTCATCGATGCATAATCCGCCATTGGCGTTACATCAACTGTCTTGATAATATACTCACTATTTTTAGGAGTTTTTATATTAATAATACCATTGTTACTTTTCAATACTTCGTGAACTTTAATAGGACTAATTCCTTCGGTTTGATCAATTTTCAGTTGTGTTGTTTCTGTGATTTTATTTTCAGTATTTTTTATGTAAACTTCAGGAAGGAAACTGTCTTCTACGGTGTTATTTTTGTGTTCATTAAAACACGACTGATATCCTTCAACCATAGATTTTCTATAACTTCCAAGTCCAGTGATATTATCCAAGACAGATATACCACCGCATTCGAAATTGTCTTTAGCAAAATCTTGCCTTGATTTGTGAAGAGAATAATCCAATTCCTTATCTGAGATTTGAAATACTTCATAGTTTTGACTGGAATGTATATCAATATCATTATTATCATCTACCAATACTACATCATTGTCAATTTCAGATTTCGTCGAATCGCATTTTGAGTTTCTACTTCTATTTTCCTCTCTTCCTTGAATAAAATTTTCCTTTGAGAAATCTCGCCTTGATTTGTGTAAAGAATAGTCCAATTCTTTGTCAGATATTTGAAATACTTCAGAATTTTGACTGGAATTTATATCAATGTCATAATTCTCATCTGCAACTTCAATATCATTATTAACTTCAGACTTTGATGAATCATTTAGTTGAGTTATGCTATTATCCTTACCACATACTTTGAAACATTCTCTGTCATTAATATTGTCTTCTATGATAATTTCATCATAATCAATTGATATATCGTCTTGTTTTCCCAGACTACTATTGTTTGGAACACTCCCAAACACTGTAATAGGTCTTTGCGATGTGAGCATTTCTTCAGAAAAACTTGTGCCTTGGGTCAAATCTATGTTTTCATTGGAATCTTTGCTTGCATTACATAAAATATGATGATGAATAATGTCAGAATTCTGTGCGATTTCTTTACTACTTTCAGTATTTTCTGAATGATCATGAATATAGTCTTCATAAAAACTGTTACTGGTTGGTTCTGTATCTCCTACCTTTACATTATTTGTATGATATTCTATAGAAGTATCCTGAGCTTGTGTTAGGTCAAAAACTTGAATTGGTGCTTGTTTTTCAAAGATAGAATTCTTAACTTTTACAATATAGTCGTTTTTGTCAACTATTATTGTATCATCTAAAGATTTTTGAGATTGTGAGTTAGCAACATCTACTAAAGGTAAACTTATGTCAGTGGAATTTGATGATTGAGTCAAATCCATAGTTTCTGCTACCTGATTACCATGAGTTTGGTTCTCTTTGATTTCCAGTGGTAATTTATCATCTTGATCGTAACTTTGAGTTAAATTAAAGTTTTCTTTAGCAGTTTGGTCTGAGTCTGAATCTGGATGGTTTGAAAGTACAGTTTTTTGTTGCTCATCTAGGGTATTTCGATTTATTCTGTTAGTTTTTACATTTTCTCTAACATTAATAATATGATCTTCTACAACAGCACTTTTATCATCAGGACTTTGTGTCAAATCAATGTCTTTGAATTCCTTGCGTAGATTTTGTGAGGAACCTGCAATACAGTCTGTGATTTCCATATAATCATTGGACCTCCTTTTGGTTACATTTTGAGACAGCTGGATGCTTTTCTCATAATTTTGTGATTGTATATTGGCACACCGTGTTATATCCATAATGTTATCTTGAGAGAATACTTTCGTTTTGTGCTCCTGTGATAATGCAATTACAGGTTTTGTTGTCTCCATAATGGATGACAGTTCATCATCAAAAATATCAGGTGAACAACTTCTGACCAGTTGGGTGAACTCTACTTTGTTAATGGTTTCTACATCAATAACTTTATTAGAAGAACTATTGACTGCTGCTTGATTGATAGGAGAAATTATTTCAAAAGAGCTTTTTACTGGTGATCTACTGTCAAATACTATTTTGACTGGTGATTGTTTGTTAAATGCTTTTCGGAATAGAGACTTCTTCTCTATAAGATCAACCTCACCAACATTATCATCAATATTTATCACATCATCATTAATTTTACTTCCAATGTTTTGACTAGCATTCTTTTCTTCATCTTCTATAAAAATCTTTGGAACATCACATTCATTATACCTTCTCTTATAATCTTTTTCTTTAGAAGAAAAAATATCTTTAACATGCTTGATTGAACCACTTAAAATAATATCCAGCTCATTCTGGGAACAGTCAATGTCTTTGAAATTCATAATGTAAGAATTAATAAGCTTAGGACTTTCAGGCCTTCCTGGTATTTCAGACCAATCTCTTAACAAAGAACCACTCGTATGCGATTTTTCAACTAAATTATCCACATAAAATATATTATTATCTTTCATGCACATATATGGAACACTTGAACCAGTGTGAAAAATTCTAGCTTCAATTTCTGGAGTATTAGAGCAATCTAGTTCTATTTTTGATTGATCAAGATTCTCAAACAATATCCTTGTATATTTTGCAGTGATAATCTGATGTTTCTCTTCCACTGAAGCAGTAAGGAGTTTATACTTCTTTCTATGCTTTTTAGTTTTTTTTTCAGCAGTTATTTTAGCATCGGGTACTTTGAAACCATATTCTTGTAATGTTTTTCTTATTTTTGCTGCTCTTTGTTGAGATGAAAGTCTCTGTGAACTCTCAGCGTTATTGGAATCAGTTTGGAGTGATTTTGACAATGCTATAGCTAACTGTAATTGTTCTGAATCAATATCTAAGCCAGACTTTTTACAAACTGTATCAAACTCTTTGGTATATGATACAAGTTCGTTTTTCTTTCCTTTCAAAGCTATTCTGATGTCTTTCTGTCCCTTGACACGTTTAATCGCCTTTTTAAGTTTTGGTTTGGCTGGTATTTGAGCAGGTTTAGGACCTTTGCAACTTTTCTTCACTTCTTGAAAATCTGAAAGACTTTCATCCATATCAGTCTGGGCAGTAAAATATTTGCTTCTAACACACTCACTGAAATAGAAAAAAATTAAAACAAATAATAAATTTAACTTTTTTATTAACTACATAGTAAATAACATATTAGAACATAAATAGATATTACCTATTGTTATTTTTACTCATAATCTATAATTCTGGGTTATCTAGCTTTTCAGCTTCTTTCATATATTTTCTGATTGCATCGCCAGTTCTGTTTGGTAGACCGCTGGCAATCATGAGTCTTCTTTCTACCTCCTCTATAGGATCCTCATATAAGACATCTATTGCTGTGCGCAAGTTTTTCGTCACTGAGCTGAAGCTAAAATGAATGAAGACATAATGAATACTGGGCGACAAACAGTACCTAAGTGTTAATTTTTTTTTAATTTATGCACCTACTACTTTATAATAGGAAATGGAGTTCACTTAAAAGTGTAAGTACCTAGGTTTGTTGTTAAAAAGATAGTAATATAATAAGTGTAAGCAGCACGTTTTCAAAACTTTCTTAAGCTCTTTGTCTTTACTTTACCGTCTGTAAACGTGAGGACTTCAAAAATTGGCTCACCATCTACTAATTTGTCAATATCGTTGTTATTATATTCATTGTTTATTTCTTTTAGTAGTTGATTACATAAATAATGGAAACTAGTGCAATAATAATTATTACAATACTGAATATTGTGGACATCAACAAAGACTTACAAAAATTAGCTGAACACTATAATATTGTTTTGATCTAATTAATTATTGTTGTAGCATTCATCTAACAATTTATAACCTCAAATAAACACGCAATAATACCAAAGCATACATACTGAAAAATCACACCGGTAATTAATCCAACACTTATTAAACCAACAGCAAGTATGTTCCTAAATTTAGAAGCTGGTGTTCCTATTATTTTTCTAGGCTTCCATTTTGACGTATCAACACCGATCGCCATTTTTATAATTTCGTCGTGAAGTGCGTGGCGATGGGCGATTCGAGTTATCTAACTCGAGTAACCCGGGTCAGACCGTAAGCGAGTCAGCCAGAGTCGAAATATCTGCAAACCGAGTTGAACCGAGCGCGCGTGGCGGGAGGTGCGGTGGGTTGCCGGTGGCGGCCCGCGGCTACGCCTAGCCCGCAAGTCGCGAGGCCCGAACGACTCCGAGCGAGCCCGAATCAGCCCGACGAACGAACGTCCGAGCCGCGAGTGAAAGAGATAGTTTTCGTTGTTGGTTTCTTATCAGACGGTTAGTCAGACAGAACTATTAGAGAGTTTTGAAAAAAGAAAGCCAACTCGCTTATTTGTTTTGTTTACTTTTTGTTATTGTTACTTCCTTCGTTGTTTATTGTTTTGTTGCAGTTTTATTAGTTTAAGTGTTGTTTGTTTTGTTAACTTTAATAAGTTTAGAATGGCTCCTAGAAGTAAAAAAAGTGTTACGTGGGACTTTTTTCCGAAAATAGATGACAATACCAAAGTAGTTTGTACTCAGACTAATGAAACATTTTAGAGTCGTTTTTATTTTAGTTACTTATTGCAAATTTTATAAAAGTATGAACTTACACAGTTAAAATGTTGATCTTTCGAAGTATTGTTGAACTTAAGACTGAAATTCAGAAACAAGTGCCATTATACATAGTCATTTTTATATAATTACCCACAAGTAAGTATTGTTGAATTTAAGACTGATATTTAGAAAAAAGAACCTTTAGATTTATAGGTATACATACGGTCTATTAAGTCCATTTCAAAGTTGATTAGTTTGTATTACAGTTATTCTTATAGAGTTACCTACAAGGTATTTTTTTTAACTTAAAACTGGTATTGATTCAGAAATAAGTGCCATTACTTAGATGTTGATTAGCTTTTTTTATAGGTGTTAGTTGATAGATAGATGACCAAATACAATAAAAAAATATCATTCTTTTGCACTACATAAGTAGTTCGTTTTGTGATGTGATGTTTGTAAATTATTTTAATAATAATAAACGTCTGATTTTTAAACGGGCTCAATTTTGTTTGACTACCATTGACTCGACGCCACGCTGCCCGCCTGATCCGGCGAACCGTGAACGTAGCAAACTAGCAACTCGCGGAACAATGCACCGAGTTCAGCATTTACTGACTCGGACGGACGACGCGGCGACGCGACGAACCTTAAGACAGACTGAGTCGCGTCAACTCGAGTTGGTAAGCGAGTCAACTCGAGTTACTCGAGTTACCAAAAAGTCAACTCGGCCCACCGCACCACTAGTGCGTAGAGATGGTCGTTTTTGTAAAAACATTTTTGAGTATCGATGCCAGTACACGAAGACGGCATCGGATGCCGATTTATAACGAAAACGGATGACCGCTATACCCGATGCGAACATCAGCGAGTGCTAGCGAGACATTATTTTATCGCGCAACGAAATAACGCGACGTGGTGCCGCTGGAACACAAACCGAAAACTCAATTTAAATCACTCGCAGTTAAAGATGGGCGTTTAAACGAAAAACATATAATATAACATGTTATTTAAAATAAGCGAATAAGCAGACTAGTTTATAAAAGTATTTAACGTTATCTACTTATTCTGCTTTTTTATTGCATGCCGTTGTTCACTTTTAAAAACGACAATTTAATTAAGTGGGTTTTAGTTTCCTGCTTAAATTGTTTATTTTGCTTTTTACGTTTAGTAGCGTTTTCTCCGCCCGGTTAAAAGCGTCATGTTTTGTGTATTTCCGAAACAATTTGTTTTTGAAGTTGTGACTTGGACTTGTTTACGTAAACATACACATACACAATAGTGTAAAACATTTTTTCATGTGGTGAATTTTTTCGTACCGAGGAAATAATTCTGAGACTTTTGGACTTGTATCTAATATAGTTTTCAGGTGTAGTTGTGTTAATGATAGTGTAAATAGTTTATAGTGTAAGTAATTGTGTTAATTTTTGCGTCTTTTCTCTATAAAAAACAAATTGATGAGCTAATAAAACTAATATGCAAAGTATAAAGGAAAGTACTTAAACTTAACCAAATAAAAAAGCTAACAACATAATTTTGTTATTTTTAATGTAGGCAAGCAAATAAGCAGATAAGCAATTAAGCTGTTAACGTAAGTGACTTTTGACAAAAAATAAACGAAAAAGTTCATTAAAAGTTTTAAGTCGTTTATGACATCTCTGCTCCGTTGATACCGTTTGTTTTCAGGTGTTGTTGCTTAAATAAATAACACTGATGTGCACAATACATGAATTATATCCATAAAATAAAGAATGATTTATTTAGAAACGGGGTCAAATCACAATTAGATGACAATAAAAATTTCACCAATATGGTAGGAATAGTCTAATCTGGTTAAACAAAACACCAATAGTAATTTCTCCGTCTATCGTATATCGTCGTCTCTGTTTTGCTTATTTTGCCCGACGTTGGCATTGGCTACGTAGAGACTTGATCCCCCCTGTTCCAACGACGACCGTTTCGTTTTCTGCAACCGTTTCCGTCGTCGGAAAGACGGTTGCGTTTCGTCCGCCAAAAATTCAATAACGACCCCAACTAACCTTAACAGGTGATATCATAGAGTAAAGTAATATAACGGGTATGTGATATTAAGGATTTGATAGGAGGAGAGGAGTCATCTGTGGTTTCTATCAAATCTCTAGGTTCAGTGGCATCTTTTTCATAAACAGAAGGTTTTTTATTTCTTTGACTTATGTTTCATACCTATATTTTTCTTTTTCATGTTAATAATAAAATAAAAAATGTACGGCAATTTTTGTTTCAATACGGTAATTTCATCTATTGCGTACGATAACTCTACAAATGACCAGCGGCAAAACTGCTGTGAACGTCAAAAAAAAACATATGTTTTCAATGCACTAGTCTTGTGCCTGCTTGGTCACTTTGGAGATCGCTCCGTACTAGTTCATTTCGGACAGTGAACTAGTTCACTCTATTGCTTCTAATAGCTCTATTCATTCTTCGCTCTCGGCGGTCCTTAACTCAGATTCGGACCACCGAGTTCGAAGAACGAATAGAGCTATTAGAACTAATAGAGTGAACTGTGGTCCGCGCTGTGCTCTGAGTCTCAGAGCACAGCGCGAACCACAGAGCAAATGTAGGTACTATCAAAGTCATCGTATTTATTTATCTCTGTATTACCACAGCGTAAACGGCTGACATAATATTAGGATTATGTATAACTAGCTTCTACCCGCGACTTCGTACGCGTGGGAAGGTTTTCCCGCGCAAATCCCGATCCCGTGGGAATTTTGGGATAAAAAGTAGCCTATGTGTTATTCCAGGCTGCCACCTATCTACTTACCAAATTTCATTCAGATCCGTTCAGTAGTTTTTGCGTGAAAGAGTAACAAACATCCATCCATCCTCACAAACTTTCGCATTTATAATATTAGTAGGATAGTAGGATAGTAGGAAGTAGGATATTAGTAGGAAGTAGGAAGGATAGTAGGAAGTAGGAAGGATTAGTAGGATAGTAGGATTTAAACAGAGATAATACTTTAGCGCTAACTTCGTAGCACTACTTTAGTGCTATGTTTGAGCACTATTTTAGGAGATTATATTTAAGGTAGCAGAGATTTACTTTAGACAGCACTTTGGAGAATAAGTTAGAGAGAGCAATGACAAGGCGTGAAGTCGCAGTAATGAATGTGGAAAGAATGTTCTTTATTAAAATAGAATTGTGTATATATAATTGTAGTGTTTACATTAGTTAAACAGTGGTCACTGTGTGGGAGCATGGCCCTCCGCCCGCGTCTCATATAACTGTTGATATTATATTTAATTTATAGCACTTAGAATAATATTCCTTTGTGCATTGTATGAGCGATTGGTTATCAAAGTGAAGGGTATGCTACAGGACTCCCCTTCAAGCGAAGCGTACCGGCAGTTTGATGATACGTCCTGAGCGCGTCTGCTTGTTTTCAGCAGGATGTGACGTCAGGCTTGCTCTCGGTACTTCTGATTTCTTAGTATCGCTGACTGGAACTGGTGTGGTAGATGGTAAAGTTTCTTCTGAGGTAACGTATGCAGGTTTTAATCTATCGATCGATATGTTTGCTTGCCGATCGGGTAACTGTACTGTGTAAACTTTTTCTGTTCGGCTTATCACTCGGTAGGGTCCTTCGTATGGTGTTTGAAGTGGTTTCTTGACTGCGTCGGTTCTGATAAACACGTGGGTGCACTTCAAAAGGTCTTGATGAATGAATACAGTTTTTTTGTTGCTGTGGTGTTTGGTAACGGCTTGCGGCTTGTTTACTTGAATTATATCACGTAGTTTCTCAACGTAGGTATAATCCATAGTAGGTGTGCAGGTATTTTCCGTGAAAAATTCGCCAGGTAAGCGTAAGTTGTATCCGTATGTAAGTTCAGCTGCGCTTACTCCGGTGTCAGTGTTTAGAGAGGCTCGTAGACCCATTAAAATCGTCGGGAGCTCGTCGATCCAGGAACTTGCGTTTGTGAGTTTCGCGCGTAATGCGGTTTTGAGGGTGCGATGCCAATTGCCATCTCTCGATTATGCCGTTGCTCTGTGGGTGATAAGCTGTTGTGCGAGTTTTCTTTATTCCCAATAGTTTCATCAGGTTTTGGAAAAGTTGACTTTCAAATTGGCGGCCTTGGTCGCTTGTTAGTGTAGTCGGACATCCAAATCTTGCGATCCAGTGTTGGTAAACGATTTGGGCTATGCGATCAGCTGATATTTCGTCGGTAGGAATTGCTTCGGGCCACTTAGTTAATCGGTCCATCATTGTGACTAAGTACCGATGTCCTTGAGATGTTGTAGGTAGAGGTCCTACGATGTCAACGTGTAAATGTTGAAAACGTTCGGTTGGCGGGAACGATGCGATGTTTGAGTGTGTATGTCTTTGAACTTTGCTTTTTTGACAAGGTATGCACGTTCGAGTCCAACAGCTGATGTCTGCGTTCATTGATGGCCAGAAATATTTTTGTGTGATAAGTTTGCGAGTCGTGCGCGTACCAGGGTGACTGATATTGTGCACGCTGTTAAATACTTGTCTTCTATAATGTTCTGGTATGTACGGTCGTACATAAGCAGTAGAGGTTTCGCAGTATAACTGGATGTTGCTGTTGGGTATAAATATTTTCTTGAGACTAATGTTGTCTTGTGATAATAATTGTTCGATATTGATGTCCTTTTCTTGCGCTCTGGCTATGTCGGTATAATTAATTGTAGGTGGGCATGAGATTGTTTCTATGCGGCTAAGTGTGTTGGCGACAACGTTTTGTTTACCGCTTATGTGTCGAATGTCAGTCGTAAATTCGCTGATAAACAAAAGTTGCCTTGTTCGCCTGTTGGTTTCTGAGTTTGAAGGAGTCTTTGACATTACGTATGTCAGCGGTTTGTGATCCGTAAATATTATGAGATTTCGTCCTTCAAATATCTTGCGGAAGTGTTTGACTGCCATGTAGATTGCAAGTAGTTCACGATCGAATGTAGAGTATTTCTTTTGCGCGTCGATGAATGTCTTCGAAAAATATCCGAGCGGTTGCCATGTTTCGTGTATGTACTGTTGAAGTACGGCTCCAGCTGATGTGTCGGATGCGTCGCAGAATAAAACGATTGTTGCGTGGTGAGATGGATGAGCGAGTAAAGCTGCGTTTATTATGCTGGCTTTAGACTGCTCGAAAGCTTGCGTTGCTTCATCGGTCCACGTGATTTGTGTTTTATCTTTCTTCTTGACGTTGTGTAGGTATGCGTTCAATGGTGCTTTTTGAGATGAGGCGTTTGGTATATGATCGCGATAGAAATTTTCCATACCGAAAAATCTTCTCAGCTCTTCAATGGTAGTCGGCTTGGGATAGTCAGTGATAGCTTCGACTTTATGTTTTGGAGGTTTGATACCTTGTGCTGATACTGTGTAACCAAGGAACTGAACTTCTGATTGGCCTAAGTTGCATTTGGCAGGGTTGATAGTTATTCCGTTTTGCTCGAGTCTCTTGAGTACAATATGCAGGTGTTCTCAGTGTTGGGTTTCGTTTTCTGATGCCAAAAGTAGATCGTCGATAAAAGGGAAAACAAAATCTAATCCTCGTAGTACTTCATGGATATACCGTTGAAATGTTTGTCCCGCGTTCTTTAAAGCAGGGCACATACGTGGGAATTCATATAGTCCCATCGGTGTGATGATTGCGGTTTTTTCTATGTCTTCTTCTCGGACATTCAGTTGTTGGTAAGCACGGTTGAGATCTATCGTAGAGAAGATAGTTTTACCAGATAGATGATGCGTAAAATCTTTGATGCGTGGCACGGGATATCTGTCTGGTACGGTGATAGAGTTGAGTCGGCGATAGTCACCACAAACTCTGATATCGCCATTCTTTTTAGGCACGATATGAAGAGGTGATGCCCATGGACTCTTGCTAGGTCTGCATAATCCTTGTTCTATCATGTTTTCGAATTCTTTCTTGGCTATCTCGAAGCGATGCGGTGGAATAGGACGGGCGCGGCAGTGTACCGGTGGTCCGCGAGTTTCAATACAATGTTGCACATTGATGTTGCATTCAATTGCATTGATGTTAGTCGCGTTATTTCGGGATACTGAGCTAGGATGTCGTGGTATGACTGCGACATGTCAATACTGCGTACGGTAGGAACATCTGTTACACGTACCGGGACATTGACCTTTAAGCTCGTGACGCCGTCGATAAGTCTGTGGTTTTTCAAGTCGACGATAAGTTGATGGTACTTGAGAAAATCGGCTCCGAGTATTGGTTTCGAAACATCTGCTATTATGAACTTCCATTTGTACGGGCGTCGTAAGTTTAAGTTGAGAGTTAATATTTTTTCGCCATACGTAGCTATCTTTGTGTTGTTCGCAGCGTAAAGTTGAAATGGTAGTGGCGTTGCGACTTGACCCTTTCTTCTCGGTAGCACGGATATGTTTGCTCCCGTGTCGACCAAGAAAGATAATTTAGAGTTTTTGTCGGTGATGTATAGGCGGTGTGAATTTTCTTGAACGCCGGTGTCCGCCTCTGCCAACGTTCGGTCTACTTTTCCGAGTTTTGTTTGTTGAAAGAGCAGGGCGACGTGCAGTGTCTAGCTTGTTCCTTGAAACGTCGGTGATAATAGCAGTGTGGTGATTGTGATGTTTCTCGGCTTCGTGATCGTGATGCGCTACGGCGGTGAGATGGGTAGCGGCGGTGGCGATAGTTGTGATCATTGTGATCATAAGGCGGTCTAGCTTTGAGATCGGCTATTTCTAACGAGAGTTTTCTTACTTCACTGATGAGATACTGCGTATCGGACTGCGGTGCTGATTTAGGTGCTGCGAATTAGTGTACGGGTGCGACTTCTGTTGATGTTGTCTGCTCCATCATTTTGTCGGCGAGTAGTGCGGGTTCTTCGAGTGTCTTAGTGCTGATTGATTTACTGACCTCAGGTATGCCTGGTTCGAGGTTTCCTCCGCTTCGGATGTGTCTGGTTCGGGTTTTCCCCACTTCGTGTGTTTCTTGTTCCAGATGTTCGCTTCGGGTTTTCTCCGTGTCAGGGGTTTCTCCGCTTCAGGTGTTTCTCCGCGTCAGATGTGTTCGGTTAGGGGTCACCACTTTAGCGCTAACTTCGTAGCACTACTTTAGTGCTATGTTTGAGCACTATTTTAGGAGATTATATTTAAGGTAGCAGAGATTTACTTTAGACAGCACTTTGGAGAATAAGTTAGAGAGAGCAATGACAAGGCGTGAAGTCGCAGTAATGAATGTGGAAAGAATGTTCTTTATTAAAATAGAATTGTGTATATATAATTGTAGTGTTTACATTAGTTAAACAGTGGTCACTGTGTGGGAGCGCGGCCCTCCGCCCGCGTCTCATATAACTGTTGATATTATATTTAATTTATAGCACTTAGAATAATATTCCTTTGTGCATTGTATGAGCGATTGGTTATCAAAGTGAAGGGTATGCTACAATACCATTGAAATGTGAATCTGAAACGGTTCTCATTCATACAGACAGAATGAACTCGTATGACGTTTCTGTCCACCAATCAGTGACTGTATTTCATTTCTCGTTCGCACATTACGATCCGCACGGTTTAGAATGTACGTGTGTGTACGAGTACGAAAAGAGCTATTAGACCTATTAGAACGATTACAAGCCAGCGTTCGGAAACGGTTCTTTTAGTACAGTGCAAAGATTCGGCTCCTATTCGTTCATCGTTCACGTACTACACAAGACTACAATGCACAGAACACTATAACCTAGTGGTTACCACTTAGTTTATTTATTAATTTGTTTCTTGTTTCTTCCTTTCAGCTGAACTAACAGCTACCACAAAGTACAAAGTTCGACGGCCCGCCCTTACTCTACGCTAGGAATGTGTCATTGACGGATTTTTGATTAATGTAATTTAACTGTTAATCTTTGAGGTGATATGCAACGTGGGCAACCTCCTTCATTGTAGTATTTATGGTAACAGTGACAACTCTGGTCATAGGTTTGTCACAGCGCTTCATGTCATAATTTATTATTCAATGTCTTAGCCAGTCGAATTCTTTTAGTTAAATAAAGCCACATTTCTTGATTGGTTTACGTCTATTTCACTTCAATTTATTTAACTAAAAAATGCCTAACGAAAAACTCGACAAATCATCACTGTCAAGGTATCTTCGACCCGAAAAGTTTGACGTCGAACCTGATATCGCGGATGCCGACGCAAAATGGCTGCATTGGAAATCGACCTTCGAAAACTTTCTCGCTGAAGAGATTACTGAAGACATATCAGATTCTCTCAAGTGTAAACTGTTAGTCAACCATTTATCCGCTTCGATCTACAAACATATCAAGTCTTGCACGACTTATAAAGCATGTATGAAACTTCTAGAAGACATCTATGTCAAACCAAAAAACACGATACTAACTCGACATATCCTATTCAGTCGAAAACAAAGAGCGGACGAGACTATTTCCGAATATGCTAGAGCCCTTCGACTGATTGCTAAAGATTGCAAATTCGAAGCTGTCACCGAGACGGAACATGAAGAACAGGCAATTCGTAGTGCTCTTATCTCCGGTCTGTTCTCACGAAAAATCCGTGAACGACTTCTAGAGAACTCGACACTCACTCTTACCGAAGCTCTTAATCAAGCGATTACCTTGGAAACTGCAGAGAAAGATGCACTAACAATCAGTACTAACTCTCTGCATCTAAATGCTGTAGCTGAAATCTCCCGAGACAAGGAATCCGACAATCTGGTGGTAGCTTCATCGTCTCAAACGCGTCAGACTGCTTCAATCGCACCATCTTCCTCAACACAATCAGCCCGGCGCTGTTACTTCTGCGGTGGAAATGTTCATTCTAGAATAAGGTGTCCAGCTAGCAAAGCTACTTGTAAAAAGTGTTTGAAGAAAGGCCATTTTGCTAGTGTTTGCAGATCCGGGCATAACATAAACTCTGTGTGGACTGAAGAACTTGCCAACGAGAGCAATGACCGGTTTTACAGCGGGGCTATTTCTGCTGCTTCTCCTTCAAGTCTTAGGAGTGCGACAATCCCTATCACTATAAACGAATACAAAGCTGATGCTCTCGTCGACACTGGAAGTTCAGTCAGTTTTATAAACAGTAAAGTGGCTCGCATCATGAAATTGCCTAAGAAACCGTGCAAACAAACTGTCAATCTCGCCTCTCTTAACCAAGTCTCGTTCGTTGAAGGGGTATGTTTCGCAACTATTAAAATTAATCAACATACCTACAAGCAGACGCCTCTTTTAGTCGTTGACAACCTCTGTGCGGACATTATCGTATGTCATGACATACTCAAGCAACATTCAAGCATCCAATTCAATCTGGGAGGTCCTGGCGAGCCTTTAAAAATCTGTAATGTTCTGCAAGCCTCAGTTCCGCCGGCCTCCATATTCACCAATCTTTCGCCACACATCCAACCGATTGCTGTCAGAAGCAGGCGCTACACTAAAGAAGACGTTGACTTCATACAAGAAGAAGTATCCAAGTTGCTCAAAGATGGGGTAATTGAAAAAAGCATTTCCCCTTGGAGAGCCCAAGTCCTCGTAGCGGGAGGAGGGACCCATCGTAAACGACTCGTGATCGATTATTCAATGACTATCAATAAATTTACTGAGCTAGATGCTTTCCCGTTGCCAAATATCGAAACGGTTGTGAACAACGTATCAAAATTTAAAGTCTTTAGTCAAATAGACTTGAAATCTGCATATCATCAGGTCCCAATCCTGGAAAATGAGAAAATATACACAGCGTTTGAAGCGAACGGCAAACTTTATCAATTCACATGCATCCCCTTCGGAGTCACTAACGGCGTAGCTGCCTTCCAGCGGACTTTGGACTTTATAATATCAGAAGAAAAATTAGATGATGTAACCATTTGCAGCAAGGATGATAAGGATCACGAGCGCAATCTAAAACGATTTATGGACGCCGCTAAGAAGTTTAATTTAACACTCAACGAACAAAAAAGCGTTTTCAATCAAACTAAAATCAATCTGCTTGGCTTTACCGTGGAAGATCATACTATCCGACCTGATTCTGATAGGCTAAAGCCTCTGCTAGACCTTCCTTCACCAACTAAAGCAAGTGAACTGAAACGAGCCCTAGGTATGTTCGCGCACTATGCAAAATGGATTGGACGTTTCTCAGAAAAGATAAAACCCCTCACCTGCGTTACTAGCTTTCCGTTATCGCACGACGCTCTCAAATGTTTTGAAGAACTCAAACAGGACATCAAGGCGGCGGCTCTAGTAGCGATTAATGACGATGATATTTTCACAGTTGAGACTGACGCTTCAGAATTTGCTCTAGCGGCTACACTTACTCAACGAGGACGACCAGTAGCATTCTTTTCACGAACTTTGTCAAACTCTGAATGCAAGCAATCCTCAATCGAAAAAGAAGCTTGCGCTATAGTGGAAAGCTTAAAGAAATGGAGACACTACCTAATTGGCAAACATTTTCTTTTAATTACGGATCAACAATCGGTAGCCTTCATGTTTAATCAGAATCATAACAGTAAAATCAAGAACGAGAAAATCTTACGTTGGCGATTAGAGTTGTCTTGTTTCAAATATGATATTGTTTATAGACCAGGCTCCGAAAATGCAGCTGCGGACGCTCTATCTCGCGTATGTGCCTATATGAATATCAGCAAGCTAAAAGAGCTCCATAACGCACTCTGTCACCCGGGCGTGACAAGAATGTATCACTGGGTGAGATCCAAAAACTTGCCTTATTCGGCAAACGACGTTAAGGAGATAACTGCCTCGTGCCCGATCTGCGCCGAGATAAAACCAAGATTCCTCAAAGTCAAAGGTCACTTAATCAAAGCTACTGCCCCTCTCGAACGTATCAACATAGACTTCAAGGGGCCACTGCCGTCTAACACCTCCAACAAGTACATATTGACGATAATTGACGAGTACAGCAGATTTCCATTTGCATATCCATGTAAAGATATGACATCTGCCACTGTCATCAACTGCTTGAAAGATCTCTTCCTTACTTTTGGCCAGCCTCTCTATGTTCATAGTGATAGAGGCTCATCGTTTATGTCCGAAGAATTCAAGTCATTCCTAAGAAAAGCAAACATAGCCTCATCTAGAACGACACCTTATAACCCTCAGGGTAATGGACAAGTCGAACGTCTAAACGGAACTCTCTGGCGAACTATCCAACTCAGCCTCCGGTCAAAGGGACTATCAGTGGAAAACTGGGAAGTGGTACTGAAGGATGCATTGCACTGTGTACGTTCTCTCTTATGTACAGCTACTAACGCCACACCACATGAAAAACTTTTTACTTACCCTAGAAGATCCCCGAATGGAGACTCACTGCCATCCTGGCTGACACCAGGCCCGATATTGGTAAAGAAGAATGTCCGACAATCTAAAACAGACCCTCTAGTCGAAGAAGCTGAACTCCTTGAAACTAATCCTCACTATTCTCTTATTCGACGTGACAATGGGGAAACATCAACAGTATCGAACCGTCAATTGGCACCGTTCCCAAATACCGTTGATTACAGTGGAGATGATAGCTTTGAAACAGCTTCTGATGAGATGGAAGATAGCGCTACAGATAAATACGAAACTGAATCCCCACCGCTTCCATCGCCGCAACGCTCACAGGATCTACGTAGCTCATCGCCTTCTCCGATACTCCAGACCGAAACTCTCCCTCGGAGATCAAATAGGACCAGAAAACCACCTTCCTACCTGAGCGACTTTGTGGTATATGGGGAAGGGAATGAAAACTCAACCGGGGAAGAATGAGGTGATATGCAACGTGGGCAACCTCCTTCATTGTAGTATTTATGGTAACAGTGACAACTCTGGTCATACGTTTGTCACAGCGCTTCATGTCATAATTTATTATTCAATGTCTTAGCCAGTCGAATTCTTTTAGTTAAATAAAGCCACATTTCTTGATTGGTTTACGTCTATTTCACTTCAATCTTCAATGGTTAACAGGTTGAAAAAGCTGTTAAATTATTAACAGGTTTTGAAATTTATTCGTTAGCGTTACGCGTCAATGAATGTCAACGGTTTCGTCTCGAAACTGTTGACATGTAGGCATTTGTCATTGACGGATTTTTGGTTAATGTAATTTAACAGGTTGAAATATCTGTAAATTTTTTAAATTGTTTTTAAAAATTGTTAGCATTTAGCGTCAATGTATGTCAACGGTTTCGATTTTTCTAATAACAAATTTGGTGCAACTTATTGAAGATTATCGATTTGATAAGAATTAAGATAACTTAATTTTTATATTGACCTATAATGACCTTAACTTTGTATTTTTTCCAGGCTTAGGACTGGCTGGGTATAAATAGTATCCAGGCGTAGCACTCTTGTAGCAAGGAACCCGACAGAGTTTTTCTTATCGGTAAATTGTATCCCGGAATCCACCTTGAATATTTTTTAAAGGATCTTTCCTCCACAATCGAAAAAAGATTAAAAATGTCTATACACAAATCAAGCAGATCTGCATCTATATGTTTTTTTTTGCTCATCGGATATTTTTTATGGCATATGTTCTCATAACTTTCTGGCGCTTAGGTGGTGCGGGCGCTTGTAGTTGTAATAATTCTATCAGTAGGGAAGAATCGCAAATGTACTAGCGGTAGGTACAAATTGTGCTGAGTTCTGAATCTGAACGGGCTGTGTCGAATTTGAATGTTTACTTTCCTGATTTAATGAAATATAGACTGAAATGTGCTTTCTTTTAAGATGGCTTCTTAACTTGGAGATTGTGGATTTGAAACTAATTTTGTCTTTACATAAGTTTAGTAATATAGTAAGTTAACTATTTATATGTATTAATTATATTATTATTATTTATATTATATTAGTATTCTGTGAACTGCTTTCTAATTTTAAGAAAAAAATTGAAAAATATTTAAAAAAAATATATGCTGTAGATCTTAATGTAAACTTTCAACCAAAATTAGTTTGAATGAGATCGGGTCAGCATTTTTTAGGTACAGCATATTTTCTAAAACCGCAAATATAACTTTATAATTCATACAAACACTATTAAAAACAAAGTTATTTGGCGTAGTTACTACGGAACCCTTCATGGGCGAGTCTTGGTTAATTTTTTCGGAAATGAATAATGTGTAAAGACGTTGAGTGTGTTAACGAAATTAACAGTTAATATTTTCAACCTGTTTTCGAAAATGAATAATCTGTAAAGACGTTGAGCGCGTTGATGAAAATTAACAGCTAATATTTTTAACGTGTTTTCGGAAATCATTGTGTAAAGACGTTGAGCGCGTTAACGAAAATTAACAGCTAATATTTTTAACCTTTTTCGGAAATGAATAATGTGTAATGCTAATGACGTTGAGCGCGTTAACGAAAATTAACAGCTAATATTTTTAACCTGTTTTTGGAAATGAATAATGTGTAAAGACGTTGAGCGCGTTGACGAAAATTAACAGCTAATATTTTTAACCTGTTTTCGGAAATGAATAATGTGTAAAGACGTTGAGCGCGTTAACTAAAATTAACAGCTAATTTTTTTAACCTGTTTTCGGAAATGAATAATGTGTAAAGACGTTGAGTGCGTTGACGAAAATTATCAGCTAATATTTTTAACCTGTTTACGGAAATGAATAATGTGTTAAGATGTTGAGTGCGTTGATGAAAATTAACAGCTAATATTTTCAACCTGTTTTTTCATTGATGAATAACAGTTAACCCGTTGACGAATGAAAAGTCGTTAAAAAAAAAAAACAGTTTATTGATTCAACGCTCACCTCTACTCTACGCTGCCGTCATAATAGAGGTGTGTCGATCATTCGTTCTTCGTGACCCGGGTCGATCGCGACCCATACGGTAGGTGATCGAGTCAAAATGATTCAATCATATCGATCGTCTGGGTCGCAGTCCGAATCTCGGTCATGCAATCATATTTGATCGAACGATCGAGCTTCAAACTTCGACTCGTGACCCATCTTACAGGCTCACGATCAGTGGGAATTTGAAGAATTGAAACCGCGAGCCGCGCATTATCACGCCCGCCCTTTTTATAAGAAAAACGTCTTTAGTTGTTTACTTATAATAGCTACCGTAAGATTAAAAATAGGTACTCAAAAATAATAGATAAGGTTTATTAAAGTTCATTTATAAAATATATAGCCAGTCGATCGTGTTTAACTGGGAACACTGAAAAAAAACCACATAAATTTCATTACCTTTTGTAAGTATCCAGATTACTATCACGACATATCTTATATCTTTCCAATATATATATAAAACTAAGTACCTAATAAATGGCACAAAAAACAAGAAGTATTTAAAGTTTAAATGACGTAGGTACCTACCTGTGATAGTTTTTGGATGAAGTATTTCATTCAATTGTGAGTATGTCTTGCCTTGTCAAGTATAAGTTGGCAGAAGGTAATCGAAAGAACTAAATGCCGCCAAAAATGTACAATATACGCTTTATGTCTTAAAACAAAGATTGAGTGTTTTGTGAAATGTGTATGTTACATTAAGCAGGTAACCAAACCAAACTCAAATACGTACATAAACCAAAACAAAACAGAGCGATTCAAAAGGTCACGACACGATCTACGCCAAGTATTGATCGAATCATTTCGATCGCGAACCGCGCCCGACGGCGGCGCGGATGTGGGTCACGACCCATAGTAGAGTGAGAAAGTAATACATTTATAGCGCGCCATCTCGTTTTTGGGTCTCCGTTAGAAAGTGACAAACACATGCGCGGTAGTATTTGATAGAAAGTGATAAACATATTTGTGGTTTGGGTCATTTTGTAAGCAGACAAAAGTGTGTTCTAAATCTTACTACTTATAGTTCAATTTTCTTTTCGATTTCGAGTACCCATATGATCGAATCTTTTGATGCTTAAAGACTCGATCACTCACGTTCGGGTAGTGATCGAGTCAAAGTGATTCTATCAATCGTGATTAAAGATGTGATAAACGACTTAAAACTTTTAACGAACTTATTCGTTTATTTTTTATCAAAAGTCACTTACGGAAACTGCTTAATACGCTTATTTACTTTCTTACATTAAAAATAATGAAATTATGTTGTTTGCTTTTTTAGTTGGTTAAGTTTAAGTATTGGTTTTTAAACGAAATCAATGAATTTTCTTTCGTACTTGGCAGGCTTAGGACTGACTGAATGAATAATATTATATAATTATGAAACTTTACTAAGTAGGTTAGTATTATTCTAAGATCTGTATTTATTAATAACTTGTCAAATAATAAACTACATTTTATTAAATTCAGGCGTACTTAAAAGTTCATTGATCTATTATATGTACATTTTAATTATTTACAAAATTTCCATTATTTCCTCAAACCATCAAGTCATTTATTCACATTCAGAAACATAATTTTTTCTACTTTGCTCGTCAACAACCGGGTCCTCCATTCCGATATTATGTTAAAATCGGAATACGATAAAGTTTTATTACAAAAATTACACACAGCTGTTTTAGTCGCATGATTTCTCAAAAAAAAGTTCCAAATTATGTTATTCGAACTTCTACTCGTCATTTTGATACAGTAGTTATTCGAATTTACAGTTTAATTAGCTCACCAATTTGTTTTTGTAGAAAAAGTAGTCAAAATTAACACAATTACTTACACTTTAAACTATTTACACTATTATTAACACAATTACCTATTAAACACAATTAACTACACCTAAAAACTATATTATATACAAGTCCAAAACTCACAGAATTATTTCCTTGGTAAGAAACAATTCACCACATGAAATAATGTTTTACACTATTTATGTTTACGTAAACAATTCCGAGTCACAACTTTTAATCAAATTGTTTCGGAAATTCACAAAACATGACGCTTTTCACCGGGCGGAGGAAACGCTACTAAACGTAAAAAGCAAAATAAGTGATAAGCAACCCGTTTAAATTAAATTGGCGCTTTTAAAAGTGAACAACGGAAAGCATATTTAATTTGCTAGGTTTACCAATTTTGAGTAAGTCAACGCGATTCAGCACATAAACAAAAGATGTAAATATTTTAAACCTTAAAGTTTTTGAATTAAGGTCGATTTTCGCATAATCATTGTTTACTATCGATTAAAATTGAATCAGGCGCCATCTATCAGTTGTTACATAATTCATTTGAGCACGTTCTTACTTACGTGGTTATGAAAAGAAATTATCAAAACGCGGTTGCGTTTTAATTTTAACAAAAAGCGGAATAAACAGATAACTTTAAATGCTTTTATAAACAAGTCTGCTTATTCGTTTATTTTAAATAATATGTTATATTATATGCTTTTCGTTTAAACGCCCACCTCTGATCGTGATCGACTCACTTCTACGCAGAGGTGGGCGTTTAAACGAAAAGCATATAATATAACATATTATTTAAAATAAACGAATAAGCAGACTTGTTTATAAAAGCATTTAAAGTTATCTGTTTATTCCGCTTTTTGTTAAAATTAAAACGCAACCGCGTTTTGATAATTTCTTTTCATAACCACGTAAGTAAGAACGTGCTCAAATGAATTATGTAACAACTGATAGATGGCGCCTGATTCAATTTTAATCGATAGTAAACAATGATTATGCGAAAATCGACCTTAATTCAAAAACTTTAAGGTTTAAAATATTTACATCTTTTGTTTATGTACTGAATCGCGTTGACTTACTCAAAATTGGTAAACCTAGCAAATTAAATATGCTTTCCGTTGTTCACTTTTAAAAGCGCCAATTTAATTTAAACGGGTTGCTTATCACTTATTTTGCTTTTTACGTTTAGTAGCGTTTCCTCCGCCCGGTGAAAAGCGTCATGTTTTGTGAATTTCCGAAACAATTTGATTAAAAGTTGTGACTCGGAATTGTTTACGTAAACATAAATAGTGTAAAACATTATTTCATGTGGTGAATAGTTTCTTACCAAGGAAATAATTCTGTGAGTTTTGGACTTGTATATAATATAGTTTTTAGGTGTAGTTAATTGTGTTTAATAGGTAATTGTGTTAATAATAGTGTAAATAGTTTATAGTGTAAGTAATTGTGTTAATTTTGACTACTTTTTCTACAAAAACAAATTGGTGAGCTAATTAAACTGTAAATTCGAATAACTACTGTATCAAAATGACGAGTAGAAGTTCGAATAACATAATTTGGAACTTTTTTTTGAGAAATCATGCGACTAAAACAGCTGTGTGTAATTTTTGTAATAAAACTTTATCGTATTCCGATTTTAACATAATATCGGAATGGAAGACCCGGTTGTTGACGAGCAAAGTAGAAAAAATTATGTTTCTGAATGTGAATAAATGACTTGATGGTTTGAGGAAATAATGGAAATTTTGTAAATTATTAAAATGTACATAATAATAGATCAATGAACTTTTAAGTACGCCTGAATTTAATAAAATGTAGTTTATTATTTGACAAGTTATTAATAAATACAGGTCTTAGAATAATACTAACCTACTTAGTAAAGTTTCATAATTATATAATATTATTCATTCAGTCAGTCCTAAGCCTGCCAAGTACGAAAGAAAATTCATTGATTTCGTTTAAAAACCAATACTTAAACTTAACCAACTAAAAAAGCAAACAACATAATTTCATTATTTTTAATGTAAGAAAGTAAATAAGCGTATTAAGCAGTTTACGTAAGTGACTTTTGATAAAAAATAAACGAATAAGTTCGTTAAAAGTTTTAAGTCGTTTATCACATCTTTACTTCTACGTCATAACATGACACTGGCAGAATAGTCGACACCGGTTCAGTTGCCAAAAAATTTTTTCTTCTTTATTTTCTAAATAATAATCCAAAAATGTCTTTACTACAAAACTTACCGTATAGAGACTATCAAAAGGCATTAGAATTAAGCCAGCAACAGTGCGAAATAATAGCGAAACTAGCGAAAATAAATTACAAAATTGAATCGTAAGTTCATAATTTTAATATCCACGGTGGATAATATTTAAGTACTAAATTTTGGTTTTCAAGTAAAAATTCCAACTTTCAGGATAACATTCAGCGACTCTAAGAAACCGGGTGAAACTTTAATAAAAGCATTGGACCGTTGTGGACTTTCGGCAAAACATTACAAACAGCTTTTGACCGAGTCGTACAATGTTAAAACAATAACAACTTTCTATAAACCGCAGTCTAAAGTGGCTATTCTTGTGGCCAATGAGAAGTACACGCACTTATCAAAGCTAGTCACTCCATCAATTGACTGTGATTCATTAGCCTCACATTTGAAAAATATGGGCTTTATTGCAATTAAAATAAAGAATAGTACAAGTAGAAATTTGAAGAATATTCTGTCAAAGCTCTTTGATTTGCTGGAAGAGAATTCTTATTGTAAGTATTGATAATGTGCCTTTATGATCTTGTTTATATAATTCGAAACATAGTAATGTCTCAATAGTTAAGGCACTATCTGTATCCATTACCAAGCACTCCTGTTTTCAGGCTTTTTCTTTTATGCTGGTCATGGCTGCCAGCTATGTAACACAAAATGCATGTTGGATGTAGACTGTCCTGCAGAAAACATCACCTTAGATCATTGCATTACTGAAAACTTTGTACTAAATGAGATGGCCAGATGCAAGCCTGAACTAGGGATACTCATTATGGATATGTGCAGAGTATATTTAGACAGGTAATGTTTTTAAGAATTTCTATTTAATTTTGTTTTTTATTCGGCATAGCTTTCCATTGACGTTCAACGAGTTGGGGGTTTTTTTTTTTTTTACAGAAAGTTTATTATAAGCACACACGCAAAGTTTCAAGCCGGAGACGTTGCAATTTAAAAATAGATACAGAAATCCCTCTGAATCAGTCCCCCTATTTTATTCTGATGAAGCGGGTTCCCCCCTTCCGTAGGGGAGAACCCCCTACCCTCCCCCCTCTAGGGGTCCCCCTGGATTTTTACACTTATTATTAATTTTAATCCATAAAATGAGTAAAATATCCTCAAAATTAAAAACTAAAAAATACTCGAAAAGGGGGGGCCTTCGCAACTTTTCCTTTTAAGGGAGGGTAGTACCCCTTCCCCCCACCGCCCTACCACCCTCAATTCGACGGACGTCAATGGAAAGTCGTACCTTTTATTCTTGATGGGCTTGCATTTAACCACTATCTCACCTGATGGTAAGCAATGATGTAAGATCACGCTTACCTAGAAGTAACCTATTCACTCTTGATTTAAAGACCCCCGTACAGTACAGTAGTAGATAGATAGATAGAACATACTTCTTGTTCACTAAAATTTAAACACACCTATTTAACAATATTACTTAATTCTATGGTTACAATGGTGGTTGTATAGCTGAAAGCGATATCTTCCAGACAACCTTTGGAAGGACTTTCAAAACTTTAATTAAAGTGGGGAGGGCTAAATCAGTGTCATAATAATTATACTCATAAAAACAGAAAATATAGTAAGGTCATTGATGTATTAAAAAGAGGAAGATATGTTACTCTCTTACATCGCAATCAATAAACCTGGGCCCGGCGCATAAATACATGCATGGAAACTCGCATATCTGTATTTATTTTCTCCTGCTGTGTCAAATCCATCCAAAGGTTGTCTGTAAAAGATCGCTTTTAGCGATAAGACTGCCCATTGTAACACCCTTTGTAGTTTTTTAAGTCCTTATTTAATTCTGTTATGGTGTATTCTTCTTCTTCTTCTGTAGTGTGGTTTCCGCACTTAGTTTCTGCACGAGACCATTGTGCGTGAGCCATGTCGGCTTCACTCCATCCAGCCAACCTCCCTCCAGAAGCAGATCAGGTCTTTTGGTCTATTCACGGTATCTGTAAGGGAATTTAATGGCCCGAGGGTTCGTTTCCGTATTTCGGTGATTTCCGTACACTCTAGGAGCACGTGTCCTACCGTTTCCTCCGTCCCCATGCATGCCCTGCACAGGGGACTGTCCGTTATACCTATTGTGTGAGAGTGTTTGTTCAGTGAGCAGTGCCCGGTGATGGTCCCCGCCACCATTCGCAGGCTACTTCTGTCCAGGTGTAGGAGGCGCCTGGTTAGTTTTTTGTCCAGGTTTGGCATCGCCTCCTTGGACTGCCTGCAGCTTGGTGCCGAGGACCACCATTTCTGGGCTTGGTCATGTGTGTGTTCTTTAAGCCATGTGCGCAGCTGGGTGAAGGGGAGCGGCACGATGGGCTCAGGTCCGAAAACTATCGTGCCTGACCCCCTCCTGGCCAGTTCGTCCGCCGCATCATTGCCGAGTGATCCGCTGTGCCCCTTTATCCATTGCAGTGTCACAGTGTTGCGGTTCTTGATCGCCGAGTGTTGCAGCGCATTGTGACATTCTAGTACAAGCTTAGACGTGATATAATTTTTCTCTAGGGATTGAAGTACTGAGGCACTGTCGGAAAGTATGCGGATATGACTATCCGTGACTCTCCTGGCTTCTATGGCATGGATCGCCTGAATAATGCCCACACATTCCGCCTGGTAGACGGTGTTGAGCTTCCCCAGCGGTCTGGATATATTATGTTGAGATCGTTGGAGAAAACTCCAACTCCAGTTCCAGTGTTTGTCTTTGAGCCGTCAGTGTAAATCCTAAGCTCCTTGGGCCCTGAGTTGTCCTCTGGCTCCGGCATGGTTCTGTTATGGTGTACAATAAAGAGTATATCTATCTATCTATCTGTGTTCAGTGTCATCATCAGTCCCAAACCTAGAGTTACCTATAGATAAGGACAGAGATAGGAGACGGCGCGGCGCTGTAGTGCGAGCGAAATCGCCTCAGCTGCCGAATGTTTGCGATTATGAATGAAATGAGATTGCATGTATTAGGTAAGTAAGTAGTAAGTGATCTTGACCCATCTCTTATTTTTCTTCCTGGTGTAATTAAAACACTGTTTAGGTACACAAGAAGTCATTTTGATGCGTATTTATTCCAAAAAATCCTTAAAAACACGAAGAGACGAGAATTTCTTGAGCTGTGTGATCAATAACAGATAGAGCCCGTATAAACAAGGTATTGACTTTTTTTGAACGCGAGAAAGAAATCAGCCATTTTGTAATTCATGTGGACCCAACAAAAAGTATTCATCCTTTCTTAGAATATGCTTGCGAGAATAATATAATCTCATTCAAGCCCAAACAAATAAATAAATATGCCAAGAACAAAATCGTGTCTAAATAGTTTTTATTGTCACGTTTAAAGCATCGTAAAGTAGTATGTTATGAGAAACTACTTAGCGCAAAATAAACTTAAATGTTGATATTCAAAAAACTAAAATAAAATTCAAAAATGTTTTGCACTCAGTACTTTAAACGTCATTCATTCGAGCCAGGTGCCATGTTAATGCGCACGGGTTGTACGCGAAATCACTTAGTTTAGTGGGACCAAAAGCTGTCTCTAGTACCGTATCTTCCTCCTTTTAATACATCAATGAGAAAGTTACAGTATTTTATTGCCCCAGTTTCTTGTAAGAGAATCAAATAGTATAATCTAAATATATATAACTCAAAGGTGACTGACTGACTGACTGACATAGTGATCTATCAACGCACAACCCAAACCACTGGAGGGATCGGGCTGAAATTTGGCATGCAGGTAGATGTTATGACGTAGGCATCCGCTAAGATTTTGCGAAATTCCCACGGGATCGGGAATTACACGGGAAAACCTTCCCACGCGGGCGAAGCCGCTGGCACAAGCTAGTAAATCATAAAGTGAATTGCAATGTGTGTGATGATGTGCATGTGCACTTTAAGTACTATGATTATTAGAACTAATTTTCAGCACACAAACTCATGACTTGCGTTTAATTTGTGACTCATGAGTTATTTCTTTCAAAAATAGCTTATGCAATTTTTTTTTGCAACCAGCTCCTTGTTGGTATAGCGTTAAGTATTAAAAAAAGATTACTAGTAATGTGGGTAGAATTCACTTTACTAGTAAGTAATCTTGTTACCCCTCCAACTAAGCTAAATATACTTGCGTCTGGAGTGGGTTCACGGCAATAGTATAATGGATGGGACTAGAACTCGTGACCTCTCGATCACAAGTGCGACACCTTAGCCATTAGAAAAACAAAACAAAAACAATAAATAAATAGCTTTATTTATTTATTTGTTTTGTTTTTTTTTTGTGTTGGGGGGTATATATGCATAATGAGCTGAAACTAACTCACCTGTATGCTAGTTTCGGGCAGGCGGAAATGTAGCCTTAAACTTCAAGAAATAACTTAGTTTAAAATTTCTTGAGGATCCTTCTCCTCATCACATTCAATAGCCAGGCACTTGAAATATTTTGGTTACCTTCTTGGCTAAGCCACTTTTTAAATTGAATATAAAAATACCCATGAACAATATTTTTTGAGTGCGCGTTTAATTGCACCAAAAATTAATTCAGCTTGGGTGCAAAAAGCAGGAGGAGACACAAAGGCGAGCACAAGAGCGGTCTGTCCTGAAGATACTCCGTGGAGGAAAGAAACACTTGTCGAGTTAAAGTTTGGCTTGTATGCATTGCCACAACAATAATGCATTCGAGGTGACAAACAATATTTTTTGGTAGAATTATAACGAAGTATTATATCTATTAAATAATTTAAAATGTCATGGTCCTAAAAGAACCCCTGATCCCATTTAGTATTTTATATGTAGGAGTTGAATATTCAATCAGCGCAGTACCCCTAGACCTATATCCTATATCAGTAATCGTATTCCTGTTGTACTAGTTTCCTTGAAAATCAATGAATTCAAGAATGTTTGTATATTGGGCAGGTATCAGCAACTCCACGACCAAGCGCGTATTTTGCGTATGGATAGGACAGGATTATCATTCGATCCATGCCAGTTCCTCCAAGAGCAACGCCCTAGTATTGCGTAGTATTTTGCGGAGGGTAGGTACCTGAGTTGCCGAAGTATTTGGTCCTGTAATCCGCAACTACAGGGCAGCTTAGTAGCAGGTGTGCCGCTATTTCATCTCTCTCCAGGTTCTGCAGAGTGGGCTGTCTGTGACTCCTATCACATAGAGGTGTTTATTAAACGATCTATGACCAGTAAGAGCGGCTGTGACCAGCCGTAGTTGACGCTTTAGATAGTCTTAGGACCTGTTTGACCTTGGCCTTTTGTTTTTATAAGAATGGGAAATCATCCTGTGACTGTCTCTCGATCTGGGCGAAGCGGGAGGGTGTGTCAGACTTTTACTGCCTAAAACCCATCCGTGTTCCGTCATTTGCCCTTCGTGTTCTGAGGCCGCGGTAACTCTTTAGATAAATTCCGCCTAACAGCCTCCTTGGCTGCCTGCACTCACAATGGTCCTCCCATAGTTTGTGATGTTGCTCCCTGGCGCGTTCTTAAATTAATTTATTTATTATACTTTCCAGAGACACAAACCCCCATATCTACGCAGCAATCCACACCGTAGAAGACTATACAGCGCACAAGAACTTACTTATCACATACTCAACTCAATCATCACAAGCCGCGTACGAAGTACTGCAGATAGAATGTTCTACAACCATTAATACGGATGAGACCTATGAGTTAAAGACTGGTGATACGGACAAGATTGTACCAGGCGCTTCTCAGTATGTGAATGCGTTGTGTTCGAGGTTCGATGAAGACTTAGACGTTAGTAGTTTGTTGGATAAGGTTCATGAAGGTAAGGAATCGTTTATAGAAAATTGTGCCAAACATTGCAATGTGGACTTTATTTTAACAGCATAATAGTCACAGTGCCTACACTGTCTCATCACAAGCCTAAGCTAGTTATTCAGTCATTGCAATGTATACTTTATATCAATAGTATAAAGATAACATTACAATACAGTTCAGACCTGTGATTCGAACAAGATAGGTATATGATATAAGCAGTTTTTTGGATATGGTTTATAAAGTTGCGAAATTATATAATCGTATTTCAGTAGATTTAAGCTTGAATTATTATAGAATTGCAAATAAAAAGTACATACATAAAAAACATTTTGATTGCATAGTTTTTAGTGGCTGACTTTGTAGGAGGCTGACCACAGGAATCTGTCAGAAATTAGAATTGAAACCTTGAATCGTTACAATAGAAATCATAATGTTTACAAAACTACTAGAAAAGGCTAAGCTAGAAGAAGACGTCGTGTAGGCAGCCGAATCGACGCCTAACACGCCGAAATCTCCGTCTGCATTCCTTAAGGCAGTTGGGGCTCCGGGGTCACGGGCGCTCAGAGTCGGGAATCTGAGCACTCACAGAGTGAACGCAGGGAAGACGGTGGCACAATGATCACGTGCCACCGTGCACAGGCTCAGAGAGGATCACTTTACAGTCTCCCCAGAGATGAGCTCTAATAGGCGATGCACAGAGGGGGTATCGGAGTGGTCTTTTGAGAGGTACCGGGACCCTATGTGCTGATCAGAGAGTATTTAACCTAGAGAGCTTATAGGCCGATTTCTTTGAAGAACACAACTCACCAATACGGGTTGGGAGGCGAAGAAAAAATGCGCTACTGCAATTGGTCAGTTCAAGGTCAAGCTTCATAGATATTGTTATAGTTATTATTATTATAGTTAGGCATTGCTCTACTTGATTGAGGGAAAGTTATCGATATCGATAAAATGAAGTTTAACATTATAAAAAATACTCAATAAAATCACATAATAATATTTAATCATTATCAGTCTCAATTACAAAAAGAAAAACAAGCATGCTGTTATTATTGATTTTTAAAATGAATTAATTTGGTAAATATTTTGCGAATTAAAGTTTTAGGGTCCTGATTGTTTTTGCTAAAAAATGATAACCGAGCGTCTATATATTTCTGAATTATACATCTTGCTAATTCAATCAAATGATTGGTAGTTCCTATTTCATATTGATGAATATTAATATCCGGGAATAAATTATACCCAATCAGTGATTTTAACACCCTCGTTGATCGCCCTTTTTATATAAATTTCACAACGACGACAAATTTCTATTACTGTGGTGGATCCATACAATAACTTGATTTTAGTGTCTTTTTGAAATTGTAAGGCGTTTTGATTTGTAACACCAATCAACGCTCCAATACAAGTTAGGCATTTTATTTGCTTTATCAGAGCATGGACAATGTAGCCGGCCATATATTATTTTTATAATTTATTTTTTATATTTATTTTATATTCCATAATAAATATATTTTCATTAGAATCAGTTGTGTCAACAACTATAGCTTCAGCAGGCACTCGGTAATAATTATTTTTTTGGTGGTGAGTCATTAGATGATTTATCTAATGACTCCTCCCTCCTACATACACTTAATCCATGGACTCGACATCGAAACAAAGTAACCTGTTTTATTTCCTGGGTGGGAAAATCATCGAATGACTTCTCCCGCTCTGGGTAAAGTGGAAGGGAGTGTCAGACTTCTACTGACTAAAAACCCACCCTGTTCCTTCAGCTGCCCTTAAGTTCCGGGGCCGCGGTATCTCATAAGAACATTACCGCAACCCCGGAACCAAAGTAACTTACGAGGGTGATATTGTAATGCAAAGGTCCGAGTTAATTAATATTAGACTCCGTCATACTATTTGAAGCCTAGAAAGATTGGATATAGGTATCTTATATTATTTTGACTTTTCTCAACATTATATCAATAAAAACCAAACTAGAAACCAATATTCCCTAGTAACCTTATCCATCCACTTTTCTTTTTAATCTGGAATCTTGGGAAATCTAAAATGAAAACATGCATGTCACACAGAAGAAAAATTATCAGATATTTCTCCTTTTTTTAAAGTCGGTTAATGTAGATAGGTATTTTTAACCGACTTCTAAAACAGGAGGAGGTTCTCAATTCGGATGTTTGTTTGTTTTATGACAACTATCTGAATTGAATTAAAAAAAATAAGCTTAATTTTATAATTATCGATATCGTAATAAGCCGTTATAGGTAACAGCACAATTTTTACGATAAAAATACAAAGAAAAGACAGGGATAAAAGAATTAGAATTTCTTCATGTAAGAAAGAGACATTTCCAAAAGACATCAACGCGCGACACAATTTTGTCCTTGACCACCCAAACCACCACTTTAAATGGACCTCTGCGGTAGCTTATAATCTGATTAAATGATAAATAATTTTCATATTATTTCATTATTGATGAATAGTTATGTCATCCATTTGGTATCTAGATGTCTGGGAATGTTTTCCACACCACTTCAACGCGCATGAAAGCATTATTATGCGTTATAAATTGAATACAAAAATTTAAAATTTGTAATTGTTTAGCATGCACACAGGCCTAATACTTGGTCACAACTAAAATGGTTTGTGTATCGTAGCCAATGTATAAGAGCAAAAACTCGCTTAGTTTTCGTGCGTCGGGGCAACGTATGTGCGATCAAGTGGTTTTCTAATCAGTGGTGCTGATGGTGATCACCGGGTTGATGGTTTAGTGAGGTAGAAATCCCACACTCCCTGGTCTATTCCCCAAAAGTCCAGACGCCTTTTGAAGGTTTCCTTTCGATAATTAAAAAGGTCTACTAGCTATTTAGCTAGAGACTAACTGAAGCTTCTATTGCCTAGTTAATTCTTTGAAGAGCATTGGTCCCCGTTAGTTTCAGGCACAAATTAGGAGTTGTACTTGAAGGCGGTGGGTTTGAACTTTGACAGGCACTACTACTTTGTACTACCATAGCTTTTAAAAAGAGGCACATAGGACACAGACCAGTTTTCATTAACAGGAAGCCTGTCTAGATGGAACACAACAAGTCTACTGAATGGTTTGACAAATTCTACTACTAGAAGATAAAAATAATTTATTCTGTTCAGTTTTGTGGACCCCACACTAAGATTATCTGTTTAAAAACCACCACCCTTATTGCCAAGACATAAAGCTGATGTCGAAGTGAACCTACATGCATTTCCAAGGTGACTTTTACGTTCTTCATATAAGCGAAGTTTGTATTGAACATTGATAAACTCATGTTTCAGACGTGGAACACTCTTTCAGGAAGCAGAGGCCAATAAAAGTGCAGTGTGGTGTTGACAAGAGATCGTTGTATGATCCTACAACAGGTAATATAATTTTATTGTTCCACCTACCCTATACAGTTACCGCGAACTGTGGAGGCACAAACATCCCATCCCTCCACAGTTCATAAACCCGAAAGAACACCTGCCTATGAGACAAACTGTAGTGGCCAATCTGGAAATCATTTAACCTATTGCTATCCCAGGTTGGGCAGTGTGAGTAGCTCACCGTCCGGTAAGGACCAGGGCCGGGTTGATGGCCCATCGTGATCCACGCGCGCCTCAAAGAGCAGTCTTCAGCATTGACGGGTCCCGACAGGGCCATTGCCTACCGGGGTTGCGGGATTAATATAACGAAATACCGTGGCCCAAATATTTTGAATCTCATAGTCAATCTAACTCATTTTGGAATGCGATTTGATAATTTTTCAAATAAACTAAAAACTCATTTAATACAAAAGTAATTTTGAAAGTCACACTGTCTGTTTTCTTTACGAATTTAGAGGAAATTTAGCTTTTGATTTCAAGGATGATTTGTAGGTAAAAACTTTTGCATAATTTTTTTTACGTTATTTCCTTAAGAGGGTGTCGAGCCTACGAGACGCGCGGAAAATAGGTATTTACTGCAGCGGGCTAGTCGTGTGCGTTGTCACACACACAATGACAAGTTCGCTCGAGGCCCGCTTGCCGTTGCACGACGAAGTTTGCTAACTTTGCATTTTTTAATTTTTTGTCGTTATGTTGAATAAACTTGAAAAACGAATATTAATTATTTAGATGGTTTTATTTATCACACTAATATTATAAAGGCGAAAGTTTGTGAATGAATGTGTCTGTTTGCATGTTTGTTACTTCTTCACGCTCAAACGGCTGGATGGATCTAAATGAAGCAAGTAGGTACGTAAATAAATCACAAAAATAAATTTAATAAATTATACCTATTATATAAAAATTAACGTTTGTTTTTACTGTAGTAATACATTATCCGTTCCCTCACTATTCATCCTATTGCAATAAAACTTTGATTTTATATATTAAACTCCTCAGATTTTTTTTTAAAGAATACTAGCAATTTGGGCACATTTCACATTACTAGCAATCTTGTTAACCCCTCCAACTAAGCTAAATATGCTTGTGTCTGGAGTGGGTTCACGTCAATAGTGTAATGGGTGGGGTTCGAGCCCGTGACCTCTCGATCACAAATCCGACACCTTATCCATTAGGCTATTGACGCTTCGAAACTGGGTAAGTAGCAAGTTAGGGTAGATGGGTATGCAGTACTTATTTGAATAATAAAACCAGTATGAAATAAAAAAAAATATAATTATGTAATGTCATAATAAAACCAGACTGAAATAAGTTTTGTTTATTAAAATTTCATTTAGTGCTCGTTTAAATTCTGATGTACTGTCATATTTTTAATAACATTCGATACTTTATTATATATACGTGGGGCCATACCAAAAAAACATTTTTTCATTAATGCTGTCTAGCGAACTTACTTCGCAGAAAATATAAGCATAATTTATTTCATAACAATATATGTATCAAGTGTAACTTAATTTAAAAGAAAAAAAAAAAAAAAAGTAATCTATAAATCTAATGTTATATTGCTTATTATAACATTTTACAAAAATTGGCCAAGTGCAAGTCAGACTCGCCCATGAAGGGTTCCGTAGTAACTATAATAATATAATATAATATGTATATTTACTTGACAAAAAACTAAAACTTACAAATTTCTTAAAACTAGCTTATTTACATTTTTTGCAACAACGCCAAATAACTTTAGTCTACATGTGTAGAACTTATTACAAATTCCAGTACACTGATGCCAGAGACCGAATTTTTCAAATTAAGAAGAACGAAAAGAATTATCGTGTTATTGGCAAGTGACGTGGAAAGTTATTGACCCTCGTAGTGCTGTGACACATTTGTTATGATTGGTATTCAAAAAATATGTGAAACCAATAATTTGGTATCAATTCTTTAAGTCAGTTATTTTGTGCTGAAACTGTGCATAGAGACTCCATACCAAATGTTGTCTTCAGCCCTTTTGGTTAGATATGGGGTTTCCGTTACACGTTGTATATATATATTTATATTTTTCACTCCATTATTATAGAAATTAGAGGGGGGCACACATTTTACCACTTTGGAAGCGTATATTTTTTAAATGATTAATTTTATGAAAAAGTGGTTTTAGAAACCTCAATCTCATTTTAAAGACCTATATATAGATACCACACATGCATAGGTTTCATGAAAAAAAAAATGTTTTCAGTTTTAGTTCCATGTATGGGGGGGCTCCCCATACATGGAACTAAAACTGAAAATATTTTTTAATTTAATTTAAATATATTTGATTTTTTTCTTAAAATCGGAAAGCGGTTCACAGAATACATCAATCTACCAAGTTTTATATGTATAGTCCTAATAGTTTCGAAATAAAATGGCTGTAACATACAGACGGACGGATGGACAGACAAACAGACTAGTAGTTGTAGTAGTTATACATATTATATTATTATAGTTACTACGGAACCTTCATGGGCAAGTCTGACTCGCACTTGGCCAATTTTTCTTTGGCTAATTCCCGTAGTAGACAGACCTTGTTATGGCACTTGGCGTATAATTTGTCGGACATAGAGGGAATGTCAAAGGAAGCTGAAACTTGTTCTAAACCAGAAAACCCGGCTCATATCGACATAAAACTGCTTACAGAATTATCTTTCAGATTGAGGTCTGTAGGGCTATCTATCTGGTTCTTTACAATTTATTAATTCTATTTTTTCGACACATTTGGCAACTAAAATAGAATTTCGATAGAAATCCTTTCTTAGTTGCAACTAGAGAATACAATCCCGAGCATGTTTTTCAATCCCGGGATTACGTGATTCTTGATGCTGAATCCTGGGACCCTGGGGCTGTCCCCGGATTAGACTATGTGGTTTCTAATTGGTCTCAAATGTAAAAAATTGGCCAAGTGCGAGTCAGACTCGTGCATGAAGGGTTCCGTGTGTAACTATAATAATATAATATGTATATTTATTTGACGAAATAAACCTTACAAATTTCTTAAAACTAGCTTATTTACATTTTTTACAACTACGCTAGATAACTTTGTTTTTCATAGTGTTTGTATGAATTACAAAGTTATATTTGCGGTTTTAGAAAATATACCGTATCTCAAAAACTGTTAACTCGATATCATTCAAACCAATTTTGGTTGAAAGTTTACATTAAGATCTACAGATACATATTTTTTTAGATTTTTCACTCTACTATTATAGAAGTTAGAGGGAGGGATACACGTTTGACCACTTTGGAAGCTTATATCTTTTAAACGATTGACTTTATGAAAAAGTGGTTTCAGAAACCCCCATGTCATTTTTAAAGACCTGTCTATAAATACCACACACGCATAGGTTTCATGAAAAAAAAATATTTTCCTTTATTTTAAATGATTTTTAATTTTTTTCTCAATATCGGAAAGCGTTTCATAGACTACATCTACTTACCAAGTTTCACATGTATAGTCTTAATAGTTTTGGAATAAAATAGCTGTGACATACGGACGGACGGACAGACAGACAGACAGACGGACAGACATGACGAAACTATAAGGGTTTCGTTTTTTGCCATTCGGCAACTGAACTCTAAAAAACGAGTAATTTCTTAAAATATAAATTTTTAATTTTGGTACACTACACATATCACAGTATAGTAAGAAAAGAAAAAATGACAAAAAGATACTATACTTTGTAAGAAATAAAAAGACAATAAAACTTATTTCGAATTTTGAAAATACAATCGTAGAAATATCAATGCATCCAAGGTTTGACTTCCAAGCCTGCTTCGTTTATTACCAACATAAGCAGCAGCTGAAAACGCTCGTTTAGGTTTTACACTGGTTGGAGGAATAGACAATAGATACTTATATGCTGTTTCTAAGTGATATCCACTAATTCCTCCATTTTCAAACAGGCTTATTTCACGTCTAATACTATATTTTGCCAACCCCGATTAATTTTGTATTTGTACTTCACGATCTGGGGATTTCATACTCTTATCAATTTCCAGCTATAACTTTTCCTTTAGTGTCAATTGGGGTTGGGATTGGGAGGTTTGTGGCCTTAACTCATCATCTGTTTGTGATCCTGATCTTCCTTCTTCTTCTTCCGTGTCATCTCGACTTTTAAGTTTTTTAACAATACACTTTATTTGCTTCCAAACTAAAGCCTGTGTAGAAACTGGAAATAAGTCATGCCATTCCAAATCCGATAATAACTGATTTTCATCATCTTTTCATGGATTTTGTAATTAATTCAACACACCAGTCAAATCATCACTTCGTCGTTGCTTCATACGTTCCACTAAGGATGTTTTAATTTTTTTGGCAAGTGTCAGCACTTGCCAAAAAATGATTATGCTAGATAGCTGTTTTATAAGAAATTTCAAATCGGAATCAGCTGTGCATAAATTAGCATCTCGCCGACAGATTGCTTCTACTGTCAATTTAATTGGGGTCAGCACATCAACAATTTTATTTACCAATTCAAAATCAACTTCTTCCAAACGAATTGGATGATTGAGATCTATAAGAGCTTTTTGAATGAAGGTTTTTAAAAGATAAAATCGCTCCAGCATTGTTAAAAGACTATTCCACCTGGTTTTACAGTCCAAAAGAAGTAACAGCTCTTTTCCATGTTCAATTTTCATTTCTTTTTGAAGTACTGTTTCATTTTTCAATGGTGATCTTTTGAAATACACTCTACAACTTTGCGGATTTTCTTTATCAGCTCATTAATGTTTTCATCTTGTGTTAACTCTGGTATGTGTTATAGCGCAAGGTCATTTTGTGACATTAAGATTAAGTCTGATTCTGGACTGTCTAAGTCTTCTAAATGTTCATCATCATGGATGTCGTCCATATGATCAACAGCCACAGGTGGTTCATTTATAGTATCATCTGAGGTAGAGCTGTCTTGCAAATAATTATGTTTTTCATAAAGCCAGGGAAATATCAAATATACTTAGACGCTCTTTCAATATACGAAGACAATTTTCAGCCATACTTTCATACTTCCATAAATAGGAACAAGTCCTAAATTCCAATTTTTTTTTTTTATGAATGAACGTTGACAGCCATCTATGGTTTATTGGATGTTGAAGTCCACTTGTCGAAAGAAAGACTAAATCTTTCACCTGCACTTTTCAAATGTTTCAATTCTGCAGTTACTTGCTTTCTGATTTTTTCACTGTAATTCATGACACGTTTTTGAATGGTGACGGCTGACTTTGGTAAATCCGTGTATTTTGCAAAGACAAATTTTCTCGAATCATCTGAAGTTATGAATATACTGAATGGAAATCCATCTAATGCAATCATTCTTGCCAAAACATCATCGAGGCTATCGTCGGCACTTTTAGTAAAATAATCATTTAACTTTCGCTTGGCTGGCGGCGGTGCTGTGTTCAGATTATCAGAATCTAGACTTGTTGAAGCTGATATAAGCTTGATGTTATGTTTTGATGACAAATGTGTATGTAATCCCTTAGTCGATCCATCCAAAGTCTTGAGAATGGCTGAGCATCGGTTACATTTGGCACTATTCCTATCATTCGCAACTAAAAAATAGCTCCACATTGACGTCGTATCACTGTGTTTTTTATGTTTAACAAAGTCTCCCGCCATTTGAAATACTTAATTTCAGACAATTGACTTTTAAATTTAAATGACGTAGGTCGTGGGTTTAAATTTAGAAAATATCTTGTAATGACCAAAGTTTTCAATATAATTAAGCATATCTTAAAACTGGAAACATATCTTACAACTATACAATAATATAGGTTATCCATCAGAATTCAGACAGGCTTTAATGTCCTCTCATACCTAATTAACCTGTATTATAGATACATTGTAAGAATGATATTTTAAAAGAGTAACTGTGGAGTTTCTTGCCATAGAAATCTTCTCCATAGAAAACGACCAATTTCGAACCGTGCCCTGCGCCAAACTGCTGACGTTTTATAAGTGCCCATGTAGGCCTATGTGAAATAAAACATTTTGAGTTTGAATTAATTTTTTTCTTAAAATTCAAACGCGAGCCAAAAATAAAATAAAATCACAAGAAACAGTAGTAGGTATCTCTACTACTATTTTTTAAGAGATAACATAGAGCAATCATGCCAGTAGCGTGCAACCAGCGCACCACGCACCATGAGACCATAAGTCTAGTTTAAGCATATACTAACGGGAACCCGTGTGAAATTAGTACTTCCCACAATATGATTATAAATTAAAGCCTGTCTGAATTCTGATGGATAACCTATATTATTATATAGTTGTAAGATGTGTTTCCAGTTCTAAGATATGCTTAATTATATTTAAAAATTTGGTCTATACTGTCGTATAGACCAATTAATACAGCACAATGGAATTACAAATAAAAGATCCGATATGTTGGCCATCATGTATGTCATTGATATACACTATAAAAAGGAAAGGGCCAAGAATTGAACCTTGCGGAGCACTCATCTTGGCTAGGGATCCTGCAGATGTCGCTCCATTAACAATAACTTTTTGTTGCCTGTTTGATAAATATGAAAGAACAAGGTCAGCAGAACACGAATCCGCGAACTCCGTAATGGTGTAATTTACAGATCAGTGTTTTGTGGTCAACGCAATCAAAAGCTTTGGAGAGGTCACAAAATATGCCAATTGCATCCTGAGATTTCTCCCAAGATTCCAGAATGTGACGGATGAGCGCTACTCCTGCGTCTGTTGTTGACCTACCTTTCGTGAAACCAAACTGCCGACTATGCAGAATTCCATTTGAGTTAAAATATGATAGCATCTGGTCCAGCATGATTTTTTCGTATATTTTGCTTAATGCTGGAAGCACATATATCGGTCTATAGTTAGAGGGATCACTTTTACAACCCGACTTAAAAATTAGTACTACTTTACTATGTTTCATTAAATCGGGAAAATTACCGCTGTCTATACATTAATTAAATGTGCCTGTTAGGATAGCATCAATTGAGTCAATAATATTACCAAGAACCCTAACAGATGCACTCCATAAGTCATCAGTGTTTGTTATGTTAAGACTTTGGAATGCTTTTTAATTACATCAATAGAAATGGGCTTAAATGAAAATGATGGTATATCCTTATTGAAGTTTTCCTTTAAAAAAGATTCAGCTAATAATGGCGAAGAATGTAGAGATTTAGTAACCTCTACTGGAATATTGGTAAAGTAATTTTCCAACGTCTCAGCCACTTTTGACTTATCTGAGATGACCTGATCATCGATGTTCAAAGTCAAATCATTCTAACCCTGTTGGTTTGTGTTTCCAGTTTCTTTATTTATCACCTTCAACACAGTTTTTATTTTATTGTTAGAAATGCTAATTTTATTACTTTCTGATTTAGATTTAGCTTAGGGCGCATACTCTTTTAAATATCTTTGAGTAGTTTCTTACATAATTATGGAAGGCTTCATCGGAAGTCAATGATTTTTCATGGTTTAAGTTGTACAACTTAACTTACAGTATAAATTGTCTCGGCTTATTCTTATTCCAGCAGTGGCCCATTCATTAAATTTAGATTTATTACTCATTTGAAATTTTTTAACTGGACATGCCTTACTAAATTCGTGGCATAGTGAAAAAAATAATATCCTGTAATTTTCATTGGGGTCATGGGAGTCAAAATTGGCCATTGAAAGATTACTTAACATGTTATCATTAAAAAAAATAATTTCTTTTTAGTTAGTGGCCTAAACTTAATAGTCTTATTTAATTGCCGCTTTGTAACCAACTAAAAGGATACTAGTTGACCTGTATGGTCAGACCTAACTCCACTAATTTGAGACGAGTATTTTATGGCACAATTAGTATAAATATTATCTATGCATTGAGCTGCTGTTGCTGTTATTCTTGTTGCTTCCTTGTATGTGCATTTTAAGTTAAATGAACCAAACAATGAAGTAAGCTTGCAGTGTTCAGGTGAATTTACTAACAAATCAATCAAAAATATTTAGGTGACCACAAACGAAAACTAATTTATTATCTCTTATAAGCTTAGGTACTTAAAATTTCTCCCATTATCATTAAGAATGATGACAAGTTTGATGTTGATGGTCTATAAACACTTAAGAAAGTTTGGCCTTCAACTTCTGTACATGCTACCTCACACAAGCAATCAACAGAGCAAGCGGTGATATATTTTTGTTCCTTATATCTAAGAGAATTACTACGTAATATTAAAGTACCACCTCCTACTGAGGACCTGTTGTATGCACTAGTAACAGAAAAATATTAATTTTAAACAACATTCTATTTGGTTTTAGCCAGGTTTCACAAAAACATAAGATATCTATATCATATTTATCTTTTAACATTTCCTCATCTAATATTTTGCCGGAGAAACGATTTATATTCTGATGATATAGTAAAATTGTGTTATTATAACTCTCCTTAGTCACATCTAAGGGTTTAAACAATTAATTTCAGTATTATTAGATACCCTAGATAATACTGAATAGTCACTTAACCTAGGATCAGTTAAATTGTCAATAACCCAGTGTAAATTGTAAGCTAACAAAGTAGACAATGAACTTTCGTCGTAAATTCTAAAATGAATGTCAGGATTGCAATCGGTATGCCCAAAAACCTATTACACGATGTTTGATGCAATATTTTGCAATCGACTACGTTTGCTGAGCAAGCGATATAATGCGGACGCACTAAGTTCGCCGCGAGCTTAGTGTATTTCGAACAGCAACCGGGTGCACTCATTTTCATCATTTAGCGATAATTTTAGCCCTTACGTTACTTTCTTAATTATACTTAGCAATAAACCCTTGAAGGTTATCAGTGTATTTAACTTAGTAGACACACACGATATCCATATTGAATGTTGGAGAAAAAGTTGCATCCACCAAGGATGCAACTTTTTCTCCAACATTCAATGTGGATATCATATGTGTTTTAAATTGGATTTCAAAATGAAAACCAGATTTGCAATCACCACCCCCAAAAACCCATTACACGATACCCATATCGAATATGTGAGAAAAACTTGCATCCGCCATCTTGGATTTTAAAATGAATGCCAGATTTGCAATCACCACCCCCAAAAACCCATTACACGATACCCATATCGAATGTTTGAGAAAAAGTTGCATCCGCCATCTTGGATTTTAAAATGAATGTCAGATTTGCAATCACCACCCCCAAAAGCCTATTACACGGTACCCATATCGAATTTGTGAGAAAAAGTTACATACGCCATCTTGAATTTAAAAATAAATTCCAGATTTGCAATCACCACCCCCAAAAACCCATTACACGATACCCATATCGAATGTTTGAAAAAAGTATTCATCATCACTTTCACTTCCTCAAATGGTGCTTTTCGGAAGCAACTGCACAAGGTACTATTAGAAATACCCAAAACGCTATAGGTGTGCCTATAATATTTAAAGAGTTCCCTCGCTTTCTCCAAGATCCCATCATCAGATCCTGATTTCATAACAATGGAACCAACTAGAAAGTATACCCTTTCAAACGAAAAAAAAATTCCAAATCGGTCCAGCCGTCTTCGAGTTTGAGGTTACATACATAAAAAAAAAGTTTAAGACGAACTGAGAACCTTCTCCTTTTTTTTGAAGTCGGTTAAAAAGCAAAATAGAAATACGTACTTTTTATGAAATGGCTTTTTTTTCGAAAATTTGCGCCAACTTTCTTCTAATAATATTTTTTTTTTACATTTTCCCATAATTAAACAAATATTGAAAAAAAAATGTTAAAGAAATATATATTGAACAATAAAAAGTAATTGTTGGGTATGCATAATAAATCGTACTCAAAAATACAAAAAATATGACTTATGTTATTCAACGGATTGCTGCAATACATACGTACACAATAGATCGCGAATTATCGTTACCGGCGAAACGCTCCACGATGAGACGTGACCCCTCTCTGAGCTCCCGTGGACGACTGAATTTTCGACCGGTGTACGTTGCGTATGGTTCAAAATAGCGCGCAAATTAGAAGAAAAAATTAAAATTAAAACAACGAAGCGACATTTTTGAAATGTTAAAGCTGTAAATGATAGTATGATAATTAGAGAATAATATGAATTGAAGTTTATGAAAAAATTCAACAGTTTACTATCAAAATTCAGCGACGCACGAGCATGTTTTGTAAGGATTTTTGTCCAACTTTATGTATTTTTGTTTAATAAACTATAAAATATTTTTAAATTTTGCCAACTATGTTTGCTAACACATTTATTCTAGTGTTCATTACATATTTTTGTATGGTAATTAAAGTACTATTATAGGTTATATTCCTTTAGTTGTGAAGACCGTTTTGAGTTATTTTACTCGGCGCAGGCTTAAGGGCTTTGAAGGTTTTGGCCCTAAAATCAATAACCATTTTGATATTTTTTCAAAATCGCGGTGCGCAATAAATGTCATATATTTGGAAAGGGGACACTTATACAAACATAAAACATATTTAACTTAACGTCATAAAGCGTCACGTTTCTGAAATATTCAAAGTTAAAAATAACAATTGTTATAACTAATTTATTTATTTATTTTGTAGTTAATTCATGTCGATTAAGTTATTTGCTGGTAATCTGAACTAGACAGAGAAAGAAAACAAAAATAATAATACTAATCATTTATTTTGTTCATTAAAGTATTTTTAATACAATCGGAACATAATAATATGGGATAAATGTGTCGAATCATTATGATATTTTTGTAGGTAAACATGAAATAATTGAATACTATAGTGATAAAACGTGAGATTAATTAATCATATTCGGTATAATCACGGAATAGATGAATAAGGTTGGAATGGTAATGTGGGCGTGGTGAGCGTGCCACATTTATGATACGAAAATCATAGCTCGACCGATTAATTCATTCACCGCGTTTAGTGCGCTTCGGATTACTTCGGAACACAGAGCTCTGCTTTAAAATGCCGTGTTGTGCAATTATAACCTGTAAAACAAAAAGTTAGACTGCAAGTATAGAGCGAGGAGGTATATCTTTCCATCAGTAAGTCGAAAGTAACATTTAATTACAATTTTATTTGTAAACAACATAAAAATATTCTGATCACTATGAAATTCCGAACATTAACAACATTATTGCAAGAAGTTACAAAAAATATACATTGCCCGATGTGTACTCGCTTAATCAACGCAATGACCAAGTCCGTTTACAATGTATTGCATCCTCTCAATTCAACCATTGACGTTTCGTCCTTTGCCCTGATTGGCCGTGATGCACGGCGCATGTTTATCGACAGTGAGTTACAATCAGTAGCAAGCTCTCGATTTAAGTGTGTGTAATTTATTTGTGTGCGTAATTCGCATACGTAACGGGCCTCTTGCTTGTAGTTGAGCTGTAGGAGTGGGAGACAAGCGGCGACACGCGTTCTCATAGAAATCAGGAACTATTTGTTTCTAACCTCTTTTATCTGTTCTGTGGGTATAATAATATCATCCAAGAAGGCAGCGGGAGGCTGAATAGGATATTCTTGATGTCGCGCCCATGCCCTGTACCATATAATACACGTAACATGGGAGCAACATCCAAGTGTTTGTTTTCCTACAATGCAATTACAATAGTAGCCAACTATTATAAGTATTATCGAGCAAGATGTAGACAAAATAAATTCGATTATTTTGGTGTCTTGAGTTGAGTGGATTCGGGCTCTTAAAAGCCAAGGATCAGAAACGACAATGTTGTATTGACTCAAGTCATAATCGATGGCAACTTTTTCGCACAATATATTCGGTATACTTTTGTCTCTTTCGCTCATAACTAAAATATTACCTACACATGATGCAATAATGTTTTCATAGTTCAATATGCTTATAGGTAGTGGCACGTAAGTCTAGCGCTGAACGATACGCGGAGGGGATTGCTGCGCATGGGTACTGTCGCGCACGCAATACAATTATTAGCTAAATAACGTTAATGACATTATTTTAATGTAATGTCAAATAGTAGGTCTAGCGCTGAACGAAATGTAGAGGATAGCTGCGCATGAGTACTGTCGCGCATGCAAATAATATTACCTATACTTTAATAAATAGTTTATCTCCAATGCCAATGTCCAAGGATTTATAGTAGGTACCTAAGATATAATTTTTAACAAGTTTTGTGGGGAGTATAAAAATAAAAACATTATTTGTTAATTTGAAAATTTTCATTTTAGATTTAAGTCTAATCTGAATCAGAGAATCTACAGTGAATCTGAATCTACAGAGAACCATTCTCAAATTTACAGTGATGCTGTCCGAATGACTGAGTAAAGTATTTGTAGCTTCGTCAATCTCACTTTTAATTTGTTTCAAAGAATCAATTAATTCGTTAGATTCCCTTTTTAAAAAGCAATTCACGTCATAAACCATTTTCCTTGCCTGTCTTTTCAAAACAGTATTTCTTCTAGGTATATTCACTTTAAAGTCACAAACTAAAAAATTAATTTAACAAACAAATTCAAACTTAACAACAAAACAACAACAAAAAATAACAGCCATAACAATACAATTAATGACGCGACTGTACACGGGATGTGCGCGGAGCGTCGTATCGGCGCGGGGAACATAATGCGGCTGGAGAGCCAGTCGGCGCTACGCACGGCCACCCTTCATCCCGCTAGCCCGCCTCAGGTACCTTAATTTTTACTTCTGCGCAATAACGGTCACCGCTAGTTTCGTGCCGCGACTTGTACCTGAAGGGAAAAAAACAAAACATCCTGTTTCTTCAAGGTTCAGTTTTCGACTTATATTTCGGTGAATAGCTCCAAAACCTGACGCTTTAGGATATTATGTTTAATGATTTTTTTGTTTCTATGAGTATCCTCTATCTAAATATAAAACTTTCGTTGTGCACCGGGTCTTTGAAAAAAAAAAATCAAAATGGCGTCCGACGTTAGGGCCAAGGGCGGATCCAGCTTTGGCGCCAGGGGGGTGGTCACATAGTCGTAGTTAAGTCACAAGATGTTATAATTTAATTTTGATAGTAATAGATAGATGTAAATAGTAGGTATTTTATGAATAAATGTTAGTACTGAAAAGTGAAAGTACTTAAGTAAATAAAATTTATAGTGTTAAAAAAATATATAAGTAAAAACATTGTTTAACAATTTTAATTAGTGGTTAACCTAGGTTCAGGACCCAGCCCAGGGGGGGGTCATGACCCCATGACCCCCCCCCCCCTCTGGATCCGCCCTTGGTTAGGGCCACTCTCCATACAAAAATCTTCAAACCTCTTTGTCAAGAAATCTTTTAAAGACTTAAAGCTTCTTGAAAAATCGCTTTATATCATCGGTTACCACGTTTTATACAGTTTGACTGGACCTAATGTTTTAGTTCCTAGGATGACGTAATCATGAACAATTATGTTCGCATCCTGATATGACCACTTGGGTTAAGCGTATACGCAGACGATAATATTATGAATTTCAAAGTAAGCCAGTAAGCGAAAAGCAGCAACACAAGTTGACTAACGGAAAGCACTCTATGAAAACGTTTGACAGCTAGGAAGAGTATGGGGAGATTTTCTACAACATTTACGAAAGCACAAGAGGATGAATATCTGAAACGATGTAGGTACCTGTGCTTTGACCAAAAGCATTTTTGTACGTGACAATTGCAATAAGTAAATTTTGTTGATTGTTCGTTACATACAAATCTTGTTAGAACACTATTTCCTTGACTGACTAGAGATAAGAACTCAAAATTACCTCAATTAGAAGTTGCGTACACTTACCCCAAGTAATGCACACAGTTACACTCACTTTGGGGTATGTGTACGCATTTTGATTATGCTTGCGTTAATTATTTTTAAAGACTTGTGCCATAGACAAGTGGGGTTCACTTTATTATTTTGTTGATTAATAAATACACTAACTGATTAGCCTTGTTTTGTTTTACTCAAAAGTTTCGATTTTATGGCGTATCAAAGCTTAAGTGCGCACACTTGCCCCACATGACTACGCTAAATAATCGATATTTAATATTACTCATTTCTATTGCAGGTGATACAGAGACGCTATTGATCAACTTGCGAGAGCTAATGCAAGATTACAAGGAATATTGCGTAGTATATTGAGATACAACTAGCTGTTGCCCGTGACTTCGTTGGCGAGGAAATTTCGCACATGCGACAGGGGAAGTTTTTGTCAGAAACCCTCGCGTGCTTTCTCAGAGCACTGCTAAAGTTTCATCACCATCTAAGAACGATTACAGACAGGACAAAGATACAAACATTAACTGTCATTTATATATTACAACTAGCTATAAACTGATTCTATTGAAAAAAAAAATAGCCTACGATCTATTTTTATACCTATCAAACACAAAAATATTCATTAAAATCCGTCAAGTCGTTTCGGAGGACATGAATAACAAACACTGTGATAGGCGATTTTATTTATTAGATTAAATAAGAAAATATGGTGCTAAAAATGACCTATTATTGTATTCATAATTTTAATAAATAAATAAATTAATTAAGACTACGTTTCCATTTCGTTTACCCTTCTTACATCTGGTTCTAATATTACCTACAGTACGGCCGTTCTAACTTGGCGAGTGTGAAGTTAGGCTCTGCGAACTTTAGCGCTTGTGCACTCGTACAAAAATAAAGGTTTTAAAAAAATAAATGCCAAGAACAGTTGTTAACAGGAATAACAACTGCTAATTGCATTTATTTTTTTAATACCTTTATTTTGTACGAGTGCACAAGCGTTAAAGTTCGCAGAGCCTAACTTCACACTCGCCAAGTTAAAACGGCCGCATTGTACATTACATTACACTTTTTAAAACTCGCATGTTTTACATAATATAGATAAGTAAATAATTGGTAATTACATAAAATAATATTTTATCAGGTTCGTCACAATGACTAAAGCTGTTCGCTATCTCAAGTGAGATTCTATTAACATTAAGGTTGTAATTTTGCCATAGGTTATTTTATAGATACCCCTTCCTATCCGGTTGTTTTTTTATTATTACCGATAAGCCCTCTTTTGACCTCGATCACGATGACGCCTGATGGTAAGTGATAAATGAGGCCTACAATGGGACGAGTACAGCCTAAGCAAGAGTGAACAGGAACAGAAGGTAGGTAGTAAGGTAGGAAGGAAGGCAGAGGGTCAAATGTGGAAGGAAATACACAAGCCGGCGAAATGATCCAAACCTCTTTGTCCTGGTCATAGTAGGTAGGTACCACTTCCGCCTTAGTAAACGTTACCGATGAGATACGGTTGGGCACTGATAAAGCAAATATGACAATTTTTTGCTTGCTAGATTTTAGCAACGCTTTTAACACCATTGATTTCCAAATCCTGCTCAGCATACCTACTTCGCTCTATTAACATACTTACAAAAGCGACTTACTGGTTCCGTAGTTACACTGTATCAGTAAGACAAGCACAAACTTTTTCTGCTTCCAAAAACATGGTAAAAGATCTCTATGTCACTCCTTATGTTGATGACTTGCTGATGTACAGACAAGCTCCCTATACAGATTTGCATGCTGCTATTGATATCATAAACCAGGACTTCTGTTTGCGAATGGAGTGAGGCACATGGTTTGCAGGTTAACCCGTCAAAGACCCAGGTCATTGTGGTTGGTAGTTCCAGGTTGGCACCTAAGGTAAAATGGACGCAGCTTCCTCAGGTTATTTTCAACGGCACTGCTATTCTATAAAGCGAGAAAGTTAAGAACCTTGGGGTCTGGGTTGACAAATATCTTTGTTGGGGTCCTCAATTACAAGAAGTCAGTCGCAAATTATATTTGCTTCTGCCTATTCCCTAAGAAGGTTGCGTAACTTTCTGCCAACTGCTACTAAAATTGCGCTAGCAGTCTCTTTTACTCTCCATCCTAGACTACGCTGATGTCAGTTATATTGATCTTACTGAGGCACAATTTGATAAACTTGAGCGTCTCCAAAATTTTTGCATTAGATTTACATTTTGGAATTTCGTACGAAACTCAAGTGGCTTCCAATACGTCTTCGCCGGAACTTACAGATCTTGTCTCTGCTTTACAGTATTCTGTTTAATCCTAAAACCCCCACTTAAAGAACGATTCAAGTTCCTTCATGACACACATGCAAAATCTCTGAGGTCATCAGAAAACTTAAGGCTTGCGGTACCAAGTCACGCCACCAATTTCTATGGTAAGTCGTTCGCAGCTCAAGCAGTACTGAATGCTCTACCAGTGTCAGTAAGACAAGCACAAACCTTATCGTCTTTCAAAAACTTGGTAAAAGATCTTTATCTCTCTTCTTAAATTGTTACTATGTATGTCTTTGTTTCTTTTTTTATTTATATGTATATATAATTATGTTTTGAGAATGTAATTAAATTTATTGTTTTTTTGTATTTTATATAGATAAATAGTACACCGTGGACTACCCGCGTATTTATTTTCTCCTGATGTGTCAAATCCATCCAAAGGTTGTCTGTAAAAGATCCTTTTTAGCGATAAGGCCGCCCATTTATCACCCTTTTTAGTTGTTAAGTCCTTATTTGTTTTACTGTTATGGTGTACAATAAAGAATATATCTTAAATTGTTATTATTATAGGCTGTTTGGAGCATCGTGTGCCAAATAGAAATGGCCGACTGAAGAGGTAATCTGCTATCCTTTCAGACCCCTTAACACACATACCCTGTGGATTTTTTTATCGACTTTTTATTGTTTTGTTTTAAAAAAGAAACAAATTTTGCATTCAAACACCAATTTAAAAAACAAGACTACAAGACGCTGAATTCGAATTTTATTTAGATGTGTATTGTTTTAGAGTAGAAGGTAGAAGAGCCTGGTAGAAGTCGGTGCCAAACCAAATGAATAATAGTTTAATCATATCGCCTCGGAATGGTGCCAATACCATGCTTAGCTTATCAAAACTATTTATTGATTTGGCACCGACTTCTACCGGGTGAGTGGGTACCGAGACCTTATTATAAATGTAATTAGTTGTAATTATCGTTATTTTTTGCATTTTAGTGCAGTCGTGTTTTTGTTTGCTTTGAAGTCAGTTTCATTTTTAGGTAAAAATATTTTTCCTTTAAATGACAATATTTTGGGGGTAATTTTATACATAACTAGGCATGTACTTTTAAATAAAATACCATAACAACAATTCAACTGCATTTATTTTACACTGTCTGAAGCTTCATATTATTAGGTATAACATCAAAATTATTATTTCTTTATTAACGAATGGGGCTGGAAGTGGTTCACGATATTCACCCACCAACTGTCTTCTACGCCTTTGGTAAACTCTCTTATAAATCTGTAGTTCAGTATGAATATTTTGTCTTGATACTCCGGCTGTACACTGCAAAAAAAAAAAACAAATAATTGTAAGCGCATATTGTTCAAGCTCAAAACCACCAGTTCAAATAATCTTAGCTGGTACGGACCATAGTTGCACTATAGCTCTCTCTAGATGTTGTTGGCATCGAAATAGAAGTTACTGGTTTTGTTAACGGATTGGGGATATACGGAACAGGGTGTAAAGTCCCGCAATCCCATTGAAAATGGAGGATCCTCCGACCAGACAGGTGTTTTTTTTTTCTGGTGGGCAAGTGTCCAAAGTTTGTGATCGGGTGATTTCTATGTATGCTAGTTGTGCGGTAAACTTTGCTTGCGCGATTCAGGATGTCTATCATTTAGGTTGTATGTTGCGAGACAGATGTCGCTACATCACTCCCCTCCGAGACCGGAGGTCGTAGCAGGATGAGTCGTCCCTACATCTAGTGATGCTTGCCGGGCCAGTGGAAGGTAGGTTCCAGTGAGTCGGCAACGGAAGTCGCATAGTTCGCGGTGAGTCGAAACTGTCTGCGTTACTGCCCCCTTTGAGTCGGAGTTACATCCCTGTGAGTCGGGATGATACTCCAGTGGGTCGGAGTGATGCTGCATAATCTCCAGTGGGTCGGAGTGGTGCAGTGCTGCGAAGTTGCTGGTTGCTGCGTCGACCAGGAGAGAAGTGCGTCTCTGCTTGCTGACCGGCCGAAGTGCAGGTTACTATGCCAAGGTTGCCGAAGAGGTTGAGGGAGATGACCAGGTATGCGCGTCTGCTGCATGCTGGTGGTGAGGATATTCGTAGAAGCCGAGTGTACTGGCTGGCTGTATGACTCGCTGCTCGAAAGCTTGAAGGAAGTGATGATGACGTCACGCTGAACTAGCTCTGCACGAAGGCTGCGTTGACGTTCATGCCCGGGGTCACCAGTTTGGGGATATGCGGAACAGGGTGTAAAGTCCCGCAATCCCATTGAAAAGGGAGGATCCTCCGACCAGACAGGTGTTTTTGTCTGGTGGCCAACTGCTCAATGTTTGTGATCGGGTGATTTGTATGTATGCTAGTTGTGCGGTAAACTTTGCTTGCGCGATTCAGGATGTCTATCGTTTAGGTTGTATGCGTAAAGTTGCGTTTGATTAGCGTTGACCGACCTCGGCTTCTCCACAGATCAATATACCGTCCTTGCGCGTGCCAAAGTCGCTATGTGTTATTTAGTCATTTTCGTTCTTTTATGCAGTTTCAATCGTTAATTTAATACACACATGCTCTAAAAACAGCTATCTGATAAACGCAATATTGAAAGGTAACTTTTTAAATATTGCGTTTATCAGATAGCTGTTTTTACAGCATGTGTGTATTAAATTAACGATTGAAACTGCATAAAAGAACGAAAATGACTAAATAACAGATAGCGACTTTGGCACGCGCAAGGACGATACGTTGTTCATTTCAATTCCAACTATAATAGTGTATACATAAATTTAAACCCCCTTAAGCACCAGACATCTATCCTGGTGTTCGGTGCTTAACACATATTAATTGTCGTTCTGACCGACTTCGGTCACAGCAACCAATCTCAGCGGAGATAAGCCAACGGCGCAGGTGATGTTATAGTGGACTAGTATTTGCGCAGGTACAGGTGCTGTTCCTTTACTCTCATAGTCCGATGGGACAGCAACCTGGCATGACCGGAGATAAATTAGGCACAAGACCAAAGGCTTAACGCGCGTTCCTAGGCACAGAGGTATCACACCGCTAACTTAAAACCTTGCCCGACCCGGACCCGAGACCGCAGTCGCGATTGCAACCACTAGAACAGTGAAGCTCATATTGTAAGCATGTGGAAATATCAATTTGCCTGGACGTTACGTCTATATTGAATTTTTGACGCCTTTCGTATTTAGAATTTAAAGTAATAAAGAGCTTACTCCACATAACGAAAAAACTGCGGAAACGAAATCGTCTTACATTAATTACAAGTCTGCTATGTTTTGTCAATAAGATATACAAATATTAGGAAGAAATTGAATTTTTTTTTTCTTTTATAATCTTGATATAATATTTTATGTAAAATTTATTGATGGGAAGTTTAAGTTACCTATAAATAAGCTAATATAATATATACATATATACTAACCTAACTATGTACATAAAAATTAAAATAAAAAGAAAATAAAAAACAAGCTTAGGCGTCAATATAATTTATGTCACAGTATCAGATTAATTAATTTAAGAATATGATTCATTATAACAATAAAACAAACACAACAGAAAAATATTAATAAGAATGTCATAATATAAAATATGTGTTTTAGCCATTTTATTTTGTTCATATTGAAACGTCATTTAAATAATCGTCTAATGTGTAATACTAATAACATTTATTTATGATGTGCCTTTTTGAATTTCATGAATGGCATGTCTATAATCACATCCGGTACTTTATTGTAAACTTTTGGAGCGTTGCCGAAAAAACTTTTACGCATTAAGGATGTTTTACATTTAATATTACACAGTTTGTTATTGTATTGTGCACGTAATGGATTTTTCTAACTGCAGATAAGCTAACAAATTAATGCGGTTTTTTTTTACAAACAATGCTGTTTCCATTATATACATTGCCGGCAGTGTAATATGCAATATTTTGCAATATTTTCAGCTTTTTAAAATGTGGAATACAGCTATGTGTCGTTTTTAGACCACACATTGACCTCACACAACGTTTCTGCATCCTAAATACACACTCCCTATTAGTTGACTGCCCCTAGAAAATAATACCGTATCGTAAAACAGAAGCTACAAGGCCGTGGTATGCTGTTAATAATGTCTCAATATTAACTTTTTTTGATAGTTGAAATAGTGCATATGCAGATTTACTTAATTGTTTACATATAATGTCAGTGTGTTCCAAGTCAAGTTATCATCTATATTTATTCCTAAAAATAGGAATATTCCTAGGATTTAAACGATGTGTCCAAAGTAATTGTCTTTGTTTCTGACTACATATCTTAATTCCTCGAGATATCCACTTAGCTTTTTTATTTAATTTGATATTAATTATCTTATCTGGAAAGCATAATTTATAAAGTAATAAAAAAATCTTCCATGAAAGCTTCAAAAGACTCATTTGCATCTTTAGCATTTAAAACTTTGTTCACGCCATCTCTCATCACGACGACGCAGCAACGCACGATCAGACGTGGTACAGGGCGCCATCTAGCGACCAAGAGAAGAAGACTACCGACCGTCAAACCAAACCCGGTCGTTCCTTCAATCGCCTCGCATTCAGTCGTTCCTTCGGTCTCACATTCTCCTTCACTCAAGCCTATAAAACCACTTGTAATGTATTCATTCTACCATTATTTTTCAACTGCCAACCAATGTAAATACGAATTTTATTATACGAATTGAAAAGTTAACGCAAGTCACTTCATTTCCGACGGAACAAACCTGATCCTGCACAAACTTGTACCAGCTCAATTTTTAAACTTAGTAAAATTATTGTTAGAATATTCTTTCTTTTTACATTTCCAGAACTTTAATTTACAAGTTCTGTTTATGGGCACTGTAAGTATTTGGGATGTATGATCTGAGAGAGCTAGATCTATGATTTCTGCCTTGCAATCCCTACTGTAACTATGGGCAAAATTATCTATGCAGGTGTTACTGCTAAGTCCTGTCGGTTTGAAAAGAGCAAATTTTAAATTATATTGTAAGAGAAAGTATTCAAATTCAAGCGTTATTTTATTTCTCTTTAGCACATCAATGTTAAAAAAATTATTTTCCATAGAGCAAAGCTTTTTAGTATTTTGTCTAATTTTTCATAAAATACAATATAATTGTGTTTAGGTACTCTGTATATAGAAATTATAATAATATTATAAGATATCAGTTCTACCGAACAACATTCAAATAATCCTGAAATCGATTGGTTAGCTACATCAGTCAATATTCTAAATTGCAACCCTGCGCTGACAAAGATGCATGTACCACCTCGTTTCTTATTTCTTGAAAAGTAAGCCGCCAAACAGAAATTAGGTATGTACATTAGATCTTCACAGCCTGCTTCCATAAAATGCTCTGTAATGCAGGTAATGTCTATAGTAGTTCCCTTATTAAATAACTCTTCTAACTTAACTAAAAGTGTTTCAGATTTGTTCAGTAAAATTTTGATGGAGAATATTGAGACTGTTATAGAAAAAACTGAGAATCTTCTCGCGGTTGTGGGTCAGCTAAGGTATTTATTTGTTTTTTCTGAAAACAGTCAACATTTACATGTGCAATATTCTGGGCACCTATGTCTAAAACGAGATCTTGGAGATCTGATATAACAATGTTTAATCCTTTATAATTTAAAGTGCCATGATTATTTTATGAATTAGAAATTTAAATGTTACCTAATTATCGACCGCCATTATTTTTACATCGAACTGTAGGTACCTACGTATCTAAAGGAACGTGAAGCGCGCGCGGGCGCTTACGGCAAGCGGGACTTCGACTGCCTAGTACGGTGCGCATATTAAATTATTTACGCGTAATGCAAAAAATTTAATATCTTTTGAACGGTAGGTTTTTTTAAATATTTCTTCGTGATTATTTATTGAATATAATTCTAAACAACTCCTTAAATTTCTTAACCTTCTCACCGCTAACGGACACAAAACGCAGACGCCTCTCCAGCGCCAAGCTATAAATGTACTAATGATTGCCTTAAAGGAAGTCGCGCGTGCTCCCTCGCTCTTTCCATCAACATATATTTTTGTAGCATTTTAACAATACAGTTTTAGTGAACATTCCTTTCTATTATTTAACATATCAACATAAACCTTTACATGGTCCTTCGAGTCATAGGGCGGGACCTCGCGAGTTTTTGATAGTCCTCCTTGCGGTAGGAGTAGACTAGTGTCAAAGCAGACCAAAAATTAGTGAGGACACTCGTTCGGTGAACTAGCAACATTGTGGAACAGCAGTCCGCATCGAAACAACAAACATTAGCAAGACGTCAGCAGCAGGACGTCGCCAGCAGCAAGGGAACAGGATCAACAGCAGAACTGTTTCCACCAACATCAACATCTAACAACCGGCCGTAAGCAACGGAAAACTCAAGTAAGATCTTTCCTTTTATTTAACATAGCATAAATTACTTTCCACCAGCAAAATGGAAGGTCTTTACGACTCACAACTGGAGATTAGGGAAGCAATGAAAAAAATGAAAATTTACATAAAAAAGGACGGAGCCGAAAGAAAGACTGATGACTATTTCAGACGTCGTTCGGAATTACTTGAGAGTTACTGGTCAGATTACCAGAACAATCATATGCGTATCTAGGCGAGTGGGGTCAGAGACCATCAATATTTCCACAATTCAGAGCACGAGCAAACAAGTCAGTTATACACCAGCATTAAAGCATTAATCGCCGAGCAGAATTTAGGATTAGCAGCGCAAATTCCTCCATCACCAAACAAACGATCTCAACCTGAACACGAAGATCGTAAACAACAGCAAGCGGAAGGAGGTCCGAGTACCAGCCAGGTAATTATGTCAAAGGGTTCAACTAGCAAACTCGATGACATGGTTCGCAGACTGTTGGCAAATATCAAGGCCTTCAAGAGGGTCGTGAGCAACATCGACCTGGAAGACCTCAATGAAAAATGGCAGTTAGAAGACGCCCTGAAAACATTACAATCAAAATGGACGGATGGATGAGCTGTACTGGGAAATTGACGGTGAAATGTGCGGCACAGATGAAGAGTATGACATAGTCTACAATGACAACGAGAAAACATTCATCAATCTCAAACGGTCACTCAATAAGAAACTCTGGTCCGTGTCTCACCGAGAACATAGCACTCCACAAATGGATATTCCTGTCTTTACAGGCAAATATCACCAACGGTACTCATTTAAAGATCTGTTTAATGAGGCCATACACAACAATCGATCATTATCAAGCGCACAAAAGATGCAATTTTTGAAAGGAAAGTTGCGAGGTGACGCAGAAAAAATTATACAGCATCTTCCAATAAGCAGTGAAAACTACAACACATGCTGGGAGTTGTTAAACCATCGCTACAACAACAAAAAGCTTATTTTTAACTCTATTGTCAACGCTTTACTCGGTTTACCTAACATGCAACAGCAATCTTTGAGTCAAATCAAAAAATTGCACGATGTCACCCCAGAAAGCATACACGGCATAAAAAATCTAGGTGTCGATACTAACACATGGGATCCGCTCCTTGTGAAATTATTGTCACAGAAATTGGATCAAGAAACATATGGGGACTACGTTGATTCCTTGAAAAACGCACGAGGGCTACCGTACAAGAGTTTCTCGACTTCTTAGAGAGCAAGTTTACAAGTTTGGAATCTTCACGTAGGAAACATGAAAGTTTTCCACAAAAGTTTAATTCAGATACAAGAACTGCGGGTGGAAAATATCATCATGGTGTCCATAACAATCAGCATAGCAATAAGAATTAATAATTTTCCAAAGAATTACACGTGTCGACTCAATATAAGTGTCCACTTTGCGGTCATCAACACGGCCTATATAAATGTAAGAGGTTTCTAGAATTGAGCAACGAAAACAAGCTAAAAACAATTTCGAAATTGAAAACATGAATTAATTGCTTATTCGATCATAATGGTCAACAATGCATTTCTACCAAACGGTGTCGCAATTGCAATGAAATGCACAATTCAATTATGCATGATGCCTGCACAAAATCTAGATCGCAATCCACGAACAGTGCAGCTGTTGCCAACTGTAAGCAAAATAACGAAAACCCAATAGTGTCTGTTTCATCACATGCCATTGGGAGTAACCAGATCAATGAGGTAATGTTAGCCACCACATTAATCAAGGTTGAAGCCATTGATGGGTCTCATCATGTCTTAAGGGCCTTGATAGATCTTGATAGAGGAGGCAGTGAAAAGGTTAGGCTTACAAAAATCGCGATGCAAAGGAATCGTAATGGGTATAGGAGAACAGCATAACAAATGTAAAGGCAAACTAACTATTCACTGCTCTTCAACCCATAGCAACTTTTCATTTAGTACAGACGTGCTAATTATAGGGAACTTACCTACCAAAACATTTGATCCCAGTTGGTGTCACATAGAAAACATAAAGCTAGCAGATCCCGAATTCAACTCAAGCAGGCCGGTGGACTTATTACTTAATGCCAACGTCCATGGCATTATATTACTATCGGGATTGATCAGAGGAGAAAACCCTTCCCAACCGGTAATACAACAAACCCAACTGGGATGGATTATATACGGAGGTGGTGAAGAAACGACATCATACCGATGCAATGTCGTACATACTAAGCAATACCCAAGACATTCAAAGATTTTGGGAGATTGAAGATATCAGTGAGGAATCGCAAGTATCGTCAGAGGATCAAGAATGTATTGACTATTATTTGGCAACAATGAAACGACTTGCAGATGGGCGTTACGAAGTTAGACTACTTTTGAAATCAGACACTGAGGGAAAGTTAGGGTCTTCTAAACAAAAACAAACAAAACAGTAATAACTACGCGGTAGGAGAAACTAAGACCAATATATCTAAACCAAAATGTAAACAATAAACATCAATGGCGATTTCCTTGATATTTTTAACCGACTTCTAAAAAAGGAGGAGGTCCTCAATTCGGATGTTTGTATTTTTATATTTTTTATGTTTGTCCACGCATAACTCCTTCGCTTGCCAATCGATTTGAAAAATTCTTTTTTTTGTTGGAAAGGGTATACTTCCCAAATGGTCCCATGAAAATGTTATCGAAATCGGACGAGCCGTTTCTGAAAAATCAACAAAAGTCTAAAAAAATCTACATTGACGATCTTTTCGTTTACTCTGTATTGCGTTTTTTGTTCGCGCATACGTCATTTACGAACCGATTTGGAAAGTCTTTTTTTAACCGACTTCAAAAAAGGAGGAGGTTCTCAGTTCGTCTTGAACCCCTTTTTTCTTTTTTTATGTATGTTACCTCATATCTCAAAGACGGCTGGACCGATTTGGAAAATTCTTTTTTAGTTTGAAAGGGTATACTTTCTAGTTGGTCCCATTGTCATCACGTTAGGATCTGATGATGGAATCATGGAGAAATCGAGGGAAATTTGATATGGATGTGAAGCACTTTTTGCTCGTCACAATGCTAATGGTGAAATACCAGCACTCTTCAAAAATCAACGGCTCTGCATAGGGAAAAGCAATATTTTGTAAAAGGTGATAAGTAGTTGACATTTTGGCTTTTGTAACTAAATTAATTACAACCTGACCCACTAAAAAGCGCGAAAATATTTTTTTTTTGCAAAATATAAAACCGACTTCCATATCAAAACACTACAAGGCCAAAAATATTTTTTTTTTTTGCAAGTCGGTTTTATTTTTTTCAAAAAAGTTTTTTATGTCATTGATAACAACATCACAAACAACAGAAATCATATCGCCGTTACCCAACAATATCTCGTTATATTTTGACTCTATTAATAACATGCAACTTATACGAGACAAATAGATCCTCATTGTTTATTACAATATGCCTCCATATTGGGAAGGCATGACAACAGCAACAAAGTTCCTAAACTATTTAGATAAAACATGCAGTTCATTAACCGAAACAAGTCGCTGCGGCATGCTACTACTCCAATTACATCACGAGTACTCAGAATTACAACACTACAACCGACTCCTATTGAATCAGCATTTTGACGCGTACGACAGACGGCATCGCGGCCTTATCAATGGAATAGGTAACATTGCAAACGCGCTGTTTGGAGTATTAGATGAGAACTTCGCAGAACAATATAAAAGGGACATCCAACTCATAAAACATAAAAACTTTTTTTCAAAAAAATAAAACCGACTTCCATATCAAAACACTACAAAGCCAAAAATAATTTTAATTTCGGTAGTCGGTGTTATTGGTTTTGTATTTTCTTTTTTTTCACACCGCCTTCCGAAATTAAAATTATTTTTGGCTTTGTAGTGTTTTGATATGGAAGTCGGTTTTATTTTTTTGAAAAAAAGTTTTTATTTTCGCGCTTTTTAGTGGGTCAATTTGTAATTAATCTAGTTATAAAAGCCAAAATGTCAACTACAAAAAACTAAAAACGCGCGAACAAAAAACACAATATAGAGTAACCGAAAAGGTCATCAATGTAAATATTTTTTTTAGACTTTTGTTGATTTTTCAGAAACGGCTTGTTCGATGTCGATAAAATTTTCATGGGACCATTTGGGAAGTATACCCTTTCCAACAAAAAAAGAATTTTTCAAATCCGTTGGCGAGCGACGGAGCTATGCCCGAACAAACATAAAAAAAAAAAAAAAAAAAAAAAAAAACAAACAAACATCCGAATTGAGAACCTCCTCCTTTTTCAGAAGTCGGTTAAAAATGAGTATCATCTCACAAACTTACTTAAAAACCAAACATCTATCGTTGAGGCTGAATACAATGTGCTAAAACGGACAGAACAACATATGCAACTGCAACATAAATCAATAAACAAGCATTTAAACGAGCTAGATCGAGCAACTAACATAATCAAAGAAAACATGGACAAGTTAAGTGACAGTCAGGATTTCACTTTCTCAGCACTAACAGCAGTCAATTTACTTCACAATCTGAAAGCGATCCAGGACACTACTAGATATCATAACAGACGTATATCATGGCAAATTCAACACTCACTTATTAACCCCTGATCAATTAAGGAATGAATTACAGTTCATATCTGGTCAGCTGACCAAAGACGTGACCTTACCAGTGGACAACATACAGTCAGACCTTAGATCAGTCTATAGCATGCTGAGAGTAAAAGCCAGAGTAATGTCAGACTATGTCATATTCGAAATAACATTTCCATTGTCTAGCAGAGATAGTTATAAGATCCTCTCCGTTCGCCAAATGATCAAAATTATTAATTAAGCAAAATCAGTACGTGATCAGATTGCCTTAAAGGACGTAGCGCGTGCTCCCTCGCTCTTTCTATCAACATATATTTTTGTAGCATTTTCAACCGACGACAAAAAGAGGAGGTTATCAATTCGACGCGTATATATATATATTTTTTTTTAATGTATGATCATCGAGTGCTCGAAGACGGCTGAACCGATTTGGAAAATTCTTTTTTTGATTAAAAGGGTATACTTCGAAATTGGTCCCATTTCCATAAACGTCAGGATCTGATGATGGGATCCTGGAGAAATCGAGGGAACTCTTCAAATATTATAGGCACACCTATGACGTTTTGGGTATTTATTATAGTAACTTGTGCAGTTGCTCTCAAAAAGTACCATTTGAGGAAGTGGAACTGATGAAAACCACAGATGGCCGCCGAAACTACTCAATAATAAGTATTGAGTGGATTGCGATTCGATTACTTGAATATGGATGTTAAGCACTTTATGCTCGTCACAATGCATATGGTGAAGTAACAGGAGAACTCCTCAACAATTAACGGCCCAGCATTGGGAAAAGCAATATTTTGTAAAAGGTTATAAGTAGTTGACATTTAGGCTCTTGTAACTAGGTAAATTAAAAATAGACCAACTAAAAAGAGTGAAATATAAACTTTTTACCAAAAAATTAAACCGACTCCCAAAAAAACACTGCAAAGTGAAAAATACCTAGACTACCGAAATTAAAGTTATTTTTCACTTTGCAGTGTTTTTTTGGGAGTCGGTTTAATTTTTTGGTAAAAAGTTTTTATAACAATACAGTTTTAGTGAACATTCCTTTCTATTATTTAACATATCAACATAAACCTTTACAATTCTAATTAGGGATGTGGTCTATGATCTTTTTATATTTTTATCTATATCGAATTTAATCTCTCGAATATAATATTTTATTTTATTTGAACTTGTATCTCTTGTTTTGTTCTCCTCAAACTGTAAGGTAAGCATTAGCTACAAGTTAGTAAAATTTTAAAAAAAATTGTCGAAATTCCTCTATTTTGCCTCTGTTTTTTAGTAGTTAATAATAACAAAGGGAAAATAGACAAATTTCATATTTTACTGACCTCAAACATTGAGGTAATATGTACTACGTACTAGAGAAGCCATCACACATCACTACTGCGTTGCGTTCAAGTGGGGTCTATCGACTGCACTTCACTTAGACGCTTGTCAGATCTTGAGCGCATAAGTCAATATTTATTTTAAAGGAAAAAACGTTCAAACGCATTAAATATGCCATCGTGTGTTTTACGATATTATACTAATAGTTCAATTAATACGGCGAAGTGCAAAGGAATAACTTTTCATCGGTGAGTAACTAGATATTCATTTTAAAATATAATTTGAAAAAATATATTTGGCAGATGCCATGTTTCATAGACTAAAAATTAAGATGTGACAATTTGTGTTGTAAGCGTAGGTAGAATAAGCTGACAATTTATTTTTATATCGGAAAATAATAATCCAAGATATCTTTAGAAAAAACTGGCTGTGGTTGTTCAACGAAAAAAGATACAAACTGAAACATTAAAATAATTATTGCATATTGTAAGACATAACTTGTTACATTTTATTTATTTAAGGTTTCCACGTTTGGGCCGTATAGATAGAGAAAACTGGATAAAATTTGTGCAAAACAACCGTAGCGAAGATACCACATATACCACCACCACCACCATATCACATCCGACGTTTAAAATTTTATATGTTTTTAGTACTTGTAACCGTGTTTCATTATATAAATATACAAAAACAAAAGTTTGTTTCATTTTAAGTACTTTTAGGTTAAATTCAATTAATAATAAAGTATGAAAAAAGAGTGAGATTGTTTGGTATAAAGGTATGTCACTTCTGTAGTCAGCAACTTAATCTATATAAGTGACATGTTATAGCAGAACGTTGAACGAAAAGCGTAAGCGCTATGTAAATCGCGGCGCTTCCGACCTTTTGGTCGCGAGAAATCTACACATTAGAAGCGCTTTAGCGCTGCGTGTTTTTATTGTTTTGTTATACGACTAATTATTGTTTTAGCGCTGCTGCGAACTTAAGTTTAAACTCTTGTCAAAATGGAACATATCCTTTGCTTAGGATAGCTCCTCTAGTACGTAGTACATATTACCTCAATGACCTCAAATTGTTTTCGATAATAATATTTGAGAATATTTCAACAGGCGAAATCAAACAGTGATCACTTGCGCATCACATCACTGGCCGACTGGCGTTCAGAGCACGTAAAAATTTTCGGTATTTTTGTTTTTGCTAATTTTAAGACAAATAAAGGCTTCTTTTGTGTGGAAATATAAAAACAGGGTACAAAACAGTGCTATAATAAAAAAAAAGCTGTCAACTACGGTAGTTTTCTTTTTACCTAGTTAAAATTAAGAACTTTTAATGAAGTCGTGGCGCTGGTAGCTCGAAAATCCAGAACTTCTATAGAAGTCCGTGGCGGTGAAAAGGTTAAAGTAAATTTTTCAACACCTAATAATATGTATAATAGTGGGAGTATTGCAAACGACCGGGTAGGCCAATGTACATTGAAGAATCATAACACGTAAAAAACATGACGTGTAAAAGTGTTTTTATAACCAATTTACAAAATAATTATTTCATTTCATTTCAAAAAGAAAAACGCCTGTAATAACTAAATACATACTACACATTCACACCTCTTGGTAATTAGGGTAGGCAGAAACGAATACGAGGCATGCCTTTTAAGTTTTGTCGTTTCATACCCCCGGTGCGAGACTGTCACTTATGCAAAAATTGCAATAATGAGTTAAATATGTAATAACTGTCCTAAAGCACCCCTTCGCTTGGTGTGATAACGCTACTTTCGTAGTACACATAATTTCCGTATGAGGGCGTGAGTGTCATTGTGGTTCTGGCGTGAAACACGGCGACGCTGGGAGCAACATCGTGTTATTGTTCAGTTGTGTGCGGTCCCCCCGCAATTGCAAGTGTGTCTTGGAGCTACACTGTTACTAAGGTAATTGTGACATTATATTTTTTTTGATTCTGGAGCAATAGTGACCTAAGATACAGTTGTGACATTATTTCCCCAATATTTGAATATCTTTGAATTTAATTTTGTAACTACAATGACTCTTGTTGAAAAATGACTTTGTTTCTCCAATTCTTGTGATTTTATTGTTTGTAAGGGTGTGATTGGTGATTGTAGGAACAATTTATTTATTCCGTTACTTTATACTTATTTTCAGTTGTTTCTTGGATCAAATAAAATGCTGTCTCGGGGGAAAAAACTAGTGTTATTGATACGTCCTACATCACCCATTGAAAGAGATGAACTCGGCGAATCTTCAGTTCCACCTTCTAATACCAAGCAAAATGTCAGTAAGTCAGTTTTCCCAACTCAACTGGCGTTATTATCACGTCCTACATCACCCATTGAAAGAGATGAACCCGAAAAATCTTCAATTTCACCTTCTAATATCAAGCAAGATGGCAGTAAGTCAGTTTTACCAACTCCAAACTCCCCACCTAGTAATGAATGCTATTATTGATGATGAAAATTCACCAGTAGAACAAAAATCTGGGTCTCCAACTGGTGACTTCTCTGGTACTGATTCAGGTGATGATTTCAAGCCCTCATCTAGTTCGTCTTCTTCAACTAGTAGTTCCTCCAATTCAAGTTCATCTAGTGATAGTAGCTCTGAGCATGAAGCTGTTGATGACCAAGAACCAGAATCATCACCGAAAAAAGGGGAAGAAAACGTACTCGTAATCCTAATAATTGGAAAAAAATATAACAAAAATATTAAAAAATTCTGGTCAAGAATATCGATCAATTACAACAGGCAAAACAGTTCAGGCTAGAAAAATTGGTCCCTCCTGTACAGATAAGTGTCGGCTGGCTTGTTCATCTCATTTTACTCAAGAAAAAAGAATTCAAATATTCAATTCTTATTGGGAGCTAGGCAGCGTAGAAAGGCATCGTCATTTTTTAAATTCCTGTATCAGACCACTGGAGATTGCAAGCCACCGTATAAAAACAAATAGGCGTTACCCGAGACAAAGTAACTCTGCATTTTATTTTAGAGAGAGAGACTTTGTGACCAATGCGTTGCATACGAAAATGCACCAGAAGAAGAAAAAGCAAAATTAAATGCCAGTTACAAGGTTCACCAAGAAGAAAAGAGTTTGAGTAGAATTCAAAAAGATAGAGATATGAAAGAATGTCAAGATCCTTAAAGCAAAGATCGTACCTATGTACCTACGACTTACAAGCCGTCTTGCCATGCCCTTTAGGAAATTCATCGGCTTTTTTTACAAATCTAGGCTTAATTGCTACAATTTCACGATTTCCATTGCAAAAGAGCGAGAAACTACATGCTATTTTTGGCATGAAGTCTTGGGCAGCAGGGAATCTATTGAGATAGGATCTTGTGTATAGCCATATTTGGTAGAAGTTGCTAATAAATATCTGGCTGTAACGTAATTTTTTATTCAGATAATTGCTGTGGTCAGCAAAAAAATCAATTCGTATTTGCAATGTACCACTTCGCGATTACAAAATTTAACATAAATTCAATACAACATAACTTCTTGATACGTGGACATACATAAAACGAAGGCGACACAGCACATTCAGTAGAAGGCGAAAAGGCCATCACTAGAGCCAAAAATCTGGCCCTATCTATGTTGCTGAACAATACATGATATAATACTAATACGAGGAGCGAAGAAGACAGGGAAACCATTTTTGGTGAGAGAAATGAACTACACCGATTTCTTTGATCTTAAGGCTTACAGATAACATACATTTTAACATAAGTAAAAATGTTAACGGGGATGCAATTAAAGTTAGCGAGATTAAGAATATATTAAGTTTATTAAAAATTGCGCCAATTATCAATATCGAACAACATACAAGACTGAAAACTGGGAAGAGGCCAAAGCTGTAACAGAACCAAATAAAAAGAACTTACGTCGAGATCGAGGTAATGTCGCTTTGAAACCAGCGTAGACCTCGCAGATTGCTATTACAGAACGCAAAAAGCGCGAACTTTTGAATTTGGTAGAGACATAGTACCAAAATACTATGAAAAGTTCTATAAAGATCTCATTTAATTTTATTTCACTTTTAATACGTGTTGAGAACAAAATATTGAAGTATAATTATGTTAATCGTTCTAATTATTTAATTAAGGTTTTTTTGAATACTACGCAAATAAGAATTATTAAAGTTATAGATGATTAACTTGCAGTGATTTCACAAGTCTGATTAAACTTAGTATTCAGATAGTAACTAGACTAGGAGCATAGGTACTTAGACAAAAGTTACGTATGTTAGACTATTTCTTCTAATTTTACTTGTAGGTAAATATTTACTGAAGTTTTAACCTACTCTAACATGTTTTGTATACGTACTTACGTAATATTCTCATTTTGTCCTATATGAGATTGTTATTTCTTTGTTACACTATTTACTACTTGATTTTTTTTTCTATTTGTATTACACTTCTGTAGAAATGTTAAGAAGTACAAAAGTTTATGTTTATTTTATAGAATTTAGACTTATTTTATTTCTTACGCCAATAACAGTGCATATTTGTGGTTTAAAATAAAACTAAGTAAACAATTTGGTCTTGTTTTCTTTTTAACTCAGTGTGACATAATTACAGTTATTATTTTTTGTTAGTGCCACAACGTCTCTTCTGAGGGGGTTGGAAGGTTTAAAATAATCGTATAGTATCTTTTTTACAATATTAAGTGGTAATTATTAATTCAAAAGTAAGTTAAAAGTTGACGTTGTAGTAAAAGCTATTCACCTTGTCTAAATCTTAAAAAATAATTATTTTTTGATATGTCAAAGTTTTAAATGCTTCTCCTGAAAAATTGCATTTTTGCTTAAGTGACTGTCTCGCACCGGGGGTGCGATATTTCCCGGCAACTTTGAATTTGGAACTGTTCTACTATATTCGACTGCGTTTAAATTTTGAATCTCAAAACAGTTAAAAAGTACACACATCAAAAGTGTCTAGGGATCAAGCATTTTTATGCGGATTTCTTGAGATTGAGATGTGCCTTTGTAATAAATTTATGATTTTATAAATTTATATGGATCCTTTTTGGTGCATTTCATAATTTGAAACAGGAACTGTTAATCAAATTCGAGTAAAAGATGAAAATCAGCTGTCAATATTTTCCCTATAAAAACATACAACGCATTGAAGACATTATTAGTGCTACTGTTTCCCTACTACTGATTAAAACCAACGTTATTATGGAGCGGCGACGTCATTTAAGCAGGGAAGAAATGCTCAGAGCCGTGGGAATGATAGAAGCTGGTTCCCGGCAACGTACTGTGGCTTTAGCTCTGAATACAAGTCAGAGTGTTATCAGTCGACTTTGGACACGTTACCGAAGCACTGGTACCGTGGCTGAGCGCCATGGAGGACGGTATCGCTGCACCACACGGAGACAAGACCGATACATTCAAATCTTAACTCGAAGAGCTCCAACAATAACCGCCATGATGTTAGCCGTGAGGCTTCATCACTCTTCAGGGAACTTAATTAGCGACCAAACAGTCAGAAACCGCTTGCATGAAGTGAACCTTCATTCCCGAAGACCGCTACGGGTACCACCTATAGCAATGCACAATCGCAGGATTCGATATCAATGGGCTCTTGAACACAGAAATTGGGCAGAAGAACAATGGCGTTTCGTGTGCTTTTCTGATGAGTCTCGTTTTGGTATGAGACCGGATACAAGACGTATACGACACCGGAGAACCCCTGGACGCCAACAGCGATTAAAATCCTGCCAGGAAGTCCATCCTTATAGTGGTGGAACCATCATGGTATGGGCGGGTATTTGGATCGGCGGAAAAACTGAGTTGATTTGGATCAGAGGCAACCTCAACGCTCAAATTTATGCTGAGACGATTGTATCTGACGTCATCGTTCCTCTACAAGTGCAAATCGGTCCCTTATTTCAGTTAATGCATGATAATGCACGACCGCACACCGCAAGAGTTGTAAGACAGACTCTCGCCGCAGCTAACATCAATGTCCTGCTCTGGCCTGCTCAGTCGCCAGACTTGAACCCGATTGAGCATGCATGGGATATGCTACAGAGAAGAGCTCTGCCGAATATGGAGGGTATCCAGTCGCAAGAAGACCTTTTTTGTTGTTGCAACGAACATGGGCGGCCATTCCACAGCGTGATTTGGATGAACTCATTTTGAGTATGCCAAACCGATGTTCTTGTATTGTTAGTGTTCGCGGTAGAAACACGGATTATTAATTGTTTAAGTTACCCAATAAAATTTTAAAGAAAACTGTTATTTCAGTCTTTTTTTCGAACTTTAATGTTAGTGGTTCAAATGTCAAAAATCCCTTTATTAGGAAAATGGCAAATTTCTTTATTAATGCAAAGGTGACTTGGTTTATCGTTACTGTGACAAACGAAAACACTTTATTTGATGAATCCTTAAAGGAAATTTTAATTAATATCAATCAGGAGAAAAGTTATTGCAAAAATATTTGTTGATCCCTAGACACTTTTGATGTGTGTATTAGGATTAATGCTATTGTTTAGTCACAGCGTCGATTGGAATATGTCAGGTTACGTACGAAAATGAAACTTTCTAAGGAAAATGTTCGTGTAATAATTTTCTTCAACTTTAGAAGAGGCCTAGGACACGGCTTCAGTGTTTTGAAGAGCTAACATCTGTGTTCAGTAATGAAGCCCCATGTCTGCGGACTGTCAAACGCTGGTATTTAGATTTCCAGCGTGGACATACTAATGGTAGTGACAAATCTCGCGAAGGACGCCCAAAATCCGCCTTCACTGAAGATAACATCATTGCTGTGAGACAACTAATTCTCAAAGATCGTCATGTGACGTATCGAAAGGTAGAGACTCTATTAGGCATCTCAGGAACAACCATTCAGACGATCTTGCATGAAGCGCTTGGTGTGAGAAAGCTAGTTTGCCGTTGGATACCGCATCTGCTTTCCGACGAACACAAGGCGGCCCGCGTCAGATGGTGTAAGAAAACTCTGCAAAGGTTCAACCGAGGAGAGTCAAATCACGTCTACGACATCATCAGTGGTGACGAATCTTGGATCTATGCCTACGATTCTGACTCCAAACAACAACGTACAATCTGGGTCTTTCAAGACGAGCCAAAGCCGACTAAAGTTGTTCATTCTCGAAGCACTTCAAAGAAGATGGTGGCCACGTTAGTTGGAAAAACCGGCCATGTTGCGACTATTGCACTTGAACATCGTAGAACGGTTAACGCAGTGGTATATCACAGTTTGTTTACCACAACTCATCGCCGAACTTCGAAAATCTAACTCAAAGCGACGCATCATCCTGCACCACGACAACGCAAGCTCACACAGCGCTCGTCAAACGATTGAGTATTTGAAGCAGGAAAAGGTAGAAATTCTTGACCATCCTCCATACAGTCCTTTTTTTTGTTCCCAGGTGGAAATCCTCATGGATGTCCTCCGCCCTGGGGCGGGAGAAGGGGTCTGTCAGACTCGTACTGACTAAAACCACCCCGTGTTCCCTCGTAAACATGCGCGGGAGCACATAAGTATTCTTCAGCGCAGCCCCCGACTAGTGCCGGCCCGCCTCTGTGGGCCCCATCTCTTTAAGCAGGGGGAGTGAGGTGTTTTGCTCCCCCTGTGACTACTGAGAAGAGCGCGCGTGGAACAAAACTCGCCGCCATCTGACCTAAGCCCTAACGATTTCTTTACGTTTCCTAAAATTAAGAAAAGTCTTCGTGGTCAATGGTTCCGGTCCGGTGAAGAAGCAGTCGACGCTATCAAGTCAGCCATTTAGAGTGGAATAAATGTTAAAATAACTGGTTTGAGCGAATGGAAAAGTGTATTAAGCTACGTGGTGAATGCTTTGAAAATCAATAAAAAGTACTATAAGGTTCTAGTTGTTTTTTTCTTTAAACGACAAAACTTAAAAGGCATGCCTCGTACAGTAGAGTCTATCAAAAACTTCATCATGTTCGTTTTAAATTTCATAATTCTTTATTACAGCTAATAAGTATTTTATTGAATAAAAACTATATACCTCTTTTTTATTTATAGATTTTAAAGCTTATCAGTAACTAAAATTACTCTTTGGCTAACAGATAAAATGTTGTATGTTGTTTGCTGACAGACTGCAAACTTTGCGTAATATACTACGTCTTTGATTTTCACTTTACGTTTCATTGAATTATGAACCTCATTCCTCTGACTTTAATATACAATTGAATTAGGGATTCTCTATAGACGTTTTAAACGAATCTGAACGTTAAAATTTAGACTACGAGGCCTATCTTTATCCGAATTGGTCGTCCGAAAGTCATGATGTATAGGAAATAAATCACTAAATGTAAAGTAACGCATTATGTAAAGAGCCGTGGTTGCGGAACAAATTCCAGGGTCCCGGAACGCAAGAGCAAGCGAGGGAGTAGGGTGGGTTTTTAGTAAGTAGGAGTCTGAGACTCGACAGAGCGGCAGTAATGAGATTTTTTAAAGACCAAGCGCATCCACCTGGAAAATATTTGATAGGGAGTATGTATGATGTATTAATTACATCGGCTTAGCTCAATATTTTAGCAAAATTGTTTTATCAACAAGGTGTACCGTTGTTGTTTTATTTAATAATCTCATCTTTATATTGGTCTTACTACTGCAAAGAGAGTAAAATTACTATAAACGAAATTCGTGGCCCCAGATCTAGTTTATCTAAATCATTGGAGGGCCAACTTGCGTTACCAACTCTAAACATAGGTCAGCAATAGTAAAGAACCTCTACAGTAGTGATGCAACAAATACTACTTTTACGAATACGAATATCAAACCTACTATTCGGCGAATACGAATACGAATACGAATATCTCGCCATGGTAATAAAAGACTTATTTATTTGATGAATGTTTACTCTTCTAATGATTTAAATTTACAACAGGCAAATTTTTATTTAAAAATCATAAAATTTGTAGATTTTCTGGTTTTAGGCGATATCTTTTTTCAGTCTGGGTGTTCCTAGGCGTTGAAAAATGTCTTTCCGAGGCGACTGTACATGGCTTCAGTGAAAAATATTTTTGGGCGAGTTTTTTCAGACTTGGAACTTTTTCAAATCTGCATTAAATAGAGTTGCGTACAAAAATATTAGTTTTTAAATATTCGTATTAGTATTCGCCGAATACGAATATTCGGTAAATGTGTACTATTCGGCGAATACGAATATTCGTATTCGTATCCGTTGCATCACTACTCCACAGGCATTCTGAGGGCTTTGGTTTTCAGTGTTCATCTGGCTTCTCTCGACCTTTTCCCAACTATGTTGGAGTCAGCTTCCAGTCTAACTGGATGCAGCCGAGTAATAGTGTTTTACACGGAGTGAATGCCTATATGACCTTCACAACCCTGTAGCTGGTTAACACAATACACCTTGGCTAAACCAGTGTCAGATTTATTGGTTTCTGACTACCCAAAACCACTGTCAAATGTGCTTTCCGAGGCACAGAGGTGTCACACAGCCATCTTTCAAACTCTGGGCTACGACTGAAAAACTCCTTACAGAAAAACCCAGTAGAACTTTTTGAGCGACGCTCCTCAAGAGAGCGACAACACCTCCTTGACCATATACAGTGTAACTAGTACATATTCAAGGTCTGATACCTACCCAATAGTAAGAGCTGGAAGGTCTCCAGTTTCCTTCAGATATTTGAGTCCTCTGAACACATGGTAGCACATTGTTATCTCCACCCAGCGTTTGTCGGCATCATCAAACATGACTCCTACCTGGAAATTAAAAGTAATACCATCATGGGGTGTGGGAATGTTCTAACGAGATACCGCGGTCCTGGACCATAATGGCAACTAAAAGAACAGGGTTGCGTTTTTAGTCAGTAAAAGTCTGACACTCCTTCCGTGCGAAACTATTTTGATAAGTCCTGTGATTTTTCCCATGAGCGTCGTAAAATCCACAAAGAAAATGTCTATAACAATTTCTTTCTGTGTCGAAATTCAGAATTTATTGTTTTACTCTTTATTATTAATTAAAAATAAATAAAATATGGCGTTAGCCTGAAAAACTTTCAAGAACAGGACACTGATTTTTTTGTGATTAAATTATTAGAATATTGTCTAGTCTTGCTGTAGGATATGGTGTTGTCTGACTATGGAGGTTAGATTGGTAGTTGCTCCATGTAAAATAGTGTCATTCAGCTGCGTCTGATAGAACTGTTAGATCGCCGTAGCGTTGTAGGAACAAGGTTACATAGATTGTTTCTTCATCGGTTGCTATCTGCCTCTGTAATACAAGCAAGGTTTACCCAAATGGAAAAAAAAAACAAAATATAAAATCATTGTCAGCCTATTGCACTTCCACAGCTGTATACGTACCTCCTCTCTATGAGAGGGAATAGGCCTCTTAGAACCTTAAGGTAGATTAAAGTATTATATAATATACAGCACCTCACCACAATTTTAGTTATTGTAGTACTTACTTAAATATGTAAAGTGTAATATACTGTATAGATATAAGTAAGCAAATAAATAAATAAAAATATTAAGTTCAATAAGAGAATATTATTCAGATTGGACTATAAAAACAAATAGATATGCAATTGAGTTTTTTAAGGAGCCCTAGCAATGTGGGTAGAATTCACAGTACTAGCGATCTTGTTAACCCCTTGAACTAAGGTAAATAGGGTGGGGTTTGAACATGCGGCCTCTCTATTACAAGGCCGTCACATTAGCTAATAGGCTATTGACGCTTTAATTCAGAATCAGATCAGTAGAGTGTGGCTAGGATTAGGACATTTTTTTTTTATTGATAATAGGCTTGCGTTTGACCACCATCTCACCTGATGGTAAGTGATGATGTGGTTGAAGATGGAGCATGCTTGCCTAGAAGTAATCTATTCACTCTTGACTTAAAGACTCCCAGGTTATAGCGATCAGGAAACACAGACTTCGGCAGGGAATTACACATTAGCAGTACGCACGATGAAAGTATTCCCAAAACGTTTCGTGCGTATGGGTGGGATGTCCACCATGTACCGATGGCGCAGCGCCGTTCGTCTTGTAGTCCGATGATGGAAAGGGCTTGGCGGAATTAGATTGTGTAATTCCATCGCACACTCCCCGAAAAGTAACTGATAGAAAACCGATAGACTTGCAACTCGTCGTCGGTGTTCGAGGCTCTGGAGCTTTGATTCGACCATTGAATCATTGCCAATGAGTCTCTTGGCCCGTTTCTCGATAGACTCAAGCGCGTCCAGTTGGTATTTCGCAGATCCATCCCAAAGATGAGTGCAGTACTTCATACACGACCGAACCTGGGCTTGATAGAGATTGAGCATCTGTTTTATTGAGCATATTTTGCTTAATTTAAATCATTTTACTAAAAACATTTAGTACATTTGCAGTATATCGTGCATATATTTATATGTAACTAGCTTCTGCCGTTGACTTCGTTAATGTGATAGGGTTTCCCGCGTAAATAATTTCAAGATGTCAACTATCTACTTATCAAAGAAACCATTCTGTAGTTTTGGCATGAAAGAGTAACAAACATCTATACATCCATCCTCACAAACTTTCGCATTTATAATAGTAGTAGCCCATTGTAACACCCTTTGTAGTTTCTAAGTCGTCATTTAAATCTGTTATGGTGTACAATAAAGAATATATCTATCTATCTATCTATTAGTAAGATTCTATACCTGGTATGGAAAAGCATAAAAGATATCTTCTTTCTCAATAGATAGCAGCTGCCTTTGTGTTACAGACAACTTGGAGATAGCAGACTTTAACACGGCAACAGCTTCCTTGTCAACCAGACCTTCAAGGGACTTGAAATCACTTCTTTGTAATCCGTCTGAAACAACCTGACGGTAGATGTTAGTGCCTATGAAACTTGTATGTAATGGAATGGAGTGACAGAAAGTATCAGACTTTATACTAGTTATAACATTTGTTTATTTGGACACAATGATTATATCATATAAAGAACTATAAGTTCTACTTTCTTAATTTTACTGTAGATTAACTCTCTAAGATTTTCTGTTACTGAAATATGGAAGTTCAAAATTTTGTCAATCTTTCCATAGAAATGATTAAATCCCTATTGTATAAAACAATTGGGTTATTAATGATACACTCACATTTATATACTACTAGCTGACCCAGCAGACCTTGTTCTGCCTTATTTCTCTAAAACAATGTAATATTGTTTTTTTTATGTTAATAGCTGCCTCGACAGATTTCGTTCTGTCGAAAGTGATTGGACTGTCACAGCCTAATAGAAATAAAATAACATTGAAAGACTTTAGTAATATTTAATGTGGTGATAATTATCAAGTAAAATAACACAATAATTTACACGATTAAAAAGGCTATAAAACAAATTTGAGGGAACTCATTATTTTTCATTAATGACATGTAACCTCTAATCAACTTAAAGGCATACCAAAGGTAATCCTAACGCGCCATTGTTTTGTTTTGAATGACATCAAATGTTTGACAGCTGGGGACAGTGGTTAGAATGGGAATAAAAATTGATGTTTTTACTATTTTTCTCGTTTTATACTTTTTTTTCTCCATAAAAACCTTCCTCAGACTTCATCAAACACGACAAAAAGAAATCAGTCAAATCGGTTCAACCATTCTTGAGTTTTGCATTTAGAAACACATTTAGCGATTCATTTTTATATACATAGATAGATGTGACCTGATTAATTGGACCGATTTAAGCAAAAATGTTCTAACCCTCAACCTCAACAATTTCGAGTTTTGTGACCTATGTACTCCAAAATAAGGTATATTTTAACATAATAGATTTGTGTGGTTTGGAACATTTTTGCTTAAATCGGTCCAATTAGAGTAGCATTACACAGATAATTTTGAGAGTATATAGGTACATGATCTAATATGCTATTTCCCTTTCAGATTGAACCCATGATGACATTCATACTTTATAATACCAGCCCGAGAAAACATTGTATGTGTTTTCATTCTGAATGGTTATATTTAGATAGCTAAACTATTTGGCACAAATAATATTTCACAATGATTTTATGTTGGTGCTTCTGGTGAATGAGTATTCAAATATTATTAATGCCTTTACCATAGAAAATAATATCATTTTCTGTTGTTATATTAAAATACCTAGAAAATAATTATATACCTACTGCCTACTGCATTGGAAAGTTCTAAGGCAGCCAATAATTAATAGCTTTCAATTAATATTTAATATGGTATTTCTAGTCTAGCGCTAGACACAAACATAAATACCTGAACTGCGTGTTTTGATGCTTCGATGAACTCATTCAAATTGAATTCCGAATCAAAATACGGTCTGATGATAAAATTCGCAAACATCCAATTTTTTATAAATTTGATGAAAGAAGGCCACACGATTGGCGGGAATTCCATTAGCTGCGGAAGTTTTCGAGTCTCCAGCCTTTCCTCGCAATAATTTCGCCGAAATTGTATAACAGGACATGTTGAGGTTATAGTGATCTGTTTGGGTAAACTTTTATACGCATATTTGTCACATAGTCTAAAAGATTGCCTCGTCAGTTGCCTTATAGCTAAATTCATAGTTTCTTATATGTTTTGGTGATTAAATTATGCTATTAATAAGTGCAAACGAAAAGTAAAACATTCAAATACAACTTCTCAATGAACACAAAAACTATTTGTTCTTTATCTCAAACCAATAATTTTGTCAGTTTAATAATGGTTTAATACGTAGACAGTACGGTTTAATACGAGATATTCTGTCTGTCATTGGCAAAAATTTTATATTTGTTTAAGAGATCGGTAATAGAGAACGCAATGTACGTTTTGAAATAAGCTTTTATTTTAATATATATATATATCTATCATCATTTATCACTCAGAATAATTTACGCATATAATTTTTACTTATGTTTATGCCTTTCCTAATAATCCTATCCAATATCCATCCTAATTCCGTGCCCTAAATTTACCATTTCATTTTCTACCAAGTTTCCTCGTTTTATGTTGATGGCATTGCGCAAATAGCGACTTGCCAATTGAAAAAAAAAAAAAAAAAAAAAAAAAAAAAAAAAAAGCTTTTATTTTACTCATGACACAAACAAACAATATCAAAACTATATGTGGTATGTTATTTAAAAAATATATAATATTGAAAACTAAACATTCTTTAAGCAGTGTTTATACTTATATCAATGAATTTAAAATTTGTTTCTTTGTTTGTTAAAAAAAAGGATTAATATAGTCTCAACATGTCAACAGCCCCACAAATAACAACGAACGATTATTTTACTGTCAAACACTTGTCACCAATTGTCATAATTTGCTTGTGTCAGACTGGGAAATAATCCGCTTGTGTTGTGTTTTAGAATTTCGGCGGAAAATGTTTTAAACGTTTACTACTTTACTATATCTTACAAAATACTTATTTTACAGAAATTAACACTCGAATAATATACAAACATGGATGACCAAGCTTGTCCTCGTTGCAAAACCACGAAATACAGAAATCCGTCTTTGAAGTTGATGGTAAACGTATGTGGCCATGCTTTATGTGAAAGTTGTGTTGATTTACTGTTTTTGAAAGGTAAGCACTCGTCATTTATTGTAATAAATCCTTACAAAACAGAAGTTTACCAATGTTAAGTCAGTCTTTCAAATTAATTTTGAAAAAGAACAATAAACTGTTTACCTTTTCTATTTAGGTATATATTCTTAGAAAGTAAGTAAGTACCTAATTGTATACAAAGATTAAGTAAATATTAAGATTAAGCACAGATAAGTTTAATCCATACCAATACAAAGTATTACCATACAATTTACATTAATGAAATACAAAAATGTACCTAGTTATAAGACTTTTTAATTTATTTTATTTAATTATTTTCTAGGTTCCGGTTCCTGTCCAGATTGTAATGTCCCCCTCCGTCGTAGTAACTTCAGGGTCCAATTATTTGAAGATCCCATGGTAGAAAAAGAAATAGATATCAGAAAAAGAGTCCTCAAAGATTATAACAAAAAAGAGGAAGATTTTGCATCATTACGTGAATACAATGACTATTTAGAAGAAATTGAGACAATAGTTTACAATTTAACAAATAATATAGATATTGTTGGTACTAATAAACGGATAGAACAGTATAAGAAAGATAATAAGGAAATTATAATGAAGAACAAAGCTAAGATAGGTAAGCCAGTTAGAAAACATACTTTAAAACTAATATAAGTACATATATGATGAAGTTGATCTACCAGACGCACTGCAGAATACCATCTCCACTTGGTTGATATACCATCTTGTTATACTAAGCACTTTTCCACATTGTGTGCACAGCCAAGATATGGAACTCATAGCCAGCTTCTGTGGTCCCTTCCCACATTTAACCTAGCAAGAATGAACAGGCATCTTCTGGGTTTGCTCATTCCATCATGGACCTATTGCTTACCTATTGCAATCACACATGAACAGAGATGTGATAAACGACTTAAAACTTTTAACAAACTTATTCGTTTATTTTTTATCAAAAGTCACTTATAAAAAAGCAAACAACATAATTTCGTTATTTTTAATGTAAGCAAGTAAATAAGCAATTAAGCTTATTTTTAAATAACATGTTATATTATATGCTTTTCGTTTAAACGTCCATCTTTACACATGAATGAGGTCAAGAGTGGACTCAACTGTAAATAAAACAAAATAAAAAATTGGCCAAGTGCGAGTCAGACTCGCCCATGAAGGGTTCCGTAGTAACTATAATAATATAATATAATATGTATATTTATTTGACGAATGAAAAAAAGACCTTAAAAATTTCTTAAAACTAGCTTATTTACATTTTTACAACTACGCTAAATAACTTTGTTTTTCATAGTGTTTGTATAAATTACAAAGTTATATTTGCGGTTTTAGAAAATATGCTGTGTCTCAAAAACTTTTTTCAAACCAGAAGATTTTGTTCAAACCAATTTTGGTTGAAAGTTTACATTAAGATCTACATACATTTATTTTTTTTAGATTTTTCACTCCATTATTATAGAAGTTAGAGGGGGGGACATTTTACCACTTTGGAAGCTTATATCTTTTAAACGATTGACTTTATGAAAAAGTGGTTTTAGAAACCCTTATATCATTTTTAAAGACCTGTCTATAGATACCACACACACATAGATTTCATGAAAAAAAATATTTTCAGTTCTAGTTCCATGTGTTTTTTTTCCCTTTATTTTAAATATTTTTTAATTTTTTTCTTAAAATCGGAAAGTGGTTCACAGAATATAGATACCTACTAAGTTTCACATGTATAGTCTTAGACATATGGACGGACGGACAGACAGACAGACAGACAAGCAGACAGATAGACATATCGAAACTATAAGGGTTCCGTTTTGTGCCATTCGGCTACGGAACTTTTTAGGGTTCCATAGCCGAATGGCACAAAACGGAAGGAGTTTAAATATTTAAGTCAATATTAAGGAATTTAAGGAATAAGAGTTTAAATATGTAAGTCAGTATTATGAATGGTACTTGACACCATACTTATACTTACACTAGCTTGTGCCAGCGGCTTCGCCCGCGTGGAAAGTTTTTCCCGTGTAAATCCCGATCCCGTGGGAATTTCGCAAAATCCTTTCTTAGCGGATGCCTATGTCATAACATCTACCTGCATGCCAAATTTCAGCCCGATCCGTCCAGTGGTTTGGGCTGTGCGTTGATAGATCACTATGTCAGTCAGTCAGTCACCTTTGAGTTATATATATTTAGACTAGTATTTGCGTGTTGCGCGATGTGCAAGCACCTCGAGTGCTTGTGAAAAAAAAATAAAAAAATGGGAGGGGGGGGTTTTACAATTATTTCGACTAAAGCATTGCCCCTCTAAATGAATCTGAAAAAAAAAATGTTCCAAGTCTCTCAATTTCCGAGATCCGCCTAAAGGGGGTGAGAAGGGGGGCAAGGGGGGCGACTTTGAATAATGGTTTTTATTTTACCGAACCTCCTCTAAACGAATCCGTAAAAAAAGAAAAATACGGGTCTCGTAGTTTCCGAGATACGATAGGGAGGGGTGAAAAGGGGAGGTTTGGCACTTTTCCCGTAGGTTTCAGAGTTACTTGTTTACGAATCTGTCGAAAATATACCAACCTCCCCATCCACCATCTGGGAGAACAATTATGTCAATGAGTGCGTCAGTCAGTCAGTCAGTGGTAATTTAGCTTTATATAGTATAAATGGTCATTGGATGTAAAATACAATATGTAAATCATATGAATCTGAATGCATTGATAGCAAAACAAAATTCATAGGATACCTTTCCACGATTATTTCTCTAGTTCATTAATATCTTGATATTAATAAAATCAACATATTTAAGAATATTATTTATTTATAAACATAAATATAATATGGGCACTTCTGTGACATTTCTAGGCCAACCTGTTTTGCTTTCTTTGGTCATGCTGGAAAGCTACATGTACAGTTTTGTTCATACAGACATCTACCATAAACTTGTACAAAAAAAAAATTGTAAAAATAAATAGTTGTGTAAAAATAAATTAAAAAATACATATATATTAAACTTAGGTATAAAAAATATTTAACTTTTCAATAGAAATATCTTTTTATTAGTTTTACAGTACTAGCACTATAGCACTACATAGTATAAAACAAAGTCGCTTCCCTGTCTGTCTGTCCCTATGTATGCTTAGATCTTAAAAACTCCGCAACGGATTTTGATGCGGGTTCTTTTAAATAGATAGAGTGATTCCTGAGGAAGGTTTTAGTGTATAATAAGTTAAGGTTTTGTGTAGAATGAATGAAATACGATGATATTACTTCAACATGTCGGATAGAATTAAGCCTATCGGGAGCTTTAATCGAAAACGCTGCCAATACCTTTTGAGTTATAAAAATACAATGTATGGCGGGATTGTTTCTCTTTTATAGATCTACAAAAAAGTCCGCGATGGCATATGTCTATTTCCCAAGAATAACCCACAATAACAATTTTTTTATTTTACAAATTACATTTAAATGATGGGTTATTTACGAATCTTTTTTTAACAGTACAGTATTATTCCTTATCCAATTAAATACATCAGATATGTTGAGGATTTAATGTAGATCGAAATTGCTTTTTACACTATATCAATAAAATGAATAATTTATGAGTTATCGCCGATATCCCTACCCTTGGCTAGGGGATAGGGCCACCGTTTTGCTTGAAATCCAGACCAAAGAGCCCTCTTTGGTCTGGATTTCAAGCAAAACGGTGTTGCCTCACGGACACATTACTGCCAGTGCCGATCGGCTCAACCCCTCAGGACTCTTTCATCCCCGCTCACGGCGCTCAACTGCGCAGGTCCTAGCGCAGGTGACTAACTTCTCCTACTCGCCATCAGCATGTTGTGACAGCCAAGCCCGCAACCACCTCGTCACAGTAAGGGAGGATCAGAGTGGAAAGCCCGCCACTCTACGGGCCGCCCGGTGGTTTTGGTTACGTCTGTTTCTTAAGGAATTAGATCAAAAACGGGGTGGCAACCTCGTGAAGGTATATCCGCCGGACTTGCCTTGAGGATCTACACGACTGATGCGCTCTCCCTCAAAACCACGCCACCCTCCCCTCTCCGAAGGAGAGGAGAAGGTAGGCCTGCATCTATACTACCAAGCAAAGCAAAGCATGTCGTTGTGCAACTGCAAAAGCATACATACAGACCCCCCCCATCCCAACTCGCTTTGTAAAAAAAATATATTTACTAAATCAATGGTATCCTTTCGTTTTTTTATATGACTCGTATTGTAATATACTAGTACCCAGTTGTATCTATTTAGACTAGAAGATAAAAAATAGATTGAAAAATAGAATGCATTTATTTTTAAAAATAAAATTGACACATTACAGGAAGAGAAGAAGTAGAATTAGAAGAAATACTAGAAATAGAAAGGCAAATGGAAGAACTTCGCAGACAAGAAATCAACCGTTTAGAACAGGAAGCTAAAAAACAGAAGATTAGAGAGAAAGAGGCTTTGATAGATGAGCTCATGTTTGCAGAAGGAGATGCCAAAGAAATACTTCACACTTTTGCTCAAAATAAAGCTACTAAACAGGAGGAAGTGTTGCCTGCAGTGCCAAAGGTATGTTAAAAGTCTTTAACCATTCAAGCATTCAAACGCAAAAGTGATTTGTGAGCAATTTTTTCTTCACATATTCTTAACTCACAGCTAAATTTAACATTAGAGATGTAAGGATAGAACAATGTCGATTGGTGAATTTAAGCACCAGTATGCTTCAGTGGTTAACTCATTGTTAAATACATTGACTATAGAGTTAGTAAGGTACATGAAGCTCTGCATCTGTTTTCTATTGCAAAACACACCCACATAGGGTTGCCAGGTTGTCCAACCTAATAGCCGGACAGACCAGCCAGTTTGGCCAACATTCGAAAAGGCCCTTAAAGCTTAGACCTAAATAATTAAGGATTTTGTGTCTAAGTATTAAAAGGACAAAAATTGTATATCGATACCTCACAGCCAATAAGTCTTTAGAGCTCATATTCAGAGTGTTAGGACCTAAAGAAGTGTTTTTATATTTCATTAAATAAGTTTTAAACGGTACATCATTTTGATTTTTTTTATTGCGAAACAAATTAAACCTAATTCCTAAGAAGTCATGTACAAAAGATGATAAGAATCCGCTAAACCTTTTCAGAGATACAGCAAAACCACAAACGTTACTCCAGCAAAATCTTGAATAACTTCGCAGCCGAAGAAAGAACAAATACAAAATAACGTGTAACATTTACCTCGTCTAGACAACTAAATGTATAGCTAATATTTATTTAAATATTCCCATCATTTAAAAAAAAGTTTTGCTGTGGTAACGTTTCAAATGTTACCCCAGCAGAATATGTTTTTGAGTAATAACTAAAAAACTACATGTGTAACAAATTTAAAAATGTGTTCGACATTATTTTGCTGGGGTAACGCACACTCATATTGCAACTCCTACACTACCTCTTGACCACTCATGGTTGACTGGTAGAGAATGCCTACGGCATTAATTTCGCCTTTGTACTTATGTGCATAAAGTGTAAATAAATAAATAAATTGACTCCTTTTTGCGGAGAAGAGACACACCTGGGTCTTAGCTGCATTAAACTTGACCATGTTGGCATCGCTCCATTCGGAGATAGCCTTCAAGGACAAGTTCAAGCGCCCAACCATGTCCTCACCGAGAGACTGGATCTGTGACCCACCAGCCCGCGAGCTGGACACATATCTCTCAGAAACTGTGCTGTCGTCTGCATACGGTACCGGGAATCCTCAGATCGTTAATGTGCAGCAAAAATAAAGTTGCTGAGAGAACAGACCCCTGAGGGACCGCGGCATTAATTGTCAATTGCAATTGCCATAGTATCCTAACCGGAAGTTTAGTAAACAAATATTCAGGTAAAATTTGATCAATGTATTTTTTGGAAATAAATACTTACAGCCCAAACCAGTAAACGTTCAAGCAAGAAAATTTTATACAAAGCCAAAATTGCATAACTCACAGTTTTGGAATATTATTTTCATCCGACCACCATAATAAAAAATGACACCTAAATAACTGTCGTTAAAGACGTAAAACTATGTGTTAGGACCCTAATTTCTTTACCGCCTAAGCGACAAAAAGTTCGACCTAGAGTCACGAAACTTAGACCAAAAAACGCAGAAAAAAAGCCGATTCTAACCATATATAAAGTAAATTTCGCAAATGAAATGAAATGAAATGAAATGAAATATTTATTTTGTAAATTGGTTATAAATAACACTTTTACACGTCATGTTTTTTTGCGTGTTAAGTTTAGCTAGATGAGGCCGGTATTTCCTAACTGACTACTCTGAGAAGAAACACCGAAACAAACTCAGAGGTCATAGTCTCTTTTAAAGTCCAGACAATTTGTATTTGTATATGAGAAGCATGTAGGTTCATGTCTGTGGTATTCTTTTGAGGAAAAAATGTCGTTTATCCCTTTTTGGCCATAAGGCATCGATATGTAAACCCAGGTTTTTTGATTATTTATCGTAAATCCTTTTTAGATGATTGATGAAAGCTGGTAAAACCGGACACCATTTATTTTGGCCCGACACGCATTCAAAAAGCCTAACTACGTCCGGATTTATCTGGACGCCTGGCAACGCTAAATGTTACTTCTTAACAAGTTTGCGTTTGAAAATAACAAGTTTTAACTATAGACTTGGCTAGACTTAGAAAGACCAGAATGTAACTGGAAAAAAAATGAGTTTCAAGCCATATTGGTGCAGAGTCTGTGTTAATTTTGAAGAAATTACGCTTCGATTTTGCGGCAGCTTGCTTCCATCCTTAAGTATACATTTATGCACGCTCGTTTTACAGTACGAGTAATTGTTAGCGTTTCGCTCTCAAAACGAGAACCAGTGTCGCCAAACTCACACATTTGCAAATCAAAATGTCCATTACAAACATAAAAAAACAGTGATATAATTGGCTACAAAGTTGAAACGCAACTTTAACAAATCATCTTCTTAATGCTGTCAAAAATATTGAGTCTTATTACAACGACCGAAAGTTGTTATTATTTGACATGACATAATCAATAAAGGCGTTTATCGTTTAAAAAACATAAATCGAACAATTTACAACGAGTTCAGCTACTCAACGCTAGATGGCATTGTAACCAATTTATTCTATTCGGAACGCTAAATACTTTGAAATAGATGTCATATTTGCATGCACATGTAATGTATTTTGCTACTCAGATAGAGATGTAGACAAATATCGATATTTTAATATCGATGTTACGTATTTTATTCGTGTGAGCAATGTAATAATTTATCGACATCATACAAATGGTCAGGAAAGGAAAAAGGTTGAAAATCTTCAAAAAAATAGAATCTATTTTAATATTAAAGAGGTAACATTTGTAAGTTTGTATGTATCTCTGAAATGTAATCTCTGATGAAAGCGTATATTAATATATTTTGCCGTGATGGCTTTCATTAAGTCTGTAATATGATTAGACGTTGGAAATTCCCCTAACTGATGATAGATTATGTTTTGGAATATTGACGACCCAATAAACATCCATTTTCCTTAATAAAAGTATCTTGGGGAAAACTGAACTATTTAAATTACATTTTTACTTTTTTTTTGAGGTCAATATCCAGAAATTGATGTGTTATGGTTTACATTATGTGATGTTATCTTTATTAACTACTAGCTGCAACCAGCGGCTTCGCCCGCGTGAAAGTAGAAAATTATCCCAAGGGAACATAGTCTCAGGAAAAAATCATATATTCTATTCCAGGACATGGTCTACCCGTGTACCAAGTTTCATTGAAATCCGTTCAGCCTTTCAAGCGTGAAGAAGTAATAAACACAAACTTTTGACATAATATTAGTGTAATTATTATTATTATATACTTTATTGTACACCTCAATTTAACACAGGACAATCATTTATAAAAATGAGTGTACAATAGGCAGTGTGATTAGCAACCCGTATCTACTACAGACGGATGCAGGCTACGTGTGGTTAAAACGTCGACATTTCTGTGCAATCTCAGTTAAACATTTTATGAATTATACACATAAACGTCGTGTGTGTCCCATCCCTAATTGAGTAGCGTTGAAGTTACTAGAATTTATAGTATGTTCCTCCAGATAACGACCAAGTAGATTTAAACGTTGTGCTAATGAAAATAAGGTTGTTTATAGTTTGCATTGAAGTCATGAAATGTGGTATTGTCATTAAAATCAAATATATTTAAAATTAACAAACTTTAATACTTATCGATGATACGATATGCCTCCACAAGATACATTTTATTTACTGCTTTCGTTTTTGCAGGTCCAAACCGCACAACAAGGCATAATTTCTAATATTTCGTGTATTTTAGAGACAACCAATCGCGACATGAATCTGGCAGCAAATAAGCTAATGTCGCGCATCTGTGCTTAATGTTGACACGCGTGCGATATCTGAGCGGCACTTCCACTGTATTTTCTATTCCGTGATTGTCACCATGGGCACATCGCAGCTTATAGTCAACGATCTGATCAAACTCATTTATCTCATAATATAAAGTCAGCATCCTCCACCTTTTTCTTTTCCATTTCTTTTTAATTAACTTTACTGCTATGCACACTCAAGTAGTAGTTAAAAGTACTAAACAAATAGTTAAACAGCTACGGTGTCAAAATCCATCTTTTTAATGCTGCATGCATGCTAGTTCTTGACAATTAACATAGGCTGAACGATTTACAGACATGTGGACGCTTCTGTCCAATCAAGTATTTTACCTATCCAACTAATATTATTTTCGTAATGCTTCCAGGTAACTCAATTCTCAACGGGTGTGAAATTCACTCGTCTCTCAACACAGCCAACTTTACCGCTCATAGAAGAGGGACCGCTGTATAAGTATGAAGCACCAATTATACCGGACAGCTGCGGACCAGACCCGCCTTCCATTGAGGATATTGTGAGATGCGGGTATCTGAAACATGTCAGGTTAGTAAGTTGTAAATGTGTATTAAGACCAAATATTATATATGAAATATTACAAATGTATGTGGGTTTGTAGAAATGAAATGAAATAATGGTGTTAATTTTGCAAATCTTATCTTATCATATCAGGATGGACATATAGATGTATGGATGTTTGTTACTCTTTCACATAAATTCTACACTAGATGAGGCCGTGTTTTCTAGCTACCTGGTTACCTTGAGAAAAAACGCCGAAACAAATTCAGAGGGCATGCTTTCTTTTGAAGTCCATACATTCCGTCTTGATCAAATCATATGAAAGCCATGTAGATGTATGTCTGTGGTGCTCTTTTGAGGAAAGAAACACAGATTTGAGTGCAATCATTTGTCATTTATCGCTTAGCTCAATGTAGAACAATTAAGAGCTCGAAAGATTTGACGAATACTACTAAAGTAGGGACAACTGGATAGGCTGTATAAAGTACTGAAGCTGCCAGACAGTGCGGTATTCTACTCATAATATTCGTTTTTTTCCCACTTTGCTCTGAACAAGAAGAAGAATATATATTTTTGATCTATGTTAAACAAAAGTATTTTCAATAATGTTGATTTTCACTATACAACGTGTAACGGAAACCCCATATCTATCCAAAAGGACTGAAGACAACATCTGGTATAGTCTCTATGCAAAGTTTCAGCTCAAAATAAGTGACTCACAGAATTGACCCCAAATTATTGGTTTCATATGTTTCTTGAATACCAGTAATAACAAACGTGTCACAGCACTACGAGGATCAATAACTCTCCACGTCACTTGCCTATAACACGACAATTCTCTTCAATCTTCTTAATTTGAAAAATTCAGTCTCTGGTATCAATGTATTGAAATTTCTAATAAGCTCCACACATGTAGACATAGGATTAGAAAACCCTTGCCGTATCGTTTGTTATCATCTAAAGAAGCCGTGAACTCGGTATGTATATACCCTTTAAATTACACATATACATTTCATCTGCTGAGCTTTTTCCCCAACTGTTTGGGTTGGCTTCCAGTCTAACCGGAGCTGAGTATTAGTGTTCCACATGGACCGACTGCCTATCTAAAGTCCACAATCCAGAAGATACCTCTTGGTTAGACCAGTGTCAGATTTACTGGCTTCTGACTACCCGTAACGACTGTCAAAGGTGTCCAAATGACAGCCTGGGGCAACGGCTTAACGTGCTTTCCGAGGCACGGGGGTATCACCACGGAATAGATGAATAAGGTTGGAATGGTAATGTGGGTGTGGCGAGCGCGCCACATTTATGATACGAAAGTCATAGCTCGACCGATTAATTCATTCACCGCGTTTAGTGCGCTTCGGAATACTTTGGAACACAGAGTTCTGCTTTAAAATGCCGTGTTGTGCAATTATAACCTGTAAAACAAAAAGTTGACCGCAAGTATAGAGCGAGGAGGTATATCTTTCCATCAGTAAGCCGAAAATAACATTTAATTACAATTTTATTTGTAAAAAACATAAAAATATTCTGATCACTATGAAATTCCGAACATTAACAACATTATTGCAACAAGATACAAAAAATATACATTGCCCGATGTGTACTCGCTTAATCAACGCAATGACCAAGTCCATTTACAATGTATTGCATCCTCTCACTTCAACCATTGACGTTTCGTCCTTTGCCCTGATTGGCCGTGATGCACGGCGCATGTTTATCGACAGTGAGTTACAATCAGTAGCAAGCTCTCGATTTAAGTGTGTGTAATTTATTTGTGTGCGTAATTCGCATACGTGACGGGCCTCTTGCTTGTAGTTGAGCTGTGGGAGTGGGAGACAAGCGGCGACACGCGTTCTCATACAAATCAGGAACTATTTCCTTTCTAACCTCTTTTATCTGTTCTGTGGGTATCACACCGCCAACTTCCAAACTCCGGGCTACTACTGAGACTCCTTACAGAAAAACCCAATAACACTTTTTGCCCGGGACCCGATACCTGTTGTTCACCCAGTATACATTTCTGATTAACAATTAATTAATTCTCTTCACAGACAAGAAACCGAAACGGAAAAGGCTGGCGGCTACAAATCAACATTGCCTTGCCTACGCGCCCTTCAGGACGCGCTAGCGGGCCTGTATCACACCAGTTGACCAGAAGGAACCTGTACCGATACTGTTATAGTACTAGATTGAGTGGATAGATGGCGCTAGTTGTGTGAGATTATTTATTCCAGTTCATTTAGATAGTTATATAGAATATATTGTACACCAAAAATTTAAACACACTTAAATAACAATATAGATTAATATTCAGTATTATTTTATCTCTCAAAGCAAATATGTAGTAGACCGCCCATTGTGTCACACTTTTTAGTTGTTAAGTCCTTATTTGTTTTATTGTTATGGTGTACAATAAAGAATATATCTATCTTATATAACGTTGATAAAAACGAGAGGCATTAAATTAAACCACGTATACTATACGTGGTTTAATTTAATGACACTTTTCTTTTCAAAGAACTTATATAGCTGAATAATTAATCAAAGTAAAACGTAAATCCCCGTAAACAGCCTTGGTAAAAACTTATGATGCAGAGCGGCATCGTAGCGTGAATTTTATCGTTTTAATGTGTACGACCCTAGTTATCTATGCGTAAGTACTTAGTCAGCTGCTCGAGAGATACATCGTGTTTTAACTAAGAAAAAACTTCAAAAATTTCCTATGCCTAGCCTGAAAATGATACATGGTAAATGTGGTTTCATTTATTGCCTCTCGCTTTTATCAACGTTGTATAACATTCTTCAGTTTCGTTGTATAATATATTTTACAAGAAAATGATAATATGAGAAAATTGTATATTTTCGTGCATTTAATTATAAATAAATTGCATAAAACTACTTCACACTACACTAGCGCCATTGATCCACTAACGAGTAAATGTGGCACTAGTATGAATGTCAACAACGGCATATAACAAGACAGTATCGTGTTACGGGTAAAATATAAACGAAGGGCAAAAATAAAAGGGAGAAAATAACTATGAGCCATATTGAGACCAGTATTAGAAGTTCCTAGTCTTGATATTTAGAAGCTTTTTTAGTTGATTAAAATATAGTGTCAAAATCGTGATATCTGTTAATATTGGGTCAGGCTCAATTGCCAATTCTGACTTGTATACGCAGATTCGGACTATTTCGAAGATTGCTTGGTCAAAACGCTACTTATATAGAGGCGACTGCAGGTTTCGGCGCCAGAGTCGACTAGGTCACCGTAATTGTGTACTGAAAAAAAAAAGAAAGAAAGACTAATAATACTTCAGAAAAATATCTAGTATGCATGCAGTATGCAGCATCCTATTCTATGCATGTGCATACATGCAGAAGGGATGCAATAAAAAATTTGCCAAGTGCGAGTCAGACTCGCCCATGAAGGGTTCCGTAGTAACTACGCCAATAACTTTGTTTTTTATAGTGTTTGTATGAATTACAAAGTTATATTTGCGGTTTTATAAAATATGCTGTATCTCAAAAACTGCTGACCCGATCTCGTTCAAACCAATTTTGGTTGAAAGTTTACATTAAGATCTACACCTACAGTATATATTTATACGAAATTACACAACAGAATACGATACAGATACATGTATAGTCCTAATAGTTTCGAAATAAAATGGCTGTGACATACGGATGGACGGACGGACAGACAGACAGACAGACACACAGACAGACAGACATGACGAAACTAAGGGCGTTTTTTGCCATTCGGCTACGGAACCCAAAAAACATAGCACATGCAAACAAACCATACTCGACTACTGTTACTGCATGCTGTATGCAAGATTGATCAGCTAGTTTTTAACACTAGATATTTTTCTGCAGTATTACCTAGGTTGGCATGGATTTCCGCAAAGTAATGCCCGAATCCATTAAGTATATGCAAGAAAGACATTTAAACTGAATCGTTGCATGATTTTGTCGCCGAAGACAATCTTTCAACCACAAGTATGTTAACCATTATGAAGCAGATATATTGATTTGATATTTGATTAGGCAAGATGCCTTAGTAATAGTATTATTAATGGCATTGGGGATCCCTTAATTGTCGTGTAAATATACCTAAAGTGTTCGATGAAAAAGGTAAAGTAGAGAGAGATTGATGTTGGATTGTCAACGTGATACTCACAAAATATGTATGTGTATATATCTTCGGTATATGTATCTTTTTCTCTAATCTGTTTTGGCTCAGTTTCTCCAAGAAGGTTGTAAGATGTAAATAAATGTACAATAGTTATTGTGTTAGTTGTTAGCTAACTTAAATACGTACATTATAGAGTGGGGGGAAGGGTTGTTGTTATTTGCTGTTGTTTTGTGATAGTTAAAGTGAGTGAGAAATAAATTTTGGTTTTATTTTTTAACTACCTATATGCTTACTGTGTGAACTGAGAAGTTAGTGGTATGTTGAAGAACTTGGTTGGTATGTTATATAACGAGACTTCTCCATGCTTTGGATAGGTAATAATGTAAGCGACTGAAAATTTGAAATGAGAGCCTAAAAACTGGCACCTAACAGTTATGCTAAGCTTGTTCCATGCAAAGTATTGAATTATGTATATTTCGGGATAAAGCTAGGTAGATTGATATATTTTACACTAGGATTTCGCCCGCGACTTTGCGTGGATTTCGAAATAATCTATAGTAGGTACTCCCCAATAATGCAGCTTACTACCAAAGAAAGAATTTTTAGAATTGGGTCATTAGTTCCGTATATTACCCCCCACATACAAACTTACAAACAAATTTGACCTCTTTATAATAGTATAGATGTACTAACTACTCAGTTACCTGAAGAAAAATACTAAGACCATTAATTTGTATAACGAATTAAATAAGCGCCATCTCCCATGTCAATAAGAAATTAATATAGTGTGTAATTATATAATGTATTACCTAATTGGTTTCTAGATTTAAAACCATTTCAATACCTATTCTGTTTTCATAAATTGTAACGAGAACTTATTCGCCGTTTTCCAGAGACCAGTTTCTGTTCGTCCTACTATGACATATTTTATACCACCTGTATACACTTCTCATCAGAAAAATCTGTGGTTTCTGTCCTAATTTAACACAAAAGAGTTTTCATTCCATGAAAAAAATCACATGATTGTATAGCTGGCAGTTTGGCCATTACAGCGATAAGCGAAAATTCTAAATACAAAATTAGAATTTCATTTGTTTATCCTCTAAATGAAATGATTCACTCACAGGATTCACTGCATAGAGTACTATTTTATTGATTCACTGAGGCAAATGTGTGTTTAGAGTTGGATTACATTTCACCTTTGCAAATTAAAAATTTGCGCTTATCTTAAAACTTTTTGTTCTTTATTTGTTTACTGTGATTTTGGGACGTCTGAAAAAGTATTTTTTTTTCTAAAACATGGATACTTCGCCCGCAGAAGCCGCCCTCGTGGTGGCATTGTTGGATTCTGGACTTAGTCAGCGTGTTGTGGCTGAAAGATTGCATCTAAGCCTGTCGTCTGTTCATAGAGTCTACAAACGCTATGGGGAGACTGGTTTGTTCACGCGCCTTTCAGGATCTGGCAGGAATCGGGTCACTTCTGAGCGAGATGATCGATTTACTGTAACAAATTCTTTACGAAATCCACGCCTTAATGCTTTTCAACTGCAGCAGCAGCTTCATGTTGTACGTAGGGCGGCTGTAAGTGACTCTACGATTAGAAGAAGGTTGAAGGAACGTAGACTGGTACCGCAAAAGCCAGCAAATGGGCCGAAAAGAACTGCAGACCATCGAAGAGCGAAGCGAGAACTTTGCACGTGAGCACCTAAGTTGGTCAAACCTCCAGTGTTACAAAGTCCTCTTCTCTGATGGGTGTAAAATTATGCTGTATGGTAACGACGGAAGGAACAAGGTCTACAGAAGAGATGGAGAACGCTTTGCACAATGCTGTAATGAAGAAAGGGTCAGCTATGGTGGCGGTTCGTGGACGGTTTGGGGAGGAATCAGCGCCGACGGTAAGACAGAGCTTGTCTTTGTGTCTGGGCCACGTCTGCCTGCACTAAACAGTCATCGGTACATCAAGCAGTGTCTTGAGCCTCACATGATGCCTTATGCACACTTTATTGGCAACGGTTTCATATTCATGCACGACAATGCTAGGGCTCACACCGCGAGCGTCGTACGAGATTATGCTACCGAAGTCAGTATCACCATTATGGAATGGCAAGCAAAGAGCTCGGACATGAATCCGATTGAACATCTATGGGTGAATTAAAGAGACGAATTCGTGCAAGAGATCCTGCCCCAGAAACACTTAGCCAGCTGCAAAATGCAATCCAAGAGGAATGGAATGGAATGGAATGCTACAACATTTGATCGTGACTCATCCGATCGATGAAGAACCATATGGAAGCAGTAATAAGAGCTCGGGGAGGGAATACAAGTTATTAAATAAACGTTTCTTAGCTTTTTTTTCATTTAGGTACGTGTGTTGTTTTATCAATTTCCTTCATACTCAATGAAGGATCTAGGTGTAAATTTTGACAGCAAATATGCAAAGCAGCAATAATTATTATTAGTAGCAAAAAATTTCAACGTTTAGGTTTCGTACTACGCAATGCTAAGGACTTTAAGAACATAAGTGTTATTAGATCTATATTTCACGTACTAGAAAATAGTATTCTTTTGAAAAGAAATACCAACGAGAAATACACATTAATTTTAGAGAGGGTTCAGAAGGCTTATCTTAGGTACCTTTATAAGCGTACTTTGGTTTCTATCCCTTCTTGTATCCTTCTAACTTTCTCCTAGGCAGTTTAGGGTATAATTCTCTAGAAGTTAGACGGAAAAATGATTAAATAATTAACATGTTTAAATTATTCCCCGGAAAAACAGATGCTCCTGATCTCCATGACGAACCATGCCATCTGTTTGCTGCGATCAACTTTAACCGGAATAGGAAAACACATTGTTTGTGTGCCCAGTCCCCTATTCCTCGCACACTCTCCGCGCTCAACGCTCTCTTGGATGCCAAACCTGATTGTGATGTGTTTGCTGATGAATGGAAGATCTAGGCTGTATGCCTGGAGTATTGTGAGATGAGCGTATGACTGTTAGATGTTTTTTTATAATTTTTATAATTTAACATGTCTTCAAATAATATAAGTAATTGGCCTTCGGCCGTGTTATTTTGAAGTAAATAAATAAAAAATAAATACCTACTCCAAACAGGGTAAAAATGACTTGTTAAACTAAATAAACCTATGAAAATTTAATTTGAATTTAGGACATTAACATTAGGATTTGACAACCTCATATTATTCACTATCAAAACATAGTGTATTACATTCTCTTTGTTCACTATTAACCTTTTCGCCGCCAACGTACACAAAACGCAATGCCTTGCCGAGCGCCAAGCTATAAATGTATAACTAAATATACAGTAAACAGTAGTGATGGGGATATCGTCATATCGATAAATAAGATTTGTACGCGTAAAGTGAAGATTTAAAGTTGATTTTACGAATATAAATAAAAACTGATTAAATATTTCCAGATTTGTTTTAATTCACAGTATCCTTAATAAGAAAAAACAGTATAAATTATGAGTATCAAAGAAACTAATACATAACTCAATTAGAACTATAAGGAATGGGGTACATCTCTATTTGTTTCATGATCTCATTCTTTAACTTCATATCAAGTTATTGGCACTGAGGGCACGTTGAATTCGATTCTGATCAGGGATGGGGTCTATGGTCTTTCTTTCTTCTATTTTTGTTTATTCCTGTGTGTGCATCTGGAGATACTGGGCTCACCGAACATTTTACATACTCTTTGATGAATAAACATTATTATTATCATCCAGTTAGACATTCCTCAGAATCATCTTCTGGTTCAATGTTCTCCACAAAATACTCCGAGTCCGATTCCACACCTTGCAAAATTTTAAGAAGTTCGTCCGAATCAAGTTCTTCACTCATTTTTCTATTTGTTATCAAGTGAAAGAAAGAAAGATGCGTGCGCGCGAATCCGATTTTGTGCTGCACTATGCCCAAGTGACCTTGACAGCCGCACGCCTATGACGTCACTGACCAACTTCTATAGTAGTTCGTGGCACTCGGTGGCGCACAGGGGCATAGACGACCAATTGTTTTGTAGAGATGGGAAAATAACTATCGACAAGAATTGGTAACAACTTTATAATTACGTATCGGCATCTACCTGAAGGTCGAAATTCATCTACTATCCTTTGTAATGAAGTAGATAACTAAGTTCATATTTTATTGACCTCAAATTGTTTTCGATATTCGTAACTTTCTGTATTTATAAATATTTCAATGGTGAAATCAACCTTTCACGGCACATCACTGGCCAACTTGATATGAAGTGATTGGCGTTCTGAGGACAGTAACAAAATTCGGAGTTTCAGTTTTTGCTGATTTTAGGACAAACTAGGGCTTATTTTGTGTAGAAAAATAAAAAACAGGGTAGTAGACAGTGCTATCTTAAATAATAAAATGAAACAAAGCTTTTAATCACAGTAAATTTATTTTAATATGATAGTTAATATGAACAACTTCTATAGAAGTTGTGGCGCTGGTGGCACGAAAATCCCGAACTTCTATAGAAGTGCTTGGCGGTGAAAAGGTTAAACGACATTTGACATATTATATGCCTAAATATACACATTTTTTTGATAATCCTTACAAAACATAAACTTGCAAGCTGATTCGATTTTTCTGATGAGAAGTGTAGTTAATACCTTTGACACTAGTAATAAAAGGGAGAAAAAAAAAACAGTAATTTGTAACGAACTAAAAATATGCTCTTCCTTATATTCTGGCTGAAAGCTTGCCCAACATGGATATTCTATCTAGATATAGGGGAACCTGTTGTAGGTACTTAGGCCAGTGTACCTTAGACAGAGCTGATAGGGGAGACTGGGGACACTTGATCCTTTAGAGTAGGTACACGATATTTTTTGAGCTTCTAAAAGCATTGGATAATTTTCGATTGGCAACAGCTGTTGCTTATGATACTCAAAAACTTTATAAAGCAGTGTCAACTGTCAATCTTGACAGCTTTTCAAATAACGGATTGTTTGGTGTTTGGAGCGGTGCAGTAATATTTTCGTAAGTTTTAATTTTATTTATTCAATTGTTTGTGACAGTTTTTCGAAGTGTTTTAACACGAGTTATTGTCGATGTCGTCGTTATCTATATACTCTTAATATATTTTTTGTAAACAATCATTTCTTAACGTGTACTCATTTGTTGATCGAAGCGTGTACTGGTTAGGGGACACTTGGTTCATCACATTCATATGGGAGAGTTGATCACCTCGGATCAAGTGTCCCTTAATATAAGTGATTCTTTTTCTTATAGATTTCATTATGCCGAGGAATTATAAAACGAGAAAAGGTGCTCAAAAGAGAGTGCCTCTAGATAAAAAAGACTTGGAGTCTGCTGTACAAAAAGTTTTGGGTGGCCAAAGTATTCGTGGAACTGCAAAAGCTCACGGAATAGCAGTCATGAATTCTACAGAGGATGAACAAATTGAATATGCTCCAAACTATAGACACTCACAGTTATTTACAAACGTAGAGGAAAATGAGTTAGTGGAGTATTTAATTATGGCTAGCAAACTCTATCACGGATTGACACCAGACTATAGTCAACTGTTTTGACTGGGTTATTGTGAATTTAGTGTCTGAAAATCATCTTGTTCATAGATTTGTTGGTCAGATCATTAAAGAATCACAAGCAGGGTATGACATCAAATTCGCTAAGAAAATAAACAACAAGCGTTTCAAGTGGCCCATTAAAGATGATATTGGTGCAGTTGCAAAATGTCAAATAGTGAAGAAGCTACCCAATCCAAAGCAGAAATCATCGTCAAAAACAGTTATCAGCATTGAGTTCCCAAAATCCCTGAGCAAGTTTAATGTCAAATAGGTCGATAGGATTAGGTAAATTAATCTCAATTGAAATGAAAAGACTTGATTAACTTTAAGATTAATTATTAGTATTACCTTTAAGGCTAAAGAAAATATTGTTTGTTGATTGTTTTTTAGATAGTATGCAGGGAAAAACTGATATTGCAATAGGTAAATGGTAGATACTATATGACTGAATTAGAAGTATATTTTTTGTTATTTTACAATAAAAGTGATTTATGTAATCTTTTATTTCAAAATAAAAATACCTAACCCTGAAAACAGAACAGTAGTACCCTGTGTCCCCTACATAAGATATCCTAGAGATTTGATCCTCCCGGATCGAGTCATCCATTGGGGAGGATCAAGTCACCCATAAGTAAGGGGCACTTGATACTATTGTCTTCTTTTAGTTTAAGTAGGTTGTTTAAATTATTTATAAACGGTGGTTGATGGTATATGTAGCAATTAATTTAAATGAAATTCCACATCTTTTAATACAAACACATTTAAAATCCGATACTTTTTTTTTTTTTTTTTAACGTGGTAAAATTATCAAATAAGTCCTCCCACTCCGGGCAGGGTGGGAGGGACTGTCAGACTTTTACTGACTAAAATCCACGGTGTTCCTTCAATAGCCCTTACGTACCGGGGCCACGGTAACGGGATGAGTCCCACGACCCCGGCAGGCTTCGGCCCTCTGCAGAGGGGGCCTCGTCATGTTGCTGACGCTCTTTGAGGCGCGCGTGGAACACGACGTGCCGTCGACCCGGGCATGGTCCATGGTCGGACAGCGAGTTGCCCTTTACTCGCTGTCCGCATGCCCGCGCCTACGGTGGCCGGAGATCGTCGGCCGACGTCCGACGCCGTGGGCGTCTACCACTGCGGCTGGGCTGGAGGGAGGACGTCATCCTCTCCCTCACGCGGCCCGCCTCCTCCTTCGGAAGCATGACTGCTTCGCAGAAGAAGGTGACCGCTTCCCACTCCCTCTCGCCCCGCAGCATGGCCTCGACCAAGGCCGGGCGCGAGAGGTCTCCGCCTATTGTCGCCGTGAGGACACGTCGGTGCTCTGCCCAAGCTGGGCAGTCCTGCACCGTGTGCTCGACTGTGTCCTCAGGGCGACCCTCGCAGTGGTGACACCCAGGCGTCTCTTCCTTACCCATCAGACACAGGTACCTCCCGAAACTTCCGTGTCCGGTGAGGACCTGTGTCATGCGGTAGGTCAGGACGCCGTGACGCCGATCTAGCCACTCCTCAAAGAGGGGTCTTACCGCCGCTATTGCGGCATGCCCGAAAATCCGATACTAAATGATGAAATTACGGTCAAAAAACAAAAGGTCCCCCAGTATCCCCTACAAATTGAAATAAATACTTGTATTAGCTTCAATTTATTTATTTTCTGTTGAGTTATTATTGGAAATAATTAGATAATCATTTTAGAATTTACAACTAGCAATTATTCCAGTTATTAGCAACAATATTTACCTAAGTAAAAGTAGTTTTTTTTTTAAAAAGAACCTCACTCATCTTTTTGTACTAATTATTGTTCACAATATTTTGGCAACAAATCACGTAATTTTAACTTGCTATCTAGTCTCTTTTTCTCTCTTGTCATTTAACATAAATTATAATTCATAAATTTTGAATCCTATTTGCTTGACTACAGTTGATGCCAAAATTTTTGGAGGGACGTGCACTCCAGGTTCAATCCTGTGCAAGCAAATAAATAAATAGAATATAAACCTAAAAATTGTAAGAATAACACTGAGTTTAAACCTCTGGCACCCAAGCTAAGAGTAAACTTGTAATCTGACGGGCATTTTGATAGAGTTTTCTTGTAATTATTAAAAGTCAGTTCAACAGTATGTTTATTGAATGCCAACGAACGCGCCAAGCTCGTGGCTTCTGGTTTATGAAGGGAGAGCTCTTTGTAACATTTTCTGAACCAATAGAATCGCAGCCAATAGAATCCTGCCATTTTTTCAGAGAATGTAGAAGGGTATTTCATTTTATAAACCTTTTATATCCTTGATGTAGTCCACTAGCAATTTCTCTTGCTCTTCATTAGAAACTTTTTTGACTACCAGATTATCACGCAAATCTTACACTCAGGAGCCTTCTTTCATCATGTGGCGGTAGTACCGTCCCAAAGTAGTTCGGGGAATGTGTAAATGTACAGAAGCTAGCATTTTCAATAATTTTTGTGTCAAGCATAGGTCTTTTAATTTTTTCCTTGCTTCACGGCTTTGTACCTATAACGATATACCTACTTAATATGTTTTTTTATTACAATAAAATTCTAATGAAGACGTATGAAAATTATGGTTGGCCGTATTAGTGACCAAAACGACGTAACTTGGCCAGTGACTGAGGTACATCGTTAGTTGGGTGGTCAAGATACAACATTGCGATAAATTCAGTTAATAAGCTTAATAAACCCACTTATGATTTACGTTAGGATCTGTCACTAATATCTGTGCTAATATCGTCCTGTAGCTAGATATACGACAAGAATTATATTCTAAACTAGTATTTGCGTGTTGCGCGAGGTGCAAGCACCTCGCGTGCTTGTGAAGAAAACTAAAGCATTGCCCCTCTAAATCAAGTATTTGCGTGTTGCGCGAGGTGCAAGCACCTCGCGTGCTTGTGAAACAAGAAAAAAAAAAAAGAGGGGGGGGGGGGGTGATGGGGGGGGGGTGATGGGGGGGGGGGTTGCACAAGTATTTCGACTAAAGCATTGCCCCTCTAAATGAATCTGAAAAAAAAAAATGTTCCAAGTCTCTTAGATTCCGAGATCCGCCTAAAGGGGGGGAGAAGGGGGGCGGGGGGGGGACTTTGAAAAATGGTTTTTACTTTACCGAGCCTCCTCTATACGAATCCGTAAAAAGAAAAAAATACGGGCCTCGTAGTTTCCGAGATACGATAGGGGGGGGGAGAAGGGGGGGAAAAGGGGAGGTTTGGCACTTTTCCCGTAGGTTTGAGAGTTACTTGTTTACGAATCTGTCAAAATATACCCACCTCCCCATCCACCATCTGGGAGAACAATTATGTCAGTGAGTGAGTGGTAACCTAGCTTTATATAGTATAACTAGTATTTGCGTGTTGCGCGAGGTGCAAGCACCTCGCGTGCTTGTGAAAAAAAAAGTGGGGGGGGTTTGATATTTGCGTGTTGCGCGAGGTGCAAGCACCTCGCGTGCTTGTGAAAAAAAAAAAGGGGGGGCGGTGATGGGGGGAGATGGGCGGGGGGGGGGTTGCACAAGTATTTCGACTGAAGCATTGCCCCTCTAAATGAATCTGAAAAAAAAAAATGTTCCAAGTCTCTTAGATTCCGAGATCCGCCTAAAGGGGAGAAGAAGGGGGGCGGGGGGGGGACTTTGAAAAATGGTTTTTACTTTACCGAGCCTCCTCTATACGAATCCGTAAAAAGAAAAAAATACGGGTCTCGTAGTTTCCGAGATACGGTAGGGGGGGGGGGGGGAGAATGGGGGGAAAAGGGGAGGTTTGGCACTTTTCCCGTAGGTTTGAGAGTTACTTGTTTACGAATCTGTCAAAATATACCCACCTCCCCATCCACCATCTGGGAGAACAATTATGTCAATGAGTGAGTCAGTCAGTCAGTCAGTCAGTGGTAATTTAGCTTTATATATTATAATAAGGCCGTGCGCGCACTGCCTTGCGGTGGCCGCAATTCCGGTAGTTTTACCGCACCGCGCACCGGTAGACTGACCGCAGTGCGCGCACTTCTATGACACTCCATACTGCGTTTCCAAAACGCAACGCAGTGCGCGCACGGCCTAAAACAGTTTTGTCAAACATTTTTATTAAATTGGCATGAAGTAAGCTTTTTTGCTCGATATGGATAACGGCAACAGGTAGATGCTTGAAATATCCACAGAATATATAGTTATTTAAAAATTAATAATTAAATTAAAATAAAACAAATATTTAAGGGGGGCTCCCATACAACAGATATGATTTTTTTGCCGTTTTTATATATAATGGTACGGAATCCTTCGTGCGCGAGTCCGACTCGCACTTGGCCGGTTTTTAAGTTAACCCCTTTTTAACAAGAAGAGAACTAGCAATTTAGGTAGAATGCACATAACTAGCAATGTTGTTAACCCCTCTAACTAAGCTTAATATGCTTGTGTCTGGAGTGCGTTCACGGTAATTGTGTGATGGGCGGGCTTCAAACCTGCGACCTCTCAATCATAAGTCCGACACCTTATCCATTAGGCTATTGGGAATACTTTTTTTTTCTCTGGGTGGGAAAATCATCGAATAACTTCTCCCGCTCTGGGTTAAGCGAGAGGGAGTGTCAGACTTCTACTGACTAAAAACCCACCCTGTCCCTTCAGCTGCCCGTAAGTGCTGGGGCCACGGTATCTTGTTAATACAAGTGTAAGATGAGGTCTACGATCAATCTTTCATTATGCGTAGGTACAAAGTGATATTCCCTGCCGGAGTCTGGGTTTCCTGATAGCTTTGACCTGGGGGTCTTAAAGTCAAGAGGGAATAGGTTACTTCTAGGTGAGCGTGCTTTATCTTCGTGCACGTCAGCGCTTACCATAAGGTGAGACGGTGGTGAAACGTGAGCCTATCACAAAAAAAAACATCGCAGAACCATGCAGGTTAACCTCTAGAACCCCAGCGGCACAAAAACGTGCCAGTAAACCAGTATTAGTTGAGCCCCGCTTTCTTACGATAAGAGCCCGCCCGCGGTGCTTGACGGATGGTTGACGTAATAATGGCGGTCCTTGAGAGGTTAAATGTTATTATGAATGGAAGACATTCGTCTACCTTACTGCATTGATAGTTTTTAATATAGGTAAGTACGTACCTTTTACGATACGGCCAGGTGGAAAACCCTGCAATAGATATTTATTTACCGGGAAACATAAAGGGCTAACAATTTATTAGTCATAATGACGGCAATGATAGAAAGCATTGGGGCAGAGGTTTTAAACATTTTCAGGGTCCGTTTGAACTCTGTTGTGCAGGTGTTTTTTATGTAAGTACTTTATTTATTCTTATTATGCATATCTCCAATATTATAGAAAAAGTTTAACGTTACAGGTTCGTAACGTTTAACGTTCGAGCTCTTTTAAGTTCTTAGTTGAGCTACGCGATGACTGACAGATGCTTGCACTGTTTGGACGGGTCTGCTTAAACCGGTGTTCATGGTTTTTATATGATTTGATCAGTACGGATTGTATGGACATCAAAAAGTCCGTTGACCTCCGAGTTTGTTTCGGTGTTTCTTCCCTGGGTATTCAGTTAGGAAACACCGGTCTCATCATAACATATGTATGGGATAGCTTTTTACCGATTTTAGACATGAGGCGGGCCGGGGATATAAGGTAGAAATACTTTAAGCAATTCAGGAATGCGGTTGAACCTCCTGTCTGCTGTATGACCTATTAGTTAGATAACTAATAGGTCATACAGGTTAAGTTAGAAAGGTTAAGTTTTTTTTTTCTGATGTTTCTGATTGAGCTCCAATAAATAAGTAACTTAAGTCACCGTAAAATAAATTAGGCGCTTGCGTTTCTATTCCAAAGCATAGAAAATATGTTTCTGTTTTACAGGTAAACAACTTGCATTGTCGTAGCACGGGGAATCTTACCATTTTCTCATAATCAGAAACTCAAGAATGCCATCATTCTTCTACCATCTTTTAACAAACGTGCACACAGAAATCGCTAACTTAAATGTTACAACGTTTTTAAGTCGTCTCTTCGGTTAAACCTAACCTTAAGTTGCGCGCTCCTGTACCAAGGTATGCCTTGTGTACAGTAAGGGCGAACGAGCAAATATTGTCTTACCGATAAAGTGTAAAAGTGCCGCTTGCTGGTACTAAACTATGACAAATATAATGCACTTTGAGTGTTTAGGGCTAGTGTATATGCCTTGGTATTTTATGGATTAAGTGATTGAGCTTTCAGAAGAGTACTTTATTTTGAGTGGCTTGAGTTAAAAACCCCGATTGCACAAAATATTTATTAAGAAGTCCCAATTAAATCACTTTTCAAGCAGTCGTATGCGTTTGGTTCCATCAAATCTGTTATGAAATTTAAATCATAAGTAGATTAGTTACTTCCACGCGCGCCTCACAGAGTCGTCAGCACTAGTGACGGGGTCATATAGGGCCATTGCCTGCCGGGGTTGCGGGAATGTTCTAACGAGCTACCGCGGCCCGGAACTTAAGGGCAGCTGAAGGAACATGGTGGGTTTTTAATCAAAAGAAGTCTGATACTCCCTTCCGCTCTACCCAGAGCGGGAGAAGTCGTTCGATGATTTTCCCACCCGGAAAAAAAAGTATATTAGTTTCTAATAAGTTGATACACACATCAAAAGTGTCTAGGGATCAACATATATTTTAGCAATAACTTTTCTCCTGATTGATATTAATTAAAATTTTCTTTAAGGATTCATCAAATAAAGTGTTTTCGTTTGTCACAGTAACGATAAACCAAGTCACCTTTGCATTAATAAAGAAATTTGCCATTTTCCTAATAAAGGGATTTTTGACATTTGAACCACTAACATTAAAGTTCGAAAAAAAGACTGAAATAACAGTTTTCTTTAAAATTTTATTGGGTAACTTAAACAATTAATAATCCGTGTTTCTACCGCGAACACTAACAACACAAGAACATCGGTTTGGCATACTCAAAATGAGTTCATCCAAATCACGCTGTGGAATGGCCGCCCATGTTCGTTGCCAGTGGCGTGCCTAGGGTTTCAAAATAACGCAAGCCCAATAAAATTTTAACCGATTTCAAAAAAAGAAAGTTCAGTTTTCGACTGAGTATGTAGGTACCTACCGTATGTATCATCGCAATTTTCTCATAAACTACTGGTTAGGTACAATAAATTAAAAGTTAATTCATCCATCTTCTTCTTTCCTCTTCTTTCTTCAATTTCACTCTTGCTTGTCGTGCGCGGTGAATGAGGTAACCAAAGCACACTGAAGGCATGCTAGTGCTAGATTGAATATAATAAACATATCAGCAATTGCATACCTCCGGTGGCTTTGAAAAAAGCCGTTTGGTTTGGTTTGCTTCATTGCTTGAGGGAACAAAGTTATGGTAAGTAGTTGCTTCCTTCGTAACAGAACCCAGGTTACAGACAAAAAAAAAAAAAAAAACAAAATGTTACAAAACGAAAGTTAAAAAATAGCTAGATAGAATGTAATAAGGAATTTAAATAAATTATTTATATTCTAATTGGAATCGTCTATCTTTCTTAAGAAATGATTTAATTACATCAGAGTAAAATGTTGGTGATCGTTTTAATTCTACCAACAACTGTTTTTCAATAGCTATCATTGATAATTCGGAAAGACGCTCTTGACCTTGTGTATTTCTCAGATAGGTATGGATACGTTTAAGAGACGAAAAAGCACGTTCCGCGGAAGAACTTGTAGCCGGAATAGTTACAACAAGATACGCTAACTTTAACAGCTCGGGAAAGGCATCTTCGAGGTTATTCTCATGAATATAACCAGATGTATTCCAAACGGAATCTTCATTCGAAAAAAATATGCAGCTCCAGCAATACAACTTATTAGTGTGCGAACAGCCAACAATCCAACTAGTTTTATACACTGATCTATTAAATTTTCGTTTATGCGATTTACTAGTCTGAGAAATACACAGATTAGGCGTCGGTTTTAATGAAGAAATTAACTGTTTTTTCTGAGCAAAGTTTAAAGATTTTACCTTATCTTCGCCAATCAAAACTTGAACGCATTTGAAATCCTCACAAGGTACAATTACCTCCATTGTTAAATAATAGTAAATCACCAAAACAATTGTATCACTGAGAAAATCTTAGAAAACAAACAAATGAAACTGAAGTGAAGTTAGTTGCACTCTGGGATGTCGGAACTACTCAAGTGTTGTCATTTAGGCAAAAAAAGTCGCCAGGTATATGAAAAATCTACCTAATTTTTTTTTATTTTTAAGATATTGCTTGAATACAGTCAAAATCTGTTATAACAACATCCAAGGGACCACTCATATTTGGTTGTAAAAACCGATAGTCGTAATAACCGGTGATGTTTTCAAGGTACAAAGTATTTTGTACCTATGATTTTGGTCTATATAACCGGTATGTTGTTCTAAATGATGTTGTTGTAAACGGTTTTGACTGTATTTAATTTCGTTATTTTAAAAGTCGCTAGTTTTTATTGTTGATAAATGTTAAAAAAGTTTCCAAACACGTTAAAAATCTCCAAGATCTTTCAACGTGTGGCTAAAACGGCAACACTGCAGAGTTGGCAAGCTGACAAGGTCACGCATACGCATGCAACTTCATACGAATGCCCTGCTTATATCTGCCATAGTGACTGATTTGTTCTATGCCTAAGGCCTAACTCGTTATACGGCACATCGCTATAAGTGCGAAAGTGACAGATATAGTATTTGAAAGCCCGGTAAAAGCCGGTGCGTGTAAGCGAGATAGCAATATTTAGATCATTAGATGCTACAAATGCGAAACTCTGCGCGCGAACAATCGCGATGCGTAGTAGTTTAGTAGATTCATTGTGTTATTTTGATAAGAATTAAGCGCGCGAACTTTTAAATAGTTCGGGTTTGACATTGATTCTCTATCGAGCATTTTTTAGTAAGGCATGCCGGGCTTTTGGGCTTATATGAAGGTACCGCCACTGTTCGTTGCAACAACAAAAAAAGGTCTTCTTGCGACTGGATACCCTCCATATTCGGCAGAGCTCTTCTCTGTAGCATATCCCATGCATGTTCAATCGGGTTCAAGCAGAGCCGGATTAACCCTATCAGAGGCCCTAAGGCAATGGCATTCTCGGGGCCCCTTTTCTTACTTTGACTGATCAAATCGTGTGTGTACTGAGGAAACGCACATTAAGTGCTGTGGTTTTTAATATATTTGTTATTCCCAGATTTATTCTAAAATTGTTTTGTTTCTCCTACTAAATCTAACGATTTTTATTTTGTGAGATAACAGTGAGGTCCCTAAGTTCACACGCACATCAAATTCTCGTTCGAAGAAAAATGTTTTCTTGGTGCGTGCATTGAACCTGGGCCCCTAGTTGATGCGGGGCCCCTAGGCAGTTGCCTACTCCGCCTAATGGTTAATCCGGCCCTGGGTTCAAGTCTGGCGACTGAGCAGGCCAGAGCAGGACATTGATGTTAGCTGCGGCGAGAGTCTGTCTTACAACTCTTGCGGTGTGCGGTCGTGCATTGTCATGCATTAACTGAAATAAGGGACCGATTTGCACTTGTAGAGGAACGATGACGTCAGATACAATCGTCTCAGCATAAATTTGAGCGTTGAGGTTGCCTCTGATCCAAATCAACTCAGTTCTTCCGCCGATCCAAATACCCGCCCATACCATGATGGTTCCACCACTATAAGGATGGACTTCCTGGCAGGATTTTAATCGCTGTTGGCGTCCAGGGGTTCTCCAGTGTCGTATACGTCTTGTATCCGGTCTCATACCAAAACGAGACTCATCAGAAAAGCACACGAAACGCCATTGTTCTTCTGCCCAATTTCTGTGTTCAAGAGCCCATTGATATCGAATCCTACGATTGTGCATTGCTATAGGTGGTACCCGTAGCGGTCTTCGGGAATGAAGGTTCACTTCATGCAACCGGTTTCTGACTGTTTGGTCGCTAATTAAGTTCCCTGAAGAGTGATGAAGCCTCACGGCTAACATCATGGCGGTTATTGTTGGAGCTCTTCGAGTTAAGATTTGAATGTATCGGTCTTGTCTCCGTGTGGTGCAGCGATACCGTCCTCCATGGCGCTCAGCCACGGTACCAGTGCTTCGGTAACGTGTCCAAAGTCGACTGATAACACTCTGACTTGTATTCAGAGCTAAAGCCACAGTACGTTGCCGGGAACCAGCTTCTATCATTCCCACGGCTCTGAGCATTTCTTCCCTGCTTAAATGACGTCGCCGCTCCATAATAACGTTGGTTTTAATCAGTAGTAGGGAAACAGTAGCACTAATAATGTCTTCAATGCGTTGTATGTTTTTATAGGGAAAATATTGACAGCTGATTTTCATCTTTTACTCGAATTTGATTAACAGTTCCTGTTTCAAATTATGAAATGCACCAAAAAGGATCCATATAAATTTATAAAATCATAAATTTATTACAAAGCCACATCTCAATCTCAAGAAATCCGCATAAAAATGCTTGATCCCTAGACACTTTTGATGTGTGTAGATTCAATGGTACGCAACTAAACATAGTTAATCATTTGTTTTTCAAGAATTGTTTTTTTTTTCTTTTGGGAAAAGCATCGAATGACTTCTCCTGTTCTGGGTAGAACGGAAGGGAGTGTCAGACTTATACTGACTAAAAACCAACCCTGTTCCCTCAGCTGCCTTTGCGTTCAAGGGCCACGGTATCTCGTTAGAACATTCACGCAACCCTGGCAATGGTAGTTAGTTCATAGATTAAGACAAAAACGGTTGACGTAATACCTAATCATCAAAATTGACCTTTGTGTTGGAGATATAGAGCGCCGAAAAGGGGCGAACATACATGAATAGGCTGATAATCACATTATCCTCTTTTCCGTTACGCAGTTGGGATAACATAGCGGAGGATTTCTAGGATTTTTGGGAGCAAAGGCACACTGTTTGTGCGCACCTCTTCTCTAAAATAGGTATGTCAGGTTACAGTATGTATTTATGCTATTCAAATAAATCTACTGCGGCTTAATTGCGTAATACAAAAATGTCAAAGCATAAAGAGTTTGTTTTTTAATTCTTATTTATTTATAAATTAATAAAGTAAAAGTAAAATACACAAAAAAAACTTGTTACAAAGAAATGCCTACTTCTAGCATACTTGCGAGAATTGTCACAAGAGAGATGTAGACGTGGTTTGAGAAAAGGGAAACTCGTAATTAATAGTTGTGCCTGTGACTTCATTCGCGTTCATCATCATCTCTCAACCCGCTATCCCGGGATCGGTATACATAGTATATACTTAAGCTACTTTTTAAAGTCAAGCGCCTATGCTGCTAGCCCAAGTATATACTGCGTATTACGTAGGTACGCATGTCGTTCTTCTTTAGTTTAAATGTGAACGCACCTTTACTCGATGTGGCGTATGACTCGCTTGACTATTTGTGTTTTTGATAATGTAGACGCCAGAGTTGTTCTTTAGCCGGTGTTGGTTATATCTTTTTATGAGCAATTTAAAAAAAATTTGTACCCCCGGATTTTGCCTTGTCCCTCGACTTTAATCATTTATTTTGTTGAGATGAATGACTTCTAGGAGATTATATTGATATAAGTGAAATAAACATATATTAAAATATACAAATAAACTGTAGTTTTGTCGTTACTTTAATAAATATAAAACTTACGAAGATTTTAAAATACCAAAGAACATCGAAATTACCTGTCCCCTTCCCAACTAGCGTCAGACAACCTTTAATTTAAAAAAAAATCCGTGTATTGAGAGTGGTTTATAAATATATGTATTTGAATTCTCAAAAGTTGAATTTATCAGTTAAAAGTATAAATAATATATTTTCTTACATATTTTCTATAAAAAATAAGTTTAAATTAAAATCGTAAATTTTGGCCAACCGAAACATTCAGTTTTGTGACCGCTCGTTTTCAAAAAAATTCTTCCTAATCGTGGAAAGTATTTGGCACAATAGCAGCACAACATATTGTACTTCATCGAGAGACGCTATTTTGCTTTCATTGTAAAAAGAATTAGCTAGCAGTGCGGACTTATTGTTGAAGTGTTCCGTGTTTCAATTTCTTGACTCGGGTATGTGACCAAGTTTTACTATTATAAATCACTTTTCTATAAACATTGTTATTGTTGACACATTGCAAAAGTTGTATAGTATTTGATCCCGAAAAGTTAATACTGCTAAGTACGATAAGTAATTTTTAAACAATTTAAAACTACCAGAAGGTGGTATTATGTGACCTCCGTTTTGTGACTTATTCTACGGTCACATTTAACGGAACGGCAAGTCACAACAGGTCGGAATGCATAAAACTTAGTTTACATTGCTATCCTTGCTGACCGAGTTAATGTGATTTTAAAGTTTTAAATTAAATAAGTTCTTTTTTAGGGTTCCGTAGTCAACAAGGAACCCTTATAGTTTCGCCATGTCCGTCTGTCTGTCCGTCTGTCCGCGGTTTAGCTCAAAAACTATTAGTACTAGAAAGTTATAATTCGGCATGAGTATACACGTTAATGACGCCGAAAGAGTGGTAAAATAAAATTTTGAAAAAAAGCTATTATTTAGGGTACCTCCCTTACATGTAAAGTGGGATGACAATTTTTTTTTTTCGTCCTTCCCACAGTGTGGGATATCGTTGGATAGGTCTTTCAAAAATATTAGGGGTTTGTGAAGACCGTTTTTTGATTAAGTAAACCGCTCGTGACTTATCAAGCTTTAAAGTATCAATTTTCGTTAGAGTCAAGTGTCCCCCCCCACTATCAACTAAACGGTTGTAGTTAGAAATTCAAATGTCACGGCAGTAGTACCTATATATAACGAAGTTTAAAGGAAAACTATCACACATAAGTGGGCTTTACAAGTTTACGAGTAATAGTCGACCAATCAAATTTGACTCGAAAATTTCTAACAACTCCATAGAAATGTCGATAGATGGCACTAAGCGTCAGTTGTATCGCGCTAGTTTCATATTTAAATAACTTTTATAAAAAAAAAAACTTTTTATTTGTTAAAAAGTTTCACCACAGTTCATACCAAATTATGTTCCATAATGTTCAATCCTTACGTGCACACTTGCAAGATACTGTAAGCGATCCTCAAATAATGCCTTCAGATATCTACTTAGCAGTAGAAACGTGGAGCTGTTCTCAAGATTCTTTTTATATAACTAATTTTAAGGAAATAATTAGAACAAATGGCCCTAAACAGTCTAGTTCAACCCCAGGTTTTGGTGTGTATGCATGGGAAAAACATTATATTGAATATAGCAACCCACGGTATTACATTGACATTGCTGGAGGTGACCACTGTGAAGCAGTCATTTTCGAAATAAATGCAGTGAAGATTATAGCTTTTTATAGATCATGCAAATGTCTCAACAGTCGCGCAGTAGGTTTTGTAAGTAATTTACTATCGCATAACAGTCCTTGCATAATATTTGGAGATTTTAATGAAAACTATCTCCGTAACGACAACACTGTAGTTTTCAAATTAATACGTGACGCTGGTTACCAGTCTTTATTACAACCACTATTACTACACGCGGTGGTACTCAAATAGATCATATTTTTTCAAAATTCCTTTGTGAAGTTGGGTTTTCAACCGACGACAAAAAAAGGAGGAGGTTATCAATTCGACGCGTATTTTTTTTTTTAATGTATGATCATCGAGTACTCGAAGACAGCTGAACCGATTTGGAAAATTCTTTTTTTGTTTGATAGGGTATACTTCGAAATTGGTAATTGGTTGAAGTTTTTTCGTATATTTCTCGTAACTGTTTTTTACTAGTTTCGGATTAACCGTAAGCACGTAGGTATAGTATACCTATATGGTTTAATTTAATGCCTAAATTTTTTATTGATTCGCGTCTCGCGTTTGACCACCATCCCGTTTTACCTAATAAGAAAGGGTATATTTTATGGAAGAATAATGTTTAGGTTTGGGCCCAGGGTTTGCAATTCTGCAGTTCTTCCAATCCCGCAGGATTGATAGGCGGGATTGGTCAACCCCGCGCGGTATTATAGAACAGGATTGATACTAAACAGGATTTTATATTTAAAAAATCAAGTTTTTTTTAAATATGTCCTACTGTCTTACATAATTCAACTATGCCACATTGTTTACTAACAAATGATACCTTTGGCGTTGCAGTATTTTTAGGGTTCCGTAGCCGAATAGCAAACAATGGAACCCTTATAGTTTCGTCATGTCTGTCTGTCTGTCTGTTCATCCGTTCGCATGTCACAGCCATTTTATTCCGAAACTATTGGGACTATACATGTGAAACTTGGTAGGTAGATGTATTCTGTGAAATGCTTTCCGATTTCAAGAAAAAAATAACAAAAAAAGTATTTAAAATTAAGTGGCTCTCCATACATGGAACTGAAACTGAATTTATTTTTCATGAAACCTATGTGTGTGTGGTATCTATATACAGGTATTTAAAAATAACATTGATGTTTATATAACAACTTTATCATAAAGTCAATTGCTTAAGAGATATACGCTTCCAAAGTGGTAAAATGTGTCCCCCCCTCTAACTTCTATAATAATGGAGTTAAATATCTAAAATAAATATATGCTGTAGATCTTAATGTAAACTTTCAAAGAAAATTAGTTTGAACGAGATAATGGCAGCAGTTTTTGAGATATAGCATATTTTCTAAAACCGCAAATATTATTTTGTAATTCATACAAACACTAAAAAACAAAGTTATTTGGCGTAGTTACTACGGAACCCTTTATGGAAGAGTCTGACTCGCACATGGCCAATTTTTAATTATTAATAGTAACAGAATAGAATAAACTTTATTGCACACAAATATTAAGAATCAACTATTTAACAATATTGTTTAACCTATGATTGTAAGTATAATCAGTCCGATTAGGTAAAATCTTAGATAAAGTATGAATATGATTGATTTTTAAATGCTTACTTTGGAATAATATTTATTCACGCGAAAGATTTGGCGCCAATTTTTAAACTTGTTGCTCCGCTGATCCGCATTTATTGTTGGATATGTAGAGCGGGATTGCAATCTTTTCATAGGAAACGAACAATTTCGAACCGTGTACTAGCTTCTGACATCTTATAAGCGCCCATATCATCATTAACATATCATATTTATTATATCATTATTATCATCAACATGTTATAATCATTCTTACACATCATAATTTCATTATTTCACTATGTGGAATAAAACATTTTTAGTTTGAATCCCTACTCAGGTCTCCCGGCAACAGGCAGGTACAGAACCATCTGGACACCTCTGCACATCCATGATCTGTGCGTTAACTCGCCTGTGTGCTTACGCACCTAAGAACCTATGCCCCTACGTGCCGATAAACCTATACAAGATAAAATATTTTTGGAAATCTTCAAACATGAGTAGGTATGTGATGAAATAATTATCTCTAAGATTTCCTTACTAGGAGAAAAATAGCGGTTTAGTCTTCGTTTTTCATCACCTGCGTAAACTTTTCCGAAATATGTCAGGGTCGGCTTCCAGCCTGCAACAAGCATGGTTACATGAAGCGAACTCCATATCACAGTAGCTGGGTAAAGCAACTATAACTAAAGCCACAAAGTCCGGCTCGTACGCGCACTTATATTCCCCATATTTTTGTATGCTGCGAAGACGAGGACTCTGCGGGACAGTGAGAAGCAGAGCATAGAAGCTATGGAAATGTGGTGCTGGAGAAGAATGCTCGATGTATCCTGGACGTAATTCCATCTATACTCCAAGAACTCGGCATCAAGGACCGCCTCTCTTCTGTAGTCCAGGCTCGCATCCTCACTTTCTTTGGGTATATTTCGAGAAGGGACCACAACACGATCGAGCGCCTAGTCGTACAAGGTCGAGTGGAAGGCACGAGGTCGCGCGGAACATCACCGATGAGATGGACAGATCAGATAAGCGGTGCTCTCGGTGACCCAGTGCACGAATGTACCAGAAAGGCTGCTGCAAGAGACGAGTGGCGGCGCATTATGAGGCGGGTTACTCAACAGAAATAGAGACCATGACCACTCTACCAAGAGTGAAACGGTGAAGAAGAAGAAGGGTAAAGCAAGACGTGTCAGATTTTCTGGCACTCTGTGTAATTTAAAGGGTATATCCATACCAAGTGCACGGCTTCTTTGGATGATAACAAACGATATGGCAATGGTTTTCTAATCCTATGTCTACATGTGTGGAGCATATTAGAAATTTCAATACATTGATACCAGAGACCGATGTTTTTTTCAAATTAAGAAGAACGAAAAGAATTATCGTTTTATTGGCAAGTGACGTGGAATGTGATGACCCTCATAGTGCTGTGACACGTTTGTTACTATTGGTATTCAAGAAACATACGAAACCGATAATTTGGGGTCAATTCTGTGAGTCACTTATTTTGAGCTGAAACTTTACATAGAGACTCCATACCAGATGTTGTCTTCAGTCCTTTTGGATAGATATGGGGTTTCCGTTACACGTTGTATATAGGTAGATGGTCACTCGTCCACGAACCGGCCTTGGTAAGCGTTGCTTAATCATAACGATCTTCGAGGTTAAGCAACGCTTACCCATGTGGCTGTTATTATTTAGCCAAGGGTTTTATTGTTCTTTAATACTGGATATTTATTATACTATGCAAAACATATAAAATAATTTTTCTACTACCTTGTAGATTTGAGTCTGTTTGTCAATAGGCTCGCCATTACCGAGGAAAGGTTGGTATTACAGGTACACCCCTGATTAACCCTTAAGGGAATTCAGGCACAATGTTGTGATACGTTTATAATTATATGTTTATGCTTGACAACCCTAAACAAAGCACAAAATCTTACACACAGATTTATTAATTAAGGACAAATAATGTGTTTGTTATACAAACTGTACACAAAATCATAATATGCTATGTACACACGGCGCTGTAAACAGACTAGGTACGGTGCACACGGTAGCGTAGATACAATTAGCCAGTGAAAACAGCGGAGGATGCCGCGGGGCCAGTCTAATTGGCGCAGTGTAAACTCGCCCTGTTATCGGGGTGCCTCGAGCTGCGACGGAGTGTGGGCGGTGTGGAATTAGCTTTTGTTTAGGATTATGTTTCCTGATAAATATGACTGAACCTTAAATTATACTTTTTTCTTTCCATTTTAGATTAAGTAGGGATTCTACGTAATACAGGGTAACATAAAGTGAGGATAAAATAAAATTTTGATGGTACCTACATTTTATTTTATCCCCGCTATGTGTTCCTCGGGATTAGGATATTCATTTTATTTTCGTATCATCTTCCTCATCCTGTACCTATAATTGTGTATTTCGAGGAGTTTGAGTTCTAGGGAATTGATCCAATCGTCGCAGCTGTTTAAAAAATATAACATAGAAATAAAAAAAATACTATACGAAATAGACAAATAAAAATATAATTCAAGGGATAGGTTTTATTTCATTGTTAACGATGACATCCTAAGACGTAAAATGCTAAGAAGGAAAGCTTTGCTGATCTTTGAGGATCGATCCGTACGGCCATTCTTTTTTAATCAGGAGCTCAGTATTATATGTCTATCACCTAAAATTCCAGATTCAAACTCCTGGTATTATTCCTCGTATTATTGATTCCGTTCTCTTTTACATGCAACGTGGCGATATTATAACTTTTTATAATGCTACCAAACAGAGTCCCTCTCCACAACACCCATCCCATACAAATCCGCCCGCCCAACTAATATTGACTTCTTATTACGGCGGTCGCGCGGATATCGCACCGGTGCGCGGATAATGTCCGCCAGTAGCCGCCCGATAGGGACGTGCCACAATAACCTGCGGATTTTAGTAATGCGACCCAACTTTTGCTAGAACCTGATAGCGTTGTCTAGCAGACATAGACAATGGAGGAAGTCGCCAATTTACTTGCATAGATTATGTTTTTTTTTCTGTGAACCGTGCTAAGGGCGCTTAAAAAGTTGGACTTGGATTGTGTTTTTCGAAGTTTCCTTCGGGGTATGAACCGAAAAGTGGTTAATAATTTTCCTTTGAAATGAGTCTTTTATGTTTTTCTATGAACTCCTTAGCTACGATTTTTATTTTTCTGGTGTTTCATACTCCGAAGTTTTTGAATTGAAAATATGAACTAAATTACAACAAAACATTTTCATGCAAAGTACAAATACCCGTGTACTTGAATAAAATTCACATTAGCGAACTTTTCACATTTCTTTAATCACAGATATCTATCGAAATTCATCCACTGCTTTATACAACGTCTAATTTAAAGGGTATATACATACCAAGTGCATGGCTTCTTTGGATGATAACAAACGATATGGCAAGGGTTTTGTAATCCTAAGTCTACGTGTGTAGAACTCATTACAAATTCCAATACACTGATACCAGAGACCGAATTTTTCAAATTAAGAAGAACGAAAAGAATTATCGTGTTATTGGCAAGTGACGTGGAAATTTATTAACCCTCGTAGTGCTGTGACACGTTTGTTATGATTGGTATTCAAGAAATATATGAAACCAATAATTTAGTAACAATTCTTTGAGTCAGTTATTTTGTGCTGAAACTGTGCATAGAGACTCCATACCAGATGTTGTCTTCAGGCCTTTTGGATAGGTATGGGGTTTCCGTTACATGTTTTATAATAGTCCTCCTAACCGATTTCGATCATGGCGGCCAATAACACAATTGATTGGCCGGCGGCGTAGGAGATATTATAGTGCACAAATATGTGCGGAGGTATAGGTGCACTCTCTGTTCCTTTACTCTCATTGTCCGATGGGACGGAAATCCGACACGACCGGAGAGAGATCAGGCGCAGGACCAACGGCTTAATTTGTTTTCCGAGGCACAGGGGTTATCTCACCACTAACTTCCAAATTCCGGGCTACTACTGAGAAATTTGTAACAGAAAACCCAACAGCACTTTTTCAACCGACGACAAAAAGAGGAGGTTATCAATTCGACGCGTATATATATATTTTTTTTTTTTTGTTTTTAATGTATGATCAATTACTCGAAGACGGCTGAACCGATTTGGAAAATTCTTTTTTTGATTGAAAGGGTATACTTCGATATTGGTCTTACTTATTGGGTACTTGAATATGGATGTTACGCCCTTTATGCTCGTCACAATGCATATGGTGATGTAGAGCTGATGGTGAAGTACCAGGAGAACTCCTCAACAATTAACGGCCCAGCATTGGGAAAAGCAATATTTTGTAAAAGTTTATAAGTAGTTGATAATTAGGCTCTTGTAACTAGGTAAATTAAAAATAGACCAACTAAAAAGAGTGAAATAAAAACTTTTTACCAAAAAATTAAACCGACTCCCAAAAAACACTGCAAAGTGAAAAATAACTTTAATTTCGGAAGTCGGTGCCAAAAACGAAAATACAAAACTAAAGACACCGACTACCGAAATTAAAGTTATTTTTCACTTTGCAGTGTTTTTTGGGAGTCGGTTTAATTTTTTGGTAAAAAGTTTTTATCGATCTGGAGATCGAGCAGTCGCGCTTGCGACCGCTAGGTTACCGAGGCAGGTAGCTCTTTCTGATGAATCCATATTATATGTCAGCTTTAATCCAAATCCATTCAGCTGTTGATGTGGCATTGACTACCAAACATACAGGCTTGTTTATTGTAGTAATTATGGGGTGTTGTACTCTATTTTGCTTAAGGGTAATTAACTGGCAACACCAGCCACGGTAGATATCGATCCGCGATTTTTAAAGTAATTTAATCTTGATATTGTACTCACAACGCTAAAACACCGAGAATTACGCGTAGTTTCGATAAAAAACAACGTGAGACTGTTATGCCTAAGAGCAATTAAGTGGATTGGAAAAAAAAAAAACATAAATTCATTATCAGTGACTGTTGGTGATTGTGGACTCAAACACGAAACATTGGAATCTGTGCACGGAAAAGGACAATAAACATTTAAAATAGCTAAACGTGAGTGTGAATTGCTTACATCATAACAATAGAAGTGCAGCTATAGCAAAATACTCATAAATTGAAAACAGTTAATAATTTAAATTGACAAAATATTGCTAATGTAAACAAACCACAGCTGACTCATTAACTCTCTGCCAAAACTATTCACCAATCAGAATTCAGGAATATTTGACACTGACACAAAAGTGGTCGTTCGGAAATCAACTAATAAAAAGAAAAAAAAAAAAAACAAGACTTGAACATCGGCCTTTGAGACCATCCTGCGTTTCATTCATACTAGTAAATTGGAGTTTGAAATAGTATAGGCATACTGTATACGTATATTATAAAATGAATTTCTTAGAGAATATCACTTTCCGTCGTACCAGAACGAAATCTGATTCAATCCTAAATGAAAGTGGGGTAGCTCACTCAATAACTCTGAATGATAATGCCACGACTATCCCTGATATATCTGAAGATGAAGATGATGTACTAAAGCAATTACGTGAAGAAGTCATGAACATTAAGTTGGAATTAAAAAATGCTCACCAAATTATTGCAAAACTTACACAAGAAAATATCGAACTTAGAAAGATAAATGATGAGTTGATCATGAAAAATGAGTTATCTAGCAAGATTACAAATAATCCAGCTACACAGAAGCCATCTATTAATACAAAAAACAAATTGAAGAAACAAAAAACGAGCAAGAGGCAAATTCAATTAGAAAGCTCTACGATTGAAAAAAATGTAAATGACTCACTAGTCAAAGGAATTATTAGCGACCAGAAACATACGAGTACATCGCATTATCCGGTGGAAGGAAGTAAGATATGTTTACTTAGCACAGATAATAAGAATAAGCTGTTGAACATTGCCGAAAACACATTGAACTGGAAAAATCGTTGTCATTATATTACAGTTCGTGGGAATACGCAGCAATTATTGAAGGGTATTAAAGAAAAACTCTCCGATTTCTCCTTAAATGACTTTTGCATAATATTTTTGGGTGAAGAGGACTTCAAGGTTACAAAAGTATATATTGATATTATCCTGCATATTAGATGTGTACTAAAAGAAATCACACACACGAACGTTATTATATGTACGCCAACCTACAAACTCGGAAAGTACGCAAAGTTATATAATTTTAGAGTAGAAACTTTTAATAACCTATTGTATTTAGATATACTAACACACGAACATGCTTTTTATCTAGAAAGTAATAAGAATTTAAGCTGCGATGGCACCATGTTTGACCCGCACACTGGCGCTGTTAATAACATTGGGCTACAAACTATATTCAAGGACATATATGAGTTGATTGAGTACATACAGTCAGACTTTAATGCTTGTAGCACAAATGAGGCTGAAATAAGGAAGGATACAATGACGAACAATGAACTTTTTCGTGTCTAAACATCTCAACATAATACATCAGAATATAGCAGGATTGTTGAATAAGTCAAATGAATTTACCGTCTGTATCAATGAGCTGGCAGAAAAGAAAATGCAAGTAGATATAATATGCATCACTGAACACTTTTTGATGGAAGGCTATGAAAACCAACTTAACATACCGAACTACTTTCTGGCGGCACACTTTAGCAGAAACAAAGTTAAAAGAGGTGGATCATGCATCCTGGTTCGAAATGGTCACGAGTGGATAGAACTAACAAAGATATCGAAAATGTCAATACCGGAAACTTTCGAATGTTGTGCGATTGAACTTATTAAATATAAAATTGTAATTGTGTGTATCTACAGAGTGCCAAAATTGAGTAATCTTGATGAATTTTTTACTAAATTAGAAATAGTCTTAAGAGAATTATCAACTAAGAGTTATAAAAACATTGTCATAGCTGGCGATTTCAATATTGATATTTTGAAAACCAACAGACAAACAATGGAATTTAAAAGCATTCTTATGAATTTTAACTTAAAACTAGCTATAAATCAACCAACTAGAATTGTAAGTCAGACATGTATAGATAATTTTGCGCATAATTTCAACAAACAGTGTAAAACAGAAATTTTGGAATTTGCACTTTCTGATCACACAGCCCAATTACTTAAACGTCCTGTTACTAAATTATGTATTATTGATAAGTACTATACTGTTAGACGTAACTACAACAGGGATAACATCTTAAAATTTAAACATTGTATAAAGGCTCTGAGCTTCTCAGAAATGTATAAAACTTGCAATCCAAACACAGCGTTTAACGTATTTATAAAGGAATTTGGATTATTTTATGATCTGTGTTTTCCTAAATGTCGTTTCGCTGTTAATGTAGTTAAAAAACAAAAGTGGTTATCGAGGGGAATTAAAAAGTGTAGTAAGATGAAAAGACAACTCCTGTGGCAGCAAAGACTAGAACCAAACCTTTGCAATAAAATACAATATAAAAATTACTCTAAACTGTTCAAGAAAATAATTACATTGACACAGCGTTCCCAAAATAACTATAAAATAAAGACTTCGGAAAATAGATGTAAAGCCACTTGGCAAATAATAAATAAATCTAAATGTAACATTCCTAAAAATTATATAAGTAATATTAAAATAAATAATACGACTGTAACGAATCCAAGTCAAGTAGTTAATGAATTCAATAATCACTTTATTGATAAAATACAACCAATTGTCACTATAGATAATAATAATAAATTACTTTTTCAAAGCAAAATAAACTCCATGTTCATGGCACCTTGCATACCTCAGGACATTCATAAAATCATACAAACCTTGAGGAATACGGGCAGTGTAGGATATGATGGTATATCTACTAGAGTACTAAAAGCCGTTGCAGTCGAAATTTGCAAGCATTTGTGTTTTATTATAAACCTTTGCATTTCTGAAGGAACGTTTCCGGATGCCTTGAAAATGGCTATCGTGAAGCCCGTAGATAAAAAAGGTGATAGAGAACTTATAGAAAATTATAGACCTATTTCGCTTATCCCAATCATTTCCAAAATTTTTGAAAAATATATTTCTTCCGAATTGCATAGATATGTAGAGAAACATGGTATATTGTGTGATGAACAAAAAGGATTTCGGAAAAATAAATCCATAAATTTGGCAATTTACGACTTTCTTTATACAGTTATGGTAAAGGTAGACAACAGAACGCCTGTGTGTGCCATTTTCTGTGACATGACGCAGGCGTTTGACTATGTTCACCACGAAATATTGATAAAGAAGTTAGATGCATATGGAATCAGGGGTAATGTGCTGAGTTTATTTAAATCATATCTGAATAACAGAAAACAAAGGACAGAAACTTCGAGAGTGAATATAGTTACCAAACGAGAAGAAATCTTCCTTTCAGAGGAACGTAAAATTACTTATGGTGTACCACAAGGGAGTGTAGTGGGACCCCCACTCTTTACTTTATATATAAACGATTTGCCTAGGAGTATACCACATCCCATGACACTTTTCGCAGATGATAGTACGGTAACAATTTCTTGTGACAATAATGACATAATGCAATACTACTTTGACATTAATAATTCATTAAAAAATATAATACAATGGCTAGAACTGAATAATTTAAAGATAAATTTAGACAAAACTAAGATTATGCACTTCAAACAACGTCCGAATTCAGCAGAAAGTTTTAATTTGACGTATAATTGCAAAACTGTTGAAAATGTTAACACAACAAAGTTTCTCGGACTAACAATTGATACCAGACTTAACTGGAAAGAACATATTGAGAATTTGTGTAAGAAAACCTGTAAATCTGCCTATGCATTATTTTCTCTGTCTTCGATTGTGAATACAGATGCCTTGATAACAGCGTATCACGGTTTAGTGGCATCACAACTAAGATACGGAATTATCTTCTGGGGAAACTCTACAGATAATGGATTAGCATTTAAGAGCCAAAAAAGATGTATTAGGTCTATGTTTAAGCTAAAAACGTCAGACAGCTGCAAACCGTATTTCCAACAGCACAAACTACTTACACTACCGTGTTTGTACATTTTAGAGGTTATAATGTTTGTTCGAGCAAATCCTTTGCTGTTTCCTCTTCTGGAAGATACAATTTCGCGTAACAGACGAGATAATGGTAGGGTTTGCTCACACAAAGCCAAAACTGCACTTATGCGCAAAAGTATTGTATGTATGGGTCCAACTATCTATAACAAGTTGCCAAAACAGTGGAAACAACTAAATGAGACTGCTCTAAGAAATCAATTAAAGAAAGGCAAACGGCAGCCTTGTATGGGAACTTCGTACCGCATACTTTTTTCGTTGTTTTGTGGTGGAATTTATACCACTTATTAAGGCAACATAGCTATTTATTTTTATGTAAATGTACTATCTTTAACTAGTAGGATTCATGAATAATATCAATAAAAAGATTTTATTAATTAAACGTAGCAAAATCGTAAACTAAACGCTCTTATGTGTTTAGAAGTTGTCATATGTAAAATAACACAAATATCGAAATGATAATAAATTATTTAAACATAGAAATAATATTAAATATAATTAAACACTAATATATTATACCTAAGAATGTATAATTGTTGCAAACTATCATAATAGTTAACGATTTATTGATAGGAATGATTTTTGTAGTCATACTTTTTTGTTCATATGGCAATTATATATTGACGTCTAAAGAAAATCTATCTTGACTTGCACAGAGTATATGTGTTCTGTGGTCTTGCATTGCTATTTGCTGTTGTTTAGAATTGTGGTTTTTGTCTACATCAGAGCAATTTAGCGGATTATCTTGCTGTTATTACGTTGAGTTGAGCATTTATTCCTCCGTATTCTTTCTCTTGATACTAGTTTCGCGAAAAGACGCTTTATTGACTGTGCTGTGTGTGTACGTGCTTTGTTTAAAATGACGAGTTTGCAATGTGTTAATTGCAACGTTCGCTTCTCCCGAATAAGAAGGCACGCGATGAGAGCGAAGATCTCGTCAACACTATTCGACTGTGGACGTATCCCAGAGAGGTTAGTAGTTTAAGAAAGACATTGTGCATACTGATAAGTTTTACATCTTGGAAAGTAGTCCTTATCATTTAAAAACCACACCGTGCCACACTTAAATACGTCTACTAAAACTAATCTCATTAGTTTTAGCAGATATACATATTTTACTAACAAACACGATTATGTGTATCTATGATAGCATGTATAACATACAAATTGTATTTACATGTATCTTACTTGGTTTAATATCTATATTAATCTGATATTATGACATTATTATTATATTGAACGGTACTCCAAATCACATCTTTATTTCCAGATAACACCTGCTGACCATATTTGCCATGAATGCTGGCAGATAGCTTCTCATTCAGATTCGTCTGATATGTCGAGGAGACGGGTTGGACATACAAGTGTTTGTATTGTATGCGGACGGTCCATACTACGTATTAGCCGACGTAGGATTTTGATTCCAGGGGCAAATGAAGAAGGACAAAGAGTGGCTAATATAGTTGCTACTTGGATACAACCACGAGAGGTATATAAATAATCATGTACCTACTATAACTATAATTAATTTTCCTTATTTAATTTAAAATAGAAAATAAATTGATATAAATCATTACCATGCTTGTGCATGTTTGAATTCAAGCTTTTCTTTATTTATATTTTTTATTTTAGCTTCGTTCTGGAGATGAAGCTTGTGTGCCATGTTGGCTAAGAGCAAAAAGAACCAGGATTGCTCCACCAGTTGAAGACGTTCAACCTCCTTCACCTGATAATGTGGTTGGTGATCAGTCTGTTTTGATGTGCGCTGTATGTGGTCAGAATCTATCCACCACAACATCAGAGGAAGAGTGGAACCCCAACAATATTTCCCGTTTGTTGGAGCATCAGCAGGTACATATAATATTAAATAACATATTTATAGCAGCTTAAAATATTTGCCACGCAAAGTGTATATTTTGCTAACTCAGTGACACTCATGCGGTTGGCTCTACAAGAACAAAAGGATTTTGGTCCTTCCATTGTCATGAGCCCTTCTCCTCAAAATTCAATTTTACTTATTTACTAGCGTTATAGTAAAAATAAAAAAATTGGCCAAGTGCGAGTCAGACTCGCCCATGAAGGGTTCTGTAGTAACTATGCAAAATAACTTTGTTTTCATAGTGTTTGTATGAAAAACAATTATATTTGCGATTTTCGAAAATGTGCTATATCTCAAAAAACTGCTAACCAGATCTCGTTCAAACTAATTTTTGATGAAAGTTTTTATTAATATCTACAATATATATAGATACCACACACATATAGGTATGATGATAAAACAATATTTTTAGTTTCAGTTCCATGTATAGGGATCCCTCCATAATTTTTGTCTTAAAATCGGAAGAATGATTCACAGAATGTGTCTACCTACTAAGGTTCACATCTGTAGTGCTAATAGTTTGGAAATAAAATGGCCGTGACATACGGACGAACAGACAGACAGACATGACGAAACTATAAGGGTATTTGCTATTCGTCTACGGAACCCTAAAAAAGACTGTAGAATTTCACTCTAAAAAGAGTAATTTTAACTTCTACTGAACAAGGAACAAACGTGGGGGCCAGCATAATACAATGAGCAATAAACTTATTCACTCATAATAACACAAAATTGCTATTTGGTAAAGGTTTTTAAGGAAAACAATTATTGTCAAATTCAATCGGGAATTTCCTTTTTGTTTGTGTCTATTTTATTTGCTTGAACATGTTGGGCTCAACTTGTGTCTATCGAACTTTGTTTCATTTGTATTTCAACAATGCTACTTTGATATTTATAGCTATCTCATAAAACGAATTATTTACAGATGTCATCCATGAATGAAGTTTGTGGAGTTTGTTGGGCGCAAGTTCTAGATTTGAGCTTACGTGTTCAAGTCAACAGACAAGAAAGAGCCCAGCATATTGTGTTGCCACATATAAGAAGAGCGGCTGATACACCAAGGCATTGCATTTTCCAAGAATGCATGGAACCCGAGCGAAATATTGTGCCCGAAGAAACCAGGCAAGAAGTTTTAATTAGGTATCAATATTATTGTTATAATATAGTTATTGCTGTAATTGCATTGTAGGTTTAAGAACAGTGGGATGCTGCTCACATGTGATGAGCATTATTTGGTATTTAAGTTATGCTTGCCATGAGGGTATGACCCGACCAGCCCCCTTCTTAGATGAAGTAATACTAAGAATAGATTAATTATTATACTCATTTCTTTTATTTTATTATAATGATTATATCATATACATTTTGACATGAAAATATTATTTACTTTTCCAAGTATTAGAATATATTTTTTTTTACTTTATCATTTTTCATTTTGTTTGTATAAGATGACAATATTATTTTCTTTTTCAAGTAATATATTTTTTGTAAAAGCATAAGCTATATTGTGAATGTGAGAGCTTATTATAGTGTGACAGAATTCTTAGAAGATAAAATTATGTAACTGTTAATTAAATTAATTATTATGAATTTGATTGTTGTAAATTTAATTATTGTTTACTAATTACTATTGAAAAGTTGACTAAGTAGGTATTTATTTTGATTTTAGCTTGGCTGATTATTTTTTATTTATTTGATTATTATGTTTTTATCGATTATTTTGAAATTGATTATTATTATTGACTGTTTTGTGTTATATAATTTGTTAGTGGATATTATACTGTGACTTTTGAATGTAATGATTTTGATGACTGTAATTTAAATTTGTATGCTACTGTCTGTGGCAGGACACAGAGATACATTTATAAAAATATTAAGACCTTAAGACCTGTGTACACAAATAAATACATTGATTGATTGATTGATTGATTGATTGAAGGGCACTTTACAATCTAAGAGAAGAGAGTAAGCTAAATATTTGATTATTACTTTGAGAGAGTATTTCTAGGCAAATGAGAAACAGGTGCCCTGTTTCTCATTTGCCATTCAAAATTTGTATCTGGTAATAACAAGTTTATTTTAAAAATCCTGTATTTAAATAAACTAAATATTCCTAGAGTTATTTTTTATTTAATTTGTTTTAGTCTGTACTCCTCATTTACTTTCAAAGCAAAGCACATATACTCACTATATAATACTATACTAACAATCAGGGTTTTCAGGGTAATACACACCACCAGCTGTTATTGCCACTGAGGCGAGATGTTTTCTTCTTTGATAACGAAACTTGATGACATGAACGATGCATAATAATATTGACGTCAATTTGATTAATGTCAGAAAACATAAACGGTTTGACAGTTGCTCTGACATGACGGTCAGTGGTGCCACTTGGTGCATATATTTTAGAACAGCCTATTTATAAACCACTGATTAATATCTGGCATCAATATCAGTTTGCCTATTAAGGAAAGAAAAAGTGACATACTACCGGCTATAACGATTGTCAAACAATGTGTAACGTAAGAGCCTCTGTTACCTTTATTTATTTATTAAAACTTTATGCAACACAAAATGTACAAAGGCGGACTTAATGCCATAGGCATTCTCTACCAGACAACCGTGGGTGATGAAGAGATAACATGGCATGTGCATAAAAAAATAAACTAAGTAGACAATCTATGTAAAGTAAGTCTTATTACAACTATATATACATAAATAACTAAAATAAACTTACATACATATTTATCATGATACATACCATAATATATATTAATAAAAATCCATAGAAAGGGGGTTATGACAACTCTGCTTCCACTATTTGTTTTGAAAATAATCCCGCAACTTTCTCTTAAACGCATATTGACTGGTGGCCGTCCTGATATCAAGAGGTAGTGCATTCCACAGAAGAATAGACTGTATATAAAAGGAAGAATGAATAAAATCAGAAGTATGAGAAGGATAGAGTAAGAGAAGATTATTGGAAGAGCGCAGACTTTTAGCGTGTCAAGAACATAGAAATTGAAAATGAGAAATAAGGTAAGAGGGAGGGTTAGGAGAGAAAAGCGTAGTCAAGGCGCGCAAACTTTTTCTCTGGCGAATGGGCATCCATTTGAGCTCGGTTCTGTACCTCGATACGTGGTCTATCTGGTATCTTTTTAAATTGAATATGAACCGGATACAGCTATTAAGCCTATCGAGCTTTTCCAGCAAGACCGCATTCAAGTCAAAGAAGCATACGTCACCATAGTCGATTATAGGGAAAACTAAAGTCTGCACAAGCATTGTCTTGGTTTTCGCCGGCAGGTCGTCAAGATTGGTGACAATGTTAGTACGCCTAGGGTAATCAACTGTGGTGTGCCTCAGGGCTCAATCTGTGGACCCCTTCTATTCCTAATCTACATTAATAACATTGACAAGATAGGCCTGAAGGGGCATATTTCTTTGTATGCTGATGATACTTGCCTTTTTTATTTTGGCCACTCCATTGACTCAATAATACAAGATGCACAAGAGGATCTCGTCATATTGGAAAGATGGTTTCTAAATAATTTACTAACTATCAATGCATCGAAAACAAACTATATAATATTCGCCGCTAAAAATAAAAAAATCTCAAATCACAAACCTCTTAGTATTAATGGAGTCAATTTAAATAAAGTTAACAAAGAGAAATATCTTGGACTTATTTTAGATAATCAACTTACTTGGAAACCACACATAGAGAAAATCTATTCTAAAGTATCAAGCCTAATAGGGGTTTTACGTCGAATCGTCAGATGTTTACCTCTTAAAGTCCGCCACACTATATATAATTCATTGGTTAAACCTCATATCGATTATCTAATAGAAGTGTGGGGTTCAGCAGCTAAAACTAATTTAGAAAAGCTACAGAGAGCGCAAAACAAAATTATAAAAGTCCTTTTTCATTACCACTATCTGACCCCCACTCACCAAATCTACAAAGAAACCAAACTATTCAACATTTCTAATATATATTTATATAACACATGTATTTTAGTTCGCAAAATTATTTCTAAAGACATACACACACAAATTACATTCACAAAAAACGTACAGGTACAAAAACGTATTCTGAGACGTGCACATGACTTACACATTCCTAGTACTAGAACTAACTACGGAAAGAAAACAATAATCCATGAGGGAGCAAAACTTTATAACTCTCTACCAAAAGATATAAAAAATACACAGTCTTTATTTCTATTTAAAAAATTATTAAAATGCTACATCTTAAAAGGTAATACCAAAAATAATTAATTAATGAACAAAATTAATTTTGCACCCAGTGTAAACCAGTCCTTATTTCGCTAACATAATGTGTCATCGCACGGCGGCCGCGACAGGGCGACGCGCGGCGGCGGTAGGCAATACAATTAACTTGTGAAACTTTTAAAAGTACCTTCATATTTTGTATATTATATAAATCACTCACAATAAGTTCGTACTACTCCTGGACAACGTAAATGTTTTACAAATTAAGTAATCTTAAGTATTTATTTCTGTATAAGTGATTTGTAATCTTTAGAAATAAATGAATTCTAACCGTAAAAGTTTCTCAGACGGTACAGGCATCGCAAAGTCCCGTTGACTCTTTGACTGACACTCCAAACCTGACTTTGCCAGCCAAGCACAGAGTCAAGATGGAAACCGAGATCTTTAACGATGGAGCTAATGGGGATGACGGTGCCATTGAAAATGATTGGAGGAAACGAACTAGTTGCCACTCTACCGATCATACGTGAGCTTCTAATCACAATGGCCCGACACTTTGAGGGGTTCGCAGACACCCCGAATCTATCAGACCAGTTTTTGATAGCATCTAAATCTCGGTTTACATCTCCTATAGCGTCTGACAAACTTTCCACCCGCGTAGATGCATACAACTGCAAATTATCAGCGTAAAGATGATACGAACACCGAAGACAGTTATAAAGTTTATGAAAATGGAGAATAACAACGGAGAAAGAATACCACCTTGTGGGACACCAGCATCCAGGTCACGCCAACTCGAAGAATTCTCATCAACACGAACCGACTGCTGACGTCCTCGAAGATAAGAAGAGAAGCATTCCAGACACTCAGATGATACCATAAGATGTGATAGGACAGATAGGAGAATATCATGACTGACGGAATTAAAAGCATTGGAGAAATCAATAACCACCAAAACAGTAACCTTTGTGTTCTCCATCGCCTCTCTAATGTCCCCAGTTACTTTAAGAAGAGCGGAAGCCGTACTGTGTCCTGGCCTGAATCCAGACTGGAATGGACTAACAAGATTGTTCCAGTGAACAAATCCAGAAAACTGTCTATGGATGCAGGCCTCAAGTACTTTGGACAGGAAAGGAAGAATGGAAATTGGGCGAAAATGGTTAGGTAAGGAGGGATTAGGTATTTTCGGAAGTGGATGAACGTAAGCCATTCGCCACAGGGTAGGAAATTGCCCGGAATCAAGGGAGAAGTTGATAATGTGGGTAATCGGCAGAAGGAGAGAGTCAAGGATCAAGGTGATCATATAACGACTGATGTCATCATAGCCCACCACAGCCTTGGATTTAATAGAAAGGATAATCTTTTTGATATCATCTAAGGTTACCGGAGAAAAACGGAATGGTTCAATGATTGGACCTGGTAGACCAGCAATGTAATCAACCGTCTGTGACAAATTTTGGGAATCAAAATGAGAGCTAGTTGTGAAGTGACGGTTGATATCATCGAGGACAATAGTCTTAGGGAAATCCACATGACGTGTTCTACCGACACCAAGAGTTCCGAGGAATTTCCAAATATCAGCAGGAGAAGAAGATATGTTTCGAGAATGTGGCGGCGTTTTGCGTTGCGTATCATCTGATTACACCGATTTCTTGCGACTTTGAAAAGATCCCTCTTTTCAATAGAGCGATCCTTTTTATATTTACGAAAGGCACGGTCCCTGCGCCTCATTGCCTGCACCCTCTGCACCGCCTGCAACCTCTGTCGTCATCCAAGGAGCAGGTGAGCGCCTAAAAGCTACCGCTACCTTTCGGTAGCGCATATCAATAGTATCATTTATTTATAGGTGCACATATAGCCAAAGTGGTTTTATACAAGGTGTAACAGATTAAGCGCAATACCTCAGACACCCCAATTAGAATATTAAATTATAAGTCTAAAACAACATCCATAACTTAAATAAATTGAAACCAAACCTAGACATTTTTTATAAAATTGTTATCCTTACTAAACGCAAAACGTATGTGCGTCATACAATATCCTTACGCAGATCCATTCACTCATGCAATATTAGTGGCCGTCACGCACACGAGAGCATTTCTTTGAATTAAGGATGTTTCCATTTTAAGTTAAATGAAAGATTTTTCCGACAAAATTTAACACCTATTTTTATGACGGAAATCGATTCAGAAGCCGATTCTGAACTAACTACTTTCAGGAATTGCGTTTATTCTGTTACACGTTGTATAATTATATGAAGTATCAGTTTGTCTAACGAGCCTCACATAGTAGTCTCACGCTAAGCAATTAATTACAACTAACGCCACGGACCACGGTGGTCCAACCGGTGCCCTTTTCACAGAATTAACAAGTTAATCCGATCGTAAAGCTATCGATACTTTGACAACACTATTATGCACTACATTAGTCATGTTTAGTAGTGGCTTTAGGAAATCACTCGAGATATTTATTTGGTTGTAACGGGGCGGCACTAGGCTACGATGAAATTATACTATTTTTATTGATGTCTGTATAAGGAAATGTGGGCATGGAAAATACTTTGAAAGCATGATTTCTTTGACAATCTAGCATGGCTGACTTATAGCGAAAAATACCTATGTTGCGGTTTATGAATTGATTTGTGGGTTTTGTGAACTTTTATAAAAAGAACGAAAAAGCATTTTTCGGGTCAAGAATAACTCATGCCATAGAAAAAAAAAAACAAAATGAGAAACTTATCTATTCGTTACGTTCATCATGCTTACTTACTGCTTTATTGTGTAGGTAATACAAAATTGAATGTAATCGGCCTCGTAATGCTTTCATTTTGAAATTGCAACTATGTCCATAGCTGGTTTTATGTTGCCGAGCAGAAGAAACCTAAAGTACATATGAAGCATTGGATCTGTAATTCTATTTGATTGATGCTATAAAACGTTTGGGCGCTTGTAAAACGCCATTGAGAAAGGTTGATAATGGTTCTTGGGGGCTATTTAGTATCGGCACTGTTGCACAATAATTGCTTTAGTTTTATTTCTGTGTTTCTAGAAACAAGTTTCCACAAGTTGACTTTTCTACTCAGCGTCGGCAGATCTAGTGATGTACGAATAAAGCTATGAGCCCCTTGCACAGATCCTTTGTGGGACATATGGGAGTGCCAAACTTCTACTGACTAAAAACCAAACCCGTTCCTTTTATTTATTGATAATAAGCTCACGTTTGACCACCATCTCACCTGATATTAAGTGATTATGTGGTCTAAAATGCAGCACGCTGACCTAGAAGTAACCTATTTACTCTTGACAACATCACTGCGTGTGACTCTTGAAACAGACTCCAGCAGGGAATTCCACTCCTTAGCCGTACGCACAATGAAATTATTCTCGTCTTGTAGTTTGATGATGGTCGGTTCTTTTAATTAAATAATTTTACTGCCTGGATATCCTTAAATTAAGCCAGGTGACGCGCTTTCGGGTGTATTTCAGCTGGCAGAAGTATTCTAAAAAGCCACTAATCTCTTGTCCTGCGCAAAGATAGCCTTTGGTCTCGCATAGACAACACGTGTTGACACAGTGGTTGGACGATTGGATGCTGCTCGATTCCCGCACCGCAACAATTGTGTGTGTGGACTACAAGTCTACAAAATAGTTGTTCCGGATCTGAATGATCTGAATGTTTATAAAAATGCACTCACGATACAAGGGAAATGGCTAGTATGGGACATTTTAATCGACGTAGTAACGTTTTTTAAAGAGAACTTGCAATGTAGGTAGAATTCACATTACTAGCAATCTAGTTAACCCCTAACTAAGCTAAATATGCTTGTGTCTGAAGTCGGTTAAATTGTGTAATGGGTGGGGTTTGAACTTGCGACCTCTCGATCACAAATCTGAGTCCTTAGTCATTAGGCTATTGACGCTTCTCAAAATAAAGAGCTGAAGACGATTTCAAAACTGTAGCCAAATAAAATGTAGGGAATTATAATAAAACGAAATACCAATAAACTACCAAAAAGTTCCTAATAACAAGTTCCAAGCAGCCTGTTGCATATCATGCATCAAATCTGTGATACATTCATTTACTGTTAGTTAATTTAATTCTTTTTTGTTAATTTTATATAACTTTACAATGCTTGATTTTATGTTAATTCGAATGTTGTTGACGTACACACAGACTTAATTGGTATCTACCTATATAAGAATCCTAATTTCGACGTTTACAATTATATATGTACCTATATGAATGTGATTGAGTCGAATATTATTTATTTATATTATATGTATAAAATGGTGAATGGGAGTCGGGCCCTTGGCTACAAGCATTACCTTCTCTTAATATAGGTACTATGTTAAGTGATAATACCTTCCGGATCGCTACATGTCTACGTCTGGGTGCTCCCAGCGGTGCTCCACATCGCTGTCAATGCGGTGCGGCAGTCGACCGCCTCGGACATCATGGCCTTTCCTGCAGCAGAAGCTCTGGTCGGATAGCACGGCATGCCAGCATAAATGACATTATCCGTCGGGCTCTTGTCACCGCTGGAGTACCATCTGTTTTAGAACCCAATAGCTTGGCACGAGACGATGGGAAGAGACCAGACGGGCTGACTATAATGCCTTGGAAGTTGGGTAGGCCTTTGGTGTGAGATGCTACTAATTGTGTTGACACCCTTGCGCCATCCCATCTTCTCAGTACGGCGCGGGCTGTGCGGCTGTGTAATTGGGTGCTATATGTTTGAGCCGTTTGGGGTTGAAACGTTAGGACCATGGGGTCCGAGTTTGCATTGACTCTTTCGTGACATCGGCAAACGATTAGTCGACTCCACAAGTGACCAGAGGGCTGGCCTTTTCTTTGGACAGAGAATCAGCATTGCCATTCAACAACGTGGCAATGCGGCCAGTGTTCTGGGTACATTTCCCATTGATAGCGATGTTGACGAATTTTTAATGCCCTATAATTTCTTTTTATTCTCGCCTGTATATACTTTACTATATGTATTTACTATATGTAAATACAACTAAAATAAATAATATTCGACTTGAAATGTCTTTTTCCTAACCCGATTCCTAAATTCTTAAGCCAAGCCTGAAAGTTTTGTGAAATCTGAATGTTTTCAAGTTATAAATTGAGCTATGCTACGACAGATTATCGTTAAAATCTATCTTCATCCAAAATCGAAGTCGTTTCCGAATAAACAAACCGTAATCGATCGAATGACACGGTTCACATGAACTTACCAATACCTACCCATCACGAAACGATCAACATCCATCCTCTTGTGTGGTCTCAAATTAAACTTCGAATTAGCGCTCGCCATATCACTTTCATTCTATTGTGCTGAAACTCGAAGTGCTTTGTTCTCATTTCAAATGCAACCCGATGCAAGATGGCGGCCGTCGAAACGTCATACGAAGAACATGGCCGACTGAACGGTTATTGTTTGAACGTGGAACATTATAATGCGTGTAGAGGGGTATGGCTGGTGAGTGGTGAATGATTGCAGTTATTGGTTGGATATGCCTATGTTGATTTAGTATTTTCGATATTTTGATTAGACTTCTCGATACTATTTTTCTCTGAATCTTGTTTAAGACTTCAATACGCATAACTGTTATAGGGTCACCTACATAATTTTAGTTGGACTATTTATGGAGCTCCTTCCTCGGAGCAAAGCTTTATCAAAATGAGAAAAAAAATCTGCCGCCATAAGGTAAAAGGACGCTTCTACATGAAGTACGAAACGGAGAAAAAAAATAAAACGTGTTTTAAAAACTTAAAAATTCGCTGTGCGAAAGGAAATAAACCTTATTATAATTTTGATATGCAAAAGTGTGTATTATTGTTTGAACTTTCAGAAATTATATGAGAATTTTAATAAATTTAATTTTAAGTATTAATTAAATAACTTTTTCCTTTTCTTTTTAGCAAAAAAAATGTAAGAAAGTAAGTTTTACTGTAATGAAAAGACGCTTCTGGCTAGAAACGTTCTTTCTACTTAGTATTTTTTTAAACGCCTTTTTTACTTAGTGATGATGTGTTACCAGGTACTAACTAAATAAAAAAGACGCTAATATCCAGTTGCTGATTTTCAACATAGTAATACAAATACTCATTTAACTTAAAAAATACCTGCACCTTGTGGGATCCCTAACAAAACATCTTATGTTATAAACTGAAGTACGTTTTAACACGATAATTATCTTGTGTTAAATAAAACACAAAGTATGAGAAAGTGACTTATATTTTTTATAAAAAATAGCAATTACACTCCTTTCCCAACATTAAGTTTTAAACTCTTAAAAATAATTATCAAGTATAAAACTACCTTTTGTAATAAACATTAATAATAATTATCACAGCTTTGTAAGGAATCTCTAAAAATGCATAAATTTTCGACATAAACTTGAGTGAGATCAAACTAACACTACGACTTATAATATTTCATGAAAAAACAAAAACGCTTAAAACAATCCAAAAACAAAAATAATCAATATTATCTAAGTATAAGTTAATAAGTTTGAACATTAACACAGTAATCAGAGCTTTGTATGTATATTTATATTATAAAGAGAAAAGAAAAGAAAAGAAAAAAAATGATTGTTTGCATTGAATTGGCTCTGAAACTACTGAACCGATTTGAAAAATTCGTTTTCCATTACAATTTTTCATTATCCCTGATGAACATACGCGATAGAATATTTTCAAAAATGTTAGGCATCCGTATGAAATAATATATTATAAAGAGGTAAAATATGTTTGTATGTTTGTATGAGAAGAGCAAGACATTTAAATCAAATCTAAGATGGTGCCAGAATAACCAAAATAAAATGAAAATGGACATTTTAGCCAAGCGTCACAAATCAAAAGATTTAAAACAGATAAATTGAATCCAGGACCGGGCATCCCCGTGAGTGTAGCCGGGCAGCATGAGCCTGCTTCCGTAGCTAACTTGTTTGTAAAACATTTTAAAGTTGATTCTACTTATTTTGTAATGGAGTGAAATGTGAGATTCTCAGCAAAAAGTGTCGCCACTGTAATAAAAAGCAAGGTAAGGGACAAATCTCCAGGATATGACTACCTCTGCCAAGAGTGCTGGCGATGTTTTACTCACTCTCCTTAAGTCACTCTCATCTGCCTATTTATTTAAGTATTTGCATAAAAACATGGTATACAAAGATGTTACATGAGTTAGGGATGAGATCATACATGTTTTGCTTTAGATTAAAGCATGCAAAATGGTTAACACAACTTATGTTCAAAGTATTCCTTAATGCTATAAAAATTATTATCATTTAGCCATTTATACAAGTGAATTTTAAACAGTCTGCTATTTAGTAGTTTAAGTTTACATGGCAATTTATTGTATATACGCACAGCCATAGCTAAACAGCTTTTACTATATTTTGTTAATCGAGGGATTACATCTAAAACAAGTCTAAATTTGTCACGCCGATTCCTAGAGCTTACATCTGCTGCTGTTCTGAATAGATCTCTGTGTTTCCGTACAAACATACATGTTTCATATAGATATAGTGAGGGTAGTGGTAGCAGGCCAAGTTTTTTAAATATTGGACGACATGCCTACCAAATTAATGAAAACGATAGCTGTAACCGTTGTGAAAGATAAGACCGGGGAAGCATCAGATCAGTCTTGGCCAAGGTACTAGATAGTTTTCTTGATAGACATATGGCAACATGTATCGAATTGCATGATGCACAGTTTGGGTTAAGACCTTGTCTATCTACAGAAACTGCCATACTGTCACTTAAGCACACTGTCCAGTACTACACGTCTAGAAAAACGCCTGTTAACGCGTGTTTTCTAGACCTTTCTAAAGCGTTTGATCTGGTGTCGTATGACTTGCTGTGGCAGAAGCTTAAGAATGATACGTCTGTGGATAAGGAAGTCATATCAATACTTCGGTTCTGGTAAAACAATCAATGGTAATCAACAAATGGTAAAAATTGTGTCAGGTGGGCAGGATCGTTGTCGGATGAATATAGGCTGAATTGCGGAGTGAGACAAGGTAGCTTGTCATGAACCGATTGATCGTTGATCTCTGCAGCACTTATCAGGGTTGTCACGTGGATGGAACCAGCGTTAAAAATATTAGTTATGCTGATGATATGGGTGCTGCTGAGCCTTTCAATCAATGCGATGAGAAGTGTGCTTTCGATGTGTGAAAGGTACGTGGAGATCCATTTGCTTCGATACAACGCAAAAAAGAGTGAGTAAGTTACTAGTCTTGTAAGGCTGGCACAAGTTCTATCCGATTGTGCCTCAGTTAATACTTTGCGGTATTCCATCAAAGCAAGTCACTGCTTTCAAGTATCTGAGCCACTGGATTTCTAAAGACCTAAAAGACGGTCTGGACATTGAGCGTGAGCGTAGAGCGTTGTTTGTTCGTTAGGGATACGCTGTTTACAGTGTATTACCATTCTTTCTACATATGCAGTCTGTGAGTTATCTACACTCAGGAGGCATACAACACCCTGCGGGTACAGTATAATAATTCGTTCAAGGTGTTGATGGGGTTGCCGCGATTCTGCAGTGCTTCGGGCATGTTCACCAACGCGGGAACAGACGATTTTTATGCTATCATGCGTCAACGAAGCACTTCCATCATGCGCAGGGTACGTGTCAGCCCAGCATTCTAAATTCGATAGCAGACTGATGAGACAGCCCTTTTTTGGGACATTGGATACACCTACATGCCAATGTGGTGTAGTTGTTAAGTATTTTATTTTATGTTTCTGATAGATTTAAGTACTAACACTAGGTTCTAAGATTTGTTTGTATACTAACCCAAATGGATCTAAAGTCTGAAATAAAAGTTTATTTATTTATTAAAGCACTAAGGGCCGCGCGCATTTCTCTGACTGCCTGGACGCAACTGAAGGGCGGTATTCTAACCGCGAGCCCCACTTCACCCCGTATAACTAGCAATACTAAGCAGAAAGGGCACAATTGCCACTTGCGCCTGCTTATTTTTCGTAATACTAAGTTAAAAAGGCACATCTACGCAGAACAGTCTTTTCTTCTTATGACTATGCAGAAGTGTCTTTTAATTGTATGAAGAATTAAATATTTTGTAAATAAATAAGACGTTTCTACTGAAATGCGACTTTTCAACTTAGGGTACATCAGAAATGTCTTTTCTATTTAGTAATATTTAATTCATATGGCAGATACGTCTTATTTAACAGTGAGATTCATAGGGTTCTGTTTAATTTATGGGAAATATAAAAATACTGGTAGATGGCATTTTTTTTTCTGATTTAGAATATATACTTAGATAACTAAATTTCGAAAAAAATGTTAGATGCGTCTTTTTTCCTTATGGCGGCAGCAATAGACTGCAGGGAAAATATACGCTATGTAAACGCAAAACGGTAATCGCTCAACATAATCCTAATAAAATAATGCATAATATCAGGAGATTAGACAGATGACGGATGAAAATAGGCAGCGCATACTCGAATACCGGCTGAAAGAGTTATATGAAAGAAGAAGTCCAAATAAATTTGAAAAAGTGCCGATTAAAGGAAGAATGATGAACACAAAAACATAATGATTCTTTTCTCTCCACACGTAAAAGTCGTCGCTACAAAATAATAACCCGTTAATGAGTGTGGATCTGACTTAATAAATAAACAAACATCATTAAATCCTTCGCACTTCCATATTGTTTAGTCTATACTCCAACTTTTCATTAAAATGTAAACAATGCACTCTCGACGCTAAAATCAAGATCTGATTGTGTATATAATATTAATAGAAACTTGCATTGTTTTATTTGAGTCATGGAGTGACGATTACCAGCAGTGCGATTCTGTAAACTTCTCTTCGTTAAAACTTACATGAAATGAACGCGGAGTGAGTTGACAGGCGATGAAACCATATAGTAAAGACACTCCATATTATGAGTTTTTGATGATTACAGAATCGACCAGCTAGCCATTTTCAAAATTTCAAGTTTCGAATTTCGAAAGCTTGCGCTTTTCAGTGTCGATAAATTGCATGTTTACGTAAAATGCATGGTTTTGGTCTAAGTATTTCTCAAACCTCTTGATAAATTCTGTTTAAATCATTAGCCTTTTAAAATCGATATTTTTTGTATAAAGTGAATGTTGTATTAAAGATGTGTTTGGAAATGACTTGATTTGCTCAGAGAAAACCAAATATGTACGTGTAAGTAGGAAAGCAAACAAACTAGGAGAAAGTACAGATATAATTTTTTTTTATTTAATTGAATTTCCAATATAGGATAAATAACAATCATACAAATTGGTACACAACAGTATTCCGTTAAATAAAATAAAATTATTGATGTAATGTATTACTAGCTTCTGCCCGCGACTTCGTTCGCGTGGGAGGGATCTCCCGCGTAAATCCCGATCCCGTAAGAATTCTGGGATGAAAAGTATAGTCTGTGTTCCAGGATGACAAATATCAACTTTCAAAATTTCATTCAAATCCGTGTTTTTGCGTGAAAGCGTAACAAACATCTATCCATCCTCACAAACTTTCGCATTTGTAATATTAGTAGGATTTATTTATATTTATACATTATTTAAAATTGATGTTAAGTTTAAAGTAAAAAGCAATAAAGGTAAATAGGTCCTTTGTTATTTATTATATATATATACATATATATATATATATATATATATTATAAATACCACAATTTATATCTCCCGATCTCAATATTAAAAAAAAAACATTACAGACTGCTAAACTACAATTATATATATATATATATAATTGTAGTTTCTTGGGAGAGCGGCCAAGTATAACATTATCAGCTTATAGCGTTCCTAATGCTTGGACACATACTTCAACTCTATGAGAGAGAACGGGTCGAAATTCACCATCCGTGCGGGTTGGTGGTATGTACTCTGATTTCATAAATCGTATTGAGAGCATAGTGAAAATAAAAATTGCACTAAGTAGATAGTGAAGTCGTTAGTCATGTCTCTAACTTGGCCACCACTGCTCTATCAAAAGTATAAATATTATTTTATATTTCCTTGCAATTCTGCAATTCTCCAAAATTTACAAGGCCGGAAAACGACGTCTCGTTACGTCACGTCATTTCTAAAAAGGTGCCAGTAATAAGGTCATACCAATCAACGCCAAGAAAAAATAGAAAAACTAAAAATTCCGCAAACGAATTCACAGCGACTTTTATTATGGCCGTAAATTACTATAGTTTTATAGAGATAAACATATTAATTGGTTGTAAAAACGTACAATATACACTCTAAAGTTTACCCGTGTGTTTTATAAAGACGGATGGGTCTGGTCTGAGGTAGTGATTGATAGCAAAACACTGCGATGATTGACCGCTGATACAAGCCAGTATTTTGATAAATAAATAGAGTGAGTTGGGCTGGGAAAGACAAGACTCGGGATTTTATCGATGTTTTGAACTTTTTAGGGGCCTGACTAATTTGTAATGTGTATTTTGAATGATTTAGTTATTTATGTATATATTATATACTTTATTGTACACCTTACAATATTTCATTGGATACAATTAATATTTAATATTTTATTCGATATTTGACCGCAATTTTAATAGTAATAGTGCCATGATTGAAATTTAATACTGAAATCTGTAGAAACTGTGATAAATAGAAAGTAATTAAAATTATGTAAATACATGGCTTTGCTTAGAAAGTACATTATGATAATTTTAGACCGAAAATAGCAAACCATAGAAATTAATTAAAAATCAATGCTTCTCATTTATATAATTTTACAATAAATAAATATAAACGTTATGAGTTGATTCTGCACAAGAATTAAGTAACTAGGTGTAATAAAATGTAGATAAATACTATGACTAGGTTTTGCATATTCTTATACATAAGTAAGATGTATTGAATGTTAGGTGCTTACAAATTGTAATATGAAATATGCAACCTGATATGAATGGCAGACGAAGGAAACTAAATTCTATATAAAGGCTTATGTTGAGTCTATTTGTATTTATTATCGTAAGTCACTATAATAATAAGTAACCGCAGATAAAATAAACTGCCCAACTATAGAAAGGTATAATATTATAAGCATTTGTGGTATTTTTTACTGACTATAGTGCTCAGATAATGCCGACGGTGTCTACTAATTCTTTTGTAACTGCAGCATCAAAGGCCACCTGATACCGTTTTCAATAATGTTATCTTCAATTAGGCCTATCTACTAAATTTAAATGTAATGATGACTTGTCATCATATATTTATTATCATCATTTCTACATACAGATCATATATTGCTGGACATAGGCCTCAACCAAGTCGCCGCATTGGTTCGTGCTTTTCACATCTAATGGACTTCTGCGTCCTTTACTATGACATCTGTCCAGTTCGTTGAACGTCTACCAACACAACGTCTTCAGCCACGTTACATTTTAAATTTTGAACTAAAGCGGAACCTACAAAAGTATCGACATCAGTCACCCAAAAACGTATCGAGCTTTCCCAGCTCTGCATAAAAATCAGTTCAGTGTAAACGACGTTCACCTGAACACAGTATGTTATTATTCGGCCATACTTACGCGCCAGGCTGCCGTAAAACCGTTCGTATTACTTACCATTTACCATCCGTAGTTCGGACGGATAGAGTCATATGTTTGTGATGAGATTCTATTTTGAATAAGATTAGTGAGTCAGGGGATGAGAAATGGCTGTATTGAGGAATTTTGACGCCTACTTTGTCTAGATGAAATTTTCAGTGTAGCAGCCAACAGTGAAAACTTAAATGAAAAATGTTTTAATTTTTAAAACAATAACAATTTTATTCGTTTTGTTACTTTTAAATTTGACTAACTGACTTAGTTACTACGCTATGAATTAATTGTTATTTTGGGTTAAGTAGCTTTGCTGGCTAACAGTTTAAGGTGATTACTGAATACTGAAATACAGTCATGTATATGATACTAATGTACTTTCTCTGTGAATTAGTCAAAAACCAACCTTTTTAAATTCATGTCTTGCTCCTCTTTGCGCCAGATCTACGATGGTATGATCGAGTCCTGAACTTACTTTTTTATTGGGGAGAAAATCACTCATTGGGCTCTGGGTGGAGTGAAAGGGAGTATCAGACTTTTACTGAATAAAACTCCACCCTGTTATTTCAGATGCCTTTACGTTGCAAGGCTGCGGCATTCCGTTAGAACATTCCCTCAACCCCAGAATGAAATGGTCCTATCGAGCTTCGTCAATAGTGCTGACTGCTTTTTGTGGCGCGCGTGGAACACAATGCACTGACGACCCTGGCCTGGTCCTTACCGGACGGTGAGTTACCCCTGCTCGTCATCAACATATTATGGTAACTTTTAATAGGTATGAGGTAGAAAACGTTACTAGGGTCGCGCGTAGGTACAAATACGTCATAGCCCATTAATAATATTACCAAATGAAACCATGTCAACAGTTGAAAGCTTTTCCTTTAAGCCATCACTTTCCCGACCCTTCTTATCAGACCTTATGCGCTAACTGTTCAAAGAAAACCTTTAAACCTAAATGGCATTGTGTTAAGAGCTAAGTTCCTGGAATTTAAACACCACCAACCATGCACTTCAACCCAATTGGTAGCGTCCGCATTGTGGGATAAAAATCTGGGATTCATTCGTGCTTGGAAGTCTTTTAATTTATTTAGTTACTTGGCAATTACAACAAGTTACAATCACATTGTAATGACAAATATACATCATAGGTTTTTTTTAATCTTTATTTTAAGGGGCTTTTGAACACACATCATAGGTTTTGATCTGATTATGATCCAGAGCGTAATCGCACAATGTGGCTAGCAACAATATAATCTATATTATTATAAATAAAAATGAATCCAGCCTCATCTTGTTCAAATTTATGGAATAAGTGTTAGATATTTGGTAATCAATTTGCAAAACTAAAAATCATGTACCAAATTGTATAATTCTTTTTTGTGTTCGCTATTGTCGTGACAAGGTTAGAATAAAAGAAAAAAAACCAGCCAAGTGCGAGTCGGACTCGCGCACGAAGGGTTCCGTACCATTATCTATAAAAAAAGACATAGAAATCACGTTTGTTGTGTAGGAGATAAAATATTACTTTTTCTGTTTTTTAATTCTGTTTTTAGTATTTGTTTTTATAACGGCAGCAGAAATACATAATCTGTGAAAATTTCAACTGTCTAGCTATCACGGTTCAGGAGATACAGCCCGGTGACAGACAGCGGAGCCTTAGTAATAGGGTCCCATTTTTACCCTTTGGGTACGGAACCCTAAAAATGGCGGTACTAAGTTCGCCAGGTCAGCTAGTAATTTACTAAGTGCGACGATCACGAAATAGGTTAATTTACAAATACATATGATTATAATTATTAGAAGGCAGCGTCTTTTCTCTCCGAAACATTCCGGCTAGCAGTGCTCTTAACTTATACTCCTAAATATGATGATAATAATTTCATGCATTCTACTCAACTTAGATCCCATGAAATTAGAAAAAAGGCTGCAGACAAGGACTATCGTCCTTGTTAATACACGAAACGGCGACACGGGTGGCCCAGCGGTTGAGCGGTTAGTAGCGTATGTTGCAGGTCGCGGGTTGGATTCCCACACCGGAACAAATTTATGGCTTACAGATATTGAGTCAAGTGAAATAACATGTTTTTAAACGCACCCACAACACAGGAGATGGTGCCAGTGCCTATGTGACAAGGTTTTATAAAAAATCTATGTAATTAATAGCATAACATGTATCTGTCACCTTATAGATTGAGTTGTGTGAAGGAAATGCCCTGAAAATGTTTTCATTAACTATTTGTTTAAAGCTTTTTTAAAGGAGTAACTTACGAATTTCTTGTCCGTTCGTCTCCATAACAATTTACCTTTGCGAATGGACGAGAGTCGTTTTATTTTAAATATCTAATTGAGCTATACATTCAATAGTGCCTATTAAAGGTCTAATTGAACTAAATGATTTGACTTTGAATAATTTTTGGTTAGTATAATTTGTTTCTTCTCTCACGCTACTCGAAACTACGTCTATTTACGATCCAGAAAGGTGTTAAGTTGGCTACGTTACCTTGTTGGACAAAGGCCCTTGCAGATAGGCGTCACGCGACTTTGCGACAAAAATGTAAAATAATAAATATATTTATTCTGCAAATTGGTTATTAATAACACTTGTACAAGGATTTCTTTTCGTAAATTTAAGCTACGTAAGGTCAGTGTTTCCTAGCTGACTTCCCTGAGAAGAAACACCGATACAACTCACAGGTCAACATCTTTTTTAAAGTCCATAAAATGCGTACTGATCAAATTATAATATAATTATATGGACCATATATCATTTTATGGACTTTTATGGAAACACCGCCCTCAGGTAGCTTAAATTTACGAAAAAAAAATCCTATGAAAATCATTTAGGTTTAGATCTGTGGTGCTCTTTTCAGGAAAAAACCACGGAGATTTCAGCAGAGATTGTTGCTATAGAAGAAAGCAAAAAAATGATTTCTAGAATATCTTAATAAAGCGTGGCTGCATGTCTACGTAAAATATCTGAAAATGATTAATGATCAGTGTAAATGTTAATTGGATGAATATAACTACTTTACCAACGATATTTTTTTAGCTGACCCAATTCTCCCAAAAGATACCAAAAATAGGGCACCCAATCCATATCAAGCCAATGATTTACCTTGTAACCTTCACTATGCTGACGAAAGTTTCTTACAAAAAACAAAAACACACATATTACTAAAAGCGGACAGAAGATTCGCTCGAAGTAAACAAAAGAATAAAGAGACAATCCCTATGAATAAAATAAAAATAGTACGAGATGATATCGAAGGAAACTGGCTGACTATGGAATATGTCGAGTTATTATTCGGCTAATAACTGGATCGTATTAACTTTGTACGTAGAGTTAGGAAAGGATAGACGTAACGATAGGGAATAAGAAGTATTGAAAATAAGTAAGAGAATGTAATATCTATATAATGATAGAACTATAGTGCAGTCCCCCTACACTGCAAAATGTGGAGGGATATTTTCGTGTGTAGAATGTATGTTGGTGGCTTCACCAAAAGTTGTCAATTCTTATAATTTAGAATAATATGAAATTTAAAACAGCATAAATCCACCTGCTCCATACTCATAATATGCTTATATTACTGAGATTATTATGTGTTTATTATCTCTCTTGACTAAAAATACCAACATAAAAGAGCTCGTATTGTTTAATTAAACTAATATTACTTATAAGGCAAAGATCTTGCCATTAAAATATTATTCTTGTCTTTATTTCTAATACATACATTTTAATTACATTTTTAAATATTCTTATTAATAAACATTAAAAAATATCAAAAATAGTAGCCCACCGGAATCGGGAACAGGGTCCAAGCTACCAGAGGTCAGGGCTCCAGAGAGAGAAACCTCCAAACGATACGCGCCGTGTCCAGGAGTACCGCTTTATGAAACAAACCGTTGGTCCAGCCGCCTAACGAGAGCCTCCTGAGGTGTTGGTCGAGGCTCTTAGCTATTAGGCCATGGGCTGAGACGACTATTGGTACAATGATTGCCGAGTTCATAAATAATATTTATTATTTATTTATTGCACATATAAAATTAAAACTAATACAGTTCCGCAAAAGTAGATTTAGCGGTTTGATTTTGGGCAATGAGTTGTCCTGCTCTACACTATTACTTACTCTTCCAATCAATGTCTTAAAGGCATTTAGAGATTATTCATTTGTATCTCCCAATATCGATTCTTTTATGTTATTGTTTTGCCGTCGTTCCGTCTACTACACAGATATCAGACGTAATTGCCAGTTACCGTATGACAAACTTATATTTGCTGTCATATCCACCCTTATCTTTAATATTTTCTGAACGATTCTTGTTTTATGGGCTGCTAACGATATTGGCAGATGTTTCAGTGACTTTTCTTCTAACAAGCTTAATGCTAGTTTGTAGCCATTAGATTTTGTTCACTTTTGTGGTACTTAATGTGTTTTGTGTCTTGTTGATCTTAAAATGAGATGCTTATTCTTTGCTTGTCCAGTTTCAACTATTATAAGTAACTTTTATTCATTTTTTTCATCTGATTATATGTACTTTTTATTCTTTAAGGCCTCCTTATTTATCCGAATGATCCGGGGATACCGCACGATCGCCGGCGAATCGGCCAACCTCCTTGCCGGATTGCTGCCCTGGGATCTGGAGGCGACTGCCCTCCAGCGCGTCTATGAATGGCGCGTGGAGGCGCAGCGCCGGGGCGTATCCCCGCTGCCTCGAGAAGTCGAGGCACGGCGGGAAGAGCTCCGGCGCGATCTCAGGGCAGTATGGAGGGAACGACTGTCGCAACCGACGGCCGGGCACGCCGCAATTGCGGCGGTAAGACCCCTCTTTGAGGAGTGGCTAGATCGGCGTCACGGCGTCCTGACCTACCGCATGACGCAGGTCCTCACCGGACACGGAAGTTTCGGGAGGTACCTGTGTCTGATGGGAAAGGAGGAAACGCCTGGGTGTCACCACTGCGAGGGTCGCCCTGAGGACACAGTCGAGCACACGGTGCAGGACTGCCCAGCTTGGGCAGAGCACCGACGTGTCCTCACGGCGACAATAGGCGGAGACCTCTCGCGCCCGGCCTTGGTCGAGGCCATGCTGCGGGGCGAGAGGGAGTGGGAAGCGGTCGCCTCCTTCTGCGAAGCAGTCATGCTTCCGAAGGAGGAGGCGGGCCGCGCGAGGGAGAGGATGGCGTCCTCCCTCCAGCCCAGCCGCAGTGGTAGACGCCCACGGCGTCGGACGTCGGCCGACGATCTCCGGCCACCGTAGGCGCGGGCATGCGGACAGCGAGTAAAGGGCAACTCGCTGTCCGACCATGGACCATGCCCGGGTCGACGGCGCGTCGTGTTCCACGCGCGCCTCAAAGAGCGTCAGCAACATGACGAGGCCCCCTCTGCAGAGGGCCGAAGCCTGCCGGGGTCGTGGGACTCATCCCGTTACCGTGGCCCCGGTACGTAAAGGGCTATTGAAGGAACACCGTGGATTTTAGTCAGTAAAAGTCTGACAGTCCCTCCCACCCTGCCCGGAGTGGGAGGACTTATTTGATAATTTTACCACGTTAAAAAAAAAAAAAAAAAAGGCCTCCTTATTTCAGTGGGCGCAAACCACGACTAGTGCGTTACTGGGTCTGAGGCCATTGCCCAGCAGTGGGAGATGAACATGAACAAAAAAAGAGGCCAGAATTTGGAAGTCAGAGGTGACACTTTTGCCTCGGCATGCAAATAAAGTCTCTTCCACTGAAAAGAGACTTTACACAGTTTGAAACCGTCCCTTTGGGCTATGAGGTAAAAAAAAAACAAGAAAGTTCCCGTGTGTTACCTAGGCACTATAATGTCTCCTTGCTATTTACTTGCTCCGTTGACTTTGGCCACTGATGCCAGTAGTCAATTCATCGCCAATCCAGGCAGGAACATACCGGAGGCGGTAGCCCTCACGCGCGTGCATAATTGGCGCGTGGAGGTGCTAAGCCGGGGTGAAACTCTGCTACTGCGGCAAGTCGCGGCTCAGTGGATAGAGCTCCGGCGCGATCTCACGGCAGCATGGAAAGAGCGGCTGTCGCAACGGAAGGCTGGGCACGCCGCAATCGCAGCCATAAGTCCCCTCTTTGAGGAGTGGCTGGAGAGACGCCACGGCGTCCTCACCTTCCGTCTGACGCAGGTACTGACTGGACATGGCTGTTTCTGGAGGTACCTGTTTCGGATACAACGGGAGGATACGCCCGGATGTCATCATTGTGAGGACCATCCGGAGTACACGGTGGAGCATACAGTGCAGGTGTGCCCTGCTTGGGCAGAGTACCGCTGTGTCCTCGTGGAGGCGATCAACGGCGGCGACCTTACGCGCCCGGCCTTGGTTCAGACCATGGTGCGGAACGAGAGGGAATGGGATGCGCTCGCCTCCTTCTGCGAAGCAGTCATGCTAGCGAAGGAGGAGGCCGAACGCGTGAGGGAGAGGCAGCTCTCTTCCTCTCGCCCCAGCCGCTCCGGTAAGGAATCAGGCCCGGGTCGGCGGCGCGTCGTGTTCCACGCGCGCCTCAAGGAGCTGTCAGCGTTAGTGACGGGGCCTCATAAGGCCACTGCCCGCCGGGGTTACGGAAATGTACTAACAAGATACCGCGGCACCGGCACTTACGGGCAACTGTAGGAACAGGGTGGGTTTTTAGTCAATAGAAGTCTGACACTCCCTTCCTCTTAACCCAGAGCGGGAGAAGTTATTCGATGATTTTCCCACCAGAAAAAAAGGCTGGAACATAAAAGTGATTCTTTCCGCAGCAAATAAAAGTATAATATACCATTGTATAAGATATAATGGAACAAAGACAATCTTTACTACATCCATGACATCGACGCAGAAGTATTTCTAGCACGCACTAATGAAATAATGGTGCAAAACAATTCTTGTAACTTTTAACGTAGATTGAAAACAATTGGCGACTATATTGCTCGTTAGACAAACCTTGGATCAGTTTTATAAATAAAAAGGGAAGTTGGAGTTAAGATCTTAGAGCATTATGTTCAGACGGCCTATAAAGTTAATGGGAGAATCTAGGCCGTCAGCGAAGATGTAGAGTCAGCAGATCTAGCGAATACTTTTTGATAATTTTTAAGATATCACATCTAGATGTTAGAGTAAGTTTTGGCAAGCAAAAGAGTAACTGTGGAGTTTTTTTTTGTGTTTATTTTAATATTGAGATTCTGACAAACTAGCGCAAGAGAAAAGCTGTATTATTTTGGGATCATACTAGATTTTGTAGCCAGCACAGTTTCATATACTAGCAAATAATAATAGGCTAGCTTATGAAATAAAAGCTATATCATATGATTAATGGAAAAAATCAATAAAAAAATTGTTCCCGTCCTGTTTCGGCATACATTACAGAATTTCGTTCATATATATATACTCAATAGGGTGTCCCTTATATGGACTAAATTTTTTTTTGATATTTTAATCGCATACCTTCTATTTTTTTTTTCGAAATGTTAAAACATATTCAAATATGAAATTTCATCTTTCTAGCATGATCGCAACCCGTGCTGACCGAGCTTCAAAGTCTATTGAAAATCTTGTCTTTTCCTCATATTTGGGTTGGCAATAAAACATGAAACAATTTAAGTGCATAAGAGTTCGAATAAAATAAATTTACTTTGTAAAATTAATCTTTATTAAAAAGAAAAGAATAAGAGTCAGCTAGGGTAACTTCTCTTAAGTGTAATTTTTTAAAGTCCGGATTGAAATATCGATGTTCCAACGCAACAAGAACTGATTTTATTCTTCTGTTAATTTGACAGCCCTTTCAGCGGTGTCATTCCGAACTTTCAAACGTTTTATTCAGCATCCTGACAAGCTGCATTATCATTCCAACAACATACATCTTCTTGAAGAAAACCGTCGTCAATCTGAAGTCGTGATCGAAATGTTTTCCTATACAAAATCATCACCAATCACTAATTATGTAAAAAAAAACATAAATAGGTAGCGAAGCTTACCGCAAAGATCTTGGGTCATTTCTTCCTTCGATGGAACATAGCCTTTCTGTGATTGCCAACTTAAAATTCTGTTTAACTTGGCAATCATTTTAATTTTAGCTTATCAACTTCAAAATCAGAAACTGATAATATGACAGTCTCTTCACACTAATACGGACCACAGATGATGGCTACACTTTCTTAAAGAAGCTTTAGAAATTGTTGCATTATTTTTTTCGTACTCTTTTACCTTATTCAAGAATCACAAATCTTGGTTAGGTACTTTAGTTGCAACTCGAGCCAAGGTTTAACATACATAAAGAAACATACACGTAAACGTGACAATAAATAAACAAACATCTTGAAAAGCCTTTTTGTCTTTCACAATCATTCGGAGTTGTGATTGCAAACATATTTTGAAGAATAGATCGCTCTCGCCATCCATTATGCCTGACTTTTTCTTGTTGCGACTCCCAGTTATTTGTAGTGGAAGTAGATGCTAACTCTCCTCTTTGCCCAACTAGCTATTCCTTCTTTCTCTGTAATTTTTTTGTCAACGCCGCCTAAGCATCCCGGTCAACCTGGCTCTCTTTGTTACTTTAAAAATGCTTCGTCTTCCTCTATTTTAATTCTTTCAAAGGCATCAGCATGTGCAATAATATCAAGTAAGTTATCAAGGTGGTTTTAAAATTATATTCACTATTCTTGAACGTGGCTGGAGTCTTTTTACTTTTTGTACATGATATAAAACAATAAGTTTCTTCACGCATTTTAGAAAATGTCTTTATGGGAATTCTTGCTTTTTCCCAAAATATACCGCACTATTTAATTACAAGATTGGCACTTTCACTGAAAGTCAACTTGAATTCGCAAATATTATAAAATAGGACAGCGAGAACTTGTCTATTTGACGGTAATTTTGCACCGGTTATTTGATGGCTAGGCAGTCCGACATGGAAAATATTTTTTTGTCACTCCTTAACCCTACCGACATTTATATGCAATATGGAATAGGTACTAAAAATCTTAAAAATCGTGTATGAAGTGACTAACAAAACACTCAGTTACAGGCCCAAGCGCGGTACCCGCGCGATTTGTATGGACAAGTTTCAATCGCAAATCGGCACTGGTTATTTATAAAACGGGCTAATATTTATTTCTAGACTATATTAGGTCGAAAGTTTAAGAAGGTATGCGTAAAAATATTTCGACATCGAAGTTTAATGGACACCCTAGTACTCAATCATTTTATTCCCTTTGCCTTGATCACGTTCATTCATGTAGTCAAAAAAAAACATTCAATGAATTAACATCCATTACGACAGACGAGTCTAGATTTGAAAAACAATTAAATACTCTAAAATATTTAATTTAATTGCGGTGTTTTTTAAATAGAAGTCTACTGAGCTATTATTACAAATTTTAAATTAGAATGCCTATATTATAGTGAGTAATTAAGCAATCATCTGTGTTAAATGTGTTTAAATTATAGAATCTCTTGTGAATTGTTATACAGAAAACGGTGAAATAAATCCTAGCAAAAACTTCTATAGATCGTGTTTTTCTGTTTTTATTTATCACAACTTGTCGCCGTCGCGTAGTTTACAATAAAAAAAAAACATTTGAATACAAAAAATAAATACAATAGTGTGTTGACAGGTCGACACCCTTCGCTTAGTCCGACGCTTCGAATCAGTTTATTTATTTCTCATCACACATCGTACTTCCAACTTAAATGATTGTCTTTAAATACTTAAAATTGTTACGAAAATCGAGTTACATTCCTTTCAGCGTGATCCACATACGTCGTCCAATTATCAACTTTAATACCATGAGACACAATTGAATTTTACACTGATAAACGTAAATCTAAATCTGAATTGACATCTTTGTGATCATGTTGCAAAAATCATCGAATTGTAACAACTGCACAATTGATCTTATTAGCAACAAATTAAAGTTTAAACTTCTTTAACAATGCACTAGTTGCAACTATATAACCATACTTTATTCTTTCCTATGAATAATGTATTCATTTTCCTTATTTTCTGCGGTGTTAAGTTCATTATCGGGTTCCTTATGAAATTCAGACCGCACAATGGTTGTTACAATATTATATACAGTTAAGTCAGGCTGTCGGTCCGTTTGATCTGCTGCAATTACAGTTTTACTGCCATCGTAAACACGGGAAACAAAATGGCTCCAGGTAAACCCTATTGTTATCGTTTTTTACCCTCCATGGGTTTTTTAGAATGGCTCTCTAAAATTAGTTATGGGTTCAACTTATGAAGGTATGTTACCGAAGACATCTGCTAATAGTTTTTATCTGCTAAAAGCTTTGGCTGATAAAGCGATGTGTGAAAATTATACGTTATATAAGATGATTTTAAGAAGTGGTTAATTTTTTTTAAAGAGACTATTAATATGGGTAGAATTCACACTAGTAGCAATCTTGTTAACTTCTTCAACTAAGCTAAACATGCGTGTGTCTGGAGAGGCACAGTTCACGCCAATAATTGAATGGGTGGATATACGTTATTCCTTACATTCGTGTTTTATCTTTTGTAAGAAGAAAATTAATCTAGCTATTTTTTTTTTGTTCACCTGAACCTACATTGACATACTACGTAACATATATATGTCTTGTAAACTATTATATATTAAATAACTATATATTAAATATTTTTATGAATTGGTGTCTTATTTCTAAATTATGTATAATATATTCAGTCATTACAAAAAAGAGTAAATTATAAAATAATGTAAATAACTTACTTACAAAACTAGACAAAAATAACTTAAATAAACCTTAGTTTATTTAAGTTATTTTTGTCTGGTTTTGTATGCCTACCTGTTAAGAAGATGGTTTTGCACTCAGTATTACTTTGAAATGTGTAATAAAGCGTTTTGCTTATCATTTACAATGTATTTAACCACCTTTAAAAGGAAGTAAGTACATGTAACTTCATTCTTAGATGAACTTTCAACAATATGTTTCCATAGCTTTTACTTTTGCACTAATAAGGGTTAAATAATAACCCAGCTTCGCAGATCTATGACTGGATTAAAATGCCAAGATAACCAAATTAGGTTTAATGTTTAATTAGAATCGCGTGAAATGCTAATTTATATTTATTATCTCTCGCTTGATAGATGATTATTGTTTATCTGAACAAGAACGTGAATGTTTTTCTAAGTGACAGTTAAGGACCTGCTATGCTGCCTTGCGAAAAGCCGCGACTTGAACAGTGCATCATAAAGATGTTTGTAGCAAATTAATTCAAGGATATCACGATGAACGGAAAGAGATTGTAATATTTATTTCATTTATTACTGAATTCATATCTCTATTATGTTGTTAGAAACTTAGTCAGAAGATTATCTAGGGCAATCAACGTGTTAAATATAAACTTCTAAAAGGCTTAACCAAAGTTATTGGCTTTAAATCTCGAAAGGTTCTCATAATTTACGTAATAAATACAATTTGTTTGGCATTTACGCGTTTAAATCCTATCTTTCGATCAGCAAATCAATTTGAAAAATGATAATAACTCAGGGTATTAAAATCATGAGTTGAGGATAAGCTCACAATTGATGGTCGCAGACATTTTTCTGCAATATACAATGTTACTACATGTTGTCGCAACTCTATGGAACTCGATGATTATTTTGCGTAAACGTACGTTGGCATTTCGCGAGACACAGACATTCCGGTCTCTAAAGTTTACGTGGATCGTAGTAAGGGCTTGGAAGGATGAATTCGTGCAGCACTATACTGCATCTACACGCCCTCCGATTCGACCCTTCCCCTTACTGAGAATCCTATGGAATACTTACAAACGGCTTAAAGCAAGCCAGTCTGGTTTTGTGTTTCAATGCGCGCGGATCGCAAGCGCGTCGGGTCTAAACGTAAACGACTGCACACAAAATCTTTTTTCGATTTTTTCAAACTGTTCGAATTTTAATAAACGCTCTATGGAATTTAGGGTTGACAGCTTTGTTTTTTAAAAGAGTGTCCGGCAAAAGTAAACTTTCGCAAAAGTTTGTTTATAAAGTTTTTATTTCTTTTTCGTATTTTTTTTCTGTTTGCATTACAGTGATTACATTGTTATTTTGTGTTTTATGTTTGTGTGGCTGTTTTGGTTTATTTTTGAGTTTTGCGGTTGAAAACAAAAGTATGGTTTGTTTTAATTTTGCGGTGTTAATGTGAAGTGTTTGGAGTTAAACTTTTGTACTAGTGTTTTACTAATAGGATGTTTATAAAGTGACTTTATATAGTTATTTGGCACTATGAAGTTTATTTGGAAAGTTTTGTGCTCCTTGCTTCTGTTGGTGCAAGCTGTTTTGGGGAACTGGTGGTAAGTTACCCTTCAGGTTTCTATAATGTTAAAAACCACTTATAAAATGGATAATATTTTTTTTTTTGTTTTTAACTGTTACTATTACAGGTGTATAGGGTATACTTTTCAATTATTTTCTTTTTAATTAATGCTTTATAATCTGTTTTGTTAACTTAAAAATATTTATTGAAAATATTTTTTAGGACGCTAATTAAAAGTAGGCCTCATAGGTATTATATATTTCATTCTACTTAGTACTGACGTAGAATGCTCTTGACTATATATCTTTAAATTAAGCAGGTATGAATTTACTCATTTGAAAACTTCTTTGTTTAGAAATATACATAATATACATTTAGAAATTAAGCATGATGTTTAAAATAGGTAGGCGTTATGCCATATTTCACTAATTAAAGTTAGTTAAACCCAAACAAAAATGAAAAACTGCATCAAAGTAGCAGCTTGCTATTCCTACAAGAAAGCTAACACTAAATCATAAATACCTGCACCACTAAACCAAAGTTTAGCAAAGAACGATTCTGTGGGAACATTGACATAATCTACTTTCATGGATGAATCGGTAACCACAGTTTGTTATTTATAAGTGGCCTAAAATATCAAACAATAATATTATCATCATCAGAACCTGATCATTCCACGTATACCCATGTTCTTACAGTGTAAATTAAGGCATATTGTAGGACAAAAGTTCAGCAGTATTTATGAAAAATACGATCTGAAGAAAAGATAGAAATTATAATCACGTAAAAATATTATTAAAAAGCAAATTACATGTTCATATTTGGCCGCATAAAGATGAGATATTTAAATGTTCTACTCTTGCCACTTTTTTAGAGAAAGTAAATATAGAGCGACTGATACTGATAACGGATGAAAGAACAATTGCGCCTAAAAATATAGATTTGCATAGACTAGGGTAAAATTGCAACATCGAAAAGTTCCCAGACTAAGGTGTAGGATAGATATTCCCTTGCAGAGACAAAAAGACAACAGAAAGTAGGCAATAAAATAAAAAAGACATAGACGTCAATGGTAAAGTAATAAAAGAAAATAATATTTATCCGTTAAAACGTTCGTTATTTGTAAAATAACTGTAACTTATGTCGCAATAGCAAACGTTTGTAGTCAAACCGTTTTGTTTTATATCCCAATATATACGAAACGTTCTATAAATAGCACATTCTAACATAAATAATGAATGTTTACTTTTCTCATTGCAGTGAACAGTGTTTGACATTTGGACGAAAAACAAAACAGATTTATGTAACGCGCTAGGGTTTAGTTTAGAATAAATACGTTTTTGATTTATTACAAATGCATTATAATTTATTGGAATATAAGGTTTATTATGAATAATATGAATGCAACGGATTTGTTTGACGACCTATAATTTTGTGTCAATCATTCATCAACATCGTTGCAAGATCTTGGATATGTATCAATTTCTATATTGGTACCGTCTCTATTTATTTTAGTATAAACTGAATAAATTATAAACTATTTTTGACTGGACAGTACTGGTCCCAAAATAAGATAACACTTCTTATCTTCTTCTTTCATATCTCTTATTCTTTATCTTATATTTATACAATCATTTGCTGTTCGTTTGTCTCGATAAAACTCGAAAACGTCTGAACCGATTTGGCTATTTTTGGTTTTAAAATATTTGTGAAAGTTCAGGGAAAATTTAAAAAGTTGGAAAATAAAATGGTAGTACGAAGATCGCCGGATCAGTTAAACGAGGTATTCCATGAAGCGCACCCAAACGAAGCGCACCCAGACGAAGCACACCTAAAGTATTCCACTTAGCACACCCGTAGGTGCGCTTCAAATAAAAATTTAAAATAATTAATTTCCTATTCCACGAAGCACACCTATGAATATCACTCGCATAGTGCGGAGACTAAGAAATAAAAATGTCGATCTGCGATGTTCCGGACTTAACGTTTTTAAATTGTGACATATCAGTGCTGACTAAATTCAATCCTCGGTCCAATGTATCATTAAGTTTTTGATTGTAGGAATGGGCTTCATGGTGGAAACTACTTGCTGCTCGAGTTCATTCATTGCTTCCTTAATTTGGGTCTCCAAAACGTTTGAGGCACATTTATGTTCCTTTATTTTAACAAATAATTTAAACTTCTTCCATGCTACTTAATGTGAGTAAGCCATTACATCCTTTTTTAATACACCGCCACAAGGCATTACCGTTCTTATAAATCTTGTGTTTACTATATTGTTTGTTATTATACACTAACGCTTGTGTCCCCTTCCTTTAGGTGTGCTTCGTGGAATAGGAAATTAATTTTTTAAAATTTTTATTTGAAGCGCACCTACGGGTGTGTTAAGTGGAATACTTTAGGTGTGCTTCGTCTGGGTGTGCTTCGTTTTGGGGCGCTTCATGGAATACCTCAGTTAAACTTACAAATAAAGATTAAATAGCGTATAGTTACGCTTAGATACTGGTTTTGAAGTAGGAAAACTTGGGGTCAGTTGTCCAGGATGCCTTGTTTTTTTGAGCCCTAAAGGAGGCCAGGCTTCTCTTTTGTGACTAGCTATGAGAGAAACACTAACACTCAAGATACAGCGCAGGTCCCGGTTTGGATGCTAGAAGTTTCTACAAAGATATGCATACTTGATCTTATTCTATGATGATTGTTAAAACTTTTTCATCACTATAATTTCTAAGAATATGGACATTCGAGTTATAGCACAAAATATATGTTAGTTCTCACATATTCGAGTTTAAAGGGCAGAAAAATAAAACAAACACTTAAGACAGCTGCATAATATTAAAGGTTTGCGAGTCGTTAAAGTCAAAGACAAGAAGCGGGTAATTTTAGACAATTAGGATTACTCTTCGTTTGAACTTTACGATTTGAGGCAAGGCGCTATTATATGTATTTAATGTAGAGAACGTAATTATGAAAAACGATAAAGTTCACACGTGGGTTACGTTTACTGAACACGATAATGCTAATAGTTAATGACGAATACAAAGCAAAGTGTATTTCAGAGCGTTTTTTAACAAGTTTTCACCATGTGTTAAGACTGACCTCATACATACAATATCATTAAAGCTACTTAGTTTAAACATGACTGAAGACACACTTACAGTATAAATAGCATACTGATGATGCCTTTGTATACAAATCTCAATGTAGAGTTTTCAAAATCCACAATTGCGAAATAGTAGGGAAGAAATTGATCACATTATATGATCATCTCATTATCTTCCTTAAACCTTAAAACATTATCGGATAAAACATATCACATTTTATCATTAGAACTTAAAATGGGATAACAATATTTACCACGTGTATCCCGTTTTAAGTTCTAATGATACTGGTAGTGATAATGTTAATGATAATGTTAGCTTAAAAACTTTTATCACATATTTCTTGCCACAGTTTCTGAAGGCTATGTTTTTAACCAACTTTAAAAAGGAGGATGTTCTCCATTCGACGCATATGTTCAATCGCATTAGTTGACTTACATTTAATTTATGATGGGCCGGTAATTCTTCATATTACCTACCTCATCTTACATCTTTAACTTGTATTGTTAATTAAACAAAACTGTTGACAAAATAAGTATGCAAATCGACATTACGCTAAAGATCTCGAAGCTATATTCAACGCTTACAGCAAAAAGTTTTACCCTTAAAAAACATAACATAATTACAAATCTAATTCCGCCTCTGTATCTAAATATGGCCCATTCGCGGGACCTAATAAACTAAAGCACCAGACGACACACAAACAGACGCTCTTTGATGTTCACGATGCATGTCCTAGTAAAAGGGTATTAGTAAAATTATTTACACCCCGGTACACGGGCGATAAGTTACTGTCTTTAGTTTTTTGAATTAACTCGTTATGGGACTTGATTGCTTTGTTAGGATTAGTAAAATCTAGAGCGGGTATGGGTTTGCACAAATTATTGATTGAAAAAATGTTTTGTTTAATTATGTACAGGGCTTATTTTAAGTGATTGGACGAGGCCGTTTAATCTAAATATGTCTACTTGATTGTTTGATTTCTTTGGATCTATGTTGTGATTCCGAATAGTATGAAATCTGTATCATTAATATGTTTAGTATTTAGCTACATAATATTTTAAGATGATTATTTAATTGATGGAATACCAAGTGGCAAGAAATCATACTGTTTCTTTTATGCTCATTTATTATGAAAACTTCTTGAAAATGTATGAAGAGTAAGTGAACTATAGCTGTGGTCAAATTGTGTCTTTGTATAAATATTGTTTTTGTAAATAAAAAGTATAATATACCAAAATAAGTAAGGCATTAATTCCACCTTTGTACCTTTTATAATAAATAAATCCAAATATAAACGCTCCTTAGAATACCAAATCCTGTTTTGATTATAATTTAATAACTAGAAAAAAACCTATTCTAGTTCCGGGAGTAGGAGGTAACACAGCTGACGTTGGAGAAAACGAAATAATTAAAGACTCGCTTGTAACAGAACTAGATTACAGCTACTTATCATTCATGTAACAAGATGCGCCTACACAGGTGATCCAGTTGGAAGTATTAACTCTTAATACAAGCTTTAGGTTGATATACTAGATGATCTTAGAAAAGTAATTTCTGATCCTACACTTACATTGGTGATCAATGCTGAATAAGGGCAAATTGATATGTAAGTAGAAGAGGCAGCAAACAGAATTAAGTTTTTGGAGCAGTATGAAAGAGGAGGATTAGATAGATAGATAAAATATTTATTGGCGAACAGAAACACAACACACAAAATCACAGTAATTTACATAATTTTACACAAACATTAAGAACAAAAATGAACTACTTAAAATCATATAAATACCTACCAAAAAATACAAAACGGATTTAAGGTGCGATGTGTGTCTTCGATTATTGCGCCGAACGCTATCAAAAAAATTATATTACATGACACCTAAAGAAAAGAGAATAGGAAAACTACAGAGAACTAAGAGCACAAAGACGTTACTTATTTCATAAGAATTTTCTTTCATCCGACTTGCGACAGGAGAGTTGGATTAGAAACCATATTTATTTATTTATTAATACTTTATTGTACACCTTACAATATTTCTATGGATACAAAATTTTTTAACTAGTGTACAATGGGCGGTCTTATCGCACAAGGCGATCTCTTACAGACAACCTTTGGATGGACAAACTTAAAGGAGACAGATTAAGGGCTGTCAGTGTACAAACATCATAATATTAATTGAACATAATAATATAAAATACATACAATACCAAAGTCATATACTAATAAATATTACATGAGGAAATGCTCCTTCACCGTTCTTTTGAACGCTGGTAGCGTTTGAGCACGCCTCACTTCTATGGGTAATGCATTCCACAAACGAGCTGCTTGTATAGTAAAAGATTTGTCAAAGAAAGAAGTGGAATGCATACTAATACTTAACTCTAGATTTTCCGATGATCTCAAAGATCTGAAATGTGTGTCACAGAGGAACTGAAAACGTTCCATAAGATAAAAAGGAGTAAAAGGATTAAAGAGCACATTATAAAGTAGAGAAAGTAAGTGAAGAAGACCTAATAAGAAGCCATTTGAGCTGAGCACGGAAATCAGAAACGTGGTCATACTTGCGCAAGCCAAATATAAACCTGTTACCGAGATTTTGAAGTTGCTATAGCTTGTCCAATTGGTCTTGGGTCAAGTCGAGATAGCTGGCATCAACATAGTCCAGAATAGGGAGAAGGAGAGTTTGTGCAATTACAATTTTAATGGAGATGGGAAGAAAATTACGAAGGCGTCTCAAGGAGCCTGCAGAAGCAAAATATACTTTACGACTAACTTCCTGTAGTTGTTTAGTCCAAGATAGGGTGTCGTCAATATGTATTCCCAGGTTCTTCACAGTGTGACTTAAAGGTATGAAGGTGTTATTGAAAGAAACCTGGGAAGTTCCGTCCAATCAACCCTTTTCTTTTTCTTCTCTGGGTGGGAAAATTATCGAATGACTTCTCCCGCTCTGGGTGGAGCGGAAGGGAGTGTCAGACTTCTACTGACTAAAAATCCACCCTGTTCCTTTAGCTGCCCTTAAGGCGGTATCTCGTTAGAACATTCCCGCAACCCGAAAAACAAAAAACTTCTTCATTTATAGATTTTTAGCATAGCCACAGCCACGCATCGCCACCATGCTACGATGCGTGGCTGTGGCTATGCTAAAAATCTATAAAAGAAGAAGTTTTTGTGTGTTTTTACTCCGCCGCATGCCCTGTCATAATCCTATGCACGCGCCTGCAATCAAGGGTAATAAAGAGTTAGCGTGGCAGGTGCAATCATTATGAGAATTGGTAAGAAACAGTGATTAATTAAAAAAGGAAAACTAATCACATTAAATGATGCACAGTAATTAGTAAAAAAAATCCTCACCTTTTCTATTTTTTTTTTGGTGATAAACATGACTCTGGCTCCACATCAGTCATGTTTTTCACCCAAAAATTTCGGGAGGGAATTTGAGACTTCTACTGACTAAAAACGCTGTTCGTTCAGTTGTCCTAACACATCGAAGCCGCGGTATCTCGTTAAAAGATTCTCGCAAGCCTGGTAAGCATTGGCCCTATGAGGCCCCGTTAATGGTGCTGACTGCTCTTTGAAGCGCGCGCACAATGCGCCGCCATCAACTTGGGATCAACCGGTCCCCTGCTTCTTACAGTGGCATCCCACGTAGTCTTAAAGCTCAATTAAAACTAAACTCATCGTATTATCTCGCTTCTTTAATTTTGTATTTGAAAATTATGCAAGTTTTTGTTAAAATTATTCAGAAAGCTTAGTGATTAGAGTATGAATAAATGAATGTAAAAAATCGATTAGTTTATTCAAAAAATCGACTGCTGTAAGATTGAGTTTTTCAAGATAACACGTTATAGAAGCAAAGAAGTGATCTATCAATCATTTATTTGCATAGCTTCATGCAGCTGTAACTATTGTGTATTTAATGCACAGAGCTTTAGATTATAATCTTATCATTGTTTTATCGGCTGTTCATTACTGGTAATTACAATAGGTTTCTATCTGTTTACACTTGTAGGTTTTAGTGCTTATCTGTGGATTCAGTTTGCACGTATATAATTCAAGTATAATATATAATTCGATTTTATAAATTTCATCTCAACGGCCGGTATTCAAAATCAAAATACGACCATTCTTGGATAAAATGTATTTACCATTTAGTTTGAAAATTTATAAGTGAGCATTCTGAGCAATTAAACATACCTATTGCAAATCTGAACGAAAGACATTTTCATTAACTTTCAGGAATATTTAGCGAAGAGAAACTCTGGTTTCCCAGAATTATCACACAATTCAATTATTTTTCGCTCACAAGATAAGAATCATATTTAAAGTTTGAGAACTTTTTTAAAACCTTAATATCGCCCAATGAGTCGACGGCGTCGTTGTGTAGTGATGCGCTTAGTAGCATTTAACTTTTATGTAAATAGATTACAATAAATTACTTGATATTGATCTTCAATCATTAGATACACAACCACCATAGTAATTGTCAATAATAAACTGCGGATGCAATTATTACATAAAATATTTATTATACATATTACTTACTGGCACTACGATAAATTTAAATAAATATAGCAATAAAACTAACTTCTTAATGCTTTAGTACGTATTTAAAATGAACGTTTAATATGTTCGAGCTATCGATATATTCTGAATGCATGAACTCACATTTAATAAACAATTAACTAATAGAAACTAAAATATTTTATGTTTCCTCTATCTATCGGCTGGTAATGGGCTAAAGAGACTGGTAAGCATTTCCACGTTGTATGACAACGCTTAGCCTCTGGCCAAAGTAGAAACCACTTTGTGGATTTAAATCCCTATATATCTATGAACTATATTTACGCTGCTTTAGGATTTCCGTATTCGCTGCAGCAGCCCTTGCAGAACAAAAGCAACTAGGAATATGATATGGCGCAAAAGTATTGACGCAGGCGCATCCTACACTAAGTCCATACCATCTATACTAATATTACAAAGCGGAAAAGTTTGTTTGTTTGATACACGCTAATCTTCGAAAGTACGGTTTGGATTTGTATAAAATTTAATATTGATGTAGCTTAAAGCTTGAGGAAGGTTATCGGCTACTTTTTACCCAACTGCAAAAAAGGAGGGTTATGTTTTATCGTGATGAATCACAGAAGCGAACCCCGCGTGACTGCTAGCAGTTCATAAATGCGAAAGTGTGATTGTTTATCCTTCTTTCACGTCCAAACGGAGCAACGTACCGTGATAATTTTTGTTATGGAGAGTTCAAGGGCTGGCGAGTGACATAGGCAAATTAAACTTTGTACACGAGTGAAACCATTGTCAGGAGCTAGTTTTTAATAAATAGCTTAGTTATTGACTGGTTTCGTAGTTACCTGTTTGGTCGCCGGCAGCGTATTTCCATTGAGGACTCCTTTTCTTCTTGGTGTGATACCTCTGCCGGTGTGCCACAGGGTGGCGTTTTATCTCCTTTACTTTTCGTACTTTTTAGGGTTCCGTAGTCAACAAGGAACCCTTATAGTTTCGCCATGTCCGTCTGTCTGTCCGTCTGTCCGCGGTTTAGCTCAAAAACTATTGGTACTAGAAAGTTGTACTTTGGCATGAGTATACACGTTAATGACGCCAAAAAAGTGGTAAAATAAAATTTTGAAAACAAACAATTATTTAGGGTACCTCCCACACATGTAAAGTGGGATGATATTTTTTTTTTTTCGTTCTTCCCATAGTGTGGGAAGCCCAGCCAACCCAGCCAGAGTCATGTTTATCACCAAAAAAAAAATAGAAAAGGTGAGGATTTTTTTTACTAATTACTGTGCATCATTTAATGTGATTAGTTTTCCTTTTTTAATTAATCACTGTTTCTTATCAATTCTCATAATGATTGCACCTGCCACGCTAACTCTTTATTACCCTTGATTGCAGGCGCGTGCATAGGATTATGACAGGCCATGCGGCGGAGTAAAAACACACAAAAACTTCTTCTTTTATAGATTTTTAGCATAGCCACAGCCACGCATCGTAGCATGGTGGCGATGCGTGGCTGTGGCTATGCTAAAAATCTATAAAAGAAGAAGTTTTTGTGTGTTTTTACTCCGCCGCATGCCCTGTCATAATCCTATGCACGCCCCTGCTTGATTGACTTGACGAGAATACCTATGAAATTAAGTCCTCTTTCGGTCCCGTGTGTCCTTAATAAAAACAAAAGAAATCGGAAAGCGGTTCCTAGAATATATCTGCCTACCAAGTTTCACAAGTGTACCTAGTCCTAATAACTTCGGAATAAAATGGCTGTGACATACGGACGGACGGACAGACAGACATGACGAATCTATAAGAGTTCCGTTTTTGGAACCAAAAAAGGTGACATAACATTAGTAATAGCTACGATGTCTAACAGAACAAAGAACATGACCAAAAACACTTTGTAGACCATTAACGTCATCCTAAATAGGACTTATTTAGAACAAAACATCACCCACTTATCTAATTAGACCAACAACCCCACCTTTTCTAGCCATCAACGTAAATAATTACCAATCAAAGCGTTTAAGTTCAAATCAAGAACACAAATCTTAAATGTTTTCCATATATCTTTTTAAGAACGCCTTCGCATTTCCAAATTCGAAGTCTAATAATTTTAAAGAAGTTTCGTTTATTTGATTCTGATCAACGGTTTCGGTTAATAGGACCATAATACCAAGTTCCTTGTACAGTAATGTTTATGTTTTAGATCGGTGTGATTTTGCTTGTTTTACTGTAGTTTATTTAAATTGGTATATTGTTTTTGTTTTACACAAACATTATTATGTGGGACGTTTCAAATCACACATTTTTTAACGGTATTGTTTTAATTTTAAACTATTAGGCGAGGCATTTTAAATAATTATCGTAGGCACTCATACTACTTAGGTATATGTAATGTGCTTCCCTGTAAGAAATTGTTACAGTTATCCATAAATCCATCATCTCATATAGTTGTATCTGTGTATTCAATTGTTGGTAAGCTAAATAAATTTAAAAACAAATTATAAATCTGAATCTACATTTTAAATATCATTGAAATTCTTTTAAGCGTGGTGCAGTCAAATCGTACGATTACAGAAATCCTATAATTTCACATACCTAATCAATCCCTTAGATTTCGACATCACCATGTGCTAATAGAATGGACTTGAATAGAGCCTCTACATAAAATTACATTTATTTCTCATCATAATATTTTATTAAAATTCTATTTCTCTGTTTTGTACTTACATACCAAATAATAAACAGCCATAAAGATCGAACTATTATTTGAATAATTCCACTATTATTTCCGTCGACATCAAACTAACCCTAAACCGCTGCGCCATTTCAATAAAAACAATTGCCCACCTTTCCCGTTTTTCGTTCCTGTATTTAGCATAGTCAGGACGGCAATACACAGTACTTACATCCTGTACGACTCTAATAATAGTATAAATGGAAATATTTAACTATAAACAAGAGGACAGACGCACACACATGTTGTTACGGAGCGTTAACTTCAAACGGACCGCAACTAACATTTTACTAAGAATCCGTTCATTTTTTTTTTGATGTTAGTAGATGACATTTGTTTGTGTGCCGTGGGCATATCATTTTTGGGTTAGGCGATTTAGGTCATTAAGCCTGAATCTGAATATTTTGTTTACTGGGCATGTGATTGCACTTACTTGACACAGTTTTCGATTTTCCGGGGTTCAAAATAAGTCTACGATTAAGGAAACTATGAGCTAAGGACTTTAAGTCTTTGCCGGAGTCTGTGTTTCCTGATAGCTATAACTATGGGGTTCTTTAAGTCAAGAGTGAATAGGTTATTTCTTGATTAGCGTGCTTCATCTTCGACCACATCATCGCTAACCGATGCTATGTAGCGTCAATAGCCTAATGGCTGAGGTGTCGGACTTGCGATCCAGAGGTTGCAGATTCGAACCCCACCTATTACACTACCCCACCCCACCAACATCAGACATAAGCATATTATTTAGCTTACTTGGAGGAGTTAAACAAGATTGCTAGTAATGTGAATTCTACCCACATTGCTAATTCTATTTAATAAAAACCATCATCATGTGGTGGTCATGCAAACGCGAGCAAAATATAAACAAAATGAGTGTAGTTTAAGCATTAAAGTATTTTTACATACTTTATTTTAATGAAACTTTAATGATTAAATACATTTTCCCAATTTTAGACATCATTTTCAAATTGAAATAACAGAACAAGAAACATAACAATGTAGCCAGAAGGCTTATACTACAAACAGAAGTTAATAAGTTAAGTTACAACGCAAAAGGTCTTGTCTCCTCAGTTTATGGAAGACCAATATAAGTACCGATCAGTTTGGTATATTATTTGACATGATATGGCCATCCTTGGTCTCTGTCTATTTGTATAGGGGCGATATTTGATTTTAGTTATGTAAATTATGCTCCTTACAATATTGGCTTGCAAAGGTTATGGGAAACTTGTGGCTAAATTGTAATAAACTTCTGAAACTAATTGTGGCTCAAGCTCCTAGCGTCGAATATTACTATTAGTATTATTATTAGTATTCGTATGAATTCCACTTCTTTCTTTGACAAATCTTTTACTATTCAAGCAGCTCGTTGTGGAATGCATTACCCATAGAAGTGAAGCGTGCTCAAACGCCACCAGCGTTCAAAAGAATGGTGAAGGAGCATTTTCTATCCCTGTAGCTTTTCCCCTTCTTTCTCAACTGTGCATGTAATATTTATTAGGCTATGATTTTTGTATATGTATTTTATATTATTATGTTCAATTAATATTATTTATGATGTTTGTACAATGACAGCCCTAAATCTGTCTCCTTTAGTTTTGTCCATCCAATAGTTGTTTGTAAGAGATCGCCCTGAGCGATAAGACCGCCCATTGTACACTAGTTTTAATTTCTGTATCCAATGAAAATATTGTAAGGTGTACAATAAAGTATATAATAAATAATAATAAATTAATAGTTTAAAAAACACTAGAAAAACACGTTTTTATAAATGCACGTAAAAATAAAAAAAAAATGTTAAGAAAACCGATAACGGATTTTCTTTAGGTTTGTTATAACCTTGAAACCTGATCGTGTTCAAAGTCCATTACGTGGCCTTTCTCACAAGTGCAAACACGACTATGATACGATATTCCATCATGGAATGCCAGTACCTATCTTCCGGCTTTTTCATCAGACCTTGAAACCTAATCGTGGTCAAAGTTCATTACAAGACTTTTCTAAGAAATTCAAAACAGCTATGATACGATTGTCCATCCTGAAGTTCCAGCTTATATATCTTCCGGCTCCATCATCAGATTAGTTCGACAGTACCATATTATTGTATTGTCATCAGAACTACATACAGCTGCCAATTTTCATTACGCTACGACCCTTGGAAGATGGTTAAATTAGTTAACTTAGATTCCATTACATAGTTACATACAGGTCGACCTAATAAAAGCGTGTTAATAAATAAATATTTCCTATTATTTGTTGGGATATTGGATAAAGTGAGAATGAGAAAGTCTAAGAGGAGAAGTATACAGCTGCACGGATGATCTTCAATATTAAGCAACGAGGTCAAGCTGAGGTTGGTCCGTAGATAAGTGATCATCTCAAAATATCGAGATTTCTCCGTGCCTCGGAAAGCACGTTTGACTGTCGTTACGGGTAGCCAGAATCCAGAACATCTGGCACAAGTCGTGCCAAGGGATATTGTGCTACCCAGTTACTGGGTTATAAAGGTCAAACGGGCAGTAGCTTCATGTCAACGTTTAGACTAGAAGTCGACCCCAAAATGCATAGATGGGAAAATGGTCAGCAAATGATGATAAGAGGGAGTTTAAAAGTGGCACCAGTAAAGCTGAATATGATGTTAGTACACGCTTAAAACTAATGTTAGTATGAAAAACAAAAACAAGTAAGACGAATAATTAAGTGGTTGAGTACATCTTGTAGGAGGGGTGAACAGGCAAGTATTAATAATGCTTTTTTTTAAATTATCATTTAAATCTCTTTGACTCTTATGAATTTTATCTGGGTTCTTTGCTTCAATTTTTTGTTATCTGCAACCAAAGATCAAAGTTTGAACTTAGCGTAGCGTTAAAAACCAGTGACCATGAAGCTACTCTAACAATAATCCAAATTCGAGGCAGGTAACGTTTGATAAACGAACAATATTAAAATATAAGGAAATGAGGGGTGTACGCTGTGATGATATTGCAATTTGACGGCTTCCTAAGCATGAATGAATGAATATAATTTTATCTTTTTTTATAGTTGATAGGCTTGCGTTTGACCATAATCTCACCTGATATTAAGCGATAATGTGGTCGAAGATGAAGCACGCTTTATCTATCTGTGTTCCAACATCAGTAACGATAATTCGTGCGGGAAGGAAGTGCGCAGGAGAATCGGCATGTTAACCATGGGTGATATGTCTCAGTTTGAGAAATCGCTACATTTCCGTTAAAACCAAAACTTAACTGGTACGGACTTTAGTTTTCTCGATCTTTTCATATGGGGCTGAGACTTGGACACTGAAAGCTACAAATCGCAAACGCATTTACGCTTTTGAGATGTTGTGCTGGAGAAAGATGCTCCGTACCCCTGGACAGTATTTCAGACTAATGTCTACATATTGTGAGAATTCAAAGTCTCCTCGCAGCTGCTGTGATCTACGCGGTCTCTATCCGAGTATCTACGCGGAGTCTTAGAATACTTCGGTCACATTGCTAGGGAAGACGTACATTAAACACTAGAGATGGCCGCCTGATCCTTGCTAAACTAAAACAAATTATACGTTTATACGGTACTTATGTTTTAAAATTTCAAACTCCTACAACGCATTTCCTCCAACCCTCCGAGCAAATAAAGTAACCATCATTTACATTATGACGTATCAACCGCAGATCCCCTCATGGCCCTACAATGACGCTGTTGCGACTGACGGCAACCACCTACTGGTATTATGACTAATTATTTACTTAATGTCGTGTGGGGTTGGGTGAAATTGGTACTAATTTGAACAGAATTGTAGAAGGTTCTGGTTTCAAAATTGTGGGGTTTGTTGATGTTAGATTTTATTGCTTTGCCACAAATTGGCGTACGTTCTGTATGCTGTGGGCAGGGTAGCGTGCTATGCGGATAATGTATTTATAAAGTATTGCGGATAGATCACTTTGTCACCAATTTTATACAATGAAATTGGTGACCATTAATCAGTCTATGATCCTTTTTTTGGGGTGGAATAATCATCAAATGACTTCCTCCTCGGATGAAGTGGAAGGGAGTGTCAGACTTCTACTGGCTAAAAACCCACCCTGTTCCTTCAGTTGCCCTTGTGGTCCGGGGCCGAGCTATATCGTTAGAACCATCCCGCAACCCCCCAGCAGGCAATGGCCTTTTAAAGTGTCTTTAGTAGCACTTCCTAGACGAATTCTTTACAAAGAAACTCTAATTTAAACCTTCTTATTCACAATTTAAAAAATGTAGAGTTTTAGCGTTACTTAGAACCGTTTGTTTAGCGAAGATCGAGAAACTGTGACTCAAATTGTAGCCAGAAATTTACAACATTGTAGATGTAAAACTTGGTTAGTGCGTAATATGCCACACGCAGTATAATTCCCAGTATGTTCAATATTAAAGGGACTCGGAAACGGGACAAAGAAAGGCAAAGCAGCTTCTTTCGTGGATTTTAAATATATTAAATTTAAAACTTACTATTTTTTAAGAACCTGTATTTTACGAATTAAACATAAACATTGCAGTAATGTGAAAGTTGTAACTCCCAAACTTGATGTAATTTGAAGTAGTGTATCGGCTAAAAATAACCACATGCTTAATTTAAATATTAATTAGCAAATTTTTTATTCAAATGTTCTATTAAAAACTTATGCGTATTAATAATAATGATTGGATTATGGATGTTTGATTTCACATGACTGCAACAGCTTACAGCAAATATATACAGTATGTTAACTAACAGAGGGCGTTCCCGTTAACCCGCAATAGTATAGCATCCATACATGCTAAAAATATTACCATTCGAAAACAAAAATATGTAAAAGAAACACTGTGTACACACTACGAAGGACGGTAACGTCGCAATTTATTTATGAATGCATACGCGTCTACAGAGTATTTCTTTTACGTATAAATTTAACATTTTTAGTGAATATTTTAATATTAAAAAAAAAAACCATTTTGTTTTCGAATGGTAATATTTTTTTTAGCATGTATGGATGCTATACTATTGCGGGTTAACGGGAACGCCCTCTGTTAGTTAACATACTGTATACATACAAATGATAACCGGTTATTTTCCAGGGCATAACTTGTACATATTTCTTTCTTAAGATATCTTGTATAAATGCAAGATTAAAAGATTCAGAATGGGTGCTTACTTTGATATAGTAACTGGTAAAGTCAACGGTAACATGTTTTGTTATTTTAGTAGCGCAACTAATCACGGTTTACGAGTACCTATAATAATGACTATGTGGCGAAGTATTTTGGGCTTCTTGTATATATTGTTAAGGTTTCGCAAAAGTATGTTTTCGACTTTTAACAAGTATGTTTTAGCTTCCAGTTGTCTTTTTCGATGAAGGTTTAAGAAATAGCCTCATTATTATTAAGTATTGAAAAATACTGAATAATAATGAGATAATAATATTTTGATTATGAGATAAAATTTTATAAATAAATATGAATAAAAAAATAATAACGTTTTCTGTACTCAGCCAGTTTCACTTTAAGTATATACCAAAAATATTACATGCAAAAGTTGGACAGTTTGTTACGCTTTCGCGGCTAAAACTCTGAACCGATTTTCGTGAAATTTCAGCCACGGAGATAGTTAAAGGTCTAACTGGGTTTCTTATTAACAGACCTCCTCTCTTTTAGAGGGAATGAGCCGTAATCTAATGGGCCCAGTGCGGGCTGGTGGTCTTCAAAGTCTTCAGATGATTGGTTTGGAGACATGCCGGTTTCCCCACGATGTTTTAATTCAACCCATAATAAAATATATATATATATATTTTATTATATATATATATGTATATATATATATATATAAATTATAAATATATATATATTCGGGATGAGCCCACTCTTGGCCTCAGTCTCGCCTGACGGTAAGCGATAGATGAGGTCTACGATGGAACGAGTGAGCCCAGAAGATGCCTATTCACTCTTGCTTTAGGTACTTAGATATAAGAATAATAATTATTAGTATTATATTTTAAAATTCAAATATCGATTGCCTTAGTCCCACACTACGTTGTTTTAATATTTGGACCGTAATTTGACATAAAACATGTGTCGTGTCGAGACTTAACAATGACGACCAACATTGTTGCTAACGATAACACGACTGTAAACTGTCAACATTACAAAGAGTTGCATTGTAAATGTTGGGCCAATGTTTGATCAAACAACCCTCTGCATATTAAGTAGTGATGCAAAATTTTATAGATATTATTATTTAAATCATTTGGAAACTAGAGCATAGGGGAAGTATCCAAGCTTGAAGTGGACGGAGCGTTGCTAGATTTTTAGAGAATAGACTGATTGATAGGGATGCCTTATAATACCTTCATTTTAATGAATGTGCTCAAAACTCAGGTTATTGAATGATAAATGATCTTTATTTTGCAATTTGATAATTACTCTTACACGTAATTTTTTTGAAGTGAAAACTTCTTTAGCGGCGTTGTGCACTTTTTTTGTAATGGGTAAAAAATGTTAAACTCGCATCAGGACACGTGACCTGATCGAAAATTCGGAAGACGGACGGAGAGTAGACAGCGAAAACTTCTTTAGCGGCGTTGTGCACTTTTTTGTAATGGGTAAAAAATGTTAAACTCGCGTCAGGACACGTGACCTGATCGAAAATTTGTAAGACGGACGGAGAGTAGACAGCCGGCGCGGCGTAGGAGAGGAAGTATCCCCCTCTCTTTCTACGGCGCGGCGCGGCGAGAATGTATGCCTGCGCCTGCTGTTTCGTAGTTTTAGAAATTGGCGATGATGGTTCTGGTAATTATGATGGTGAAAAAGTCATCGAAATGATGGATGAAAGTTGATTTTTCTAAGAGATAAACTTTTTAATGTAATATAAATTGTCATGTTTGTGTACGATAGCGCAATAAATAAATATTTTATTCTACCACATAAATGATAGAACTTTTATACTGATAATTAAAGCAATTTGTGCAAAATTATTCCCTAACCATTCCAAAATATCAAAAATGCACAACGTTAATATTCAAGTTTTCACTTCTGCCGGCACTCCCGGAGTGCAACCCGTCGTTTTTTTCATAAATTCAAACTAGATGAGGCCGGTATTTGTCACCGAAACAAACATGGCCCGTCTCTTTTAAAGTCCATACAATTTATACTGGCTTAATTATATGGGAACCTTGTAGGTTTTGAGGAAAGATGCTCACAGATTTGAGTGGGCCTGTCCACACAGTGCAAGCATTTGTCAGATGACGTATAGCTCAACTTAGAACAAGTAGCTTAACGATTTGACGAACAATACCAAGGTACGGACATATGGGTATTGAAAAGGTATTTCAGGTTCAACATAGACGATTAATGTTCATTATAGATCAATAGATCCTATTACGATCAATTGTGGATTTATTATCAGAAAATAATGGATGTTTTTAATAATATCAAACGCGATAATGGCATATGACGGCAATATCTTTCATTGTCTTAATAGCTCTGTTAAGGTATGTTTTGTTGAGAAACGGCCACTTCTCTGTTGGTGGGGATGCGAATCAAATGGTTAATCAAACGACTTATTGGTCTATACGTCAGTATGCCGTTTTCGAAGAAAAGATAAATGCATGTTTTTCGTTCACAAAAACATAAAACGTTTACCCCACACTAGGAATGTCTCCTGTATCCTTTAAATTCATTTGCACTAATATCCAGACTAGGAACAACTATCTGTTGGTCATACAAAGATTTGTTCCGTGTACTGAACCCACGATAAAGACACGATATTGTGAGTTCATATAAGCACTTAAAGTAGAGCATCATCAAAACATGATCAATTTAGAATACTATTGGAAGCTGGGCACAGTCTGCACAGCATCGACAGTCGACCATGATACTTGGTGGTACCCCGTATGACATTGCAAGCTTCAGTAGTGAAGAACGACAAAGAAGAAGCCTAGTTCAAGTTATGGTTTTTTTATTATTGATAACAGGTTCGCGTTTGACCACTATCTCACCTGATAGTACGTGATGATGTGGTCGAAGATGAAGCACGCTTGCCTAGAAGTAGCCTATTCGCTCTTGACTTAAAGAACCCCACGTTATAGCTATCAGGAAATACAGACTCCGTCAGGGAATTCCACTCCTTAGCCGTACCACGATAATATTATCTATCTATCTATCTATTATCTAAATATTACCGTGGCCGTACGTACAATGAAAGTATTCTCAAAACATTTAGTGCCTATGGGTGGAAGGTCCATCATGTAACGATGGCGCATGGCGGTTTGTCTTGTAGTCCGATGATGGAATGGGCTTGGTGGAATTAGATTGTGCAATTCCATCGCACACACACCGAAATGTAACCGATAGAAACCCATAAACTTGCAACTCGTCGCCGATATTCAAGGCTCTGGAGCTTAGACTTGACCAGTGCATCGTTGCCAATGAATCTCTTGGCCCGTTTCTCGATGGATTCAAGCGCGTCCAGTTGGTATTTGGCAGATCCGTCCCAAAAATGAGAGCACGACTGAACTTGAACTTGATACAGATTAAGAAGCAGTTCCGGTGTAAATTGCTGTCTTACCTTTGCTAGGATTCCCAACTTTTTTTGCTGCTAGTTGGTTTAAATCAGGGTTATGGAGTTATGACATAATTATATTGTTTTGTATCATATCGGTTAAGTGTTTTGGACGTGCAAGTGTAACAGACAGAGTTACTATAGCAATTATAACAATCCATCTATCGTATCTTTGGAAAACTCATAAATAATAAATTAAATAAAAAGCCTTGACTGCAAACATTGTTATTTATCTGTGATGAAAAAAAAACTGTACTCAAAGCCTCTACAAAAGATTTTTAAATCTTTCGTATCGCCGCCAATACGTCTGCGTGGTTAATTAACAGCTAGACAGCAAAGATACATGTCTCGAAACAAATAAAACAATCAGGTGATAAAACAAATAACTGTATTTGTTTCTAAAGGTCACTCCAATATTTATTAGTCTTGGGTTGATAAGCAGACGTATTTATCTACTCGTTTAAATCGTAGTAAGAACTTAATTACCTACGAGACTCGTTGGCGCCTTGTACTGTGTATGCTTAAGTTATAACAAGTGAAGACTTATTTTTTCTGATAGCCCCACGTAAGTCATTCAAAAGGGTCCGAATGTCCGATTTTAAAATACTTTTTTTTTGTTAAAAAAGGAACTAGCATTATAGGGTAGAATTCACATTACTACGAGTCTTGTTAACCCCTCCAACTAAGCTAAATATGCTTGTGTCTGGAGTGGGTTTACGGCAATAGTGTAATGGGTGGGGTTCGAACCCGCGACCTCTCGATGATAAGGCTGAAACCTGAGCCTATTGATGGTTATAAACTTATTTGTGTTACCAACAGTTGGTCCCAGTGTTAACAGGTACAACTTATACTACGACTTACTTTGCGTATGACTTTGAGTTCGAACTAAGCCAGGCCCATAACTTTGTGTAATTTATTATTTAATTATTATATATTTTATTGTACACTTTACAATACACTTAAGGATACAAATAATAAAACTAGTGTACAATGGGCGGTCTTATCGCACAGGGCAATCTCTTACAGACAACCTTTAGTTAGATGGACAGAAATTGAAGGAGATAGATTTAGGACTGTCAGTGTACAACATCATACATATAATACTGTTACATAATAATGTTCATCAACACCACTTATCTCGAAGAAATGGTGAATGAAAATAACATAAGAAATCCGATAATTCCTTGGACCAAGCATGCGACATCCACCAACTATTCACTCTCATAGAGAGGTGGCCATTGTCCCAGCAGTGGGTACATTATAGGCTGATTTTATTCCGGGGTTACGGGAATGTTCTAACGAGATACCGCGGCCCCGGAAGCTAATGAAGCTGAAGGATCAGGGTGGGTTTTTAGTCAGTAGAAGTCTGACACTCCCTTCCGCTCCACCCAAAGCGGCAGAAGTCATTGGCTGATTTTCCTACCCGGAAAAAAAGGCTAATTTTATTAGGTTATTTATTTTTTTATTTTGTTTTATTTTTATTTATTTATTTACACACACAAGTTGAAAGACATACAGACAGAAAATACAATACATAAAATTATAAAACACAAAAGAGTATAAGGTTATGTTATTTGTATCAACAGCATTAGACTGCTTGAAAAGTGATTTATTAACAACTAGCTTCTGCCCGTGACTTCGATGGCCTGAGAGGATTTTCCCGCGTAAATCCCGATCCCGTGGGAAATCCGGGATAAAAACTAGCCTGTGTTATTCCAGGATATCAACCATCTACTTAACAAATATCATTCAGATTCGTTCAGTAGTTTTTGCGTGAAAGAGAAACAAATCCTCCCCACCAAACATTCGCATTTATAATATTTATAAGAAGTAGGTATGATAAGATTTAGTGTTTGGCGGTCGGTTTTTTATACAAGTATTGCTTGTAATAGTTATGCCTTTACCTTGATGAAATTGTCAAACCAATCTGCTACAAATCTACATTATCTTGCGTCACAGAACGAAGCCCATTCTACTAGCAGAAAATCTATTAAACTAATAAATTTTTAATGGATCATATAAATCCCAATTCGCAAGCAGGGGATTGCAAGAGCCCATGTGTGCCCCATGGCCGGTCCAGATTGCGTCCTATTCAATTTGTGAGTGCAATATATCAACAAAACTCGGTAGATACAATCATTTGTAAGGCGTCACTAAGCATTTTGTATGATGTACCCGTCCAAGATAGGGTTGTGCGAATCGGATTAAAGAATATTTAATTGGGAAACATTTTGAGAGTTGCGTTATATTCAGCAAATTGTGTATGTAAGTTATCCGGTGCCCGTCATTACAACTGTTTTAGACGTACCTAGTAATTTGCATGGTTTGTACTTGAATTTAATTTAGAATTAGCTTCAAATCAAACTAATATTAAATACATAAACATCCTAATATTTAATAAGAATCACACCAATTCCGATGTGATTCTTATTAAATATTAGTATGTTAATGTTATCTCTCCATCTCATTCTTAGCGAATCGATGGCAATCATCAAATCATACGCGAACTGTTATTAGATATTATAAGGCTAGTTAAAATTAACATAGAGATACATTGTGTAACATAATGTACCTATGTACATTATGTTACACAATGTATCTAAATAATAATAATAATAATAATAATAATGTATGTAAATTAAGAGGTATTTATTTGCAAAAAGAAAATAGTTTTCAATTTGTCAGACAGACTTGGTAACAGTACCTACATAGGGTGACGTAATAAAATTACTGTCATTACTTTTGCGCTTTCAAGATTACATTCATCTTAATGTAACCGTCAGTCTCTCCTGAGTGCTTTAAAGTGCAATGGAACTATTTTTCTGATTTGTTATGACAAGTACTGTCAACTTATTTTTTTCAATGTGTAATGTGTCAAATAAGTTTATTGAAATTGCAATTCCAATACAGTGTCTCTGAATGGAGTCGTTGTTAGAAACAGAAATTCACTAAGTTCAGCACGTATAAAATAGGTTTGTACCTGAGGACTCGTGTTATTGCAACAACTCGTCCAAATGACATCTGTCATCTAGGAATCAGCTTCCTAAACGTCACCACGTTGATGAGACATTCACCAGGCCTTTGCATCACAATGTAGAGAAAAGAAGAAGAATTTTTAGATTCCAAGCACTAATTGTATGTTTTGCTTTGGACAAAAAATATAAAAAAAACCAGACCTTTTGATGTGGAAGTTTTCATTGTTGAATAACACAATAATAAAATTCAAACATTTCAATTTATTTCTGTCAAATAAAAAACACCATGACGCCTATACATTTTTAATTAAATAATAATACATTGCACAACCCTATCGCCTAAGGGCTATTGCACATCGCTGGCTAATTTGGTGATGTTATACAAGTCGCCTCACTCTTTAGTCCGCCTATTACGATATTGGACTGTTGTAGTGATGCACTTTGTTTGTTTTTATGAAGTTATCGATACCTTTTTTGCATTTTCACTGAAGTAGGTGCACTTATTATATGACCTGAAATAAATGAATTTTATTTATTTTATTTTATATTTATATGTAAGGTAATCTTCCTTCTCTGATAGCATCGAGTTGTAAAAACGTGCCCGTGCCGTAAGAATCTGTATGTCTTCGGTCCTCGAAGAAGTCTGTCAGTCTGACAGATTTCAGAGGGAACACGTGTTCCCTCGCACATTTGCTATGATCGAAAGGTCGTGGGTTCGAACCCCACCCATTACACTATTGCTGTGAACTCACTCTAGACACTAGCATATTTAGTTTAGTTGGAGGGGTTAACAAGATTACTAGTAATGTGATTTCGACACACGCTGCAAGATCTATTTAAAAAAAAAATGCGCTGACAATTCAGTGCTGTTCAACGCGGCTACCCATATCTGTCTCAATACTCAATACTTTTTTGCATTCCACAATATGAACTTAAGTGGTAGTTACATACAAAATATACATAGTTGAAGATCATTGTGGACCCTCTCGGGCACAGCAAATTACGAAATGAGGAAGGGGCTATTATATTGTCCATAGAATACCACATCTAGGTTCTTAGATAAAGCGACAACGAACCATAGTCGAACATAATTACCGCGAAAACAAAACCCACTTCCCACAAAACTCGAACACCAATAAAAAAAGTATATCGATACTCTCACTCTCCACCATTCAACCCATCACCCGTATATGAATATTTAATTTCACCCCTTTCTGTGTTTATTTATTGGTCGTATATTTCACGGGCCGGGGTTGAATTTGCATGCGTTACCGCGTTAGTGTGTACGCTGTCCGAATGATTGTGGGGTTCGCCTTCTGTTGCAATGAATAAACGCAGATAACGATGTTGGGATGTAGAAGTCACTGGAAGCGACGATTGAAATGACGTCACGTTGTGTTTTGTTGGTTTTTGCTACTTTCGTTTTATTTTTTGATTCAGATTGTATGTTGTCTTATATACAAACCAGTTAAAGAAAGATCCCTATTTTTCACATGATTTTGTAAGGAAATGGAATACATCTTTGAATTTGACTTATTTTTTTCACTTATTACCGTATTAAGAGTTGCGGAAAAAAGCAAAGGTTAAAAGTAATCCAATTTTTAATTATGATTTTTATTCACGTTGGTTCTAAATATTAAATTAAATAAAAAATAATTATTGTATATGTTATATTTTTCTCGTCTAGTATTTCTATATTCGTTTTTATAAAGCAAACTAATTAATAATAGTATACCAATACAATTAATTATTCACACAGTATAATGTCACACGATTGAAACTGTTTTGACATTTGATTCGCTGTCATTAGACGAAATGCGTTGGTGTAGGTACGTATCTACCTGTTAGTTGTTGTAATACTTGTAATTCCAGTTGAAGAACAGTTATTGCTCGACTTTCAATCAATAGGAATCATCAGAAGGCGGTTAAATAAGATGGATTGATTTCTTAAATTTTGGTTAGGGCATATTCTTACCTAAAAAGTATTCATAGACCTATATGTAGGCAATAGGAATACTCTTTACTTAGTTTAATATCAACTAAAAATAATTTGCTCCAATTGTAAATTAATTTAAGTAAAACGTTTAATTTACGTTTTGAGCAAGTTAATATTATTAATGAGATAAATAAATAAAAGCCACCGTAAGTCACTTTTTATCCCTAATTTAACCAAAATCGATCTGCCAGTCGATATAAGTTGCGATCTTGAGACTAGGCTAACAAAGACTATGCATAATAATAAAATCGAATAAATCCCTTCTCACTAAAGCTTTGTCACTGACATTTAACTTTATCTCCGCAATAAGTAAATATTAGTACCCTACTAATAAACTACACCGATAAGCCGTATCTAGGAATACTAATTTATCTAAACCCTTTTGCGGTCGATATGTTGACCGCCGATGTCGATGTGTTGCATGCATATCCCATCACTATTTTTATTGTTTTAAAGCCATTGATACACCGTCGATTATTATCAAAACATGGCCCGTACGGATGAAGCATAATTTGTTTATTTTGGGAACATTTGGTACATTGTTCTGCTATAATATTTCATTTAGTCCGGAATTATTTATTGGTTAATGAATAATATTTAGTGGCTCGTAGTTGATTAATATTGCTTTGGTAATTGTGTGTTATTCTGGACTATTATTTATGGCAGCAATACTAGAATACAATCAAGTGTTTACAAGTTCTTGTCTATAAAGACAAGTTTTAGTTGTTTAATAATAAACCTTTAATATTATTAGGAATATGTATTGTACACTCGATCATAAAACTGGATAAATATGGTTATGATAATTAAGTAAATAATTAAAACTTTTTGAAGTGGACAACCATTAACCTGCATCTGTCATAGAGAGGAGGCGTGTAATCCCAGCAGAGCGAACGTTACAGGTGGAAGAAAATGAATATGTAGTTTCGTTACTAAAATAAAATAGCCTACACGGGTTTATTCGCCAGAGTAGGTACATACATAGTGTCATGATGAAATGTCTATTATCTGGAACTGGAAAACCACTTATAAACTGGGTCGAATGTCTGTCTATAGATTCTGAAAAGTAAGCTCAGCTATCTCTAATTAGGTAACTTGGCTAGTTTTTTAACATAGCCTAAACAGCTGAGTGTTTGAAATCATGGTTGGCCTGCGTTTGGGCGAGCTTCACCTAACATACATATCTAAATATAAGGATGAGCATTATCACAATATAGGGCCTGAATCTCTCTGAGATGGATACAAAACATTTTCATGTAGGAGGTAATCTTCTGAACTAATGATCCAATAATTTTTTTATTGGTAGTAAGGTGCATTATTTGTGAAGTCTATGGCCGTAAATTATTTCGAAATCTACCCGAACGTAGTCGCCGGCAAAGTGCTATTTAATTATATTTATGAATTAATCAAAAATTTATCCCGAAACGAGATAAGACGAAGACCGATATCTTCAATTCCTGCGAATATACGCTTTGCACCTTAGCGTGGGAAAGACTTGTAGATTGATGCAACGACACAGACTGGATGCTTGAAATACGGGGAATCGTGTGCTGTGGTGTTGGTCTGTACATCTAATTGAACTATTTTACGACAGTTGGTCGCTTGGAGCCTGGATTTATATCCTATGTCAATTAAACCTTATTAAGTTTTTTTATTCCCTCTTTCAAGCCAACATATTATGAGATTGTCGGCTACCTACTACTACTGTATATTATACAACCTCTGGGGTATGGACCTCGGCTTAGGGCGTCGCTGGAGCAAAGCAGCTAAGGACAGACTAGATCAAACAATTTATTAAATAGGGCTTTTTGAATTTCAATAATTATTCTTAGAACTTCTCGGCGTTAACGCCCGCTCTATTTTTTTTTAAATAACCCATCCTCATGCATTCCAGATATATGACCCCGCATTTCGTGTTTGGGCTCATTTCATTCTAGTAGTTAGGGTCTGGTGATGGAAACCTGAAACGTGGATCAGAACGTAATAATGCTGTATGTATCTATATATGTATGTAAATTAGATGCTGATTATAAAACCTGTTTTCTTATTCTTACTAAGTCCTAACACAAGAACCCCACACATTATATCAACTCCGTTTCAAATCTAAACTAATGAACTGAAATTCAACCGATCCCAAAATATTAGTCTACGGAAAGTTCCGTTTCACTTTACTGAAACTTTTCATATAACTTGCGGTGTTTGTACCATTCTGTTTGACTTCTAAAACGGTGGAGTGAAATGGAACGTTCTATTCAATATGGCAGCCTTAATAAAGTATAACAATAAGTTTTTGAAGTTAAATACGTTGGATAATTTGATTCTTTTTGGGAATAAAATGTGTACTTTATGGGTTGTAGAAAGTTTTGTATGAATTTCTTTTAGTGTTTTAACTGATAATAATCTACTCGCGGTTACTTGCGCGCGTTAAAATGTTATTATTTCGCTTCCCTTCCGGAGGTAAAAAGTAGCGTACATGCTATTGAAAACTATAATCTATATTTGTGGCAAATTTTATTCAGATCCGTTCAGCCATTTTGACGAAAATAAGTTACAGACATCTATAGGTACATCTGAACTTTTGCATTTATTGGACGATCTATAGACAGTTTGTTCCTTATTCCTAGTTAATAAAAAATAGTAGATACCCATTAAAAATATTTTATCTAACCACCTATTTGAGAAGTTAATTATATAAGTATGTGTAATGCAAACCTAATCTTAAGTGTGTGGCGTCGGAGCCAAAGCCCAATATGATCATCAATTAAAACACTTATTTTCGGAATAACATACATTACATAAAAACATTTTACCAAAAAATTAAACCGACTCCCAAAAAACACTACAAAGTGAAAAATAACTTTAATTTCGGTAGTCGGTGTCTTTAGTTTTGTATTTTCTTTTTTGGCACCGACTACCGAAATTATTTGGTAAAAAGTTTTTATTTCACTCTTTTTACTTGGTCTATTTTTAATTTACCTAGTTACAAGAGCCTAAATGTCAACTACTTATAACCTTTTACAAAATATTGCTTTTCCCAATGCTGGGCCGTTAATTGTTGAGGAGTTCTCCTGGTACTTCACCGTCAGCTCTACATCACCATATGCATTGTGACGAGCATAAAGTGCTTAACATCCATATTCAAGTAATCGAATCGCAATCCACTCAATACTTATTATCGAGTAGTTTCGGCGGCCATCTGTGGTCTTCATCATCAGTTCCACTTCCTCAAATGGTACTTTTTGAGAGCAACTGCACAAGTTACTAAAATAATACCCAAAACGTCATAGGTGTGCCTATAATATTTGAAGAGTTCCCTCGATTTCTCCTGGATCCCATCATCAGATCGTGACGTTTATGAAAATGGGACCAATTTCGAAGTATACCCTTTCAATCAAAATAAGAATTTTCCAAATCGGTCCAGCCGTCTTCGAGTAATCGATTACTCGAAGACGGCTGGACCGATTTGGAAAATTCTTATTTTGATTGAAATCATCATACATAAATAAAATATATATATACGCTTCGAATTGATAACCTCCTCTTTTTGTCGTCGGTTGGAAATACTTTCAATTTGCGTCCAGCTAAGGAGTGGAATCCCCTACTGGAGTTTGTGTTTTCTGACAGCTATAACCTGGGAGTCTTTAAGTCAAGAGTGAATAGGTTACTTCTAGGCAAGCGTGCTTCATCTTCGACCATATCATCGCTTAACATCAGGTGAGATGGTGGTTAAACGAAGGCCTATCAACAATTTAAAAAAGAAACTAGTTTAAAGTCAAGAGACAAACAGGAACAACAAGTACGTATTAGAAGCTACCGAAATTATTAAGATCACGTTTAGAAGCACCGTTTCATTAACGAGTTTTGTTTTTGTTAGCTTCATTCAGGACCGTTAGTTGTGGACTAGTGGCCATGGAAAACTGTAGTTGAGCGATAGTGCGGCGCGGCGTTGTCGGTACTTTATTAATTACTGCGTATCTTTTATACTAGCTGACTCAATTTAATAAAGAAACACTCGTCATCTGCTTATCTCTCGTTCCAAGCTTTTATTTTGGGGTTGGCTTCGAGTCTTTTTTTTTATTGAAAATAGGTTCGCGTTTGACCACTATCTCACCTGATGGTAAGTGATGATGTGATCGAAAATGGAGCACGCTTACCTAAAAGTAACCTATTCACTCTGGACTTAAATACTCCTAGGTTGTAGCTGTCGGGAAACACAGACTCCGGCAAGGAATTCCACTCCTTAGCCGTACGCACAATGAAGGTATTCCCAAAACGTTTTGTGCGTATGGGTGGGATGTCCACCATGTAACGATGGCGCTTCGCCGTTTGTCTCGTAGTCCGATGATGGAACGGGCTTGGCGGAATTAGATTGTGTGATTCCATCGCACACTCCCTGAAATGTAACCGATAGAAAACCGATAGACTTGTAACTCGTCGTCGGTGTTCAAGGCTCTGGAGCTTTGACTCGACCAGTGCATCGTTACCAATGAGTCTAACTGAATGCAGCTGAGTACTGGTGTTTTACATGAAGTGACTGCCACTCTGACCTCCACAACCCAGAAGCCGGGTAAGACGATACCCTTGGTCTGTCCAGTGTCAGATTGTCTGGCTTCTGACTACCTGTAACGACTTTCAAAGATGTTTAAATAACCCTCGGGACCAACGGCTTAGCGAGCTTTCCCTGGCATGGTGGAATCTCGTTATATTATTTTATGATGGTTACCGATCTACAGACCGATTCCGGTAAGCGTTGCTTAATTGGAAAATTACGCGTGCGGCTGTTAATACTTAGCCACGAGCTCCTAATTAATATAGAAACACTGTATACAACGTTTAACGGAAACCCCATATCTATCCAAAAGGGCTGAAGACAACATCTGGTATGGAGTCTCTATGCACAGTTTCAGCTCAAAATAACTGACTCAAAGAATTGACACCAAATTATTGGTTTCATATATTTCTTGAATACCAATCATAACAAACGTGTCACAGCACTACGATGGTCAATAACTTTCCACGTCACTTGCCAATAACACGATAATTCTTTTCGTTCTTCTTAATTTGAAAAATTCGGTCTCTGGTATCAGTGTATTGGAATTTGTAATAAGTTCTACACACGTAGACTTAGGATAACAAAACCCTTGCCATATCGTTTGTTATCATCCAAACTCCTTTAAATTACACGTTGTTTAATAAATACATTTTTATCCTGGTAGCCACGCTGATCATGTATCTTGTAAAACATGAAAAATTGTATATTCATTCATAATCGTAGGGGATTGTAGATCTAATAGTTGATACAATACCTATGTTGAAATAGTCTTCAGAGAAAACAGTAAAACACGAAAGGTAGTAATGTCAAAATGAAATCATAATCTGTGAACGATTGAATAAATTCGTTCTTATGTATGTTTTTTTTAAAAAAAGCTTACTAACTAATTTAATATAATTCACATTACTAGCATTCTTATTAACCCGCCCAACTTAGCTAAATATGCTAGTGTCTGGAGTGGGTCCACGGCAATGTAGTGTAATGAGTGGGGTTAGAACCCGCGACCTCTCGATCAAAAGTCCGACACCTTAGCCATTAGGCTATTGACGCTTGGTTGCAGGAGTACGTTCCCGTTCGTAATTCTGACTTTCATGTGAGTGCAACCGCCGCAAGATGCTAGTACATATTTCTATAAAATAACTTTTTACCAAAAAATTAAACCGACTTCCAAAAAGTGAAAAATAACTTTAATTTCGGAAGTCGGTGCCAAAAACAAAAATACAAAACTAAAGACACCGACTTCGGTTTTATTTGACTCTAGTTGGTCGATTTTTAATTTACCTAGTTACAAAAGTTTAAATGTTAACTACTTATAACCTTTTATAAAATATTGCTTTTCCCAATGCTGGGCCGTTAATTGTTGAGGAGTTCTCCTGGTACTTCACCATCAGCTTCACTTCTCACCATATGAATTGTGACGAGCATATTGTGCTTAATAAGTTAATAACCATATTCAAGTAATCGAAGCGGAACCCATTAAATACTTATTATTCCTACTTATATATTGAGAAGTTCCAGTGGCCCTCTGTGGTCTTCATCATCAGGTCTACTTCACAAATGGTTATTTTCGGATGCAACTACACAAGTTACTATAAAAAATACTCAAATCACTATAGGTGTGCCTATAATATTGGAAGAGTTCCCTCGATTTGTCCAGGATCCCATCATCAGATCCTGACTTGGTGACAGTGGGACCAACTTCGAAGTATACCTTTTCAAACAAAAAAAGAATTTTCCAAATCGGTTCAGCCGTCTCCGAGTAATCGGTGATCATACATAAAAAAAATATACGCGTCGACTTCATAACCTCCTCCGTTTTTTGTCGTCGGTTGAAAATCAATAGGTACTGTAGGACGTAGGTAGTAATGACATTCTCAGGATGTGTCCAGGTCGTGTTCTCACGCTTTACTGAGAACTTTCAGGATTGTGAGGAAAAAGAGCTCAATGTTGCTCTACTTATGTTTTGTTTTAAAGATAGCGTCGCGTCGTGAAGAGATTTGCAGAATTCTTATGACGTCATAATATGACGTTAGTAGAGAATGTGCTGTATAGTTTTCTATGCTTTCATCTTGTCTTGACTTTATATAGTCTTAAATAATGTCGTCTATGTTTGATCGCTTCGTCGTATTATGTGATTTTTTGTCACTGCACAACGCTGCTCTTTTAATTTTACATATTTTTTTTTAAAAACAGAACCGGTAATGTGAGTGGAGTTCACATAACATACTAGCAATCTTGTTACCCCTCCAACTAAGCTAAATATGCTTTTGTCTGGAGTGGGTTTACGTCAATAGTGTAATGGGCTCTCGATCACAAGTCTCACACCTTAGTCATTAGTCTATTAAGGCTCATAACTAATTTAAGACTGTGCGCGCATAGTGTACATATGAAACTTTGCTTTTTCCATTCCACGTATTATCTGTGCATTAAAATGTGTGTGCGTATAAAGATTTGATTGATATTCATGAACAAAATATCAATCAAATTTTTATTGTTGAACACAGTACATCAAGTGCATTTTCAGTTGTAAGGTACAGTCGCCAGCACATCAAGCTATCCGAGTCTGTCAAATTTACCCAATCGAGTTTGAACCTTATCACGTTGTTATAAAGTTGTAAATCTATTAAATTATGTTGACAGATTGGAGTAGGTTGATGTGCCGGTCACCGTACATGCACAGTTCACTGGGTTTTATCAATCTATGCATGCAAAATTATGAAAATCCCAAACTTCATTTTAGAAGCTAAGATAAAGAATTAAATCAACATCTGCTTAGCCTTTTCCAAGCTATGTTGGGGTTGGTTTTCAGTCTAACCGAATACAGCCGAGTATTAGTGTTTTACATAGAGCGACTGCCTATCTGACCTCCACAACCCAGTAACTGGGTAACATTGTACCCCTTGGCTAGACCAGTATCAGATTTATTGGCTTCTGACTACCCGTAATGACTCTCAAAGATATCCAAATCGCCGGGCACGACAGCTTATCATGCATTCCAAGGCACCGGGGTCTCACACTGTCTACTTCCAAACTCCGGGCTATGACTGAGAAAAAAACCCAATCGCATTTTTTTAGCAACCCAAGACCTTGTGCAGTCGTGCTAGCGACCACTCGACGGAAGAGGCCTGGTTTCTATGTTGTCCCCTTTGTACATAAAAAATAATAAGAAAATATGAAATACACTGCGTATATGGGAACCTGGATTATTTATTTGAAAAGCTTGTCCTGAGCATAAAATGTACAATAATGCTTTTGAATTTAACTCTGGCTGGTTTTTAAATAGCTTTTTGTTATTAACACAAATAGTACTTGTAATCAAAGGTGCGCTCTTGCCGAGAAACAGCAAATATTCAATAATATTTTCTAATATTGAAGTCAGCTTCGAAACTAAAATCCCTAGCTTTGTGGTTACATCATAAATCAATTATGAGTGTATTTAGAAACACAGCCAGCAGGATATTGTTTAGTCGTGTGGTGATATTAACCGTCTGCGACCGCACAGTTGCCAGTTAAGAGCCCAGAAGGTTGGTTCCGTGAAAATAGATGTACACACACATAGACGTGTAATTGCGGTGACTAGGCGATTTTTTTGCTTCGTTTGCTGCGCGATTGCTGAGCAATAGGTGTCGGTTTCGATTCCCGGGTCGCGCAGTTGGCGGTATGATAATAATAATAGATAATAATCAGTTTAATATCAGGCATATAAGGCCCGAATAAATATAATATATAAATATAATAAACAGAATACACAAAATAATCTTATACTAAAATAAAAGTATGCATATTATAAACCGTGTTTGGCGATAGCTATAACCTGGGGTATTTAAAGTCAAAAGTGAATAGGATACTTCTAGGTAAGCGTGCTCCTTCGGCCACATCATCACTTACCATCAGGCAAGATGGTGGCGCCTGATCTCTTTCCGGTCGTGATGGATTGTATTCCCATCGGACTATGAGAGTGAAGGAGCCCAGAGAGTACAGCTGTACCTGCAATCTCCTACTCCGCTGGATAATCTTCGCTGAGATAAGGCCGCCATGGCCAAAACGGTCATGTGGACTATATCAATCGCGGTGATTTCAGATGCTTGCACTCACAATACGTGAACTGTGTCTATGTGTGCGTGCGTTTTTGCTAGTTGCACAGATCCGGCCTTTTGTATCTAGTATTATTGGACATTGGTTATTGGTTAACCGCAATAGATGAACCATTTTGTGTTACAGTGATACTTAGGTGAACTTGAAAGTTTTGTATGGTAGCGTTGTTATGTATTGCTTGCGTCGCCGTTTTGAGGAAACCATTTCCGAGGAGTTTCTCAAATCTGATTTGATTTTCTGTTAAAGTCTGTTTTGGTTGACTGTTTATCCTATAGATTATTGTACTCTTTGTTATGTAATAAAAGATGACCTTTCAGTAAAAATTACCAGTAGGTACCTAATTAAACTCTTAAACATGTCTCTTTAATGTTCTAATAAACATCTGTACTAACATGTGATCGGTTTATTTTATTTTTATGTATCTGCCTGTCTGTTACGCTTTCTCGGCTAAACGCCTGAACCGATTTTGCTGAAATTTGGGATGGAGATAGTAAGAGACCCGTGATTAGACATAGGCCTCCCCTTTTTTGTATAATCTCAAGGGGCTGAAAGTTCGGGTAGAATAATAGACAGTGAAACTATGACTAATTCCCGACTTGGCCTACTTTCGCAAAACTCGTAACTGAGAAACTCAAAAATGGTGTTGCCCGTCATAAAAACGGAACCCAACAGCAGCTTTTTAAGAAAAGTAAAAAATGTAACCAATAAACTGCAATTAACAAACAAGAATTTGTTATCTGAATACAAATCAATAAAATAAGTGGCATCGTTCATTTAATGACTAAAATATTTCACGCGGTAAGGAATTTGGAGCAAGCAAAATAATCTTATCTTTGTTTAATTTTGGAGATCTGTGTGCTGTGTAATAATTAGGATATTAGTTGCAAAATATAAGGATATTAAATGGAAAGAGTGAGCCCAGGAGATGCCTATTCACTCTTGCTTTAAAGTCTGACGGGGCATATTATTATGTGGTAGGAAACACGGAAGCTGGCAGATTTTTATATCTTGGCTGTGCTCACAATAAAGTTGACCCCAACGTAGTTGGCAAAAACTTAGGCTACATTATGAAATTTTTTATTGAATTGGATATATACAATTCAATAAAAAATATAACTTGTAATAAAAAAAATTGTGGCAATTGTAAGCAATAAAAATAATATATACCTATATTATTTTTATTGCTTACAATTGCCTCAATTTTTTAAATTAACTGCACAATATATCTAAACAAATTGTTCTTCATATTTGGATATCTGTATGCTGTGAAACAATTAGGATATTAGTTGCAAAAAATGGTAAACAGTGTTTACTAAACACGGAAGTCGGTGGAGAGTTCCACTCCTTGGCTGTGCGCACAATAAATGTGGAGAAGCGCATAGTACGACAACACGCTATATCAACCAAGGGTGGATCAACCAGTGATGAAAGAGATATGGAGGGATCAGATCGTGGACAGCTCCTGTGCACCAGCAAGCAACGCTTAAACATGTGTACTAGCACTACTATCGCCTCCACGCCTACGAGCCTTTTACCTCTGCGCTCAATTGAGTCAAGTGCAGCAAGATGGTATTTTGCTGAGACATCCCACAACTGACCACAATACTTCATACAGAAACGGACCTGTACTTAATACAAATCCAGAAGCTATCCAGGTATGAAGTATCGCCTCACCTACTCGTGTAGAATTCCCAGCTTTTTTGCTGTAACTGTTTTTAGGAATGTTGGTAATGCTTCTGATTTGACTGATCAATAAACCCAATAAACTTACGGAAGTAATTTTAAGTGTTTAGTTTGGGGACTACGATACGAGATTTGGTCCTTTATCTGATTATAAGAGTACAGAACATGCATCACGATACAATATATCAAAATATGTTTTTTTGGAAATTAAGATTTGATAAAGTAATATCATTTATACCTCTCAAATCAAGTATGTTATTTACGGAACCAACATGGAAAAGGTCTTTTTATAAAACTATTTTTTTTACCCAAAAGTGTAAAAGGTGGACCACCCCTGACTCTGGTAGCCAACTAACTTACGACCGCCATTAATTTTAAATGATGTCAGTGGTTGTCAACAGTTGGGCCAACGTCTTTTTTTCTCGATAATAATTTTACACGATTTATGTGTTTTGATTGTGTTCCTTGAATTTGTATTAATTTATTTTTCATGTTTCGTTATTAGCTTCTTATTGCTTTGGCTAAGCCACTTAACCCGTTCTGTTTTTTTAGTCCCTTATAAATTTTATTTTTCATTATATGTATACGTCATTTCGTTTTTAATAAAGGAAGTGAGTCACACAGGTATTTTTATTAAAAGTCCGCATATAATATAATCTTTTTTTTTCATGTTTTTAATTAAGATAAGGTAAACCACTTTGGTAAAGATATAATTTACTGCCTACAACAGCAGCAAATGTTTTTTTTTAATACAATATCTGAAGCCATTTTAATAGTGTGAGACTCATTTTTCCATCCGTAGTAGAACACATTGAGGTAGGTCCAAATATATAGCGGGGCGGGCTGAAATCCTTTTATTAATTAGTAGTTCATCAGCGAAAGAGTGAAGGGAGGACTAAGCCCTGTAGTTGGGCATCACAGGATTCTTATTGTGAAAAGACAATAAATGATGTAAACGAATTGTCAAGATTTATCGAGATTCCTCAATTTTTTAACCGACTTCAAAAGAAAGGAGGTTTACAATTCGTGTTAACTTTTCTTTTTTATGTATGTTACCTCATAACTCGGAGATGGCTGGACCGATTTGGCAAATTTTTTGTTTGTTTGAATGGGTATACTTTCTAGTTGATCCCATTGTCGTCACGTTTGGATCTGATGATGGGATCATGGAGAAATCGAGGGAACTCTTCAAATATTATAGGCACACCTATAGCGTTTTGGGTATTTCTTATAGTACCTTGTGCAGTTGCTCTCGAAAAGCACCATTTAAGGAAGTGCAACTGATGATGAAGACCCCAGATGGCCACCGAAACTACTCAATAATATGTATTTCGTTGATTGCAATTAGATTACTTGAATATGGATGTTAAGCACTTTATGCTCGTCACAATGCATATGGTGAAGTAGAACTGATGGTGATGTACCAGGAGAACTCCTCAAAAATTAACGGCTCTGCACCGGGAAAAGCAATATTTTGTAAAAGGTGATAAGTAGTTGACATTTTGGCTTTTGTAACTAGATAAGTTACAAACCGACCCACTAAAAAGCAAGAAAAAAACTTTTTAGCGAAAAATGGAACCGACTTCCATATAAAAACACTACAAAGGCAAAAATAACTTTAATTTCGGAAGGCGGTGTCTTTAGTTTTGTATATATTTTCGTTTTTGACACCGCCTTCCGAAATTAAAGTTATTTTTGCCTTTGTAGTGTTTTTATATGGAAGTCGGTTCTATTTTTTGCTAAAAAGTTTTTTTTAAGAAAGCACGTTAATTTCGGTTGTCAAATGTACATCTTTGAAATTCGTTATGGGGTTGTAGGTGGGGGGTAGGTGTTTCTTGTTACCCAGTTGCTCAGTTGAAGAGGTTACATAACAAATAACTACTTAGCCGCACCCGTTTAGACAGGAAGTTGAGCCCAATATATTTTCGGAAGAGACTAGGCTTAGTCTTTTCCTAACAACAACTATGTTCGGGAATATGTGGGAACAATGTTTGAATTCATGAAAATTATCATGATATAGCCGATGATGACAATGTTCATGAATTATTAGCAGCATAACACATCTAAACAAATTCCTCTTAACATCTCATCCAATTCGAAAAACATCAAAAATCCTTATAAATTCACTGCCTTCCTTTTTTATACAACCGAGAGGCCCATTAACACTTAACAAACGTGAGTAATGTCCCCTGATCCATTCCCAAGACCGTAATGTCCAAGAATTTCCTTTCCATCATGTTTTTGTGTCGTTTTTCTCAAGAGCTTGCTACCAAAGAAGTTATTAAGATGATAACATCGCTATCAACAATTTACTGGACATCTACTATTAGCGTTGGGCCTGTTGTGAATTTTAATACTTAATTTAGCTTGAAGCTTAGCTTCGTTGTGGTGTAGTTTAAAAGGGATATGTGTGTTTCTTTGTAAGATTTTATTGTTTTTTTAAGTGTTTAAATGAGGATGGATTGAGGTTTGATACGTATTGCGATAGGAATATTTTTTAAACCAGTGTTTTCGTTTGTAGTTTACTTAATTAAAAAGATGATTTGGTCATTAATTTGACCAAGTTATTCGAATATTTGGTGAGTTTGGAGGCACATGGCCAAATAATGTTGTATTATATTTTTTTAGATTTTTTTATTGAGTATAAATAATAAATAAATACATTTGATAATATAATGATAATGACTTGTTTATATGTAATTTCACACTGGTATCTCTAACCACATTTTTTTTTTCACTTTGATATTTATATTTTTAATCTGGATAATTTGAAATTGTTTTAATTCCTGACTTTGTTTATTTATTGTATATTTTTAATCTGTATAATTTGACGTTGTTTTAATTTCTGACTTTGTATTAGTAGAGCAATTTGTGATTTTTAATTAATAATTTAGTAACATTTTAACCTGTGTAGGTCAAATGGGTAGAACTTTTGAGCACTTTCATATTTTTATCTGACATTCTGTATTTACCAAAAGTCACACGAATAAATGATTTATGATTTAATAACAGCCGCGCGGTTCGATATTTAAATTTAAGTAACGTTTGCCAAGTTCGATCCGTGAATGAGTTGACTATCTTAACATGCCTCGAAAAGTACGTTAAACCGTCGTCGTAGGTCCGGGCTGACATTTGTATATCTTTGCCACTCATTATGGGTAGGCAAAAGCCAGAAAATCTGACACCAGTCTTGCTGAGAAGTATCTTGTTACCCAGCTACTGGGTTGACTTACTTGATCCTATGACCCCGAGATGGGGCAGAGGACGTCCACAGTAGAACTCCATCCCAATTGATCTGGAGCTTCTCGCTTCATTTTGCTCCACGTCATACCGATGCTCGCCGCTTCTGCCACCACAGTGCGACGCCAGGTTTGTCGGGGACGGCCACGCTTCCTTTTTCTTGAGGATTCCAATCCATAGCCTGTTTAGGTATGTGATCGGAATCCCTCCGAAGCGGTTGCGGAGCTCATAAAGGCAGTCGCTCCATGAAACACAGTACATAAGCGATAAGACCGCCATTGTAACCAATTTTATTTACAATATTGTTATTTAAGTGTGATTCAATTATTGGTGTACAATAAAGTATATTCTATCTATCTACAACTAGTTGCATCTGGTTAGAATCGAAGCCGATAAGATTTGTACAATTTTAACGTTGGTTCTGGCACACGCACCATTTGAATCTTCAATCGAGTTTAAAAAAAAATTAAACCGACTCCCAAAAAACACTGCAAAGTGAAAAATAACTTTAATTTCGGTAGTCGGTGTCTTTAGTTTTGTATTTTCGTTTTTTGCACCGACTTCCGAAATTAAAGTTATTTTTCACTTTGCAGTGTTTTTTGGGAGTCGGTTTAATTTTTTGGTAAAAAGTTTTTATTTCACTCTTTTTAGTTGGTTGATTTTTAATTTACCTAGTTACAAGAGCCTAAATGTCAACTACTTATAACATTTTACAAAATATTGTTTTTCCCAATACTGGGCCGTTAATTTTTGAGGAGTTCTCCTGGTACTTCACCATCAGCTATACATCACCATATGCATTGTGACGAGCACCAAGTGCTTAATATCCATATTCAAGTAATCGAATCGCAATCCACGAAATACTTATTATTGAGTAGTTTCGGCGGCCATCTGTGGTCTTCATCATCAGTTCCACTTCCCCAAATGGTACTTTTTGAGAGCAACTGCACAATTTACTATAAGAAATACCCAAAACGCCATAGGTGTGCCTATAATATTTGAAGAGTTCCCTCGATTTCTCCAAGATCCCATCATCAGATCCTGACTTGGTGACAAATGGTACCAACTTCAAAGTATACCCTATCAAACAAAAAAAGAATTTTCCAAATCGGTTCAGCCGTCTTCGAGTACTCGGTGACCATACATTAAAAAAAAAAAAAAATACGCGTCGAATTGATAACCTCCTCTCTTGGTCGTCGGTTGAAAATATAGGTAGGTATACATTTTTAAGCATAATATTAAAATTGAAAATATATCGGGTTCGCTTATAGCTTGCACCAAACAAATTACCAACTGTGAATTGCATCGAACAATTTAATTATCTATAAGAAACATCTAGAGTGTAATTAGTAAAGAAATTAATAACATGCGCATTGATAATGATGATGTCCACGGCGACAAGCAATGAATATTATAATTTTATAACATGTTTTTTTGAAAATCATTGGAAAGCGATAAGATCTATAAGCTTTGATGTTCATTATTTATACAACGTGTAACGGAAACCCCATATCTATCCAAAAGGACTGAAGACAACATTTGGTATGGAGTCTCTATGAAAAGTTTCAGCTCAAAATAAGTGACTCACAGAATTGAACCCAAAGTATCGGTTTCATATGTTTCTTGAATACCAATAATAACAAACGTGTCACATCACTATGAGGGTCATCACTTTCCACGTCCCTTGCCAATAAAACGATAATTCTCTTCATACTTCTTAATTTGAAAAATTCGGTCTCTGGTCTCAATGTATTGAAATTTCTAATAAGCTCCACACATGTACAGTCGGCCAAGAAAGTGGTGTACCACCCTAAGGTTGAATATCGCTTGCAGATTCATAGGTGATAAAGATTAGTTTCGCTTGCAGATCGATCTGACAACTTCTATTGCTGTCTTTATCTGATTATTGATAACGACTATTACTGTTTGTAACGTGACAGCTGTTCTTAGTTTGAACTTGATGGAACCAATGACGTCGTAAAATCAACGGCGGGGGGCTGTAGATTTTGATGACAAAATTGTATCTACAAATTCAGAATTGTAATCAACAAGTTACATAAAATTGTAAAGGCACAAGGCGAGTCCACAAACCTACAATTTCTGTAAACTTGTAATTACAATATCAATAAAAAACAAGCTAAAAATAGATTTATCCTTTTATTAAATTTCTACAATCAATTTTAAAATACTTATAACAAACAAAAACATAGCATATATAGTAATATTTAGAAGATATTGAAAATTTTTAAAAATTAGAAACGGGTGTAACCGCCGTTGGCCTCTATAACCTCTAAAAGACGAGACCTCATTGAACCAACAAGCCGTGAGCAAATATCGGTTCCCCGCATTTCCTCCCAGATATAATTACAGTGACTAATAAGAGCTTGTTTGGTTCTTTCATTTTGATGCGACCATCGTTGGACCATAAGGCCCCAAAGATTTTCTATCGGGTTGAGGTCCGGCGATCTTGAGGGCCACTGAATTACCCTTACGTCAGTGTGTGAACGAAACCAGGCTCTTACGATCCTCGCATTATGAATTGAACAATTATCTTGAACAAAATCAAATTGTGGCACTTCGTTCTCCGGGTAAACATTACGGACTGTCGGTAGCATTGCATTCTGAAGCACGTCACAACAACAACACAATTCTCCTACACCATCCGTACTCATCCAGCCCCAAATATTTACGGAAATTCGACCTGATTCTCTATTTGGGATTACATGATCATCTTTATACCGTGTTGAATTATATCGCCAAAGGTGAAGACGTCCATGCTGACTGGATTTAAACGTTTTTTCATCACAAAACACTGTATTAGACCAATCAAACTCTAAGTGCTCTCTGGCGAAGTTCAGACGAGCAAGTCTGTGAGCATCCGTCAAATATATTTTCTTGGCGTAATGCCTGTGGTGCAACCCCATGTAATGTAGATGATTCCTTATTGTTTGGGCACTCACATCGAACATCTCCGCAAAATGTTTTGTGGGTTTAAAACCATTGATTTCATATTCCCGTCTCATGAATTCTCTATCGTTATTGGAGAGTGCAGGCCGGCGACCACTTCTTCTGTGATCCAACAAACTTCCCTCCTCTCCTTCACGACGAATCCAAAAGCGGACAGAACGCCTCGATATATTCAAATTCCGGGATATCGCACTGATACTGCTTCCCTCATTAAATTGGGCAATTATTTGTGCTCTTTCGGCAATGGTCAAGTTGGCAGGCATTGAGATGATTTTATATGCAGTTGATTGAAAAATAACACGGAAAATATATCGATTTTTTGCATATATTTGACAAAATGTCAATTGTCAGTTTTCTTTTTCAAATGGAATTCGGTTGTCTAAATAGTTTTTATTACTTTTGTTTGGAAACATTTCAATTGCTTTGTAGAAACTAATGTCCTTTTCATTTATACTAAAGGTTAAAATGTCATGTACTTATATGTGACATATGACGTATGAATACTAAATACATAGGTTTACGTCATGATAATGTTGTCTCTTTCAGTAATATCTTTTTATAACGAACCTTGTTGTAATTTTCGATGACCGGGAAACTAAATCAAAACTGGTACACCACTTTCTTGGCCGACCGTACACATAGGATTACAAAACCCTTGCTATATCGTTATCTTTAAATTACACGTTGTAGAAGTGGACATATTACTTATTGTAAAAGTTGAAGCGTCAATAGCCTAATGGCTAAGGTGTAGGACTTGTGATCCAGAGGTCGCGAGTTCGAACCCCACCCATTACACTATTGCTGTGAACCTACTCCAGGCAAGCACATTTAGCTTAGTTGGAGGGGTTAACATAATTGCTGGTAGGTAATATAAATTTTACCCACATTGTTAGTTCTCTTTAAGTTTTTAAGTACAGACGCCAGCACATGAAGCTACCCGAAACTGTCAAATTTTCCCAATCAACCTTGAACCTAGTTTCTTTAAAAATAAAGTTGAATATCTATTAAAGAAATTTGACAGATGGTTATAGCTTGATGTGCTGGCATCTGTACCTATCCAAATCATACACAAGGGAAACTGAAAGGAAACTGGATCAGCTTTTGTTTTCTGATACTCCCTTCAGCACCACCCAGAATGGAAGGAGTCATTTGATGATTTTCCCACCGGACAGAAAGCTTTGCTTCTTCTCACATCACAGCTTTTTTAAATTATTCTTCGGAATCAACTATACGCATATCTATGCGCTCGTTTTATCCAAGACTAGATGGAATTCCACTGGTGCACTTATAGAACTCGCATTTATCGCAAAAATGTTAATGCCCACAGTAGCTAGACTAAACTTAGATTAGAAATTCTATTACTCTTGAAGTTTACTATTTATTAGAAATGCATATTTAATACACTTTGCATATAACGCTTCGCATTCTTTGATCTGTTTGGATTACTTGAAATTATTTCTACAAGTTATTTTTTCTGTGAGGAAAATCATCAAATGACTTCTCCCGCTCTGAGTGGAGTGGAAGGGAGTGTCAGACTTCTACTGACTAAAAACTTACCGTCCTTTAGTTACCAGGCTTTCCAGGGCTCCGGTATCTCGTTAGAGCATTCCCGCAACCCTAAATATTAATTCGTTTTATTGATTGCAGCTATATTTATTTTAGTTTGTACATAATTGCAGTTGTATATTTTTCTCAGGTTTATTTATTAAAGTTTCATGTACCAAATAGAAAAGTACAAAGAATGAATGAATGCCTTAAGCTTATACAGTCAATATATAAGCTTATACAGTGAATATATCTAGGTTTCTGTAGCGTGCTTCATCTTCGACCACATCGTCACTTACCATCAGGTGAGTTGGGGGTCACTCGTAAGCCTATTATCAATAAAAAAAAAACGCTATAGTCACACATTTTTTTGTTTTTATTTCTCTGGGTGGGAAAATCATCAAATTACTCCCCCCGATGTGGGTAGAGCGGAAGGGAGTGTCAGACTTCTACTGACTAAAAACCCACCCTGCTCCTTCAGTTGCCCTTGCAATTCGGGGCCGTGGTATCTCGTTAGAACATTCCCGCAACCCCGTAGCGCTACAGTCACACCAAATGGTTGACCGGCATAAGATTCAGCACTGAACGGCTTAGATAATCTATTCGGGAGTATAGACAATACGTGCTGATATAATGCAAGAAGTTGTATTATATGTAAATATGATACCCTTCATCACAACAGTTGTTGGACCTTTAAAAGTAGATATCATCAAGTTGCTTACATTAAATGTAAGCAACTTGATGATATCATGAACATAAAGGATAAGATTGTAAGTACAACCATAATTTTCAACCAAAACCATAAAATCAACAGCGCATTTAAGACACAGGTGGTCTTTACGGCTCCGTATGTAAGATTTTGATACGATACTTATAATGTAGGGACGTATCCGTTCAATGTAAGTTTTTTTTAAACATCGTCGCTACCTGGCCTCGATTACATTGGCAGTTTTGATACATGTAATTAAAAGATAAGTGCCGCATTTTTAGGTTCTGATACGAGATTTTTTCAAGTAACTGTAGTTATATCAAAAGTTTACCGGTGATGACGATATTTCGAAATGAGTTCAGAGCAAGGCTTTGATTGATCTTATCTTAGGTACATTAAGAATATGAAGACTAATTACCAACGTGATATTATTATGTTACGTCGGCTTGATTTTTGTTCCTGAACAGAAAAGTGTTTATGAATTGAATAGAATATAATATCATTTATTTCTAAGTATCTATATGGTACATGGAGATCTTAATATTAATATAGCTTCACATAATTATATTACCGTTACCGGTGTAGAAATATTTAGTAAATAATCATTTATATTATTATGTAAAATGTACATCCCCATGTTTCTGCGTTCAAATTACGAACGGGTAGTTTGTAATTTGAACGCAGAATTCTTTATTTGTTTCTGTGTTCTAGGAATCCATATCTGTGTGAAATGTACTTACATTGTGTTTCTGCGTTGAATTTTCACCCGCCTCCCGCCGTTTATATTCAGGACTTAATTTGTATAACTTAGTTGCATCAATAGTCTGATAACGATGTTAACTGTTTTTTAGAATCCATTCAAGATGGGAATCTTCTTTACGCTGAAATTGCACAGCTACTGTCCAAATGCTGCCATACAAACATCAACTTGATATAAATATCAATGACATTCGATACTTATTGGCGGAACTATTCTCAATACGCACTGGTACCCCGTTATGTGCAGCATATATGTGCATTAAGGCTTAAGTGACTCGTCGTAGGGGCTGTATATAGGTACTTAAATTGAAGCTTTATGAGATACAACAGGTTTTGTAAGAGGAGTTTAGACTAGCCGTGAGAACGTACGTTGCTTGTGTGTGGTATATGCGAATGTATCTTGTTTTGAGTAAATAGTTGAGGGTTGTGGTTTTAATTTGTTTATTGCTTACTGTCAACTATCTACTTACCAAATTTCATTCGGATCCGTTTAGTAGTTTTTGCGTGTAAGAGTAACACACTCCATTCATCCATCCTCACAAACTTTCGCATTTATAATATTTATTTTTATTGATAAGTAAGATAGTAAGAGGTGTTTACCTAGTTTATTTTTGTTAACATCTATCGACTGCTGTTCTTAATATTTGTTTTCACGTTGCATTGGACAGACTTCCTTTGAATGTAAGACAACTGACAAATACCTACGTTAAAAAAAATGGTGAAAGAGCATTACCTCTCACTATAATTTTTTTCCCCTACTTTCTCTATAATGATTTTGATATGTATTAGTATACATTAATATATTATATTTATATATATGGTATGTATTTTATATTATTATGTTTGTTTAGTATTATGTATGATGTTGTACACTGACAGCCCTAAATCTATCTCCTTTAATTTCGGTCCATCCAAAGGCTGTCTGTAAGAGTGTGCGATAAGACCGCCCATTGTACACTCCTTTTATTATTTGTATCCTTAAGTGTATTATAAGGTGTACAATAAAGCATATAATATATACAACGTGTAATTTAAAGGGTATATACATACTGAGTGCATAGTTTCTTTGGATGATAACAAATGATATGGCAAGGATTTTGTAATCCTATGTCTACATGTGTGGAACTTATTAGAAATTTCAATACATTGATACCAGAGACCGAATTTTTCAAATTAAGAAGAACGAAGAGAATTATCATTTTATTGGCAAGTGACGTGGAAAGTGATGACCCTCATAGTGCTGTGACACGTTTGTTATTATTAGTATTCAAGAAACATACGAAACCAACAATTTGGGTTCAATTCTGTGAGTCACTTATTTTGAGCTGAAACTTTGCATAGAGACTCCATACCAGATGTTGTCTTCAGTCCTTTTGTATAGATATGGGGTTTCCGTTACACGTTGTATATATAAATGTACTGCTTGGAAAGGTCCACTAAAATCAATGGGTTTCTTTATAAAAAGAGCACCACAGACATAAACCTGCATGGTTCTCATAAGATCTGATAAAAAAAAATGGTCTCATTGAATTAATTAATTAATAATGTACATGCCGTTCTGGTTTCTGAGAGTTGGCTCAAACCCCACCTTCTTTCTACCACCTACTCTCTTCCTGGTTTCATTCTTATCCGGAATGATAGAATTGGAAAGGGAGGAGGTGGTGTAGCTTCGCAGTGATTTTTCTTATAAAATAGTTGCCAGTTCTCCTTCACAATACAGCGCTTCTGCTGAATACCTCTTTTTGGAAATTTACGTCAAAGGTGTCAAGGCCCTACTTGGTGTTGTCTATTGCCCGCCTGCCGTTGACTATTTTTCCGACCTTGAATTAGCGCTTGAATCCATAGGTTCAGAGTATGCACATTGCGTCATCATGGGAGATTTTAACACGGACCTTTCTCGCTCAACCCCTTCCTCCCGAAAACTCCTTCACATTATTGATTCCGTTAGTCTTCGTGTTCTTCCACTGCAGCCCACTCATTTTAATGTGTCAGGTGTTGATACGTGGCTCGACTTGATTCTAACATCCACTCCCACTTTGGTTGCATCTCATGGCCAATGTCTTGCACCTGGCTTCTCCCATCATGATCTCATTTTCCTATCCTATATCTTAAAGCCACCAAAACCTCTCCCTAAAGTTCTGCACATGCGTTGTTATGCGCGCATAGATGTTGAGAAGCTGCGTAAAGATGCGTCAGATATTGATTGGGGCCAGCTTGCAGCAGCAAAGACCATTGATGACAAACTTGGTATCTTCAATCAGGCTGTCCTTGCCCTCTACGATGAACATGCTCCTGTTAGGAAAGTTAAACTAAGGCGACTACCAGCTCCTTGGATGTCACCAGGGGTTCGTTTAGCGATGAGGTGCAGGGATCGGGCCTTTCGGAAGTATAAAAAGGATCGCAGTGAAGATAAAAAGAATGCCTACAAAGCTGCAAGGAATCGGTGTAATCAGGTGATACGTAACGCTAAACGCCGCCATATTCTTGAAAACATTTCAACTTCTTCACCTGCCGATATCTGGAAATTCCTTGGAACTCTCGGTATTGGTAGGTCAAGTCATGTAGATTTTCCTAAAGCGATCGTTTTGGATGATATCAACCGTCATTTTACTACAAGTTGTCATTTGGACCCCCTTATTTTGTCTCAGACGGTTGATTTCATCACTTGTTTACCTGGTCCAATCATTGAACCATTTCAGTTTTCACCGGCGACTTTGGATGAAATTAGAAAGATTATACTATCCATCAAATCCAAGGCTGTGGGTCACGATGAAATCAGTCGGGGTATGATTACCTTGATCCTAGACTGTCTTCTCCCACCAATTTCCCACATCATCAATTATTCCCTGGATTCCGGACAATTCCCATCCTTGTGGCGTATGGCCTATGTCCGTCCACTTCCTAAAATATCAAATCCTTCACTACCTAACCATTTTAGACCTATATCCATTCTCCCTTTCCTGTCAAAAGTGCTCGAAGCCTGTGTTCATAAACAGTTTTCTGGATTTGTTTACCGGAATAATCTTGTAAGCTCATTCCAGTCTGGATTCAGGCCCGGGCACAGTACATCCTCTGCTCTTCTTAAAGTGACTGGCGACATTAGAGAAGCTATGGAGGATACTAAAGTTACTGTATTAGTATTAATTGATTTCTCAAATGCCTTTAACGCCGTCAGTCACGATATACTCCTAGCTATCCTCTCCCATCTTATGGTTTCTCCCGAGGCGCTGGAATGGTTCACTTCTTATCTTCGGGGACGTCAGCAGTCGGTCCGCGTTGATGAGAGATCTTCAAATTGGCGTGGTCTGGATGCTGGTGTTCCACAAGGCGGTATTCTTTCTCCATTATTATTCTCTGTCTTCATTAACTTTATAACTCACTGTCTTCGGTGTTCGTATCATCTTTATGCCGATGATCTACAATTATATACTGCTGTGCGGGTTGAAGGTTTGTCGGATGCTATAAGGGATGTAAACCGAGACTTGGATGCTATTAATAGCTGGTCTGACAAATTTGGGGTGTCAGTAAACCCCTCAAAATGTCAGGCTATCATTATTGGTAGCTCACGCATGATGGGTAGAGTGGTGGCTAACTCTCTTCCACCTATTATTTTTAATGGTGCCGTCATTCCCATCAGCCCTAGCGTAAAAGATCTCGGTTTGCATCTTGACGCGACACTTGGTTGGCAAAATCAAGTTTCTAGTGTCAGCCAAAGGGCCAATGGCACTTTGCGTTCCTTGTATCGTCTGAGAAACTTTTTGCCTGTTAAGACGAAGACTATGCTTGTGCAGACTTTAATTTTCCCATTAATCGACTATGGTGACGTGTGCTACTTTGACCTGAATGCGGTCTTGCTCGATAAGCTGGATCGTATCCTCAATAACTGCATTCGGTTCATATTTAATTTAAGGAAATATGACCACGTCTCAAGTTTCAGATCTGAGCTTAAATGGATGACCATTCGCCAGAGGAGAAGTTTGCGTGCTTTGACAACGCTTTTCTCTTTACTCAACTCTCCCAGCCCTCCTTCTTATCTAATGCCTCACTTTCAATTTCTATGTTCTGCACACAATAAGAATCTACGTTCATCCAATAATCTTCTCTTACTCTGCCCTTCTCATACATCTGACTTTGTTCATTCTTCTTTTCATATCCAGTCGATTCTCCTCTGGAATGCACTTCCTCTCGAGATCAGAACGGCTGACAGTCGCTATGCATTTAAAAAGAAATTGCGGAACTATTTTCTACACCAATAAGCAGAATTTCCACATTCGGTTTTCATTTGCTTCTTTATTATATATATTTGTATATATATAAATATATAAGTATTTATTTATATATATTATTTTGTAGATTTCTATTTTGTAGTGATACTAGGGTTTTTGTGTTATTACTATTATTATATATATATATATATTTGTTTTTCTAATTTTACATCACACGTTCATATTGCACCTCCCACACTATCTCTTCACCACTCATGGTTGACTGGTAGAGAATGCCTACGGCATTAAGTCCGCCTTTGTACCTATGTGCATAAAGTGTAAATAAATAAATAAATAAATAAATAACAATTACTTGTACAAGGGTTACTTATAAACGATTTACTAAATAAATATCATTTATCGCTGTAATTTGTGTATAATATACCTATTTGTACTGTACCAACTTGTAGTAAAATATGGTAGTAGTATAGTCTCTTCTCCCCGTAAGAACCCTTTAAACCGTTTTAAATTTATCTTTTCTTTAACATTATTATTTTTGTAGGTATTGCATTATAGCTTCAGGTATTATAGACCATTTGTAAACGCAAGTTACAAGCTATTATGATAAAAAGAAACATATTTCTATATACAAATTTACTTATTCAATTCCAAAGGAGATTTTAACAAGATTTTCCATAATATTTTACGATTATTTATTTATTTATTTAAACTTTATGTACAATAGTGGTACATGGGCGGACTTAATGCAACAAGTCATTCTCTACCAGTCAACCTTTGGGTTAAAAAGAACACGATGTGGTAGGTGTACAAGTATAATAAATGTCAATATCGAAAGATATATATATAAATAAAATAATTATAATAATAGAATACATATATATGCTAAAATAATGTTTTAAGATTTAAAGATTATAAAGATTATATTTTTCTATTAGACACACCCATATTTATTTTTAGTCCTGCAACTTTGAGCCGGGCATTCGTTTACGTCATTTGCATAAGTATTCATTTTCCAAGTGGTCTGACGGTTATTTGACTTCTTTACCTTTCCTGAGAAATGTTCTAGTCCCTGGTTGTTGACTTGTTGCTAGCAAAGACATTCCCAAGTTGACTTTAAGTTTTTAGTATTCGATTGTTGACCTTAAATGTAAACTCTTTGCGCTGAAGGAGTTAATATTATGAAAAAGCTTTTCTCATAATAGTGTAGGTCTGTATGGAACAACGGAACCCTTATATGGTCATTCATATGTCTGTCGATACGTCCGAGGGCTAAAACTACAAAACCGAGCCAGTTTAACAAAAGTAAATGAATAAAGTAGCGTTTGCGTGATGTAACGTTCTTTATAAAAGAAATTATAAACATTTGCTGGATCCCTAAGGCACAAGAGATGACGGGAGGGTCGATGAAAAGCGGAGCGGATGATAATCGCAGAACGAAGAGATGGCTGCGGACTCCTGGTCTGCAGACGGATGGCCTCAGTAGCAGAACGAAGAGGTGGCTGCGGACCGGCTGGCCTTCAGTCGGATGGCCCCAGTAGCAGAACGAAGAGGTGGCTGCGGGCGGCTGGACTTCAATCGGAGGACCTAAGTAGTAGAACGAAGAGGATGTCTGGAGGTCCGGGCCACGGCTCGTGTATTAAGAGGGGACCAATCCATTTACTTCTAGACTTCTTCACTGTTTGTGTTCTAGGCGTAGACTGACCGCTCTCCGTCAATCTCTCTCAATATATCGATTTTTCAGTATTTGAATGAGGTTCTAAAATGAAAAGAAATAAAAGTAATTTATCACGAGGTACAATATCAGTTACATATGTGACCTAACCTAACTCCAGCAATGAATTAAGAAGAAAAACTAATCCTGTCACTAATGAAGTAATGACTTTACAGAAACGTAAATAAACAAAGTATTGTATAAAAAATAGCTTAATATCAGCATATTATGAAATTCTAAATCAATAATGATGTTATAACGTAAGTATCAAAGCCCTATAAAAAGGAAACAGTGACAAATTAGAAAAAATGCCATATGATAAGAGCAATATATTTTTTTAAATAAGTATTCTGAAGTTTTTTTCAAGTAAACAACCAAAACCCACCCGTATCTCTGAAACTGCCGAGTTCAAATAGAAATAGAATAGTTTTTTCTTAAATTACAATTACAATATCACATTTATGGTTTTAAAAAATATGTTTATTTTTTTATTCGTTTGGTAACGCAAATTGCGATTGATCGTTTATTGTTTTTTCGTTAATCAACACTTTGTATGCTGCCTATATCCTCATTGTTTTTCATCGCATGTATTTTTATTCGAGGAAGTGCTTTTGAAATCAGTGTCTAAGTGATTGCCTCTTGGAGTTAACTGTGTAGTCTCTATCAGAGACTATCTCTTACAAACCAACTTACCTCATAATAATATTATTTTATATTGAAATGCTGTACACTTAATGACTCTACAACATAAACAAAAGTACAAAACTCATGTCAACATTCTTATTAAACAGCAGTAAAAATCTTTATCAACTTCATATCTATACTTATAATAAATCTGTAGAGATGTCAATTCTGTACATGAAATATATTTACAAAATAACTAACAGGGGGTGATTAGGGATCGATACTGATGCCAAAAATGCAATCAGTAAAATTTTTGTCTGTCTGTCTGTATAACCGTTATAGAAACAAAAACTACTCGACGGATTTTAACGAAACTTGGTACAATTATGTATTATACTCCTGAGCTGGTTATAGTATACTTTTCATCACGCTACAATCAATAGGAGCAGAGCAGTGAAGGGAAATGTTGGGAAAACGGGAGAAGTTACTCCATTTTTTAAGCTTCCGTCGCGTGTGCAACCTTAATGGTTAAAGCTACACAGAAATCATTTCATGACGGAAATGTTTTCCTTAAAATTATATAAAAAATATCCCTATATATAATAAAAATATATCTATCTTTTATGGTTGACTCACAATAACACGTGTAACTCCCGATAGCTTAGCAGTTCGAAGCTTTCTGATTATTATTCTGCTCCGAAATGTAAAACCACCACAATTTTGCAATGGAACTCGGCTAAAAGTAACCCAGTTGCAACAAAATATAATCGAGGCTCAAATTTTAACAGGTTGCGGTGCAGAAGAATCCGTCTTTATTCCCAGGATTCCCATAATACCAAATAATTTTCCATTCCAATTTAAAAGAACGCAATTCCCAGTATCGGTGTGTTATGCAATGACAATTAATAAGGCTCAAGGGCAGACTTTTCGTGTTGCTGGAGTAGATCTCGGTGTCAGTTGTTTCTCGCATGGTCAGTTGTACGTCGCTCTTTGCCGGGTTAGCAGTTCTAGAAAATCTAGAAATCTTTATGTTCACGTGCCGGTGGGGTCAACTTTCAACATAGTTTACCCGGAAGCTTTGCGCTGAAGTATTTTCGTTCTATAGGTACTTAAGCCTCATGTGAACGTGATCTAAACAATATTACCAATACATTAAGTGATTAACATACAAGGAGTTATCATACGAGTTATTTATACTGACGGAGTCGCGGGCACAGCTATTAACAATAATATTGTGCTGTTTCGTATTGCGATATTTTTCAACAGTATTATAGATTGACATATTATATTTCCCTACTAAATTACGAAAGTTAATCTGTCTGTTACATCAAAATCACTGAACCGTGAGGAAGGACATAGGCTACTTTTTTTTTACGAAAAACGACGGAAACGCGGACGAAGTCGCGGGCAACAGTATCTATACTAATAATATAAGGCTGAAGAGTTTGTTTGTTTGTTTGAACGCAATAATCTCAGGAACGAAAGGTTCGAATTGAAAAAATATTTTTTAATTAAATAAGTAGTCAATTTATAGAGAAAGGCTATAGGCTATACATATATCATAACGCTAAGGCCAATAGGAGCGGAGCGCCAATGAAGAATGCTTCAAAATCGGGGTTAAATTTAACGTTAGCACAAAGTAACTATTCCACGTGGACAAAGTCGCGGGCAGAAGCTAGTATGAAAATAAAATAATAATTTTAACGCAGCGACTGCTCCGGATAGTGTGTACTGACTCTTAACATGTTTAATATGAGCGAGACAATTACCGATATGTTTGCTTCTTCACTAATATTGTTTTGATTATGTATATTAAGACCTTATTGCTTTCGATACTCGCTTCTTGATGGAGATTATAAGCATGTCCATTGGAACTTCTTGATGTATGAAAATTTATTTCATACATATGAACTTACAAGGTTGAGAAGTACTACTCAGAAAATTTTATTTAAAAAAAACTTTTTAGCAAAAAATAGAACCGACTTCCATATAAAAACACTACAAAGGCAAAAATAACACACCGATATACCCACCATAACTTAGGAGACTATATCGTAGCCCAAGGTTTGACCTGGCTAGTTCTTATATACGAATTATTATGTTCGATGGTTAGTTTCTACCAGCAAGCCAAATTTTCGGAATAATAAAATAAGAACCGACAAGTAACAGGTTTAGAACTTGCAAAGGCTATAATATAATTCATATATGAAAACTAGCCAAGTCAGACCTTTTTTTTTTTTTTTTTTTAACGTGGTAAAATTATCAAATAAGTCCTCCCACTCCGGGCAGGGTGGGAGGGACTGTCAGACTTTTACTGACTAAAATCCACGGTGTTCCTTCAATAATCCTTTACATACCGGGGCCACGGTAACGGGATGAGTCCCACGACCCCGGCAGGATTCGGCCCTCTGCAGAGGGGGCCTCGTCATGTTGCTGACGCTCTTTGAGGCGCGCGTGAAACACGACGCGCCGTCGACCCGGGCATGGTCCATGGTCGGACAGCGAGTTGCCCTTTACTCGCTGTCCGCATGCCCGCGCCTACGGTGGCCGGAGATCGTCGGCCGACGTCCGACGCCGTGGGCGTCTACCACTGCGGCTGGGCTGCAGGGAGGACGCCATCCTCTCCCTCACGCGGCCCGCCTCCTCCTTCGAAAGCATGACTGCTTCGCAGAAGGAGGCGACCGCTTCCCACTCCCTCTCGCCCCGCAGCATGGCCTCGACCAAGGCCGGGCGCGAGAGGTCTCCGCCTATTGTCGCCGTGAGGACACGTCGGTGCTCTGCCCAAGATGGGCAGTCCTGCACTGTGTGCTCGACTGTGTCCTCAGGGCGACCCTCGCAGTGGTGACACCCAGGCGTCTCTTCCTTACCCATCAGACACAGGTACCTCCCGAAACTTCCGTGTCCGGTGAGGACCTGCGTCATGCGGTAGGTCAGGACGCCGTGACGCCGATCTAGCCACTCCTCAAAGAGGGGTCTTACCGCCGCAATTGCGGCGTGCCCGGCCGTCGGTTGCGACAGTCGCTCCCTCCATACTGCCCTGAGATCGCGCCGGAGCTCTTCCCGCCGCGCCTCGACTTCTCGAGGCAGCGGGGATACGCCCCGGCGCCGCGCCTCCACGCGCCATTCATAGACGCGCTGGAGGGCAGTCGCCTCCAGATCCCAGGGCAGCAATCCGGCAAGGAGGTTGGCCGATTCGCCGGCGATCGTGCGGTATCCCCGGATCATTCGGATAGCCATGACCCTCTGGCATGCGACCAACTTTAGTGGTCGCGTCCGGATGCACAGGGCCCACACTGGGGACCCGTAGAGGGCCATGGACCGCACGACGCCGGCGTACAGCCTTCGGCAGGAGGCGTTTGGCCCGCTGAGATTAGGCAGGAGTCGCCTGAAGGCGGCTGCTGCCCGGTTCAGCTTTGGGGCCAAACTCAGGAAGTGCTCCCTGAAGTTCCACCGGCTGTCGAGGACGAGTCCCAGGTACTTCATCGTCCTCCCGACGCCGATGCGAACCCCCTCCACCGTTATGTGGGACTCGGACCGTGGCGCGTTCCGACCGCCATGGAAGCACATTGCCTCGGTCTTGTGCAGCGCCACGTCGAGTCCCAACTGCCGGATCCTACGAACGACTGTCGCAACCGCTTGCGTCGCCAGGTCGGCCGCCGCCTGGTGCGACTCTCCCTGCGCCAGGACGAGCGTGTCGTCAGCGTAACATACTACGCTGACGCCGTCAGGGAGGTCGCCGCGCAGCACCCAGTCGTATCCGATGTTCCACAGGGGCGGCCCCAAGACCGAACCCTGTGGGACACCGCACGACATCTCTCGCCGGTTCCACTCTCCCCGGTGACCGGGGTAGATGACGGCTCTGTCCGTCAGGTAGTCCTCGACTATGCGACGGAGGTAGGTCGGCACCCGGTGATACCGGAGTGCCTCCCTGATGCAACTCCAGGGCAGGGTGTTGAAGGCATTGGTGATGTCCAAAGACACCGCCAAGACGACCCTGCCCCGGGATACCGCGTCCCCCGTCGTGAGGGCTCTCACGCGCATGACAGCATCCACCGTCGAGCGCCCCCTGCGGAAGCCAAACTGGCACTCCGCAAGATCCGGGCCCACCCGATTCAGGTGCCCGAAGAGGCGGTCTGCAATCACTCTTTCCAAGAGCTTGCCCACCTCGTCGAGCAGCACGATGGGCCGGAATGCGGACGGAGAGTCCGCAGGGCGCCCGGCTTTCTGGATCAGGACCAGCTTTCCCGTCTTCCAGCGAAGCGGAAACTGGCCCCTCTCCAGGCATGCGCTAAAGAGCCCCCCTAGTCGAGGCCCGAGAGTCTCCGAGGCCAGGACCCACGCTTTCCCTGGCAAGCCGTCGGGTCCTGGGGCGGTATTTTTGGCCTTGAGCCGTTGTACCGCCACTCTCAAGTCTACCTCGGTCACCTCTGGAGCGTCGTAGACGTCGTCGTCGCTGTGGTCCGCGTTATAGTTTTGATCTATAGGTCAGTCATAAAAATGACGATTTTTGGACGTTAATATCTAAATAACCGTTTGAGATATGTTTATAAAATTTGGAAAATATATGTATCTCACCAGTCTCAATATATGAGCCAAATTTGACAAGTTTAGGTGAAATAGTTTTTGAGTTATGAGGGGCTCAAAAGTGGCTCCAAATGGTTCGTGTAATATTACACACGGTGAGCTGCGCGCCAGTTCTTGGCTTGACACGCTCCCGCGTGTCTAGATCACTCCCTTCCACTCATCCGGAGCTCTCCCGCTCCGAATGAGTAGTCATTTGATGCTTTTCCCACCGAAAATAAAAACGGGGCTGAAACAGGGAATGAAAGGTTGTATGACATTTTTTCTTTTGTAAGTGTCATGTGTGTACATAAATAAATAAACAGCTAGTAAAGCGATAATATGATAAATCTTCAAGCAGGACTTTACTACTAAAATTCCAGCAAACGTACTCAACTACCATCAACTGTGGAGGCAGCTGTAGCATTCCGTTAAAGGGAATTCTTCTCAAGAACATCGTCTTTGGATTCCGCCTATAGAAGGACCACACACTTTATCAATTATTATGCAAAATTATATATGAGTTTGTATCAATTATCTTTTAATGTAGCCATACTTATGCATGCCTAGGATACCCTTATAATTTTTGATAACATCTAGATTGGACCGGGCGTCGTCGGGTTTATAGTATGAAGTTAATAAGAATATTATGGGATTTAAAATGCCTGTTTTATTCAAGTATAATATTGTGCATAAAACTTGCTAAGTATGTGAAATAAAGTGATAAATTTATTTTCACAAAATGCAATTAAAAATAAATAATTATTAGGTGCAATACGTACATTTTTAACTTCCTTCGGGTTCTCATTTTATGAGCGTTTGTTACTGTTGTTATCGTAGTCCTAAAATCACTTCAGCCAAGAGGCTGATTGGCGACGAGGCAATGGTCGAATCAAAGCTCCAAGCCTGAACATTGTCGACGAGTTGCAAGCCTATCGGCTTTCTATCGATTCAGGGAGTGTGCGATGGAATTGCACAATCCAAGCCCGTTTCATCTTCGAACCACAAGACGAACGACGGTACGCCATATTTACATGGCATTTCACCACAAAACGTTTTGGGAAAGCTTTAATTGTGTGTACAGCTAAGGAGTGGAATTTCCGGTGGAGTACAGACTCTATATAGAGGTTATAGTTATCAAGATACACAGGTATCTTGAACCTGGGGTCTTTAAGTCATGAGTAATAGATTAATTCTAGGTAAGCGCTCTTCGTCCACATCAGCGCTTAACATTAGGTGAGATGGTGGTAAAACGCGAGCATATCATGAATAAAATAAGGCTATCACGCGCTTTCTGGATCCAATCTGGTATGTACGTTGAGTAAATGTCTTTTCAGATTTATCTTTGCATTGGTGGTTTTTAGCGTTGGTTTTAAGTAATACTAGTGGTCGCTGCTTAGTCAAAATTCAACGATTTTTTTTTGTAAACCTAGGCTTTCTGCACTCCTTCTGAAGATAGATCTCCTTCTCCTTATAAACTACTGCCAGTCACGCGGAGCTTCGCTACGATCACGGTAAAAACATAACCTCCTTCTTTTGCAGTCGAGTAAAAGCTTCAACCCACTTCCATACCAAATTTCATCCAAATCCACCAAGTAATTTCGAACTTTAGCGCGTTCAAACAAATTTTTGATGTGCCAAATTTCATACTCCTCCATCCAAGTACTTTTTGTAAGAAGATAGATAAGGTACAAAGATTTTGCTTTGCATATTAATATACAACATGGCGATTAGGTTATCACATTAATTGAAACCACGTACTCTATATTAGGAATTTAATCATATACAATTAAAATAATTTAATTCACCTTGGTCATATTTTCGGTTATTAAATTTATTTCAGCACATAGATATATATAAACACACGTAGTGTACGTTTGTTTATACATACAATTTGACATAAATTTAACACACACTAGAAGTGAAAGTGATGTCTTCTCTCAATTGCTCGAGCTTCTGCACTTACTAGAAAATACTATATGAATTATTGTGAAGAATGTCAGATTCGCGACAATGCGGTATAAATTCCGAGGACACAATGAAACAGTTATTGAGGCGAGTGCAGGCGTTCGGTGTGTTCAATGTTAGAAAATAGGGTTGACACCACGGAATAGATGTGGTTGACACATATTATTTATCCAGAAGTATAATCACAAATTGAATTGAAATAATATGTTTTAAGATACCTCTAAGATACACCAATAGAGTAATGAATGAATAATGTAATGATTGATTTATATTTTTGATACACACAGCCAGCGAGATGCCACAGTTGTACTTTTTTACAATTGAAATCAAATTGATAAAAACAGCTTTCAATTTAGCTTGAAGTTACATAGCTTGAACTTTTTAACATGACGTAGCTTCAGACGATCACAAACTTAGCAAAGTATTATAATTAATAATGGTATTTTAAATAAGCGTTGCGCATCTTTCACCCGGCAAATGCTGAGTTAGTAAACCTATGGGTTGGACGTGCTCACCGCATTTTTTGTTGTTATTTTGATAATATTGTAATTTTCTAGCGTAGTTGTTGTGTCTCTGTATTCATTTCGTCTCTCGTATTCATCTTCTTAGGTGTTTCTATTCTAATCTCTACATATAAAAATAAATCTTGTTTGACTTAGAATCAAGATTATGAGATAGAGTTTATTAGATATTATGAGATTAGACACAGTGGAATTACTCTTTTATTCAATACATTAAGTTTGATTTAATAAATGTATTCCGACAGGAATCCCAGGAGTTTCATTTGAAAATCAGCATCAGTCAACATCTACACTGCTGATAATAGCTGTTTTTTTTTACGCAGTCACCTCCTGATTTTGAAAAAAATACAAGAGAAGTTTTTTTTTAACCTCCATATAAAAATACAAAATATCAAACGCAATCTTAAAAGTAGCAGCCCTAATTATAAGAATAGTGCATTTGAGCGGCAGTGGCGGGTTATCGCGCGTCAACAGACTGTCGCAGCGGCAACACAGTGTTAATTGTAAAATTAAGCTTTTCACCGCTATTTCAATATCTACTTAAATTTCTATATCTATTTTTGAAGACTTGTCTTGCGAGAGAGTTGGTTCTTTGAGAATTATACAGCCACATAAAATATTCTATGGTTAGTTTTGTTGCAACGATTACCAGCTTTTTACTGGCCCCTGTACAAGATATGGCCCACATCTTGTCATCTCCATCGTGCACGGTCACCTGCACTTTGCAGGATCTGGACGAGGCCAATACAAGAGCTGTACAGTGTACAGGTAGCTTGATATTGGTCCAAGGGTTCCCAGCATCAACTCGTAAAGAAGAAGAAGAAACCTAAGTTATAAATATTGTCTTAAGAGACTTAACACAGTTACCAAACCTCTTACATCAGACAAGAACGAAATGATGACAAAAATTCATACCACACCAAAATATTCCTCAATATTTCCAACAGCTAATTAACTTACTTCATAAACAATCTTACAAGCTCAACCACTGATTTACAATAGGACAGATAAGGCAAGAAAATAACCCAGTGTTGGCACAAACCCGTTTCGATAATCTCTTGTTAATACAGGTTAGGGATGTAGCAATACGGGCATTTGAAGCGGACGCGGAGGCGGAGGCGACAATATAAAGAAAAATATGATCAGTATATTAGTATTTCAACTAAATGTCACGCGGCCGGTTTCGGCAGTTATTTGTAGATCGTTGAATAAATCAAATTGATTGACACAACACTCTTACACTTCGTTCTTTTCTTAAATTTAAACTAGAAGACGGCCAGTGTTTCCTAGCTGACTACCCTGAGAAGAAACACCATAACAAACTCAGAGGTCAAAGTCTCTTTTGAAGTCCATATAATCTGTAGCGGTCTAATTATTTGAAAACCATGTAAGTTTTTACCACGTAGCCTTTTATAGTGGTGACAGTAGTCAGAAGCCCAAAAATTTGAAAACTGGTTTGCTGAACAAAGTAACATCTGTGGACCGGAGACTTGAAACTAAACTAGCCCTTTCCATCATCAGACTACAAGACAAACGGCGATACGCCATCATTATATGGTGGATATCTCACCCATACACACAAAACGTTTTAGAAATACTTTCATTGTGCGTACAGCTACGTAGTGCAATTCCCTGCCAGAGTCCATGTTTCCTGATACTCGTATCTATAACCTGGGGCTCTTTAAGTCAAAAGTGAATAAGTTACTTCTAGGCATGCGTGCTTAATCTTCGATAACATTATTTCTTACCATTAGGTGAGGTGGTGGTCAAACACAAGCCTATCGAAAAGAAAAGGTAGTACTTAAGTATAATAAATATATTCTTCTGATATAAATGATTTCGTCTATTTAAAGCTAATTTTTTCAATAAAACCTCCAATACAACTTCGCTAGATAGTTACTTGCGGAGGTGGATATGGAGGCGTGATTTGTTGCAGAAGTTTCGCATTTGCAAGTGCGGAGACTGGGTTTCACTACAACACTAACTCTGAGTTTATATTTAACCTATAATTAAACGAACTGGCGGGATTCGATAGCGTTGTCTTTTGTTTTCTTCAGCCATCTAAATTCGCAGTCGTGTTTCAATTTTACTTTTGTTCGATTTCTGCTGTTTTCAGGGATAATGTGTATTGTAATTTAGTTTAATTATTCTTGACGGGATGCCGTAGGCTTACAAAGAGTTATCGGCTTGAATTATATTGACATTTTGATGTTATGTGGCATAGTCGTCCTCGGAGGCTGAAAGATCAAAAAGAAAAAAATGCGCTTAAACTTACATTTGATTGGAAATTAGTGAGAAGTTTGTATTAAATACAAATTGAAAACTTATTTTATAAGCACAATATTATGAACAAACGTTCAATACGAATATGGAACAGTAATTTAACATTGGTATGATACACAACTTTTGTGGGCAACGTTAAGTCTAACGATGTTGTCAAAATTTACATTATTTAAATCTAGAAATATAAAGTTTTTAATGTTTAGTATCTAGAAGATAAATCCAAAAGTAAAACATACAATTATAAATACATCAGTTCCTCCACGTAACTATAAACCCAGACCCCTACTTAAACCCCAGACTCACTAAGGAAACAATTAGTATAAATCAGTAAAAAACGAACCCAAAAACTCGAAATGTTGACGCGTAACTTTAATCATCCAGGTAAGAGCATCAACTGGTAATTATAATGTATGTATGTGATTAAATGCTTACGAGACCCCGCCTACTGTGGGAAAGAGATGCAAGATTTTCCCATACAATGCATAGCTTGTAAAAATTATGGGGGTTCGATCGTCATTTCTTTTTTGTTCCTGTCGCATTTTTCGGTCATTCGAGTAGGAAGCTTTGATCGTGTGAAGCGATAGTGAAGGGTCGCGATACGTAATTAGTTATTATTATATGTATATTGTATTCCAATATATGTACATTATAATAAGTGATTACGTATATGATCGATTTAGTTTTGAATAGTTTTATTTTTTCAGCAGGTAGTGCTAATTTTTATTTATTTAATTATTTAAGGTCAGCCAACAATTATTTACACATATCGTTACAATGCGATTGACAAATTTGCATATACAAGTGTAACAATCACTTATAGGCTAACACCACATGCACATAAAACGAATTAAACGTGTACAAAATTAATTATTTTTACTAATTGATACAATAATTTAGGTTAGTTTTGTTCTTAAAATTGGGTTAGTTACACACAATACAATACAATGATCACAAATTCAATGCATAAATAATATGGATGTCAAGTTTAAATATTAAGAAAGAACATTAATTAAAATAGTAATTAAGATAATGAAATAATAAATTAAAAAAATAAAACAAGCACATAGATTAAATTTGATGAGATCAAATGTTACATTATTTGGCATAATAAATTAAGGGATTAACGGAATTTAAAAATAGAAAATTATACTGTATTACAAGATTATTCAAGTACTTTTGACTGGATTATGTACTGTCCTGGTTTATATCCACTAAATCACTGCGCTGTTGACAATTCTACATAATCGCGGTATAGGTGAGTTTGCGCCAAGTACAGACTTACGTTGTGGTGGGCATAATGGTGTAATGATATTTCTCGGATATCTATATGGAGCACGGAACCTGATAAGACCTAACTATTTAGAGCAATCTATTAGATTTGTTAGTAGCTTGTATTTGCTTGCATCGGTAACATCTCTGCGTGTGGGATAGTGTGCATTCTGGAATGGATTTTGTGGAAGAACTCATTGCTAAATAATAACAACCTCACAGATCGATGCTCAAGATTAAGGAACGCTTACCAAGGATGCTCCATGGATGGGACACCAATATCTCAATGATTCCTCCATGCCTCGAAAAGTATGTTAAGCCTGGCTATCATTTCATCATCTTCGACAGTCTTTACGGGCAGTCGGAAGTAAGAAAATCTAACACTAGTCTTTTCAAGGGGTAGCTACTGGGTTGTGGAGGTCAGATAGGCAGTTCCAAGTAATACACTAGAACTCAGTTGCATCCGTTAGTTAGACTGCAAGCCGACCAGAACATAGGTAGGAAAAGGCTAAGCAAATGATGATGACATATTATTTGAATCAGGTTTGAATAAGTGAATTAATTTTTGCAACAAGTGTTGTTGTTACCCGACTGCAAAGGAAGGGTTATGTTATTCGCGCGCATCTTGTATGTATGTTTGTAATATTCTTCATTACCTCGTATCTCTAGAACCGCTGAACGGATTCACATAATTGAGGTATCGTTAGATTCATCTTAGCAGTCCAAGTGTTCTTAGATAAGTGTCATTTGAAAAAAACTCGAACATGGCGGCCGTGCGAAGCCATTATACCAAATGAAAAAAAAAAAAAGAAAAATTTTATACTGCAATCTGGGTACCAAATTAAAGGGTTTAACACAAGGATTTCAAAAAGGTATATATCATATTTATCAATAGTGTAATACTAGCAAAAATAATACAAAGAGATAGTTTAAAAATAGCCTAAATAATGGACTTCGCTCTTTCACTTTCTGAATCCGGTGGGGTGCCATTGTGAAAACTCTAAAATATTAATTAACAATTAATATTTTAACTAAAAAGTTAAAAAGAGTTAGTTGTGCAGTCGGGTTTTTTAGATTTTTGATATCTTATGTTTGCGATATCTTTTCCCTATTACTTTAGACTAAGTTTCACAAACAATATGACTAGCAATAAACTCGTCTGATGTAGACCATGTTTGATGCCAAACAACAATTTATTTTACTCAAAAATGTTAATAAGATTGAGACACAACTTACTTTTAAATAATTACTGCAATTAAACGTAAACCTTTCTTTGGCGCCGAATTCTTTTCACACACGTAATTAGCCTCCAAAAAACGCCTCATTCAACAGCTGCTTGCTCCAAAAAGTTTTTAGTTACAACGTGTTATTAACCGAGTACTGGTTATTTGAGGTTAATCTCGGATTTCCCTTATGGTGAGATAAGTGTGAATTGAGCTGAAATTATGCAGAATACAAATTGTCTGTCGTTGGATACGAATTATAAATGCGTAGCTACTAGGTGGTATTGATAGCGAGTTTCCATAGAAGTTATGTTTTTTTATTTACCCGTGAATAAGTTCGCCACCTACTGAGTTATAGAGGTGGGATATGCTCCCCGTAAAACACTAATATTTAGCTGACTTTTATTGAAGTTCATATGACTTTTATTATTAACAAGAAGCAACTAGTTGCCTTCCTCGAAGCTGCATGTCGCGAGTTCGATTCAAGCACCGGAACAAATGTATGTAGGTACAGCCTACAAATCGTCGTTTCGGGTCTCGTTGTAAAAAATTACTCACGATACAGGATATAGTGCTAGCTCCCTACTTTTTTTTTTAGTAGGAGGAATGGATACACTTACAGCGGAGTGAACTATACACGCAAAAAAAACATGACGTGTAAAAGTGTTATTTATAACCAACTAGCTTTTGCCCGCGGCTTCGTTCGCGCGGGAGGTTTTTCCCGCGTAATTCCCAATCCCGTGAGAATTCCAGGATAAAAACTATGCTATGTCCTTCCCAGGGTCCTAAACTATTCCTATGCCAAATTTCATATAAATCGGTTTAGTGGTTTAGGCGTGAAAAGGTAACATACAGACAGACAGAGTTATTTATGATATTAGTATGGATTTACGAAATAAATATTTGATTTCAAGAATACAATAAGTGGTAGGCCGAATATTTTGATTTAAAAAAAAAGGTTACTCATCATCATCATCGCTTACCATCAGGTGAGATAGTGGTCAAACGCGAGCCATAAATAAAAAAATCCTTTGCAGATGTAACAACCAAAATTTTAATAAAAACCTTTTAGTTGTGAACTTTACATACCTTACATTGTATGTATCCGCTAGCTGAAAAGCCAAGCTTTACGTTCAATGCATATTTAGTACATTAAAAACTTGTTTCTAAATTGTCGTTTTCTAGACTTATTTCCGTCAGTATTAGTACTTGAAACTACACAATATTATGCGTTATTTTACAAGGATTAGTCGTGTTTTGCTCGTTTCTTGTGACAAGTTCGATGGAGTTTTTATCGTAATTATTGGAAAGTGATCTTAGCTTACTGATCTCCTAATTTTAATACCTACCCTGTCAGTATTATTTAGGCTTAGTATTACTTAAATGGTAAATCTTAAGTAGGAAACTGCTTTTTCTGTATGCTCTAGGTTGACGACACGGTTGGGACAGTGGAGGAGCGATTGTCTGCTGAGGCACTTGTTGGGCGTTGGGCGGAACAAATGTCTGTATTACCTAGAATTATTCGTTCTGCGTCTGGGAGTTTTTGCAAGTGAATTTAAATGTTTGTAGGGTTTCTTGACCCGTGATATAAGAAAAATACCAATTGCGGCAACAGTTTTTTATTACGTAAAGGAAAACTAGTTGTAGTTGATTAATCTATACTAATATTATAAAACAGAAAAGATTGTTTATTTAAACGCACTAGTCTTTGAAAGTACTGGGTGGATTTGGATGAAATTTGGTATTAAAGTAACATGAAGCTTGAGGAACACTTTAAGCTACTTTTTACGAGACTGCAAAGAAAGAGGTTATGTTTTTATCGTGATAAAGTCGACAGGAGAAAATCCCCGCTGACTGCTAGAGCTTAGCATAATTCTAATCTTACCACTGCCAGGCTCCAGGTGGCGAACTTGTATTAGTTTGTAGATGTGGCGAGCCCAGTGCGTGACATGCCGTCTTACCATACTGCTATCCTTCATATTTCATCAAATCGTTGGAACTCCTTTATGGCCTAATTCGGGCGGATTGTGGTGTCCTGGTGCTCGCAGCCTTTAAAAGAAATTTCAAACTGGTTATTACTTCCCGTGACCCAAAGGCTGCCAATTACTTTGACTCAAGGCTAAGAACTGAGGTACATTATCAGCCGACAGCATTGAGCACGACGAGACTGAATTTGTTTTAGTTCATAGCATACAATGTCTTCGAAATGTGATCTTCTAACTGTTATTAATAAAAAATCGATCTTAAACTCTACCGATCGCCAGATGAAAGGGCGTCCATTGACAAGCTTATAATATAATTAACTAATTCCCTTCCAAGATAAACAACTCCATCACCGCCTCAAGTATCAACTTCCATAATAAGGTCTTGAAACCGGTTTACAATAACTTCAAAACTTTCTATACACCTTTATTACAACGTTGACGGATCTTAAATAAAAGTATACAGTTTTGAGAAGTAAAAGGGTGCATGTACCCTTTGTCAACCAATTGTATAAGCCCTTGTTATTGAAGGGAAGTTTGTTCAAGCATTTGTTATTTCTAAAGGGATTAGTATATCGGTTACATAATAGAGGTACTGTAATACTTTGTTGATTTAGTTGTGAAGTTTTTAAAGTGGTTCTTGTAATCCAAATCCTGCTTTATAATTTGTACATTCAAATCTTTTGGATTTAAGTTTCCTGTATTTTGTCCTTGGCAATAAGAGTATTTTTAGTACCAATATTTGTACGCCCAATCGCTGTATGAGATAATAATCACTAAGTATGGATGGTACCCTGCATACTAATAAATAATAATAAAAATAATTAAGTTTGGAGTACATTAGTCCGTGGTCTTCTCTTTCTCAAATTGATTATGGCATTGAGTATAAATATGCAATGCATTCAATTCTAGATTTCAGCATACTTTGCGAAAACTGTGACTCATTCATATACAAGCCAAACTAGCTCTTTATCAATAGGAGCTGTCATAAACCTATCGGATGACAATAACAAGTGCATGTGAATCTGTGATGAGTGCTATGTTTTAGTGCCCAGATGTTCACAGCATATGATGCGAAGGACACTGCTTATCTATCTAGTTTAATGCTGAACTATTTATAATTGTGTTAAGTGGTGAAGTGTTTGCGAAAGAGACAGTGTGTCTTTATGTGATTTTGGGTATTTTTTTATTGGTTTTGGGTATACGTAGCATGATTTTTTTTTAAGTGAAATAGGAATGTGGCTAGAATACTAGCGCCTAGTTGTTAAACCCTCCATCTATGCTAAATATGTATCTGAAGAGGGTTCGCAGCAATAGTGTAACGGGTTGGCTTCGAATCCTCGACCTCTCCATCATTTATTAAGCCTACTCCGTCTGAATCAGTAAACTACGTCAACAACTATTTCGCAAATATCGGAAAGGAATTAGCACAACAAATACATCCTAGAAATAATAACAGTCCTGGGGGCTTACCATGAGCTCTTATAGCAGGTCAATTATTGACGAAAAAAAACCTGTCCTGCTAGTTTGTACCATGAGCGCGCCAAGTAGCAGGCGAGTCAGCGATCACGTGACCTAAGCCGGTGAGCGATTGCGTCACAGCATTTCAGGAGGCTGGCATGCAACATATCCTTACCATGAACTATTTTTTGACATTTGGGCATTCAACAATTGAACTGCCCTGCCGTCATAATTAGCAATCGTGCGAGACTAACTTTTATTCACCTGTTATAATTAAATTAAATTACAAAAACGTAAGTTATTGTAGAAATGAACATATAATATAATTTGATTGTTATTTCAAACTATTGGGAAATATAAAAAAGCCGATAAACGCATTGTGTTTATCGTTTATTTTAGATGTGTGATGAAGATGAAATTTTTGAGTTTCTCGAGGAAGATAGTCGTAGCAACAACACTAAATAAAATGCCAAAATTCAAAGAAATGTAGTGAGAAACTCAATCAAACCATTTGACATGCAATGCATAGGCATACCTACCTATTTGATTTCAGGTTTTAATAGCATTATCTTTTTACACGAATGGTTCATACCAAAGACCGACGGGCGATATCGCTGCACATTCTGTTGCACAGCAAACGGTATCAACCGCCATAGCGCAAGTAACAGAATGCCTAAATCTACTGCATTTTCGACGAAAATACATATAATTCCCAGCTAGCTCTAGCGAACGGCGAGTGACTGTGATTGGGTAAGTACAGTGAATTTCTTTGGATTGCGGTAAGTATATTGTTTACTCTGAATGTGACAGCACAACTCTGTTTTTATTATTTCAGGTTTGTGAACAAAGGTATGATGCCTGGAGTTTTAGGTTGCATAGATGGAACCCATGTAGCAATAAAACGGCCAAATAGGCATGAAGAACGTTATTATTGTAGGAAACAATATCACTCATTGTATGTGCAAGTGGTAGATATATTTATTCAATGACTAGCTCGTGACTTTGTTCACGTAGATGTCGGTTTTCTGAGGAGTTTTACATTTCTGTGCAGAACCCTATTCTTTCCTAAATTAAAAGTAGCCTAAGTTACTGTTTGTAATATCAGATTTTCTTATAATATCTGCCAGTGAAAGTTTCGTCAAAATCAGTCCAGCTGTTTCAGAGATTAGCCAGAACAAACAGACAGAGTCAAAAATATTAACAATAGTTTTATTTTTTTATTTTATTATCATTTATACTTTCATAATGCATTTAGTAAAAAGCTGTAATTATGACATTACAAACAGACACTTGATGATGATATAATAATATGAACAACACACTGAGAAGACCAAAATCATTTATTAAAATAAAACATTATACTATATAATAACACCCCATTTACGCAACAGTGATTGTGATGTTTTTAATTTAGCACCAATAGATGGCTTGATTCAACGAGAGCAGTTCTTGCCATCTCTGCAGATATAGGCGCTGACCACCGCCGCCGTCTCCGACACATATTGAGGAGCACTTGATGTTGATGCCTGAAAATATGTAATACCAAACTTAGTGACTAGTATGAAACAAGCATAGAATATATATATATATATATATATATTCAGTCATAACAATACTAACAAGGGAGGTACTTATGTCTCTCATTCTAAATAATTAAGTTGGTTGACTGAAAATTAAGTCATAACATAATAAGAGTGAATTTAAATCATATTTAATATAATTTGCATTGTATTGTACAAATTAGATGTTGAGTACTTATTATTGTATTGCATGTTATGTTAAACAAGATTGGTTTTAGTTATTGTATTATACTATTAACTCTAGGTCTAATTATAGTTAAGGTATTATTGTTAATTATGTTAGTTATTGTGTAATTTACATGCTATTTCTTACAAAACCCTATGTATCTTTCTTTGGAATGGAAGAAGGAAACATGTGTGCCAACCCCGAGTAACATGGGACAAGGCAGGAAGATGACGATGATTACATAAGTTAAGTTTCAATATTTTGATAGATATGTGAGAACTAAAAACTGATTTAATTGTACTATCTGCTGACACTATTATAATAATATACTAATTTAATATAGTTGGAAATTTAAATCTATTTTTATTTACAAAAATATTACTTACATGAGTGCTTTGTGTGTCAAATGGGTTCACTTGTTCCTGGAAGACCCACACCATAATCCTCATCAAGAATCGATAGATATTTTCTTTTCAATATCTGTTAAGGTAGGTGTTTCACATTTCACACCCCACATTTGCGTGTTTGTGATGTTCGGATAGTGGCACATTTTCTTTTTAATTTCCCCTTGTAATCAATCCAAAACTGTAAATATAAAAAAAACGAATAAATACCTTGTTAAATTGTGGTTTATTAATCATTTATTGAAAAAGCTAAAACTTACAGCTGCCCAAGTTTTCCAATGTTAGCACCACCAACAACTGAATTTAGGTTTTCAGCCACCTTAGTCCACATTCTTCGGGACATTTCCCGAGGTTGAGCACTTTTATTAAAACCCATAGCTATATCTCTGTGTGTATTTAGAAAATCCCACAAAGTTTCTAATTGTTCGTAAAAACTCTTCTTGAAGTCACAATACACACTCTTTATTAAATGCACCACTCACAGACACGACCACCAAACTAATGTCATAATGTCTCATACTCTCAGTTAATACTCTAATCTTTAAACTATATAAAAACAAATCCACTTGAATTAAAAAGTTTACCTCGTAAATACCTAATACTTTTTGTGCTTTGACATGTACTTCGTTCGAAAATAAATGTGACTTAAGTGTCTGATTTGTTAACTTTTTTGTTTTGAAAGTTTTCTAAGTGGATGGGAGGGTGTTCGCTCTCAAATATATTTTTTGTCACGGAACAATATTTCTTTCATCATTCTTTTCTATTTTTAAACTGTTGTCATTTAAATATATTTCATTTTCATAAAAACCGTAAAACCGCATAAGTATTTTTGAACGTCTGTTTGTAATAATCTTGTTTATTCAGTGCTGCCAGCTTACCGACCAGAGACTATGTAGCAGTTAGTAGGTAGAAGATCCTTGGTAGCAGGTCAAAAGTTGACATGCTAGGAATTACTCATGGTACAAACACAAAACCTGTCAGGTTAACATGCTAAGTTGAACTGTCCTGCAACTTGGCAAATATTTTAGAAGTTTATGGTAGGCCCCCTGATCACCAACACAACTATGTACATACACAAATAAATTCATTCGTGCTCTTAGATACTGACACAGAGGAAGTAGAAGGAATCATAAGGAACTTGAAGTCGGATAGTGCCCCTGGATGGGATGGCATTTCAACTAAATTCCTTAAACACTGTAATAAAGAACTCGCCCCGATCATTGCCCACCTGGCTAATCTCTGCTTCAGAAACGGAGTATTCCCAAGCCCATTAAAAAAATCTGTTATCACTCCAGTTCATAAGGGAGGGAACGGAAGCGATGTCAATAATTATAGACCCATCTCGGTGTTGCCAGCCCTGTCTAAGGTAATTGAAAAAATAATCAACACTAGATTAGAGTCTGGCTAACGAAAGCGTGACCTGGAGTTTTCTTAAAAGTTTAATGTGGCAACATTATTAAGCTGTCAAAATCTGTGATTACAATTGTCAGTAATTTGTAAACACAATTAATATTCAACAATAATCGCTTTTATATGGGTAAAACAATAAAAAGTAACGTGCGAAAGCTGCTACATACTATGATCAGTAAGTTTAAACAAAAACAAGAAGAGAAAGAAATTGTTTTTCAAGAAAAACAACAATGTTTACATGCGATCTCGGATTTTTTAGGTTAGTACGACTTTTAATGTTGATCCTTGGTGGCTGATTATTAGATATACCTATTTACGATATTATGATACTTTTTCTTATCTTTATAGATAATATTGGAGATATTCAAAGAATCTGCGACTTGTTGAAACGTTAAAAAATTTGGAGAAAAATCTTTAATCGAAACTCAGACTAAGTTCTAAGAAGAAATATCTTCATTAACTGGTACGTATGTTATGGATAAGCATGTTTTGTTGATGAGTTGTGTTATTTGACATTATCAAATAGTTTGGGTACCTTAATTTTTTAATATGCATTTTATACTTCGTTTTGCAGAAGTTGTTGTCACAACACTAAAAAAAGGAAGGATCTGTGAATGAATGGATGTGGAGCACTCCAAGAAAAAAAATGCCCACACAAAAGCTCAGTGTTGGATTTAGACAGTTTTGATATTGATTCAACAAGAAATAAAATCAATGAATTTTATATTGTGAGAAAGGAGGTCCCAACATTGCGAACATTGCTAGAAAAAATACATTCTAGCATTGGCTTTAGTGGATGTAGAGAAACTCTGCGTGAAATATTAATTGCTAATGGGTATGAGTTCAAGAAAAATAAAAATGAACGAACGGTTCTTGTCGAACGTTTTGATTTTGCTGCTTGGAGGCATATTTACCAAGAAATTGCTGCTAAACGAATGGAAGGAAAACGAATCATCTATTTAGATGAAACATAGGTACACAAAAATTATAAGCCTAAAATGTCATGGCAAGATCTAACAAAACGAGTGGTGCCCCTAAAACAAAATAAAACACTGATAAAAACCTCGTTTGGCTGAATAGCTGCAGAAGATTGAAAGAAAAATGACAAATCATGTAATAAATGTGGAAAATAAAATAATACAAACAAAGAGATCACATAACAGAAAAAGTATTGGATAAAATCATAATAAGTGTAGGTGATGACGACTCCACTGATACAGAAGAATCCTTAGAGGTTGAATTTTTGGACTCGGATTTTGAGTACGATGATTAAATAATTATCATACTAAAAACGCCTCTAGTTGATTTAAAAAATTGTTGAAGAAATTTAATAAACTACTTACATGTTAAGTAGGTTAATATTACGTATATACTAATAAATAAATCTACACATTCGTTTTTTTAATCAATCCATGACAGTCAAGGCTCCGAGACACCAAACGGAGTCTTTAAAAACATTATGTGGTATTATCCTTTAATTAGAAATTAGTTCGTAAACAACTATTATATAAATTGATTGTCGTAAATACATAAAATTTCCAAGTATCAAAACATTTTTCTCCTACTATAGTCAGTAATACCACATAAAGATTTTTTTAATTTGGCGCGCTTTCTTAGGTCACGCTTTCGTTAGCCAGACTAGTAAATTATTTAAATAAGTTTAAAATTATATCTTCAACACAATTTGGCTTTAGGCAGGGAGTATCCACCGAGGACGCAGTTGGTGCCCTCACCTCGCTGGTAACTGAACATTTAAATAGAGGGAAGAAATGCCTGACTGTATTTCTTGACCTAAAAAAAGCTTTTGACACCGTTTCCGTTCCCACCCTGGTGAACAAATTGGAAAATCTTGGAATACGGGGAACTCCTCTTAATTTTCTCATTGACTATTTGACGAACAGGAAACAAAGGGTAAAGATTGGAGAGTATATTAGTGATGAAGCAGATGTGACGTTCGGCGTACCACAAGGTAGTGTTCTGGGTCCCACACTATTTCTAGCCTACATTACCGACCTTTGTAATCTAAAAGTTGAAAATGCAAATATATTCTCTTACGCCGACGATACTGCTGTTGTCTTTCATGGGCACACTTGGTCCGATGTTAAAATGAAAGCAGAGACAGGTATGTTCCAAATTGCTACGTGGCTCGATAACAACCTCCTCACGTTAAATACTGCGAAAACCAATTACATATGCTTCTCCATCTATAAAAGTACACAACCAGATGAAGTATTCAACATTAAAGTACACACATGTGATAGAGCTGGAGTTGATGATTGCACTTGCCCCTTAAATAACAAAGTCTAGGAAACAAAATATTTAGGTATAATTATTGATCACAGGTTGTCATGGTACTCTCATGTTGAACATGTTACTGGAAGGATTAGGAAATTAGGATGGATTTTTAAAACACTAAGATATATTGCTCCTATAAATATAAAAAAGAAATCAGGTTCTCAGAGAAATTTATTAAATGAAATATATATCTCTCTAGCACAATCTGTTATAGCCTACTGTATTACAATATGGGGTGGCGCAGCAAGATCGAAGTTTATACACGTTGAACGAGGGCAACGTGCCGTAATAAAAATTATGTATTTTAAAAGGACTACTTACTTTACTGAAAATCTCTATCAGGATAGTGGACTGCTTTCTGTTAGAAAGTTATACATCATACATACCATTCTAAAAAAACACAAGAATTTACCGTATGATCCAAATATACTAACAAAAAGACGGAAAGATATCATAGCACAGGTTCCACATACTAAAACAAAATTTGCTGCCATTCAGTACAATAAACTATCATGTCAACTTTATAATACGATAAATAAAAAGATATATATATACAATAAACAATTACATGAGTGTAAAAAAATAGTAACAAATTGGATAAGGACACTGAATTACGCAGAAACTGAGGCACTATTACAACACACAAAATGATACACAAATACACACACACACATACACACAAACACACACATACAACAAACAAACACGCACGCCATCTCGCACACACCATACACACACAAATAAGAATACTGTTTATATCTAAGTTAGTCAGTAAATTTATATTGCTGTAGAAGAGCGGAGTCCAAGGATCTTCTACAAGTTCCTTGGCGGAGTCTCCTAACACAGGCATTACTTGCTCAAAAGGAGGCTCCAATCACTAACTAATTCAAAACTTCTTGGTTATAAAATAAATATTTTGTATTTGTATTTGTATCACAAGTCCGACATCTGAGCCAACAGGCTGTTGACGCTTCATTTCATCTCTTTTAGTAGTTTGTTAGTCATTAATCAACACAGAAGGGATAAGATCCAGAGTTTGCTCACCAACTACATGGTCTGAAAACTAAATAATCTAGTCACGCCAAAATTCTACATTGTCGCTAAAATTACCACCGACAGGATTTGGTGAAGTCATTCAGACAGACCATTTGCACGATTTTCTTTTATTTCAACAGCATCCTGTTTGAAATGAAAAACATATGCCACCTATTTGGCTCTTACAATCGTAAACTAGGATCTACAATACAAAATATTAGATCTTAAGATACTCTAATTAATGACATCACTTCTGGCTACTATATTTATGCCAGCAGTCCACAGTGACTATATTAAAGGCTAAACACGATCCTGATCTTGAAATCCGATAAGTTACTGCAATGGCTTCAAGATTCGAACTCCATACAGTGCATACTTTCTCTTTAACATATGATCCGGTGTATGTTTGTATATATTACATGACATTTTGCTATTTGAAATCGATGTTTGTTGATTCGATTGATGTTACATTGAACAACGAAAATGTGACGCGGAAACCTACTTTGTGGTATCGTGAGAACGCATAATATGGAACTAGTTTCTGCCCGCGACTTCATCTGCGTGGAAGGGTTTTCCTACGTAAATCCCGATCCCGCAGGAATTCCGAAATAAAAATTACATGTGTGTTGTTCCAGGATGTCAGCTATATAGTTAATAAATTTCATTCAGATCCGTTTCGTAGTTTTTGCATAAAAGAGTAACAAATATCTATACATCGATCCTCACAAACTCGCATTTATAATAGGTATTAGTAATGTCACGCCAGTCGCTTAGCGAAGTACGTCGAGAAACTTCGACAGAAATCTAGAATGTTCGAGACACTAACGCCATCTAGCGGCGAGTACTGAGTATCTCGAGTAGCTGCTGGAATATTCTTGGCAGTGTTGGCGGTGAGTCGATTTTACAAGAATGTTCTAGAACTCATAGACCGGGATATAAATAGATCGCAAAGGGACGCAGAGAGTCAGTCTTATTTCAAGATACGACGCGATATAATTCGAAGCATTACAAGTGAATTTCGGTGATTTAAGTGTTAAGTGACAAGTATTGTACTGTGAATAACTGTGTTGATTTTTGTTTGGTGTTTATTTAAGTAAAGTGTTAATTTTGGTTTAATTGGTGTAAATTATTTCCATCCCGAACCCCAGCTCGTAACAGTAAGATAAGATTTGGTACTTTAGTTTGCGACACAGTGGGTAAACAAGTAATTATTTATTTATTGTTAGTAATTATGAAAATAAGTTTCCAGTTTAGTCTCGGCTATTTTTTTACATCTTTGACAGTCTTCACAGCTAGTCAGAAGCCAGAAAATCTGATAATAGTTGTGAAGAAAAAAAAAATCCCTGTGTTCTCTTGCAAAAGGCATCGTGTTATACAGCTACTGGGTTTTAGAGGTCAGTTAGGAAGTCGCTTCATGTAAAAAACTGCTGCATCCGTTTAGACTAAAAGCTGACCTCGTATAATCATCTGCTCAGCCACTTCTCACCTACGTGGTGAGAAATGGCTGAGCAGATGAATATGTTGTTTTCAGCTACATATGACATCCTTGCTTAGCCTTTTTACATGGACCTGATTCCTTCGTGCTTCGTTCTTTTCTGATACATTATTGGTCGTCAGCATCTCCCTATTTAATTATATTTAACCTCCTTCTTCTGCGCTATTCACCATCATTAAACTCTGCTACTAATAGATCTTCTTATCTTGTGGAACTCTGCCGGGTTCTGCGTTCCCTGCCACTTGTGAGTCCTCTGAAGTCGCTCGTTCCATCGTTGACCTCAAGCGTGGACTTATCCAGAATAATAAAAAAAACCCCACCATAAAAACAGACCTGACGGATTACGGCAAAATCAACTCCATTTATAGAACGTTTTTTGTGGTAACTGTACTTGCTTCATGAAACACTGACCTATAAGTAGCTACTTAAATCCAAAGCAACTGACGACGTACATTACATTACCACCGCCATTTAGGTTGTCAAATACGTAAGCAATAAATCTAGTACTGACAATGTCTCGGATACACTTGATGACAAATCAACACATACTGTCCAGCATAGACAGGTCTCTAATGCTATAAGTCTTTCTATACAAAAAGAGCTCATTTTGTGCTTTGTTTCATTGCTTAAAGTGTCGCTAAGTGTACAGTTTGCCTATAAACCGGCTCAAACCAACGTTCGTCGATTGTTTTGACTGCAAACGTGTCGTTGCTTTGCATCGAGAATGTTTGCCCAATGCGCTCTGCTGTCTATATACTTAGTCTATAAATATATACTTATGCACCAAAGAGGTTGAGTTAATTCTGTAGACGGTCTTAATGCCTTTAGTTTATAATAAGAGCAGAATCAGATGGGCGTGAATTCATTGCAATTAATACTGAAGATATTCATGAATGAAGAAGATCTTGTAAGGTCCGGCTTATAAATTTTGTCATTATTCTTTTCACTTTTCAAATGTTTTTTTAATGTGTTACTGCTGTCCAAGATCATCATAAAATAACTTACAAATTATTTTTTCTTCAATTTTCACGGATTCCTAATCAACTTTTCAGTCGTAAATGCCACTTTGACTGAAACTCTGCTCAAGTTATCAAATGTTTTTTATAAACGTCTCTCTGATGCTACAGAATAAACTGACACTCTTAATGGTGTAGTGGGGAATCAATAAAAAGTAAGCTAAAAAACTAAAGCTTGACACTCCAAAAAGTATGAAACGAGATTTTTGTTAGTTTTACTTTATCTCCTGATGACGTCATATAAGTAGCTTACAATACCAGCGGACAATCAAGACGTTTCTACCGATACACAATTGTCAAATTATGATGAGTAGTTTAGAAGTTACATACAAACTGGTCAAAATTATAACCCTCCTTTTTGCTACGCCGTAGTCGGGTAAAAACATAAAACTATTTATTTCTTCATGCACAATGCAAGACGCCTGTAGTTTTGTCTCACCGTATCGAATTGACGATCTAAAGCAGGTAGCGATACCACCATTCGTTACAATAACCATCTTATTTCCTCACATTCTGCAATATCTCAGACACAGTAAGTACGTCATTGCATGTGATCGTGAAAGGTTAGTCTGGCTGCAGCATTGTTGTACCCATGGTAACGACAGTAACAAAATGTTTTAATCGTTTTACATTTGCTATGCTGTCACTGCCAAAACTGAGGACAGATGTGTTGTACCGTCTGACGACTGTTGCTGTATTGGTTAGAAGCTATAGCAATTTAGCTTTTGAAGTCTGCGCGAACTCTCCCAATCGCGAAGTATGCAAAACTCCTGAGTTGTCGGCAGTCGGCACATCGTGTTTGACGCACGCCTCAAAGATTAAGAACAATTTTATTTACTTCCACAAATAAAAACTTATCTACTACTTATTATATTATTATTTGTGGGAGACTGATGCCTAAACTAAGCCGAGACCTGTATTATAGGACACCAGGGCTCCACACTATAGAACCTGAGGCAATATTCTTAATATTTAATATTTTAACATTTATAAATTATTAAACATGCATTTTTTATGTTCGTGAAAATATCCGGAAGAAAATAGAAAGTGAAGTGTAATGCGAGTTGGGTATGTGTATGTGTGTATACGTAAGTATGCGTGTGTGAGTTGGTGAAGGTGAGGAGCCATGTATGTGCGTTGGTGAAGCTGAGGAGGTGAGTGTGTATATGATTAGAAGTTGTAGTTTGTTTAGGGCATAGGACACTATACCCGGACTTTTAATTCGATGCAGTAGACTGACAGTTTCTGAGTTGTCAGATAATGACGACTACGAAATTGTGAAGTAACTAAATTAATCGATTCAGGAATAAAATCGAATAAAAAACTTTTTACCAAATATTAAACCGTCTCCCAAAAAACACTGCAAAGTGAAAAATAACTTTAATTTCGGTAGTCGGTGTCTTTAGTTTTGTATTTTCGTTTTTGACACCGACTTCCGAAATTAAAGTTATTTTTCACTTTGCAGTGTTTTTTGGGAGTCGGTTTAATTTTTTGGTAAAAAGTTTTTATTTCACTCTTTTTAGTTGGTCTATTTTTAATTTACCTAGTTACAAGAGCCTAAATGTCAACTACTTATAACCTTTTACAAAATATTGCTTTTCCCAATGCTGGGCCGTTAATTGTTGAGGAGTTCTCCCGGTACTTCACCATCAGCTCTACATCACCATATGCATTGTGACGAGCATAAAGTGCTTAACATCCATATTCAAGTAATCGAATCGCAATCCAATCAATACTTATTATTGAGTAGTTCCGGCGGCCATCTGTGGTCTTCATCATCAGTTCCACTTCCTCAAATGGTACTTTTTGAGAGCAACTGCACAAGTTACTATAATTAATACCCAAAACGTCATAGGTGTGCCTATAATATTTGAAGAGTTCCCTCGATTTCTACAGGATCTCATCATCAGATCCTGACGTTTATGAAAACGAGACCAATTTCAAAGTATACCCTTTCAATCAAAAAAAGAATTTTCCAAATCGGTTCAGCCGTCTTCGAGTAATCGATGATCATCAGTGATCGGAGTAGGTAGATTGAAATGGGGTCATTGATCCGAAACGTATATATTAATATGGACATTCCTCCGGAATTGGTGGATTATTAAAAAAAAACCGGAACTTATGTAGGAATTTTATTCTGCCAGAGTGGAAGGAGTCATTTGATGATTTGCCATCCTCAAAAAAAAGGTAGGAATTGTAATAAAATGAGCAATAGTATTCTTTATTATTCTTCATATTTTTTTTAACGGCACACAGTCACGATTTGACAAAACCCAACGACCAATCAGAACAAAGGATCATGGGTGGTACAATAACCGGTTATCAGAACAATGCGTACGCCCGCCGACGACATGCCAGGTAGCTCACTCGTTTACTTCGGTTCGTAGAGTGCGCATCTTTGTTTGTTACTGTGTTGTGAAAACGTTACTTGACCCTGGCTTGTGTACATACTGACTTCTGGAATCTGCTCTAAACCACGATTTGGCTCGAATATACGGACTCAGATTTTTCACTATTGAATTGGATCTACATATTTAAACCAAGCTTTGGTAAGTAATATTTTACTAGTTACAAGGAGTATAAAGCATGTTTGGATGTACTATAAGAATATTTTTAGTATTGTGTTTGTTCGCTTAACCTGCTGAACATACCATGAGTCTTAATATTGTTAAATCTTTAATAGAGTATGAACCAGTGAGCTTAGTGCGAAACAAAATTATGATATTCTAGTAATGTAGTCGCAATTCAGCTAACTCCACTATTAACCGACATTTTACTGGAATCCGTATATAATTTGAATGCCCTGTGTGCTGTGTCCTCTTGCAATGTATTGGTAAAATAAATTACTATAGGCCTTATCTACTTCTCTACAAAATATTCTACGTAACAAGCCCTTTCATTTGATACCCATATTGATGGGATTGAAAAAAAACTAAGTTGTCCGCCATCTTGTAGCGGCAGCCATTTTGGATTGACAATAATATTGAATATACATAATTGTATTGTCACCAGAATCAAAGGCGAATACCAAATTTTAGATCAATCGGTTGACAGGAACAGGGTGAAATTTCAATGACTAAATTTGATCCACGAAAAATAAAACAAACGGAGTAAGCTAAATAAACTAAATAAAATGTATTTTTTTCATGTCTTTGTTTTAGGTGATATATACGAGGTTCCATCTCTACAACAGAGTTCAGATATGGCAAACGTCAAGGCTGAAACTGTAGAAAAATGGATATCCGGTCATCCCGAACTACTTTACGATCACGCTAGTGGTACAATATACTGTTCAAAATGTGAAAGTCATTTGAAAACCATAAATAAAGGAAACGTTAAAAGACATATCGAAGGAGCAGTACACCAGGGAAAGTTTGAGCGGCCCGAAGAGGAATTTTATTTCGATCTTATAAAATTTCTCATTTTGTGCAATATTCCGTGGTCTCAGATGAAAAATACTACTTTTCAAGATTTCATTAAAAAATATATGTGTAGTACCTGTTGTTGTACGTGTACTAATCGTACTCTGCCAGATGAATCACAGTTACGGAAAGTTTACTTGGACAAGTTTTTTAAGAATAAAATCAATTCGATTCGGCAAAATTATAAAAATGAGAAACTATGGATATCATTAGATGAAACGACAGACTTTTTAGGTCGCTATATAGTCCATTTTTTAATAAAACCATTACATCCTAACAATTTGACTAGACCTTATTTGGTAGCATGTAAAATGCTAACTGTAGTTAATGGACAAACAATCACGCAATTTGTGTTAGAATGTTTGGAAAACTTTTGGGAAGATTCTTTTGAATCGAAGGTAGGTAACATTCTTGTCCTCTGCACTGATAGCGTTGCATATATGCTGTCTGCAGGACGAAATTTAAAACAATACTTACCTGAAATGAAGCACGTAACATGTTTGGCGCACTCTCTTCATCGCGTATCTGAGCAAATTAGGTTAGAATATCACGATGTTAACATTTTAATAGCAAATGTTAAAAAGGTATTTTTGAAAGCCCCAAGTAGAGTCAAAATTTTAAAAGAAAAATATCCAGATTTGCCGCTACCTCCCCAACCAGTTGTTACAAGATGGGGCACTTGGTTAGAGGCAGCATTTTATTACGCTCAAAACTTTGAAAAAATAAAAGAATAAGATAAGATAAGAAGAAGAAGATATAAGATCTTGTTTAAGCAGCTCTGATGCGGTATCTATTCGAGAGGCAAAAAATATTATAGAAAAAGAAAATTTAAAAGAAGATTTAAATTACATTAAAGACAATTATTTTATAATTCATTTGTCTTTAAAAGAATTGCAAAAGCATAATTTATCGTTGACAGATTCACTTTTAGCATTTGACAACGTCAGAGATGCTATAAATCAGTGCAATTCAGAAGATATAAAAAATAAAATAGAATGTGTTATGGAACGAAACCCAGATTTAGACACACTTAGAGAATATAGTGAGGCCATTGAAAAAAATGGAGCACATAATTTAATACCTTTTTTAAAATTTGCTCCTTTGACATCGTCAGATGTAGAACGGTCTTTTTCCATTTATAAATGGATTTTAGATGTTAAAAGAAATAGGTTGAAAATTGAAAATATAGAGAAACTCATAGTTATATATTTTAATTGTAAAGATCAGGATTACCAGGATGCTGACATTGTAATCGATGAAGATTAAAAATGTGAATAAATGTAAAATGTACATATTTAACAATAAACAATGTTGTTTTTTATCTTTTTTCTTTATTCTACCCCTTTTTTTTTGGTCCTAAAATCTGACTAAAATCAACCTGTTCCTTCGTATGCCCTTTACGTTTCAGAGTCGTGGTGCATCCTTAGAACAGTCTCACGACCCCAGCAGGCATTGGCCCTCTATGGGGCCCCGTCATTTATTCTACCCTTAATGCAAATTACCATGACCACTATGAAAATATTTAAATTTAAGTGCAACAATTTATGTCTATCTATAAAAGTTCTAGCCATAAAAGGCTAAAAATAAAAAAATAAAAATTAAAGCTTCGATCGGAATTAGATTGTTTTTATTATTCAACAGATAAATAATGAATTAATTTAGTTTTTAAACCTTCCATTAAATTTTGAATTGAGTAGGAATAATATCACTACCAACATTAACAATGTTTAATTGAATCCGGAAATACCGGAATTACTTTCCGGAAAATGGCTTATCCATGTTATTCTTTCTGTGTGCATTTATGATACAAGTACCAAAAATCAATCTACCTACTCCGATCACTGATGATCATACATAAAAAAAATATATATATACGCGTCGAATTGATAACCTCCTCTTTTGGTCGACGGTTGAAAAATGTAAAATTGTTTTAAATCATAATGTGTGAAAATAACAAAAGGTAAAATGCGATTCTGGGCGTGAAAAATAAAACGAATATATCATGATAATATTTTTATTTTTTTGCAATAGGCCCCTGTAGCTGTACCCATTCCAACGGGGTTTGGTTCGCAGTGGTGCGCAGACAGTTTTTTTAATAGTAACCTCGCGCAAATTATTAAAATATTCATGACATGAAAATTTTTCCATGAGTGGCTTTTATGTCTAGTTAGATATGAATATTTTTAATAAAAATATATTTATTTATAATAAAAATATATTTATTTATAATAAAATCTAGTTACTACTTCGAAATAAAAGATAATAGCATAAATTTTATCATTTATTTACATTTGCCATAATTAAAAATCCCTCATTTATTATTCGATTGATTGAATCCAACACTATTAGGTTAGATAGGGTATCATTATTTTAGTAAGTGACACTAGCTTATGTCAGCTTACTGCATCGAATTAAAAGTTCGGGTATACATCTAATTATGTTCTAATTACTTTTTTATGACCAGCAACTCTTCAGTTTGCTTGTAGTCTAATTTTAATAGCCAGTTTGCAATTCATGACCAATTGGGGTCCGATAAGGCTGGCCGAGGTTATGGTAATGTTCTAGCAAGATAATGTGGTGCCGGAACGCAAAAGTAACTGAACAGGGTGAGATTTTAGTCAGTAGAAGACTGAAACTCTCTTCCATTCCGCTCAGGGCGAGAGGATCGACATGATGGATCTTCAACCAGATAACGATAACAAAAAAAAAACGCGTTGTAGAACTGGATGGAAAGTTCTGCTACCTTCATTAAAAGGAAAGATCCTCAGACCAGACGAGTGTTGTGCATAGTAGATACCTTCACAATGATAGTTGGCGAGCTACTTTATATACATATTTTAATTGGGCGGAGAATTTTGATAACACCGTATAGTATCTTGGGGTATGGTCGCGCTATACGTGTAATTCTTAATAATCTTCCCTGTCAACATCCATGCTTACATTCGATACATTTTCTTGAATATCTATCATTCCTTACGTCTTGTTATATGCCTAATCTCTAATCATCTTCATTCCTAATCTCTCCGTCCATTCACAACACAAACAATACCTTCATTTTACGTCTGCGTTTAAAATCTCTTACGTTTCTATATTAAGTGTTTTAAAAGGAGGCTTTCTGCAGTTACTTGAAAACTACTGCTTAAAAGACACTTATTTATTTGTCAACAAACAGAAAACACTTAGAAAGATAGCGATTGTGTTAAGAGTGTTAAAAGAATGGAAGTAATTTATTAAGATATAGAAAAGGTGTAGCCAAAGTGCCTTTAAAATAATAGTAAATTGACCCTATTTAAAAGTAAAAGTGCTATTCCATTTGTTGAAAAAATTATCGCTTATCTAACGATAAATAGCTTAAAAACATCCTACATTTAACTTGATACCCACCTTTTATCAGCTTAAGCTTTAAAACCATTTAAAAGACAGAGTATATCAAAACATACCACTTTACACAGATCTATATTAATAAATATTTTACATACGGACGGAGCTCAGTTTAAAACGGATATATAGTACCAAAAAGTTCTTTACCGAACATATTGACTTGTTAGAAAATGTTTGACAAACCATTGGGTCAATATTGGACAACATTTTTGAACTCAAAATGAGTTTTGGACTTAATAATTTGAGTATTGATGGATCATACGTTTATATGTATGTTTTTCTCATTATTATGTTCACGTTAATGTAGGTACCTATAGTTTGTTTTAATATTATGAAAGATAAACTTCTAAAATTATTACAGTGTTAAAAAGGAACACTGATTTTATACATGTGCGCGTAGTTAGTGCATGTATAGGTTTTTATTGTGATTTCGTTTACCATAAATTTTCTGTAATAAAAAATTTTTAGCAAAAAATAGAACCGACTTCCATATCAAAACACTACAAAGCCAAAAATAACTTTAATTTCGGTAGTCGGTGTTATTGGTTCCGTTTTTTTTCACACCGCCTTCCGAAATTAAAGTTATTTTTGGCTTTGTAGTGTTTTCATATGGAAGTCGGTTCTATTTTTTGTTAAAAATGTTTTTTTTACGCTTTTTAGTGGTTTGGTTTGTAATTTATCTCGTTACAAAAGCCATAATGTCAACAACTTATCACCTTTTACAAAATATTGCTTATCCCTGTGCATAGCCGTTAATTTTTGAGGAGTTCTTCTGGTATTTGACCATCAGCTCTACATCACCATATGTATTGTGACGAGCATAAAGTGTTTAACATCCGTACTCAAGTAATCGAATTGCAATCCACGAAATACTTATTATTGAGGAGTTTCAGTGGCCATCTGTGGTCTTCATCATCAGTTCAACTTCCCCAAATGGTACTTTTCGGAAGCAACTGCTCAAGGTACTATAAGAAATACCCAAAACGCTATAGGTGTGCCTATAATATTTGAAGAGTTCCCTCGATTTCTCCAGGATCCCATCATCAGATCCTGATTTCGTAACAATGGGACCAACTAGAAAGTATACCCATTCAAACGCAAAAAGAATTTTTCAAATCGGTCCAGCCGTCTCCGAGTTATTTTAGACTTTATATTATCCTCCTCTATTTTTCTTTCTTCTCAGCTTAGCCATTCCAGAGGACTGATGGACATAAATATTAAAATAATATATATACTGATAAGAAGAAAAACACAAACAGTTTTTATTATTATCAGTATGTTAGCCTGTGGTGTCCCACTTCTGGGCAAAGGCCTCTCCATTTCTTCCAGCGATCACGGTTCTTCATCCTTCCAATTCTTAAGGAAGCCATCCAGGTTGAATCTCCTTCTTGGTCTGCCGCGGTCACGTGTTGCGGTTTCAGGACGCCATCGCCAGTCTTGTGTCTTACGAGACCACAACTCTGTGGTGTGTAAATAAGCACTTATTAAAACACAGTATTTTGAAATCACGCTCAGACATTTCAATTTTATTATATGTAGATAATTATAAAAGATAATCTATGGACAGATTAGTCAATCTGTAAAATTGCTAAGAGTCTTCATCTAAGAGACTCATGCAATGCCAACCGTAAAGCCATTTTAATCCACCACACTATGCACCTCACTTTAAAGTAATCCACCAGCTCTTAATTACTCTCTACTTCATTTTCTCCAACACTTTCTTTAATTACTTGTAGCAGAGTACTTTAATTGACCATCATTTAACTGATATGAGTGTGTTAATAGATATTCCCTCCCACAGTACACGGAACCGGTGCATCGGCCATTATCACGGAATAGATGAATAAGGTTGGAATGGTAATGTGGGCCTGGCGAGCGCGCCACATTTATGATACGACAATCATAGTGCGACCGATTAGTTCATTCACCGCGTTTAGTGCGCTTTGGATTACTTCGCAACACAGAGCTCTGCTTTAAAATTCCGTGTTGTGCAATTATAACCTGTAAAACAAAAAATCAGATCGCAAGTATAGAGCGAGGAGGTATATCTTTCCATCGGTAAGTCGAAAATAACATTTAATTACAATTTTATTTGTAAAAAACACAAAAATATTCTCATCAGTATGAAATTCCGAACATTAACAACATTATTGCAACAAGTTACAAAAAGTATACATTGCCCGTTGTGTACTCGCTTAATCAACGCAATGACCAAGTCCGCTTACAATGTACTGCATGCGTTACGTCCTCTACACTTCAACCATTGACGTTTTGTCCTTTTCCCTGATTGGCCCTGATGCACGGCGCATGTTTATCAACAGTGAGTTACAATCAGTAGCAAGCTCTCAATTTAAGTGTGTGTAATTTATTTGTGTGCGTAATTCGCATACGTAACGGGCCTCTTGCTTGTAGTAGAGCTAAAGAGTGGGGGGACAAGCGGCGGCACGCGTTCTCATACAAATCAGGAACTATTTCCTTTCTAACCTCTTTTATCTGTTCTGTGGCCATTATGACGCCAATTAATCTATCTAACATTTTTCTAAGTAGTCATATTGTGGTCGGTTTCTACTCTAAATGGATGCAGCTAAGTACCAATACATAAGACAATTGTATATTTAAACTGCACAACTCAGTAACTTGGGGATACTTTATCTCTACGCAATACTGGTCACAATTGGTGTGGTTTCTAACTAAACACAAACATAGATAAACAAGTGATAGCCGAGACCAACAGCTTAGCAAATGCATATGAGCAATCTCGATATGGACACCTATCTATGAACCGACCGCGGCTAGCTTTGCTTACCCTTGAAGATTGAACGGTGTAGCTGTTATCATTTAACTTGGCTGTAATGAAAGGGATTATTAAAATGTTCACGCTCGTTCAATGTTAGCTGGGCAAAAGATTCGGCTGTCATTATCATATTCAAAATTGTAACATACAGCTATTATATCTAACTAGTCAATTTAATCAACGTCCACACCATAGCCGTCGAGACGTCTCACTCTTTACTCTATGGCAACCCCTAAGAGAAATGGTCGCATCTGAATACCGCTTGTAATTACGAACTAGACAAGTTTGTGATTATAATAATTATTTCTGAGCTTAATACGGTATTCGATATCAGTCAGGTTGTTTTCAAGATCGGTCTTTTAATTATAGAGGCGCTGCGTATTTAAATAGTCCTACGACAAGATATTGAAGCTTAGCTGCAGTAACAAGAAGGGTGAACGCGGGAGTTTAGAAGTGATTAAGTTGTTCATTTATTAATTTTTATTTTTTTATTACTAGTCAAATGGAATCTTTGAATACAAACTCGATGCTAAAGTAAAAGCTAGCCCTTGGGTCAAGGGAAATGTCAACCAGGCTTAAGAAATTTCTTGGAAAAGGCTGTGAGCACAAAGATGTCCGGGAGTGTCGACTCTGAACGGCTCGAAACTATAGTTACGCTGTTTTAAGTTTTCCGCAGCCGTAGCGGTGGAAAACTTCAACTTCAACCTCTATTAAAACCTCATAAAAGTAATCGTTACGAAAAAAAAAATTGCCACATAATATGTTAATGTTCCTTGGTAAAATGCAGTCTGCATTTTTATTTTCTTTATCAAGTTGTCATTGGTCAGTAAAACATTAAAAGCAACTAATACCTGTGCGTGAACAATGAGAAAGCTAAAAATTAGCCATCTCAAATTAATGAAAATACAAATATCAAAAGCTTCAACGGTTTGGAAAGGGGGCTGGTATTCAGGAACAAAAAATAGTGACAGACTAAATAAAATATTTACCTCATTATAATGTATGCGTTACGATTCGCGTATTGCACGGTTATTCTCTTGATAATATGAAATTAAATGTCCACATCGACTAAAAAATAAAAATAAAAAACACAACAAATTCCAAAGTTTGTAAATAAATAATCGTTTTTAGGGTTCCGTAGCCGAATGGCAAAAAACGGAACCCTTATAGTTTCGACATGTCTGTCCGTCTGTCTGTCTGCCGTCCGTCCGTATGTCACAGCCATTTTATTCCGAAACTATTAGGACTATACATGTAAAACTTGGTAGGTAGATGTATTCTGTGAACCGCTTTCCGATTTTAAGAGAAAATTTAAAAAATATTTAAAATAAAGGCGGCTTCCCATACATGGAACTAAAACTGAAAATATTTTCTTTCATGAAACCTATACGTGTGTGGTATCTATAGACGGGTCTTTAAAAATGACATTCAGGTTTCTAAAATGACTTTTTCATAAAGTTAATCGTTTAAAAGATATACGCTTCCAAAGTGGTGAAATGTGTGTCCCCCCCCCCCTCTAACTTCTATAATAATGAAGTGAAAAATCTAAAAAAACCATATGTTGTAGATCTTAATGTATACTTTCAACCAAAATTAGTTTGAACGAGATTGAGTCAGCAGTTTTTGAGATACAGTATATTTTATAAAACCGCAAATATAACTTTGTAATTCATACAAATACTATGAAAAACAAAGTTATTTGGCGTAGTTGTAAAAATTGTAAATAATCTAGTTTTAAGAAATTTGTAAGGTTTTTTGTTTTTTTTTCAAATAAATATATTAAGTATATTATATTTATTATAGTTACTACGGAACCCTTCATGTGCGAGTCCGACTCGCACTTGGCCAATTTTTCTTCACTCATCTAAGCAAAAGATTTTTTCCTACAAATTGAATTATTACATTCATACAAACCAACATTGAAGGAAAAAATTCTCCTCTAAAATTAACGTTGCTCTAAGATAAAAACAAATATATAAAAAATATACAATAGAATATTGAGTATAATTTCGATGACAACAAAATTTAACGCAGAAGAGTAGATTGAATGTTGCAAATAAATAGTAGCAATAAAACAAGAAAATAGTTGCAAATAAATCTTAAGGTAAGCGTAAAAGAAAATTACTGGACAATAAAGGAATAGTAATTACTATTAGGAAATTACGTAAAAGATAACGCAGCATTTCATACCTGCTTCCTTATTAAAAACATACATAATACATACATAACAATATGAAGCTACAAAGAATATTTCATATTCAATTTATTTCCTCTTGTGTTTTGTCTTCCCTTGTAAAAGTGGTTATCCTTACTAATACCCATTATAAATGCGAAAGTAACTCTGTCTGTCTGTGTTACTCAATCACGCGTAAACTACTGAACCGATTTAAATTAAATTTGGTACGGACATAGTCTAGAGCCTGAGAAAGGACATAGGCTGCTTTTTAATGCGAGAAAAGAGCTGTAAGGGGTTGAAATAGGGGATGAAAGTTTGTGTGGAAATTACGTCATTTTTAAAGCTAGAATCATGAAACTTATTTTTTTACTTTTGATTTGAAAAATGTACTTAAACAAGCTATTAGCAGTAAAGTATTGTAAATAGCTTATTTATGTATGAGTTTTATTTTCAAAATCATTAGTCTAAAAAATTAAAAATGCTGCCGAAAGTCACTATTCCGCGCGGACGTAGTCGCGGGTACAGCTAGTTGATAATAAAACGTAAGTACAAAGTGGATTTAATTTTATTTATTTGGGATGTAAAATAGTTATGCATAACAGTATTTTGAGAAAGGTGGTAATATAACGTATATTCTATAACCCACCGTACTTTTTAATTAAAAAACTTTTTAGTAAAAATAGAACCGACTTCCATATAAGAACACAAAAATAACTTTAATTTCGGTAGTCGGTGTCATTTGTTTTGTATTTTCTTTTTTTTGACACCGCCTTCCGAAATTAAAGTTATTTTTGCCTTTGTAGTGTTTTTATATGGAAGTCGGTTCTATTTTTTACTAAAAAGTTTTTTCACGCTTTTTAGTGGGTCTGTTTGTAATTTATCTAGTTACCAAAGTCAAAATGTCAACTACTTATCACCTTTTACAAAATATTGCTTTTCCCGGTGCAGAGCCCTTAATTTTTGAGTTCTCCTGGTACATCACCATCAGCTCTACTTCACCATATGCATTGTGACGAGCATAAAGTGCTTTAACATCTATATTCAAGTAATCTAATCGCAATCCACGATATACTTATTATTGAGTAGTTTCGGTGGCCATCTGAGGTCTTCATCATCAGTTCCACTTCCTCAAATGGTGCTTTTCGAGAGCAACTGCACAAGTTACTATAAGAAATACCCAAAACGCTATAGGTGTGCCTATAATATTTGAAGAGTTCCCTCGATTTCTCCATGATCCCATCATCAGATCCATAAGTGACAACAATGGGATCAACTAGAAAGTATACCCTTTCAAACAAAAAAAGAATTTTTCAAATCGGTCTAGCCATATGCGAGTAATGAGGTAACATACATAAAAAAAAGTTCAAGACGAATTGAGAACCTCCTTTTTTTGAAGTCGGTTAAAAAAAAGACTTTTCCAAATCGGTTCGTAAATGACGGAGTTATGCGCGAAGAAAAAAACGCAATGCAGAGTAAGCGAAAATATCGTCAATGTAGATTTTTTTAGACTTGTTGATTTTTCAGAAACGGCTTGTCCGATTTCGACGGACGGATACGTACATATTTTAATATAAATCCATACTAGCATAGTTTGAGATTTCTGTTACTAACATAAATAAATTAATAGATAATATAATATAATATAATATGTGAATAAATAATGCTAAACAATAAATTCGAATTTGATTGAAATATAGGTAACATAATGTCACGATGTCATTTTAAACTTGTATTACAAAGTTGTATTTTTTAGTGCATAATGCATTCATAGCTGACATCGAAATTTTTCTACAGTACACTATTGATGCAGGCGCATTGCCAAGTTGAATAGCAATGTTAATTCTTTCAAAACAAAAAATGGCTAGCCCAGTAGTCATTTGAAGAGTGGTTTAACCATTTGCTTATGTATGGCAGTTTGCTTGTGAAATTTAATCTCTAAAAGTATTTATTCGATCAATACCTTTTTTAACTGTAAGTAAGTATTGCATAAGCAACTAAGGGAGCTGCGTAGTCTTTATTTTGCTTTTGATCCCTATCATTGAGTCCCTAAATGAATTCGTCAACAATATTCATTTTATTTTACTTTTATCTTATTTATAGAATTGTGTAATGAGTAATTTTCAATAATTTGCCAAGACAGCTGTTATTGCTTACACGCTCTAATGTTATGTTTCTGTTACTAAGAATCAAAGTAGTTTAAGTAAGTTAAACTTATTTATTATTAGAAGAGAGCTAGAGCTGTTTCGCTATCGCTAGCAAGGATTAAAACGAGTGAAAATAATTTTTATCATTCCTGTGGCGGGGTCCCATAGGGCCATGCGGGAATGTTCTAACGGGGTACTGTGGCCCCCGGGATTTAAGGGCAGCAGAAGGAGCAGGGTGGGTTTTTAGTCAGTAGAAGTCTGACACTCCCTTCCGCTCCACGTGTGGGAGTGGGAGAAGCCATTCAATGATTTTCCCACCCGGAAAAAAGGTTACGGGTCAAAAGTCTTTTTTTTATTTTAGTTTCGGTACTTTCTACAATCTTCATCGCTTATATGCTGTTTCCAGCTTCAGGTGTGGTTACGGTATGCTAGTTGTTTCTAAAGAAAATTCTTCAGATCCATTTGAATAGTTTGCATTTGTTTCGTCGTCTGTTCGCTTGTTATTCGCCGCCAGGGTTTACAACAACAGTGTATCGTTAGGGCTATTTAAAATACACACTTATGTTAGAGGTAGCGGGTGGGTCGTGACGGTGCATACGTCAGGGTTTAGCGTGAGGCATGAACGGAAGCGATTTGGAGTTAGTTGGATGATGTAAGTTGGGAATACAGAAGATTTTTTGCTGGTCACAGGCTACAACTAGTTTTTTTTATTACTTACAATTTTTTTTTTCAGTAAAATAATTATGGAGTGGTTTTAAGTGAAGTATTATTTCTGAAGATCTACATAACATAATCATAACCAGCCTATAACGGTTCCACAGCTGCGACATAGGGACGCGTAGGGATTGTTGGATGTCACATGTCTTTGGATTTCCGGTTCTCCACGATGTTTATAAGGATCAAGGAGTATAAGGGTCTAATGAACCTATTTATGTTTCCTCATATATAATCCCACGACTTGGCTACCTGAGCTTGTCTTCCTCTCATTTTTCGTGTCTCAACTGTACCAAAATATAAATTATATCATATTTTTCTACAGTAAGCCCTGGTTGAATCCAAACTAATAAATAATCTTGCGGATTTAATTTCAATTGAATTTGATTAATCTTCTAACCCAATCCGCTTGTAGCCCCGCTGTCACTACCTCCTCTCCCTTACTCCACAAACCTAGGGTGGCCCGTAAAATTGTGTATTACCATCATCGTTCCACGACCTCGTCGGTGATATTAAGGGGACTATGACCTTATGTTACGACCCAGGTGGATAGCAGCACTGATGGGTCTACCTACAGCAATTATAAGCCCTTAATACATGCAACTAATGTTTCGCGATTAGTTTTAATGACACTTAGCGGGTCATATGTGGCTTGTTCAATTCTGTTCAAAGGTGTTTTGAAAATGGAAGGTGCTATTGTTGCACCTTCATTCGTTTTATTTAAATATGCTTTTACTTAAAGTGCTATTTTTCGTTTTTGAATATGGTTTTACGTTTTATTTTTTGCTGAATGTTATAATAGGTTCAAATATTTTGTTTAAGCTTAGGCAGCCATGTTTTTATATGTATTTGGTAATTTTTAACTTGCCACTGCTTGGTAGAGACATGAACACACCAGTTTTTTCAAATAGTCAGGGTACTTCCTTATTATGGAGCCCTTCTAATTATGATTATATACTACATTTATACATCAGCTTTTTCTTAAATTACTATTACATTATATTTCATTGGTTTATATATTTGCGCCTCGAACGACTCATTTTACACTTTTAAACCACGTTTACCACAATTACACCATGCCCAGTGGCTCATAATTTAAATATCACGATAATTATTATTTAGTCACCAAGTAATTTCCATGTCTTACTTTTAAAGGCAGCGCGTATATTACAGGAAGTTTGCAATTTTCCGATTACTTGCTTACGAAATAAATTATAATGTTAGGTTACGCGAAATTACCTAGTTTTGCAACGCACTTATTAAGCGATTACTGTGGTGATGTTGTGAGGAGTACCTAATACTTTTCTTACTAGATTACTTAATTTATTACATACTCGCTTTTGCCACACGTGGTTTCGCTCGCTAGTAAGTTAAAAAAAAGCCTTGCAATAAGCTATTGCGCATTTACAGTTTTGGACTATATCTATATAAATAAAAAAGTATCCCCGAAATGTACCTATGCACTCGCATAACTTCGGAACGACTGTTGGTATTTTTTTGCGATCCATGTTATGCGCAACATTCTTCTGCAACACCACATCTCGAAAGAATCAATATATTTTCGATCCACTACTCGAATAGACCATGATTCGGAGCCGTACAAAATATGGAGAAGACCAATGTCCGCACTAGTCTCTTCTTGGTAGCGGTTGAAATGTGTCTGTTTTCCCGTATTCGAGTTAGATCACTCATTACGGATTTAGCCATCAGTGTACGTCTCCGCATTTCTTTCCTTACTCCTTAGTAAGGCTTTATCATTGTGAGATATTAAAAATCAAAATCGTTACATAACCGAACTTGACCCATACTTGCCTTGCGGTGTCATTTACAAACGACTCATACCTGTCATTGTGTAAACTGACCACCGTTTATAATGAACACGTGTTTTGATAACCAAGGCACAGTATAAAAATATGGACAGAACCAAGGCTTATATTTTAAACGCCTTTCCGTTATTGATTCAATATTACTTTGCCTTATATTTTTCTTTGGAGATGATGTCTTTTTTATTTATTAATTTTTATAAGGTAAGTGATGATGCGGTCGACGATGGGGCATGGTTACCCTCTTTACTTATTTATCCTCCTGTAGGAGATTCCACAGCTGTCAGCACACTAAAAGAATTCCCAAAACGGTTTGTGTTTGATGTTGATTTGTGATCAATATATTTTCGGATATAATTATTTATTTATTTATGTTATTAGCTTAGACAAACCAATTACTATAACATATATAAAAACTAGAATTAGAAATTATAAATGCAATAAACTATACCTACATTAACATCGTCAGATCACACGGACTTCAGAGGCATCCTTACATATTTGAATCATAATATTTAGCTAGTCATAAGCTAACACCCATAATGCTACCAATCAAAAGCTTCATTTTTGTTCCTGTCACCCCTTAAACAAAGAATTTACTTTCAACACTACTATACTACTTAATTTAATTTATTTATGAAATTAAATTAAATTAACCACAGCAAATATTATTTGCCAGCTCAAAGCACTCTTCAACGTTGAGGACTTCTACAACTAATAATTACAAATGGAAAAGCCTATTTGCCTATGTACTGTCATATCGTAATAGCGAAACGGATAGGTAGCCAACGGGGATTAGCTAAATCTAATTAATAAATATAAACATGATTAAGGAAACCAAATAATTCATACAAATTGTAGTCACATTAATGGCAGGATGGACTTAACCATCTATTTCCTAGGTGTCGCAAGATTAATGGCTTAAATAACGGAGATACGGGATTTTCTATAAGGTTACCCAGTTCACACAGAGAAACTTGACACTAGTGCCCATTACAAAAATCCTTAATTATTATATAATAAAACTAATATCCCGCAACGTCTGTCTATCTGTTCGCGATAAACTCAAACAAATTCTCCTACGGTTTTCATCAAAGAATAGACTGATTTATGAGGAAGGTTTTACTGTGTCATTTATTAAGGTTTTGTGTGAATTAGCAGAATGACACCACGAAAACCAAGCTGGGTCGCTAGTTAAGAATATAATAGTTAAACATTTCAATCGCTTGTTACAAGAATGGTCACATTTTATGATTTTGAGAAAGCATGTAGGGGTCAATTAAATTAAGGAGAGGAACTCTGGAGACTTATTGGGTACAGGTATGTATCGCTACAAAACAAAAACTGATAATTAAAATGATATATCAAATATACATATAAAGGGGTGTATAAATAAAAATAAATAATAAAAATGTCCTTTATTCTAAAGGTGTGTATAAATAGTGTAAAATAAAGTATTTAATTCTATCTATGTATCTATCTGTTTTAGAATTGGCTGTGACGTTTATGGATTCTTTTTTTTTATCAAATTTATAAATTTTCAAGATAAAAGACAGTAAGTGTTTATTTGTAAGGCTACCTATAATTCTGTAATTCTGGACTTAAAGTTTTAACAACAAAAACCTCTTTCTTCGCAACTTTAACTTGGTAAATTTACATTAAATGATTTTGACTGAATTAGTTTTTAAACCTATTTTTTCCTGGTGGGAAAATCATCAAATGGCTCCTCCCATTGTGAGTGGAGTGGTAGGTATCAGACTTCTACTGACTAAATCCCACCCTGTTCTTTCAATTGCCCTTGTGGTCCGGGCCGCTGTATTTCGTTAGAACATTTCCGTAGCCCTAGCAGACAATGGCCCTGTCTGGTCCCGTCAATGCTGCTGACTGAGCAGTCAAAACCAGTCAAAAATTATCCTCAAAGAGCTTTGAGGATAGTTTTTGAACCAGAATATTATATTTCTCATTATACATCGATTAGGCTTCAGTCGTATTATATATTATATATTCACATTACTAGAAATCTTGTTAACCCCTCCAACTAAGCTAAATATGCTTGTGTCTGGATTGGGTTCACGGCAATAGTGTAATGGGTCAATGGATGGGCACAGCGGATCACTCGGCAATGATGCGGCGGATGAACTGGCCAGGAGGGGGTCCAACACGACGGTTTTCGGACCAGAGCCCATCGTGCCGCTCTCCCCCACCCAGCTGCGCACATGGTTAAAAGAACACACACACGATCAAGCCCAGAAATGTTGGTCCTCAGCACCAGGCTGCAGGCAGTCCAAGGAGGCGATGCCAAACCTAGACAAAAAACTAAGCAGGCGCCTCCTACACATGGACAGAAAAAGCCTGCGAATGGTGGCGGGGACCATCACCGGGCACTGCTCACTGAACAAACACTACCACACAATAGGTATAACGGACAGTCCCCTATACAGGGCATGCATGGGGACGGAGGAAACGGTGGCACACGTGCTCCTAGAGTGCACGGAAATCACTGACATACGAAAGCAAACCCTCGGGTCTTTGAATTCCCTTACAGACATCCTGAATAGACCGAGAAACCTGATTTGCTTCTGGAAGGAGGTTGGCTGGATGGAGTGACGGCCGACACGGCTCACGCACAATGGTCTCGTGCAGAGACTAAGTGCGGAAACCTAACCAAAGAAGAAGAAGAAGTAGTGTAATAGGTGGGGTTCAAACCTGCGATCTCTCGATCACAAGTCCTACATCTTAGCCATTAGGCTATTGACGCTTCTAAAATTATAAAAAAAATAGTAAATTTTGAACTAAACTATAAAAAATTATATAATAGTTCAAACTAGTAGGTACATAAGTATCTCCTCAAAATACTAAGTATATTACCCCCATATACTTGCACAAGTTTAAATACTCATATTACAGGAACTTGCAACTCGAATGTATATTTGTAAATACAATGCGTCTCTAGCTTTAACAAACATCTTTACCGCATTCCTTCACATGTTAAAAGGTTGACATTGTGTCACTATTATCGCCCGGCGCTTGTAAATTGGACCAACCGATATGTTTAAGTGTTAAGTGACGGCGAGGTGGTCCTGTTTGCAGTTTTTTGCGCTGAAGTAGTGTGTTTTTGGAATAGAAGTAGGATTATTGGTGATCGGTATTCTTAGTTTGAAAGTGCAACAAAAAATGAAGAATGCAACCTATGTAACTTCTACAGGTGACTTAATATTGTCTATGTTTTGGGAAAGTCCTTGGATTTACTTGAGGAGCTTACAAATGTGTTAGAAAACTTTAGAAATTTTAGAAATTCTCCAAAAGTAGATTTTTTCTATTAAATGTTTTAAGTGATTTTTCAGTACAAGGTTTCGTGCTAGTTTCGCATTTCTGTTACGTTTGTGTTTATTATTTTTCAGCGGAGAAACATAAAAAAAGTCTTTTCTCACTCTGGATGGAGCGGAAGAATTTAAGACTTCTACTGGCTATAAACTCACCATGTTCCTTCAGTTGCCCCCGCGTTTATATTAAAATTAATTAATTAATTTGAGGGGTAAAATTAATAATAAAAAAATTAAGTAAAAATATTTGGGGGTTAAAGTATTTTTATTGAAAAAAAAAAACAGTTATTCGTGAATTAAAGTATATATCCCTTAGGATTACAGGCGTAATATTACGTTGCTTTTACTTTTTATTTAAAATCGTAGAAGGTCAATCATCATCATCAATAGCTTCATTGTTGGTTTTAAAATGATGAGGGACAAGCGTTAATAAAATGCATTGTTTAATTTGACTTTTTATTCAAGAATCAAATAAGTGAGCTTCGGAGAACTCTTAATTATAGGCATCTTGCCAAAAGGGCCGAAACGAAAAAGTCGACTTGAGATTTTCCATTGTAATTTATTTAGCGAGCCTACATGTAATAGTATGCAGGTAAAGCTGTGACTTCAGAGACTAAGCTTAGCGGTTTTTAAATTGAAACTATTTAATTATTTTATTATCTATACATATTAATATTATAAAGAGGTAAAATTGGTTTGTAAGTTTTTATGTACGGGGTAATCTTCGGAATTAATGATCCATTAAAATTCTTTCTTGGGTAATAAGCTGCATTATTGGGGGCTATAAGTTATTTCGAAATTGCGTGTATTTGCGATGAAGTCGCGGGTGAAGTGTTAGTAAGCCAATACATTTTAAGGAAATTTGGTAATAAGCGCATAACCTACATGGATTTACTAGAAAAAAAATAGTCGAAGTCAGCTTGTTGTATAGGCTAGGATTATGTCATATGTAGTTGCAGTTTGTTAATCTAAATCCTTCGAGTCGGATACAGGATTTCATACATAGGTACGGTTGCCTAAAATATTCAAATAAAATATCTCTATTAAATGAAACAATCTTAATTCAGTTATATACACTGCTAAATCTAATTATTTACATAATAAAAAACAATAGTAGACTTATGCGTCGAAGTACTCCTCCACATCGCTGTCGTCCGGAAACTTACCCTGAAGACTTGCGCATTACTGGCAGTATGGCAATGCTTATTCTTTGGGCAAAGAACGTGCCAGCCCTCTGGTCACACAAGGAATCGATCAGCCGACGAAACAATCCCTTAAAAAGAAACCGCGCAGCGGGCCCCATGACCCAAGCGTTTCCAACCCGAACGGTTTAAAACTATAATTACTAGAAAGGTTACAGTATATGCGCCGCTTGAAGGCCTCTGTAGTCGCGGGGGCTGCACCAGCACCTCTCTTTGAATATTTTATCCGCTCGTAAAGGAACCTGACCTCACAATTTCGGTTTCGTAAGCTACCAACTTGCCTTTACTTAACGCCATCATGATAATTTTCTTTGTTAATTAATTTGTTTGTTTAGATTTTTTTTTAAGTTATCTCTTACAATTGGTGTTATTTACTTTGCTTGTAAAAGTAACCTTTTGAAATGTGCATTGAATAAGTTTTTATGTTATAAAACCTTAGTTAATGGTCATGTTTTGTTTATTATTGGACACAGGAAAATAATTTGCGTTCAAAGATATTCGATGATCTGCTCAATATCAAAAACAGATATCGAATACTTTGAACTCAACTTACGTTCTTTCGAAATCACATGATTTTATTTAATAGTAATTAAATGGTCCTATTTAAAATATAAAGAAAGTACCTACCTACAACAAAAGTGTCTATAAATATATTTTGAATAAGGCTTACCAACAACTTATACATATAAAATATTATTATTATTAGAAGGAAGAAAATAAATGTAGTAAATTCAAACTTCCATATCGCTTCCGTGGGCAAAGTTAATAGATTCCTGTAAGACAGTTTCATTCAAATGAAAACCACAAAACATTATTGCTGTCGGAAGTATTACAATAATTCTCAGACCTTCGTTTCTTTTACCCGACAAAGCAAAACCGACATCGAACTTGCATATCGAACAATTTTTACAATGCGGGACACTATTCATAAAAATAATTTTATTTTTTTCTAGCATTCACGGCTTTCGATTAGCACGTCCCTACAATTCGCACAGTGTGTCTCATTGTATCAGAGTGGTGGACAAAAAATGTGAATAATATTCGGTCATTGAAAACTTTCGACGCCGTATTATTAACTGTTAATCGCGGGTCCACAATGTAAGGGTCTCGAAAGTTATGCGTTCGTCACTTTGTCGGCGCCGGCGGTTTTGTCCGGTGTTTTTTGTGCGCATCATCGAATATGTTGACCAGTGGTTTGGGTGGACACACAGGACTTGGTAGTTTATTCATATATGCTACTGAAATTAGTGATTTAAATATAAGAATAAGGGATTAAGTGAAATTTTACAAGAAGATAGGTTTGAAGTTTCATTAAACTAGGAACAAGTGGGTATTATAATACATAGATACTGTTGATATGGAAAAGTGGGGTTATGGTTCATTTGCAACAAACATTTTTAACTGTAAGTTAAGTTTAGTTATTTTTTTCAAATAAAAAAAAATAACACACATTAAACTTCTCATTACTGTCTTTAATCTTCACGGTTACATGTAAATTATATTTCCTTCAAGTATCAAGACACACCGTACCTACCAAACGGCGGCATATTGCGGTTACAATGAAAACGTTTTAAAAGTGTTTTTTGTCTGACACTTCGGGCATCGCACCACTGTGTCAACGAAAGGTGCACATAAATATTAATGTGGACGCATTATACAATGAACTGATGGAAAATTAATGAAATTGATTATTAATTTAGCATTATCTGTATTTTCCGCTTGCATTCCAGTCTGGGAACTGACTTTTTTGAGCATTACATGCATTTTTGCTTTCATAAATATCTGAAGAATCGCTAAACTTGTGCTTTTTGACCTGAGTGATTTTGAAGTGCATATTGCTTGATTGTTAATCCGATAATATAAGTGAATCTATAGTAATATTTGTAGATAAATGCGTAAGTTTATATTTTCTTACTATCTAAACTTTTGCATATTACGTGAATAAACCGATCGGATCTTGATGAAATTTTGATCAGGAATAGATTATAGTCTGAAATAGCACACATGCTACTTATTATTCGATGCGATGTTTATTAAGTTGAATTTCCACAGGATACAAGACGCAGGCAATAACTAGTATTACATTTAATCATTTCTGGGTAAATTCCAAACGACGGTAAATTATGTTTCTATGTTGCCAGGCGCCAAGATTGGACAAAGTGGAGAAATCCAACCCCAACCTGTAATCTCATTTAAGTTAATACGAGAATAATTCCCATCTATGTACCGTGATCTATGCGTAAATCCTAAAATACAAATAAATGGTCAATTGCCTTTATGATTTAAGCGTCGATATCTGAGATTTACGTTTTGCGTGCAAAGCGCGCTTAGATTCTAAATGATACGCCATAATGCTGCGTTAACAGCCGATTTGGAAAGGTTTAAGTGTCAAGATTATGTATAGGGAACGCAAATTGTGTTCGTGTCAAAGATTGGGGCTAATAAATTTTGATTTTGAAGTCTGTGATTTAGTGGGAACAGCTTTAAATGTTGTTGCAAATGTGTACCAACTTACACAGCTCATACGTAAGTACCAAAATGTTATTTTTCTTGTTACTTTTTAGAATTCCGTAGCCGAATGGCAAAAACCGGAACCCTTATAGTTTCGATATGTCTGTCCGTCTGTGTGTCTGTCTGTCCGACCGTCCGTATGTCACAGCCATTTTATTCCGAAACTATTAAGAAAGACTATACATGTGAAATTGTAGTTAATGTAGTTAAAGTAACTTAGTAGGTAGATGTATTCTGTGAACCGCTTTCCGATTTTCAGAAAAAAATTAAAAAATATTTAAAATAAAGGGGGGTCCCCATACATGGAACTAGAACTGAAAATATTTTTTTTCGTGAAACCTATGCGTGTGTGGTATCTATAGACAGGTCTAGAAAAGTGATATAAGGGTTTTTAAAATCACTTTTTCATAAAGTCAATCGTTTAAAAGATATAAGCTTCCAAAGTGATAAAATGTTTCCCACCCTCTAACTATAATAATGGAGTGAAAAATCTAAAAAAAATACATGTCTGTAGATCTTAATTTTAGAACGAAATCGGGTCAGCAGTTTTTGAGATACAGCATATTTTCTAAAACCCCAAATATAACTTTGTAATTCATACAAACACTATGATAAACAAAGTTATTTAGCGTAGTTGTAAAAATGTAAATAAGCTAGTTTTTTTTTTCAATTGATTTTTAAATAAACCGACGATATCTTCAATTTATTTAAAAATCAATTCAAAAAATATCGTATACATAAAGCCAACTATTCTGTTATAGATAATGTAAATGGTAAAAATTTATAATCTGCAGTAAAATAATTGCACAAAAATGTCATTTTATAGTCTTAACGCGGTGGTGGTGGTGGTTGTTGGTTTGTTTGCGCTCAGGGCTGGGCTTAGAACGTTGTCATTAGACTAAAGCTGGTTTTTAATTGTGCATTAAAATTTAAAGTGTTATTCATTCGTTCCAACTTTTGTAGGAGTCTTATGCAGTAGTGATATACAGTATCGCCTGTGATCTCTTAGAGCCCCCGAAGACTAAAGAATTTTTAACAGCTGGTAGTTAAGTCGGATTCTTAATCAGTGTGAAGATGTATTATGTTGTATTGACTATTATAATATACAATATATATCACAACTGCATAAGACTCCTACAAAACTCGTTGAAAAGGGTTTATCGTAGAAGCATTTTTTTTTTAATTTTTTTTATTTACCGTCATATCAGATACAAAACAGTTTTTAAAAACACCCTGTCATTTTTGTCTTGTGTTGTTTTTATCTCGCATAAACCATATATATTTAAATATCATATTCATACTGTGGTAAAAGTACTTGTTATTACTGGCTGTCCAGAAGAGGAACTATCACTAATAAATAAACCGTTTGCAGTAACAAAATGTATCTTTGTTTAAGGCAGTGCGCGCACTGCCTTGCGGTGGCCGCAATTCCGGTAATTCTACCGCACCGGTAGACTGACCGCAGTGCGCGCACTTCTATGACACTCCATACTTCACAGATTTTGCGGTGCGGTAGAACTACCGGAATTGCGGCCACCGCAAGGCAGTGCGCGCACTGCCTAATTTATTCGTGACGAACTGCGATACTACGATCTGTACATCAAAGCTAGACTTCGGCGATTGACGGTAGTGGTGTACAAGATAAAGTTAGTTAATATAGTAAGATATTTTTCTAGATGGCAGCCCTATTGAATAAGAATTAACGTCTCGAATTTTAGATTTATATCTCGTAGTCTATATTTGAAAAATTTGTAAGTATTCATTTTTCAGGTTCTCAAGATACAGGTATAACATAGTTTGGGGACCGCCGATTAAAATAAGAAATCGTCACACGGTTACGAATTAAATAATTGTAGTATAGAATTTTTTATTCCCTCTCATAGAGAGGGCCTGTGTGTCTGCAGTGGGCACGTATTCACTGAATTTTTGTTTATTATATTAGTATAGAATTAAGAACGTCATTGTAACAATGAAAAATAAATTTATTCTATAAATAGCTAACTATATCATCATGTTTATTATCAACCTTTATTCGAGGCATGGACGAGTATCTGCAGATTGTACATAACATAACGTTTTACTGGTATTTATTTAGCTGAGCTAGGAGTTTAAAGCTCCTCATATTGCAACCCAGGAAATACATGACCTAAAATCCATCAAAGCTCATTCGTGAAGCGAGACCAATGCGAAATATAAATCAAGTTTCAAATTCAATGATAACGAACTCTTAATAAATCCAGAAGGCATACGAATAGTAATTGATGCGAGCGTCCTAATTAACTACTCACTGATATCTACTAATTGGTTCCCAAACAGGTTATGTAGCAATGTAACAAGGAATATTACGAACAGAAGGCTAGTTCAATATACCAAAAGTAGGAATAGGCGAACGCACACATACACGAATAGGTTCGGCGATACCGCGATATCAAATAAATGCCAGTCGCGATTACACTTGCACTCACTGAGCGTGAAGTACCTATGTCTACATAGAAGTCAAGCTCCATTAAATGATCACGCAGACATCTGCGTGATCATTTAATGGAGCTTGACTTCTGTATACTATCTATTCTGTGCCACAATGCGTGTACTATTGATAAAATTGATTTATTACTTTCAACAGTGCAGTCTCTGATAGTTTTGGGTTATTTATTTGAAGTGTTAAGTGTTTTATATCGATGTTTTACTTGATTGGTTTGTCATGAATCATTATTTTTCATTTGACTGTTCATCTTGTTATAAAAGTGATTTTAATTGAATACTAACGGCTGTTGTCTCATTTTTGTTCACGTTTCCGGTATCAGTACTTACGTATTATATTCTGATTTTAAAGCAAGGACTCCCTTATACCAAGTTCCTTTACTTGAGGAAATTCCCTGCCGGAGTCTGTTTCCCGACAGCTACAACCTAGGAGTCTTTAAGTCCAGAGTGAATAAGTTACTTTTAGGTAAGCGTGCTCCATCTTCGATCACATCATCACTTACCAGCAGGTGAGATAGTAGTGGTCAAACGCGAAATTATATAAAAAAAAAAAACTTGAGTTTTTGTTGTATTAATCATTTAGTTCAATTGAATATGAATTTAATTAAATGTAATGATGATATGTTTTTGTATATTTCAATTTGGCTCTATTTATCACCTAGTTACAGTGGCATGGTCTCCTGTAACTGAAAGAATCCCTTCGTATAATGATTATTACTATTAATAGATAAATAAAAATTACAGATATTAAGGAACGGTTATTAAAATGCTTCCCATCATTCACTTTTAGAAAAGTTAAGTCTAAGTGGTTATTACGAAAACGATAAAAGCTCTGTCGTATTAATTATATTCCAGGCTTGTGCCTTCAGCAGATTATCAATTAGCTTGTTGACTCTTAGTAGTAATACGACAACTGAGCGGGAAGAGGCTATATTAAGTAATATTCTTTGGACTTAATGTAAAAGGTTTCCGAGAGTGCCTCAACTAGGTGCTATTATTTTTAACAAAAATTGAAAGTATGTCTTTAGCTTCAGAGTTCAACAAAAAAAAAATCAAGGTGAAAGTATACGATATGAATACTACGTAGCTTATAATTAACAGTTTGAACAAGCGCGATGACCAATACGTACCTAGTCTTTGTCGTCTTCTTTTATGTCATTCTTTTTTTATTGGAAACCCAGATTTAGGACTTTTTTTAAATTCAATTCTTTTAACTCAATGTTTGTTATCATAAACCGATAGTGCCTTTTTTGTGGGAAAATCATCTAGTGTAACGTCCCGCTCTACGTGGAGCGGAAGAGAGTGTTCGACCGAAAAAACCCACCCTGTTCCTTCAACTGCCCTTATATCTCAACGCCGTGGTATCTTGTTTGAATTAGAATACTTCCGCAGCCACGGCAGGCAATGGCTCTGTCAGTATACCTAGTGCCTTATAATCATCATATCAGCTGCAGAAAATCCAGTGCTATACAAAGGCTTCTTCAAAGCCTCGCCACGAGAGCCATTATTGTGAGCACCATATCCAGGTCTAATCTTCGGTTCACCTTGTCTTCAACCTTCAATGTAACGTCTAGCGTCTGGCAATAACTGTCAGAATCCTCAATTGACAATTATTTGCGACTGCGTAAGTTTGTATATATATTGCGTTACCATAGTTCTTCACCGCATGTCTTAATTTCTTGAAAATCATTTTCTTAATAGTTACTTTATGCCTACAGAAGCCCGCTGTGGCTACAGTAACTCACTTACAGGGAAAATTGCACATGAACTACTCATGTTCTTAATCCTAACTTAATAGCAATAACCAGACATGTACAAATCCTCGGTCACAACATACCTAAATAATGAACAGCTCAACAACACGCAAGAAAAATGTACAAAATCACTTAAATACTTAAGAATTTAAATGGCTTGTAATTGCAGGAAAGCCACAAGTTCCATTGCAAATAAGTCTGAAGAAATAAAAGTTAAGAATGATTGCTGAGAGGCACGCCTCCCGAGCGTAAGTAATGTGAGGGCTGCGTCACATACACGAGATGATTTGTACTTAAAGATGTTCGCAATAAATTGGAAATGAAGAAAGTTATAATTTTATTTTGAGTTAGAAAATTATGTAATAGAGATGATTTACAAATCAAGATTTTTTCAATGATTAATTAGTAGCAAACGTTTGTTCTTTAGGCAACATCTTCATTGTATGTATAATTAGATTGATCTTTGTACCAGTTTGAACAGAAGCTAAAAATAACCGCAATTTTTAATTGTGTCCTTAAATATTCTTTAAATTCACGTTCTTGTAATAAATTAAACGTAGTTTTAGTTGTACCATTATTGAAACTATCGCCAACGAACACAGCAGAACATCAGAAACACACCAATACAAAATTAACTCTTAGTCGTTTAAAATAACTCCTCAACCAGTGTGAAACACCTCAAGCACTAAATAACTTAAAGGTTAAGCCTGTACTACACGAAGTAGGCGTTAAGGCATCACAAAATAAATAATATTCAGAAGGTTGACTTTGTCAAAAATAACAAACAGGCACACGCACGCAAAGACGCGTATGTACGGCATTTCACAAATGGCAGTCATTAATGGCATGAGGGCGCTTGTGTTTAGCAAGTGCAAGCGCACTCATGTCACCTCTATGTATGTATGCGTGCCTTGTAAAGAGCTCTTCTTCTGCAGTAGTGTATTTTGTGTTCAAGTCACCGATGAAAGTAAAACCGTGTTTGTTGATCCTTGACATTCGACTATCTGTATCAATGTCCACGGCTTAAAATGTTGTGGCATTATTGACAGGTTAAATGGTGTAATTTGGTTCGCTTGTGGTGTTTCCAAGGAGTTATTGTAAATGTCGGTGAAATTGGTTTTTTGGTTCGATACTGTTACCATTTAGGTGTGGTTAATTTATCTGGTACACGGTTTCTGTTGTTGTCTCTTTAAGTGATACGAAGTAACTCTGTTTTAGTAGACGGTTGGGATGGATTTTCTCTTATCATGACAGCTGAAAGCTAAAAGTAGTCATGTCGGCTATTGCTGTCCTTTTCTTAGACAAATAAATAAAACTTTGGTTAGTAAACAAAGAGAAAATACAACACATAAAAGCATAGTTACGTATATAAATTAGGAAAAAACTGAAAAAAAAACAAAAAGAATTAAAAAAAAAGACATTACCAACTTATAAATACAAACCTGAATTACCGATATGGTTTGTGTCCGAGTTACACCAAATCTTCTTCTACTAGATTCACATTTTACTTTCAACTAATGATTTTACTGTTAATTTTTATGGCAATAGCATTAACACTCTTTCATCAAGGTACTTTCAGGCACAAGTAGCTGGGTATTGCTACAGGGTTGTGGAAAATTTGACACTAATCTTGCCCCTTAGCAAGATTAGTGTCAAATTTTCTGCCTCCTAACTACCCGCGTCATTGCCGGTAGTGTCAAAGATGTACAATAGACAGCTGGGACCAATAACAAACTAATACTTCGGGAAAATATCTAGTGTTATTTCTGCCAAAAACTAGATGATTCATCTTGCATGCAGTATGCAGCACCACTCTCCCATGCATGCAAAAAATCAGTGTGATTTCTTTTTTATCGCATCCTTTCTGCATGTGCATAATATATTTGCGGGTAGGAGGGTGGTGTTGCATGTAAGATTGATAATCTAGTTTTTGGCAGAAATAATACTAGAAGTTTTCCTGAAGTATTAGTTCGTTATTATTTGGTCATGAGCTCCTGTAGCGGAAAACAACACACAGTACAAATCCGAATTTAACAACCAAAACAGAAATATTTTACCCGTAACAATCTCAGTTGATGCACATCATACTCCAGTTTGATTCATTGTCGTAGGCGCGAACTGTAAAAATGAAATTGCTCGTAAAACCACCCCTACACATAATTCTGCCCCCTGAACATTGGGTTTCATAATATTGCTGTCTTTATTAGCTGAGGGTAAGATATTGTCACTTGTAGGAGTCGGTTTACTAACATTATTAGAAGGCTGTGTAGAAAATAGTTGTAGCTATGTAGCGGTCTGTCTTTGTTTTTAATATGCTGTTAACAGGTGGGCTTTTTGAGGGGCTATCTTTATGTAAAAACAGTGACAACGTGTGAGTCGGATTCGCTCATGAAGGGTTTCGTAGTAGCAACAATAGATTAGCGAAATATAACTTTGTTTTTTTTTTTGTAGTGTTAGTATGAAAATGTGCTCTATTTCCAAAACTGCTGACTGTATCTCATTAAAACCAGTTTTCGTTAAGAGTGTTTATGCAGGGACACAGCGGGTTAGTTTATTGTTATGGTAATTGAGTGGATGTCGCATGTCTTCGCATTTTTTGGTTCTAGAACACCCTCAAGATGTTTTCTTTCACCGCTTTGAAAGTAGAGGTTGTTTGATGATGAGAATTATACAAAGTAATGTGCCTGTCTTTTTTTTTTTTTTTTTTTTATCGTGGTAAAATTATCAAATAAGTCCTCCCACTCCGGGCAGGGTGGGAGGGACTGTCAGACTTTTACTGACTAAAATCCACGGTGTTCCTTCAATAACCCTTTACGTACCGGGGTCACGGTAACGGGATGAGTCCCACGACCCCGGCAGGCTTCGGCCCTCTATGGGGGGGCCTCGTCATATTGCTGACGCTCTATGAGGCGCGCGTGGAACACGACGCGCCGTCGACCCGGGCATGGTCCATGGTCGGACAGCGAGTTGCCCTTTACTCGCTGTCCGCATGCCCGCGCCTACGGTGGCCGGAGATCGTCGGCCGACGTCCGACGCCGTGGGCGTCTACTACTGCGGCTGGGCTGGAGGGAGGACGCCATCCTCTCCCTCACGCGGCCCGCCTCCTCCTTCGGAAGCATGACTGCTTCGCAGAAGGAGGCGACCGCTTCCCACTCCCTCTCGCCCCGCAGCATGGCCTCGACCAATGCCGGGCGCGAGAGGTCTCCGCCTATCGCCGCCGTGAGGACACGTCGGTGCTCTGCCCAGGCGGGGCAGTCTTGCACCGTGTGCTCTACGGTGTCCTCAGGGCGACCCTCGCAGTGGTGACACCCAGGCGTTTCCTCCTTTCCCATCAGACACAGGTACCTCCCGAAACTTCCGTGTCCGGTGAGGACCTGCGTCATGCGGTAGGTCAGGACGCCGTGACGCCGATCTAGCCACTCCTCAAAGAGGGGTCTTACCGCCGCAATTGCGGCGTGCCCGGCCGTCGGTTGCGACAGTCGTTCCCTCCATACTGCCCTGAGATCGCGCCGGAGCTCTTCCCGCCGCGCCTCGACTTCTCGAGGCAGCGGGGATACGCCCCGGCGCTGCGCCTCCACGCGCCATTCATAGACGCGCTGGAGGGCAGTCGCCTCCAGATCCCAGGGCAGCAATCCGGCAAGGAGGTTGGCCGATTCGCCGGCGATCGTGCGGTATCCCCGGATCATTCGGATAGCCATATGACCCTCTGGCATGCGACCAACTTTAGTGGTCGCGTCCGGATGCACAGGGCCCACACTGGGGACCCGTAGAGGGCCATGGACCGCACGACGCCGGCGTACAGCCTTCGGCAGGAGGCGTTTGGCCCGCTGAGATTAGGCAGGAGTCGCCTGAAGGCGGCTGCTGCCCGGTTCAGCTTTGGGGCCAAACTCAGGAAGTGCTCCCTGAAGTTCCACCGGCTGTCGAGGACGAGTCCCAGGTACTTCATCGTCCTCCCGACGCCGATGCGAACCCCCTCCACCGTTATGTGGGACTCGGACCGTGGCGCGTTCCGACCGCCATGGAAGCACATTGCCTCGGTCTTGTGCAGCGCCACGTCGAGTCCCAACTGCCGGATCCTACGAACGACTGTCGCAACCGCTTGCGTCGCCAGGTCGGCCGCCGCCTGGTGCGACTCTCCCTGCGCCAGGACGAGCGTGTCGTCAGCGTAACATACTACGCTGACGCCGTCAGGGAGGTCGCCGCGCAGCACCCAGTCGTATCCGATGTTCCACAGGGGCGGCCCCAAGACCGAACCCTGTGGGACACCGCACGACATCTCTCGCCGGTTCCACTCTCCCCGGTGACCGGGGTAGATGACGGCTCTGTCCGTTAGGTAGTCCGCGACTATGCGACGGAGGTAGGTCGGCACCCGGTGATACCGGAGTGCCTCCCTGATGCAACTCCAGGGCAGGGTGTTGAAGGCATTGGTGATGTCCAAAGACACCGCCAAGACGACCCTGCCCCGGGATACCGCGTCCCCCGTCGTGAGGGCTCTCACGCGCATGACAGCATCCACCGTCGAGCGCCCCCTGCGGAAGCCAAACTGGCACTCCGCAAGATCCGGGCCCACCCGATTCAGGTGCCCGAAGAGGCGGTCTGCAATCACTCTTTCCAAGAGCTTGCCCACCTCGTCGAGCAGCACGATGGGCCGGAATGCGGACGGAGAGTCCGCAGGGCGCCCGGCTTTCTGGATCAGGACCAGCTTTCCCGTCTTCCAGCGAAGCGGAAACTGGCCCCTCAATATCATTTTATTCTCAAGTATCATAAGACTCATACAAATTATCAATTACATGTCAGTCACAATTAAAATACAATTAAATTACATTAAATTAAATTAAACAATTATTATTAAAATTAAAATTAAAATATTACAATTTTTTTTTACTTAATTAATTAATTAACTTAATTAACTTAATTTACTGGTAAAATTACAGTATTTAAATTATATTGCCGGATTCAAAGATACTAATTGTCAATATTCGATGACACCAACCGAATTATTTATTTATGTAAAACTAACTATTGCCTACAACTTCGATAGGTATGTCATGTTCTAAGCATATAGGTGTGTCAAGTTTCGTCTAAATCCCTTAAGTCATTTTTGTGTAATTTAAACATTAATATACAAACAAACTATCACATTTAATTTGAAAATTAACACGAAGCGGGATTATAGTTAGTATCTATGATAGATAGAAATTATTTCTACCATATAAGAAATATGTAACAACATAATGTTGTACCTTGACATTTATATTGTTTTACCATACACAGATGCAACCAACAATCTCGTACCTTGTTCAATGAGTCTTCATATACGATTCAAGAAACACTAAAATTTTTATTCCCCGTCATCAAAGGGGATATGAGGCAAGGTGTAATTTACCGGTCCCCTCCGACTCAAGATATGCAACAAAAAAGTCGGCAGCCTCCGTGTCCAATTTGAACTAGTGAAAAATGAATGTCTATTATCCTTACTAAATTATAGTAGGACCACCCTGTACCATGAGACCAGTAGCGATGCGATGAATGCGAAGTTTGTCGGTAAAGTTCACTTTGTTTTGAATATTAATTTGATTATAAAAATAACATTCATGAAGTATTTCGATATTTTAGAGAACAAGGTAAGCATAACAACTAAGAATAACAATAGCTAATATGTAACGAAATTCCTTAATGGTTGTGAAGAAAAACAAAATGCTAAATGGAGACTTAATAGAACAAACAATATAAGATAAATTCTTTGAATTTTTTTTCTAAACAGTTTTCTACAATTATATGTAACAAGGTAAATAATGTTACTGGTTTGAATACTGAAACTACAACAAAAACAAATACTAAAGTTACAGAATTTAAAACCAAATGATATCACCTCGACTATTGCTTCTACTAAACCATCCTGCATGTCGCTTTCGCTCCACGAAAATCCGGAATTATACCCACAAACTCCACTATCACGTGGTAAGGGCATCGCAGGGGCCAGACATCGTAACTTTACGATTCCAACTTTACTGCATCGGCCCTGCAACGGTGGGGAAAAAATAAATTGGAAATTGACGCCCTCCTGATAGCAACGAGTTTTACGAGTCCACTGCTAGTGTGGATGGAATGATGTAGGGTTGTGGATGGGTCTGAACTCAGGTGGGAGCTGTTTAGACATCTCGCAAAATAGTAAATAAATATTGGTAGGAGAGATGATGTGCAATACCTATTTTATTTGTTTTAAATAGGTACGCCAACAGTACGTACTTTATATTCAAAATATATAATATGCAAAATAGGATTCTATTTCAGGACAGCTCGGTCTGGATAACCATCTTAACATGAGATTTTTTTTTATATAAAAATAAGTTCGCGTTTGACCACCATCTCACCTGATGGTAAGTGATGTGTGGTCGAAGATGGAGCACGCTTACCTAAAAGTAACCTATTCACTCTTGACTTGAAGACTCCTAGATTATAGCTATCGAGAAACACAGACTCCGGCAGGGAATTCCAGTCCTTAGTCGTACGCACAATGAAGGTATTCCCAAAACGTTTTGTGCGTATGGGTGGGATGTCCACCATGTAACGATGGCTCCAAAAGCACGGTAACGATGGCTCCAAAAGCACGTAAATTCATTGGTCCTGTCTGACATTTGTACATCTTTGACAGTGGTTACGAGTAGTCAGAAGCCAGAAAATCTGACACTGGACACATCCAAGAGTATCGCGTTACCCAGCTTTTGGTTTGTGGAGGTCAATTCGGTAGTCGCTCCATGTTTAAACACTAGCACTCAGCTACGTCCGGTTAGACTGGAAGCCGACCCTAACGTAATTGGGAATAGCTACTTTTGTCTTGTATAAAGTTTGAATAAATAAATAAACTATAAAAAACTTTTTAGCAAAAAATAGAACCGACTTCCATATAAAAACACTACAATGGCAAATATAACTTTAATTTCGGAAGGCGGTGTCAAAAACGAAAATATATACAAAACTAAAGACACCGCCTTCCGAAATTAAAGTTATTTTTGCCTTTGTAGTGTTTTTATATGGAAGTCGGTTCTATTTTTTGCTAAAAAGTTTTTTTTTCTCGCTTTTTAGTGGGTCGGTTTGTAATTTATCTAGTTACAAAAGCCAAAATGTCAACTACTTATCACCTTTTACAAAATATTTATTTTCCCTGTGCAGAGCCGTTAATTTTTGAATAGTTCTCCTGGTACATCACCATCAGCTCTATTTCACCATATGCATTGTGACGAGCATAAAGTGCTTAACATCCATATTCAAGTAATCTAATCGCAATCAACGAAATACTTATTATTGAGTAGTTTCGGTGGCCATCTGGGGTCTTCATCATCAGTTCCACTTCCTCAAATGGTGCTTTTCAAGAGCAACTGCACAAGGTACTATAAGAAATACCCAAAACGCTATAGGTGTGCCTATAATATTTGAAGAGTTCCCTCGATTTCTCCATGATCCCATCATCAGATCCAAACGTGACGGCAATGAGACCAACTAGAAAGTATACCCTTTCAAACAAAAAAAGAATTTTCCAAATCAGTCCAGCCATCTCCGAGTTATGAGGTAACATACATAAAAAAAAAGTTCAAGACGAATTGTAAACCTCCTTTTTTTGAAGTCGGTTAAAAAGGCTAAGCAGATTAATCGTAAGTAGGTAGATATTTTACGACATACACGATGATTTCAAATATGCAGAATGCAGTTCATGAAACCACGGAACTGATATGAATGAGGTCATAATTGAAAAAACAATAACTAGTGAGTTTAAGTTAAATTAAAATATGAGATGGTGTGATATTACTGTGGAGTAGTAAATTGATCAAGTAATTGGAGCAAGGAAAATTAGTGGAATTGAACTACAGGATAACTCCAGAAATATTTATTAGTTAAACAATTTAAACAGTTTAGAATGTTTAATTAGTATTGCCATTGTAACTAAACTTTTTGCAACATTGTTATTTATATGTGTTTCAATTATTGGTGTACAATAAAGTATATTATTCTATATATCTATCTATTCTATTAACTTAACTAAATAATCCTTTTTAATTGAAAAATCCTTACTTAAATAATTATGTAATGGTGTACATGAAAGAGTTCATCTATCTATATTTAAATAATAACTTAAATTCATCTAAAACAGTATCAAAATGTCAAGTTTTGAAGCGTCAATAACCTAATGGCTAAGTTGTCGGACTTGTGATCGAGAAGTCGTGGGTTCGAACCCCACCCCTTACACTATTACCGTGAACCCAGTCCAGACACAAGCATATTTAGTATAGTTGAGGAGGTCAACAAGTTTGCTAGTAATATAAATTCTACACACATTGATAGTCCTGTTTAAAAAAGAAAACCACAAATAAAGTACAAAACATATTAAATTAAATAGACACGTAGCATGGCACCTCTGCCCAAGGTTTTTTTTTTCCCTGGTGCGCCGGGAACGGGCTAGCACCAACGTAATCCTTCGTTGCGTAGCGAACAGGCTCGACTGTGTGTTCGTGAATCTCTGCTGCAAGCTCTCCAAGTCAGTGTTGAGCTTGTAGCTTCTATTCGCAAACCAACCTTGTAATTTAGGTTAAGTACTAACATAGGATTAAGGAATTTTGTTCTAACCAATTGAGTTTTGTTACTTGCAATTGATGAATTGAATTGAATAGGCTCGCGTTTGAACACCATCTCACCTGATGGTAAGTGATGATGTGGTCGAAGATGGAGCATTTTTACCTAGAAGTAACCTATTCGCTCTTGACTGAAAGACCCCCAAGTTATAGCTAGGTAAAAGCCAGCCCATTTGACTAGGGTTTTCAATACTCAGAAATATACATATTTATATTTATTTGTAAAAGGATGAAATATAACTTTGAGAAATGAGCCTGGAAGAACCTATTGATCCAATTTGATAACACAGTTGGCGTAGTGGTGGAGCGATCGACTGCTGCGAAGCGTGTCCTAGGTTCGAATTCAGCACCGGGAAAAATGATTGTTTTCCCTAAAAAGAATTATTCTGGGTCTGGATTTTTGTAAAACTGTACCCACGATACAGAGGAGTCCTGGAGAGGAGCAATGTTTTATTTAAAAAAAAAATATATGGCCATTTTAATTAACACACTATTAACTTCGATTTTAACAAAACCTTCATCCAGTTGTTATCGTTATATAATTCTAAGGTCTCGAAACAAAACGTAGAAATTCTAATCTATACTAATATTATAAAGCGGAAAAGTTTGTTTGTTTGTTTGCTTGAACGCGCTAATCTTCGAAAGTACTGGGTGGATTTGGATGAAATTTGGTATGGAAGTAGCTTGAAGCTTGTGGAAGGTTATAGGCTACTTTTTATGCGACTGCAAAAAAGGAGAGTTGTGTTTTTACCGTGATAGAATCCACGGGAGCGAAGCCCCGCGTGAGTACTAGTGTATTCATAAAATTTATTTAAACTTCAACACTTCTTTGTAATTTTCTAGTAAGTTACGACGACTATGAACAATCTTATGTGTCAAACATAAAACACTACATTTTATTTTGTACCTCCTTTGTATGAAAATATTCGACTTTAGTTTACGAGGTGGCATACTCGTATGTAGTCAAAGTTATGAGCCATATTTAAGGCTGCTCTTTCGAAAAAAGCTTAAAAAAAGCATTCAGATGAAGCAACTTTTCGTCGGCAATTACAGAGAAATTACATCTGAAAAAAATTGTTAGTAATCTACATGATATGAACCGTAATTTGGTTTGGCCACAATTTTTCCATCGGTATCACATAATAAGAAAAAAAAATGCCAAATCACCTCCAAATCATTGAGATGAAACCATTTTACTCCTTAATTTCTTATCAAAAGAGTATAAAAAATATACTACTGCTTTGCAATACAAATAAAAATAATTTGGTTTTGTTACTTTTTACAAATATGTATTATTTTTATTACAATAAATTAAAAATGCGTCCGATTAAAGACTGCGTTTACATCACCCCCGCACTCGTCCACAAATTCAGTGCGGGGCGCATCGTGTTGCTAGGTGGACGTACGTCGCGTTGCGAGAGCTCAAGCACTACGAAATAATATCGTAAAATATTACTGCAAAAATTAATTTTGTAAATAGTGGAATAGCTTTTTAACCGACTTTAGAAAAAGGAGGAGGTTCTCAATTCGTCTTGTACTTTTTTTTTATGATGTTACTTCATTACTCGCAGATGGCTGGACCGATTTGGAAATTTTTTTTTGTTTGAAAGAGTATACATTCTAGTTAGTTCCATTGTCGTCACGTTTGGATCTGATGATTGAATCATGGAGAAATCGAGGGAACTCTTCAAATATTATAGGCATACCTATAGCGTTTTTGGGTATTTCTTATAGTACCTTGTTTAGTTTCTCTCGAAAAGCACCATTTGAGGAAGTGGAACTGATGACGAAGACCCCAGATGGCCATCGAAACAACTCAATAATAAGTATTTCGTGGATTGCGATTAGATTACTTGAATATAGATGTTAAGCAATTTATGCTCGTCACAATGCATATGGTGAAGTAGAGCTGATAGTGATGTACCAGGAGAACTCCTCAAAAATTAACGGCTCTGCACCGGGAAAAGCAATATTTTGTAAAAGGTGATAAGTAGTTGACATTTTGGCTTTTGTAACTAGATAAATTACAAACCGACCCACTAAAAAGCGTGAAATAAAACTTATTATCAAAAAACAGAACCGACTTTCGATTCGTCAAAAAGTTTTATTTCTGATTCTTGTTTATAAGTTAAAGAGTATTCTATGTATCTATAAGTAGTGTTAGTGTTATAAACTCATAGTATTTTACAGTTTTAGTAGTGTTTAAATTTAGTTTGTAAAACATGGGAATAAGCAGAAACGAATGAATAGAGGTCTAAAAAATATTACAAACAAAAGAGTATACATTTATTATCAAGGTAAGTTTAAAGTTTTATCTACATATTTCATTATAAACTATCGCTTTACTTACCTCGCATAAATGTAGATAGCACAGAGTAAACGGACAGAGGGTAAGCTTCATACAACTGCGCTATGATAGGTACACTACTACAAGCAAGGCGCGTGTGTGCGCTTCATCTGAGCGAGGCCTGGCTTGAGCCGATATGCACCGGTTTCTCTTCATACGGACGAAGCCGCCAGTTGAGATAGAGAGATAGAGTTAAGATAATGTACAAGAGAAAGAAGAAAACGACAAAGAGAAGGAAATAGAACTAAGGAAAGAAAAATAGATTGATGAGAAAAATGAAGAAAACGAGAACGAAGAAGGACGAAAAGAAAACATAGAACAAGATTTTATATGGCTATCAAAATTTCTAAAAATAAATATTATATGAACACGGAGAAATAAATGAGGATGAAGAAGTTCAACCAACCAAAAGAATAAAAATACTTGGTGAAAGAAAGTTAAATTTCAGTGAATTTTAGTTATAATCTATTTGTTTATAAAAAATGTAACAAATAATGACATACACTAGTAATAATTATACTACCTATCTACCTTACTCTAAGTTCCTACCTACATACCTACCTTACCTACCTACCTACCATTTTTCTCTTAATAGAAACCTTCCTCAGACTATAACGAATATTCGAAAAAAAAATCCGTATTGGTCCAGCCATTTCTGAGTTTTGCGCTTAGCAACACATTTAGCCATTAATTTTTATTTATATATAATTTAGTTAAAAAGATACATCAAGTTGTTTACTCATGTTTCGAGCCAGGCTGATCTATAATAGAGGTATAGTTTCTACAGTACATACTCAAACTGCATCTATATCAATAGATAATAAATAAAAACAAAATTTGACCACTTTTCATGCGGTACAAATAAAAATGAATTTAACTTTCACGATGACTTGACCTTCTGTGATTTCGATACTCTGTGCCGAGACTAGGCGAAGCGACGACGCATGCTGGTGGCGCGGGCGCGGGCCGAGCGCGCCTCTCTTTTCTGTTGCATGCGGGTAGCGGAGAGCTGCGCGGAGTGGCGCGCGGAGAGGGGTCGTTAGCTCCGCCCAAATGGTCAAGGTTATTGGCATGAATACAAGCCTTAATCTTATTACGGGGTGCTAAAGTTCACAGATAAACTCCTTGTGTCGGATTAACAAGGATAATAATACGAACGAAATAGTTAATAATATGTGATGTTGCTTGCAAATGTTTAAATAATTCCCAGCATAAGATCTTTGGAGATATTTTTATTTGGAATGTTTTTTACTTCAATTCTGAGATAAACATGCAGATTGTCATATGAATGAATTTCGATTCTAATACTATTAAAATAATGTATAAAGATTTAGCCAGTACATTTGTCTAAACTAGATCCGTCTCATAGTTTTTGTTCCATACAGATTTAGATAAGTACAGTCATGCTGTAAACAACAACTTTATTTAATTCTGATTCTAAACTTGAATTTTGAAATAAGAATACAACTGTCGTCGTAATACCTCGCGTCACGCATCCTTTTCTATAATATCAAGATCCATCAATTAAAATAGTTTGTTTATGACATCAATACTTGAAAAAAAAACGGACAATATAATATAGTGGCAGGCCACCTGCCTACGGTGCTTTCAACAAAACCAAATATTTAAACAAAAAATCAAATACTATGTAATGACGTTTGAGATTGATGACGATTGGTACAGTCGAGAAGATAATATGTTTATGTAACTTCTTTTTACTACGTATTTTTTATTATATTTCAAAGCAAGCTGTGTCTATTCTAAATAATTAACAGATGAAGTCGAAAAGAAACAAAGATTATTGTTTAACGCAATAAAAAAAATGTAAATGTAGTCCAATTTAAGACTAGCGTACATAAATGAAACGCAATGACAGTTTTTAGATTTTTCAGGTATAATCATATTTAGGTAAATTGGAGGGATTAACAATAACGCTAGTAATGTGAATTCTACTATTGCTAGTTTTCGTTTAAAAATGTATATTTTATCAAAGTTAAATAAATTTTGTTAATATATAGCGTTTAATGTGTAAACAGATTTTACAACAAAAAGTCCGACAGTGGCTCCTTATCTACACTGGTTATAATTTAATCAAAATAATAAAATATAAAACTTAAATCACTTCTGTCGACGAAGGTACAAAGTATACTACCGACCGCACCGATTGTTGATCTTTGACATTTGAATGAGATTACGTAACCGCTTCCTTTCCACATGGAATATTCAAAATGATTGATCCATACACAAATATGCGTGGATGAGAATTGTATTTTGGTGGCCTGAGAATTGGGAATAAAAGGATGCTTTACTTGTCAAAACGTGAAAGTTTCGCTGTCGAATAAAAATTGTAAGTTACTGGGTATGTTTAAAAGACAAAGGTTGAAATTAAATGAGTGAGTATATCTAAGCACTTTTTGTACGCCATATTATACCGCCATATTATATCAGGATTATGTAGATATAAAATAATACTTTAATCGAGGGTATAGCTAGGAACCTACAGGAACTATGGAGTGAAATTGCACTGATCTAATCTGTGTTTCTTGATACTGGAGGTGCTCACTTATCTACACTTATACTATACAGTATGTTAACTAACAGAGGGCGTTTCCGTTAACCCGCAATAGTATAAGCACATCAATTAGATCGCCGCACACGCGGCCCGTTATTCATAAATAAATTGCGACGTTGCCGTCCTTCAAGTACGCGTGTACAGAGTATTTCTTTTACGTATCAATTTAACATTTTTAGTGAATATATCGTCGCCGTAGAACGAAAAGTCACCAAGTAGGTCAAAACGTGTTTTGAGTTATGAAGGTTTAAAGTTTTATAAAACAAAAAAAATCATAACTTAGTTTTGGCATGAGATAATTGTTTTTTTATAGTTTTGTACCTTAGAAAATAGATAAGAGCATAAGTTGACATTATTTTTTTTAACGAATTACTTATAATTATTGAAATAATGACAAAATACTAACTTAGTTATTTTTCACCCTCAAATCCCGTATCAAGATTTTTGGTTATAGAGTTTTAGTGACTTTTCACCTGTGTCTAGGACCATTGTTAAAAAGAATAACTCTAGTTAGTTACAATATTACTTATATTACGAACTTTAATAGATCTTTTAATGAATTTCAACTCTCTAATTTACACCCTTTTTAATTATTATTATCTGGTTTTGAAATCAAGGCAAAGAAAAGAGTAAAACAAATGCGTTACTTACTATTAGTTTATTAAAAAAAAAACACAAAGAAACATTCATAAGAAAAAGTATTATAAATAATCATAATTAAATTAATCCGACTCTTCACTTTCATTGTTAACATCAGGTTCCAATGCCCTGTCTTGAACGTCATTGCTGGTAGGTAGAGACTCATACCATGAGTGAAGTTCTTGGGGTATGATACCCTTGCGACAGAGACCAATAAGGTCTCTTTTCTTAGCCTCTGAAATCGGAAGAAGAGCAGTATAAGCCATTGGAATAGCATATGCTTTTAATTGAGCTATCAAATCACTTCTTCTAGTTTCCGAATCACTCTCTTATTCCATTCTCTTCCTGAAGTCTTCTTTTTTTTTCTTGTTCGAGGAACCACTTTTTCTTCTTTTTGAAATACGTCAAACTCAGAGTACGGGCCATCGTGAGTATAACGAAACTTAACTATGCCTGGACATTGCTTTTCAAACATGAAATTTAAAATTAAATTATGTGGCTGAAAATCAAATGTTTTTGATTTTCAGCCACATAATTTTCTTTCCGTGTTTATCCTTGCTTGTATTACTGATAAATTTTCTATTTAGAGTCTTCACATCAAGAATTTCATTTTCAGTAAGTTCTTTTACTATATAAGGAGATGCTGTTTTGCGGTGTCTCTTTGAGCGCACGCGACGCATGACTGACTTCCTCAGAAATAAACTGGCGTATGCTTTTGCTCTTTTTTTATTGCGCTATGCATGGAGTCAACCTCCATGTGCGTGTGACCACTTTCCAAGTATTTCTGCTCAAAAACATCCAAATGTAAATGGGGTCTTTGGATCAGATGAACCAAAAAGGCAGTTATAAATTGGTTTCTATTTTGTCCTGCGCAAGTGTCACTATAAATACAGATTTCTTTAATAGTATGTGGCACCTGACTGATTCACCAGTTTAAAGCACTGGCGATTTCAACACTTCCTCTTTTGCCATTAACTTCGTTCCATGTTATACAATAAGCTTCATTAGGAGGCTTTGCTGTATGAATCGTGTAGTTCTGGACATTTAGTTTCCTTGTGTATTATAGAATGCCGACGCCACAAACAGGTATGTGTAACGTAGATTGTATGTCAGCAGTGAGCACAAGATAGGTTTCGTCTGCAATAGACCGTTCCTTATCACTTTCTTTGGCAGTTTGTGACGCGATTTTTCTCTCAATATGGGCATCATATTATTCTTTAAGATTATCAGACCGACCTGCACTATCGAACCGAGTACCTATCATGCAGAGATCCTTTTTTGGAGTGAAAAATGACAAGTTAAATTCAGATCCAAATATTCTTTTATATACTTAAAATGAACATGGGGTATCATTAGCTGATCGTTGATGCTAGTTTTTCTTTGTATATCTCGTACATTTTGGCAATGCTGAGTTTGCTCTCCAAGTATTGCCTTTGGGTAGTTCTTCTGCAATAATGTGATTCAAGTCGAGGATAGGAATTAATGTGATTAATAATTTTTTGTTCAGAATCACGATCGGCTTTATTAATAGGAATTTGGGAACCACGCCCGTCTTTCCCCTCAAAAATGCCGAACTCGTTCTTTTGTTTGAGAGCTTCATTGACCGGTCCATTTGAAACGCATAATGTTTTGAAAAAAAACTGCTTGCACGCTCTTATTTTAGAACCATTTTTGTTAAAATAGTATTCATATGAGGCACTTCCATGTTTATCTTTTTGAAGTAAGCACCTTCAAAGTTTTTACAGGTTTGGCAACTATAAATTGCAATAAAAACTGTTTTTGTGCCACATAATCCGTAATGTTCCAGTATTGTTGACATAGTGAAACTCTTTCATCTTCAGAAAAGTTATACAAACAAAGAAAGCGGCATTTTGTATTACATTTCACGGACTTAGGCATCTTAGCGGGCATGATTTTCCCCTTTTTATTCTTATAAGGCAAACAATTGTGTCTATTCGTTTTTGCTTGATTCTTTTTCCATTTACTTGGGCAGCATTTTTTCCATCTTTAAGTATTCTTGTTCTTGGTGGCAGCAGTGGTAGCTGATGCTAAGTTTTGATCTTCAACAGATTCTTGTGTATTTGTTTCTGATTTGTCGTTTTCGACAGAGTTTAAAACGACACCGTAGCCGATGGAGAGTTTAGAGGTTCAACGGATTCTGGTATTTCAATCACTGCCTTTTCGTTTTCATCTGCGTTGTTAGTTGGTATTATTATTTCTTGCTGTTTATTAGATTCTTTGTTTTCATTGGCAAAGGTAATACCCAGGTTGATTTTCAACTGTAAGGTTACTGTTTCTATTGTAAATAAGAATTCATCAAATCTTTGATATCACTGCTGTCACTTGAAATGTTTCTAATTACTCTCGTTTATTCTCCAAATAGTGTTTCTCGTCACTATCTGGATACCTAGAAAATCCACCAAAACTGCTTTTATCGGATATTATCCGTCAGCCTTTAAAGCAAGAGTGAATAGGCATTTTCTGGGCTCGCTCGTTCGATCTTAGACCTCATCTTACACTTACCATCAGGTGTGATCGAGGTCAAGAGCGGGCTCATTCGTAATAAAAAAAAAATAAAAAAAAAAATTTCACCAGAAGTTACTAATCAGAAAAGCCTAATAAATACTTAAATCACTCACCTATACAGCAACATCTTTTTTATTCAATAAATTTAAGATTAACTTTGCTCGACTCATTGTTTATTTGAGTTAATAAAATCACGTACAAAAATAATAACGGGACGCGTGCGCATCGGACGGCGTTCCGCCGAGAGTAAAAGTCACCAACGCGTGCGGATGCACGTATGCAACGGCCAACAAACCTAGTTAAAAGAGCAAAACTAACCAAGTCATGCGCGAAAATCACCTAATTATCGTACACACATCAAAAGTGTCTAGGGATCAAGCATTTTTATGCGGATTTCTTGAGATTGAGATGTGGCTTTGTAATAAATTTATGATTTTATAAATTTATATGGATCCTTTTTGGTGCATTTCATAATTTGAAACAGGAACTGTTAATCAGATTCGAGTAAAAGATGAAAATCAGCTGTCAATATTTTCCCTATAAAAACATACAAGGCATTGAAGACATTATTAGTGCTACTGTTTCCCTACTACTGATTAAAACCAACGTTATTATGGAGCGGCGACGTCATTTAAGCAGGGAAGAAATGCTCAGAGCCGTGGGAATGATAGAAGCTGGTTCCCGGCAACGTACTGTGGCTTTAGCTCTGAATACAAGTCAGAGTGTCATCAGTCGACTTTGGACACGTTACCGAAGCACTGGTACCGTGGCTGAGCGCCATGGAGGACGGTATCGCTGCACCACACGGAGACAAGACCGATACATTCAAATCTTAACTCGAAGAGCACCAACAATAACCGCCATGATGTTAGCCGTGAGGCTTCATCACTCTTCAGGGAACTTAATTAGCGACCAAACAGTCAGAAACCGCTTGCATGAAGTGAACCTTCATTCCCGAAGACCGCTACGGGTACCACCTATAGCAATGCACAATCGTAGGATTCGATATCAATGGGCTCTTGAACACAGAAATTGGGCAGAAGAACAATGGCGTTTCGTGTGCTTTTCTGATGAGTCTCGTTTTGGTATGAGACCGGATACAAGACGTATACGACACTGGAGAACCCTTGGACGCCAACAGCGATTAAAATCCTGCCAGGAAGTCCATCCTTATAGTGGTGGAACCATCATGGTATGGGCGGGTATTTGGATCGGCGGAAGAACTGAGTTGATTTGGATCAGAGGCAACCTCAACGCTCAAATTTATGCTGAGACGATTGTATCTGACGTCATCGTTCCTCTACAAGTGCAAATCGGTCCCTTATTTCAGTTAATGCATGATAATGCACGACCGCACACCGCAAGAGTTGTAAGACAGACTCTCGCCGCAGCTAACATCAATGTCCTGCTCTGGCCTGCTCAGTCGCCAGATTTGAACCCGATTGAGCATGCATGGGATATGCTACAGAGAAGAGCTCTGCCGAATATGGAGGGTATCCAGTCGCAAGAAGACCTTTTTTTGTTGTTGCAACGAACATGGGCGGCCATTCCACAGCGTGATTTGGATGAACTCATTTTGAGTATGCCAAACCGATGTTCTTGTGTTGTTAGTGTTCGCGGTAGAAACACGGATTATTAATTGTTTAAGTTACCCAATAAAATTTTAAAGAAAACTGTTATTTCAGTCTTTTTTTCGAACTTTAATGTTAGTGGTTCAAATGTCAAAAATCCCTTTATTAGGAAAATGGCAAATTTCTTTATTAATGCAAAGGTGACTTGGTTTATCGTTACTGTGACAAACGAAAACACTTTATTTGATGAATCCTTAAAGAAAATTTTAATTAATATCAATCAGGAGAAAAGTTATTGCAAAAATATATGTTGATCCCTAGACACTTTTGATGTGTGTAGCTGTACAAAGATAGTGATTGAAATATTCACTAAAAGTTTTTAGCGAAAAGTCGAAACAAATTTCTGTGACCATAGCATTAGGATAGAACTGATTAAATAAGTTTGACGATTTCTCGCGTTAAGATTATGTTCACGTAATTACTATAAATGTCGGTCGAGTAGTCACTAAGTTGACTCGGTTAGTTTTCTCGCTTTCTGTTTTTTTGTCGAACGAGTCATTCTAAAACTAATTAAGTTATTTTAGTTATCTTTGCCTTGAATTAAGTCCCGGCTATGATTTATTTTGTAAAGAGGAAAGGTAATCAAACCGAGTTAAGTACAGAATTGCAATCTTACCGAATAATGAAAAAGTATTTAAGTAAATTAATTAATTTTCGATTAATATGTTGTAAACCAAATGAAGAATTTGTGATTTTTTGCACTATCTAAAATGAAAATTATGACACGTATAAACATGACTGTAAGGTTGATATTCGTAGAAAAAATTGGTGATTTTGATGACATAACTAACTCGATTTTGGCCAAAAGTCGACTTGGTGACTTTTCGCTCTACGGCGACGATATTAATATAAAAAAAAAAAATGTTTTCGAATGGTAATATTATTTTAGCATGTATGGATGCTATACTATTGCGGGTTAACGAAAGCCCTCTGTTAGTTAACATACAGTATATTATAAAGTGGAAAAGTTTGTTTATTTGTTTGTTTAAATGTGCTAATCTTGGAAATAATAGGTGGATTTGCATTGAATTTGGTATTGAAGTATATTCTATAGTTTAGTATGGTTGTAGCTTGAAGCTTGAGAAAGACTATAGGCTACTTTTCACTTGCAAGAGAGGAGGATTATGTTTTATCGTAAAAAGTACACGGGAGCGACAGCTAGTCATGAAATAAGATAGTAATAAAAAAATCGAGCTTAATAATAGCTATTACTTCAAAAAAGACAGTTACATATAAAGGGTTAAAGTAGGAAAGAGTATGTCCTCCTTCGTGATGCAGACCCAAGACATCGTAGCTCCGTAGGCTAGCCATAAGCACCGTATGTCATATGGAACAAATGATGACATAAATTGGACGTAGTTACGCAAAAAGAATCCAATCCACACTTTTTTCGAATTGATTTATATATACCAAACGCATCTTCAGGGTGATATTATTAGAGATATCAATATGACAAAATTTCGGAAAAAGTGTGGATTGGATCCTTTTTGCGTAACTACGTCCAATTTATATAACATAATTATCTTTTATGATTTCTGAAAATACGTACAAATGCATCATGATTCAGTCAAACCACTCCCTTTCATCTTAATTTATGTTGATCTCCATCATAAAAAATATGTATAAAATTAAATGGCATCATACTGTATAATAATGATGTTGCACAGGATGTTTTCGACACTACAATAAAAATGTTCGTCGAGGCAGTTTAATAACACGCTATAGGTTTTATGGAGACATTAAATGAACCATGTTTTAATTTGGCTGTAAAATCTGAGAGCCTTTGTGGCCGGCCTTGGGTAGGACCTATCTAAGAGAATTGTCTAAATATTATCGAAGTAACTCACTTCACGTATGGATAAATACTTGCTAGTTACCTATTCGAGATAAGTTTCTGCAACAACTGTATACAATTCCTGAAAGTAGTTGGTTCAGAATCGGCTTCTGAATCGATTTCCGTCATAAAAATAGGTGTTAAATTTTGATGGAAAAATCTTTCATTTAACTTAAAATGGAAACACAGTATCATGACAAATTAATACAATCCTTAATTCAAGGAAATTGTGTGCGTGTCGCGTCGGCCGCTAACATTGCATGAGCGTATGCTTCTGCGTAAGGATATTAATGTATGACGCACATACGTTTTGCGTTTAGTAAGGATAACTATTTTATAAAAAATGCCTAGGCTTGGTTTCAATTTATTCAGTTACGGATGTTGTTAAAGACTTATAATTTAATATTCTAATTGGGGTGTCTGAGGTATTGCGCTTAATCTCTTACACGTTGTTTGTTATATGCATCTCACCAGAGTCTGTGTTTCCTGATAGCTATAACCTGGGCGTCTTGAATTCGAGAGTGAATAGATTACTTCTAGGCGAGCGTGCTTCATCTTCGACCACATCGCCACTTATCATCGGATGAGATGATCAAACGAGAGCCTAACTACAATATTAAAAAACCTGATTATTACAAATATCGTGAGATCGTAATATATCGAATACTAATTCGATAGATTAAAATTGATTCAGCACTTATCGAGACAAAGAGTTTTCTTGATATGACATGATAACTTATGGTGTATTTTTACATTTACCAGTGGCATATAATATATGAACTTTTGTTGTTTATTATGCGGCACTAGCAGAATTCTAGTGATTTGCCGATCCCAATCTTGTCCGGGGTAAAAATTCAATGTTTCGTTAAATATAGCATGGCAATTAGATTAAAAAAAAATTCAAAACTATAGACAGAAAAACGACGAATAAGATCTGAAGAGCAAAATAAACCAATACGTATTTAAAAGAAGCTGAACTATTTAATCAAGGAACACAATCGAAATCAAAATCTGAATGCTCACTAAACAAATTATGAAATCCGATCCTTACACAAAGCGATCCATCAAAAATTTGACAGATAAAGAAAAAGCCTTATTATTTTTTCCATTTGTATTCCTCTGTTTACAAAATGCAGTGAGCGTCTATATTTTAAAGCGGTTTAAACTTGGGATAAACAAATAATTTCAATTTGTATATTTGTTGTCATCTCGAAAACTGCTCAAGCGATTTTAGTGGATTCTTATTTTGTGTTGTATTCATGGTTAAAATATTCTTTGTTACCTTGTGTGCGTTGTTACCTTAAGTGCTTCCTGTGGTCATGAACCATTTAATTTGCACTTCTGGGAGTCTTTATGATCGTGTACTATAAATCATACGGCTTTATTTACTTCAGTCTATCGAGAAACTGGCTAAGAGGCTCATTGACAACAAGGGACTGGTCCAGTCAAAGCTTCAGATACTTGAATGTCGCTGACAAGCTGCAAGCCTATAGCTTTACATATAGCTATATATAGCTTTTTATAGGTTACATTTCGCGGAGTGATCGTATGTAGAATGGCTCATTCTTTGTCCACCAAGCCCGTTCCATCATCAAACAACGAGACAAAAGGCAATGCGTCATCGTTACGTGGTAGATACATTTTGAGAAGTTTTTCACTATGCGTATAGCTAAGGAGTGAAGTCCCTGCTGTAGTCTGTGTTTCTTGATAGCTATAACTTGAGGTCTAGGTAAGTATGCTTCATCTTCGACCACATCATCACTTACCATTAGGTGAGACAGTGATCAAGCGCGGGCCTATAATCAACAAAACAAATCTTAACAGCACAAATACAAAAAAAGTAACTACCTCATAAATAAAAGTATCTTCAATTGAATTCCACCCATCAATTATCATCTCAAATCTTAAAATCTCTTTGTAGTCCATAAAAAATGAACGGATGTAATATACTGAACAGAACATACTCAAGAGCGTGTAATTTTCGCATACGTCGAGTCGTAAATATCAATTTGTGTTTAACACTTAAATTATAGGGTTGGTCAGTTACAGATGATTTAGATTCTGGCCCGTCTAATATTTCGGCGCCGGTGTCGTCGGCTGTGTTGTTGACTTCCCTTATTTTGTCTGTGATAAATGGGATTATAGTAGACGGAGAAAGTATATAGATTATAGGAGTAAATAGAGCTCCATAGATTGCAGTATGTGGTGGGAAGGGTATTTTTATTCTACTTCATATTATTATGACATGCATAAATGTTTTACAATTTATCTTAATAGATTGCTCAGTCGGCAATAATTATTTAATTATACATGTACATTGAAGGTAAAATGTACACATTGAAGGATTTGTAATTAATTTTTTCGATTTATTAATTGCAGTAAGTAGGAACTGAATTTTGCAGTTTAACATTTATACATATAAGTGAAATTTAATCAGCAATAACAATTAACAAAAGTGTGGAAAAAATATTGGAATTCATATACCGCCATTATAACCATAGAATAAGCAATATTGTTAAATAGGTGTGTTTATCGGTGGGTTAGGGGTGTTGATTTATCATTAATAATCAGGGATGGGCCGAAATTCGGTTCACATTCGGTTCAACCGAATTTCGGCAGCTTGAACCGAACTTCGGCATTCGGCCGAAATTCGGTTCAGATGCCGAACATTCGGCACAAGAAAAATAATACTTACTTGCACTATTTTGACTAAAATTTTATAGAATTAGAATAGCATTACTGTTATAAAATTATGTCTTTTACTCACTCATGGTTATTTATTTTAGTTACGAACATTGTAAATGTAAATCTTAAATTAAATCGGTTCTTCTTATTAGTCTTGATAATCTCTGCCTAATTAATTTGACGTAATAATTAGACATACTATTACAAAAATATAAAACTTATTATTCTTCTAACAAACATCTGGATTACAATTCGTAAATTGAATTAAAAAATCACGTTTTTGATTCACAAACTAAACATTCATTAACTAAAGGGTGCTTAATTTTTCAAATTAACAAACTTTTCTCATCTGTCTACTCACTCATATTTAAAATTTACTAGAGGCAGGCTATGGTGCAAAAACACCAAAAACTGCCTTATCTGGCAGAAGTTTCTTACGTTTTTTTTTTCGTATACGTTTCCTGCCTCCGATAAAAGTTGCTCAGAACATACAGAGCTTCCAGGAGACGATAAATATATTCGAGATTGAAGTAAATGCGTAAACAAGTCACGACGCGTCGCTCTCGAGTAAGCGCGCGAAATTGAACCGAAATTCGGCCGAACTTCGGCCGAACTTTTCATTTTAACCGAATGTTCGGCCGAAGTTCGGATTCGGTTCAAACCACATTCGGCCCATCTCTATTAATAATATGACTAGTATTAATAAAAATATAACTGTACCAACATTTCCACACCTCTTGATGTTATAATATAGTGATACACTAATAATAAAAACTTTTTACCATAAAATTAAACCGACTCCCAAAAACACTGTAAAGTGAAAAATAACTTTAATTTCGGTAGTCAGTGTCTTTAGTTTTGTATTTTCGTTTTTGGCACCGACTTCCGAAATTAAAGATATTTTTCACTTTGCAATGTTTTTGGGAGTCGGTTTAATTTTTTGGTAAAAAGTTTTTATTTCACTCTTTTTAGTTGGTCGATTTTTAATTTACCTAGTTATAAGAGCCTAAATGTCAACGACTTATAACCTTTTACAAAATATTGCTTTTCCCAATGCTGGGCCGTTAATTTTTGAGGAGTTCTCCTGTTACTTCACCATCAGCTCTACATCACCATATGCATTGTGACGAGCATAAAGTGCTTAACATCCATATTCAAGTAATCGAATCGTAATCCACGAAATACTTATTATTGAGTAGTTTCGGCGGCCATCTGTGGTCTTCATCATCAGTTCCACTTCCCCAAATGGTACTTTTTGAGAGCAACTGCACAAGTTACTATAAGAAATACCCAAAACGCCATAGGTGTGCCTATAATATTTGAATAGTTCCCTCGATTTATTCAGGATCCCATCATCAGATCCTGACTTGGTGACAGTGGGACCAATTTCGAAGTATACCCTTTCAAACAAAAAGAATTTTCCAAATCGGTTCAGCCGTCTTCGAGTGATGAATCGGTGATCATACATAAAAAAAATATACGCGTAGAATTGATAACCTCCTCCTTTTTTTGTTGTCGGTTGAAAATAGTATGTAACATCTTGTCAAACTGTATTATGCAAATAAATGTTTTGATTTGATTTTGATTTAAATTTTGGTGTACAACAATATTCTATCTATCTATCATATCTTTTTCACATACACCTTTTATTGTCTCGTGGGGGATTACTCCTGCATTCTGGGTGCTTTCACAAACGTTTAAACTCACATGCAGAAATCCTACACATTTGTTCCATACGGGAGTCGAACCCTCGACAAGTAATATAGTAGCCAATCGCTCAACTATTGCGCCAACTGTGTCACGTAAGATATGATTAATCCTTGAGTTTTTTTAATCTGTCAGAGGCCTTTTTAGCAAAGACTACTAACAGAATTAAAAAAACAATTTGTATTAGTACAACCACTTTTTATGTAGTTAATGAGAAAGTAGTTAATTATAAAGAATAAAAATTTAGGGAAGATATAATCGTGACTATAATAAAATCAAATCAATGAACCACTAAATCTTCTTGCAATGAAATCTGAGAAAGCAGAGTAGCTAATCCCCCGACAAACTATATCACCACAATAATTACATAATTAAACCTGACACTTAGAGCATGGTTTCTGGTTACGCGTGTTCTCATTAGTATAGTTTAGGATACGACGATAAAATAATAGTAGGTAACGGTGTATCTATAATGTCATCAGTGATTGCAAAATCATTTGTAACTCTAAAAAAACATATTTATATGAACCTATATTATAAACTGAATCCATAGTGATACATTCATGTGAAAGTGTGTTTTTGTCCATATCTTACGTCAAAACGGAGCAGAGGATACATAATGTGGTTTTTGTGTGAGTATTATTGAAGAACGTGCGAATAATATAGGCTGCATTAATTAGATAAAGCAAAAGACGAGAGCAGAAGCTAGTGATTAATAAAATTTTAAGGCAAATACTTTATGAAGACATCCCATTGATGTAATAAAACCCGCTTTATATTGCTTTCATTTTAAGTTATTATGACATAAGCTTCTAGTAAAACTACAAAATTAAATGACGAAATATGCTAATTTTAAAAAGCAACGATGAATCAATATTCATAAATCATATCTCTTACTAATTATGGGCAGTAACAAATTAAGTTTCCAAAATATTTTCGAGCACACAATTAACATTTCTAACGGCAGTTTTACGCATGTTTAAAGCACAGTCAATCGTTTGACATATTTGACGATTACAAGACCATTCTCAACATGCACCTTTGTTGTTCGTATGTTGATTTATGATCGAGATGTCGGATTAGGCAATAAAATGAACATGTGAGAGATTTAAGGCGACTCACGTATTGTAATTAATGTAAATCGATTCTAAGTAACTATTTTGTCTACTTTCTAAGCAGTCAACATAGTCTACATTGATTTCATTACACCCTTTTGTATTACAAGATCTTTTTTACATTGTGACATTTAGCAATTATGTTTTTGTGAGAAAATATATTGCAGTTTTCGACCTAACATGGATTCACAATCATTTAAGGAAAATATTATATAACTCTATGTACAAAAAAGCCTTAACATCATCCCTGCGACACTGCAACACTACGTTCTCAATTCTCCACCCCCATACTTCAGTCAAGCTACTACAAAACAGCTAATAAACTTTAAATCTATCTTGCACCTTCATCTTTAGTATAACTTTCGGCACGCACACGGTATTATTGATAGTTATGACGCTTTACATCTTATCAAACCCATTCATTAGCGTTATTACCTTGCAAGGCGTGGGCTTGAAGACATCGCGGTTCCATGTGACTTGTTATTTATTAATATTGTTTAAGTTTTAATTGTTAATCATAGTGTTTAATGCTGTTTATATGCCGTTATGGTTTTTAGGCATGTGGAGTTAGAGAGTTTTGTAACATATATTTTTATCTCACCGAAGAATCTTTTGATTTCCCAATAAAAATATTATTTTACTATGAATTAATTGTTAACGGAAATCGTTATCAATGTGGATCTGCGAACCCACATCTGCAAGCTATAGCTTGTTACTAATATCGAGTGCTTATCTTTTGTTTATTTGAAATGGATTTCTCTTTTTGGATGCTGTAATACATAACATAAATAATTATAATATACCTCTCATATAATCAGTCTCTAACGTTCTACTGTTGGGAACAGGCCTGATACTGAATCTGAACAAAAAAAAATTGACGCGTGTTGCAGAAACATTTTATTGTACAATATCGCTTAAACCTCAGCATGTAACTTAACCACATAACCAGTACATAAGGTTTCATCACTTATCCCAGTAGCGACTCTAAAACAAGTCATTTCCATCGTCTTTTATTAAATCGTAAACACTTTTGATGGGCGTTTTACTTTTTTCAATAAAGTGTTTATTGGCTGTCTTCTTTATTGCAGTTGTAACGTTAGATTTTGAGTATATTGTACAGTTTGATAGTGGTTTAACGATGGAGGCACTTGAATCGATAGTTTGACTTTATGAAAGAAACTTTATGAAACGTGAAAGTTTATGTGGCTTATGCAATCGTTTACTTTAGATTTTAAAATAGATAATAAACGGCTTAGGTATATGTATTTAATTTTTGCTCCACGACAAACTTACAGCAATTAAAAGTTTATCTAGCCGAAGAGCTCAGAGCCGAATTTTAGTACTATCATAAATATTTTAATAAATTAATTAATTTAGAGCAGACTTATTTACTAAATAAATCACCACTTTGAGATAAAGGTTAATTCCTTAACACCGTATTAGATCATCTTAAAAAGGAAGTTTAATCAAAAACGAACCTAATTTATTGAAATCGAAAGAAATATTGACATCTATGTTGTGACATCTATGTGTATCTCAATATATTAAAGCAATAAAGTTCCCATTAACTCTAACTCAATTATAAAACTTATTGGCCACAATGTTCTCATCACGGAATTCATTAGCAATAAACTTTATATTATGCATAATCAATGCATAGTACCTTCCCGCAGTGTGTAGTGACTCATTCTGAACGTCATTAATACGGGGGAATTTTGATGGGTAACCGTTTAATGAATGAGTGGAGACGATTTGGTTGAATGTTACTGAGTTTTTGATCGGCAATTTACATGAAAGGTTTTTTGGGTGTCGTGTCTCAGAACTAGTCAGAAGTGGGCGTACACTCTGTCAAGTATGTTGTTGTTCATTTGGAATGACTTTGTGGTACATTATTTGATTTGTTTGCGAGTATCAGTAATGCGGATAACGCTTTTTAGTATCACTGGTTGATGAGTTTGATGACCGTAAAGGTTGGCTTGGTTGGCTAGATAAGAAAAGTTAATAGTGGGTAGTTGTTGCAGCTGTTCAGTAGTTCGAGGTTTAAGAGTACATATTTATATAAGTGCTCATAAGTATCATAAGTGCTCCAGAGGTGACCACGATTCTTTTAATTCGGATTCGAAATAATAAATTAAATTCGGATAATAAATTCGAAAACTCGGAAAATAAATTCGAAAATTCGGATAATAAAATCGAAAATTCGGATAATTTTAGGTCACTAGAAGTCTCCTAAGGAGGAACTTGATCTTATAAGTAAAGCAATGCTTACCGAGGATGGTCTGTTGATACAACAACATATTGAGATTCCTCTGTGCTTCGGAAAGCGCGTTAAGTTGTTGGTCCCGGCTGTCATTTGTACATCTTTGACTGTCGTAACCGGTAGTCAGAAGCCAGGAAATCTGATACTGGTTTCACCAAGGGGTATCGTGTTACCCAGCTACTGGGTTGTGGAGGTCAGATAGGCAGTCGCTCCATGTAAAACTCAGCTGTATCCGGTTAGACTGGAAGCTGACCCCAATTTTGTTGGGAAAAGGCTAAGCAGATAATAATGAGAAGTATCCTAAGAGGGCCGGGGCCTTCCCTTCAAGTACTTATTGAGACAATCAGTATGGTTACAGTGAAGTAAAATCCCACAGTCCTAAGTCTTATCCTCAAATTTTTATTTATTTATTTTAATCGATCTCGCCTGATGGTAAGCGATAGATGAGGTCTAAGATAGGACGAGCGAGCCCAGAAGATGCCTATTCACTCTTGCTTTAAAGGCTGAAAGGTTATAAGTGGCAGAGAACACAGAAGCCGGCAGAGAATTCCACAGCTTGGCTGTGCGCACAATAAATGTGGAAGAGAAGCGCTTGGTACGACAAGACGGTATATCAACCAAGTGTGGGTGGTACCCAGCCATGCGTCTGGTAGACCGGTAGTGAAAGGGAGATGGAGGAATCAGGTCATGGAGCTCCTGCGCACACTCCCCGAAGTACAATCTGTAGAAAACCGACAGGCAAGCAACCATTTGCCGATGAGCCAGGCTATGAAGCTTGTCCACCAACACCTCGTCGCCTATAAGCCTTTTAGCTCTGCGCTCGATCGAGTCCAATGCAGTAAGTTGGTACTTTGCAGAGCCATCCCACAAGTGGCTTTTGATGGCTACCCCATAATAAAAAGAACACTATTGGACTAAGTTTTATGTGGTAACTTGAAAGACGTTATCCTATTACCTGTACTTCCTTAATTACTGCAGCAGAAATCTTGCGGACTATTATTTCATTTTTATGATACTAAAATATAAGCTTGTAAAAATTAAGTGTTGCAATATTTCGGCTTGTCCCGGAATGACTGAATTAGCAGTTGCAAACCTAGTTTCATGATCGTTATATAATTTCAATTGGTTGGATCGCTTCTTGGTTTATTTGCCATTAAACTCAGTCACTTTATGGCACAGCAGCTGCAATGGCTTATATATCTTTTGTCTGTCTAGAATAAATAAGATTTGGTTTATTGTTTGATAAAATGATAATAATTTGCTGTTTTCAATCTTTTAGCTATAATTAAGTGTAAACAGTCTATAAAGTTCCCACTATTGGCATACTGGCCTCCTCTTTAAGAGAGAGAATGGGCTGTAATCTACTATGTGGTCCGTCCCAGTGTAAGTCGGTGGATGTGACATTTTTCAAATTTTCATCCCTAGTATGTACCGGTTCGGGCACGCCGCAATTGCGGCGGTAAGACCCCTCTTTGAGGAGTGGCTAGATCGGCGTCACGGCGTCCTGACCTACCGCATGACGCAGGTCCTCACCGGACACGGAAGTTTCGGGAGGAACCTGTGTCTGATGGGTAAGGAAGAGACGCCTGGGTGTCACCACTGCGAGGGTCGCCCTGAGGACACAGTCGAGCACACGGTGCAGGACTGCCCAGCTTGGGCAGAGCACCGACGTGTCCTCACGGCGACAATAGGCGGAGACCTCTCGCGCCCGGCCTTGGTCGAGGCCATGCTGCGGGGCGAGAGGGAGTGGGAAGCGGTCGCCTCCTTCTGCGAAGCAGTCATGCTTTCGAAGGAGGAGGCGGGCCGCGTGAGGGAGAGGATGGCGTCCTCCCTCCAGCCCAGCCGCAGTGGTAGACGCCCACGGCGTCGGACGTCGGCCGACGATCTCCGGCCACCGTAGGCGCGGGCATGCGGACAGCGAGTAAAGGGCAACTCGCTGTCCGACCATGGACCATGCCCGGGTCGACGGCGCGTCGTGTTCCACGCGCGCCTCAAAGAGCGTCAGCAACATGACGAGGCCCCCTCTGCAGAGGGCCGAAGCCTGCCGGGGTCGTGGGACTCATCCCGTTACCGTGGCCCAGGTATGTAAAGGGTTATTGAAGGAACACCGTGGATTTTAGTCAGTAAAAGTCTGACAGTCCCTCCCACCCTGCCCGGGGTGGGAGGACTTATTTGATAACTTTACCACGTTAAAAAAAAAAAAAAAAAAAAGTATGTACCGGTTTCCTCATGATACCACCACCGTTCCTGTGGCTGGATGGCACAAATTATACTAAAATTTTAGGGTACAAACCTATGACCTTGTTGTCGTAGGTTATAAACGTAACCACTGGACCACCATAACTTTAACTCGTTATAGTTGTAGGGTTATTTTGTCCTACCTTCTTTTGTTGGTTAAAATGGTTGATATTTTTTATTTCTTAGACTTTGTGGGACACAACTGCAACTGCTGAGCAAAGGCCTCTCCTTTTTCCTTCCAAACCCCTCTATCTCAAGCAATTTCGGACCATGTTTGCCCCGCGAATATGATCAGATCGTCACCCCACCTGCGCCGTGGTCGACCTCGATAGCGTTGTTTTCCTTCTGGCGTCCAGTGGGTAACGATCTATACCCACCACTCCGGGTGCATTCGTGCAACGTGACCAGCCCACTCCCATTTCAGCTTGGCTGTTTTAACTCCAACATGAGGTACCTGAGTAATCGAGCGTAGTTTTTTTTATATTACCGTGATTTTTTTTTACACTTTTCTGTAATAAACACAATCTTATTTACAAACAAAAAGGTTCATCCTAAGAAATGAAAACAACAGGAAATACAAAATAAAATAAATTTTTATTGACTACACAACAGTTGATACTGTTAAATGATATTAATCACTTTACTTTTCACTAAACCTTTCAAATAACACCTACATACAGATTTTTTCTAACGCAACATTTATTTATTACCGAAACGTGTCTACACGCGTTTGCCATTTTAACAGCTCAGTTGATACAGACGAAAGTGACTTTTACGGAGATGAAAATACAGTTGAAGTGGAATGCATAGAATTTTGGGAAGTGCGTGACGTTTCGACACCGGACGCAAGTCAACAATTGCCTTCCTGTTGTGATAACGGTATCCAGGCTAATTACCGGTAAAGTGTTACAGCTAACAGATTTTTTGTTGTTATGTTAAACTTACCGTGCTGAAAAAGGTTGAAATAATTTACCACCTATTTCACACTTCAATAAATGGTCGCAATTTGCCAAAAATATTTTATGCTTTTTCACATTTGTGCCTAAATCATTGAACAGTTTAATCTATTTGTATAAAAACAATTAATTCCGGTTCGTTAGCCTTGCTTTACCTCGAGAACGACTGGATTGATTTGGCTAATTTTAGTTTTGAAATATTTCGGGCAGTCCAGGGTAAATTTTATAAGTGAGAAAATATAATAATGTACAGGCGGAGTAGGAAGTTCGCCGAGTCAGTGATTAGGATTTAAATTTAGATATTTTTTAATTAAATATGATAGTAATTAAGTTATTTATTTTCGTGTTAGTTATCAAAGACGTTATAATAATTTATGTCGAACTCAAATTCCAAGGCAGTATGTGAATATAATAATTTCGTTTTACTCTTCGAATCACGGAAGGCCGCCGGCGGCCACAAAAACCAGCTTAAGTTGACCTCTAAAATCGAAAAAAGGAAAAATAATTTTAGAGGTCAACTTAAGCTGGCCGCCGGCGGCCTGCCGTGACCTGAGGGTTTAAGTTTGCATTTAATTTATGACTGTTCACATTTTTGTTATAAATTATTTCCATATAGCGATTTTATTAGGTACCTACTTACTGATGTAGATTATAGTCCAAGAAAATATTTTCAGACAGTTATCCCACAGCCGACGAAACGACCAACTATCGGCTATTTTCTCGCTTATCAAACAATAGATATACATTCCGTGTAAACAAAAGAGATTCGATTGCTGACGCTTTACACGCTTTATTTAAGTCTGGTTCCATAAGTATGTAGCTAAGCGATCAGAGCTATTAAAGCGAATACTTGCACAGCGATGCTCGCTTGGTGGTCAGAGTTCACGTCGAGAGAACAACCAGATATCAGCTCAGCTACAAAACTATCCGAACTACACACTCGCTGCTCGCCAACTCGTTTTAAGCACTACTCGCTAATCGATAATCGCTGGCGGTGGGACAGCAGCCTTATTTCAGCATCTTACGCATAGCTTTGGTCTGAAGTCGTGTACTAACTAAGGGCTACAAATTAAGTACTTTTAAAGGAAAATTAAAGGCTTTGAAGAAGCCCAACATGAAACATTTAACAGGCTCATTTCTTCAGGCTTAGTAGGTAGAGGTACACTAAGGAAGGATTAAATATTATTCTAAACGTACCTTGAAAAGCCCAAGTAAAACGTCGAATACACCCGTATTAGTACTGAATTCAAAGCTAGTGACTTTTCATTCAAACTGGCTGTTTGACAACCATTTCGCTAGTCAGTGAGAAATATTCTTTGCAAGTTAGGTTGTAATGTAAAGTTTAACTTTCAGGTTTTAGGAATAAGGGTTAAAATTGATTGGTTGATGATAATTTGAGCTTTAAATGGTATCTATTGAGAGGTTAATAGGCAAATACATACGGTGCGTATGTTGCTGCAAGTGGGCCTAAATGTTCAACACGTTGAATGCGCCGTCGTTATGTAAAAAGGTGTAAGATAAAATTATGAAAATCCACATGCATATCCATTGTACATACTAATATTATATATGCGTAAGTGTGTTTGTTTGTCTTTCTTTTACGCCAAAATGGAGCTGGATCGGATAGATGATGTTATTTTTTGTATAGATGGACTTCAAAAATATATATTTTAATTCCAACATTTTTTAGTAGTATAATTGTAATACTGTATTTATTATTTATTTATTTATTATATATATACTTTATTGTAAACCTAGCAATATTTATAAGGATAAAAAAAAGAAACTAGTGTACTACGAGCGGTCTTATCGCACAAGGCTATGCCTTACAGACAACCTTTGGATGGACAAAAATTAAAGGAGACAGATTAAGGGCTGTGAGTGTACAAACATCATTATATTAATTGAACATAATAATATAAAATACATACAAAAGCAAAATCATATACTAATAAATATTACATGTATAATTGCGAAAGAAGGGGAAAAGTTATAGTGAGAGGTAATGCTCTTTCACCATTCTTTTGAACGCTGGTAGCGTTTGAGCACGCCTTACTACTAAGGGTAGAAAGAATACTTAACTCTAGATTTTCCGATGATCTCAAGGATCTAGAATGTGTGTCACAGAGGAACTGAAAACATTCCTTAAGATAAAAAGGGGTAAAAGGATTAAAGAGTACATTATAAAGTGGAGAAAGTAAGTGAAGATTCCGGCGAAACCTAATAGGAAGCCATTTGAGCTGAGCGCGGAAAACAGAAACGTGGTCATACTTGCGCAAGCCAAATATAAACCTGATACAGAGATTTTGAAGTTGCTCTAGCTTGTCCAATCGGTCTTGGGTCAAGTCAAAATAGCTGGCATCAGCATAGTCCAGAATAGGGAGAAGGAGAGTTTGTGCAATTGTAATTTTAGTGGTGGGAAGTATGGGAAGAAAATTACGAAGGCGTCTCAAGGAGCCTGCAGAAGCAAATATTATACGACTAACTTCCTGTAGTTTTATAGTCCAAGAAAGGGTGTCATCAATGAGTATTCCCAGGTTCTTCATAGTGTGACTTAAAGGTATGAAGGTGTTATTGAAAGAAACCTGGAGAAGTGCCGTCCAATCAATCCTAGAGATTTATTACCGATGGAGATATGTTAAATGACGATAGAATGCCAAATGTCGAAGTCAGCTGTATTAAACGCATTACTAAAGTCTAGTAGTGCAAGTACAGTTTACTTCCCAATCGTTATGCCAGACATTATATCGTTCGTAATATGTACGAGTGCAGAAGTAGCGGAAAAAGGAAATTACATCTAAATTTTTTAACACAATACTTTTTATAAGTTTTTATTAATCATATAAAATAAAAAAAAAAACAAATGAAACATATATTTTTAAGCAGCATACACACATCTGCCAATTATTCAAATATTTTTTTCCAATCTTCAGTTGTTCAAACAAACCGTTTTACAATTCACATTTTAAAATTTCCCACAATAATATATTTCATTGGCAAAACGAAGCATTACAGTAGTATTTTCAAGAACTCAAACCAAAACGATTATAGCATTCTCACAACCAATGATCACTTTAAACAGAATTTCAACCTACTTATCACTTTAATATCAATTTATAGCTGAAAACACGCAAATCATAATCATTAAAACATTCTATTGATGTATTCGCTTCAGTAAATGTATTGTGGAAAGGAAACTACTTAAAATAAAATTTTTGGAAAGACACAAAAGGCTTATAGGAAGGTCGAAATATTTTCCTAGGAGTAAGCAAATTTCTAGGAAAATATTCCTAACGATCCGATGATCTTTTGGCTGTATTCATAGAGATTTGCCAAGCCGTTTTGTATCAAAATGCGCGTGTTTCCTTACTATTTTCACGGAATCGCGTGGACTATTGAAAGTTTTGGTACGTTGTTGACTTTACGATCCAATTTATATAACTCTATTGTAGTAAAAGATGCATCTACGTTGCGTTTATTAAAAAATACAATTACAGCTACTTTTCAAACCTTAATTTCTACAACCAAACTTTACCATAAGACTCTGATATCAGACTGACAAGTATGCCATGTGGGTAAGTACTAAGTACCGCAATCATAATGGCCAACTAAAAACGAATACCAGAAAGATTGAACCTAACTAACGTAACCCATGTGGCTTATGTTATAAATCCTACCATACTTGATAAAATACAAAACCAGGTAGGTAAGTCTCATTTACTAGCTCATCGTTCAACAAAAACCATCGAGCTCCGTCAATTATAATCGGTTATAAAAATCGTCCTTTCACGATATTCAAAAGTGTCGCTCTGTAAGTAATGCATATTACGGTTAAGACAGAAACTCTATTAAGACGAGACGAAGCGTGAAATCGGTCTTACCTGCCAACTGCTGATTGTTATAACTAAGTGCATATTATAGGCTCCCGCAGACAACGCGACTTTATGGAAATTGTCCTTAGCCGTAGAGCAACTACCATGAAATCGCTATGTCACATTGTCACTGGTCGCGCGTTTGTGCGAAGCCTTATTAGTTGTTGGTGAAAATTATGTGAATTAATTATGTGAAAAAAACTTTTTATTAAAGTGTGGTTTTGGTTTGGCTGTTAGGTTGTCGGATCATTAGCAAATTTGAATGGTAGTGCAATTTTGTGGAAATACTGATACTTTTTCACCCCCTCTTTCTCTCTTCTCTCTCCCCTCTGTATAATACTCAACGCTTGAGTTGAGCTCCTTAAAGCTCTAAGTTGAGCTATACGTTATCTGACAAATCCTTGCACTGTCTGGAGGCCTACTCAAGTCTGTATTCCTTAAAAGATCGCCTCAGACAATAACCTACAAAGTTCTCATATAATATGACAAAATAATTACAGATTGTATGGAATTTAAGAGACTTTGACCTGTGAGTTTGTTAAGGTGTTTCTTCTTAAGGTAGTAAGTTAGGAAACATCAACCTCATCTGGTTACGGAAAAATAGACGTGTTAAAGTGTTGTTTTATAACCAATTTGCAAAGTAGAGATCATTTATGAATTATAATTACTACTTACAGGAAATGACACCTATGTTAAATAGCCCGTAAAAGATTTTTTTTTAATGTAAAGGAGTTTTCATGATTGTTCTTTCTCTATCCTTTGTATTTATTGAGTTGCCTCTTCTCGCCATTCTTCGCCAAACGTCTGAGCTGGGTTGAGAAATCCAAATTTTTACAAGCTAAATACGAATCTAGTTTTTTAGATTTACAAGTTGTAATAATATTACATTCCTATTCTACTATTATAGAAGAAGTGAAAATTAAACCTATCCACTCTAATTCCCATTGACACTTTAAAAGTGCCATCGAATAAACTTGCAGGAGTGTGCAAGCGCAGCGATTTATGATAATTCCTGTGTTGTCGATTACATGAAGAGGCTATTTGTGTCATGAGGTGTCGGTTACATTACAAGTCACAAGTTGGATGGGACTTATCTATACGTGTGAGTTATGAGTGGGGTATGCGCTTGCGATGTTTTGACTCACGATTCGATGGCGTATGTACAATGTACATATTTTTTTGTCGTTGCATTTTATTATTGACAAATATTTATTTATTTATTTAAACTTTATGTACAATTGTGTTACATGGGAGGACTTAATGCAGCAAGGCATTCACTACCAGTCAACCTTTGGGTTAAAAATTAATTTAAAAAATTTAAAAATGTATTTTTTTTCTATTTTCATATTTTTCCACAGGCTCTATTTAGCTACTGTGCATCAACGCAGGGTCAAATATCCTGCGTTTAAGCACAAAAAACTCTCACAACATGAAGGTCAATTGAAAGCATCTTTCACTACAAACGACAATTTCATACTTTTACTCGTATTATTGCGATTATTTGAAAATATCACATTTTATTTATTTTGATGTCACATTTTATTTTATCCTCACTATGGTTTCCTCGGGATTAGTATAGTAGGTGTTTTCGTTTATGTTCGTATCATTATCCCCACCTTGAATAGTTATATTAATATATATTAATATTTTAAACTATAAACTCATAACTATGCAACGCTGTCCACTAGTAATGTGCATTAAGTATATGCATTTAGACTTTGGTATGAAATGAAGAGTGAACGATCTTAAAAAGTTTGGTTATTTGAACATACGTGTCCAATCGTTCACGCCCAATTGTTCAATCCAAATTTTCTTCATCGGACCTATCGCTCCACTTTCGACAAACCACCATCTTGGGCCCCTGATAAGCTGTCTTCAGACGACCGCATTATCAATATTTGCTTACAAAGCATTTTTGTATAATTGCCTTACCTTACATAGTTTGGTGTGCGTGAACACACTATTACCTATGACATAGCGGTATGTTAAGGCGATGGCGTTCAAGTCACATTAAAAAATAACTATGAAAGTAATGTTTTTGCCAATTTGTTAATTTGAGGCAACGACTATATTTCTGAAAACAGAGGTTGGTTTTCAAAGCGTATGGATTAATAAAAATAAACACTTTTAATTATATAAAAAATAGTTTCAAATTTTGCATTCAATTACTAGCTTTGTATCATCGTTAGAAATTACAATCCAGTATAATTTTAAATCCGGCCGGGTTTTACCGGACTAACACGAATCTGACCGGATTGATCGGATCCGGCCGGATTAAAACTTTATAGTAAGTACAAGGTTCTTTAAACGGAAGCGGTCGAGTTACGTTCTTGAAAAGTTGCATTACTAGTGTGAGAGTACGATAGAAATTAACCGTGTATAAAGCAAAGTCGCTTTGTTAGTAACTTCATCCAATTGACATAAACTTATACTTGCATAGACTAACCGTATTATCCGTATCCGACAGGCCCCAAAACATCGGATCCACCGGACCTGATTATCGGATCCAATACGATTGCAATCTCTAGTCGTCATATATCTCGTTATTTGTAATGCATTCTGATAGTGTTCGTGGTTGTCACGGCCTTAAGGAACTCGTATTTTACTTCGGCTTATTTTAAATATACCGCTAACAAATTTCTATGGTGTTCAATATTTTTTTACTTTCAATAGGCAAATGTTGTATAGGAAATCCATAGTTTTGTGTGTAGTTCTGGTGTTATTTTTTAAGACAGACTTCGGTTTTTCTTTATCTATGTTTATAGTAGGGGAACGGGGGGCTAGTTGTAACAATTTTTCGTTTCTTGGCTACAGAAGTTTACTTGTTTGGTATTAAGGAAATTCAGCAATACTGTTCGAATGAGCTACTATTCAGCTATCGATTTCAAATAAAAATTTGATCAAACCTGTGACGAATTCTTGTAGAAACGGTTTAGAAAAAGAAATGGCGAGTGTTACAACTTACCCCGCGATTGGGGCTAGTTGTAACAGGCTTGGGGCAAATTGTAACATTAGGAATTAGAAACTAGTTTTATATTTTTCAATGATTTATTTAGCATATTTAACTTTAGAAACTTAAGATACCATTAAATAAACTTAGACTTTTAAGTTTTATTACTAAAGGATGTTGCGCGACTCAGAAATGTAGTTTCAGGCGTTCTCAGAGTCAGTCTTGGGTTTCTTGCCAGAAGTTTTTGGAATAATCAGGTTCAGCTGATTAATTTTCATGCCATGACGGCGGTAAATTTTTCGCTGACCTAAGGAAGCAATTAAAAGTAGATGTTGGAGCAGGTAAGCAAGTACTCAGATATTTTAGCTTCTTCCTCTTTAAAAACCAATCTAAGTTTGACATAGCCGACTGATAGAGATGTGTTACTCTCCTTTTTTTTACATAGCGACACATGGCATAAATTAAAATATTTTGCAGGTTTTCGTACACTGGTTTTATTTTCCAAGACTTCAACCGAAGCCAATTCCTACACATCTTGGCTTTGGAAAGCACGTTCAGTTTTTCTTTTGTAATGTCTTATCCTGAAACAGATAATAAATTAAGTTCAACAAAAAGAGGTATTAAAATACGAAAAGAAGATATTTAATCTGCCCTACGTATTTTTTTAGAATTTATAAATCAATTAGTAACTTGTTACAACTTGCCCCATGAAATTGTTACAACATACCCCATAGGACGGTTTTTTAATATAACTGCTATAAAAAATAAATCTCTTATTTGATGTAAAATTACAGGCAACATAATCAAACCAAACAAATGTTAAATATGTTTGAATAAATCAATAAAAGCTAAATAATTTGAAACCATCAATAATCAATTTTGTGTAAACAAAAAAAAGTCCAGTACCTGGTCATATCGGAGCGTCTGCACAACACCGCTACTTGCGCCATCCGGCTCATATGATAGAATGCTTATTAAACAATAGGTTAGGTTGAAAATCCACCGAATATTCTTCCATTATCTAGGTAATAAATGCTTGTTACTACTTGCCCCTGTTACAACTAGCCCCCCGTTCCCCTACTCCGGAATATAATATGTGTCATTATATTTGGATCAAAGAAAACTTTTCTTTGGTAGCTTACTGTTTTATAAACACCGTGTTCATCTTATTCCTTAATAAATAATATTAGTCAGGAAGGATCCACTACTTTTACAGGCGACTTAATTGATACTAAAATTAAGTATTTAAACTAAAAAAATGCCTTTTACTAGGTAATTTTTAATCATGAGCTAAAGCTTAGTTTGCATAGCTGAGCAGGTTCTGAGGTCAATCGGTATTTTATTAAATGAGGCTTTCAAAATGTTTAGTAAGTTATTGTTTAGATATTGTGGCGCTGTAGTAAAACTACTACAAAAAGATACACTCGTGCTGTCATCTGTAAAAGTAAATAAAAAGTTTTGTTGAGTTTTCCAGTTATATTCAAGTCATTTTATTATGTACCTATTTACTAGCTGACGCAAAAAAACTCATAAACATCGGTCAAGCCCTATTTTTTTTTCTGGGTGGGAATACCATCGAATGACTTCTCCCGCTCTGGGTGGACCGGAAGAGAGTGTCAGAATTCTACTGACTAAAAACCCACCCTGTTCCTTCAGGTGCCCTTAAGTTCTGGGGCCGCGGTATCTCGCTAAAACCAATGATATTATAAAGTACAGATATGTTACGTTCATAGTAATTTGCATTGAAATTTGTTCCGCGTAGTAAAAACTGCACACATCACGGATATCTATGGCACACATTGACAAGTTTTACTGATAAGTAGAACAAAAGATACGAAACAACACGCAAGTGAAAGAGATAGGTATAATTCTAACAGTTGCGCTTTAAATGAGTCCTTGTGCCGTAGGATAACATTTTTATAGCCGTAGAGTGGACACTCGATTGCAAAGTAAGTACGTAGGTAAGAAATTAAACATCATAATGGTTAATCACGGATCAAGTATTACCACTAATGTTTTTATTCAGCTTAGCCCATTATATTCAAAACTAAAATAGAAATTAATAGTCATTATGTTAATGAAGTAATTTATGATCAGTCATAACAATAATTGTATGATTCGAAAACTTCGTCAAATCGGAACTTCATCTTGGATAAAGCAGGTGGAAAGCTAGTAATTAATAAATAATCAATTACATGACACAACTATAGGTTTCATAATGAAATGTCATGTAGCGGTTTCTTACCTATACTAACCAAACAAATTCAACGTTGGCGAAAATGCAATCAACAGGTAGCTGACATTTTATAAAACACTAGCTTTTGCCCACGACTTCGTCCGCGTGGAATAGTTACTTTAGGCTAACGTTAAATTTAACCCCGATTTTGAAGCATTCTTTATTGGCGCTCTGCTTCTATTGGCCTTAGCGTAATGATAAATATAGCCTTTCTCTATAAATTGACTATTTAATTAAAAAAAAAATTCAATTCGAAGCAGTAGTTCCTGAGATTATCGCGTTCAAACAAACAAACAAACTCTTCAGCCTTGTATTATTAGTATAGATAGCTGTTGCCCGCGACTTCGACCGCGTTTCCGTCGTTTTTCGTAAAAAAAAGTAGCCTATGTCCTTCCTCACTGTTCAGTGGTTTTGATGTAAGAAACAGAATAACTTTCGTAATTTAGTAAGGAAATATAATATTTCAATCTATTATACTATTGAAAAATATCGCAATACGGTACCTCACAATATTATTGTTAATAGCTGTGCCCGCGACTCCGTCAGCGTGTAACTCCTTGTGTGTTATTAAGTTAATGTACTGTTAATATTGTTTATATCACGTTCACATGAGGCTTAAGTACCTATAGAACGAAATTTTATACCTTCGGGCGAGAAACGCGTCGAGCGCGGCGACCGATTCTCAAAAATAATCCTTATAGCATGATTCAGTATTCACGCGCGATGGCTTATTATTAGCGTAATTCATGTATAACTTTGGTGTTTCTATACCGATATATATGATTCTTTTTTATGGAATAGTTAATAATGTTAACTTTTTCAATTAGGGGTGACTGATAGTGTTATAAACGTAAGAGTAGACAAATATTATAATCTGAAAGCTTCGAACTGCTAAGCTATCGGGAGTTACACGTGTTATTGTGAGTCAACCATAAAAGATAGACATATGCTGTCGTGGGATATTTTTTATATAATTTTAAGGAGAACATTTCCGTCATGAAATGATTTGTGTAGCTTTAACCATTAAGGTTGCACACGCGACGGAAGCTTAAAAAATGGAGTAACTTCTCCCGTTTTCCCAACATTTCCCTTCACTGCTCTGCTCCTATTGATTGTAGCGTGATAAAAAGTATACTATAACCCGCTCAGGAGTATGAAAAATAATTGTACCAAGTTTCATTAAAATCCGTCGAGTAGTTTTTGTTTCTATAACGGTTATACAGACAGACAGACAGACAGACAGACAGACAGACAGACAGACAGACAGACAGACAGACAGACAGACAGACAGACAGACAAAAATCTAACTGATTGCATTTTTGGCATCAGTATTGATCCTTGATCACCCCCTGATAGTTATTTTGGAAATATATTTCATGTACAGAATTGACCTCTCTACAGATTTATTATAAGTATAGATTATGCAGGCTGCATTATGTTTTATAAAATGTTTTAGTTACCTACGTCTATAATTAGAACTGCATTTTTTTAAGCATTGTTCGACCACATTTCGAAACATGTTTGTTAGTACTTTGGAAGTGATTGCTACATATCCTGCTGTTTTTTGATGTTATCCAGACTGATTCGCTTTTTTGTTTACGAACAATTGCGATCCAATCTTGAAATCGAACTTGATCCCTCGGAAACCTAATTCAATAAAAAACAGTTATAATCCTCAATAATCAGTCAAATGAACTTTAGTCAACAAAATTGTAACACAAAACAAATTAAAACAAGTCAATCAATATCGCTTCTACACTTGTAAACTTTTAACTAATCTATGTCCGCACGCACGCATCCTTATCGCTCTCGCGACAAAACAAGTTTGCTCTCTCTGTCTTCACCTACATATGGCTCCTAAGCATAATTTATTGGCAAGTTTTGAAAATAAATGAAATATAATAAATAATTTTAATATATTTGCATTCTCACATGTGGTATGAGATCCTTTGTATTTTGTTTACTTTGGAAGTATAATTCATACACTTCCGAAACTCACACGATGGCATTTTTCATAAATAAAATCTAAAGACACGGGTATTACGGTGCGGCACGCTTGTGGTTGCGTTCGACGCAGACTAGTTGCAAGACGTTCCAATTAGCTCGTGTTTGAGTCTTCACGACGCGCGCGCCTATAACATATCTGTACTATAAAATATCATTGGCTAAAACATTCTCGCAACCCCGGTAGGCAATGGCCCTATTGGACCCCGTCACTGGTGTTGACAGCTCTTTGAGGCGCGCGTGGAACACGACGCGCCGCCGACCCAGGCTTGGTCCTTACCGGACGGTGAGCGACCCCTGCTCGTGTCTCCCGCGGCGGCTGGGGCACGAGGAGGAGAGTTGCCTCTCCCTCGTGCGTTCGGTAGCATGACTGCTTCGCAGAAGTAGGCGACTGCATCCCATTCCCTCTCGCTCCGCACAATGGTTCAAACCAGGGCCGGGCGCGAGAGGTCACTGCCGCCGATCGCCTCCACGAGGACACACCTCGACTGTGTGCTCCACCGTGTCCTCCGAGTGGTCCTCACAATGACGACACCCGACACCCCAATCGGTCAAGCCATTACGGAAGAGTTTGATATACCTATTACTAGAGAATTGTATATACATATTTATTTTAACCGGCATGTCCTAAACCGAAAAATTCCAAGACATGCGATATCCCAGAAGCAGTGGAAACGTTATAGGGTGGTTATATTTTTATTTTAACTTTGTTTCTTGTCATTTAACTTAACTTATTGCTATTATTATGCTTATATGATTTTCATACTTAGCCTTATTTTGGTAAGCAACCGGCTTTAGTGTTGCCCAAACTATTCACTAAGTAGTTTTATTCATAAACCTTGTTTGGAAAGAGCGATTTCAGGTATTTTAATGCAACCTTAACACAAGGCACTTTAAATCCCTTTCCCAAGAACTATTTGTATTAAAAACGACCGGAAGCTACTTAGAAATGGTAAAAGCGGAAATGGATCGGTTGGCTGTAAGTTGGTAACACTATTAGTCAGTGTTCCCACCTTATAGGATGTAAACACGCAACGCGTTGGTTTACCTGTATATTTTTTTCGTTTATAATATAACTGTTATAAATTTAAATTACTTGTAAGTATGATTTGTGTTTGTTTTTGAGATTTTCATGCTGTGTTCGGAAATTAGGTACACAGTTTATCGTTTTTTTTTAGATTTGGAGTCAAACAATATTTTTTGTATAGTTTATTAGTAGGTAATTTTACATAGGTCGTTAAGTTTGATTTGTAAAATTGACGACCTATTAAAGATGATTGTTTCTATTCAGCAAGCTTGGTCGAGAGATTAATTTAAAGCAGTATTATTTCAGTAAAAAAATGGATCGAAAGACTAATCTGCTAAAAATACTAAATAAACCACGGAACAAAAAAAAAACTGCGTCAGTAATTTTGTCAATGGTTTCCATAAACACTTGTATCAGACATTCACCTTTACTGGGTTGACATTTGACGAAATCAAATAAAAAAATCAACTACCCTCCAAAAGTTAATTTGAATTCTCATGACAGTCATGACCTAGTTTTTCAGTTATTCACGTATTTTGTTGTCTTTCACTTATCACTCATAAGAGCTATCAGACCTAGAAGTTATCCGTGCGTGTCTTATTTTAAGTGTAAAAGTACTTATTGTGTATAAACATTATGACGTCACGACCTTGTGTTTACGACCCGAATAAGGAAAGGAGATCAGATCAAAGTTTGTGAAAAGAATCTACCAAGCATACTTTGGGATACATATTGCGCAATGGAGTAAATATTAGTTGCCCGATATTGTGTGTAAATATTTTTATTCTTAGGTTAAAAACCTCAGAAGACTGACTGCGGAAGGGGTTAGCAGACTTTTATTGCCTAAAACCTACCTTATTCCGTCAGTTGCTTTTATGCACCGGGGCCGCGGTACCTCGTTAGAACATTCCCGCAACCCGGCTAGGCTGTAAAAGGGTCGAGATCTGTCTTACATTTCACGTCATCAGAGTTTTCTGTTTGTTTGAAAGATGGTCCTGAAAACACAGATATTAGTAGATTATCGCTATTCGATACTGCTTTCAAAATAATATAAATATTAGGGCAGATCGTCACTATATCGACTTCTTGAAATACGTTTCTCAGGGACTCGCAAAGAACCATTTTATGTATTGCCCGGATTGCCCGCTTTTGTAGTACAAAATTGAATTTACGTTTGCTGCGGATCCCTACAGTAATATACCATTAGACATGATAATGTGGAAATAGGCAATGTTAACTAACTGAGCTGTGCAATAGCACTCAATTGCCTGTTTTTAAACAACTTCATTAAAGGAGGAGGTTCTCAATTCGTCGGATTCTTTTTTAATTTTTTGGGGTATGTTCTCTGATCACTCAAAGCGCGCCTGCAGTGATTTGGGACATTCATCTTTTTTCCCTATTGCATATGCATATATGCAGCTAAGCTTAATCTGCCTGAAATAGTACTAATGCGATCGCTCCACTGCAATTCTGAATTGTTGTACCCAAAAATACAGATACCTATATAAAATCGAGTATTTTTTACCTTTCAACGATAAGCATAGTAAGAATAATAATATAATGTTTGCAACCACTGCGTTTCATTTATAATAGGAAAAACATGCTATAACTGAATTAACCGTAGAAATCAAAACAGAAGTCACAAGCACTAATTAAGGTTGAAGCTCTTACTAAACTGAAGAAAAAATATCATAAAATAAAAACTTCCTTAAGTACAATCAACCCTGCAATACAGGGATTATGGCGTTACAAATCCTATCTAATTACATTGATGACGTAAACAACGTTGGGATCCCCTATTTAAACGTTGAATGTGCTTCCCCGAGAACTACGGTGCACGTGCGACACTCAAGGTCCCACAACCCTTTACACATCCTCTCAAGCTTGCAATTAAAACGAAAAACAGAGCGGAAGAACGCCATACTTATTCAACAAGCAAGAAAGAGACAACACGCCTCATTTACCCAAGCACTTTTATTTCCACTTGCACTTGAGAGGTCGTCGGCCAATCAACGGTCGTGCCGCGCCCGCCTCGCATTGGTCCGTTTGAATAGAGAATATTTTTTCAAAAATGGAACAAAAGCCGAGGGTAGGTAATAGCGAGTTTTGTTTTATTCGAGTGGCATTTTGCATTTGAGTGGTGGAGGCCGCACGGAACGGACGTCTCGACTTTTAATTACCTTATATTTTTGCTATTGTTTCTTTAAGGACACTCGTACGTTAAGCTGGCTTTTCATTTTATGACGTTCAACATTGTTATTTTATTACACGGAACTCGTTTAGTACTTGAGTGTGGGGCGTATTACAAAACAAGCAAATTAGCTATGTTTATTTCTTGCTAACCACTATCCTGTGTTTGTCAGGAACTGTCTTTATTCAAGTGTTTGTTGTCGAGGTACGGGATACATTCCATATCCTCCAAGTCATTCATTCATAAGTGAAGGAAGGGGGGTCGTTCATATGCCAGTCTGGATGGGACATCCTGTTGATGAATTTTTTATTTACTAAATAGTGCATAGATTTCAGTTGCCTTTTTTGCATTATTTCCGTTTTGTCTTCTGGTTAATTTCGCCGTTGCGGAATCCAAGATGTCTTGTTTCTCCAGGTCTCTTCTAGATTCATTGCCTCTAGTAATTTTTACAGTTTATGCTGTTATCCAGGAGATACAGTCGTTGAAAAAGACTAGCAGCCTTGTCTTACCTAAATTTCAGTGTAATTATTTGTTATACATACTTTTAGCTTTGCTATTACTCGTTTTAGGATAAGGCAGTTTTGTAACAGATAGTAAACGAGTTGATTTCTGCAAATAGTCTCCCGTTACATCGAATACTCTTAAGTCTCCCATCAAAGCTATCTTTCATAGAAACTTGAATGCAATAGAATATTTTTAATAAACAGGTAATAAAGATACGGTTGGTGCAGTGGTTGAGTTCTGGGTTGCTGCGCTGCGTGTCACGGGTTTGGTTCCGCACCAGAAAAAGTGTTGCGCAAGTAAATGTAAATGTTTATGAACGTACCCAGGAGGATCAGTTTAGAAATATGTTTATTTAAAGAAAAATAATAAACATTAAGATCAGTAACTGTATTTTATGTCTAAAGTATATGGCTTCTTTTCAAGTGCTATGAAAATGTCACATGGTTTTTGATTAGCAAAGGTGGGTGTAACACTTTGTTTATAGTAGGTCCTCTAACTAGAACAGAATATATTTTATGTGTTTAATATATTTAATATGTTAATTGTATACTAATATAGTTTGTTAAACAATTCTAACACGCCAGTTTAATTCTATTGGCAAAATAGCGGTCTTATTGCTGACAGCGATATGTAATGAACTAAAACTGATGTAAAATAAGAAATCTAGAGAAAAATAACTAGCTTATTTTGGCTTAAGAATGAAAATTGTAGCTATATTCATATATTTAAAGCAGATTCCGAGGCTCTTGCCTTTTCCGTTACTGAACAACTTGTCTTTTCGCACTAGAAATTCTATGGTATTGTGGGCGTTTTAACAGCCACATAGAAACACAAACAGAATGCTGTAATTTGCTATAATTCTCTCAGAAGTCAGTGAGGCTATTTGTCTATGTTGAAATTTTATTACTTTTAAATTGTTCCCTTTTCGTATGAGAATATCTGCTTAATGTGAGCTCCTAGGCTTGTAAAATGATTTTAAAATTTTGAAAGCCAAGTCTACTCTAAGTGGGTAGAACTGCGCTTTCTACAAACAAGATCAGAGAACTAACTATAAAATGGAAACTCGATTTTCCGACATTAAACGCATGTCGATATGAATTCGGATATAATATATACCTACTCGCAGTTGAAACGCTTTTTGTAGCTTTATTTCTCATAGCGTTTTCTACAGAAGAAAAAGTCGAAAAGACAAAAGTAAATATAAGACTCGTAATAAGTGTCTAGTTGAGAATACAAAAATAAAAGTCATTACTTTTATTACCACTATTTTCTGATTAGTCATAAGTCATAAGTCATTTATTTCAGAACAATATGCATTGTGTAGAAATTGTGTAAAACAAAAGAGTACCATTAAATAAAATATATCAAACGAAGAGAAACCAAAAAAAAAACATGTCAAAAATAATAAAATAACAAATTGAAAACGATAATAATCCTCATTCAATTTAAAATAATGAATAATACAATAAAACAATAGTGTTTTGATATTATAGTTTAATTTGATAATTTCATCATTTATTCTGAATCGCTTATGTGTTTCTCGTTTGCCTATCATTGTTGTTATTTTGAAATAGGTAACAATTTATTTGATTTACATACGTCACGGACCTGAAATAAATTAATTTTATTTAATCAACTTTTTATAAAAAAATATGCGAAATATTCCACATGTCCGAAATATTATTATTCTTTATTTATTAATTTTTCGGGGATAACAGCTTTCATCAAAACTTAACTAAGTCTATATGAGTAGCCAATAATTGTAATGCACGGTAGATACTAGATATATGGGGTGGATGGATATGCTATTTACAGTCTTAATATTAAAGATGATTATGTTACCCGTTTATGTAAAAATGTGTCTTAAATCCTGTATTTATAGATCAAATTTAATAAAAAATATGTCCTTTTTCCAGGAACCTGGCAGCGCCCCGGCCTCAGCCCGCCATCGGCAACACATCGCTAGAGACGTTCACGTCTCTTCACAAAGAGAACTGCCACAGACTAGAGTACCTTGTGGAGCGACAGAAACAGCTGTGTATGCTGTCTGATACTATGATTAAGGTGAGCATAATAGATTATCCTATACCTACATATTATTGTAATAAAATAAGGAACAGTGTTGGTAATGGGCCTGACATACGAGTTGTAGGGCGTGAGTTCTAACCCAGTTTGTTGCATTACTTTAGATAATTTATATCATCACCAATGCTCTCAAAATGGTGAAGAAGAACATAATTAAATCATCATCATGGGAAAATCATTAGATGATTCCTCCCACACTAGGTGGAGTGGAAGGAGTGTCAGACTTCTACTGACTAAAAACCCACTCTGTTCATTCTTACCTTTGTGGTCCGGGGCCTCGTTAGAACATTCCCGCAACCCCAGCCACGCAATGGCCCTATCGAGCCCCGGCAATGGTACTGACAGCTCTTTGAGGCGAGAATTTCCTGAGTCGACAGCGCGTGGATATCGACGCGCTGTCGACTCAGGAAATTCTCGCCTATCCGACGAAATCGGCATATCCTAAGATCAAAATATCTAAGAAATTTGACATTTACCAACCCCCATCGTGCCCGCGTAGAGGATTAGGGCTCATTCCCTCTGATAGAGAAGATACCTATATCACAGTAGTGGTAACGTTATAGGCTGAGTTATTACTACACTATGATTAAATGACACTTCCCTAGAACCGTTCACGTTCAAAGAGAACTACGACAGACTAAAAAATATGTAACAGAAATAGCCCTGAATGCAATTAAGTTTACATACATTAGATTACCACAAATTGGGGAGGCCTTTAGCTAGCAGTGGATCAGACGTACGAAAATTCTTTATAACAGATTAAGTTTTAATAGAACACGGCAAATATTTGAAAAAAGAAAGGTACATCGGTGCCCACCAAAATAAACAGTATTCGTGATCCTAAAGTGGGCCTTCATAAAGTAGGACAATATTTAATTAGAAATCCTTTATTTATAATACGTAAAAAAAGTTTAAATACATAAATAAGTCAATATCGTAAATAAATTGCATCTGCAAGACCGTACATAAACAATGATTAGGTTCAATACTCTTGTGTTATTGTGTGGGCTAGTACCACGGAGGAGTTAGCAAATTGAGTGATTAAGAAAAACTGAATATCGCAAATGTCCAACAACATATTGTGTGGAAATATGTAGTGGAAATATTTTCCATAAGAATAGTTTGGTTTGGTTAAGGTGATGAGAGATTATGTAAAAATTACGTATCTCTGTAAAAATTTTTGTAATGTATTCGAATTAAGTTGCTCCTATCTCATTTAAATTGGGGCTAGGCCAGGAAATTGTTTTTTTTTTGGGATACCAATCTCATTTCTTAATGACGAACGGATCATTTGAAAATTGATACCAAAATCTCAGTCATTAACCTTTTCTGCTGAAGATGACGAGCAATCGATATTTGAAAAACAAAAAAAATAATAATTTGATTGCAGATTTTTGTTTGAATTTTACTGTAAGGCTGGCATTAAAAGTAAAAGCTATGTATTTGATTAAAATTACCGTTGAACTGTACTAAATAAAGAATAGCCTTCGCAATGTGATATTATCATAGACTATAATGTTAACTCCATTATATTTTTACTCCATGTCAGTCGCCTACGCTTGTCACTTGGTGTCGGAAAGTAAGTCAGTTCAATCCTGCCTGCATAAGTAACTCGATTAACTGGAGGGCCTCATACGTGAAAGGAGTATAAGGCTTGGTTGGATACCTCATGCCTGAGATTCTTTTTTTGTCCTTGTTCGTAATTGTTGCGTACATAATAACAAGCTTAAACGTATAGTCTACTTTATTTAGAGGGATACATAAGACTTTAGAGATAGAAGGTATTCCATGTCTTGTTAAACCAGGTTTGAAATCTTTTATTTTTCCGGTTAGGAAAATCATCGAATAACTTCTTCCGCTCTGGGTAGAGCAGAAGGGAGTGTCAGACTTCTACTGATTAAAAATCCACCCTGCTCCTTCAGATGCCCTTAAGTTCTGGGGCCGCGGTATCTCGTTAGAACATTACCGCGACTCCGGCAAGCAATAGCCCTATGGGGCTACGTCACTAGTGCTGACGTCTCTTTGAGGTGCGCACGATGCGCCGCCGACCCGGGCCTGCTAAGTTTGAATTGAAATCCTGAGAGCGAGAGATACTGTTTATTTATTTAAAATTTTATGCAACACAAAATGTACAAAGGCGGACTTAATGCCATAGGCCTTCTCTACCAATCAACTATGGGTGGTGAAGTGATAACATGGCAGATGCATAAAAAAATAAACTAAGTAGATATATTAAAAGTAAAAGTTTGATTCAATTATTATTATAACAATAAGTGCGAAAGAGGGGGGAAAGTCCCAGATTCCACTTCGGAAAGTGTGCGCAGTAGCTCCACGATCTAATCCCTTCGTCTCCCTTAGCCGTCTACCAGACATACTGCAGGGTACCATACACACTTGGTTGATATACTGTCTTGTCGTACTAAGCGCTTATCCTCTAAAATCTTAATGTGTCTTCAGCCATGTTGTTGAACTCTCTGCCGGCTTTTGTGTTTCCTACCACATATGACCCGTCAGCCTTTAAAGCAAGAGAGGATAGGCATCTTTGGGCTCGCTCGTTTCATCGTAGATTTCATCTATTGCTTACAAACAGGCGTGATCGGCTCAAGAGCAGGCTCCGTAATAAATTAAAAAAAACCTTTCATTGACAGGAGAGGTTCCCCCGACCAGACGGTGGTTGCGTCGGGTGGGAAAAATAGCCCAATGATTGTAGGTATATTAGAAAGAGCTTTGATAGCGATATATATCGCTCGCACTCTCCAAACTTCCGCAAACACTCTGGCCAAGTGGTTCCGGAAATGGAGAATCGAAGTCAATCCAGACAAAAGCCAGGCAGTCCTCTTTTCTAAGCCGCGGATAAACCCACCCTCCCCCCGTCCGATTACCATGTACGGCAAGCCGATCCCCTGGTAAAAGCAAGCCAAATACTTAGGCGTGGTCCTCGACAAACACCTTTCCTTCGCTGAGCACACAAAGCAGGCACGTTCGCGCGCTGCTTTCGCTCTAGGTAGGCTCCACTTCATTCTTAGCTCCCGCAGCAAGTTATCACTCAGGTGCAAGCTGCGTATTTTCACCGCGGTCATCCGACCCATCATGAACTACGCCTGCGTTGTTTTCGCACACGCAAAGCCCTACCTCCTCCATAAGATGCAGACCCTTCAAAACCGATTCCTCCGTAGAGTCACGGGAGCCCCCTTTTATGTTCGAAATGAGCTTCTTCACGTAGACCTCAAGATGCCCACCATCCAGCAGTTCATGAAACGTGTCTCCAAGCGTTTCTTTGATACTGCAATCCAACATAGAAATCCCCTTATCGTATCGGCCGCCCAATACGAACCCTCGGATATCTCTAAGATTCGCCGACCAAGGCATACCCTAGTCACTCCCGATGACGCACTCACCCTGCTCCAAGAGAGCCGTAAGGAAACCAGCACAGTTTACAAAAACAAAAATCGACCGTCTTTCCGTCCTCGCCGCCGAGGCCCGCCGCGACGTCCCCGTAATAGTCCGCCCCGACCCTTGCCAGAGCCAGCCCGCGACGCTGAGCCAGTAGCTTTAAATTCCCTTATTAATAATAATAATGATATGATCCAGCCTGTCCCTAGCTGCCCTCCCCCTGCGACGCCCTAAGCCGAGGTCCGTACCCCACAGGGGGTGCCCTTAGCGTGTAGTCGCCTAGTTTGTAAGTTTTTAATAAGCCCTGGCTGGAGGCTTTAATTAATTTATTAATTAAGGCAACCACAGGCAAGCCCGGTTAAGCAGCCGACAACCTCAGAGGTTGACCTGCGAGATGCCACTCACAAACAACAACAAAAAACAGCGATATATATCATTCCGCTTCCGACGCTCGCCCGCGACAGTCGTGCCGCTCCGCGCTCTCGATCGTTCCGTGCCTGAGTCATCGCTCCGCTTCGTCACGCCCGCCGTGACGTCACCCGGATCCGCCTTTTTCGAGGCGGTGAAGGATATCCTGTTTCTATTACAGAGTATCGTCAAAAACAATTTGGTTTGGCCCCTTCAGGGTAAAACCACAGTTTCATGGTCCTTGGTTGGAAACCTCACGGTGTCAACAATACCAAGGGGGTGCTGACCCGACGCACCCGCTGATCCCCTTCAGGGTGAAGCAGTCGATTGGAGTCGAGTGCTAGGTTTTGGCCTTGGGGGATCTCCTAGTCAAACCTAGTTACTGAGTTCTCTTCACAGCTTACACACCTAATGTCGGTTGGGTGTATCTACCCCTTCGCACTAGACCCAATAGGGTCCGGTTCGCACATTAAGACTGGCGACCGGTTACAAGCTTAGGGCACACCATTAGGCACACACCTCCCTGCTATCCCCGCAGGGAGCATACTCACCTCCGGGTCATTCCCGCCCGGAGGGGTAGGCAAATAGGGCCCTTCAGGCCACACCAGACGGCAACACAGTTACCGAGTTTGTCTGGGTTTCTCTTCTCGGTAACATAGTGTTAGGAGAAACTCCGGGGCAGGGCTCTTTTTGGGGACCGTCTGCTCGGAGAGCTCACGTTTGTCGTGTCTCCTCGAGGCTCATGTTAGGTTTAGGAGAGTAGGATCCCACCCCCCTTTTTTTTACGCCTCCAACATGGAGGCCATGGAGGCCATAGTAGAGACTCTATCCGCTAAGGTAGAGTTCTTAACCGATAAGCTAAGTAAAACCACCGAGGTTCTAGGGCTAATTATTCATAAAAACCCCATTCTACTCAGGGAGTTTGAGGTGGAGATTGACTCCATCAAAGCCAACCCCCGTCTCAAACCATCCCCCGAGTTGCCATCCACCCCGCAATCGGATGTAGATCCCACCCCCGCACCCATCGCAGATAGGCCCCCCTCCCCCCAGACGTCGAAATGGACTCTGAGGAGGAGGAACAAGACAATGTGAACGAGAACTCGGAAGGCGAGCGCTCGGAGCGCGCAGAGTCCATACACTCTGAGCGCTCTGAGCGAGCGGAGTCCGAGCACTCGGAACACTCCTCCTCCGACCAAAACTCTTCCTCCGACGAGTTTATCCTCGTCGAGGGTAAGAGGAAGAAGAGGTCGCAGGCCTCGTCCTCTCAGGCCCCTAAGGCCAAGAAACCCTCCCCTCTCGAGCCAGCACGCTTAGTGCAGAGTCAGCCCTCTGCATCCTCGGCCACAAGGCCTAGCCCACCTCCAGTCGTCAGCGCCCCAGTGCGCAAGGCCATCCCTCCCCCACCCATCTTCATTCACGATAAGGGGGCTTGGACAAACGTGTCCAAAGCGTGTGGCGAGCAACGCATCGCCTACACAAATGCCCGCGCCGTTCAGAACGGCATAAAAGTAGGATTAGCAACAGCTAATGACCACCGCGCGCTCTCCAATCTTCTCAAAGCAAGGAATGTACCCCACCACATGTACACGCTCCATGAGAGCAAACCCGTACGTGTGGTCCTCTGCCGGATCCCTAGTGAGATCCCCACCACCGAGATCGTCTGCGACTTAGAGTCCCAGAATATCCCGGTGATTGAGGTGCACCGCATGCACGGCAGAGGAGGAAAGGCGTCTAACAACGTCCTTGTCATCAGCCATCCCACCTCCGAAGGTCCCCACCCCATCTTTTCCCTAAAGACTGTATGCAGTCTGTCGGGCATACTTATAGAGAAGCCACACAAAAGTAGCACGGTAGGCCAATGCCACCGTTGCCAACTTTACGGGCACGCACAGAGGGATTGCTTCGGCAAACCTCGGTGCGTCAAGTGCCTGGGTGATCACGGCACCGCCGAGTGCAATCGCCCTAAAGATAGGTCCCAATGCCCAGACCCGCCCAGCTGCGTGCTGTGCGGGCAATCTGGCCACCCTGCCAACTACCGAGGCTGTCCGAAAGCCCCGAAAACCTCCGCCCCTAAACTGGCAACGCGCGCTAGCGCACGCCAGGGACGAGAGTGTCCTACACTCTCGTCTGAGCTCCCCCAGACCCTCAGTCCCCAGCGTCCAACTCCTTGGACGGCGGCGAATCACGCCCAAAACATCCCGGCACTAAGGCCGAAAGTCCCAGGGCTGATGGATCAACCCATCACGCCTCCCGCTCCAGTCGTTGTGGCTTCTCAGCTTCCTCCTCCCCAGTCACCCCCTCGCTCAGACGAGCCGGAAATCGATCCGTTCCTCGTCCTATCAAGGACATTCCAATTCTTTCAATCCCCCTGCGCCATTCAAATGGCAAAGGAGGTCGTGGCCTGTAGTAGCATAGATTCCCTGATTCAGGTATACCTTCGGTATCCTGACGTCAAAAGCCATTTTGCCAACCTTTTTAAACAACCATAATGTATAACACGGCTAGTAGGAGATTAAAGCCCCGATCCCTAAAGCTAGGTTATTTCAATGCCAATGGCATCAGCAATCAACGGGATGAGATCGCGACCTTCCTTCGCGATCATCGTCTCGACGTCCTCCTGGTCCAAGAGACCTTTCTCAAACCCCACCTTAGGGATCCCAAGATAGCTAATTACCGGTTAGTTAGGAACGATAGGACTAGATGCCACAAAGGTGGCACTCTAATATATTATAGGAACTCCCTGCACTTCATCCCTATGGATCCGCCGCCCCTTGCCCACTTAGAGGTATCCGTTTGCCGGCTAGGCATGACGGGTCATCCCTCCATCACCATAGTATCCGCGTATCTTCCACCGTCCAACGTTGTAGATGTAAATTCATCGGTAAACGCCTCACTTTGAAGCGACCTTACTGCTCTTCTTGACATGAGTGACTCCGTCCTTATGGCAGGGGATCTCAATGCCAAACATCCCGCATGGTGTAGTCGTATTACCAACCCCCGTGGGAAGGTACTATACGACCTTTGCACACCTCTCCACATAGATATCATAGGTCCTATGCGGCCTACTCATTACCCGTTCGAGCCATCCCAAACGCCTGACGTACTCGACATTGCCCTCCTGAAGAATGTGAACTTACGTTTGCACTCTCTAGAGACGGTAGACGAACTTGACTCTGACCATAGACCGGTGATCTTGGAGTTAACTCCGAGATCGGGTCCCTATGACCCTAACCGCCCCCCTCCCACACAGGTGATCACTGACTGGAGGAAAGTAGGCGACTTGCTGAAATCCAACACGTCACCTCACCTGGACAAGATCCCCGACCACATCCAGTCCACCGCCGACACGACGGCTGCGATCGACTCACTCACGGAGCACGTACAATCTGTCCTGAACGACTGTTCAAATGAGATTCCGGTGTCAGAGCACTGGCGCCGGAAACTCCCGGACGATGTACGGGCCCTGCTGACTGAGAAGAACGCAGCAGTCCGTGCCTACAGAGCTTTCCCCTGCCAGAATAACAAAACTTTCATGCGGTACTTACAGCGCAAAGTAAGTAACAGCATCAGAGAATGGCGTGAAGCCGGCTGGGACAAGACCCTGAGCGAACTGGAACCCACCCACCTTGCCTTCTGGCAACTTCAGAGGAGTATGCGCGCCGCTGAGGTTACCACAATGCCTCCCCTTATCCGCCCGGACGAAAGCATTGCCTTCGCCGATGAAGACAAAGCCGAATGCCTAGCCGACAGCCTGGAGGCCCAGTGCTCTCCCAGCTCCCAACCAGTTGACCCAGCCCACCTTGCCCACGTGGATGCTGAGGAGACCCCCGTCGAGGACCCTGATGCTCCCCTCCCCCCCGTCACGGAAGACGAGGTGGAGGAGATCATCAGGAAACTCAAACCTAGGAAAGCTCCCGGGACTGACAGACTGACCACAAGGGCACTTAAACTCCTCCCACGCACGATCATAGTCCTACTGGCTGCCATCTTAAATGGCGCCATGTCCAACAACTTGTTTCCGCAAGCTTGGAAAGAGGCTATAGTAATAGGCATCCCAAAACCCGGTAAGCCCAAGTCCTCCCCGAATAGTTATCGTCCCATTAGTCTGCTCAGTGCCCTCAGCAAGATCTACGAGCGGATTATTCTTAATCGGCTCAAGGACTTTGTCGAGGCAAAGAGCCTAATCCCTAACGAGCAGTTTGGCTTTAGAGCCCATCATTCCAGTGTCCACCAAGCCCACCGCATCATAGAGCACATTAGCGGCCGCTTTCAACGCGGTCTGGTGACGGGGGCTCTATTCTTTGACATAGCAAAGGCCTTCGACAAAGTCTGGCACAATGGCTTAATTTATAAGCTTTACCAACTAGGTGTGCCGGACCGTCTCGTGCTCATCATTCGAGACTTTCTGTCGAACCGCTCCTTCAGATATCGTATCGAAGGAGCGCTTTCCACCCCCTGCCCTATCAGAGCCGGCGTCCCTCAGGGCGCCGTGCTCTCTCCCCCACTCTTCACGCTATTCACTAGCGATATCCCCAAAAAGCCCCCAGTAGAGTTATCCCTATTTGCCGACGACACGGCCATCTATTACTCGGGAAAAAGTCCCGATAGCATCGATCATACCCTCCAGACCTCAGCCAACGCACTAGGCGATTGGCTTAGGAAATGGAGGATTGAGGTAAATCCCGACAAAAGTCAAGCAGTCCTGTTTCGCAGGGCTCGCCACCATAGACAGCTCACCCTCCCCCACCCGATCACTATGTTTGGCAAGCCAATCCCTTGGGAGAAGCGAGCCAAATACTTAGGTGTGATCCTCGATCCTCGTTCCTTAACTTCAATGAGCACATAAAGAAGGTTCGCTCGCGAGCCGCTTTCGCTCTCGGTAGGCTCCACTCCTTGCTGAATAAACACAGTAAGCTCTCCCTTAGGTGTAAAATCCGAATTTACACGACGTGTATACGTCCTATCATGACGTACGCCTGTCCGGTGTTTGCCCAAGCCAGTCCGGCCCAGATCCATAGGATGCAGGTCCTTCAGAACCGTTTTCTCCGAAAGGCCACGGGTGTGCCCTGGTTCTTGAGGAACGAGGATCTCCACGTAGACCTCAAACTCCCGACCATAAAGCAAGTGTTGAAACGCATGTCAGTACGTTACTTCACCTCTGCTGATACCCACACCAACCCCCTGATCGTATCAGCCGCCCGATACAGACCCTCCCAAATTTCTCGGGTTCGTCGCCCGCGTCACGTCCTAGACGAACCCGACGACCCCACCACCATCCGACAAGAGAGCAGTAGGGAAACTAGCACTCTTAGAAAACACACACACAAAACGCGTTCCGTATTCCGGCCTCACCGACGAGGCCCATCGCGACGTCCGCGTACTTCTAATGGAAATCCTCCCCGACCTTTGCCAAACGAGCCAGCCCGCGATGCTGAGCCAGTAGCAATAAATACTCCCGTAAATAATAATATGACCCAGCCTGTCCCTTTGCTGCCCTCCCCAAATGACCCCGCTATGCCGAGGCCCGTACTCCACAGGGAGTGCCCTTAGCGTGCGGTCATTAGATGTAAGCGTATTTTAGTTTGTAAGCCCTGGCTGGGGGCCTTTAATTTATTAGATATCACCACAGGACAGACCGGTTAAGTAGACGCACAGCCTTAGTGAGCTGATCTACGAGTGGCCCTACCTAAAAAAAAAAAGCGATATATACGTAGAATTTGTATACAAAGCCGAAAGGCACTCTACAATACTATAACTAAAACTATTTTTATTCATAAATGTCTTAATTTTTATGAGTGTTATATTTTTATAGTTGCTACTGAATTACTGATGAAATTCCATTTTAATCCTTCCTAACATTAAAAAAATCAAAGCCGATTTTTATGTTTTATTTTGTATTAGCTGAAATAGGTGATACAGTATAAAATAAAGTCGGGGCAACATCTAGTGCCTTCTTCAGAAATGTAAATGAACGAATCAATAAGGATGATGATTATAGACATTAAACAGGACATTCTCTTAAAAAATAAGCTCTGCCTACAGTCATAAATACATTTTCATGTCAGACCGTTTTCTTATAAGTCCTGTAAATAGAATCCCATCAAAAACATAAATGTGAAATGAGAGCTAAGTTCAATATTATGATATATGCCTTGGTTGTTGACTTCAACGACAAAAGAAGTGAAATCTAAATGGGTGCCAAGATCAATGGTCAGTCCTGAAATTTATTTATAACAACATAAAATACCATTTTTTCATATAACTTAGGAGAATATATTGTTGCCTAAGGTCTGACCTGGCTAGTTCTCATATACGAATTATTATGTTCAATGGTTAGTTTCTACCAGAAAGCCAAATTTTCGGAATAATTAAATAAGAACCGACAAGTAACAGGTTTAGAACTAACGAAGGCTATAATATAGTTCGTTTATAGTTAGTTATTAGTTAATTTGGCCAAGTCGGGGCGGTATAACGTGCGCAGACGGTTGTACTCTACAATAGAGCTCTCTTGTGCCTTGATTTGACTTGGATCTAAATTGATAAGATGTACTCCATCTAAGGTTTTAACTCTAGAGAGTCCAACGTAAGCTTGCCCTTTACTAAATATAGAGGAGCCTTTATCGAGAAGAGAACTTTCAAGGCTAAGGCCTTGTGATTTGTGGATAGTAATAGCATATGCTAAGCAAATAGGGAATTGTTCCCTGTGAACATATACACACATCAAAAGTGTCTAGGGATCAACATATATTTTTGCAATAACTTTTCTCCTGATTGATATTAATTAAAATTTTCTTTAAGGATTCATCAAATAAAGTGTTTTCGTTTGTCACAGTAACGATAAACCAAGTCACCTTTGCATTAATAAAGAAATTTGCCATTTTCCTAATAAAGGGATTTTTGACATTTGAACCACTAACATTAAAGTTCGAAAAAAAGACTGAAATAACAGTTTTCTTTAAAATTTTATTGGGTAACTTAAACAATTAATAATCCGTGTTTCTACCGCGAACACTAACAACACAAGAACATCGGTTTGGCATACTCAAAATGAGTTCATCCAAATCACGCTGTGGAATGGCCGCCCATGTTCGTTGCAACAACAAAAAAGGTCTTCTTGCGACTGGATACCCTCCATATTCGGCAGAGCTCTTCTCTGTAGCGTATCCCATGCATGCTCAATCGGGTTCAAGTCTGGCGACTGAGCAGACCAGAGCAGGACATTGATGTTAGCTGCGGCGAGAGTCTGTCTTACAACTCTTGCGGTGTGCGGTCGTGCATTATCATGCATTAACTGAAATAAGGGACCAATTTGCACTTGTAGAGGAACGATGACGTCAGATACAATCGTCTCAGCATAAATTTGAGCGTTGAGGTTGCCTCTGATCCAAATCAACTCAGTTCTTCCGCCGATCCAAATACCCGCCCATACCATGATGGTTCCACCACTATAAGGATGGACTTCCTGGCAGGATTTTAATCGCTGTTGGCGTCCAGGGGTTCTCCAGTGTCGTATACGTCTTGTATCCGGTCTCATACCAAAACGAGACTCACCAGAAAAGCACACGAAACGCCATTGTTCTTCTGCCCAATTTCTGTGTTCAAGAGCCCATTGATATCGAATCCTACGATTGTGCATTGCTATAGGTGGTACCCGTAGCGGTCTTCGGGAATGAAGGTTCACTTCATGCAAGCGGTTTCTGACTGTTTGGTCGCTAATTTAGTTCCCTGAAGAGTGATGAAGCCTCACGGCTAACATCATGGCGGTTATTGTTGGAGCTCTTCGAGTTAAGATTTGAATGTATCGGTCTTGTCTCCGTGTGGTGCAGCGATACCGTCCTCCATGGCGCTCAGCCACGGTACCAGTGCTTCGGAAACGTGTCCAAAGTCGACTGATAACACTCTGACTTGTATTCAGAGCTAAAGCCACAGTACGTTGCCGGGAACCAGCTTCTATCATTCCCACGGCTCTGAGCATTTCTTCCCTGCTTAAATGACGTCGCCGCTCCATAATAACGTTGGTTTTAATCAGTAGTAGGGAAACAGTAGCACTAATAATGTCTTCAATGCGTTGTATGTTTTTATAGGGAAAATATTGACAGCTGATTTTCATCTTTTACTCGAATTTGATTAACAGTTCCTGTTTCAAATTATGAAATGCACCAAAAAGGATCCATATAAATTTATAAAATCATAAATTTATTACAAAGCCACATCTCAATCTCAAGAAATCCGCATAAAAATGCTTGATCCCTAGACACTTTTGATGTGTGTACATTACTTACTTATCTGAAACTTGGTCTTGACTCGTTCTAGTTTGTAAATTAAATTATGTTTAAATTGTGTTGTAATTTTAAGTGCGTTATTGCTGTTGTTGACGTCCCAATGTACCTTCTCTATTTTTCCAATGGATCCGTTTACCAGTCCCTTACTGACATCTATGTTTCTTCGCAACAGTACACGTGCACCTATTTTTATCGTGATGACATTTTCTAAGCCAGCAGTTAGCGACGAATCATTCTCGTTCTTTTTGAGTACTTAATTTGCTCGGTTTTGTAGATACCCTGGACAGTCTATTTCGTCTATCGAATTTAATTTAATTTCTGGTTGCTCCATACTTGATTCAGGATCGTGACGTAATTGCACAACGCCATCTAGTGTCACTTTTAAATAAATGAATGGAGGCGGCATGGTGTAGTGACCCTCTAAGATAATAGGTGGCGCTAGTGGTTGTAGAATACGGTTAGTTACGCGTAATAAATACGAAAATCTACTATATTCTTATGTATAAGTACAAAAAAGAAATATTTGGATTAAAAAAAATTAAGGGTGGTATTCAAGTCGTTATATATTCACGTAAATATCTTAAAATCCACATATAGAGATTTACAGGCACTAATTATAAGTTAAGTGAAAATTATAATAAAGTGATAAAAATTTAGCAGTTTCCGATTTTTTCCTTTGTATTCACCTAATTACCTATCTGCATGTCAAATTTGAACTTTCTAGGTCATCTGGAACTGGGTTATAGTTTTGGTCCATAAGTCAGTCATAAAAATTACGAATTTTGCATGTTAATATCTAAATAACCGTTTGAGATATGTTTATAAAATTTGAAACACATATGTATCTCGCCAGTCTCAATATATGAGCCAAATTTGACAAGTTTAGGTGAAACAGTTATTGAGTTATGAGGGGCTCAAAATTGGCTCCAATTGAGCACACGGAGAGCTGCGCGCCAGAACTTGGCTTGACACGTTCCCGCGTGTCTAGATCTTGTAACAGAATGCAAGTAAAAAAATTAAGGACGAAAATGAACTTCATTTGATTCTATAAAATCACTAGTATGCATATCTATTTGAAATCTCATTGCGAAAAGCCGATTAAAATCATTAAAAGGTAAATACTTAAAGGTTATGAAATTCCGTTACATTAATTATTCCTTAGTATTCATGCTATAAATATAATTAAAGATGCAAGCACTAAAATACCGGTAAACTAAACAGGTTTACAATAAAATTAAAATCAAATTAAAGGAACTGTTAAAGACAGATACGGAACAAACGACTTTATAAGGCGCTCGTAAAATCTTATTACTAAAAAATAAGGAGACTGTTCCATTTACGCGAATGTGAGTGGTGTGGTTTCGTAACTATATGTTTGACTTGATTGTTAGATTGCATAAAATTGGTATATCTAACAACATTACACTATCGCTTATAAAAATGATGAGCATACAAAATAAACGTAAAATGTTTACGAGTTTTATTTATCTGTTAATTTGGTCAATGGTTTCTGTTGTCAGATTTACGTCATATTGCACAACTTCACAATAGACTTGGTAGCCAAAAACAAAAATTGATAAAATAAAAATTAAAGTTGTCAATAACAGTTGAATATAAGAACAGTCTTGAAAATTTACGATATTACTGTATAAAACTTATTAAATATGATTTAGTAAAAGACAACCGGATGCGGATTATCGAAAAATATAAAAAAAATGTGTTTTTTTTTGTAAAAAATGCTTAATAATTTCAACATTTCACATCATCAGGGATAAACTTAATAAGAAACTAAACAACCAAGATCAATTTCACGACGAGATCCCACAAAGTAACATAATGACCGCATAAAAGAAAACTGGCCCTAACGTTAGCATTAATGACAGTTTTATTTTAGTTAATAAAAACATACAATTACCATTCGCAATTCACTTTGATAACGTCATAAAATATAAACTTAACGATGTTGAACTTAATTGAGATCGCTTTGTAGATAATATAAGAATTATTGAATTTATCAATCTAAGTTGTAGCCAATGGAGTCGCGGTAAATAATTGTTTACACAGATTGATTGAATATTCCAATTATAATTTTGTTGGAATACAATTTTAAGTAGGGTTTAAATGGCGTAGCCTAAACTATGCCTTAGAAGAATATGGAACAGTAAAACTAATGTTAATTAACAATCAGCAGCGAAATTATAAAAATAATATTTGACAGCCAACAAATAGTATTTTAAATGCTAGCCATATCAATATCTGTTTTGTGAGCGCAAAGATTATCTTAATAGAATAATATTATAATAGATTTTGTACAGTAATGTACTAATTTAGGCTTATATATACTTTCATAAAAAACACAAGAAAATAAAGAGTCAGCAACCACAGACTCATGCCTCCAAAATTTATTCCAGTTCTCAATGAGAGCCAAATTAGCTATTTTGTACAAAAAATTCTCTAAAAGTAGGCTGCAAAAATTACGGAAAGGCCAGAACAAGCTGAATGAAACAGACTCTTCAAAAATACTGAAATAAGGTTCACCTACGTATTCCATCCTAATTTAGGCCATTTCGTCGACCACCCATCTTGTACTTGATAACTTTTTATTCCTGATTTAACATCTTCAAATTTTTTGCGCATAAGACTAAGCACCAATTTTACATGTAATTTAAACATTTTACTGCTTTCAACTAAATAACTTTGCGCAGTGTCATGAATTTTTACTGTCATTTTATATCCAGAACTTTTTGTTAAACACCGTATAAGGGCAAAATATTTAAAGTATTATCTGAGTTTTGGAAGAAGTAGGTTAATTGTTGAGATTTCTTGGAGTTAACTTACGTTTGGTGTAAATGAGGTATTCTAAATACGATTATATTATTACTAGCTTCTGCGCGCGACTTCGTTCGCATTGGAAGATTTTCCCGTGCAAATTCCGATCCTGTGAGAATTTCGGGATAAAAAGCAACCTATGTATTATTCCAGGATGTCAAAAATCTACTTACCAAATTTGATCCCAATCCGTTCAGGAGTTTTTGCGTGAAAGAGCAACAAACGTACAAACATCCTCACAAAATTTCGCATTTATAATATACTAGCTTCTGCCCGCGACTTCGTACGCGTGGGAAGGTTTTCCCGCGCAAATCCAGATCCCGTGGGAATTTCGGGATAATATAATAATAATAATATAATAATAGCCTATGTGTTATTTCAGAATGTTGACTATCTACGTACCAAAATTCATTCTGATCCGTTTAGTAGTTTTTGCGTGAAAGAGTAACAACCTCCCAAACTTACGCAATTATAATATTAGCAAGAAAAATAAGTAGGATGACGTCGCTGCGCCTGCCAAATTCCATTTGTGCCTTTTTCATTTTTATGTGCACTTTTTTGCTTAAAAAATTCTAGCCCTTTAAATGACCGATAGTTTTGGCAACTTTTGTATTTTTATAATATATTAAATAAACGTCTGTGCTGTGGTATCAATAATTTTGCCGAGTTTTTTATTTTCAATTCAATAACATGTTTTTTGTTGTTCCCCAAAACCTTACAAAAATCACATATGGAACTTGGCAGGCGCAACGACGATAAGCAAGAATGCAGTTACATTATAACTCAATAGTTTAATGGTTATATCTGTTTTTTTTTGTAGTTGACAGGCTTGCGTTTGACTATAATCTCACCTGATGTTAAGCGATGATGTGGTCGAAGATGAAGCACGCTTGCCTATAAGTAACCTATTCACTCTTGACTTAAATACTCCCAGGTTGTAACTATCAGGAAACACAGACTCCGGCAGGGAATTCCACTCCTTAGCCGTAAGCACAATGAAAGTATTCCCAAAACGTATCGTGCGTATGGGTGGGTTCCTAAAGTAGTTATAAACATGGGGTTGATAAATAATTTGACTAGATAAAACCTTCTTTAGATTAATTTAATAATAATGTGTTTTCCTTGGCATTTCCTTGGTACTTTCCCAAATCAATTTCTGTAGATTCTCGACAATATTAATCAATATTTTCTTTTTCACAATTTCAGGTTCTTCAGACTGGTGCGCTCCAAGCAGTGGAAGAATGCCAATACCAGTTTCGGCACAGCCGGTGGAACTGCAGTACGGTGGAGAACTCTACGGATATTTTCGGAGGTGTACTCAAGTTTAGTAAGTATTTCAGATGGAACAATTATGTATTAATTGGTTGAATGTATGCCATCCAACCAATCCTTTCTTTTTTCTTAGCGTGTCAATAGCAATCTTAATGGACTCGGCTCCTAACTGGATAACGAATAAGAATAATAGATGTAGAATAATCCTACTTTTATTTAAATGTGAAAATACGTTTGTGTTTAAATCACGCGGAAATAGCATTACAACCTGGTATAATAACAAAAGGATACTCACTTCCACGTGAAACGGCTAGTAATGATATATATTTATTTGCTAAAAACATGGTATAAAAGTAGTTACAGAAGTAAAATTAGGTACAAACAGGTTTAGAGATTCGTCAAAATGTAGACAAACACAAATTTTATGAAAATTGTTAATAGTATTTGTTATTGTTAATAACTTTTAATATATTTCCTTATTAACATAGTCTTTAATATTTTTATAAAGATCTTATTTAATTTTATGTAAACTAATTATCGAGCTCTTTCCGCTATTCTTATTCAGAAATATGAAATACAGTTCAAAAGGATCACAGGGTGCATTCCATCTGTTGTTTGAAGTACGTTTACATCTTGGGGCGCTTGTCTATCATCAGCACTGTTTACCTTCCGACAACTTAAAGCTGGAAGACATTTTAGATATTAGTTAAATATGTTGTTGATGGGATTTTTAAACGTTGACTTATATGAGTCATTGTCATCTTCTTGGCATTTTCCCAATTATGCTCGGGTCAACTTCTAGTCTAACAGGATACAGCTGAGTGCTAGTGTTTTACTTGGATCGATTGCCTATTTGACCTCCACACTGACTAGCTGGGTAACACTGTTCTGCTTGACAAAACTAGTGTAAGATTTTCTGGGTTCTCAATGTCTGTAACGACTGTCAAAGATGAACAAATGACAGCTGGGACCGACCGCAGCCGACCGCTTCATGTGCTTTCTGATCAGATACCGATTTTGGCAATCCCCGAGCCTCCTTTGATCTAGTATACTCATACGATATTATAATCAAAGGAGGAGCTCGTGGCTACGTAATTAAAATTTTGTGCAATCCTGATCGCATTGAGAAATTGTGCTCAATATACTTGTGATCAATGAACTTAGCACAGAAAAGAAGTAGAAAACTGTATGAAACAGCATTTGCAACATACAACATACTATTAATTATAAAATTTGGTGGACTGCAAAAAAAATTATAGTCTCATTTGTTTTATCAGTACACATACATGGTTGTACTTTTGCGTGTTTATAAATTCTCTCCTTCAAAACTCATTCCTACATCGTCTTGAAACACAAAGCCCCATTTCTTTCATTCTCCCAAGACAATAACACAACTGATCCATTTCATTCCCTCACCATCCTTCTAAACTCGTGAAAAGACGAGGTGCACAACGATATGCACTCAGTACCCTGTTATTCTTATTAACAAACGAGTACAATCTGAATATACTATTTGACGCGTTCTTCCGTTGCTGATCAAAATCAAAGCTTGTGTATTAGTTCAATTTCATAGAACTTCATCGTCTTGGACGTAAAATGTTTATTTTCATATGTCGATTACTCTGTGTGTGTTTTGTTGACGGAGTAGCTCAGTGTGTTTACTGTAAACTACTAACACCGTGACCAGTTCTTTAGAGCTTCCACCCCCCTCTTGTCTCCTAGTACCGTGGGTGACCCCATGTGGTTGCATGCCTTTTAAGGGATCTAATTTCTTGGTTACTTCAAAGATTACTGGTCAACGAACTGAAATATGGATTTTCAGTTTCATTTTTAGAATATGTATGGATTTGGCAGATTTCGCTTCTGCAGCTATATCCGTTGTTAAAATAGCTTTCAAGCAGTGTAGTGCAGCAGTACCTATGTGTTCGTGGCTTAGTGATAGAATATTATTGTTATGTTTGACACAGTGATAAATTTTTCAACGAGAGAATGGTAACAATGGAACTATTGTATGAAGAATTTAATAGACATCTGTTCACTTGAGACAAAGAAATGTAAAACATGTTTAATGTAGAAAATTCTTACTGTCTTATGATCTTGAATTTGATGTGTGGAATTGTTTTAACGAATATTAATTATTGATATTCAATTGCTTTTTGTACCATTATCTACCTCTAAATTAACATAATTACCTTGTTTATGATAATTGTTGCCTATATGCCAGTTTATACAATATTTATATACGAAAAATTGGCTAAACTTCGGTTAAAAATAGCACGGAAATATAAAAATAGCACAAACATCCTGTATTTATCTAAAGTACAAAACTTAACCACAGCAAAATTACATATTAAATTAATTTAATTAAATGGAATCATGTGTGTATTCTGTGGTCCCTGTAACTGAGGGACCACATTTAAAAGCACCCTATTATACATTTGGTAGTGTATCCTTTGTTGGAGATTCAAATAAATGTAAACTACTTTTGTACAAACATTGGCCAAACATGGGTATCTTAATCATACTTCTTAGGTATACCTACTACCTATCTTGTCTTCACTGTCTTAGAGCATTTGCTATTATGGAGGCATGTCACAAAATCTGTCACCAGTCTTGGTAGGGGTAGCTTGTTACCAGCTACTGGATTGTGAAGGTTAGATTGGCAGTCACTCTGTGTAAACTGTACTATTACTTAGCTGCGTCCAGTTACACTGAAAGCCGACCCCAACGTAGCTAGAAAAGGGCTAAGCAAATGATGATGATGTGCTATTTGTTAGAAGAGCCTTAACTTAAATTAACTTTAGAAAAATATCTTGTGTTAATTCCGCCAAGAACTGCATGAACAGTCGGACAGACCGGTTGGTTTTGACAGGCCGGTTGGTATAGTGGTCAGTGGCCCTGACTGCTGTGCGCAAGGTCGTGGGTTCAATTCCCACCTAGGACAAATGTTTGTGTGATGAGCACGGTCATTTGTTCTTTGTCTGGGTGTAATTTATCTATAATATGTATGTATTTAGAAATATATATGTATGTTTATCAGTTTTCTAGTACCCATACCACAAGCTCTGCTTAGTTTGGGACTAGATGGCGTTGTGTGAAAAGTTGTGGAATATTATATTATAATTAACTTTAGAAAAATATCTTGTGTTAATTCCGCCAAGAACTGCATGAACAGTCGACGAATCAACATATCCTCATGATGCTCCATGGAGGAGCGAAACACGTGTCAAGTATGGTTTGCTTGCATGTGGTATGTTTTTATTGCATCCTTTCTGCATATGCATATATTTGTAGGTGGGAAGACGGTGCTACATACTGCATCCAAGCTTGATCGTTTAGTACTTGGCGGAATTAACATTAGGTAGATATTTTTTTGAAGAATGGTTTTTCGAAAAGTAACGCCTGATTTCATCTTGTATTTTTATAGATATTAAAGTTGTTTTAAACTTTTCAGAGTCTCGTGAATCAGCATTCGTGCATGCTCTGTCATCGGCTGCGTTGGCGCATGCAGTGGCGCGCGCTTGCAGCCGTGGTGAGCTCAACGAATGTTCCTGCGACTCGCGCGTCAGAAAGCGTACGCCAAGGCATTGGCAGTGGGGAGGGTGCTCTGAGGTAAGTACTAGTGAATTGTAAATAATAGTACTAGATGTGGTAAGACCGAGCAGACTGATGATTAAATAATATTTTTTTATAATGCTAGCTATGTGGGTAGAATTCACATGATTGTTAACCCCTCCAACTAAGCTAAACATACTTGTGTCTGGAGTGAGTTCACGGTAATAGTGTAATGGGTGCGGTTCGAACACGCGACCTTTCGATAACACTTATTGGTATCTTTAACACAGGTTACTTGGTAAACTAGCTAAGATGTCAGTTGCGATCTGTACTGTGACTGTAAAACCATTTGCACTGTTTTTGTAAATAATTGTATTTGTCACTTATCCTAAGGTTTTATACTGTGTGTGTTAATAAAGTTAATGATTGATTGATTGACCTTAGCCATTAGGTTAATTATAATTTGCATCGGATAGATTTTCAATAATATACATATACAGATGACGGAAAATCATCAAATGGGACTTATTTGATGATTTTCCGATTTCCCGATGTGGGTGGAACGGGGACATTCCCGCAACCCAAACGGCATATATAAATGACCTGATAAAGGAATTATTATCGTGAATTCAACTTATTTCAGTTGAAATTATGATTTGTTTTCTTAATATTTCAGAGGAAGTTGTCTGATTGATATGAACGGATTGTATGAAGTTTTAGAATTTAATTAAATTACCTATTGGTTATCAAAAGATAATAACAATACAACGTAAATACTACGTCACATAAAATAAGATTCCCTGTGCTAATAGGTGACAGTAAAAAATGCGGTAAAAGTATTTTAATTATTATTTTCATTTTCTATCTATTTCAAAATGAAAAGTGATCACTGTGGATAACTTATTCATAGCAGTTTAAATATCATATAGTTTTAATGTAAATTTCAGGACATAAGATACGGTGAGATGTTCAGCAAAGACTTTTCGGACTCCAAAGAAGATAAAAATACTGACGAAGGGCTGGTGAATCTACACAACAATGAAGCTGGACGAAGGGTGAGTATTTTACTGTATGTGATAATTGTAGATTGAGCAAAAGTAAGTTAACACCGTCGTTCATTATGCTCTTGAAAGATTGATAGCAAAAAAAATGAGTGTGGCACTCGGGGACTGCCGCGGTAAAGCTATTGCATAGCATTTTTTATCAATTTATGCAATTATAATTATTTATTTATGCAGTATTTTATTTTTCTTTGATATTAATTCAAGTTATACGATTTCGGAGCAGCTCGTCTCGATCCGTGCGAGCTTCGTACAGTCGTACTACATACATACACGTTAAGGTTCAACTAATCGCGGGCTCGAACTCACTCGTGGACTCAGTTATGAGCAGTTAGCAGCTAGTCTACACGCATATGTCTAGTCGCACGCACACAAACACCGTGCCGAAGTGTGCCGAACTGAAACGACGTTAGACGATGCACGGCTTTCAACGTCGCACTCTCGTTAGAGAGTATTATTTTCTTTGGTCGCACTGCTGTGCCGGTCGGAGTGGGGGGTGTTAGGTTTATTTTCGTTACGGAATTTCTTGATTCTTGATTAAAAGCTATGCAATAGCTTAAAAAAAACTTTTTAGCAAAAAATAAAAGCGACTTCCATATCAAAACACTACAAAGCCAAAAAAAACTTTAATTTCGGTAGTCGGTATTATTGGTTTTGTATTTCCTTTTTTATTGACAACGCCTTCCGAAATTAAAGATATTTTTGGCTTTGTAGTCTTTTGATATGGAAGTCGGTTTCATTTTTTGCTAAAAAGTTTCTGTTTCACGCTTTTTAGTAGGTCAGTTTGTAATTTATCTAGTTACAAAAGCCAAAATGTCAACTACTTATCACCTTTTACAAAATATTGCTTTTTGCGATGCACAGCCGTTAATTTCTGAGGAGTTCTCCTGGCACTTCACCATCAGCTCTACTTTATCATATGCATTGTGACGATCATAAAGTGCTTAACATCCATATTTAAGTAATCGAATCGCAATCCACGAAATACTTATTATTGAGTAGTTTCGGTGGCCATCTATGGTCTTCATCATCAGTTCCACTTCCTGAAATGGTGATATATGTAATGATGAATTCGAGAACAACTGCACAAGGTATTATAAGAAATACCCAAAACGCTATAGTGTGTGTGTGCCTATAATATTTGAAGAGTTCTCTCGATTTTTCCATGATCTCATCATCAGATCCTAACGTGACGATAATGGGACCAATTAGAAAGTATACCCTTTTAAACAAAATAATAATTTTTCAAATAGGTCCAGCCATGTCCGAGTTATGAGGTAATACACAATAAATAAAATTCAAGATGAACTACGAAACTCCTCCTTTTTTTGAAGTCAGTTAAAGATAAAATAACCAACGCGACGATCGTAATAGTTATTAACTTTTTAAACGTTGTTATATTAACATTAACTAGCTGCTGCCCGCAACTTCGTTCGCGTGGGTGGGAGTTTCCTGTGTAAATCCCGATCCCGTAGTCATTCTGGGATTAAAAGTCACCTATGTGTTTTTACAGGATGCCAACTATCTAATTACCAAATTTTATTTCGAATCGTTCAGTAATTTACGCGTGAAACAATAAACAAACATCTATACATCCATTCTCACTAACTTTAACATGTAAAATGTAATATTAGTAAGATAAGAAATAGTATAGCATCCATACATGCTAAAAAATATTACCATTCGAAAACAGAATGTTTTATATTTTTTATATTAAAATATTCACTAAAAATGTTAAATTGATACGTTAAAGAAACACTCTGTACACGCGTACTTGTAGGACGGCAACGTCGCAATTTATTTATGAATGACGAGCCGTGTGTGCGGCGATCTAATTGTTGTGCTTATACTATTGCGGGTTAACGGGAATGCCTTCTGTTAGTTTACATACTGTAATTCGAATCCACGCGGAAAATCGCGGGCGTCGTGTTAGTGCTTTAATAAAATTGTCTTTTATATTGTTACTTCTTGTTTCCATATTTAACCGCTCCTTTTCAATACTGTACAGGCTGTCCGCGGTCGTATGCAACGCGTGTGCAAATGTCACGGCATGTCCGGATCCTGTTCAGTCCGAGTGTGTTGGCGTCGCTTGCCTCAATTGCGTATGGTTGGCGACGCATTGTCTACCAGATACGAAGGAGCATCGCATGTTAAGGTTTGTAGTATTTTATTTTTAGTGTTTTATTTATCACTATCTCACCTGCTGAGAAGCGATAATGTGGTCGAAGTTGAACCTTGATTACCTAGAAGTAAACTATTTACTCGTGACTTAAAACCCCCAGATTGTAACTTTCAGGAAATAAAGACTTCAGCCGGGAGTTCTATTCCATAGCTGTACGCATAGTAAATTATTTTGGTACTAGATTCTTTCTTACTCGATGGCTAAATGTTTTTAACATGTTTGGCCCAAAAGTCACCTACGCAAACTGTGCATGCTGATGCAGACATAAGACTATCTAGTGTAAAAGTGACACCATGTGGAGCAAGATAGTAGGTAGGCAATCTTCTGCAGACATACGCTGCATATAAACTTGAGATCTGAGCCGTCCGAGAATCCCCATCTGTAGAGATTATCTTTGCTATAGCCGGCTTAGGTTCGCAGTCTGTTAAGACATTTCTAAGCTAGCCCCATCTGAAAGCCTTTCACCTAAGGAGTACATATTGCTCCTTAGGTGAATGACTTTCAGGTAGCTTGATGAAGCTATCAGGTGGTTTAAAAAGCTCCCGTCAAACATCATACCTTGCTGTGGAAGAGGACTGCATTCTTACTTCAATCTGATGTTTCTCGTAGTTTGCTATGAAATCGTAACTGTAGTAAGATGAGTTTATTTTTAATATTCTAAAACACATGTCTAAGTAACTTTGGTGATTCACCATTTTCAGACCAGATACGGTGAATCACTAAATGGCCTTTTGCTTGCGTATATCGACGATATTTTCATTGCAAGACGCACGTGAGCTTTGTGATAGCCTCCATTAAACTCAAAAAGATAATAAAACATTAAGAGGGACTTAAATAGTTTTTTTAAAGTTTCATTTTTTTTACAAAAAGAATGTGAGTTTGTGGTTGAAATTAAATGAAAGTATTTTAATGGCTTATAACCAGAGATCGGAATAGGTAGAGCTGTTTTATGTACTTGCCATAGGTTAGAATAATATGGATATTCCCCGAGTCCCGGGATTTGGTTTTTAAGTAGTAAAATCATAAAAAAAAACTTTTCTCGCCTTCGGGAATAATAAAAGATTACACTTTCTTTCTGACGGGTAAATATAAGAAGGACGGGATTAAGGATAGTATAATAAATAGATAAACTTGATTCATTAAATCACATATTTTTTTTACGTAACTATTACCACCATTTAAACATTTTTATTCTGAAGTTGTACAAAAACATTTACAGTTGTAAAATTTACAACGTCGCTCATGCGCTTATTGGCTTACATAAACCATTTTTATATATATTGACAAAAATAATTAAATTCAATAAAATCCCGTAGTATCAGTCGGAATTCCGTGGATTATCCATATTAACATCAATGTTTACGGTCAATGAACCTAAATAGCTCTACCTATTCCGATCACTGCTTATAACTAATAAATACATAAATCTGGCGCAGCAAATGTAGTAAAAATAAAAAAAAACCTTAGAATGCAGCAAATCTCAAATATTGTAAATAAATTTATATTTTAATTAAACTAATGCTTTACAAGCGCGACAAGTCAAAACGTCCCTGATTGAAATACTAAAATAATGTGTATTATTATTAACATTATTCATACATGCTTATACATACATTTTTATGTATGAATACCTACTACATAAGACTTGTATAAATAATTACCTAATTAAATACACATATTGTTTTGGTGGACCGTATATTTTCAGGTAATTTATTATGTATTATGATGCTTCAGTATTCTGAGCTATTTTATAAATTAGTAGTATTATAGTAGATAGTAGATATAATAAGTAGTCTAGGTTCTGGTAGAATGAACTTATTTATGCGACGCTCGGTTTTATCAAAATTAAATATTTTCCACAAAAGTGCATTTTCCTTATTTAAAACAATAGAGGGTACAGATCATGTATAGATACACATATCTAGGTTTAATATTAAATATTGTTCACAGATATTTCTTTTGGGCAATAAATCGATATTTGAATAAATGAAAGAATGATTTATTTGCCGAAAAATTGGTAAAATAGCTTGTTAAATATAAATTTAGGTCTACATCCGACTTATCAGCTGTGTCTATATTATTAATTCTGTTAGTAACATTGTTTGTTACCGAGCTGTTAACTATCTGTGAACACTTACAGGATTAATATTAAACCACATTGCAGTTCTGATCTTAGCTAGCTTTACTTCGTTGTAATTATAAGGAGCTTAATAATCACGGTAACGAAACCATAACACGATTTTGTTCGACACCAACCCCATCTATCGAGCTTGAGCTTAAACTTTTTAGATTTTGTGCATATGATTCATTATTAACATGCATTTTAGAATCGCATAATAAAATAGTAAATAATAATTTTAAATAATAACGAATCATATTAAATTAAAATATAGTAAGACATTCATTAAATTATTAGGTTAATAAATGTTTATTAAAGCTTTCAGTTGAATATAAACATCAATCAAATAGCCAGTTGAATAATATTCTAATAAATCCTAAGGCATCTACCATGCTTACCCACGTTATGATACCGAACCGTTTAATAATCATAAAAATATCTGGATTTCAGGTGGTCGAGCGCAAGAGAGGCAAAAACATCAGAAAGCTGAGACCGATGCACATGGACATGAAGAAACCAAACAAAACTGATCTCGTGTACTTGGAGGATTCACCAGATTACTGTGAACCTAATGATGAGTAAGTTTATTTTGTAATCACTACCTTTAAAGTGGTTTCTAACAATAAAAAAAAACCGGTCAAGTGCGTGTCGGGCCACGCGCAGTTTAGGGTTCCGTAGTTTTTATAACAGCCAAGTACGTGTCGTATTCGCTGACTGATCGTTTCGTACCATGCTCTAACTAAAAGCTAAACATAACTACCTAACTAATTTGACTTCCTATACAAATCCTTTAAAGAAAGCTTTAATTTTTTTTAGAGATTTGTATAAAACTTGTCATAGCCGGTGTTTTGAATTTAAATACGGACACAGAGCTACACTACTCAATCGTCACAAGAAGCTAGCACGATACAACTGGCGCTTAGCGCCATCTAACGATATTTCTATAGAGTTGTTCGAAATTTTCGAGTCAAATACAATTGGTCGACTATTACTCGTAAACCTGTAAAGCCCACTTATGTGTGATAGTTTTCCTTTAAATTTCGTTATATATAGGTACTACTGCCGTGACATTTGAATTTATAACTACAACCGTTTAGTTGATACGGGGGGGGGGGACACTTGACTCTAACGAAAATTGGTACTTTAAAGCTTTATAAGTCACGAACGGTTTACTTAATCAAAAAACGGTCTTACCAAACCCCTAATATTTTTGAAAGACCTATTCAACGATATCCCACACATTGGGAAGAACGAAAAAAAAAATCATCATCCCACTTTACATGTATGGGAGGTACCCTAAATAATTGTTTCTTTTCAAAATTTTATTTCACCACTTTTTCGGCGTCCGTAACGTGTATACTCATGCCAAAGTACAACTGTCTAGTACCAATAGTTTTTGAGCTAAACCGCGGACAGACGGACAGACAGACGAACATGGCGAAACTATAAGGGTTCCTTGTTGACTACGGAACCCTAAAAACTAAGCTGGCGCATACTAGGTGCATAAAAACTAGGAGTGACTCAAGTAAAATAATAATGAAAATAGTTTCACCACTATTTTTAGTAAGTACAAGAATTGAAAGACGTGTGGACCACACGGTGTGGTCTCTATCAACGAGTGCAGGACCCGCGTGCAATCGATGCAACGATATATCGGAAAACCGATAAATATCGATATATCGACCATTAAAAATATCGATATAATTATTTACTGATATCGACGATTTAATTTTGTTATTATACATACACTAGCAGTCACACGGGGCTTCGTTTCCGTGGACTTTATCAGGTCAAAAACATAGCTGTTCTTTTTTGCAGACAGAGAGCTGCTTTAAGCCATTTCCAAACCAAACATTCAAATCCACCCAGTACTTTCGAATATTATTGCGTTTAAGCAAACAAACTTTTCCGCTTTATAATATTAGCATAGATAGTCGATAAACAGGTTGATCTTCAAGGATAAGCAGCATTTGACGAGCTCGGTCCATGAACGGATGACCATCTCAACATTTTTAGATTCCTTCTTACCTCAGAAAGTGAGCAAAGCCGTTAGTCCTGGTTGTCTTTTGTAAATTTTTGAGAGTCATTTCGAGAGTCAGACTGAAGTCTTCTCAAATAGAGGAGGTTTATATCCCAGCGATGGGAACGTTATATTATGTTATTTAAAAATGTAACACAACAACATTTGTCTCTTCAGGCTTGGAATATTGGGCACCCGAGGCCGCACGTGCAATAGAACATCAGCAGGTCTTGATGGCTGCCGCCTATTATGCTGTGGTAGAGGCTACCAAACGCGAGTACGAGACCACGAAGAAAAATGCCGATGCCGCTTTGTATGGTGTTGCAGAGTTGAATGCGAGATTTGCCGGTTTAAGCGAGACCACCATGTTTGTAATTAAGTAAGAAAGCTATTTAATTTTGGTTCGTAAAAATGGTAGGTTTGATCGTTTTAGTGAAGTCACTGTTGTGAAGGATGTCAATGATTCAATTAAAGAAAGATTAAGTTTTGTTGACTTATTGTGTGAAATCGTCTTTGATGATATTTGATTTGAAGTGATTCATGATTTGATAATAGAACTGGTTGTTACTACTGAACAATTTTATAGATTAACGCATATTGATGAATGGAGCATTATTTCTTACTAAATCTTCATTTTACTTAAATCTGACTGGAGTGAGTTTATTAAATAAATTAACAGATTATCACATTATTATTAAGTAATAAGTAACTTCAAGGCCTAACTGATTTAAAGCTGATAGAAGCTATTAATAATTATAAGATAACTAAACAAATGACTTAATGAACGAAATATAATTTATTTTACGAGTTAATTATTTCTCTTGCCGAACTAAAACTGTGAAAGAATATTTTTAGCGAAAATCCACTAGTTTTTATAGTTCAGAGCTCTCTTCAATATCTCGATCTGATTTAAGCTTCAAGTTTGTTTGTGTTATTTTGTTTTCATTTAATTCGTCTATAACAAAGTCCTTATTATAAATTGCTGACTGATTATTCATTTTAATTAGTATTTTAGATAACATTTAATTTTCTGAATATTAAGCTTTAAAATTATTTACAGTATTACTAACTTATTTTATTTTTAATTGTACAAAGATGTAAATAGTGCTTTTGTTAATATTCTAATATTGATAGTGATAGATTTGAGGCATTTTCTTCTTATTTATGTGCTGACTGTGTAAATATTAATAATTTTATTGTGTAAACGTTTACGCGTATTGTTTTTTCTACCTCATGAGGAAGATGATTTCATTCATGCCATGATATTATATCGGTTAATTTAAGGGAGGGAAGCAGTTCTATGAAAAGCACGTTGATGGCTCTTGGGCTATCTGTAATAAATACTGTATTATCTTCAACAGAACTTGTATCGGGGTGAACGCATCACAGAATCTTGTTAAGTTGCTGACATTAAGAGGGAAATTGTCGAAAATCTTTTGACATATTATAATCTCTCTAAGTAGCATTTCATAGACCTGCTTCCTTAAAGTCGCAAATTGTAAATATTTCAGTAAGCTAGTTTTAGTAACTTATTGTATTAGGAATGTGATAGCTTTATTCCTTTTAGTGATAACACTTATCTGCGACACCTTCGCTATGTAATCGTCGAATGTTATTTGTACATACTCTATAGTGATATTATGTAACATAAATAGTTGTAATGTATGTGTCTATTTTAAGGAGGCTGTCTTTTTGAGGTTGTTAAAATGATTTTTAAATTATGTGACCTAGTTCATTGTTTGGTTTTTTAAACATGTTGAAATTTAATTGATAAGTCTTTATTCTACTTTCTTTATTATGATTTATTTCCTTTTTGAATCATATTTGTAGAGTCTCAAAAGTCTGGTAATTTGTGCTTTCTAAGAACCTCAAAAAGGCCGTAGCAAATCAAAATTTTACACTTGCCAACTTAATGTAACGTGTCAAATATAAGAATTCGAAATCGTCTATTGTAACTTAGTTCTTAAGTGATTTTTCTCATTGACTCAAACGTATCACCAATGATATTTAAGTACTTAATCTGTATGTAGATATTCAAAACCAACTTGAAATAAGTTGATGTTACTTTATAGGATGTCACGTCCATTAAATTATTTGTAAATGTGATGTTGGTATTCAATTAAAGTGTTAAGGCATGGTTCTATTGCTGCCTTCGGCTACTTTACGCAGACAGCTTGGGACTTGATGACTGGAAACAAAACGAAGGCTGGAAAGACTGGCGAAGCTGTCCTGTCAGTGTAGCAACGCACCAATGGAGTTGCGCCTTTAAGCATACATTTCACGTCTCATTGCTAAAATGTTACTAACATCTTTTTCTACAATGAAGTTTTAAACTGTATCTGTATTTACGAAATATATTAAAGTTTAGACTACATTTCAGCCTGAACTTTAGTCTAACTTGAAATACACAGTTTTGAGGGAAGACTTAGTATTTACCATTTCGGATATGGAATAGTTACTATTTGATGTAAATGAAATAAAGTAAATGTATTAGAAGCAACTTTGTTATTTATTATGCTCCCAACTGTTGTGCCGCGGCTTTGCTGTGGCTTTTTCTTCAGGAACTTATTACGCAGCGTAGCTATTTAGCTTAGAAAAAATAAATACACATGCAATTTTAGAGGCGACCTTAATATTCTTATTGGAATGGATACATATATTTAAGTTTAACATGGAGAAATTAATGCAATTAATATCTATTGATGTTGATTCTAATAGTAGTTTGAGAATGAGTGTGAAGAGAACATCAAAACCTCTTTGATATTAATTTTATTTACATTAGATTCACTTATCGTATCGTTCATACAAGCCAGGCCATGAGTTTGCGTTAAACTCTTGATTGCAATTACCTATTCAGTTCCATTTCTTGCTTGCAATAATCATTTTGGAAAGACTTTCATGGTGCTTACGATAATGGAGTGGTATTCCAGTATCTGTTTTTTTTTACAGTGGGACTTTATTTATTAAACCTTTATGCAATATAAAATGTACAAAGGCAGACTTTAATGTGTAGGCATTCTATACCAGTCAAACATGGGTCGTGAAGAGATAATATGGCAGGTATAGATAAAAAAATTAACCAAGTAGGTAATATATTCAAAGCAAAAAGTTTAATTATGGGAATCTAAATTAATATAAGAAAAGAGTTACTTCTAGGCAAGCTTGCTACATTATCGACCACAGGAATATAGATACATGAATAAACGAGAAATATAAAAAATTAGGTCAGCAAGGTCTTCACATAATGTAGAGATGACCTCAGTGAAAGTCATTCATTATTATAATGATAAAAATATTGCTGTCTATCAAAAATACTTTGCAATATCTTATTATAGATTTATTTTAATCAGGTTGATAATAGTACTTCCATTTCCACGAACACAAAAAACATACCTATCACAAAGATAAAAACGATTTTAGATAGATATTAGTATCGAAAATTATTACTGTATATCATGCAATAAAGCAGGAAAACCAGTGGCATAATTAGTGTAGGTTTATAGGTCCGTTCGTTCGATGTCATTTGCGATATGTTTTGTTGATAATTTATCGCATCGATAATTACAATTTATAATTATTATCTAATGATGATAATATAGAGATTTGGCATCAATTATATTGGAGTCTTGCTGTAATCTGATGTTATCAAAGAACATCGCAAATTATTGTTTTGTTTGTATCTACCTAGTCTTAAATGGGTCAAATCTGTTTCTGCTCATGACATCTGTCAAAAATTCAATAATTATTGCCATATAATACAATGATTTTCACGAAAAAACATGTGTTTGGATATAGAAAGTACAATTTAGTGGAGTGGAACTAATGAAAAAGACTTAAGATGACCAACGAAACATCTCAATGATAAGTATATTTAGTAATAAAATATGGTATCCACTGCCTATCCAATCTCCAAAACTCAGTAGCTGGGTAATACGAGACCCTGGGGACCCTTGGAAGGACTGGTGCAATATTTCCTGGCTTTTGACCACCCGTTATGACTCATGGCAACAAAATATCCCGATTAGGTAAAGTAAGTATTTTAGTAGTTACCACAATGAAAGTATTTCCCATCACTAATGTCCCATCTGCTGAAGTATCCTAATGGTTCAAGAACATGTACATTAGAAGACCTAATAAACGCTACTGATAACGCGTGCAGCGTGGCTACCTACTGGGCCCAAAACATACATAAGTATGTTTTGGGCCCAGTAGGTAGTACGCGATTTATCATCTATACGAAGAAGACAATGAAAGTAGCTACTATAAAGAAATGCATACCAAGTGGAGAATTCTATTGACCGTTTGCCTTAATGCAGTATAAGTCCAAAATGAACGATGATTATAAAACGGTTCAGTTATTAAAAAATCTTAGGCTTTACCAGTAAAGACTTCTACTTACTAAAAATTGGCCAAATGCAAGTCAGACTCGCCCATGAAGGGTTCCGCAGTAACTATAATAATATAATATATATATTTATTTGACAAAAAAAACCTTACAAATTTCGTAAGACCAGCTTATTTACATTTTTACAACTACGCCCAATAACTTTGTTTTCATAGTGTTTGTATGAATTACAAAATTATATTTGCGGTTTTAGAAAATATGCTGTATCTCAAAAGCTTCTAACCCGATCTCATTCAAACCAATTTTGGTTGAAAGTTTACATTAAGATCTACAGATACATATAATTTTTTTAGATTTTTCACTCCATTATTATAGAAGTCTGTGTCTGCCATTCGGCTACGGAACCCTAAAAACCGACGAAATTCCAACGATCGCTAGGTATTGACTACATCGTTAGTCGAGTGGTAGCATACGCGACTGCTGAACACGATGTACCGGGTCCCGGGCAAAAAGTGCTATTAGGTTTTTCTGCAAGGAATTTCTCATTAGTAGCCCGGAGTGTGGAAGTTGGCGGTGTGATACTCTCCGAAAGCACGTTAAACCGTTGGTCCCGGCTGTCATTTCGGCAGTCATTACGGGTAGTCCAAAGCCGGTAGATCTGAAACTGGGTCAAGCCAAGGGTTATCGTGTTACCCAGCTACTGGGTTGTGGAGGTCAAATAGGCAGTCGTTTCATGTAAAACACTATACTCAGCTGTATCCGGTTAGACTGTGTATCCGGTTAGACTGGAAGCCGACCATAGTTGCGAAAAAGGCTAAGCAGCAGACGATGTTAGGGATTGACAATTTACTTGATGTTCAATACGCCTTTTTTTCTGGGTGGGAAAATCATCTGTGGGTGGAGCGCAAGGGAGTGTCAGACTTCTACTGACTAAAAACCCACCCTGCTCCATTTGTTTGCCATTGCGTTCCAAGCCGCGGTATCTTGTTAGAACATTCCCGCAACACCGTAAGGCAGTAGCCCTATCAGGCTCCGTCAATGCTGCTGACTGCTCTTTGAGGCGTGCGTGGAACACGGCGCGCCACCGACTCGGGCCTGGTCCTTACCGGACGGTGAGCTACCCCTGCTTACCGTCCGCAGACCCGCGTCTACGGTGGCCGGAGATCGGCACGCGATCCCCGACGCCCGGGGTGTCTCCCACGGTGGCTGGGGCGGGAGGAAGAAAATTGTCTCTCCCTCACGTGTTCAGCCTCCTCCTTTGCTAGCATGACTGCTTCGCAGAAGGGGGCGACAGCATCCCATTCCCTCTGCAATTGCCCATTCAAGGCCGGGTGCGAGACGTCGCTGCCGCCGATCGCCTCCACGAGGACATGGCGGTGCTCTACCCAATGCTCAATATGCCTAAGTTATCAGAGTGATAACTGGTCCATACATCTAGTAAGTGCGTTATGCGGAGTCTCCCAATACAGGCTTTATTTGCTTAACGGGAGGCTCCTATCTCTACATACTTATCCTTATGGAATGAATATTTTAGTTTTTTTATCTTTTTTGATTTTCTACGTGCTTGTGTGTCCGGGCTTGCTTGTGAGTTAATTTTTAATTCAGTCGATGTTCTTATCATTTATCAAATCGTGTTTTGCTATCTTTTCGATAATCGTTAATATCCTAGGTGTGTCAATTAATTGATATTTGTTTGCTGTTTGGCCAAGAGCCAAATCAGTGTTGTTATCGTATTGATGTATTTAAAGAACGAAAATATGTTTATTGGGCACTGTATGCCACAAAGCACACAACACAAGAAACACACACACACACACAAGAAACAAAAAATAAACAAAAACTTTGGTTCGTATTTGCAAACACGAAAATAGACAAAATACGTGTGCCTCACGGCTGCTTTTTTATTGAAAGTACTGTTTCATGTAGTTATTTTACGATGGTTTTCATTTGGTTGTTGTACTTCCCTGTTCCCACTGTTATTGGAGAAGCATAAATTAGTATATTAATTTATTTAAACTTTATGTACTATGGTATTACATGGGAAGGCATTCTCTACCGTAGGCGCGGGCCTGCGGGCTGCGAGCAATGGGTAGCTCGCCGCCCGACTGAAACCAGGCCCGTGTAGACGGCGCGTCGTGTTCCACGTGCGCCTCAAAGAGTGTCAGCAAATTGTCGGGGCCCATAAGGGGGCCGTTGCCTACCGGGCTTGCGGACTTGTTCGAAAGAGTTACCGCGGCCTCGGAACACGAAGGGCATATGATGGAACACGGATGGGTTTTAGTCAGTAAAAGTCTGACACACCCTCCCGCTTCGCCCAGATCCGAGGCAGTCATAGGATGATTTCCCATCCTTAAAAAAAACGCATTCTCTACCAGTCAACCATGGGTGGTGAAGAGATAACATAACACAGGTGCAAAAAAACCCAAGTACATAATATATTCAAAGTAAAAGTCTTATTACAATAATTATGTATATACATAAATAACTATTATAAACTTAAATACATCCAAAATCATAATACATACCAAATATATATAATATATACTATATATTAATAAAAAGACATATAAAGGGGGTTATAAAAACTCTGCCTCCACTATTTGATTTGAAAATAATCCCGTAACTTTCTCTTAAAACGTATATTGACTGGTGGCCGTCCTGATATCAAGAGGTAGTGCATTCCACAGAAGAATAGATTGTATATAAAAGGAAGAAATAATAAAATCAGAAGTATGAGAAGGACAGAGTAAGAGAAGATTATTGGAAGAGCGCAGACTTTTAGCGTGTGAAGAACATAGAAATTGAAAATGAGAAATAAGGTAAAAGGGAGGGGTAGGAGAGTTTAGCAAAGAGAAAAGCGTAGTCAAGGCGCACAAACTTCTTCTCTGGCGAATGGGCATCCATTTGAGCTCAGTTCTGTACCTCGATACACGGTCATATTTTTAAAAATTGAATATGAACCGGATACAGCTATTAAGGAGCCTATTGAGCTTATCCAGCAAGACCACATTCAAGTCAAAGAGTAGCACACGTCACCATAGTCGATTATAGGGAAAATTAAAGTCTGCACAAGCATTGTCTAGGTTTTTGCAGGTAAAAAGTTCCTCAGACGGTACAGGCATCGCAAAGTCCCGTTGACTCTTTGACTGACACTGCAAACCTGACTTTGCCAGCCCAGCACAGAATCAAGATGCAAACCGAGATCTTTAACGCTAGAGCTAATGGGTATGACGGTGCCATTGAAAATGATTGGAGGGAGCGAACTGACTGCTACTCTACCGATCATACATGAGCTTCCAATCACAATGGCCTGATACTTTGAGGGGTTTACAGACACCCCAAATCTATCAGATAAGTTTTTGATAGCATCTAAATCTCGGTTTACATCTCCTATAGCGTCTGATAAACTTTAAGCATTGTGGTAGGTGTACGAGAAAATGGAATGAAATAATATATTTAATACTAATAAATATAATACGAATAAAATACATATATATATTTATGCTAAAATAATATACAAAAAAATACGGTATTTATGTTGGTCTACAAAAAAAATAGCAGTGGTGTGGCTACAATAATAACAGGTCGTTGTCCCTACATCCTCATATTCCTCATGTCTAGCTGTGCTGTGAAAATGTGTGGGTGTTTCCAGCAAAGCTGTGCGATGAAAATGTGCCTACGAGGATGTGTAGCGGAGCTGTGAAAATGCGCCTTAATGTGTGGTGCGAGGATGCGCAAACCTCGCAACACATCCTTCTCAACACATATTCCTCGCAACACATCCCTCGCAACACATCTCTCGCACACATCCCTCGCACACATCCCTCGCTTGTTTTGTATGCGCAAAAATCTAGCTCCGCTGATCCGTTTCCACCAGAGCTGTGCTGACCGAGGCGAGGTAAATGAAGCGATTCTATTGGTTCTTTACAAACACATCCCTCGCTACGCATCCTCGCTCATCTCTGGTGGAAACGCAGCCTAAAAGCAAGAGTGAACAGGCATCTTCTGGGCTCGCCCATTCCGTCGTAGACCTCACCTATCAGGCAAGATCGAGGTCAGTGGGCTCATCCGGAATAAAAAAATGTGTACGGGTCCGGTTTCATGTTGAAGAATATTGTAAACTGCATGAAAATCCACCTCTATCTTTGCTTACGTTTAAATATTTTGATGTCTAAGTGGTCCAAGATAACACAACATTTCACGCCTACGACGTAAAATTGACGGCTAGTTTTACTTACAATATGATTGAGTAAGAGTAAATTTCAACGTCTGTTTTTGGAAGGAATTGGACGACGTTTTTTTAAATGTATGAGGCTCTCGTTTGTCTACCATCTCAACTGATGATTTCCGATGAAGTGATCGAAGATGAAGAACACCTACTTCAAAAAGAATTCAAGTAATAAAAAAAGTCTCCGTAAATTTTTATATCAAAATTTATTTTATTTCATCCGTCACTTTCTTTTTATAATAGCTGTAGGGAAAATAAATTATACTATTCTAATTAACTATACAATAATTACTGTCCGAGAGGGTTGCCTGTCCAAGGGTAGACGTTGGGACATACATTGCACGATCCCATCCAATAATTCATCTGTAACAAAAATATAATATAAATCAAGCCTGTTTACAATTCTAAAATAACTTAACATATACGCAAAGATATCACTATCACCCAAACACACACACACACATACACACACTCGAGCATACTCTACCTAAACTCATGTATCATAATCAGTGATCGGAATAGGTTGAGTATATAGGATGAGTAATTTACCTAAAGTTTAAAGAACAGAGACGGAAATCGGAGACTTCCTTATGACAATATTTTTTTTTACGTTAAGTCACGTTAAGTCATTGTTGGCCGCGACTGTCATATATGTCTTTGACAGTCGTTACGTGTAGCCAGAAGCCAGAAAGTCCGATACTGGTCTTGCTACCCAGCCCATACCCTGCCGTACCCTACCATACCCCTTGGTATTGTGCTACCCAGCTACTGGGTTATGGAGGTCAGATAGGTAGGCGCTGCATGTAAAATCCTAATACTCAGCTGCATCTGATCATTGAAGATTCTTGTTGCAGTATTGAATACATACCGAATTTGGTCCTAAAAGAGGACCGCAATCTGGTTGAGTCATACACCCTGTCGTAATCCAATTTCTGCACGGCTTAGCTCTGTATTGATTCACAGGAATTGGGTTTTTGACCCAGTCGATGACTTCGCTAGAGTTCACCTGCAAAGTAAAATATTTTTTTTATACAATTAGTGCTGCAAAATAAGTAGTCATAAAGCTGTAGTAGTATATATAATACTACTACAGCTTTATGACTACTTATTTTGATGACCTTATTTCTACCTGAGTTACTTATGACGATAAAAATATTATTAAAGCGAACGGCATTAAAGGAAACCACATTTATTATGTATAATTTTCAGGCTACACACCAAAAATCAGATCAATAGAAGCAAAAACAAAAAAAACTTGTAAACTTTTTGTTTTTTTTTTCTTTAAACATACAGGTTATAACACAAATTACAGTTGCTAGTTTTTAACATTTGTGGTTGTGGATGGCTGGTGCCTGATGTAGATATTAACACCTGTGATATAGGTCACCAGGTCCCAACCTGTCACCAGATCAACACTTAAACAAGTTTCAAATAACAGTGAGCTATGAAAAGAATATCATTACAAAACAGAATAAGAAACGTGCATGTGTGTGTGAGTTGTGAAGGTATGGTGTGTAGGTATGTGGGTGATGTGTAGGTATGTGTATGTGGTGTATAGGTATATGTTGGTATGTGTCCGGTTATGTATGTGGATGTAGGATGAAAGGAAAGTGCAAGTGAGAGAAATAATGAAATGGTGGGAATGGTTAGGTCACAATACAAAGAAGAGCTTCCGCGGCAGTGTAAATAACCAAATTTTCATGCGGTTTTTACCAATTGGTAAAGTAATGCATGAGGAAGGTTCTTCTGTATAATTTATTAAGGGTTTGTGTGATTTAACACAATATAGATCGTGCAAACCCAGGCCACAGTATTACGAATATCGTAATACTGTGCCCAGGCCATGATAAAATGATAACATAAGAACGTAAAACACATTGAGGTTGCGAACTCACCATGAAAGCATCCTTCAAATTGCTGACTAGATCTATGAACCTGACGAAGGCGGCCTTAACAGCTGGGTTGCTGGACAAATACCATTCGTGGATGTAGAAGCCAAAGGGAGCACGGTTGCCGAGGTAATGCTTTTCGAAATTGCCGACGATAAACTTGAACCAACCGTCTTCATCGGTCAACTCGGGACTAAAGTGGAAATAAAAAGGCGCAGTATAAACATTTAATCTTTTTTTAGCTTTCTTGACCTTTCGGCCGTAGCCGTTCATCGTTCGTTCATTTTCATAGAGAGTGTGTGCACTCTCTGTTCTTTTACTCTAGTCCAATGGGACGGCAATACGATACAACTCGAGAGAGATTAGCCGCAGGGCCTAGAGCTTAAACGTTCTTTACGAGACACGAGTGTATCACACCACCAACTACTGAAAATTTTCTAATAGAAAAACCCAAAAGCACTTTTTGCCAGGAATCGATCCCGAGACGTATTGCTCAGTAGTCGTGTTGGATAGTGTTATCAAGCGCGACTAGTTAGCAATGCCACCGAGACGTGGCAGTTACTCAATGAATGTACAATTTATGAATCACAAAGCATGAATATTCTTTAATCGCATGTGCGACAATGCCCTTTCTTTAAGAATAAAAAAAAGCATGAAAACATGGTGCACATCACGAAGTATATTCTATCTATCTATCCATCCTACATATACCTACGTATAAAACTATTTTGGGAATACAAATTAAAGTTTTTAAAGTCCTTCCAAAGGTTGTCTGAAAGATATTGCTTTCAGCGATAAGACCGCCATTGTTACCATAGAATAAGAAATATTGTAAAATAGGTGTGTTTAAATTTTGGTGTACAATAAAGTATATTCCGTCTATCTATCTATATTTTTTATACAGGTAAGTTACGACACGTTTGTTTACAAACATTCGAATTTTGAAAAACTGACGTAGATAATGATACATTATTACCAGACCATAAAATTCCCATTGCAGAGACACGGGCTTCCTCTATCTAAGACGGATGGGCCGGAATCCACCAAGCTAATGCGAGTTAGGAAAATTAAATGAAAAATCCAACTGATCTTGTAAAGTAATTACTAGTAAACTAACGTACGACTTCAACATATATATGTGTACTCACGTGAAAAAACAACTGTCAGCCATCCCGCATGGTAACCCACCCAAGTCAGTCCATGAAACCATGGGCTGGACCCAAGGTTTTGGAATGGAAGCTGTTGGGCATGGAGGCATTCCACAATCTTGGATTGATGCATAGTCCAGGGTATATGGCCAAAGCCCAGGGTCTCTGAAGGCAGAGGTGGTCCAGGAGCAATCGTATTCCAACTCATAGTCAGCCATCATTTGGAAGCTAGTATTTCCAGCCATTTGCAAGAAGGGTAGACGGACGCCTGAAATATAAAAAAATATATAATTCGTGATGCATATAAGTATGTCTACTACTATTAATAAAATGCGAAAATGTGTTTGCAAGAAATTGCTTAAAAGGACATACAAACAAACAAATTTTCGCTTTTAATAAAAATAAATATTAGGTATATTTCATTTTTTTCTGTCATGTCAAAACAGAACAAGGGATTGATGTGATTATTATTGTGAAGGTAATTGAAGGGTTGGAGGGTGACATGGTTTATATATTAGACAGAATAAAGACTTTGGACGCATTCGAAGCCACGGGCAGAAGAAGAACTATTTATCCTAAAGTTTTAGCTTTCTATTAAAACGAGTCAATAGGTAATTAATTATGAATGTGCGAGAAGATACAAACCTCTAATGCTCTCAAAAGGAATATTAGCAAAGTGAGTAATCTGAACCCTTTGATCTGCAATCTCTTGTTTTAAGTCATTGTAGCTGGCCTTAGCCCAAAAGTCCTGAGGAGTTCTATGACTGATTGAATGGAGTGCGATTTCATAGCCTCGGTTGTACAGTTCATTCACAAATCGGTAATTAGTGTACTCATGGCTCACGTAGAAAGTAGCGCCCACATGACAGCCATCAGAATTCCGGCGACCGTAAAGGACACTTCGATAGGTTTCCATATTTCTGATGTTGACGCCATCGTCGAAAGTGATTGTGACGAACTGGAAAAGAAGAATTGTTTGGAGTTTGGTAATCATCCATACTGATATTATATATGTGGAAGTCTGTCTGTCTCTCACGCTTACACAGCTGAATCGACTTTGACAACATTTGGCATGTATGAAGGCCTGATATTAATAAATTAAAATGACTGTAAAATCATTTGTCTTATAATTAGAATATCACCGTCAAAATTTGCTATTTTTTGTATTGATTTTAAATTGATTATTAATTATGTTTTTTTTTGTAATCATGAATCTAATATACATGACTGTTATGTTTGCATGTCTCCTTTAGAAAACATATCGGGCTTCTTAGTCCACTATGTTTTTATACTGTTATTCACTGACACAACAAGGCTATTTTTTTCAAAACTAGGTACTAACTACTCTTATGGGGCTGAAATAAGGGAAGGAAAGAACAATGGCGAAAGCTTAGCTGACTTTAATTTGAGCGTCTAAAAGTGACTTATATACGGAGGCAGTTCTATTATTTTTCTATGTTTTTTCAATGTATCACATTACCTAGTTAAGTCCGGATAAAAAAATATTTTAAACGAAAAGTTATTTGATTTTTTCATTGACAATTATTGATGCCATTTTGTATTTATTCTGCCAAATGACAGTAAGTGCAATATTATTGTAATGAAATCAGTTTTAGTATGTTATTGTAACAAAAAAACTTTTTAGCAAAAAATAAAACCGACTTCCATATAAAAACACTACAAAGGCAAAAATAACTTAAATTTCGGTGGTCGGTGTCATTTGTTTCGTATTTTATTTTTTATTTTTTCGACACCGCCTTCCGAAATTTAAGTTATTTTTGCCTTTGTAGTGTTTTTATATGGAAGTCGGTTTTATTTTTTGCTAAAAAGTTTTTTTTCACGCTTTTTAGTGGGTCGGTTTGTAATTTATCTAGTTACAAAAGCCAATATGTTAACTACTTATCACCTTTTACAAAATATTGCGTTTCCCAGTGAAGAGCCGTTAATTTTTGAGGAGTTCTCCTGGTACATCACCATCAGCTCTACTTCACCATATGCATTGTGACAAGCATAAAGGCTTAACATCTACATTCAAGTAATCTAATCGCAATCCACGAAATACTTATTATTGAGTAGTTTCGGTGGCCACATCATCAGTTCTACTTCCCCAAATGGTACTTTTCGAAAGCAACTGCTCAAGGTACTATAAGAAATACTCAAAACGCTATAGGTGTACCTATAATATTTGAAGAGTTCCCTCGATTTCTCCAGGATCCCATCATCAGATCATGATTTCGTAACAATGGGACCAACTAGAACGTATACCCTTTCAAACGCAAAAAGAATTTTTCAAATCGGTCCAGCCGTCTCCGAGTTATGAGGTAACATACATAAAAAAAAAAAGTTCAAGACGAATTGTAAACCTCCTTTTTTTGAAGTCGGTTAAAAAGGAGTAAATGAATTAACAATAATGTTTATTTATAAGTGGAAGTATTCTTTGTAGGGAGGTAAAAATATTGTAGTGTAAAAATAAATGAATTACTTTCAATTAATGACTGGCAAAAATACTATTATCCAAAGTAAAAAAAAAATATAACTTGGTTTGACAACTGTTGATTGTTCATGTCACATTACCCTCAAGAAAAATATTTATATGTATAACCTATGGTTAACTGATTACTAGGCAGCATGGTCTAAGACCTTAGCCTGTTCCGTCAGGAAATAATCTACTTAAAAAAAAAATGTTCATGTCACAGACGCTTGCATATTGTGCCTTGTGTAGCTCTCGATTGTTTTCTTCTTCCGTTCTCTTTAATTTTTACTTGACCTGAACATAACCTACAAAAGTTCGTGACTGAATTTCTATTATTCTCGGACTTCTCGAACAAAGATTCTTGCACAAACTAATTCAGAAGTTGACGCCGAGTCAAACAAGATATTTTTCATTTAAAGACGCAAACATTTAATCTCGGCTAAATTAATGTATGGGTGGCTGCCATTGTTCTTTGGATAAATAATAGCGCTGACGTATAAATCCGTAACGTGTAAAAAAGTTTACTGTTGAAGGTTCACAAGAATTGCAATAAAATTTGATTAGATAAAAAAATGCAATGATTGCTAATCATAAATGAAGGGACAAAAGTGGTGTTATCATGAAATGTAGTAAAAAATCGTAATTATTAAAAATTTTGCGGAATATGTATCATAATAAGATTGTTACGTAAAATCCCAGCACGATTGAATAGGTATACGATTGGTTCTATATTGTGGCTGACCCGGCAAACGTTGTTTTGCCGTATAAATTATTTCTAGAAAAAAAAATCATTAACCGACGAACTATGCTACTTACACCTACTTATACTTAATAAACACTAAAAAAAAAACATTAAAATCGGTCAAGCCGTTTCAAAAGACTTCGATAGCAAACACCGTGATGCAAGATTATTTTATATTCGATATCAAACTAAGGAGGGGAAAATAAGAGTCATAAAAATCACCAAGTTTGATTGTAATTAATTACCTGAGGTGTGTCCCTAGGCAAGAGGCCTCCGGGAATTTCAGTAGATGAACATCTGCAGTCTGGTAGTTTGCACAATTCTTCATCGCACTCTTCAGCTAATGGCAGTGCATTTTGATGAGATTCGGTAGTTGTTGGTTGTTGAGTTGTTGTTTGTTGAGTTGTTGGCTCAGGGGTAAACAGTGGGTCAGGAGTCGGAAGTAATTGACCTTGAATGACAGCTGTCGCCGACCCTACGAACAACAGTGACAACAGCACAACCGACCTCATTTTGGTAACCTATTTTCGATTTGAGCCGATTGAAATCCCTTCTTGGTATTTATATAAAAGATTAATCTTTAACTTTGATTGATTATCTATTAACATTATCGAATTAATCTTCAAGTCATACGTGATGTGCAGTTTCATGATTATTTATCGTGATAGCAAAGAATGAAAAAAGTTGTAATTTCCGGAAAACGACTTAATCATTGGATTAAGGCATTTTCCGGATCATAATTTTGACACAAGGCAAAAACTGTAAAGCAAGTTTTTCGACATAGTACTTAATTACTTCGAATTAGTACTTACTTAGTACGACATAGTAAATAATAAAAAAAAAAATGTTTATTTCTCACCACAAAGTTACAAGTTTTACGTTAAGTTTTAGTTAAGTTTAGAACTTATTATTTACAAAATGTGGTGGCTGTGATAGTTAACGTGAAATTTTTGAACCTAGGTCCCTCGCGTTCAGCCAATAGGTATTACAATTCAAAAGTTATCGAGTTCCACTACCATTACCATACTACCACCATATGGTACGAGGCAAGTCCCCAGGCAATGATGGGCTCAGTATTGAGCATCTGCAGTATGCAGGAAAGCATCTATTTAGGGTCCTGTCCATGCTGTTTACCTTTTGTATGCGACACTCTTACCTACCAACAAAGTTGACAGAAACGATTGTAGTACCGATACCAAAAAATGTAACTGGTGACGTCACAGATATAAACAACTACAGGCCGATATCTCTCGCAACTGTTATTGCAAAGGTGTGGGATTAAAGGGTGAAAAATGTTAAAGATTTTTAATATTGATATGGTCACTATAAGATGTTGTTAGGTTAGATAATTACGTAACAACTTAAGACAGAAGGTCCCTTAAGTAAGGACTGAATAAATTAATAACCGACTTGGTATTAAATGGATCTCACAACTTTTTATGGTAGAAGAATTGAGTTGCGAGACTTGGTTTTATGACCAGTATTGTTTTTTATGGGATCTCATTTCTTTTTGTAGATAGTTCTACTTTTTTCCTTTCCGGTACCTTTTACTTCTTGTAAGTATACCAACAACGAATTTTCTTAAAGCCCTCTCTCTGTGATATGAGCTTTTCTTATTTTTGTAGGTAGCCTTCCTTTTTTTTCTTTTCCGGTACTACTTCTTGAGCTTCAGCTACAGTTTTTTTCAAAGCCCACTCCCTGTCTCTATGGATTTTTCTCGGAGGCTTTGTTGTTAAAACTTTTGACAAATCTGGACGGTAAATTAGTCTATTGTATTCACAAATTGAGGATTCCTGCGCTTCAAATACTTCCAAAGTTGACATTAATTACATGTAAACCGCCCAAACTTGCAACTCTCGAAAGTGCCACATAAGCTTGACCGGATGTGAATACTGCAGAACCGATATCCATCAGCGCATTATTTAGACTTAGGCCCTGACTTTTGTCTATAGTTATAGCATAGGCTATACATATGGGAAATTGTTCGCGATGAACATAAGCTCTATTAATAATTTCAAATTTAGATTTGACCGGACCAAGCTCGTAAACATGTTCTTTACTATATGTAATGTATATTTTCTTAATGACTTTTGTATTTTCCGGATCAACCTTTACTCTTTGCACTCTACCGATAGAACCATTAACTAAACCAAGACTCACGTCAATATAGCATGACTTTTGCTCCTATTTTTATAATTATATTCTCTTCCAGGCCTGCAGTCATAGAAACATAATCTTCATATTTTTTTATGCATTCATGAGCTCTTTTTGTAAGGTATCTGGGGCAATATATGCTATCTACAGCTGTAAGTTTTATTTCGGGATGTGGGAGAGATCTAAGCATTGCAGTATTTAGTTGTTGACACATGTTTTTTGTAGGTAATAAGTAAACGGTATAATTAGGAAGTTTCGAGAAGTGTTCAATGGTTTCAACTAATCCGTTTAATTTTTTTTTTTTATTTGCGCAATTTCAATTGGATTTGTGAGTTATTAATCTAGTCGAGAGTAAGTCACGGTCTTTTTGTGTAGACACACCTAATCTTATTCTATTTATCATTTCAACAAAGTCAGAATCATTAAGTTGTCGCATGTTAATTATAAGTTCATCGTATAACCTAGGGTTTTTAAGTCAAGAGGGAAGCCTCCAGATAGGTTACTTCGAGGCAAGCGTGCTCTACCATCAGGTGAGATGGTGGTCAAACGCGAGCCTATTATCATAAAAAAAACGAAAATGATAAATATTTTAGTTTTTCCTTGATTCATACAATAAACACTAATTGTATTCTAAATTTGAAGCTTCTACGTCTGCTAGAAGTGCCTTAGACTTTTGATGATCGGTCAGTCAGTGAGTGACAAAATTAACAAACTTCGACTCGTTATAATTCTTAAACTACTGGTTCAAACTGAATGAAATTTGAAATATACCGTGTTTATATAATGTCTGCTCGGTTACTGAAAATTCAGGCTTATAGTTATGTCCACAATGAAGTTGTAGTGGGTCGAAAATGGCCTGAACTGCTTCGAGAAAGGTATGGTACGGCCGTGCCGCTTTTTTGCTCGACTTGGCGGGGGCACTGCCGTACCCCCAGATATATAGAATATGAATATTAGAATGTTATGTGTACAAGTGGATCAGATCGGCTGTCCCTCTATTTTAAATAACTGTGAGTGTGTCAGAAATTTGAAGAGCAACACACATTCTGTGACATTTTTTGTGAGCAAAAACCTAGTGGTCTTTAAGTCAAGAGTGAATATGTTACTTTTAGGTAAACGTGCTCCAACTTAGAACACATCATCACTTACCATCAGGTCGGATGTTGGTCAAACGCGAGCATATGATAAATTAAAAAAAAAGTTAATAAATAAATAAAATATAAATGTTTTCTTTTAATTGGCTCACTGTCTATATTTATTTTAAACAATAATGGAATATACACTTAAATAAAAACCCTAAACTACATAATTATATACATCTAAAAATAAACTAAAATATGGCGTCCAGAAATTCGTACGCATCGCTGTCCACTGGTAATGTGCCCAAAAGACTGGCGGCATTGCCACGCTGTATGGCAATGCTTAACCGCTGTCCAAGGTAAAAGCCAGCCTTTGGGTCACGCGAAGTGTCAACTAGGCGTTTGGATAGATCTTTAAATAATCTGTGAGCACTCGGACCCCACGACCCCAAGGTTTCAACCCCAAACGGCTCGAAAATATAACTTCCAACAAGGTTATTATATTTCCGCCGCTTGAGGTTTTCAGCAGCCGCAGCGGCAGCGCCAGCACAGCAAGACGAGCTAGGAAGATGGGATGGCGCAAGAGTATCGACACAAGTTGCGTCCCACTGTCTACTATACTATATATATTCTGTATTTAATAGCTGTTAGTACTCCATACTTCTTAAATAAATAAATATATTTTATTACGAATGAGCCCGCGCTTGTCCCTGTTCACACCTGATGGTAAGTGTAAGATGAGGTCTACGATGGAACGAGCGAGCCCAGAAGACGCCTGTTCACTCTTGCCTTAAAGAGTGACGGGTCATAATTATGTGGTAGGGAATACATAAGCTGGTAGAGAGTTTCACACCTTGGCTATGCGAACAATAGATGTGGAGGAGAAGCACTTAGTACGACAAGACGGTGTATCGACCAAGTGCGGATGGTATCCAGCAGCTATATGTCTGGTAGACTGGTAGTAAAAGGGGGATTATAGGATTAGGTCGTGGAGCTCCTGCACACACTTTCCGAATTAAAATCTGTAGAAGACAGACAGGCAAGCAACGATTCGCTGTTGAGTCAGGCTGTGAAGCTTGCCTGCGAGAACCTCGTCGCCTATGACACTTTTAGCAATGCGTTCGATCGAGTCAAGTGCAGCTAGCTGGTATTTTGTTGAGCATTCGACCTGTTTGTTGCAGCCACAAGGCACGCAATGTTATTGCTCTGGATTAGGTTTAAATAAACTTTATTTTCAATAAAAATAATCACTTACATTTTTTAGAAAAAGTATTGAACTTACATATACATTGCTCGTTACCGCCAGTTAAAATTTTATTTATTTATTTATTATCCACTTTACATCTATCGTTACAGGGTAACCTAATGCGATAGTGTACCTATTCTAGTATTACAACTATTTAATTATTTTTTTTATAACAAATTACAAATAAAGCACTCCTCGTGAATTCACCCAGTGAACAACAGAATAAGTCCAAATCGATCGCAATGATGTTGAGAGTGCGGAGTGCACGCGTCAGTGGCGCCTCCCCCAACAAATTTGTACGTCCGCGCGGCTCCACCAGCAGCCGTGGCCGCCGACGTCGCCACACGTACTTGTCCGGAACACACAAACTTATTTGCCCTAATACGTCCGCATTATGCACCTTCCCTCTAAATATTTTGAATATGTACGAGATGAGTGCGAGTTCCCTCCTGACGCTCAGCTCGTTATATCCTACCATACCCAAAATAAATAAAGTTGGGTACATTAATGGGTAAAAGGGATATACTCCATACAAGCGTAAGTATAAATGCCTTACAAACTTATTTTGTACTCGCTCCAGCATGACCCTATATTTAGATTCATGCGGAGCCCAAATGACTGCGTTACTTTCTAATTGACTTCTCACCAATGCTTTGTATAGAGCTATAACCGCTTTAATATTTGTAAAGTCACGCACCATACGCAACACAAAACCCAAATTACGGTAAGCTTTTTTGCAACAGCTCATGATGTGATCACGAAACGTTAGCTCTGTGTTGAATTTTACCCCTAAGTCCCTAACATCCGTGACCCTAGCCATCACCGACCCGTCAACACTATACTCATAAAGGATAGGAGCATGCGCGCGAGAGAAAGTGATGGTTACGCACTTAGAGACGTTAAATTGCAAGAGGTTCTCTTTGCTCCAGGTGACCACTCTGTCTATATCAGCCTGCAACCTAGCACAGTCATCCAAGCTGTTTATCGTGAGCGACAGTTTGAGGTCATCAGCAAACAGCAAACACTTAGCATGTTCGACTACTTCTGGCAAGTCATTAATTACTAGAATGAACTGCAAAGGCCCAAGGTTGCTGCCCTGACTCACTCCTGACCTGGTAAAATATGGTTCTGACCACAAAATACATGAATATCTCCAGTATCACTTTATTTGTGGCTAAGATAATACGCTAGCTAAGTTAAGTTTTAAATGTATTGTTTTTCCTTTTTGTAATGTTTTCCTTTTTTTGTTTTGTGTCATTATGTTGTTGCGTGTCTCTTCATCCGAATAAATGTATTTCAATTTCCTTGAAAGTAAAACATGCATATCTAAAATAATATTAATCATTCAGCCTATTTCGTTCCCACTGCAAGGACAAAATACTTTTCTCATGAGAGAGAATGGGAAGAGAATGGTATTTATAACATCACCATAGGGTGATGTTATAAAATACAATAAGTGATTTGTCTGACTGGGTTTGAATCCATGACCGTAACTTGCAATTCAGACACCTAATTACTTAGCTAGTTTTGCCAACATTGCTCTGAATAAAGCCTCCTGAGTTTTGTTCCTACATTGTGTTTGCCGAATACAACGTGTTTTTCTTTTTTAACTATAAATAGTATTAAATGATGATCTCTGCATTGTTATGTTATGGTAGAATCGAAGCCAAGTTGGGGTCACAGGCTCAGTTGATCTTGCAGTGTTGCAGTTTTGAATCTCGGACCGGAACAAATATATGGATAATTTTCCCGGCTCAGGGTGTTAATGCAAGTGAATTGAAAAATGTCTAAAACAATATCCGTAACTAAATAAATTGAAACCAAACCTAAGCATTTTTTATGAAATAGTTATCCTTACTAAACGCAAAAACGTATGTGCATCATTTAATATCCTTACGCAGACGCATACACTCATGCAATGTTAGCGGCCGACGCGACACGCACACAATTTCATTGAATTAAGGATTGTATTAATTTCTCATGATACTGTTTCCATTTTAAGTTAAATAAAAGAGTTTTCCATCACAATTTAACACCCATTTTTTATGACGGAAATCGATTCAGAAACCGATTCTGAATCGATTTATTAACTACTTTCAGGAATTGCGTTTATTCTGTTACACGTTGTATATGTGGCACCCAGAGCATTAATTAAAAAACCACATAAAAAAAAACATTTTATTTAGATCGAAATTACTTATTGTTAAATTTCTTCGATCTTAGATTTAGAGTCCAAGAGGGTTGCCGAGCCATGGGTAGACGCGTGGGCAAGCGTTGCAGATCTGCATCCAATAGTCCCGCTGTGAAAATATCAAAATAAATGCATTAATATAGGGTATCTATAAATACTCATTGGACATATGTAATCACTGGCTGCTTTTGGAGCTGCTTTTAGAGGGATATGCTGAGACATTATTTGGAAAGGTGTACTAATTTGTTGTTTGTTCTAAGACAGGTTCTACAAAAATATAAAGAATATAATAAAAAATACTATTTGGGATTTGTTGATTATAATAAAGCCTTTGACTCCTTGGAACATGAGTATATCTGGGAAGCACTACGTATACAGGGAATACACAAAACGTACATACGTATACTCCGGAACGTATACTCCAAAAGCACAGCCCAAATCAGGCTTGAAACTACGGGGGAAGAATTTCCTATAGAGAGAGGCGTCCGGCAAGGAGACCCAATTTCTCCTAAGTTGTTTTCGGCGGCTCTAGAGATGATGTTCAGGAATCTACAATGAGATCACGAAGGCCTGAACATAAATGGTGAAAAACTAAACCACCTACGATTTGCAGACGACTTGATCTTATTTGCAGAATGTCCAATTAAATTAGAGCAAATGTTACAACAACTGTCAGATCAAAGCGCGAAGGCTGGACTTACAATGAACACGGCAAAGACAAAGATTATGACTAACTCTTCACAGACGCATACCATCATAGTCAACTCAGAGAGGATAGAATATGTCGAAGAATACGTATACCTAGGACAACTCATAGCCGCTGAAGACACCATGCACAAAGAGATTGAAAGACGGATAGCCAATACATGGAAGAGATATTGGTCACTCAGCGAAGTCATAAAAAACAAGGACATGCCTATCAAAGAGAAAAGAAAAGTGTATAACATGTGTATACTCCCTTGCTTAACATACGGCTGCCAAACATGGGCCCTAACAGAACAATTATCAAATAGAATAAAAGTGTGCCAGAACAGCATTGAACGAAGCGTGGCTGGCGTAAGAAGGAGAGACAAGGTAAAGTTGGATACAATAAGAAACAAAACGAAATTCAAAAATGCGCACAATGTTTGCAAAACGCTAAAATGGCGATGGACGGGACATATGTTGCGGGACACAAAGGAAAAGTGGACCAGGTTAATACCAGAGTGGTACCCAAGGGGCGACAAAAGAAGCAAAGGGAGACAGCGTAAACGCTGGGAATATGACATAAGGCAAGTAGCAGGCCCTGAATGGACCCGTATAGCCAAGGATCGAGAATTATGGAAGTCTTTGGAGGAGGCCTCTGTCGCAGGATAAGCTGTTACAGGAAAATAAAATGTGAACCGATTGCCGCTATGTAAAAATAATTAGTATGTAAATGTCAAGTATAATAAATAAGAAATAGTTTATAAGGTTAACCATTGTATAAGTAACAGCAATAAAGGCTTATTTTATTATTTTATTTATTTTACTAATTTGTTATATGTGCAATCTTTAAAGGTTAATATTTTATTTTACCAAAACATATGCAGTGATTAATAATTATTATCTGAATTATATATTTTATGGTTAAAATACTCCAAAAAAGCCTTATAATTTTATATCTTAACATAGTATAAAGCAAAGTCGCTTTCCTGTGTCTGTCCCTATGTATGCTTAAATCTTCAAACTACGCAACGGATTTTGATGCAGTTTCTTTCAATAGAAAGAGTGATTCAATAGGAAGGTTTTTAAGTATATAACATGCATAATATAGTAGAGGAACACTGATAATTTTTGAGGTTTCTAATGTGATGTCGCAAATAAACACATTTTTTTGCGCTTGCTTAGCAAACGCTGGCTGAACCCTACGAGATAGATCAAAATAATGTACTACAGTATTGTACTGTATTGTATTGTACCTTAAAAAGGTCAACAAAAATGTCCTTGATGGCATCTGTCTATCTCTTATAGATAACCCACAACAACCATTTTTATCCTTTACTTTTTCCGAGAAACACGAGCATATTTTACGAAGCGATTTTAAGCAATGCAGCATCCAATTAAGTACCATAAATACATTGTGCATTTAATATAAATCAATATTGTCCTTTACAGAATATAATTTAAATAAATAGTTTCGAAGATATTACATATTTAAAATGCAAGGACATAGCGGTTGCGGCGCAGTGCCGGCGGAGGCACGGCGCGCGTGCCTATGTTGCTTAGATTTGAGCGTTGAATGTTTTTCCCATGGTAAATTATGTGTCGCACTTTCAAGAGTAATTACCAAAGAGAACAATGACAAAAACATAACCCTTCCTTTGCAGTCGGGTAAAAAGGCTGTCAACGATGTATATAAAGACATTCTATTGTACATTTAATATAAGCATTGCACCCGTGCGAAGCCGGGGCGGGTCGCTAGTTCTTCTTATAAATATCTATTTTGTCTTAATAATAAAAGCTAGGAATATAGTGCTGAACTATCTACTGAATTCATCATTCATACATTCATCTGCTTAGACTTTTCCCATTATGTTGAGATCGGCTTTCAGTCTAAGCGGATGCAGCTGAGTACTAGTGTTTTACATGGAACGACTGCCTATCTGACCTTCACAACCCAGTAATTGGGTAGCACGATACCCCTTGGCTAGAACAGTGTAGGATTTACTGGCTTCTGAGTACCCGTAAGGATTGTCAAAGATGTCCAAATGAATTATATTATATACAAATATAATTCATATTATAACGTTTATTTGTATCTTGAAACAGTATTCAATTTATTTCAGCAAATATACATAATTATGTACTAAAATACTTAAAATATAAACTAGAATAAAGCATCAAAAAATTTTTTTTTGCAAATAATAGAACAGACTTCTATATAAAAACACTACAAAGGCAAAAATAACTTTAATTTCGGTAGTCGGTGTCATTTGTTTTGTATTTTCTTTTTTTTTGACACCGCCTTCCGAAATTAAAGTTATTTTTGCTTTTGTAGTGTTTTTATATAGAAGTGGGTTCTATTTTCAGCTAAAAATTTTTTTTTCATGCTTTATTCTAGTATGGAATGTGGAAGTCGGTTTTATTTTTTGCCATAATGTTTTTTCACGCTTTTTAGTGGGTCGGTTTGTAATTTATCTAGAACTACAAAAGCCAAAATGTCTACTACTTATCACCTTTTACAAAATATTGCTTTTCCCGGTGCAGAGCCGTTAATTTTTGAGGAGTTCTCCTGGTACATCACCATCAACTCTACTTCACCATATGCATTGTGACGAGCATAAAGTGCTTAACATCTATATTCAAGTTATCTAATCGCTATCCACGAAATACGGTAGTAGTAGTTTCGGTGGCCATCTGGGGTCTTCATCATCAGTTCCACTTCTTCAAACGGTGCTTTTCGAGAGCAACTGCATAAGGTACTATAAGAAATACCCAAAACGCTATAGGTGTGCCTATAATATTTGAAGAGTTCCCTCGATTTCTCCATGATCCCATCATCAGATCCAAACGTGACGACAATGGGACCAACTAGAAAGTATACCCTTTCAATTCCAAACAGCCATCTGCGAGTAATGAGGTAACATACATAAAAAAAAGTTAAAGACGAATTGAGAACCTCCTCCTTTTTTTTGAAGTCGGTTAAAAATTGATCCTCAACGCTGTCGGCTGGCAACGTACCCAAGATACTGGCGGCATTGCACTATTGTATGGCAATGCTTAGCCGTTGACCAAAGAAATAGCCAGCCCTTGTGTCGTGGGAAGCGTCAACGAACCTTTTCGATATGTCCTTAAAATGGCTGTGAGCACACGGACCATGCGGTCCGAGAGTTTCGACCCCAATATATTATTGAAAAGGTTGTCGCTTCCCGTTACCCAATATGTATGATAAATGAAGTGATAAATTTATCAGCTGAGCGTATCATCTACTGATTTATTTCGAAACGTTTGCCCAGTAAACGCAGATGAAGTAAGTAGCAAGTATATTGTACTCATTCGTCCACTTGCTAAAATACTACTAGTGATGCTACTAAAATGGTATTTTTTAATATTTGCTTACATGTTACAATCAGTACTAATGAAGTTTATCAGTGAAAGAATTTTTGTAATCTGATAATTACTTCAAGAGATTAACAAACATATGAACAGTCCTAAAGATACAACAATTGTCTTCTTTATTGTTTTTATTTAGATGATAATTATAAATAATAAAATATAGGACTTTATAATGTTCAGTATGTAAATGTAAATTTGTATTGTAATGTAAAAGTAGGACCACTGCCATAGTTGGGAAAAGGCTAACCAGATGATGATAGTGATGATGGAAATTACAAAAAGCAATGTGCTTGTCTGGTTTTGAACCAGGTGCACAGCTCGTTAGTCGTACATGTAATTAGCGAGTTGTAATAGTAATTTATGACTATTGTGGTTGAATAGCAACCACTGATATTTTATTAAAAGATCTACTTACTCCATTGTGAGTTGAGTGAATAGGTCCACAATTTCTTAAAGTGCAGTTGGTTGGGATGAATCTGCGACAGCTTTGAGCCTTGTACTCATCAATTGGCACTGGATTCTTTACCCATTCAATAACTTCTTGGGAATTTACCTGTAGAAAGTAAAATGCGTGAATTAAAAAATGAGTAGTAGAATAACAAATTGATATTTCTCGATATCGGAGTGTGTTTCCTGAATACTATAACTTAAATTCTTTAAGTCGAGAGAGGTAAGATTGCTACATCTTCGACCACATCATCGCTTACCATCAGGTAAGATGGTGGTCAGACGCGAACCTATTTTCAATAAAAAAATTAAAGACTTAGTTGATCAAAAAAATTGATTTTTATAATAGGGGGAATGAAAATGGCATGAGCATGTTTGGAATTAATTATGCTTCTGCAAGCGTATTCATACATTTGGAGAATGGATGTTAGCAGAGTTAGTAATGTTCTGATCTCTCCATAGAGCAGTGTATGATTAGTAGGCTACAGTACGATGGTTGTTGTTGAGCTGTTGTAGTTCGTTAATTGGATCACACTATATGTTGCACAATATTATCTTTATTTCTAGTTAAAAAAAATCATAAAGTTTAGTCACTACTTCCGTAACAAAACATAATTCATTTTACAAATTGTAGGTTTACACAGATTTATAAACCACTGACAACCAAGCTAAGATTAAAATCGTGTTATGGGTGTCAAGGTTTTTAAAATTCGAAATAAGCAAGTTCATTTCTAGATTCTTCTTTAAAATCCTTCAGGAGTTTAGCTGTGTTTTTAACAAACATTGAAATTAAAACAACCTATGTAGTCTTGTGTATGTGGGTGTTATTTGCAGTATGGGTGTGTTGGGACATATGAGTATTATTGTATCATGGGTATAGGTGTGTTCATGTTGGTAAGTTTAGAAATTTTTATACGACTGACAGAGTATTGATTGTATGGACTTTCTCATAATTAAGGCTATCATTTTGCTGACATCATTTTTACATTTTAATTTATTGAGCTGGTTACATTGTTTATTAACAGTCTTGTAAATATGATTAAAAAGAATTCTAAAATGTCATTTTGCAAGTTTCATTCTATACCTCTCTGTAGGACACAGGTTCATAGTCCTACCTTACGTCGAGAAATTGAGGTCAAGCTGTAAAAAAGAACACTAGTTTACAAAATTGAACTTTTTTTATACCCCTTATTCGTTCGCTTCAAACCACAATTATCTTGTTTCGGATTGATTTAACATGTCGAGTATAAAGTGTTAACAAAGTTCTAATCGTTTTTGTTATGTTTGTGGACAGTTTATATTTTCAAAAAAGAGAAGACCCATTACAGATTCGTTAAAAAGTGCATATCTCCATTATTTTGGATTTCCTGTTGCAAATCAAGATAAAAAGTGGGTGCCTCATGTGTTTTGCGATTAAGATGCGATTGCAGATTCATTTTCTGCAATCAAATCAATTAATTTTTCCCCTGAAAACTTAGGAAGTATGAGTGACGAACAAGGGGAACGTTTCCATCAAGATTTAAAGGAATTTTGAAGAACGACATCAAGGATTTTGGGATGAAAACATGTTAGGGGATTACTGTTGGTCCATTATAAGAGAAACTGATTCAAATAGCTATAAAAAGAAGGCAAAAATTTGTCTTTTTTTTTTTTAGTATTACTACCAAAATCATGTATTTCAGTTAAGTTAATAAATATTTCTTAAACTAGACGTGATAGAATTTTTTTATTATTTTTTCTGGATTTGAATTTGATATTACCTAAATGAATAACAAAATAACAACTTTTAGCTGGGGTATAAAAACCGTGTAAACTAGTGTAATGTTTAAAATAAGCGTTTCTTACCATGAAAGTGTCAGGAAGATTGTTGATCATATCCAAGAATCGGACCAAGCCATTTCGAACGGCGGGGAAAGCTGACAAGAAAGCCTCATGGACGAAGAAGCCGAAGGGAGCGCGGCTACCCAGGTAATGCCTTTCAAAGTTTGTGAGGATAAACTTGTACCATGCATCATCGTCGTGATAGTCCGGGCTGTAAGGTAATTTTTTATGAAATTAAGGAAGTACTTAGAAAATAAGCAGAGATATGTTGTAACTCAACTCTATAATGTCTTACGAAACGCGAGATATTATTTTTAACTATATCGACGGTTAAAAGGTAATAGGGTGTAAGCGACAAAAATCAAATTGTTCAGGAGAGCAGTTTAAAGTTTGGAAATGGACATAACTTTCTAAAACACGCAGTTTTTTGCTTGGGCATAAGTAACAAAAAGGTCATCACAGAGCAATGGGAGTTAGAGCATTCGAAAGAGTAGAAAATTTTAAGTAGAATGGCATTCATAAGTCAATTTCAACCAAAATGTCGCTTATGCCCAATTACCTTTTAACCGTCGATATATGTATAATTAATTAAAAAATCTAAATTATAATTAATTATTATTAATCATACATTTTTCTTTTATTAAACGCTCGCTGCTCAACTAGCACGCAATGACGCAAACTCGAGTAAGTACAAAATATTTTGTTTTTAATTTTTATTCCGTTTTCTATCGACCACGGTGGCCAACCTAAGTGGAGATTAGGAATCTGTGCGAGAAATATTAAAGTGCAAAAGTACGTGCGCAGGGACAGATGCCCTTTCTGTTCCTTGACTCTCATATTCCGATGGATGGGACGGCAATTCGACTTGACCAGAGATGGGTGGTTTTCGAAGCCCGGTGATGGTGATTTTTGATGGTGGTAATTTAACGGGAGATGGGTAATAATGGGAATATTCAGCACCCCGGCTACCCCAGAGTTTGGAAGTAGGTGGTATTCATTTCTAATAGAGAAGTCCAAAAGCATTTATTGACTGACCCGGGAATCGAACCTAAGATCTCATGCTCAGCAGTTACATTTACAACCACGAGGCCAAAGAGGCAGATAACAGATAACTGTTCCGTTCTACCTTAGTATAAAATTGAGACCTTTCTTTATTACAATTTGACCACTTCGTGCTAACACATAAAATTACATATTACTTTTAATGTAGCGTAACTTTTAAATAACGTAACTTGGTTCAGTAATCAGTGTTTAATTTAATGTTAAACTCAACCCGTTACAATAATACACTTAGAACTAAGTTATCTATTGTTGTAATATTACTATCCACTTATTGCCAACTTAATCTGTTGTTAAAATAGTTTTTAAATATAATACTAAGAATTTTAGATGAAACTAGATCAGTAATTGTAGCCGAATAAAAGTATTAATAAATTGCTAAATAAACTAAACAGTAAAGTTCCATGTTGTAAAAAACTAAAAATTAATCGGAAGGCACAAAAAAAATAATATTTAATTCCGACGATTTAAAACTTGTTGTGGATTTTTTCTAACGAGATACACACATACATACACAAACAGGGCGGGTTTTTAGTCAGTAAATATCTGAATTTTTTTTTCGCTTTAGGTTGGTAAGAGACATTTGACGATTTCCCCTAGATTTATGTTTACCCTACATCTAACTTTCAATATAATTATGATAATGAAACCTATAAATGACTTACCTGTAGAAACAAGCATCCACAAACGAGCAGGGAAATCCCTGAAGATCAGACCAGGCTACCAAAGGCTTAACCCATGTTCCAGGGATGGACGCAGTTGGGCACGGAGGTACAATACAGTCCTGAGTGGAAGCGAAGTCTAGGGTGTAAGGCCATAGTCCAGGATTTGTGTGGGATGTGGTAGGCCAGGTGCAGTCATACTCCAAGCCATAATCTCCCATGATTTCGAAGCTGGCGTTACCAGTCATTTGGAGGAAGGGAATGCGGACACCTGAAATAATTTTAAAATTATATATTAATAACTAGCAACCCGGCACGGCTTTGCACGGTCGCATTCTTCTAATTCATACAAAACCATCAAAGCTCCAGAGCCTTGAACATCGACGACGAGTTGCAAGTCTGTCGGTTTTCTATCGGTTACATTTCGGGGAGTGTGCGATGGAATTACACAATCTAATTCCGCCAAGCCCGTTCCACCATCAGACTACAAGACAAACGGCGATGCGCCATCGTTACACGGTGGACATCCCACCCATACGCACAAAACGTTTCGGGAATACTTTCATTGTGCGTACGGCTAAGGAGTGGAATTTCCTGCCGGAGTCTGTATTTCCAGATCGCTATAACCTAGGAGTCTTTAAGTCAAGAGTGAATAGGTTACTTCTAGGTAAGCCTGCTCCATCTTCGACCACATCGTCACTTATCATCAGGTGAGATGGTGGTCAAACGTGAGCCTATTATCAATAAAAAAATAAATAAAAAAAACCTTAATAAATTATACACTAAAACCTTTCTCATGAATCCACTGTATTTATTGGTGAAAGTAGCTTTTTAATACTGATTTTTTAGAGAAGGGCAATAAGTGTGTATTAAAGCAAATGAAATGGAGAACGATAACATTATTTTATTTTCAGTTACTGAAACCTTTTTTTATTTTGTACTAGTTGCTGCTGGTGACTTGATTTGCTAAAAAGTTGCCTTTGTGCGATTACAGACTATAATTTATTCCTGTTTCATATTTCATATTTTCAGATCCAATCATTTTGGCATAAATGAGTAACAGTACTCCACTAATATTGTAAATGTGAAAGTTTGTGAGGATGTATATATGTATGTTTGTAGCTCTTTCACGCAAAAGCTGCTGAAAGAATGTGAATGAAATTTGGTAAGTAGGTAGTTCACATCCTGGAATAAAACAAAGGCCTATACTTACGACGATGCTTTTTATCTCTGAATTCCTACGGGATCGGGATTTACGCGGGAAAACCTCCCATGCAAATGAAGTCGCCAGTACACATATCAAAGTTTTCACATTTATTTATTTTTGGTCTCACTTATAAGTACCAAGACACCAAGACAAATACAGGGTTAAGTAAGAACTAAAATAGTGGTGCGGTGCTGCATTCCCAGCTAGGTTATAGAATGACCTGTATAAGGGTGTACAGTTTAATGAATCATCTATCTATCACTGTAATATATCATCTAAATCCGATCAGTAGTGATGTCATCACAGTAGGAAGAAAGTAGAATAAGATATAGATATTAGATAACTAGCTATAATTAAACTTATAAACCAAATTATAACTCTTACCTTTAATGGCTTCGGCAGGAATGCTGGCAAAGTGAGACATTTGAAGCTTTTGATCTCCAAATTCCCTCCTCATAGTCTCTGCATCGGCTTCAAGCCAATAAGTTTGTGGGGTCTGATGAGTGATGGAGTGAAGAGCGATCTCAAAACCTCGGTTGTACAATTCATTGACGAGTACATAGTTGGTGTACTCATGACTGACGAAGAAAGTCGCTCCAGCGGGGCACCCATTGGGGTTGAGACGGTTGTAAAGAACATGACGGTATGTGATGATGTTGTTAACGTTGATACCGTCGTCGAAAGTGACTGTGACAAACTGGAATGAGATGAAAGAACAAGTTTACAGCAAAAAAAAAAAAAACAAGATGCATTGATTTCAATTGACACTAACTTCCACCCTCTGCAATATAACAAAGATCAAATCCTATTGAGGAACCAAGATTCAAAATAAAAATACTTAAGTACCTACTTCATTGACACTAATGATAAATAAAAAAATGTCATTACATCGCGTTTGTTCTCGATTACCAATTCTAAAACAGTCCAAAACTATCAATCAGAGTATTACATATAGAGTAGAGGACTATCTATAAATCCTACAAGTGTGTTTATAATCTATAAACAAGATCGGTGGGAGAGCAACATCTCCCTAAATGATCTTCCTGGTTTGGATTGTGTTAGGAATCTTAAAAATTTAGCTAAACTTAACACTATTATTATTAAATCTTACCTGAGGTGTATCTCTAGGCCTTAATCCACCAGGAATGTTAGTGCTCGAACATCTGCAGTTTGGAAGATCACACACAGTCTCAGGAGTGCATGGTTCCGCTAACTTAAGTTCGTCTTCATTTTCTGAAGATGAATCGTCAGCAATAGCTGCTGAAACCACCAGCAGGAGCGCTAGTAGACTATTGAACTTCATTCTGCTAGATCTACCAGAAAGTGACTACGAACAAAGACGCTTCGTCATTTTATATATAAAATTTTATCAATCTCATTTGTTAAAAACGTTGATTAACGTTTTTTGATACAATTATGGATATCTAATCTCCGATTTCCATTTGAATATCTATAGATATTTATCTATAGGTTTTTACAGAACAGTTTTCGTTTAGTCGGTTATTGCCACCTTTTCAGGTGATGATGTCACTTAAAATGGAATAGAAAAATGTCCTATTAGAATTTTTTTGAAAGAGGATCTATTTATTGTCTTCAATGTGGAGTACTATTTAAAGATATAATCATCGCCATAAAACAATTGGATTTCATAAATAATGATTCATCGTTGTACGGAACCGTACATTAATCTAACAACTTACGCTCCGTGCATTCTGCACACACATAAATTATATCAATTACGGAAATCATTATGTTAAATCTATTTTTATAATAAGTCAGTGTTCAGTGTAGGTCGGTTTTATTTCATCATCCTAATAGAAATCGCCCCGCTATCTATCACTAAGTGTAGGGATCCCCTACAATCTTATTTTTTAATTACCTACTTTTGAATCCTGTAACAAATAAATGTTCAAAGAAATATCTGTAGATTGCTTGATCAGAGTCATATCTTTATCAATAATATCATTCATCATTGATAACAAAAAGAAAGTAAGTGAAAGTAAAAATGTCGACAAAATTGAAAGACGACGATGGACTATGTGGCTACCCCGTAGTTGGTATGCCCAAAGATGGTTCATGTTTCTTCCGCTAAATATCTTTCTTGGTCTTTGGTAAAACTGACTCAATTTTCAGTGTCAGGTCTGCCATAGTGGCATACGTTGCGGAACATTGGGACGAAATACAATTTTACACGTGTAATGCTGATGGTAATATGTATACTGACCAGCAATCATACACGTGTGATATGATGAAACCTACAACTTATGGATCACTTTCTGAACTAAAGGCAGCTGGAGAAATCTATCCCTTCACTTTTGAAGTGTATGAGAACGGTATACTTAGGGGTTCCTTCGGCGGCAGTAACGCTGGCTCAAAAAAGTAACTACACCAAAAAAGAAAAAAAGAATTGTAATAAGAAAACCTAAAATAATGAAAGGTATAATTAAGAAACTAATCAAGTAAAAAATAGCTTTCTGCAAAAAGAAGTGAAATCCCGCCAAAACATCCTGTAAAAAATTTTCCAAGTCTCGCCTAAGCTGCTTGTTTCTCTATAAAAGTAATGAAATCTCCAAGCAAAGCGAAGCCAAGTCTAAGGATCCTTGCTGCGAGTTTTGTATTAATATAGTTAGATTTTATGTGACTTGGCCGTTGACTTCGATGTATTAACTAGTAAAAGTGCATAGAGTATGTTCTATATTATGTTCTTATATGAGTTTGTAAGTAAGTAGATGTGAATGTATGTGGGGTTATGTAATAATAATAACAGCCGTACGGATTGATATTCAAGATTTAGTAATTACTAAACCTAAACCTTGAATATCAATCCGTTGAGATCTCAGAACAATGTAACAGAGTCTGTTACATTGTTCTGAGATCTCAACTACCGTTTAATAAATAGCAATAGGATAATCGCTAATTGCAAGACTCTTGCGAGACTCTCGTTTGGGCAACACTATTAGTAATACTTGCCAAGATTGATCCGACTATAGACTCCGTGACTAAAACCCTTCCGTGTTCTATACATATGCCCTTCGTGTTCCGAGGCCGCAGTTACTCCTTCGAATAATTCGGTAACCCCGGTAGGCAACGGCCCCCTTGTGGGCCCCGAAAATTTTGCTGACACTCTTTGAGGCGCGCGTGGAACACGACGCGCCGACTACACGAGCCTAGTTTCATTCGGGTGGTGCACAAACCATGGCGCACTCAATATCGTGTCCTGTGTGTCGTGTCGATTGCTTACTACAGGAATTGATGCGATGGTAGTCCAGGTTGGCATTGATATGCTAAGAAGAAGAATGTGCCAATATTATGAGAAATTATGGAAGGAACTATTAGTATGAACTACAAAAACGTTATTTTTGCTTTGAGTATGTGAACAAAATAAAATTGTTGAATTATTTAATTGTTTTGCTGTTTTCATAATTTCACTTGGCTCTGGCGAACTCAATTCTTTCATAATCTAAGCAAAGGAACATTATATTGCTGCCGAAGGAGAGTTGGATAAGAAATATATATATACAACTAGCTGACCCGCCACGACTTCGTTCGCGTGGTATCCTACCCCCACCCAACCGATACCACTACCCCTATCTTACCGATACCTTACCCATACCCTACCCTACCGTACCGTACCCTACCCCTACCCCTACCCTACCTCTACCCTACCCTACCCCAACCCTTGAGACCTTTCCTACTTTTTTTTTCATAAGAACCTTCTCCTGACAAAACCAAACACAACAAAAAAAGAATCATCCAAATCGGTCCAGCCGTTTTCGTGTTTTGAGCTTAGCAACACATTTAGCGATTAATTTTTATTACATAGACTAGTATTTGCGTGTTGCGCAAGGTGCAAGCACCTCGCGTGCTTGTGGTGATGGATTGTTCACTTTTAAAACCCCTAAATGTAGTAAAATCTAAATGAATCTGAAAAAAAAATGTTCCAAGTCTCTTAATTTCCGAGATCCGCCTAAAGGGGGTGAGAAGGGGGGCAAGGGGGGCGACTTTGAAAAATGGTTTTTACTTTACCGAGTCTCCTCTATACGAATCCGTAAAAAAAAATACGGGTCTCGTAGTTTCCGAGATACGATAGGGAGGGGGGAGAAAGGGGATGAAAAGGGGAGGTTTGGCACTTTTCCCGTAGGTTTGAGAGTTATTTGTTTACGAATCTGTCAAAATATACCCACCTCCCCATCCACCATCTGGGAGAACAATTATGTCAATGAGTGAGTGAGTCAGTGAGTGGTAATTTAGCTTTATATAATACAACAACTAGTATTTGCGTGTTACGCGAGGTGCAAGCACCTCGCGTGCTTGTGATGGTGGATTGTTCAATTAAAAAAAAAAAATGGGGGGTGTGATGGGGGGGTTGCACAATTATTTTGTCTAAAACATTGCCCACTTTTGTACCCACCTTTCTGATAATAAACTTATTACTTACTTATTACTTATTACTTACTTACTCTCTAAATGAATCTGAAAAAGAAAATGTTCCAAGTCTCTTAATTTCTGAGATCCGCCTAAAGGGGGTGAGAAGGGGGGCAAGGGAGGTGACTGAAAAATGGTTTTTACTTTACCGAGCCTCCTCTATACGAATCCGTAAAAAAAAACGGTTCTCGTAGTTTCCGAGATACGATAGGGAGGGGGGAGAAGGGGACGCTGGACGACGATGACATTGGACGCTCTTGGATCTCATGTGGATTGGTATCGTCCCAAATTCGACAATTTTGTTGGTTTCATCCAGAAATGGGCCTCATCGCTGAAGATAATTTTTCTGTGAAAATTACGGTCAGTTGCTAACTGCTCCAGTGCCCATTCAGCGAACACACGTCGTTGTCTATGGTCATTTACCTTCAATTCCTGGGTGAGTTGAATTATATACGGGTGCAGGCCCAAGTCATGACGCAAAATTCACCAAGTCGTGGTCTGTGAAAGGCCGAGTTCTTGTGAGCGACGCGAAATCGACTGCCTCGGATTCTCCTGCACACTCTCACGGACAGCGGCGATGTTTTCGGCAGACCTTGCGTTTCGTTGACGTACGGGTGTTGGTCGATCATTTACCTAACCGGTGGACTCAAATTTATCCACCACATGACGAATAGTCCTCTCGGTAGGACGATTATAGCGACCGTAAAATGGGCGAAGCGCGCGGTGCGTTGCCCGAACAGAACACTCATTTTGATAAAACAATTTTATCATTTGCACGTGTTGTTGAATGCTATAGCTATCCATGATGATTTGGCAAAACAGAATGAATAAATGACAACCAATTCGACAGATATAGCTTCAAAAAGATGACCGCTACTAACTGTCAAAGTTCGGACGTGCCTATTGGAAGACCCGTTATAAATAGTGTTAAATGATGATCTCTACATTGTTGTTATGGTAAAATCGAAGCCAAGTTGGGGTCACAGGCTCAGTTGATCTTGCAGTGTTGAAGTTTTGATTCCCGGACCGGAACAAATATATGGATTTACCGGCTCAGGGTGTTAATGCAAGCGAATTGAAAAATGTGTAAAACACATTAAATTATAAGTCTAAAACAATATCCGTAACTAAATAAATTGAAACCAAACCTAGGCATTTTTTTTATAAAATAGTTATCCTTACTAAAAGCAAAAACGTATGTGCGTCATTCAATATCCTTACGCAGACGCATACACTCATGCAATGTTAGCGGCCGACGCGACACGCACACAATTTCTTTGAATTAAGGATTGTATTAATTTCTCATGATACTGTGTTTCCATTTTAAGTTAAATAAAAGAGTTTTCCATCACAATTTAACACCTATTTTTTATGATGGAAATCGATTCAGAAACCGATTCTGAATCGATTTATCAACTACTTTCAGGAATTGCATTTTTTCTGTTGCACGTTGTATATGTGACACCCAGAGCATTAATAAAAAAACCACATTAAAAAAAAACATTTTATTTAGATCGAACATTTACTTATTGTTAAATTTCTTTGATCTTAGATTTAGAGTCCAAGAGGGTTGCCGAGCCATGGGTAGACGCGTGGGCAAGCGTTGCAGATCTGCATCCAATAGTCCAGCTGAGAAAATATCAAAATAAATAAATAGGGTATGTATATACTCATTGGATATATAATAATGACTTTTATACACAGAACGACTTAAATACATGTTTGTAAGTCGTTCTGTGTATAAAAGTCATTTTCTTAAAATTTTGAATTAAGCCACTCCAATTCTAAAGGTGCGATATGTAATCACTGGCTGCTTTTGGAGCTGCTTTTGGAGGGATATGCTGAGACATAATTTGGGAAGGTGTACTAATTTGTTATATGTGCAATCTTTAATATTAATTTTATTTTGGCAAGCATGCTACTAAAAACATTCGGTGATTAATAATTATTATCTGAATTATATATTTTATGATTAAAATATTCCAAAAAAGTCTTATAATTTTATATTCTTCTTATAAATATCTATTGTAGTTAATAATAAAAGCTAGGAATATAGTGCTGAACTATCTACTGAATTCATCATTCATACATTCATCTGCTTAGACTTTTCCCATTATGTTGAGGTCAGCTTTCAGTCTAAGCGGATACAGCTGAGTATTAGTGTTTTACATGGAGCGTCTGCCTATCTGACCTCCACAACCCAGTAACTGGGTAACACGATACCCCTTGGCTAGACCAGTCTCAGATTTAGTGGCTTCTGAGTACCCGTAAGGATTGTGAAAGATGTCCAAATGAATTATATTATATACAAATACACGTTGTAATATGAATTATATTATAACGTTTATTTGTATCTTGAAAGAATATTCAATTTATTTCAGCAAATATACATAATTATGTACTAAAATACAAACTAGAATAAAGCATAAAAAAATTCATCCTCAACGCTGCCGGCTGGCAACGTACCCAAGATACTGGCGGCATTGCCTCGTTGTATGGCAATGCTTAGCCGTTGACGTTGACCAAAGAAAGAGCCAGCTCTTGGGTCGCGGGAAGCGTCAACGAGCCTTTTCGATATGTCCTTAAAAAGGCTGTGAGCACACGGGCCCCATGGTCCGAGAGTTTCAACCCCAATATATTATTGAAAAGGTTGTCGCTTCCCGTGACTCAATATGTATGATAAATGAAGTGATAAATTCATCAGCTGAGCGTATCATCTACTGATTTATTTCGAAACGTTTTCCCAGTAAACGCAGATGAAGTAAGTAGCAAGTATGTATTCATTGGTGGCTAAAATGCTACTAGTGAAGCTACTAAAATGGTATTTTTAATAAAATTTGCTTACATGTTACACGTAGTACTAATGAAGTTTATCAGTGAAAGAATTTTTGTAATCTGATAATTACTTCAAGAGATTAACAAACATATGAATAGTCCTAAAGACACAACAATTTTCTTCTTTATTTTATTAATTTAGATAAAAATGATGATATATTATAAATAACAAAATATAGGACATTATAATATCTTTTTTAATTTCTTTTTTATCGATAATAACGCGGACGGAGGAGTATAAAATTTTGCATGATTATAGTTTTATGGAAACGCAGTGAAGATAGCTAATGTTTTATATTAAAGTTCAAACTTATAAGGTAACGAAACAAACCGTCCATGAGAGGAAATGGGCCGCAAGCTAAAACCCAATCCACACCGGGTAGACTACCATCACATGGGACAATGAGGGTGCGGTTGTCGCATGTTCTCGGACTTTTCGGTTCTGTTCGATGCTGGTTTCTCCTCGATGTTTTTACTCACCGATTTATAAGCAGTAGTGATGATGAAAATTGGTGAGCTGAATAATAATAGCCGGATGGGTCGATTTTCAAGGTTAAGCAACGTTTGTTGGGGATTGTTTTTGTAAGATCAATGAAAGGCGCGGGTCAGCAGCAGACTGGTTTATTCTAACAAACTCAAATACGTTTCTCCATGTTGCTAAGTAAACAACCTGACAGATGTCACACATCTCCCCACCAAATTAACAATTATCCTCTAAACAATAATACACCTTAAATAACTAATAACAATAATATCATAAATCTAAAGTACAACTACAAATTAAATAAAACACCTTTTTGCTCTATTGAAAGCTCGCAGTGCTCGAGCGGATGCACCAAGCGGAGCGGGTGACGGCGGCTGGGATGATGGTCCCGGTCCTGGGTGAGGCAATGACAATGACTGCTTGGGTTGAACCTGTGGTGACTTTAACACCTCTAAAGGCTGCATATCCTTATTGTCACTCTCACCACTGGATGTGTCCTCGGGCAGTTCACCTTCGACTCTGCTATCGACCCCTTGTGTGCCTCCCTTTGAACCCGTATCCTCAGCCCCAGCCACACCACTCATTCGGGACAATGAATACCTATTTCTACTGCTAGCTGGAATTATTTGGTCGGCATGTCTACGCCATTCCACGCCGTTACCAATGTCCACTTGATACGAAACTGGACTCGTTTTCCTAATTACTGTGGCTTCTTTCCACTTGTCCCCTCTCGCCGTGTAATCGCGCGCAATGACCGCATCCCCGACGCTGAATTCCCTATTAGTCCCTGAGCACCGGGCTACCTGTCGCTCTTGTTTAGCGCGCACCGTGGCTGCCACGTCCGGCCGCAACGCATCCAGAATGCTGCGCAAGCGCCGCCCCTGGAGCGCTACTGCCGGTGAGACTCCAGTGGTCGCGTGCTCACAATTCCGGTATTGTAAAAGAAATTTACTGAGAGCAGCATTAACGTCGTCACCCTCGTACATCGCCCTTTTTATAGCTTTCTTTATTGTTTTAACGGCATTTTCAGCCGCACCATTTCCCTGAGGTCTATAAGGAGCCGAAGTTGAATGTTTTATACAATTTTTATCGCAAAATATTTTAAACTCTTGAGAAGAAAACGGAGGGCCATTGTCCGTCACGAGCTGCGACGGTAAACCAAAACGTGCAAATACACTTCTAAAAGCCTTTATTGTAGCCGCAGCATGTGTGCTACGCATCGGCAGGGCCTCTATCCATTTAGAATGCGCGTCCACCATTATAAGGTAACGCCCGCCCCCGCAATCCGCAAAGTCGGCATGTACACGCTGCCACGGGTGTAGTGGGAACTCCCACGGATGCAGCTGTGCGTGTGGCGGCGCGTCTTGCACCGCGCGGCACGCCCCGCACGCTCTACACACTTCCTCAATGTCACGATCTAAACTCGGCCAGTAAACGTAACTCCGTGATAAACTTTTCATTTTGTTCATGCCAAGGTGTCCCTCATGGACTTCATTTAGAATATCGTTTTGAATAATCCCAGGGATTACTATCCTATATTTATACATAACACATCCTCGATCTACTAGTAAATCATTTTTCCTGGCAAAAAATGGTTTTTCCTGATCGCAGCTCGGGCTTGACGGCCAACCGAAAAGCACATAACCTTTGATTTTACAGAGCAAAGAATCTCGTTCTGTTTCTCTTGCAATATCTTTGAAACATATGGGCATCGACTCTTCTACGAGGTTTAAATAATCTACGGTGTCTACAAAACGACCCTCTCGAGGTAACGGTAACCGTGACAAAGCATCAGCCGGTCCGTTGTCCGCCGATCGCACGAATTCTATATTAAAATCGTATGCAGCCAGGCGCGCTGCCCACCTTTGTAAACGACTTGCAGCCGTTTGCGGGATTCCCCCTTTTTCCCCAAAAATATGCGTCAACGGTTGATGATCGGTGCGCAGTGTGAAGCGCCTTCCGAACACATATTGGTGATGTTTGGTGACACCAAACAGAATAGCAAGCGCCTCTTTATCCAGCTGGCTATAGTTGCGCTCAGGTGCACTGAGCGTGCGGGACACGCAGCTGACGGGCCGCTCGCTGCCGTCTGCGTACCGGTGCGCCAGCACGGCACCCAGTCCGTACGCGCTGCTGTCCACCGACAGTACAGAGGGATAGCTTCGCTTCCACAAAGGCTTTATCACACTTGGAGTTCCATTCCCAGCAGCTGTCCTTTTTTAATAAGTTATGTAAAGGTTGTAATAAGGTACTCAAACCAGGAATAAATCGGCCGTAATAATTAAGCATTCCCAGGAAACCTTTCAATTGCGATACATTTTCTGGTCTTGGTGCGCTGGAAATAGCCTCCAATTTATCGGGATCCGGTCTCAAACCGTCTTTATTAATTATAAAACCCAAATATTTTACACTATCTTGCAAAAACCTACATTTACTGAGTTTCACAGTCAACCCAGCGTCACGCAGCCTTCCGAGTACAGCTCTCAAATTACTCATGTGTGTAAGCCTGTTGGAGCCAGTTACACAAATGTCATCTAAAAATACTACGCACCCCGGCACCCCGCGCAGAGTTTCTTCCATTATTTTCTGAAACTTTTCCGGTATTACTGACAAACCGTATGGCGTACGACGATACACAAATGTACCAATATGTGTAGTTATAGCAGTATATGGTTGCGATTCATCCGACAAAATACACTGCTCGTACGCATGTTTCAAATCGATTTTAGTGAATTTATCACCCCCACTAAGGTTAGCAAACAACTCTTCGATTCGCGGCAATGGGTAGTAGTCTCTTTTTAATTTTGGGTTGATAGTTATCTTATAATCCCCACAAATACGTATGTCACCGTTTTGTTTAACCACGGGGACTATTGGCGTTCCATACTCCGAGTAATCTACCCGATAGATCGAACCGTCGGCCTGCAGGCGCTCGATCTCCCGCTCGACACGTGCGCGTAATGCTAACGGTACGGGTCTCGCTCGCATGTAAACCGGCTCCTTATCTGTTAGCTGTAGTCGTATAGACTGTTTACAAGTACCTAGCTTATCACTAAATACTTCGGGGAATTCTTTACATAACTCGTTAACTATTTCATCCTCTGTGATTTCATAGAGTGTAAATTGTGTAATATTTAAAGCTCGCATCCAATCTCGGCCTAACAAAGGCCGCGCCCCACCGTTAATAATGTAAAGTCGTAAAGATTTATTTTTCACTTCCCCCAAACAAACATCTACCTCAATGTAACCAAGCGAATCGATTCGTGAACCTGAGTAGCCACGTAAAACTAAGTTATCGGATCTAATCCGTTTATGTGAAAATAAACGCTGGTACACCTTCTCGCTTATAGCGGAAATCCGACTACCAGTGTCCACTTCACACTCCATATTAACATTATCTACCTTTAATTTAATAAAGTATGGTTTGCTACCTTGAGCTGTCACGGTCACGTTGAACAAACCCTCATCTGATTCGTCCCCGTTAACATAATTCTGTCGAGCAACCTTACCGTGCACCTCTTGACACATAACCTTTAGGTGCCCCTTTTGTCCGCACTCATCGCAACTGTAGTTTTTGAACCGACACCTGTCCACCGGATGTGCCCTGCCACAGCGCCAGCAGGCCCGCGCGCACCCTGACCTGGTGCCTGCGCCGCCGCCTGCACTGTTGCCTGCACCGTGTGCTGCCGCCGCGGCTCCCCCGCCTGCGCCCCTGCTGGACGCCCCCGCTAGAGGGCCACGCGGGCGTGTTCGTCCGCCGCGCGCGTAATGCAGGCCGTCGCCCGCCTCGCCACCTGCCGTCATGGATGAGTCCGCCGCCGCCGCCGCCGTAGTGCCGCTCACCTCCGCATGTTTCTCAGCTGCTTCTAGAGCCAGCGCTAGCTCCACTGCCTCTTTATATTGAATCTTCTTCTCAGCGAATATTCTGGACCGCATGACGTCGTTTGTAAGACCTGACACGAACTGGTCTCGCAAATTCTCTTCCAAAGTCGAACATGACTTACACTTTCCGAAATTGCACGTTGACGCAAGATGCTTTAGCGCCTGTAGGTACTCTGTCAGGGACTCGCCTGCACGCTGTCGACGTAACCTGAATACGTGACGCTCGGCAATCTCTGAACGTTGCGGTTCCAAATGTTCCGACATAAGTTTCACCAGTGCATCGTATGTTTGGTCTTCTGGCAACCCGGGTGAACACAGGTCGCACATCAGCGCGTAAGTTTCTTCCCCCACGACCGTTATTAACATAGATACCTTCAAATCTTCTGCAATATCGTTTAATTTGATGAACTGGTTGACACGACGAATGTATGCTGGCCATTGTTTTGAGCTCACCGCAAATGGTTCTATTTTACCGATAGGCATGGTTCCAAAAAAAAAAATTTTTAAATCCCGTTCTCGTCGCCAATGTAAGATCAATGAAAGGCGCGGGTCAGCAGCAGACTGGTTTATTCTAACAAACTCAAATACGTTTCTCCATGTTGCTAAGTAAACAACCTGACAGATGTCACAGTTTTTTGGACGTCTTAGACAGTCGTAACGGGTAGAGAGAAGCCAGAAAATATGACACTGGTCTGGCCAGGGGTATTGTGTTAGCTACTGGGTTGTGGTCAGATAGATAGGAATTCGCTCCATGTAAAACTAAAACTAAGCTCCATCCAGTAACACTGGAATCCGACCCCACCATAGGCAGTTATCCCACCGCCAACGATGAACGAGTAGCCAGTAGAGCTGAAAACTTCAAAACCAGTGGCGAGCAGCGAATAGCGAGCGTGTAATTTCGATAGTTCTGTCGCTGGGCTATTAGCGAGAGTGCGAGTGCAACGGGCGTTTACTCGCGTCACTCGCTGGCGGCCATGCACAATACGTGTACTTTCAAAGCCACACTGAAATTACCGCTAGTACCGCCAAGCGAGCATCGCTGAGCGAGTATCATCTTTGATTGCTCTTGTCGCTCAGCAACCAACTGGTGGAGCCGGCAGTGTGAACAGTTAGCGATCGGCTATTAATATATGCATCTCTTTTGTTTACACAGAAACCAACGGGGTGCGATGACGGGAGCCTTATTCTGCGACATAGCGAATGCGTTCGACAAAGTCTGGCACAATGGCTTAATCTATAAGCTATACCAACTCGGCGTGCCCGAGCGTCTCGTGCTCATCTTACGGGACTATTTATAGAATCGCACCTTCCATTATCGAATTGAGGGAAAGCTTTCCTCCCCCCATTTCTATTCGCGCAGGAGTTACTCAAGGCTCCGTACTATCGCCCCTCGTTTTCACGCTGTTCTCTAGTGATATCCCCAAACATAAAAACACCCAGATAGCCCCATTCGCCGACGATACGGCTATCTATTAATATTATACTGGCTAGAAACCTGATGCCATCGCTCGCACTTTCCAAGCTTCCGCAAACACTCTGGGCAAGTGGTTCCGGAAGTGGAGAATAGAAGTCAATCCAGAAAAAAGTCTTTTCTTTGATACTGCAGTCAAACATAGGAATCCCCTTATAGCATCGGCCGCCCGATACGAACCTTCGCGCATCTTTAAGATTCGCCGACCAAGGCATACCCTAAACACTCCCGATGACGCAATCACCCTGCTCCAAGAGAGCCGTAGGGAGACCAGCATAGTTTACAAAAACAAACACCAACCGTCCTTCCGTCCTCGCCGCCGAGGCCCGCCGCGATGTCCCTGTAACTGTTCACCCCAACCCTTGCCAGAGTCAGCCCGCGACGCTGAGCCAATAGCTTTAAATTCCCTTATTAATAATAATAATGATATGATCCAGCCTGTTCCTAGCTGCTCTCCCCCTGCGACGCCCTAAGCCGAGGTCCGTACCCCACAGGGGGTGCCCTTAGCGTGTAATCGTCTAGTTTGTACTATTATAATATACCCTGGCTGGAGGTTTTAATTAATTAATTAATTAAGGCAACTACAGGCAAGCCCAGTTAAGCAGCCGACAACCTCAGAGGTTGACCTCCGAGATGCCACCCAAAAAAAATGTTTACACAGAAAGTATATCTATTGTACGTTTCTTGAGTGCGAAATAAGCCGACAGTTAATCGTTTCCTCGCTGAGGGTGGGACCACTGCCATAGTTGGGAAAAGGCTAATCAGATGATGATAGTGATGATGGAAATTACAAAAAGCAATGTGCTTGTCTGGTTTTGAACCAGGGGTACAGCTCGTTAGTCGTACATGTAATTAGCGAGTTGTAATAGTAATTTATGACTATTGTGGTTGAATAGCAACCACTGATATTATTAAAAGATCTACTTACTCCATTGTGAGTTGAGTGAAGAGGTCCGCAATTTCTTAAAGTGCAGCTGGTTGGGATGAATCTGCGACAGCTTTGAGCCTTGTACTCATCAATTGGCACTGGTTTCTTTACCCATTCGATAACTTCTTGGGAATTTACCTGTAGAAAGTAAAATACGTGAATTAAAAAATGAGTAGTAGAATAACAAATTGATATTTCTCGATATCGGAGTGTGTTTCCTGAATACTATAACTTAAATTCTTTAAGTCAAGACTAAAGAGTTTACTTCTAGGTAAGATTGCTACATCTTCGACCACATCATCGCTTACCATCAGGTAAGATGGTGGTCAGACGCGAGCCTATAATCAATAAAAAAATAAAAGACTTAGTTGATCAAAAAAATTGATTTTTATAATAGGGGGAATTAAAGTGGCATGAGCATGTTTGGAATTAATTATGCTTCTGCAAGCGTATTCATACATTTGGAGAATGGATGTTAGCATAGTTAGTAATGTTCTAATCTCTCCATAGAGCAGTGTATGTTTAATAGGCTACAGTACGATGGTTGCTGTTGAGCTGTTGTAGTTCGTTAATTGGATCACACTATGTGTTGCACAATATTTATAAGTAATATAATCTTTATTTTTAGTTAAAAAAAATCATAAAGTTTACTTCCGTAACAAAACATGTCATCTTACAAATTGTAGGTTTACACATATTTATTAACTACTGACAACCAAGCTAAGATTAAAATTATGTTATGGGTGTCAAGGTTTATTCAAAATAAGCACAAGTTCATTTCTAGAAGCTTCTTTAAAATCCGTCAGTAGTTTAGTTGTGTTTTTAATTTCGATCAATAATACCAAAGTTTTTAACAAACATTGAAATTAAAACAACCAGCGTAGTCTTGTGTATGTGTGTGTTATTTGCAGTATGGGTGTGTTGGGACGTATGAGTATTATTAGTATTATTGTAAAATGGGTATAGGTGCGTTCATGTTGGTGAGTGTAGAAATGTTTATATGACTGACAGAGTATTGATTGTATGGACTTTCTCATAATGGACTTTCTCATAATTAAGGCTAACTATATTTTTACTGACATCATTTTTACATTTTAATTTATTGAGCTGGTTACATTGCTTATTAATAGTCTTGTAAATACGATTGCCAAGAATTCTAAAATGTCATTTTGCAAGTTTCATTCTATACCTCTCTGTAGGACACAGGTTCATGTTCAGGTGTAGGACATAGGTTATGTCGAGAAATTGAGATCCAGCTGTAAAAAATTATATTTATAAATAATGTTTAAAATAAGCTTTTCTTACCATGAAAGTATCAGGAAGATTGTTGATCATATCCAAGAATCGGACAAAAGCATTTCGAACGGCGGGGAAAGCTGACAAGAAAGCCTCGTGGACGAAGAAGCCGAAGGGAGCGCGGGTACCCATGTAATGCCTTTCAAAGTTTGTGAGGATAAACTTGTACCATGCATCTTCGTCGTTACGGTCCGGGCTGTAAGGGAACAATTTTTTATGAAATCAAGGAAGTACTTAGAAAACGAACAGTGTTACATTGTTACAATATGTCACGCTTCAATCATACATTTTTCTTTTATTAAGCGCCCGGTACTCAACAATAATAGCAACAAACTCGAATTTCTTGTGGTTGCCTGAAAGATATCACTCTCATCGCTGCCCTACACTAACTAAAAGCCGCTAACCCCAAAAAATACTTTTCGAGTAAACGTAAAAATAAGATTTCTATAAAATTACGCTAGCAAGGACGATGGTTGTAAATTATTTTTGTGGCCATAGTTTCTGTGCACAATATATAACGTTTGTTTTTCGTAAATATTAATTCATTTTTAGTATTGTATGTATAGTATTGTGGTTTAGTCGCTTTTTAACTAAGGAACTGACAAAAATTATGTGGTTTAACTGCTCAGCAAAATTGCTGTATCTCGAAAAGTGTTCATCATAGGAAAATGATTCTTAGACCAGAAGATTGAGAATTGAAAGTAGTTTAAGGATACATTAAAAAATGAAAAATTACCTTTTGTGGCTTAACGGCCTTTTAGTTAGTGCAGGGCAGAGCGATAAGACCACCCTTGTAACCAAAGTTTAAGTAATATTGTTATTTAGGTGTGATTCAATTTTTGGTGTACAATAAAGTATATTATGTCTGTCTGTATTAGTTAAAAATATTTTGTTTTTAATTTTTATTCCGTTCTCTCTCGACCACGGTGGCCAACCTACGCGGAGATTAGGAATCTGTGCGGGAAATATTAAAGTGCAAAAGTACGTGCGCAGGGACAGGTGCCCTTTTTGTTCCTTGACTCTCATGTTCCGATGGATGGGACGGCAATTCGACTTGACCAGAGATGCGTGGTTTTCGAGGCCCGGTGATGGTGATTTTTGATGGTGGTAATTTAACGGGAGATGGGTAATAATGGGAATATTCAGCACCCTGGCTACCCCAGAGTTTGGAAGTAGGTGGTATTCATTTCAAATAGAGAAATCCAAAAGCATTTTTTGACTGACCCGGGAATCGAACCCAACGTCTCATGCTCAGCAGTTACATTTACAACCACGAGGCCAAAAAGGCAGATAACTGTTCCGTTCTACCTTAGTATAAAATTGAGACCTTTCTTTATTACAACTTGACCACTTCGTGCTAACACATAAAATTGCATATTACTTTTAACGTAGCCTACTGTAGCGTAACTTTTAAACAACGTAAATTAGTTCAGTTTTTAATTTAATGTTAAACTCAACCCGTTACAATAATACACTTAGAACTAAATTATCTATTGTTGTAATATTACTATCCAATCCAATATTGAATTGCTAAATAAACTAAAAACTGAAGTCCCATGTTGTAAAAAACTAAAAATTAATCGGAAGGCACACAAAAATTAATATTTAATTCCGACGATTTAAAATGTGTTGTGGGGTTTTTCTAACGAGATACTAAGGCCTCAGAACGCAAAGTCAACTGAACAAACAGGGCGGGTTTTTAGTCAGTAAATATCTGAAATTTTTTTTCGCTTCAGATTGGTAGTAGACGTTTGACGATTTCCCCTAGATTTATGTTTACCCTACATCTAACTTTCAATATAATTATGATAATGAAACCTATAAATTACTTACATGAAGAAACAAGCATCCACAAACGAGCAGGGAACTCCCTGAAGATCAGACCAGGCTACCAAAGGCTTAACCCATGTTCCAGGGAAGGACGCAGTTGGGCACGGAGGTACAATACAGTCCTGAGTGGAAGCGAAGTCTAGGGTGTAAGGCCATAGTCCAGGATTTGTGTGAGATGTGGTAGGCCAGGTGCAGTCATACTCCAAGCCATAATCTCCCATGATTTCGAAGCTGGCGTTACCAGTCATTTGGAGGAAGGGAATGCGGACACCTGAAATAATTTTAAAATTATATATTAACTAGTATTTGCGTGTTGCGCGAGGTGCAAGCACCTCGCGTGCTTGTGGAAAAAAAAATGGGGGTGGGGTGATGGGGGGGGGACATTGGCACAATTATTTCAACTAAAGCATTGCCCCTCTAAATGAATCTGAAAAAAAAAATGTTCCAAGTCTCTTAGTTTCCGAGATCCGCCTAAAGGGGGTGAGAAGGGGGGCGGGGGGGGCGACTTTGAAAAATGGTTTTTACTTAACCGAGCCTCCTCTATACGAATCCGTAAAAAAATTAAACGAAGGGTCTCGTAGTTTCCGAGATACGATAGGGAGGGGGAGAAGGGGGGTGAAAAGAGGAGGTTTGGCACTTTTCCCGTAGGTTTGAGAGTTACTTCTTTACGAATCTGTCAAAATATACCCACCTCCCCATCCACCATCTGGGAGAACAATTATGTCAGTGAGTGAGTCAGTCAGTGAGTCAGTGGTAATTTAGCTTTATATAATATAACTAGGATTTGCGTGTTGCGCGAGGTGCAAGCACCTCGCGGTTCACTTTAAAAAAAAAAATGGGGGGGGGGGTGAAGGGGGGGGGTTGCACAATTATTTCGACTAAAGCATTGCCCCTCTAAATGAATCTGACAAACAAAATGTTCCAAGTCTCTTAATTTCCGAGATCCGCCTAAAGGGGGTGAGAAGGGGGGCAAGGGGGGCGACTTTGAAAAATGGTTTTTACTTTACCGAGCCTCCTGTATACAAATCCGTAAAAAAAAATACGGGTCTCGTAGTTTCCGAGATACGATAGGGAGGGGGGAGAAGGGGGGTGAAAAGGGGAGGTTTGGCACTTTTCCCGTAGGTTTGAGATTTACTTGTTTACGAATCTGTCAAAATATACCCACCTCCCTATCCACCATATGGGAGAACAATTATGTCAATGAGTGAGTGAGTGAGTCAGTGAGTCAGTGAGTGGTAATCTAGCTTTATATAGTATAACTAGTAATTGCGTGTTGCGCGAGGTGCAAGCACCTCGCGTGATTGTGAAAAAAAAAAAAATGGGGGGTGTGATTGGGGAGATGGGAGGGTTTAGTATTTGCGTGTTGCGCGAGGTGCAAGCACCTCGCGTGCTTGTGAAAAAAACAAAAAAAAAAAAGTTGGGGGGTTGATGGGGGGAGATGGGGGGGGTTTAGTATATGCGTGTTGCGCGAGGTGCAAACACCTCGCGTGCTTGTGAAAAAAAAAGAAAAAGGTGGGGGGTGATGGGGGGGGTTGCACAATTATTTCGACTAAAGCATTGCCCCTCTAAATGAATCTGAAAAAAAAAAAAATGTTCCAAGTCTCTTAATTTCCGAGATCCGTCTAAAGGGGGTGAGAAGGGGGGCGGGGGGGGCGACTTTGAAAAATGGTTTTTACTTAACCGAGCCTCCTCTATACGAATCCGTAAAAAAAAAATACGGGTCTCGTACTTTCCGAGATACGATAGGGAGGGGGGAGAAGGGGGGGAAAGGGGAGGTTTGGCACTTTTCCCGTAGGTTTGAGAGTTACTTGTTTACGAATCTGTCAAAATATACCCACCTCCCCATCCACCATCTGGGAGAACAATTATGTCAATGAGTCAGTCAGTCAGTGAGTGACTGGTAATTTAGCTTTATATAGTACTAGCTTCCGCCCGCGACTTCGTACGCGTGGGAACGTTTTCCCGCGCAAATCCTGATCTCGTGGGAATTTAGGGATAAAAAGTAGCCTATGTGTTATTCCAGAATGACAAATATCTACTTACCAAATTTCATTCAGATCCGTTCAGTAGTTTTTGCGTGAAAGAGTAACAAACATCCATCCATCCTCACAAACTTTCGCATAACAAAATGGGGGGGGGGGGTTGATGGCGGGGGGGGTTACACAATTATTTCGACTAAAGCATTGCCCCTCTAAATGAATCTGAAAAACAAAATTTTCCAAGTCTCTTAATTTCCGAGATCCGCCTAAAGGGGGTGAGAAGGGGCGCAAGGGGGGCGACTTTGAAAAATGGATTTTACTTTACCGACTTTTTTTAATCCGTAAAAAATAAAAATACAGGTCTCGAAGTTTCCGAGATACGATAGGGAGGGGGGAGAAGGGGGGTGAAAAGGGGAGGTTTGGCACTTTTCCCGTAGGTTTGAGAGTTACTTGTTTAAGTATTTGCGTGTTGCGCTAGGTGCAAGCACCTCGCGTGCTCGTGAAAAAAAAAATGGGGAGGGGGGGAGTGATGGGGGGGGGGGTTGCACAATTATTTCGACTAAAGCATTGCCCCTCTAAATGAATCTGAAAAAAAAATGTTCCAAGTCTCTTAATTTCCGAGATCCGCCTAAAGGGGGTGAGAAGGGGGGCAAGGGGGGAGACTTTGAAAAGTGGTTTATACTTTACCGAGCCTCCTATATAGGAATCCGTAAAAGAAAAAATACGGGTCTCGTAGTTTCCGAGATACGATATGGAGGGGGGAGAAGGGGGGTGAAAAGGGGAGGTTTGGCACTTTTCCCATAGGTTTGAGAGTTACTTGTTTACGAATCTGTCAAAATATACCCACCTCCCCATCCACCATCTGGGAGAACAATTATGTCAGTGAGTCAGTGAGTGGTAATTTAGCTTTATATAGTATAATAACTAGTATTTGCGTGTTGCGCGAGGTGCAAGCACCTCGCGTGCTTGTGGAAAAAAAGGGGGGGGGGGTGATGGGGGGGGTCGCCCAATTATTTCGACTAAAGCATTGCCCCTCTAAATGAATCTGAAAAAAAAAAATGTTCCGAGTCTCTTAATTTCCGAGATCCGCCTAAAGGGGGTGAGAAGGGGGGCAAGGGGGGCGACTTTGAAAAATGGTTTTTACTTTACCGAGCCTCCTCTATACGAATCCGTAAAATCAAAAAAATACGGGTCTCGTAGTTTCCGAGATACGATAGGGAGGGGGGAGAAGGGGGGTGAAAAGGGGAGGTTTGGCACTTTTCCCGTAGGTTTGAGAGTTACTTGTTTACGAATCTGTCAAAATATACCCACCTCCCCATCCACCATCTGTGAGAACAATTATGTCAATGAGTCAGTGAGTGAGTCAGTGGTAATTTAGCTTTATATAATATAACTAGTATTTGCGTGTTGCGCGAGGTGCAAGCACCTCGCGTGCTAGTGAAAAAAAAAAAAATGGGGGGCGGTGGTGGGGGGAGATGGGGGGGTTAGTATTTGCGTGTTGCGCGAGGTGCAAGCACCTCGCGTGCTTGTGAAAAAAAAAAAAAAATGAGGGGGGTGATGGGGGGGTTTAGTATTTGCGTGTTGCGCGAGGTGCAAGCACCTCGCGTGCTTGTGGTGGTGGATTGATCACTTTTAAAACCCCTAGATGAATCTGAAAAAAAAAAATGTTCCACGTCTCTTAATTTCCGAAATCCGCCTAAAGGGGGTGAGAAGGGGGGCAAGGGGGGTGACTTTGAAAAATGGTTTTTACTTTACCGAGCCTCCTCTATACGAATCCGTAAAAAGAAAAAATACGGGTCTCGTAGTTTCCGAGATACGATAGGGAGGGGGGAGAAGGGGGGGAAAAGGGGAGGTGTGGCACTTTTCCCGTAGGTTTGAGAGTTACTTGTTTACGAATCTGTCAAAATATACCCACCTCCCCATCCACCATCTGGGAGAACAATTATGTCAATGAGTCAGTCAGTCAGTCAGTCAGTGGTAATTTAGCTTTATATAGTATAACTAGTATTTGCGTGTTGCGCGAGGTGCAAGCACCTCGTGTGCTTGTGAAAAAAAAAAAACGGGGGGGCGGTGATGGGGGTTTTAGTATTTGCGTGTAGCGCGAGGTGCAAGCAACTCGCGTGCTTGTGAAAAAAAAAAAATTGGGGGGGTGGGTGATGGGGGCAGATGGGGGGTTTAGTATTTGCGTGTTGCGCGAGGTGCAAGCACCTCGCGTGCTTATGAAAAAGATAAAAAAAAAAATAAAGTCAGGGGGTTGATGGGGGGTTTAGTATTTGCGTGTTGCGCGAGGTGCAAGCACCTCGCGTGCTTGTGAAAAAGAAAAAAAATGGGGGGGGAGGGGAGGTTGCACAATTATTTCGACTAAAGCATTGCCCCTCTAAACGAATCTGAAAAAAAAAATTCCAAGTATCTTAATTTCCGAGATCCGCCTAAAGGGGGTGAGAAGGGGGGCAAGAGGGGCGACTTTGAAAAATGGTTTTTACTTTACCGAGCCTCCTCTATACGAATCCGTAAAAAATAAAAAATACGGGTCTCGTTGTTTCCGAGATACGATAGGGAGGGGGGAGAAGGGGGGGAAAAGGGGAGGTGTGGCACTTTTCCCGTAGGTTTGAGAGTTACTTGTTTACGAATCTGTCAAAAGTATTTGCGTGTTGCGCGAGGTGCAATCACCGCGCATGCTTGTGAAAAAAAAAAGCGGGGTGGTGATGGGGCGGGTTGCAGAAGTATTTTGACTAAAGCTTTGCCCCTCTAAACGAATCTGAAAAAAAAAAAAATGTTCCAAGTCTCTTAATTTCCGAGATCCGCCTAAAGGGGGTGAGAAGGGGGGTGGGGGAGGGGGGACTTTGATAAATTGTTTTTACGTTGCCGACCCTCCTCTATACGAATCCGTAAAAAAAAATACGGGTCTCGTAGTTTCCGAGATATGATAGGGAGGGGGGTGAAGGGGGGGAAAAGGGGAGGTTTGGCACTTTTCCCGTAGGTTTGAGAGTTACTTGTTTACGAATCTGTCAAAATATACCCACCTCCCCATCCACCATCTGGGAGAACAATTATGTCAATGAGTGAGTCAGTCAGTCAGTCAGTGGTAATTTAGCTTTATATAGTATAAATAATAACTAGCAACCCGGCACGACTTCGCACGGTCGCATTCTTCTAATTCATACAAAACCTTAATAAATTATACACTAAAACCTTTCTCAAGAATCCACTGTATTCATTGGTGAATACTGATTTTTTAGAGAAGGCCAATAAGTGAGTATTAAAAAAAATTAAATGGAGAACGATAACTTTATTTTATTTTCAGTTACTGAAACCTATTTTTTATTTTGTACTAGTTGCTGCTGGTGACTTGATTTGCTAAAAAATTGCCTTTGTGTGATTACAGACTATAATTTATTCCTGTTTCATATTTCATCCAGTTCCCCTCAATCATTTTGGCATAAATGATTACCAGTACTCCACTAATATTGTAAATGCGAAAGTTTGTGAGTACATATGTACATATGTACATATGTATGTTTGTAGCACTTTCACGCAAAAACTGCTGAAAGGATGTGAATGAAATGTGGTAAGTAGGTAGTTCACATCCTGGAATAAAACAGGCTATACTTACGATGATACTTTTTATCCCAAAATTCCTACGGGATCGGGATTTACGCGGGAAAAGCTCCCATGCGAAAGAAGTCGCAACATTATACATATATAACAACTCCATACATATATCAAAGTTTTCATATTTATTTATTTTTGTTACTCACTTATGAGTACCAAGAGACCAAGACAGATACAGAGTTAAGTAAGAACTAAAATAGTGGTGCGGTGCTGCATTCCCAGCTAGGTTATAGAATGACCTGTATAAGGGTGTACAGTTTAATGAATCATCTATCTATCACTGCAATATATCATCTAAATCCGATCAGTAGTGTTTCTGTGATAGAGTAACAAATTAATGCATTCTCAAACACTGTCTGTGATGCCATCGCAGTAGGAAGAAAGTAGAATCCCATAAAAAACAATACTTGTCAAAAAACCAAGTCTCGCAACTTAGTTGTTCTACCGTAAAAAGTTGTGAGATCCATGTAATACCAAATCGGTTATTAATTTATTCAGTCCCTACTTAAGGGACATTCTGTCTTAAGTTGTTACGTAATTATCTAACCTAACGACATCTTATAGTGACCATATCAATATTAAAAATCTTCACCGTTTTAAATAAATAGATTGACTCGGCCATCGCATGAAAACACAATATATCTCACAAGTAATACATATATAAATTAAATTGTTTATTGCGATTGCCAAGTCAATCTATTTATTTAAAACGGTAAAGATTTTTAATATTGATATGGTCACTATAAGATGTCGTTAGGTTAGATAATTACGTAATAACTTAAGACAGAAGGTCCCTTAAGTAGGGACTGAATAAATAAATAACCGATTTGGTATTACATGGATCTCACAACTTTTTACGGTGGAACAACTAAGTTGCGAGACTTGGTTTTTTGACAAGTATTGTTTTTTATGGGATCTCATTGCTTTTTGTAGAAAGTCCTACATTTTTCCTTTCCGGTACCTTCTACTTCTTGTATACCAACAACGAATTTTCTTAAAGCCCTCTCTCTGTCTTATGAGCTTTTCTTATTTTTGTAGGTAGCTTTTCTTATTTTTGTAGGTAGCCTTCCTTTTTTTATTTTCCGGTACTACTTCTTGAACTTCAGCTAAAGTTTTTTTCAAAGCCCACTCCCTGTCTCTATGGGTTTTTTTCGGAGGCTTTGATACGCACATATGAATACGCACGTACGTCTTTTGCATTAGTTAGTAATGATTAATGCCGAACTCATCAAACGTCTCGGTAAAAGTTAATCCATAAGTAAGTAATTATGCAATTTCGGGCAATTTACTCTACTTAATACTCCCCAATACTTTTAATACTTCTTGCTTTTTTATTCCGTTGACCATTTAACAAGTTACCTTTGAGCATAATTATTATACCTAGGTACCTATCTACACTGGAAGACACAGTGGGGCATATGGTCGAGGTGTGCCCTGCATGGGTGGAGCACCGTCGTATCCTCATAGAGGCGATCGGCGGCGGCGACTTCTCGCGCCCCGCTCTGGTTTAGACCATGGTGCGAAGCGAGAGGGAATGGGATGCAGTCACCTCCTGCTGCGAAGCAGTCATGCTAGCGAAGGAGGAGGCCTAACGTGCGAGGGAGAGGCAACTCTCTTCCTCGCGCCCCAGCCGCCGGTGGAGACGCCCCGGGCGTCGTGGATCACGAGTCGATTTCGGGCCACCGTAGGTGCGGGCCTGCGGATGGCGAGCAGGGGTCGCTCACCGTCCGGTAAGGACCAGGCCCGGGTCGGCGGCGCGTTGTGTTCCACGCGCGCCTCAAAAAGTTGTTAATACCAGAGACGGGGCCTCATAGGGCCATTGCCTGTCGGGGTTTGCGGGAAACTTCCATCGAGATACCGCGGCCCCGGAACTTTAGGGCTTCCGAAGGAACAGGGTGGGTTTTTAGTCAGTAGAATTCTGGTACACCCGAGCGGAAAAAGTCATTCGAAGATATTTTTCACCAAGAAAAAAAAAGTACCCATCTACATCTATTATTTCATTATATTATACAGGTACACTGATTAATTAACTGCAAATGTAACTTTGTAATCCTATATATTTATATGGGATTACAAAGTTATTTATACAGTTGATGTATCTAGAAAACTAGAACGAAATTGAAAAATATTATAGTTTTTCCTTGATTTATATACTAAACACTAATTGTATTCTAAATTTGAAGCTTCTATGTCTGAAATTCAGGCTTCTAGTTTTACCCACAACGAAGTTATAGGGGGTTGAAAATGGCCTGAATTGCTTCGAGAAAAGAATGGTACGGCCGTGCCGCTTTTTTGCTCGACTTGGCGGGGGCACTGCCGTGCCCCCAGATAAGATATAGGTATTAGATAACTAGCTAAAATTAAACTTGTAAACCGAATTATAACTCTTACCTTTAATGGCTTCGGCAGGAATGCTGGCAAAGTGAGACATTTGAAGCTTTTGATCTCCAAATTCCTTCCTCATGGTCTCTGCATCGGCTTCAAGCCAATAAGTTTGTGGGGTCCGATGAGTGATGGAGTGAAGAGCGATCTCAAAACCTCGGTTGTACAATTCATTGACGAGTACATAGTTGGTGTACTCATGGCTGACGAAGAAAGTCGCTCCAGCAGGGCACCCATTGGGGTTGAGACGGTTGTAAAGAACATTACGGTATGTGATGATGTTGTTAATGTTGATACCGTCGTCGAAAGTGACTGTGACAAACTGGAATGAGATGAAAGAACAAGTTTACAGCAAAAAAAAAAAAACAAGATGCATTGATTTCAATTGACACTAACTTCCACCCTCTGCAATATAACAAAGTTCAAATAGGTTGAGTGTTTCATTTCTATTCCAAGAATTTGTAACACTATTCTGATTTAGTACTTAAGAACATTAAAAAAGGACCCTAAGAATTGCAATTTAAGTAACATAAATTATAAATTAATCAAAGTGAAAGTGATATTTGCAGATGAAACCCTGCTTCTACATATAGAAGCTGGGTTTCTAAACCAAGATTCAAAATAAAAACACTTAAGTATCTACTTCATGTACACTAATAATAAATAAAAATATATCATTACATCGCGTTTGTTCCCGATTCTAAATTCTGTAAAGCAGTCCAAAACTAAATCAATCAAAGTATTATATTAAGAGTAGAGAGGACTGTCTATAAATCTTACAAGTGTGTTTACAATCTATAAACAAGATCACTGGGAGAGCAGCATCTCCCTAAATGATCTTCCTGGTTTGGATTGTGTTAGGAATCTTAAAAAATTATCTAAACTTAACACTATTATCATTAAATCTTACCTGAGGTGTATCTCTAGGCCTTAATCCACCAGGAATATTAGTGCTCGAACATCTGCAGTTTGGAAGATCACACACAGTATCAGGAGTGCATGGTTCCGCTAACTTAAGGTCGTCTTCATTTTCTGAAGATGAATCGTCAGCAATAGCTGCTGAAACCACCAGCAGGAGCGCTAGTAGACTATTGAACTTCATTCTGCTAGATCTACCAGAAAGTGACTACGAACAAAGACGCTTCGTCATTTTATATATAATATTTTATCAATCTCGTTTGTTAAAAACGTTGATTAACGTTTTTTGATACAATTATGGATATCTAATCTCCGATTTCCATTTGAATATCTATAGATATTTATCTATAGGTTTTTACAGAACAGTTTTCGTTTAGTCGGTTATTGCCACCTTTTCAGGTGATGATGTCACTTAAAATGGAATAGAAAAATGTCCTATTAGAATTTTTTTGAAAGAGGATCTATTTATTGTCTTCAATGTGGAGTACTATTTAAAGATATAATCATCGCCATAAAACAATTGGATTTCATAAATAATGATTCATCTTTGTACGGAACCGTACATTAATCTAACAACTTACGCTCCGTGCATTCTGCACACACATAAATTATATCAATTACGGAAATCATTATGTTAAATCTATTTTTATAATAAGTCAGTGTTTATCGAACATTCGCAACGGTCGGTTTTATTTCATCATCCTAATAGAATCGCCCCGCTATCTATCACTAAGTATAGGGATTCCCTACAATATTATTTTTTAATTACCTACTTTTGAATACTGTAACAAATAAATGTTCAAAGAAATATCTGGAGATTGCTTGATAAGAGTCATATCTTATCAATAATATCATTCATCATTGATAATGGTTGAAATATAATGTTTGTGTACTTGAGGGTAAAAAAAAAAATTAACTCTTGTTCTCATATAATACTGTTTCATATAGTGCCTTGCATCTTATTATTTTTTCATTGTCCTTATCATCATCATTACAATCACTCTGTTTTTTAACTCAATGTGAATAAAGATGTGAAAGAGATTTCTGAGCATCGACTACTTTTATATAGTGCAAAGAAGTCGATGCTCAGACATGTAATATATCTTAGAGATAGTATAGATGACTGGCCAGCCCAAACATCTATATCACACAACTAAATTTTGAGAATTACCATGTGGGTCTGCATTATTGTATGTTTATAAAATAATAATGAAAACAACTTTGGGTTAATGTGGTTAAACGCTCGTGTTACGAGACGTTTGAGGTTACGAATTGATTTTCGTTGTTCTTTCATCGACAGTATTTCAGAATGTTTTCTGTGATATTAGGGTCATTATATTTTCAACAATCTTAACATCCTGGAGAGATAAGATACATTAAAATTATATCATACTAGGTCAGTCTGTTCAAAAATCGAGTTAAGATAGTTTTAAAATATGGTAAATAGATATCTATTTACTTTTGATAATAGATCACCAACTGTAACGAACTTCAGAACTTCAAAGAGCGGTCAGCAGCAATGACGGGCCCGATACATTCAATGCCTGCCAGGGTTGCGAAAATGTTCTAAGGAGATACTACGACACCGGAACGCAAGAGCAACTGAAGAAGCTCTTGGTGAATAAATATTTGTGTGGTCAGAATGTGTACTGAGTGGTAGTTTTAGTAGTTTTGGTAGGGTAATAGTGTCATAAGGGATGTCCTTACTGTTGTCGTTGTATTGATTATTATGACTAAGATCTCTCATTATGTCCTGGTCAGGACAGTATCATCTTTTACATGAGTGCTACGATTACTAACCTTACGTTAAAAGAACTTCCAGAAGCCTATTATTTTAATGGGTTTTAGGAAGTTGTATGAAGACTTTTTTTGCATGGGTCTGTTACTCGAGTCGAACGTAATATATAATAATAATAAGGTCCGTGATGAAACAAGCATGCCCAGAAGATGCCCGTTCACTCTTTCTTCCCGGCAGAGAGTTGTCTGTGAGCACAATAAATGTGGAAAAGCGCTTGGTACGACACTACGGTAAATCGCATTTACACGACGATGGGAAAAAATCTTTCCGGAATACGAAAAGATGATGCTTCGAATAAAACTATTATTAGATTATTATCTATTATAATTGATATCGGAAAGATTTCCGGAAAATGATTGTAGTTAACAAAACAATTGAATTAAGTCGATTTATTTGATTACGCGGTAGCGACATTTCTAGATTATTGTTGATACGGTTGACTGACCTTGTTATTATTTATTATTTAATCCTTCTAAACCGAACCATTTTAGAACCATCAATCAGTTGTATATTGGTTAAATACTAGCATTCAATCTCAATATACTGTCAAGTTGGGCTTACATTTTTTATCTCATTATGTGAGGCAATTTTATAAAACACTAGTGGATAGTGGTGTATATTATGGAGAGAAAATAAACTTATTCTTATTCTTATTCTTACTAGTACCCACGCGGGGCTTCGCTCCCGTGGATTCTATCACGGTAAAAAATAACTCCCCTTTTTTGCAGTCGCGTAAAAAGTAGCCTATAACCTTCCTTAAGCTTCAAGTTACTACCATACCAAATTTCATCCAAATCCACCCTGTACTTTCGAAGATTAGCGCGTTCAAGCAAACAAACAAACAAACTTTTCCGCTTTATAATATTAGCATAGATAAAATTGCCTCACATAATGCGGGATCAGTCGATATGAATAATTGAAAAATGTATAGTTCTAGGCAGTGACTGAACAAGCGTTCTAGAGTAACAACATGAAGTATCAAAACCGTTTTCGTCGTACTATGAGTATATAGGTTTATAGCATGTAGGATAGTGGCGCCACCATTATTTTCAATACTTTTGCAAAGCTATAATAACCAACCCATAGATAGTGTCAGCCAATCTTTTCTAAATTTCTTTTAAAATGCTGTGATTACAAACCACGCTCCGAGTTTCCACCCCCAATGGCTCGAAAATATAGTTATCACTGAGATTACTTAGATTAGAGAGAGAGAGTCGCATGAGGCGACTTAATTATAGTAATCTCAGAAATAATAGCAATAAAGCTTTCAGAAAATAAAGCAATTCGATGGATTCATAGACGAAAGAAAACTTCTAGAACATTCAACAAAGGTCTGAAAGGCCTAAATTCTTAGTAATTCTGGTGGAGCTCCACATAGCTGTCAACATGGTGAAATCGGTGAAGAAAGCAATTCGGATGTCGGTAGACCATGGTGCAGAGCAAAAGGAGAATGGGATACAGTCGCCTTCTTCTGCGAAGCAGTCATGCTAGCAAAGTAGGAGGCTGAACGCATGAGGGAGAGACAACTCTCTTCCTCTGCAGTAGCTCACAATCCGGTAAGGACCAGGCCCGTTTCGGCGACGCGTCGTGTTCCATGCGCGCCTCAAAGAGTCGTCAGTACTAGTGACGGAGCTATAGGACCATTGCCTGCCAGGGTTGAGAATATGTTCTAACGAGATACCAGGGCTCTGGAACGCAGCTGAAGGAACAGGGTGGATTTTAGTCAAAAGAAGTCTGACACTCCCTTCCGCTCCGCCCAGAGCGGGAGAAGTCATTCGATGATTTTCCCACCACAAACAAAAGGCTCGTATTTGACCACCATCTCACATGATGGTAAGTGATGATGTAGTTGAGCAACTGAAAAAAATATAAACTGACTACAAAACTGGTAATAAATATATTTATTTATGAACAAACGTGGCACTAAAAAGAGAAAAAAGAAACAAATAAAGATAGTAAGATAATAAAATAAAGGTGCTGCTTATTTCAAAAGAAATTTCTTCCAGCAGACAATATGATGCGTTTATCAAAAAAAGTAGTTGGTCAAATTTTAATCGTGGATTTATTACTTAATTCGTAGTTAACTTTTTTATTATGTCGATGCATTTATATCCAGAACAAATAACCGAAACGAACGAAGGTAAAAAAAAACTTTTTTAAAGATAAATAGCAATGTGGGTAGAATTCAAATTTCTAGCAATCATGTTAACCCCACCAACTTAGCTAAATATGCTTGTGTCTGGAGTGGGTTCACAGTAATAGTGTCCAAGGAAACTGCTTATTTTGTTTTCAATATAAGGAAAAAAAACCGTATTCTTATCTTTTGCAGCACACCCAATCATCTGAATCTTTATCATAATAAATCCGGCTTAGTAGCCGGATTTAATATACGCTACATTTAATACAATGAGGTAACAAATAGGTGTGACTGTTTAATCAATAATGATTATAAAGTATAAATAGTCCTCCTAACCGATTTTGGCCACAGCGGTCAATCTCATAACTGATTGATTGATTCTTTAAAGGCTGAAAGGTCATAAGTGGCAGGGAACACAAAAGCCGACAGAGAATTCCACAACTTGGCTATGCGCACAATAAATGTGGAGGAGAAGCGCTTGGTACGACAAGACGGTATATCAACCAAGTGTGGATGGTAAGTACCCAGCCGTGCGTCTGGTAGACCAGTGTACAATAAACGGTAACGGTGTAATAAACTAATGTACAGTGGCTGGTCTTAAGCTTTGGTTTCCTAGGATAGCGGTGCCGTCAAATAGCGGCCGTAATACAGCGGTGAATGACGTCACTAGAACGTTGTCTATGTAAACAAAATGGCGCGGTTTCCTAGAGAGCGGTAACTGACACCGTAACGTCAAAAAGCGGTGCCGCCATTTGCATGATGGCCGTCTTGTCGGTGTCAGATGGTTTCGTGAACGTTTCATTGATAGCGATGAAGCAGACTGTGTTAAAATGGCCGTGGAACTTTCCACATGTCGTCACCGTAAAGACGGCCGCCTTTTTGCGTCCGTAATATTACGGCCGCTATATGACGGCACCGCTTTCCTAGGAAACCAAAGCTTAACTCTCTTTGTCCGATGGGACGGCAATGTGATACGACCGGAGAGTGATCAGGTGTAAGACATACGTCTTAACGTGCTTTCCGAGGCACGGGGGTTATCACACCACTAACTTCCTAACTCCGGGCTACTAATGAGAAATTTCTAGCAGAAAACCCAATAGCACTTTTTGTCCGACCCGGGGATCAAGCCCGAGACCACTTGCACAATAGTCGCGCTTGCGAACACTATGCAACCGAGGCAGTTAATGTATGATAGTAATGATAATAAAGTGTGCATATAAAGCTTTGTTTTCCTAGGAAAGTGGCCGTGTGCCGTCATATAGCGGCCGTAATATTACGGACGCAAAAAGGCGGCCGTTTTTACGGTGACGACATGTGGAAAGTTCCACGGCCGTTTTAACACACTGTCTGCTTCATCGCTATCTAGTGTATTACATTCTCTTTGGAAACGTTCACGAAACCATCTGACACCGACAAGACGGCCGTCATGCAAATGGCGGCACCGCTTTTTGACGTTACGGTGTCAGTTACCGCTCTCTAGGAAACCGCACCATTTTGTTTACATAGACAACATTCTAGTGACGTCATTCACCACTGTATTACGGCCGCTATTTGACGGCACCGCTATCCTAGGAAACCAAAGCTTAAGACCAGCCACTGTACATTAGTTTATTACACCGTTACCGTTTATTGTACACTGGTCTACCAGACGCACGGCTGGGTACTTACCATCCACACTTGGTTGATATACCGTCTTGTCGTACCAAGCGCTTCTCCTCCACATTTATTGTGCGCATAGCCAAGTTGTGGAATTCTCTGTCGGCTTTTGTGTTCCCTGCCACTTATGACCTTTCAGCCTTTAAAGAAAGAGTACATAGGCATCTTCTGGGTTCGCTCGTCACATCGTAGACCTCATCTATCGTTTACCATCAGGCGAGATAGAGGTCAACACCGGGCTCATCCGTAATAAAAAAAAAAAAACAAAAAAATCTACAATAAATATATTGTAAGGTTTATAGGAAATAAATAATAGTTTTTATAACATTGTTTTGAATTTTATTTACTAATACAATTGTTATTATATGCATACCTATACATAGGTTAAGATTAATACTTTCTATATTTGTAACTTGAAAATAAAGGGTTTATTATTTTGATTATAAAAGTTTAAAGATTTTTTAATGGTGTTTATTAAAAAATAAAAATTATAAACTGCGTCTAGAAATACTGCTATCAGAAAATTAATTTCTTCTTTGTATGGTCTCGACTTCGAGGTGTGATAAAATCTAATATCGGCCTTATGTATGTAACTTATGTCCGCTACGCTCGCGTAAAAATTGTTTTTTATTATTTTTAGCTTTCCAAAGAATGTTCAAATTCGGTTCAGTAGATCCACAGATTTCTACAAACCTACAAAGTTTACCTTTTTAACCGACTTCAAAAAAAGGAGGAGGTTCTCAGTTCATCTTAAATTTTTTTATTATATTATTACCTCATAACTCGGAGATGGCTGGACCGATTTCTTGTTTGAAAGGGTATACTTTCTAGTTAGTCCCATTATCATTACACTAGGATCTGATGATGGGATCATGGAAAAATCGAGAGAACTCTTCAAATATTATAGGCACACCTATAGCGTTTTGGGTATTTCTTATAGTACCTTGTGCAGTTGCTCTCGAATTCACCATTACACATATCATCATTTGAGGAAATGGAACTGATGATGAAGACCACAGATGGCCACCGAAACTACTGAATAATAAGTATTTCGTGGATTGTGATTCGATTACTTGAATATGGATGTTAAGCACTTTATGCTCGTCACAATGCATGTAGAGCTGATGGTGAAGTACCAGGAGAACTCCACAAAAATTAACGGCTCTGCATCGGGAAAAGCAATATTTTGTAAATGTGATAATTAGTTGATATTTTGGCTTTTGTAACTAGATAAATTACAAACCGACCCACTAAAAAGCGTGAAAAAAACTTTTTAGCAAAAAATAAAACCGCCTTCCATAAATACACTACAGAGCCAAAAATAACTTTGATTTCGGAAGGCGGTGTTAAAAAAAAGAAAATACAAAACCAATAACACCGACTACCGAAATTAAAGTTATTTTTGGCTTGGTAGTGCTTTGATATGGAAGTCGGTTTTATTTTTTGCTAAAAAGTTTTTTCATAATATTTATATAATAAGTATTTACTACAGACAACACCCTACAAGAAGGTTATTATTTATCTCGTGGCTCGTGGCAGAGGTCAGTTGCAGGTCTGTGGATGGTCACCCATCTTAATGTAACGAAATTTCTCCATGCCTTGAAAAGAATGTTAAGCCGCCGTTGTTATATGGACAGTGGATAATTTTGACAGTTGTTACGGGCAGGGGCGTGCATAGGATTATGACAGGGCATGCGGCGGAGTAAAAACACACAAAAACTTCTTCTTTTATAGATTTTTAGCATAGCCACAGCCACGCATCGCCACCATGCTACGATGCGTGGCTGTGGCTATGCTAAAAATCTATAAAAGAAGAAGTTTTTGTGTGTTTTTACTCCGCCGCATGCCCTGTCATAATCCTATGCACGCGCCTGGTTACGGGTAGTTAGAATCGTGTTAAACAGCTACCAGGTTGTGGAGGTCAGATAGGCAGTCCCTCCATGTAAAACACTTATACTCAGCTGCATTCAGTTAGACTGTAAGCCGACCCTGACATAGTTGGGAAAAGGCTAAGCACATGATGAACTCCCCATATGAAGAATGAAGCTGCCTACTTGAAGGTTTGTTTTCAGAGCTTACAAACAAAAGCAAAGTGTTATCAGCCTCTTTGGTTCATAATTAATTTGGAAATTCGTTCATCGATATCTTCCACGGTGGCTTATCGGTCTTAGGGCCTGTGCACACCACGTTTTTTAAACGCGCGTCGACGGCACGCTTTTATCCCTACAGAGCAGTTTGTTGTCGTTATTCAAACCCTTTGTTCGGTACTGGACAGATTCTTGGATTGGACAAATTAGTTAGTTCGGCAGATTAAACAAAAAAAAAACAGCCGTAACTGGGTATACCAATTTATAATTTTTCTAAATCTATGATTTACAACTAATATACTCGTATGGTTAAGTATGTAAACTCCTTGAATTATCTAACAGGCAACTTCAAGTTATTGTCATTTAGCCTATGCCTACCTATTCAACTTCAAATAATCCACTGGCATTTGTTTTCCTGTTTATGTCAATAAATTTTAAATCCACTACATTGGTGCTCGAGCCGGCAAGATCCATTTCTTGCAATATTTTTATTCATGTCACTTCGCAACAAACTTTGTTATTTTTTACAAAATTGTATCTGTGTCCAGCATGTAAAACCACGGGTTTTCCCCTTTCACTGTTAATAAATTTTAAATCCACTACATCGGTGCTCGAGCCGGCAAGATCCATTTCTTGAAATATTTTTATTCATGTCTCTATGTCACTTCGCAACAAACTTTACACCACCGTTGAGATTTTTTAAATAAGTTTTTTTTTCTACTTTTTAGTTAAAATATTAATTAACAATTTTTTAGTTTTCCCGGTCGTGTCACATTGGCACTCCACCGGATTCAGAAAGTGAGTTCATATTTTTAAACTTTCTCATTGTGCTATTTTGCTAGTATTACACTAATGATAAACATGATATACCTTTTTGAAATCCTTATATTAAGCCCTTGAATTTGATACCCATATTGTAGTATTTGAAAAAAAAATTTTTTTTTCACCACGTATAATGGCTTCGCACAGCCGCCATGTTTAATTTTTTTAAATGTCACCTATCTAAGAACACTCGGGCTGTTAAGAAAAATCTAACGATACCTCAATTGTGTGAATCCGTTCAGCGGTACTGGAGATATGAGGTAATAAAGAATATTACAAACATACATACATACATACAAGATACGCTCGAAAAACATAACCCTTCCTTTGCAGACGGGTAAAAAGAGAACAAATTTATTGCAACGGGAAGCAGCGTAATGAAAAACTCATACAAAAAATTGACAAATAAACAAAATTGTTACTGCAGCAATGAAGAATGAAGTTAGCGTGATTGATTGTTTAAAACAGTTGTGCAAGGTTAATTTTAAGTATATTTAAAAGTAAAATATGATTTTTTTTTGTTCTTTAATTAAAGTGAAAAAAAAAATGTTTTTTTGAAGTCAGTTAAAAAACACGCTTTGCATACGATATGAAATTTTTAACCACACTCATACTATTCATCCCTCGGCACGTTTCTCACCTTGACTTGGGTGGGATTTGTTTCGAACTATTATTCCCATAGATAATTATTTCTGTGATTATCCCCCTTTAGCGTGAAATACATAGAACACTAACCTAACCTACTTAATATGACGAATATAATGAGCCCAACAATATAATGTACACATGATACATGTACACATGGTACATGTGATACTTGTCATAAAAATAATTTTAAGAACTGATTTTCTACCTGTGACAAATAATAAATAAATCTGAATCCAATATTGATATGTTTACCTACTAGTAGGCAGTCCGAGGTTCTATCAGCCACGTTCCAATTCCATCATCAATTCCATCATCAGACCAGCTTGATGGTACCACCATATTGTATTATCGTCTAATCTATATACATATAATTGCAAAGTTTCATGATGATACAACAATTAGAAGTGCGTGTAATTCAGATTCTTAGATGATATTACATTGTTGTTTAGTTTGTTGCTGTTCGACCTAATAACAGCGTGTTTAAACTAATTATTTGTTAGATTACGTAGCATAGCAAGGCAACGTAGCATAAAAACATAATACGTCACTTTCTTGAGAAGAAGAGCTCATAATAATATAATAACATGCAACACATAACAATGTCATTATTCAAATGCATGCAGGCCTAGTAAGCTCAGTTGCCGTGAGAAACGACTTATTTTATTAAAATTATATAAATGTGATAATGTTACCTATTAGTTTAGCTACACGATGACTGAAAAATGCAACCACTGTCTTGGCAGGTCCACTCAAATCTCTGTATGAATTTCTTCAAAAGAGCACCACGAATCTACCAAACATGTTGTCATATGAATTGACCATTACGAGTTGTATGAACTGCAGAAAACACGTTTTCCTCTGAGTTTGTTTGTGTACTTCTTCTCAGAGTATCAGTTAGTTAGGAAACACCGGCTTCATCTAGCTACACTTAAAATAAATGACATGTTATTTTAAGTTTAGCTAGATTATGTTATAGTATAGCGTCAATAGCCTAATGGATAAGGTGTCGGACTTGTGATCGAGAGGTCGCAAGTTCGAACCCCACCCATTACACTATTGGCGTGAACCCACTCCAGACACAAGCATATTTAGCTTAGTTGGAGGGGTTAACAAGATTGCTAGTAATGTGAATTCTACCCACATTGCTAGTAATCTTTAAAAAAAAAAAAAAAAAAAAAAACATTACATAACATGGAAGTAAAAGAGAGGAGTGTGCTGATGTATGTTTATATAATGATGGATGTAGTTTAATGATTTACGATATAATTGTCATGAGATTTTTTTTTAATATCTGTACTCACAGACAAACCGTGTAAACGGTTCTGTGGGACATTGGCTTATTTTTAAGATTATAATGTGACATATATTAATATGTAACAAAAAGTAAATAAATAATAATTTGTACCACAAACAAATTGCGACTACTCTGTAAAGGTTTTAAAGGTAACCCACGAGTCTATAATCAATATATAAATCAAGCTGTCTCATACAGCAGGCAGCTTAATTGTTTTAAAAAATAATTTTGTTACACATAATTTTAATAGATACCTAGATAGAATATAATTTATTGTACACCAAAAATTTAAACACACTTATATAACCTTATTGCTATAACTTTGGTTACAATGGCGATCTTATCGCTGAGGGCGATATCTTAAATAAAATACAATACATAAGATATATAAATATAATGTCTTCTTTAACAACGTGTGGAGAAAAACAAAGTAATAATCATAAATTTGAAAGAAAATTATTGGCAACCGAGCTTTTAAAAGCAGCGACTGACTGTGCTTGTCACTGGCAATGCATTCCACAACCGAATAGCCTGCACCGTAAATGAATGGTCGTAAAATTTTGTGGAATGCCTACAGCATCAAAAGTCTCAAATTCTCTGATGATCTCAAATCTCTACCATGTGTGTCATGAAGGAACTTAAATCGTTCTTTGAGATAAAAGGGAGTCGTTGGATTGAAAATAATCCTGTAGAGAAAAAAGTAAATAAAAATTTTTTTTTCACCCCGTATAATGGCTTCGCACAGCCGCCATGTTTAATTTTTTTAAATGTTACCTATCTAAGAACACTCGGGCTGTTAAGACAAATCTAACGATACCTCAATTGTGTGAATCCGTTCAGCGGTACTGGAGATATGAGGTAATAAAGAATATTACAAACATACATACATACATACAAGATACGCTCGAAAAACATAACCCTTCCTTTGCAGACGGGTAAAAAGAGAACAAATTTATTGCAACGGGAAGCAGCGTAATGAAAAACTCATACAAAAAATTGACAAATAAACAAAATTGTTACTGCAGCAATGAAGAATGAAGTTAGCGTGATTGATTGTTTAAAACAATTGTGCAAGGTTAATTTTAAGTATATTTAAAAGTAAAATATGATTTTTTTTGTTCTTTAATTAAAGTGCGTTTTATTTGTTTTTGTTTTCACCTGTACTTCTGCCGTATAGCTAGTCCGTCGAACCCTAGAATATGACGAAACCACGAATCAGTCGAGTAGAGAATCTGCCGAACTAACTAATCTGTCCAATCCAAAAATCTGTCCAGTACCGAACAAAGGATTCAAACGCGCGGCACCGGCGCGTCTGTATCGCTACAAACGCGCGTTTAAAAAACGTGGTGTGCATAGGCCCTTAATTGCAACGACAGAAAACAATCGGCGGATCTTTTTGTGTCACCAACACGATCTTACATACCTACGAACATTTGCAAATTTTGACATCAACTTTGTCACTTGGTAGATATGATAGAGGCAAAGAATGAAAAGAAGTATGTGTATTGGATTTGTCTTGGGGTCCCCAGTTGCAAAAAGTGAGCCGCAAACTGTTTGCCTTAGCGGGGTCTTTACGCAGATTGCGCAATTTTCTGCCGACTGCCACTAAAACCGCGCTTGCCCAATCTCTTCTTCTCCCAATCCTTGAGCGTCTCCAAATTTTTTGTATCAGATTCATGTTAGGTTTGCGCAAGTATGATCATGTTTCTGAGTTTCGCATTAAACTCAAGTGGCTGCCTATCCGCCTTCGCCGAAATGCACATACTTTATCATTACTCTACAGGATTATTTTCAATCCAACGACTCCCTTTTATCTCAAAGAACGATTTAAGTTCCTTCATGACACATATGGTAGAGATTTGAGATCATCAGAGAATTTGAGACTTTTGATGCTGTAGGCATTCCACAAAATTTTACGACCATTCATTTACGATGCAGGCTATTCGGTTGTGGAATGCATTGCCAGTGACAAGCACAGTCAGTCGCTGCTTTTCAAAGCTCGGTTGCCAATAATTTTCTTTCAAATTTATGATTATTACTTTGTTTTTCTCCACACGTTGTTAAAGAAGACATTGTATTTATATATTTTATGTATTGTATTTTGTTTAAGATATCGCTCTCAGCGATAAGATCGCCATTGTAACCAAAGTTGTAACAATAAGGTTATATAAGTGTGTTTAAATTTTTGGTGTACAATAAATTATATTCTATCTAGGTATCTATTAAAATTATGTGTAACAAAATTATTTTTTAAAACAATTAAGCTGCCTGCTGTATGAGACAGCTTGATTTATATATTGATTATAGACTCGTGGGTTACCTTTAAAACCTTTACAGAGTAGTCGCAATTTGTTTGTGGTACAAATTATTATTTATTTACTTTTTGTTACATATTAATATATGTCACATTATAATCTTAAAAATAAGCCAATGTCCTACAGAACCGTTTACACGGTTTGTCTGTGAGTACAGATATTAAAAAAAAATCTCATGACAATTATATCGTAAATCATTAAACTACATCATCATTATATAAACATACATCAGCACACTCCTCTCTTTCTCTTTCTCTTTCTCTCTCATGTTATGTAATGTTATTTATATTACAACATAATCTAGCTAAACTTAAAATAACATGTCATTTATTTTAAGTTTAGCTAGATGAGGCCGGTGTTTCCTAACTAACTGATACTCTGAGAAGAAGTACACAAACAAACTCAGAGGAAAACGTGTTTTCTGCAGTTCATACAACTCGTAATGGTCAATTCATATGACAACATGTTTGGTAGATTCGTGGTGCTCTTTTGAAGAAATTCATACAGAGATTTGAGTGGACCTGCCAAAACAGTGGTTGCATTTTTCAGTCATCGTGTAGCTAATAGGTAACATTATCACATTTATATAATTTTAATAAAATAAGTCGTAGCTCACGGCAATTGAGCTTACCAGGCCTGCATGCATTTGAATAATGACATTGTTATTATATCGTTATGAGCTCTTCTTCTCAAGAAAGTGACGTATTATGTTTTTATGCTACGTAATCTAACAAATAATTAGTTTAAACACGCTGTTATTAGGTCGAACAGCAACAAACTAAATAACTATGTATATGTAATAACATCTAAGAATCTGAATTACACGCACTTCTAATTGTTGTATCATCATGAAACTTGGCAATTATATGTATATAGATTAGACGATAATACAATATTGTGGTAACATCAAGCAGGTCTGATGATGGAATTGATGATGGAATTGGAACGTGGCTGATAGAACCTCGGACTGCCTACTAGTAGGTAAACATATCAATTTTGGATTCAGATTTATTTATTGTTTGTCACAGGTAGAAAATCAGTTGTTCTTCAAATTATTTTTTATGACAAGTATCACATGTACCATGTGTACATGTATCATGTGTACATTATATTGTTGGGCTCATTATATTCGTCATATTAAGTAGGTTAGGTTAGGTTAGTGTTCTGTGTATTTCACGCTAAAGGGGGATAATCACAGAAATAATTATCTATGGGGATAATAGTTCGAAACAAATCCCACCCAAGTCAAGGTGAGAAACGTGCCGAGGGATGAATAGTATGAGTGTGGTTAAAAATTTCATATCCTATGCAAAGTGTGTTTTTTAACTGACTTCAAAAAAACGGAGGAGGTTCTCAATTCGTCTTGAACTTTTTTTTATGTATGTTACCTCATAACTCGCAGACGGCTGGACCGATTTGGAAAATTCTTTTTGCGTTTGAAAGGGTATACTTTCTAGTTGGTCCCATTGTCACGAAATCGGGATCTGATGATGGAATACTGGAGAAATCGAGGGAACTCTTCAAATATTATAGGTACACCTATAGCGTTTTGGGTAAGTATTTCTTATAGTACCTTGAGCAGTTGCTTTCGAAAAGTATCATTTGGGGAAGTTGAACTGATCATGAAGACCACAGATGGCCACTGAAACTACTCAATAATAAGTATTTCGTGGATTGCGACTCGATTACTTGAGTACGGATGTTAAGCACTTTATGCTCGTCACAATGCATATGGTTATGTAGAGCTGATGGTCAAGTACCAGGAGAACTCCTCAAAAATTAACGGCAAAAACCAATAACACCGACTACCGAAATTAAAGTTATTTTTGGCTTTGTAGTGTTTTGACATGGAAGTCGGTTCTACTTTTTGCAAAAAATTTTTTTTTAGTTCCTTAAATTATTAGTTTTTATTATTCAACCAAACAAATGAAAATTACTATACTTTCAGACTTGTATTCGGCTTTTTTGCTTCTATTGTAAACCATAATTATCATAAACTAGTTTATATTTATGTAAATACATTTTCGGTAAATTAACTATTATTATTAATTTAAGATAATTTAAACAGGTTACATCAGCGCCCTCTTTTATGGTCGACAGAAAGTATGGAACAACGTAACAAGGGTTACACTATTCCTTTTCCTTATGGAACCAAATGAACGTCTGCGTTAATATTAAAATTGTACCATAGATGGCGTTAGTGCTTTACTGCCATCTATCGGTTTAAAGGTTAGGTTGTTATGAGATTAGAGGGGGTTGTTATGAGTGGGGTAGAACGAGAACTGCAGTCGTTCTTATTTGGTGCAAAAGATGGGGCTTTGTAGAAAAATAATATGTTATCAAAACATTTGAAATGATGATGACATTCTATGAAGTAAAAAAAGATTCCTACGAACTGAGAACCTCCTCCTTTTTTTAAGTCGGTTAATAAACGGTATCACCCAGGTGAACAAAGTGAGATAGAGAGAGATTAAAACAAACTAGAATTTTTGGTGTCCATATTTCACCCTGGAATAATTTCACCTAGGTGACATCTTCCAGCTGAAATGATTCGACATACACGGTGGCCTTTGTTCACCTTAGAATTGCTTCACCTAGATAAACAAAGGCGACTTTTTTTATTCATAGTGGACTTTTATCACTGACATATAGCATGCTAATAAATATTTTACAAATATTTTCTTCTCTCTTCAATTAAACAAATAAATACCTAAAAAGATTTTATCTCAGTTTATACCGTTCCACTAAAAAGATTTTTGTAAAAATGTATGTTTAGTTATGCTTTAGTTGTACCTACATAGGCAAGTTACAACAGATTCGGTCTATCAATTAACGTCCCCTATCACCCGTGCAATAAATCCTGTTATCTTTCATAACCGCACATTCAAACGGTGTCAGAAACTAATTTACAGCCGCAACTAAATAACGATCCCAAAGGGCTTATTACGTTCAAATAATTCCACTACAACGTTGTACCAAAAATGGGACATCAATTATTTTCCCGGTTTATTTGGCTTGAAAGGAATTTAGGATAGTGGGTATAAGGGTTTACACCTGGGACATCGTTACTGCACGACCAAAAGTCTCGAGCTCTATTGGGATTTCCGGGATTTCGTGGTTTTGATACGCAACTAGGGATGCCTTCCTAGATCCTAGTCTTTTTCACTCTTGATCTTTGCGACCCCGATTATGTGTTTAGACAGAGCTATAAAAATAAAAAGTGGGTATCTCCGGCACGAAATAAAATTCACGAAATATTTTGTAGGATTTCTTACTCGTTTCTTTAGTTATTTGCATTATTTTATGTGGGAGTCATATTGTTGGGTTTTATATGGTTATAAGGTAAAAAGGTAGGGTCCTAAACGCTATTTATTTACACCATGAGATATTCATTCTATTTTCCATACGGGTGTGAAAACGGGTCCTCGTTCATCATTCTCTGCACGTAACTTTAGACTTTATTAAAGCGTAAAGGTTATATTGCGCTGGTTCTTAAAGTTATATGTTCTTATTCATACCATAAAGTGTATCTGTAAATCTTGACTTATTTATAATCTGATCTAAGATATAGAGTTAAATATTATTTGTTATTTTGTTTGCGTTTATGATTTTTTATTGTCTGTACTTTACTATTTAGGGACTAAGTAAATCTTACAGTTACGAGATTTATAGGTCAGATAGGCTGGTTCTCAACTATATCCGTAAATAATATCACTAAGCACCATCATCATCATTTTAAAAACACGGTTGGAGCAGTGGTTGTGAAAGTGGTTGCTGCGCTGCGTGTCGCAGGTTTGAGTTTCGCTCCGGAACAGATGTTTATAATTATGGCGTACAAATTGGGATTGGGTGTTTGTAGAAGTAAATTTAAATGATTTTAAATGCACCTACGGTAAAGAAGAATTCCTTATTTGTTAACATCTAAAGACATCTCCAACTGCACTCAATTTATGAATGATCCTTGGCTACTCTTATTTGCTACTTACTCGACTAGACAAAAACACTGTTACTATGGCGTGATATCTTAATATTGAAATTAAAGAAAATGTTTATGAAATCTTATCAGTGTATCTCATCGTGAAATATGAAATTCAATGCATTACATTGTTTTCGTATGATGTTAAATGCATTTATTGATTTCGTAAGATTTAGGTACTTTGCAACAGATAATTTCTGTGCTGGAAGAAAAATAAGTGGCTTTTTTGGAATCAGATTATAATTGGCATAATCAGCATGACTAAAAGTCTTACAAACATTATGAATGTGAAAATTTGTGGGGACGGATGTAATGTATAGATGTTTGTTACTGTTTTACGCAAAAGCTACTGAACGGACCTGAATGAAATTTGGTAAATAGTTGACATCCTGGAATACCACATCCCAGAACTCCCTAGAGATTGGGATCTACGCTGAAAAACCCTCCCACGTAAAGTAAAATAATCACCATTTTATTTATTTATAATTTACTAGCTTCTTTCTACCCGTGACTTCGTTACAACCGATCACTGCTGTTTCCCTCTCTTTCGGACCCTCGTGTTTGAGAATCAGTGTTACATCTGAAACGGATGATCTACCTCCACTGGTTCCTGTCCAACGTATCACTTACGACCATTAATTTCATTTCATTTCAATGAATGTTTACGCCTTTGACTTCGGTGTCCCCAGTCAGAATAAGATTTTTCAAACTTTCGCCTCTGCGCTACTACTACGCTAACATCTATAACTGCTCATAACCGCTTCTAAGTTGCGAAGATTACAAAGTAAACTGCCTAATTTAAACAATTTTATAATAAATATGTTGATAATTATTAGTCTTGCTCTTATTATTACACTTTGAATCAACTATCTACGATTGCTCCTCACTGGGATATAGACGATCAATCTGGTTTTAGCTACATACAATTTATGTTAGGTAGCGTTACTGATTCACGGTCAGTACCCACATTTAACATCAGCACATTTGACCTTTGCTTTCACTGTTGGGATAAAAGTCTCCGCTCGGAGAGAAAGAGTTAGCAATTGGTATTCTAGTACTAAATAATAAATCTAGCTGAAAAACGTATTTTATATTAACAGTTACAGCCAACCCTGCGAACCTTTATTCAAACACCAGTCTGAGTGCCTGAATATAAATAAGTCTGTATATCGTCAATTGTGAATTGTGTGCGTACAAAAGCGTCTGATCAATGCCACTTTTTGGTGTCCCGCAGCGAGCACCGTAAAGTTTCGCCGCTGCTCGCATAGTTTGCAAACTTATTGTGGCTATAGAACAATGGAAGATATAATGTTTGGAGGTATTTATCAGCCGCTGTTTGTGTTACTTGTTTGTTTTATGTAGGGAGGGTTGGGCTGAACGATGCTAAGGGAAATTAAACAGTTTTTGTTAAGGTAAGTGAAATTAAGCTGTGCCACCCATGTTCCCAATAAAAGTTTATTAATTTGTTTAATATATATTTAGTTTTGTTTAGTTAGGCGTTTTTATACGTGTATATAGCTGTTGTTAATTAAGCATGATAAAATGTGTCTGCTATATTATATAGAATATAAATAACTATTAATCTACCTACTTACCTGACGTATTAGTAATATGCTCATTGGACTGAAAAGAAGACACAACGAGATGCAGTCGTCGACAGAAAAAATGCCCACTATTAATATCAAGAAGAATCAAGCAGAAAAAAATACATAACGAAAGAAAACAATTTAAAAGTGGACATTTATACCATCCGGTACGGACTTTATGTCCCCGGAAACATGGACGGAATACAAAATGAGTAAGGAAAACAAATTACGGATGCGTTTTTGGAAGCAATTATTACAGAAAGATGAAAACAATTGAAGACGACGACTACAAAATTTTAATAATTTCGATTAACTTCTCCCACTCTGGGTGGAGTAGAAGGTAGTGTCAGATTTCTACTGACCAAAAGCCACCTTGTTCCTTCAGTTGCCCTTAAGTTTCGGGGCCGCGGGATCTCGTTAGAACATTCCAAAAACCCCGGCAGGCTCTATCGGACCCCATCACATCTTAATAATCCTACCGACAAAATTTTGATCTCGGTAGCCAATTTCAATAGCCAAGTACGCAGGAGATATTATAGTGCATTGGAGCATTATATCTCCGCAAAAGCAGGTGCTCTTTTTGTTGTTTCACATCCTTTTTCATATAGGACTATTAGGTCAACCAGAGTTAAGAATAGTCTGATATACAACGTGTAACGGAAACCCCATATTTATCCAAAAGGCCTGAAAACAACATCTGGTGTGGAGTCTCTATGCACAGTTTCAGCTTAAAATAAGTGACTCAAAGAATTGATACCAAATTATCGGTTTCACATGTTACTTGAATACCAATCATAACAAACGTGTCACAGCACTATGAGGGTCATCACTTTCCACGTCACTAGCCAATAACACGATAATTCTCTTCGTTCTTCTTAATTTGAAAAAGTCTCTGATATCAATGTATTGAAATTTCTAAAAGCTCCACACATGTAGACATAGGATTACAAAACCCTTGCTATATCGTTTGTTATCATCCAAAGAAGCCGTGCACTCGGTATGTATATTAGGGTGTCCCGTTCATGTATGGGGGAAAAAAAAATGAGCTACGGCTACGCAAGAGGTATCAAAAGTTGCGTTTTGACACATATATTACAATTATTATAAAATTTAATTGGATATCCGGCATCTTGAGGCCTCTACCAGTCCTTGAAGTTTTTCAAATTTGCTAATTTTAGGGGTTCCTAATATAAACTATAAATCATACAAAAATAACATTTAAATTGTTTTTATTAAATTTAAGGGTACAACAATGAGTTAAAGCAAGGTTTAAAATAGTTGAAAGACAAAATAATCAATGGCAACTTTAAAAACGGAACTGGTTTTTGTGACCAAAATTAGGCATTTCTGAGCGAGATTTTAATCTGTTCCTAATAAAACCATCCCGAGCTATAGCGTCCGTGACGCTTTGAGAAGCCTCCGTCACTAGTTTTACACATCTTTCCACTGACTGTGTGTGGCAGGGAAAGTCAATAATGTCGAGGATGTGTTCTTTAGCCTTAATTCTAAGTTCATCGTTGGAGACGTGTCGCAAAATTGGTGGAGCTGATATTTCACACTCTTGCCAAAATATTATATCGGTGTAGTCTCGCGCACAGAAGTTAAGCTTTGGTGCTTTAAATACCCTGCCAGAGTTGCTCTCTCTGCTTCTTTGGCCTTTAATATTTTGCGAGATGCAAGCTCTCGAATATGCTCTCTATCGTCGAATAACATGGCAATAAGCAAGTTTTCTGGGTGCGCAAAAAAAGCGTTTCTTTCGATCACCGAATTTACAATAGATCTCTGACTATCAGGCAAAAATCGAGAGTATATAACCATTTGAAAAATATGCTTGGCTCCATCTTTAAATGATGAGTTTTGCTTGATTAGGAACCAAACAGGAGCGTAAACTTTGACCACGTAGTTCACAAGCAGCTGCAAATTATTTGACGGCGAAACAGTACTTACGTAAAGTCTGAGTATGCGATTGGCAGTAGTGAGCCATCTCGAATGCGCCATTTTTCCAGGTTGGCGGTTGGCTAGCTCAAGGGAACAGGAACCAGCCATCACAGCATGACACATTTCGTACAGATACTTTTGATCCGTGCTTAGTTCCTTCACAATATTATCAGGTAATACTAGCAAATTGCCAGACACTGCACAAAAAGACGCTAGAGGATTACTTTCACAAGCAGCTAGCTGTTTTCCGGTCCTGAATATTATTTTGGCCCAGATGTGCTACCATCCAGAGATATGAACAAATGACGAAGCGGTAATTCATTCGCGTGAAGCATACAAACACACCATTGCAACGGTCTCTTTAAATAGTTTTCCAGGTATTGAATGACACCTCCCTTCCAACCTGTATTCGTAGCAGTACCATCGCACCCCACACAGATCACCTCTTCTAAGTTCAACCTTTGATTTTCTAACAAAGATATGATAGAAGAGATGATCCCTTTAGCAGTGCCACGACTTGGCGTCATATGTCCCAAATAAATAGATCCTGGCTCTATGAGAACTGAAATGTGTTCTTGCAAGACTTCTCTGCGGTGGTACCGATCGCCTATTTTCTCGTTTATGAGTGTTTTGTGGTTTCGTCCATCAAAGTAGATACTTTTTATTACAATCGTATCAATGTCTTTGCTGGCCTTGGTCCGTGCTTTTGAAACAGCTCTATGAATTTTATTCTTATCAATAACAAGACTTATATCTTCGGAAGATACCAATCCTACGTCAGCTAAGACCGCCGAAGCGACCGCAGCCGCAGATCGCGTTGATAGTCCATACCGATCACATACCTTAGCTACTGTTGGTAGCGCCAGAGTGTTCCGATTCAACGAAGTAGATGGAGTCTCATTTACAGGCATGTCACTATTCGCAGAAAGCTCTGTTACAGGCGACTGCGGTCGAGACGGCAACTCGCGCACCGGAACAGGATTGGTTTTTAGTGATGCACTGGGAAAACATGCGTGCTCTGACTCTTTCCGATTCAAATTTTCTTGTCTCTGATATTTCTTTAAAAGTCTTGCTGTTTCTTTTGTGTCTATACCGCTTATTGCCATTTTTCTATCACTTCTTTGATCCAGTAAAAAGTCTCTTTCAGAAATAGGAACTTTCTTAGGTTTTATGCAGGAACAAATGTCAAATGAAGTGCACTTACAAGCAGCAATATCGAAGAGCTTGTTCGACGATTCCAAAAAGCACTTCACTTTGCTTTCGTAACTATCATTTCTTTTATTTTTGGGATATCTTATCAATGACAGGTATTTGTCGAAATATGATTTCAGCAATTGGGTAACTCGTACGTTGGAAACGATAGGAATCGAAGCTTTGGTCCAAATCGTATCAAGTTTTCCAGAAACGATTGAAAAAATTTCTGTGTTAGAAGGATCTTTCCCATTCTTCTATAGTTTTAGTTCATTTTTAGTAAACAAAATGAATTTGATAACGTCACTTATCACTGGTAACTGGCGATCGTCAAGTTCTTTATATGATCCCAAAATAGCACAAGTAGTCTCACTTCGTCTTGAACCCATTATTATATATAACAAAAACACGTATTTTATCACAAGGACTTCCTTGTCGACACCTTACAGCAATAAAACCGCAATAGAAATGAGACGAACTGCCTCACAGTAGAAGTAGAGAATTTAAGAAAAACAAGTCAAAACATGAATTTTGCGAGTTTGTTCCAAACCAATTCCTAACAGAAAAAATCCTGTCGTTGCCTGCAAATCATAACTTAGGGTTTCACTATCAATGAAATAAAAAATAAAATGGGAATAATGTACATAAAATAGAATAGACGATATTGACTGGAGGGTTATTTAAGTGATAAAAAAATAAAAAATAAAATGCCGGTAGAACCCTCAAGATATTTTTCTATGTTTTTTTTTTTTACGGTAATCTAAAACTAATAATGCAACTTTTGAGGGGGCTTGAGTAGCGAAAAGTGAAAAAAAATTTTTCGGGACACCCTAATGTCCCCTAAACCCCCTAACCCTTAACCCTTTAAATTTCACGTTGTAGATATGTAGATGAATTAACATTGTTCATTAATTGTAAGCTACTTCCCGTAGGGCTATTTCCGTGGTTTTGGGAATGTTCTAATGAGATACAGCAGCTGAAAGAAAACGGTGGGTTTTTAGTCAGTAGAAGTCTGACACACTCTTCCTCTCCACTTAGAAACCACCCGAAAAAAGGCCAACTAGTCAGTTAAGAATAGTCTGATATAGATGCATAGATCAATCAATATTGTTCATTTATTGTAAGCTGCTTTCATCATGAAACTTTTTATTTTATTGATGTATTTAATACACTACACATTCTTTAACATTAGTTTATTTACCCTCGTCCGTGTGTCACTGCTGGGTGCCAACTGAAAACCAGCGCTGGGTGTCTTTCGCCCAGCAAATGCTGAGTTGGTAACCCTTTCGGTGTAGACATGCTCAGCGAAATTCTTAGTGTTATTTTTTTATATTTGTAATTTTCTATTGTTTGTTGTTGTGTGTTTATCACCGAACTATAAATTCCCCTGTAAATCCCGATACCGTGGGAATTTCCCAAAATCCTTTTTTAGGGAATGCCTACGTCATAACATCTACCTGCATGCTAAATTTCAACCCGATCCATCCAGTGGTTTGGGCTGTGCGTTGATAGATCACTATGTCAGTCAGTCAGTCAGTCACCTTTGAGTTATATGTATTTAGATAAATGGTTTTGAATTTCAAACTGGCGATTATTTTCTGCCTGTTTTAATTACTCCTGCTGCAGAAGTAATCTTTAGGTGATGTTCAAATGACTCCTCTAGCTCTGGACCAGAAGCTAGTATCAGGCTCCGACTGATTAAAAACCTGCCCTGTTCCCTCAATTGACCTTGCATTTGGACGCTGCGGTATATCATTAGAGCATTCCCATAACTGGAAAATACATACATGCAAACCATAATTTAAGATCAGTATATGTATTTTTTTTTAATTCAGAATAGGCTCGCGCTTGACCACCATCTCACCTGCTGGTAAGCGATGATGTGGTCTAAGATGGAGCACGCTTGCCTAGAAGTAACCTATTCAACCTAACACTTGACTAAGACTCCCAGGTCATAGTGATCAGGAAACACAGACTCCGGCAGGGAATTCCACTCCTTAGTACACACAATGAAAGTATTCCCAAAATGTTTTGTGCGTATGGGTGGGATATCCACGATGTAACGATGGCGCATCGTCGTTTGTCTTGTAGTCCGATGATGGAATTTATATAAACATAAAAAAACATAATTAACATAATACGTTTCCACGGCTGGGACACAGATCTTTTCTCGACTAGAGGGGATTGGGCCGTAATTCACTACACGGGCCCAATGCGTGAATCTCCAAAGAAAATTAACAAGCCAATAAAAACCCAGAAAAAAATGAACACCACAATAGTATCGCACCGACAAATCCCAAAATAATTCACGAATAATAAAAAAACACAGTAAAATAACAAATTCAACAATCTCACAGGAACGCTACTATAAAGGGGAGTACTAAATTGCGAACAACAAAAATTTCCCAGCAGCAAACGCTTCCCTTGGCAAAAGGGTGGACAAACAAAAAGGCTATGTTCACACTGACACCATGTTTTTGTCTCGTCCGTCATACGCTTGACAAGGGTCCCGGATAAGCTTCGCCTGTGTGAGCAACCCTTTAATTATTCTCGGTTTTTGCACGAGTGATTTCAAATATGGGACGAATGAACTGTTAAGGCCGGTTTACTATGTGCTAGGATTCGGGATAGGCAATGTATTACTCTGGTCAATTCTGGCTGAAACTCAATATCGTAATTAAGTTTTTGTCTCAACTGAATTTACTGGGACTGGATTTTTTTACGGCTTTGATATATGTTCCATGTTTTGCGATCCTGTTTTAGAGGTCATGTATTAAAATGTTCAAAAAGTAATAACTGATTTCTTTGAGACTATTTTTAGGATTGTCAATAAGAAGAAGAACTGTGTAGTGAATATTAGATCCATACATAATAATTCCACTGGTGGGACTCAAGCCTCTTCTCTATAAGACAGAACAGGTCGTACGGGCTCACTGCAGGTTGGTAGATGTCGCATGTCTTTGTTCTTCATTTTTCGTTCCTAAGACATCACGATTTTCCCTCACGATTATTCCATCACTGTTTTGAGAGCAATAGTAATAATAATAATTAAAAAAAAAAACGTTTATTAACACAAAAACCTTAGTATACAAAGCTATTACAAAAACACAATAGGAAGTTTGAATTTTAGGGAAAAGATTGCATACATAGTGAAAGACTGCTTCTTAAACTAGGGTGGATCATGTGACTTAGGAACAAGTGTTCTACTTTTATTTCGTGTACGTATACGTGTGATAACATAATATAGTACGTATAGTGATGATGAAAATTGCACAAATTAATCTACCTGGGTTTGAAGCCATGACCCACAAACTCGATAAGTTGACCTTATAACACTAAGCCAACGCAGCTCTGCAGATCAAGTCAGTTTGTATTAAATTATCTAATTATTGAACATCTGGTCAATTCTGTTAAAAGTAGTGATCATTCTAAAAACTTCAATGTACCTCTAAAATTAATGTTGCCCCCCTTTCACAGTCGAAAAGTTCAGGATGAGCTTAATATTTTTAACATAAACGTCAACCCCCGCAACTTCGTATCACCTGTGTTAAAACTATCAAACTGGCACACAGTTATTTAGAGTACATTAGCGCTATAGAGACCTCAATTTGTGAGTTCGCGAACAGTTTAAAACTACTGTATGGCCCCAGGGTGGGGTTGATGTTTTAAACAGGGTTCTAGAACAGCGACATCCATGGAGAATGTTTGTGTATGGATCGTTTTTTTTTCTTGTTACAGTTTAGTACACTTCTTATTAAAGTACTGCTTCTTATATCAGTAGTTTTAGACGTGATGTTACCCCATACTGTCTAGGATTTTTCCTGTATCATGTATTTGTAAGGGTTTTTAGAAACACCCGCACATGGAACTACTCTTTGTAGGCCATATGAACAATTACTGCGATGCGGGAATCAAACCTGCAATATGAAACGTGGCAGCCAATTTCTCAACCACTGCACCCACCGTATCGACTTTTACAGGCAAACTAGCTGCTATTCTCGCCAACAAGCTGTAAAATTTGGCGAGTAAAAAAATATTATAAAACAAGTATTAATACTGCAGAATATTGAATAAAAAATAAAAAATCTACCATTTTAAAATATTTAATAACGCAGAAATTCGACAATTATTACAGCGTTTTTCAAATAACATATCTTATAAGGGTCGGCTTCTTGTCTAACCGCTTAAAGCTGAGTAATAGTGTTTTACATGGAGCGACTGTCTATCTAACCTCCACAAACCAGTAGCTACATTCTTTGTTAATACTGGTGTCAATTTTTTCTGACTTCTGACTAATCAAATATGACAGCCAGGACCAAGGGCTTAACGTGCTTTTTCGATATTGTAAAATGGACTCCTATTAAAGGACTGATCTCACAAGCGTTGCTTAAATTTGATGATCGAAGCGTGGTAGTTATTATTTTTTTTTTTTTTTTTAAAAAGAGAACGAGCAATGTGGGTAGAATTTACATTACTAGCAATATTGTTAACCCCACCAACTAAGCTAAATGTGTCTGGAGTGGGTTCACGGCGATAGTGTAATGGGTGGGGTTCGAACCCGTGACCTCTCGATCACAAGTCCGACACCTTAGCCATTATGTTATTAACGCATCTTTACCCATGAGCTTTATTTTAAAATGAAGATCTGTAGTCTCCATAGCTTTCTATTTCCGGTATGTCCGTACCACTTTTCTGTAGTGACTGTTTAGTGTTTAATTTCAACTGTATTAGATTACCGCGAAACCGTTGTTACTATTATTTAACTAATAAACTTTAACGATGACGACAAAACTTCTTTTAGTTACTATATTGAAGGTGTTAATAAACACAAACGACTTTCATTATGAGTTTCATGTTTGAAGTTTGGATTGGATGGTTTTCATTTGTTTTTCTTTTGTGTTCACCTTGTTTTCGGGTTGCTTAATGATAATGACTTGGCTATTTTTTTTTGTTCGGGATAATCTCGCCTTATGTTTTACCCAACCATTTTTAAGAAGTGTTATGTATTGAAGGCAAGCCTTTGCGTAGCAGTATATCAGTACAGGCAATATCGTAGTCACTAATAATATCCTAAGGTGTCGCATAATGCATGAGACACTTTTATACAACGTGTAATTTAAAGGGTATTTATATACCGAGTGCACGGCTTCTTTGGATGATAACAAACGATATAGCAAGGGTTTTGTAATCCTATGTCTACATGTGTGGAGCATATTAGAAATTTCAATACATTGATACCGGAGACCGCATTTTTCAAATTAAGAAGAACGAAGAAAATTATCGTTTTTTTTGGCAAATGCCAGTGACGTGGAAAAAGATGACCCTCATAGTGCTGTGACACGTTTGTTATTATTGGTATTCAAGAAACATATGAAACCAATAATTTGGGGTCAATTCTGTGAGTCACTTATTTTGAGCTGAAACTTTGCATAGCGACTCCATACCAGATGTTGTCTTCAGTCTTTTTGGATAGATATGGGGTTTTCGTTACACGTTGTATTCATAGGTAACCACTGCGAACCGTGATACTTTTGTTCGAGGGGAAAATCATCAAATGCCTCTTCCCACTCTGCGGGGAGCGGAAGGGAGTGTCAGACTCTTACTGACTATAGTTCCTAAAGTTATCCTGGGGTTTCGGGACTCGGTATCTTGTTAAAACATTCCTGCAACCTCAGCACGTATTATCTGTATAGACTTTGCGCGAGCAATGTTCTTCAAACACTGCTAAAATGAAAGGAATAAAATCTCCCCACTTTAATAAAAGTTTGGAAAGTCCTTCCAAAGGTTGTCTGGAAGATATCGCTTTCAGCGATAAGATTGCCATCGTAACCATAGAATTATGTAATATTGTTAAATAGGTGTGTTTCCCTTTAGTTACGCGACCTTGAAAATGTACCGCTTTGTGGCCACCGGTGGCCTTACGTGATCTGATCTAAGGACATTGTTCCGGCTCCATACATGTCACGCCTAAGAATCGTTTGAATCGAAAATTACTTAGATAGATTCTAAATATTTTATGGAATCATAGTAAATCAATTTTTACTAACGGACACTTGAATATACAAAAATAATCAATTCATCGAAATCAAGTCCGAAAATAGCCAGGTAGTAAGATTCACAGAGTCTTTTATACACAGCCGAGTCTACCAAGTATGCAATCTGATCAGAGTCCGTTATCAAGCCAAAGTTGTTAGAATAAAACCATAAAACGCTTATAAAATCGCAAAGCAAAGAACGTTGCAATAAAAATTGAATTGAAGTGAACACTAGTATTGCCAATTACGAAAGCTATCATACCCGAATGCTATGCCAGAAATTCCCCGTTTCGGTTTTTGTTTTTAATAAATGTTTTTTTAGATATTAATTTATTTATTGTCAATAATAGGATACAGTGCGTATTTGTTTTATTGAATTTATATTATTATGTACCTATATGTGATCAACTCAAATTCAGAAATAATCAGTCAATTGAACAAACGAATGTGAGCTTCACTAAGTGAATGAGACAAAGCGTCAGATTGAAGAAGCATGAGGAATTTCCTATCCTCAATTAGCTGACGATTATATATTATTTACTAGGGTTAAATTAATAACGTAACCCATTCAATATTTTATTATTATTTTTATTTCTATCTATACGTTCAAAATTTCCGAAATATTCCGAATTTTATCAATATCCGATGTTCGATGCAATATTTTGCAATCGACCACGTTTGCTGAGCAAGCGATATAACGCGGTCGCACTAAGTGCGCCGCAAGCTTAGTGTGTATTTCGTACAGCAACCGTGTGCACTCATTTCCATCATTTAGCGAGTTTTAATCTTTAAGCTACTTTGTTACTTAGCAATAAACCCTTGAAGGTTATCAGTGTGTTTAACTTAGTAGCATAGCGAATCCCACAAGGTACCACTTAGATCACGCCCCTACATTTTGGTCCTTTGAGCTTCTATCAAGGACCTCGCGGTCGGTTTTTAGTTTTTCGGGACTGTCGGCCGTGAAGTGAACTTGAATTTAACTAGTGACATTTTGGAGTACAGTGTTTCTTAGCGTAGCTTAGCAGTGACTGTAGTGGTTACCTTAGCAGCGAAACTTTAGTAGTGACTTTAGCGGCAGTATATTGAGTAGGAGTGCTCAATAGTTATCAGCGTTATCAGCAACAGCGGCACTCTGGGAGTTCCGTTCCAGCAGCAGTGAGTTCACAGCTCACACTAGCGACATCAGCGTATCACTGACGTGGGGAGCAACCCTCGTCAGGTTGACAGCGGCAGAGGCAGAGGAGTATCCCAAGTAAGATCGTTCAATTTTCTTACACCAGCAGCGAGATGGAAAGCCTTTATTTTATTCAATCCGAGATTGCGGAGAGCATTAAAAAACTCCTCATCAATTTCAAAAAGGATAGCGTAGAGCGTAAAACGGTCGATTACTGTAAGCGTAAACTCGAGTTACTTGAGAAGTACTGGAAGGACTTTCAAGCAAACCATGAAAAGATTCTTCCTTTTGAACAGACGAATCATAAATATTTTACCAAGTCTGAATTTGAAAGTACGAATCAGCTTTATTTAACAGCTAAAGGCCTTATAAGCCAATATAAAGAAGATTTGACGCAACGAGGTGAAAAATCACCGTATCTTCTTCAACTACCACAGCAAGAGACTCCTGGAACCTCAGCAATTCAGCAGAGACCACTAGAGACAGCAGCAGCAACTCCGACCTTTCAGTCAAGAGGATCCAATAGTAAGCTTGACGACATGCTTCATAAGCAGTCGGTCAACTTTAGAGCATTTCTTAGAGCAGTCGACAATATTGATGTAGAAACTATTGTTGACAAGTGGGAGTTCGAAGACGCCCTTCGAAACCTGCACAGTCGGTGGACTACCATTGACACCCTTCATTGGGAAATCATTAGCGAATCGGGGGAAGACTTAGCAGAAGATTATGAGTATAACTTCACCAAGCACGAGTGGACTTTTATCAGTATGAAGAAAGCTATCAACTCCAAGATGTTGTCAACATCTTATCGCGAGAAATCCACTCCGCAAATGGATATACCTGTATTTACAGGCCATTATCAGCAATGGATGTCTTTTAAGGATCTATTCAGCGAAGCAATACACAAGAACAACGCTTTGTCAAACGCTCAGAAAATGCAATACTTGAAAAGTAAGCTAAAAGGCGAAGCCGAGCGTTTGATTCAGCACCTTCCAATCGGCTTCGAGAACTATAACGTTTGTTGGGATATTCTTAATCATAGATTTGATAACAAAAGGATCATCTTTACAGCGCACGCCAATATGTTCCTGAATATTCCCAGCATACAGCAACAATCGTTTTCAGCCTTCAAAAAATTGCATGACGTTACATTAGAGAGTCTTCACTCCATCAAAAACCTAGGTGCGGATATTAGCATGTGGGGCCCTCTAATTGCGCATATTATGTCGCAAAAGCTGGATAGTGAATCATATTCCGAGTATATTGAGTCGTTACGTAACCCTAGAGAGCTACCGGTCCTACAGGAGTATTTAGATTTTTTAGAAAATAAGTTCACAAGTCTAGAAACATCTCGTCGACGACAAGAAACCATGCAAAAATCGCAGCAAAATCAGCAACAAGCGGGTTCTACAAAATCATTTCGTAACAAATATAACACGAATCAAAAAACAAACGATAATATTACCAAGAACGCAAAAGCAATGCACGTGCAGGAAATTAAATGTCCTCATTGTTTTGCTGAGCATAAATTACACAATTGCGAAAAGTTTCTTCAAATGCCAAAGGAAATGAAACTTAAAACCGTCAAACAACTGAAATGTTGTATTAATTGCATTTTTAATCATAATGGTAATAAATGCCATTCAAAAAAACGATGCCTCACGTGTTCTGGCAGGCATCATATTTTATTACATGATTGTTTTGCTGATGTCAAGCAAACGAATGATGAAAATCTTAAACAAGAACAGTACTCAAAGCAAAGCAGCAGCAATGGTGTTCACACATCTCAGCGAAATCTCACCGAGACTCTTTTAGCTACAGCGTTAGTGAGGGTGACAGCAGCAGATAGCACGCAGCTGGTCCTGAGGGCTCTCGTTGATCAGGGCTCACAGGTATCATTAATTACGGAGAAGGCAGCTCAGCAGTTAGGTCTGAAGCGACAGCAATTTGATGGAGCAGTTTCCGGAATAGCAGAAAAAGAGTCGAACTGTACAGGCAAGCTAAGCATTATATGCCAGTCTATGTACACTAGCTTTAAATTTCATATGGATGTTTTAATTATGAAAAGTCTAATCAAAAACTTACCAAACCGATCATTTGAAAAACCTTCTTGGTCGCATTTGGAACATATTAATTTAGCGGATCCAGAGTTCAACACAAGTCGTCCAGTTGACTTATTACTCGGGGCAGACGCCTATTCTCTTATTATGCTAGATGGTTTGATAAGAGGTGCGGACTCGTCTTCGCCCTTAGCACAGCAAACACACCTAGGATGGTTACTGTGTGGAACCATAAAGCCACAGTTCCATTGTAACGTCATAGTAAACAATACAGCGGATATTCATACATTTTGGCAAATTGAGGGTATTCACGAGCAAAATGAAATATCAGCGGAAGATCAGCAATGTGTCGAGTATTACCTATCCACGACAAAACGTCTGGAAAGCGGTCGTTATGAAGTTAGGTTGCCAATGAAGCAGCAAGCGAGCGAGAAGTTAGGATCATCAAAGGAAATAGCATTAGCGCAACTAAAAAATCTAGAGAAAAGGCTTAGCAGACAAGAATCATTAGCACAGCAATATAAGCATTTCTTGAGCGAATATGAAGAATTGGGGCATATGAAATTAGCGACTCCCTGCAGCGAGGGAACAAAGTGTTATTTACCTCACCATGGGGTTCAGCGAGCAGAATCTACCACTACAAAGTTACGTGTCGTATTTAATGCGTCCGCAAAGACTTCTTCGGGATTTAGTCTCAATGACGTCATGCATCGTGGACCTAATTTGCAGCAAGATCTACAGGCACTGTTACTTAAGTGGAGACAATATCGATATGTATTCACGTCCGATATCGAAAAAATGTATCGGCAAATACTAGTTAGTGAAGAGGATCAAAAGCTTCAACAAATCTATTGGAGAGCACAAACTACGCAGCAAATTAAAGCATACCAGTTAACGACGGTTACATATGGAACAAAATCAGCTCCCTTTTTGGCGATGATGACTCTTCGAAAATTAGCAGCGGACGAGAAGAATAACTTTCCAACAGCAGAAAGAATAATATTAGAAGATTTTTATATGGATGATCTGGTTTCTGGCGCTCATACTATCGAAGAAGGGAAAAGCAGTATCTCAGAACTCAATTCATGTCTAAGCAGCGGCGGATTTTCGCTGAGAAAATGGTCATCAAATGAAAATAAACTATTGGAAGAGATAAATTCATCGCAGCAAAATAATCAAGCACCATCATTCATATTCAAAACTGAAAACACAGCAAAAACTTTAGGCTTGAGGTGGGACCCAAACACAGATGAATTCACTTTCCAATATTCTGTATCAGCGAATAATACAAAGCTTACAAAAAGATTACTTCTGTCGGAAATATCTCGGTTATTTGATCCCTTAGATTGGCTAGCGCCGCTGACTACAAAATTCAAATTGTTATTTCAAAAGGTCTGGCTTGATGAAATACAATGGAGCGATGAAGTTTCAGCTGAGATCAGAAATGAGTGGGTAAAATTAACTGAAGATATGGGATATATTATTAAATTTAAAATCCCAAGATGGTTGCAAAGCCAACGAGATGACACTATCCAACTCCACGGATTTTGTGATGCATCTCTTAAAGCGTACGCATGTGTCATATATGCCAGAATTGTATCAAAAACTGAAGCGTCCGTAGTACTAGTCGCAGCTAAAACAAGATTAGTACCTAGCAGCAAGGCAGTATCGCTTCCTAGATTAGAGCTATGTGCAGCGGAACTTTTATTCAGACTATTTACGAAAGTAGTCACTAGCATGACTGGCATAGATTACGAAATCTACGCCTGGAGCGACTCTAAGGTAGCCCTTAGCTGGATACAGGGCTATCCAGAACGATGGAAGCCTTTTGTAGCGAACAGGGTAAAGAAAATTATTAGCGTAGCATCACCAGCCGTTTGGCATTACGTATCGACTAAAGAAAATCCAGCTGATTCCGCAAGCAGAGGACTATCTATTACACAACTAATGGAGCATACGTTGTGGTGGCGAGGCCCAGATTGGCTATCGACTCCTTCCTTTAAGCCTAAGCAAGAGCAAGTACCAGAGTATACAACGGAGTAAGAGGTCCGGAAGCAAGTTATAACCGTTCAAAATAGCATTCCGGGAAAAAGCGTAATTGAAGATTTATTAGATCGGTATAGCTCATTCATAAAGTTAAATCGAATTGTAGCATGGCTATTACGAGCACTTGCACGCACAAGTAAACAAAGGCCGTCATATCTCACATTACAAGAGCTAAGAAAAGCAAAATTAATTATAATTAAATGCATACAGCGCAGCGAATTTGGCTCGGATATCGAGAGTTTGATGAATAATAAACTCAACTCTGAAAGCAAATTATTATATCTGAAACCATTTTTAGATGAAAATGGCATATTAAGAGTCGGGGGACGTCTTAAAAACGCCAATATTCACTCTGATATGAAGTATCCAATCATAATCCCATATATCGCGAGATTAATGGAACTTCTTATCCAGCAAGCACATGAGCACTCCTTCCATGGCGGGGCTCGACTTACCTTGTCTCTATTGAGACAACAATATTGGATAATTCAAGGAAACAGAGCTACGAAAAAGCAACTTCGTAAATGCGTGACCTGCAAAAAACAAGAACCAAGAAGGCTACAGCAAATAATGGGAGATCTGCCAGATTGTTGAACTAATCCCGCGCCTCCATTTTATCATACTGGAATAGATTATTCCGGGTTTATTCGAGTAAAAGCAAACAAAGGGAGAGGTATTAAAACGACTAAAGGATATATAGCCTTGTTTATTTGCATGGTTACAAAAGCGGTCCATATAGAGCTAGTCTCCGACCTAAGCAGTACGTCATTCATAGCCGCGTTGCGTCGAATGGCGGCTCGACGAGGGACACCAAAACACATTTATTCGGACAATGGCACTAACTTCGTGGGTGCCAACAAGATCCTTCAGGAGGAACAGCAAAAGTTCGAGGGAATCTTTTATGACACTTTTCACCGAGAGATAGCGGAGATGAAGATAGAATGGCATTGGAACTGCCCTTCGTGGCCGAGTGCTGGAGGGATTTGGGAGCGATCTATTCGTAGTCTAAAGCAACATCTGAAAAGAGTAATAGGGGAACAAGCTTTAACATTCGAAGAATACAGCACGATCTTGTCCCAAATCGAAGCAAGCCTGAACTCAAGACCATTGTGCCCAATATCTGAAGACATCGACGACATCGATTTTCTCACGCCAGCGCATTTTCTTACCACTCGTGCTGGTCTTACTGTAATAGAAACGGCACAAGATGAAAGGACGAGATGGTATTTAGTAAATAAAACGTTCCAAGATATATGGAAGCGGTGGAAAGCGGAGTATCTTAGCCAGTTATCGATACGCAGCAAATGGTTAAAAGCACAAAAAAAATATAGCGATAGGCGATATGGTAACCATTCATGACGACAATCTAACCCCTGGAAAATGGCCCGTTGGTCGGGTGGTAGAGGTCCATCCAGGGAAAGATGGAGCTGTCCGAGTGGTAACTTTAAAAACAAAATATGGATAACCATATTAATTTATAGAAAGCTTGATAATCGGGCGCTTTATATAATAAAGCTTCCGATTATCAAGCTTTCTATATTACCTATAGCAAAAAAGGAAGCAAGTAAGCAAAAGCCAGAAAAAAGTGAAGCAATAAAGCAGCATCAGCAAAGCAATAAAGCAAAAGCGGAAGAGAAAGCAAACAAACAGTCTAGCAGTTGTCCTAAAATCTATAGCATAACATTAGCGTTGCTGTTTTTTATGAGCCTTATTCTATCCACTGAAGGAACTTACAAAGTAACTACATTTAATAGCAATCAAACATTGTATTTTGAGCCTTTAGGACAAATGCATCTTATTCGTGATCAGTGGAAAATCATAACTTACTATAATATGTCTCCTTTCTGGCAAGGAGACAAAGCAGTCAAACAATTTTCTCAATATCTCGAGCAAACATGCGGGAAAATTCAAGAGCAGAGCCATTGTAAAATTATCATCCTACAAATACAACACGAGTACGATGAACTACAATATTATAATCAGCTGTTGCTCAATCAGCACTTTGGAGCTCGTGCGCGAACTCGACGCGGGCTTATCAACGCAGTCGGCTCTATAGCTAACTCATTGTTCGGAGTACTGGATCAGGAATTCGCAGAAAAATACAAACGTGACATTGACCTTATACGTAAGAATACACTCCACCTAAGTCAGCTGTACAGGAATCAGACGTCGGTCATAGAAGCGGAGTATAATATCTTAAAGAGAACAGAAGAGACTATCGCAAAGCAGCATAAGATAATTTATAAGCACTTAAATTATTTAGATAGCGTCACCAATAAATTACAGCAAGAGATCGACGTAATGTCTATTCAGCAAGATTTCTCTTTAGCAGCGTTAGCGACCATAAATATGATTCATAATTTTAAGCGGATTCAGGATACTTTTCTTGATACTATGACGGAGATATATCATGGTCAGATTAATCTGCATCTCTTGACTCCACAACAGCTCCTTGGGGAGTTACAGATTGTATCTAGTCAAGTTTCTAAAGAGCTAGCATTACCCGTAGATAATATTCAGTTCAACTTGTATGAGGTCTACAAGTTGTTAAAAGTTAAAGCGAGAATGACGGAGGAATATTTTATATTTGAAATTACACTACCGTTAATTACCAGAGATACGTTCCAGCTATACAATTTGATACCAATACCGGTTCAAATTAACAAAAGTATGATCAGCATCACGCCAGCATCCGAATATGTTGCGATTAACTTGAGAAGAGATTCATACTTAACAGCCAGCATCAATGACCTGCAGAGTTGCGAATATCAAACCTACCTTTGTCGTCTTCGAGGGCCTGTCCAGAGTTTAGGTCCTAATGAACAATTCTGCGAAAAAGATGAGCAGTCTACTTGCAGGATAAGCAAATCTAGCTGTGAAAACAAATGGGTTCCATTACACGACCTTTCTACCTATTTGTATTTCTGTTGTGACTCATACTCTTTGAGAGTCATATGCGACGACGACTTACAAGCGAGCGAAGTCAGCAAGGCTGGACTTATTCAACTAACTAAGCAATGCATCGTGAAGGGTCATGACGTAACACTTTATTCTCATCAGCAATTAGAGAATACGCTTACACTTAAACCAAATATATTAGAGACTAAATTAACTCCCATAAACCGTTTGATTAGTAATCTTACGCTACCTATCCAAAATTTCCAAGACTACAAGGTCACCGAAGATAACACACCGATAAATGCTTCTTTAAAGTATCTCGGTGAACAAATTAAATCGATGAAGGAATCAACCCAACAGACAGAAGATTTAACGACACATGACATACATCAGTATGCGTTGTCATATAGTCTGTTAGTAGCAGCCGTCGCAGCAGTCCTGTGGTTCCTGAGGAGGAGGTGTCAGCGAGCCGGGGCGGGAGGTCCGCCCAATCAAGAGCGGAATGACAGTATGCCAGCGAGTGTGAGTGTGTGTATTAATAAACTTGAGCACGAGCAAGGCTCTAGTGCAAGTGCGCGAAATCAACCCTTGCCCGAGCAGGGGTCATGTGTCAGTGATAGTGCGCGCGTAGCTTATTTTTCTAAACGTTGGTCTAGTTTACGTTCCAAGCGGCGAGACACGTCGACGTCTCCCATAGCTAAAAGACAACCTGTGTTTTCGATTGGTGACTCAACCGTTTGAGTACTTATGTATAGCTATAAGATTATGATATAATTGTTTGATCACCTTGTCAATCAGCGCTCATATTGTATTGTCTTAACTCCTTAGCGTTTAAGCTCACACTCACGTAACCATTTATTTCTGTATAAGCTTATCTCATTATTCATCTCTTCCCCTCGGGAGCATGTTCGATGCAATATTTTGCAATCGACCACGTTTGCTGAGCAAGCGATATAACGCAGTCGCACTAAGTGCGCCGCAAGCTTAGTGTGTATTTCGTACAGCAACCGTGTGCACTCATTTCCATCATTTAGCGAGTTTTAATCTTTAAGCTACTTTGTTACTTAGCAATAAACCCTTGTAGGTTATCAGTGTGTTTAACTTAGTAGCATAGCGAATCCCACAAGGTACCACTTAGATCACGCCCCTACATTTATTTATTATTATTCCCAACAACCGTCCGTATTTCCTGAAATCGGGGAAAAATCCCGTACATCGGCAACACTAGCTGGTCAGTAGATATTTTTTACGGCACCACGCTTTCGTTAAGCGTAACCCAACTGTTTATTTTGAATTTATTTATTTCAAGTGTCCGTGGAATACTAAAATATGTTTCAAGCACTATAAAAAGAAATGAAAATTATCATATAATTTATATTCATATCGGTTTCATAGGCTAAAATCGAACAATGTCCCAACAATAAAGTATATTCTATCTATTTATCTCTATCGAGATTATTCAACAAAGAATTAATTTTTGCTTAAAATTAATCTATCACAGCTTATTTTGTGTCCAAAAATACTAAATATGGCATCCTAGTAGAAATATAAGTCAGTTAGTAAGGTCTAAGGTGTGCCGGATAAGCACTTAAGTATCGCTACTCGTGCAGGAATTTTTATTACACCCTATTTTACTTACCCAAGTGCACTTCTCCCTAACTGGAAGCCTTAAAAGAGGTGTGGTGCGGAGTGCAGTATTTTTCTTTTGGTGGTATTAAAATCATGAATGGTTTGTGTTACAGTAATAAAATGAATCGAAGCTCCGCGTGACTTGCCTTCCACAGGAATGATCAGGGGATCTAGCTTGAATAAATTGTTTTAACGAAGAATATTGCATCTAAAGGTCAATGAAAAATGTAATTGAAACGGTACTAAATTTTTTAATGATAAATAGTAGGTTTAGTTGTGAAGAATTTACTTTCCTATCTGAATAAAATACTTCAGCAACATTATTCAAAACAACAAATCTTGAACGCGCTTATGATTCCGTCTTCGCTTATAATAACAAAATACCAAGCTCCCAAAAAGTACTTACCTAAAGAAATATTCTTCCAGGTAATTTTTTCAGCCTTGCTAATTCTTGTCACTGATAAATAGTGCTATCTTAAGGAGGATTTACAAAAAACTTCGCCAGAAGAAATCTGAGCTGTAGCGATTAAAAGTGACAAGTTGCCGCTATTAATCGCATTACCATTCATTTAGTGGGGGCCACAGATCATGGAATTGTATGGAATTGTATGTAAGTATATACTAAATAAGCGGTGCAATTTTTTAACCGACTTCAAAAAAGGAGGATGTTTGTATATCGACGATTTTCTCAGAAATTTCTGATTCGATTTTGATCGGGTATTCGTTGTTTGAAAGGTTCTGATGAAGACCTTCGGAGATAAGTGATGGAACTCTTTAATTTAAAACAGAAAATCTCCCGCGATTGCTGCCCTCGTACATCTATGTACCGTTTAGCATAATTAGCCTATTAATATCACCACAGCTGAGGCACAGACGTTCTGAATCACGTCTGAATTATGGTTTAAATGGGTAAAAAAGACGGGTACAGCAAACTCTCTTTTTAACAAGTAAGTGCGAACAGTATGTAGGTATCTCAAGTAAAATAAACAATGATACACTAAAAAGCATAAAATAAAAACTTTTTTTTACATAAAATTGAACCGACTTCAAAACTTACAAAAAAGACTTGCACTACAAAGAGAGAAATAACCTTAAATATTGTTTTATTGGATGTCTAATTAATAATTATACATCCAATAAAACAATATTTAAGGTTATTATTTTAACGGAATTCCGTTAAAAATAAGGGCTAGGTATCTACTCACATGGCTGAAGTCGATGCCAAGATAAATGAATAGGGTTACATCGGCGTTTAATGCGGCGTTCTTTGCCTATCAAAACTATGGCAAAAAATAGTATAATTACTATTTTATTTATAGCTTGTCCTTATTGTGAATGCTACAATAATTCACTTTAAAATCTTCAATTACTTAAAAACGCACTGCCTACTAACAACTACTAAACCATACTATTAAATTCATAGGCCTTATTGCTTCGCTTTTTACACCTTATTTTTGAATAGAGTACTATTAATTTAACCTTCCGTGAACCACGTGGATAAAAGTTACGTCTTGCACTACGTGGGGTTTCCTGAACCCCATCTTCATTGCATCTTTTTATAACTAGCATCTTTTTTATATTCATAGTTTTTTGTATTATTATTGTTTATAGACTATAAGAGGATAAATATAAAATAAATTTGTCAAATATAATAAACATTTTTATTAACTTTAGCCGTTGTAACAAAAATAGAGTTTTTTTACTAAATAAAAGGAGACAAATCTCTTTGGCTTAGCCTTAAAAAAGCAACTTGAATAATAACTTCTTATTGCCTTTTCATTGAGGGCTTCATGAGGTAGGAAACTAAAACAAAATTAAAAAAAAAACAAAACATAATTAGCCTTCTTGAGATACTAGTTGGATCAGATCACCCCAATAGTTACAAAAAAATATGAGCGTGTTCTAAGCATATAGATACTTTATTTTTAGACATCGTGCACTGAAATATTTCGATTCCAGTACCATCTTAAGCCGAGAAGTCATTGAGGTTTTGTTTCCCAGAACGGTACAATCTGCTAAAAATAAAAGCCCAACAACAGTCCGAGTCGCCTTTAATTTCGGGTAAAAACACCTCGTTCGTGTCACCATCACTATCTTCCATAAGTGCCGATAACATTGCATCTTCATTTATACGACGAGCCGTTATGAGTCCCGGAAAAAAATAAATTAATAAAAAAAACAAAATAAACAAGGATTTATGTATAAATACTAAAATTTTCCAGATTATACAGCTTACATTTTAGAAGACGTCCCGAACTACGTGGGGTTTGTGACACCCCACTTCACTTTAACGGTGTCAGTCCGAGGCACCTGCGAAGCTATTACTAAATCACTGTTACTATACGGATTGGCAATGTCGCAACTCCAGCTAGACTATGTTTCGAGGTGTTCGCGCGACCATTAAAAAAGATACGAAGATTTTTATTTCACTGGGGTTTATTAAACCCCACGTGGTGCACGGAGGGTTAAATATGAATACCCGTAACTATCAAAAGCAGACGACTTAGCCCTCTATATTTCAAATCCCCGGCCTTTAAGTATTGATAGATATAGACTATGTGGAAGCAGCTTAGTACCAGTTAATTACTAATACTGATCTGTATGCAATAGTTGTACAACTACTTGCCTGATCTCACTATCACAATCGATGAACTGGAGAAACACGGTATCCCTTGCCAAGACTATGGTATCAGATTTGCTTGCTACTGAATACTGACAATGATTTGCAACTGTCGAACGGAGGCTCAACAGCTCATCATAGAAAATGACCAATTTCAAACCGTGAACGAGCTACTCATATCTTAAAGTACCTACGTAGGCCTATCTATACTAATATTATAAAGCGGAAAAGTTTGTTTGTTTGTTTGTTTGTTTGCTTGAACGCCCTAATCTTCGAAAGTACTGGGTGGATTTGGATGAAATTTGGTATGGAAGTAGCTTGAAGCATGAAGAAGGTTATAGGCTACTTTTTACGCGACTGCAAAAAAGGAGAGTTAAGTTTTTACCGTGATCGTGACCTCCCGGTCACGATCACGGTAAAAACCCCGCGTGAGTACTAGTATGAAATAAAATACAATAATTTTTTATTTCAACGAAATGCGAATGATTATTAACAAAAGCGTATCTAGTCACTGCCGGCACAACGATTCCTTACTCTGTGGTAAAAGGCTAAGTTTGAGGTGTTGAATAAAAATATAGGGTGTTAAGTTGAAAACTAGGGTGCTTTGCTTTTCAGATTGTATCTTTTAGGTTAATCTTTGAGATAGCTTATTCATTGTTAGCCGTGGCTTTCTATTTAAACGCACGCTCTTAGATACCCCAATTCGAGTATTGTATTATAATCATAATGGGAGTGAAATGAATATTCGAATGACGTTATTGCGACGCACGCTATTACGAAAAAAAAAAAGAGTGGTACGCCAGTTCAAAAACACATCGTCAAAACCGCTATATCCAATGACAATCTATTAATGATTCAAAAAATTGTTTGAGTGGTACGAAAGTCTTGGCATTGAAATCCACTGTTGCGAACAGCATATTCTAATCTGAATTTGTCTGGGGATCAAATCGTAGCTTGGTAATCACTGGGTCGCGACCCAGTGATTACCAAGCTACGATGATAAAACTGACACTCTATAGTTTTTTATACTACTAAGTATAAATTATTAAAATTAGTACTTATTATGATTTAGCTATGTATCCCTAGCATGCTTCCCGTTTTGATAAGCTAATAACATTACAAATGCTACAGTACCTATTTATTATAATGCATTCACAACAATAAAAATAAATTAATGAAGGTTGACTTAACTATATTTTCATATACCTACCACAGAACACCTAATAGTACTCTTATACTTTTGTTGAACTACCCCCCAAGTTTATTAGTTTTTTGGATTCGTATACATCTTTCATTCCGAGTGACGTGTCGGTATGTGATAACATAGAAAATGAATAATCGTTCTTATCGACCATTGAGTTTCCGTTAAGGGAAAACTGTTTTAATTATTTTATTGATGGATTTATCATGCAGCATAACAAAAAAATGGCCAAGTGCGAGTCAGACTCGCACATGAAGGGTTCCGTAGGAACTATAATAATATAATATAATATGTATATTTATTTGACGAATAAAAAAAACCTTAAAAATTTCTTAAAACTAGCTTATTTACATTTTTACAACTACGCTAAATAACTTTGTTTTTCATAGTGTTTATATTTGTGTGTGTATATTTGCGGTTTTAGAAAATATGCTGTATCTCAAAAACTGCTGACTCGATTTCGTTCAAACATTTTGGTTGAAAGTTTACATTAAGATCTACAAGATATGGTTTTTCTAGATTTTTCACTCCATTATTATAGAAGTTAGAGGGGGGGAGGACACACATTTTACCACTTTGGAAGCTTATATCTTTTAAACGATAGACTTTATGAAAAAGTGGTTTTAGAAACCCTTATATCATTTTTAAATACCTGTCTATAGATACCACACACGCATAGGTTTCATGAAAAAAAATATTTTTATTTCTAGCTCCATGTATTGGGACCCCCCTTTATTTTAAATATTTTTACATTTTTTTCTTAAAATCGTTAAGCTGTTCACAGAATACATCTACCTACTAAGTTTCACATGTATAGTCTTAATAGTTTCGGAATAAAATGGCTGTGACATAAGGACGGACGGACAGACAGACAGACGGACAGACATATCGAAACTATAAGGGTTCCGTTTTTAGCCATTTGGCTACGGAACCCTAAAAAGTGGACAACGTACAATATAGGTTTTGTTTCAACAAAAAAAAAAAAACATTGTGCTTCAACAGTAGGTACTGCAAGCAGTAATTTAATCGGTGATGAACAGTTTATAATTCGAGAGATGTCCAATCATACTTATGCACCGGAACCGGGTGAGTTATTTTTAAGTGCTATAACATCATATAAGTACCTATTGTTGGAAACTTATAAAAAAAAAACGTTAAGAGTATATTATTAATTTTTAGTATTTTTGTTTAAACTATTCGTTTTTTAAATAAATAAACATTTCGGATATTCGGACCATCTAGCAGATCATCATCTCCAAACTAAGCAGATCTTGTACTATTATTCTTTTTTTTTGTAAACTTTTACTTCTAATACGTATGAAACACCCAGATCAACACAAATACTTATGTTCATCACATAAATATTTGTGTCTTATGGGAATCGAACCCATGACATGGCCTTGTGATCAGCAGCCCGACACTCGAACCACTAGACCACAGACGTCGACAAACGTTTCTTATTAATTTTTTTAAACCGATTATTATTATTTTTCTTTTTGTATTTTTAGATCGAGTTGACGAAACTTCAACTTCAATCAATTAAGAAATGCCTTGAAAACTTCAGCAATTCAGAGTAATGATGAATCATTTATCAGAGAAAAATTGAGTGAAATTCCTTCTTGTAGCACAAATTCAATATATATCCAAATAAAAACGCTCTACGCCAAATCATCAAGAGAGCAAGAAATAAAAATAAACCGAAAGAACCTACAAACTTAAGCGAAGTGGTTAATATAAGAAATCAATATAAAATCGGGTACCATAAGAAGTTAATGGTAGGTACCTACCCGATTTCTTGGTAAAAATATTACTTTTGGGGAGGATAATGGTCGCTTGTTACTATTTGCAACTGAAATAAACCTGCAAAAGTTAAGGCTTGTATTCATGCCAATAACCTTGACCATTTGGGCGGAGCTAACGACCCCTCTCCGCGCGTCACTCCGCGCAGCTCTCCGCTACCCGCATGCAACAGAAAAGAGAGGCGCGCTCGGCCCGCGCTTGCGCCGCCAGCATTCGTCGTCGCTTCGCCTAGTCTCGGCACAGAGTATCGAAATCACAGAAGGTCAAGTCATCGTGAAAGTTAAATTCATTTTTATTTGTACCGCATCAAAAGTGGTCAAATTTTGTTTTTATTTATTATCTATTCATATAGATGCACTTTGAGTGTGTATTGTAGAAACTATACCTCTATTATAGATCAGCCTGGCTCGAAACATGAGGTAAATAACTTGATGTATCTTTTTAACTAAATTATATATAAATAAAAATTAATGGCTAAATGTGTTGCTAAGCGCAAAACTCAGGAATGGCTGGGACCAATACGGATTTTTTTTTCGAATATTCGTTATAGCAAGTAACTTATTAGTAATCTGTGGTTATAGTCTGAGGAAGGTTTCTATTAAGAGAAAAATGGTAGGTAGGTAGGTAAGGTAGGTATGTAGGTAGGAACTTAGAGTAAGGTAGATAGGTAGTATAATTATTACTAGTGTATGTCATATTATTTGTTACATTTTTTATAAACAAATAGATTATAACTAAAATTCACTGAAATTTAACTTTCTTTCAGCAAGTATTTTTATTCTTTTGGTTGGTTGAACTTCTTCATCCTCATTTATTTCTCCGTGTTCACATATATTTATTTTTAGAAATTTTGATAGCCATATAAAATCTTGTTCTATGTTTTCTTTTCGTCCTTCTTCGTTCTCGTTTTCTTCATTTTTCTCATCAATCTATTTTTCTTTCCTTAGTTCTATTTCCTTCTCTTTGTCATTTTCTTCTTTCTCTTGTACATTATCTTAACTCTGTCTCTCTATCTCAACTGGCGGCTTCGTCCGTACGAAGAGAAACCGGTGCATATCGGCTCAAGCCAGGCCTCGCTCAGACGAAGCGCACACACGCGCCTTGCTTGTAGTAGTGTACCTATCATAGCGCAGTTGTATGAAGCTTACCCTCTGTCCGTTTACTCTGTGCTATCTACTTTTATGCTAGATACGTAAAGCGATAGTTTATAATGAAATATGTAGATAAAACTTTAAACTTACCTTGATAATAAATGTATACCCTTTTGTTTGTAATATTTTTTTAGACCTCTCTTCATTCGTTTCTGCTTATTCCCATGTTTTACAAACTAAATTTAAACACTACTAAAACTGTAAAATACTATGAGTTTATAACACTAACACTACTTATAGATGAAAAAGATACATAGAATACTATTTAACTTATAAACAAGAATCAGAAATAAAACTTTTTGACGAATCGAAAGTCGGTTCTATTTTTTGATAATAAGTTTTATTTCACGCTTTTTAGTGGGTCAGTTTGTAATTTATCTAGTTACAAAAGCCAAAATGTCAACTACTTATCAAAATATTGCTTTTCCCGGTGCAGAGCCGTTAATTTTTGAGGAGTTCTCCTGGTACATCACTATCAGCTCTACTTCACCATATGCATTGTGACGAGCATAAAGTGCTTAACATCTATATTCAAGTAATCTAATCGCAATCCACGAAATACTTATAATTGAGTAGTTTCGATGGCCATCTGGGGTCTTCGTCATCAGTTCTACTTCCTCAAATGGTGCTTTTCAAGAGAAACTAAACAAGGTACTATAAGAAATACCCAAAACGCTATAGGTATGCCTATAATATTTGAAGAGTTCCCTCGATTTCTCCATGATTCCATCATCAGATCCAAACGTGTCGACAACGGAACTAACTATAATGTATATTCTTTCAAACAAAAAAAGAATTTTCCAAATCGGTCCAGCCATCTGCGAGTAATGAAGTAACATCATAAAAAAAAGTTCAAGACGAATTGAGAACCTCCTCCTTTTTCTAAAGTCGGTTAAAAAGTTATTCCACTATTTACAAAATTAATTTTTGCAGTAATATTTTACGATATCATTTCGTAGTGCTTGAGCTCTCGCAACGCGACGTAGGTCCACCTAGCAACACGATGCGCCCCGCACTGAATTTGTGGACGAGTGCGGGGGTGATGTAAACGCAGTCTTTAATTGGACGCATTTTTAATTTATTGTAATAAAAATAATACATATTTGTAAAAAGTAACAAAACCAAATCATTTTCATTTGTATTGCAAAGCAGTAGTATATTTTTTTATACTCTTTTGATAAGAAATTAAGGAGTAAAATGGTTTCATCTCAATGATTTGGAGGTGATTTGGCATTTTTTTTTCTTATTATGTGATACGGATAGAAAAATTGTGGCTAAACCAAATTACGGTTCATATCATGTAGATTACTAACAATTTTTTTTAGATGTAATTTCTCTGTAATTGCCGACGAAAAGTTGCTTCATCTGAATGCTTTTTTCAAGCTTTTTTCGAGAGAGCAGCCTTAAGTGAATCGCCAGTTTGGTTTGTGGATGGGACATTTCAAACCTGCCCTATAATATTTACACTAATATTTTCAGTTCATGGCATTGTTGGCACTGGAGATTGTAGACAAATATAATATTATTACCCTTGGTATACGGATTTCATAACAAAAAAACGGAAGAATGTTATATCAAGTTTTTTCGAGAGTTGAAAGAATATTCTTCTGAATTTATCACCGATTTGAAACCAGAATAAATAATGTCCGATTTCGAATTGGCGATAATAAATGCAGTCAGAATAGAATTCCCTGCCACAATCCAGTCCAGTTGCTTATTCCATCTGGGGCAAAACATTTGGAGAAAAAAACTTTTTACCAAAAAATTAAACCGACTCCCAAAAAACACTGCAAAGTGAAAAATAACTTTAAATTCGGTAGTCGGTGTCTTTAGTTTTGTATTTTCGTTTTTGGCACCGACTTCCGAAATTAAAGTTATTTTTCAATTTGCAGTGTTTTTTGGGAGTCGGTTTAATTTTTTGGTAAAAATTTTTTATTTCACTCTTTTTAGTTGGTCTATTTTTAATTTACCTAGTTACAAGAGCCTAAATGTCAACTACTTATAACCTTTTACAAAATATTGCTTTTCCCAATGCTGGGCCGTTAATTGTTGAGGAGTTCTCCTGGTACTTCACCATCAGCTCTACATCACCATATGCATTGTGACGAGCATAAAGTGCTTAACATCCATATTCAAGTAATCGAATCGCAATCCACTCAACACTTATTATTGAGTAGTTTCGGCGGCCATCTGTGTTCTTCATCATCAGTTCCACTTCCTCAAATGGTACTTTTTGAGAGCAACTGTACAAGTTACTACAATAAATACCCAAAACGTCATAGGTGTGCCTATAATATTTGAAGAATTCCCTCGATTTCTCCAGGATCCCATCATCAGATCCTGACGTTTATGAAAATGGGGCCAATTTCGAAGTATACCCTATCAAACAAAAAAAGAATTTTCCAAATCGGTTCAGCCGTCTTCGAGTACTCGATGATCATACATTAAAAAATATATATATATATATACGCGTCGAATTGATAACCTCCTCCTTTTTTTGTCGTCGGTTGAAAATACAAGGAAGTGGGCTCAGTGAGAGATATGGCACAGACAGTGAGTTCGCCTTGAAAATGCGATATTATGTAGCTTTGGCATACTTGTCTCCAGAAAATATACCTGATGTCTATAAACAGTTGAGGGAGAGCGTTCTTTCAGAAGAAGCAGAAGCTGTCACTATACTACAACTAATTCTAATAAAAAGCTCGCATATCAGTTGGAAAAACTGTGATATCCCAACTGCAACCCTTGTTTCCACCTAGTTTCTAGTCCGCTGAAAGAAATAATAATTTACGTCTTCCGCGAGCTCAAAACAGCGTGGAAGCATGGCACCGGCGATGGAGTTGTTTAATGGGCAATCGAAAATTGATGAATTGGGTTGTACGGCTGTATTCAAAAGCTCAATGACGAACAGAATAAAACCACCCACAAAATTGAGAGAATTTTGGCTAATGACGCCACAGACGCCGCCCGCAAAAAAAGAAAATGAAAAAAAAAAAGAAAACTATCGCAGCGATTTTACAAAAGAAAAACACAACGTGCACTATTGAATTTATAAGAGCTTTTAATACTAATCTATATTGAGTTCATTGAATCTACCATTTTGTCACAATATGACAGTGTTGTTACTTTTGGTAATGAGTATACCACCTATAATTTTGATTTGTTGACTTCTTTGTTGATTACTATACTAACTGGAAATTAAAAAGTTAACTTAAAATAATACTTCTCATTGCTCTTCTTTCCCAAACCCAATACAAAGATAAGGCTTTGTCAGGGTCGCGAAGTCGATCCCCAGACAAATTCAGATTGGAATATGCTATTTGCAACAGTTGATTTCGATACCAAGACTTTCGTACTAGCGTACCATTCAAACAGTTTTTTGAATTAGCGTGTTCGCGACGTTGTCGCTAATTATTCGACATACATTAATGTGTTTTTTTTATTGATAATAGGTTCGCGTTTGACCACCATCTCACCTGACGGTAAGTGATGATGTGGTCGAAGATGAAGCACGCTTACCTAAAAGTACCCTATTCACTCTTGACTTAAAGACCCCTAGTTTATAGCTACCGGGCAACACAGATTCTGGCAGGGAATTCCACTCGTTAGCCGTACGGACAATGAAAGTATTCCCAAAACGTTTAGTGCGTATGGGTGGCGGCATGTCCACCATATAACGATGACGCATCGCCGTTTGTCTTGTAGTCCGATAATGGAATGGACTTAGATTGTGTAATTCCATCGCACACTCTCCGAAATGTTACCGATAGAAAACCGATAGACTTGCAACTCGTCGTCAATGTTCAAGGCTCTGGAGCTTTGAATTGACCAGTGCATCGTTGCCAATGAGTCTCTTGAATGTGTTTTCGAACTGGCTTACTACTCTTAATTTTTTTTCGAAATAACGTGCGTTGCAATAACGTCACTCGAATCTTCATATCACTCCCAATCATAATACATAGGTACAATGAATTTTTAGTTTTACTTGTATAAACAGTTTTCTTGAAATAAGTTTAATTTTTCTTTTATTAGCATTAAGTATCTTACGCAAAAAAGGCCTCTCTCATGATCAGGTAGCGCGTCCATAATAACAGCATTCTGAAAACTGTTGGGGAAAATTTTCACTCCCCTATTTTGAGACATTTTGTATGGGTGATGAACAAGTAAATACTTGCCTGTTCATCCTTCATACAAGATGTGATCAACAACTGAATTATTAATTTTATTTGTATATGTTTTAAGCATGTAAGCACTTACTAATGTTATGTTGTCCGAGTTAAATAAATAAATTAAATTGAATTAAATGGTCGGGCTTTTTATGAATTCCATTTAAATAAATTATTACTTTGATTTATGGTACATCTTAGTACGTCATGATTGTATAGCGATAGAGTGACTGTAATTTACGTAGATTTCATTAATTTTGGGATAAAAATACCTATATTAAAAAGATAGGAATTGATTCAGTTAACTATTCACTACAAATTCATTTATGGACAGGATATTTTATTAATTATGTTACATGTAGTATAATGCAAATATTAAGCCGTCAGAGGAACATGGAAATCAATTTCTAACTTGGGACTGAAAAATCTAGACAGGTCCACTAAACCTGTTTAGATAGTGCCAGCATTTTTCAGTCCCAATTTAGTACCTACTTTATGTATTTTCATGAATTTACTAAATTTTATGTAAATACCAGAACATCAGATTTTTAATTTTATATTAATTTCAAGCTTCGAAATGTAAACCAAACCATAAAGTTTCTAAAGAACGAAAACTTTTATCATTATTTTTGTTCCACTACATTTTCCTTATTGTTTAATTTAACTTCGATAAGCAAATGTTGTCACGCGAAAGAAAAATCAATCATATGTCATCAGGCTAATGTGTTCTACGTGTTTTTCTTTTCAAATGTATGTATTTTGGTAATTCTGGGAATACGTGATATATCATTTACCTTTTGATGTAATTGAATAATGAATGATTATTCTCAGAATTATTTGAAACGAAGCTGCTTGAGGTATTACGTGTCTTTTGATAAATAACTTCCAAAAAGGGAAGTAGGAACGCGGCAGGGAACAAGGTACTCTAAGCATTCAACAGATAACTTGAACTTTTTAACCGACAAATTCCAGATCAAAATTTCTAAAACTGGGTCTTTTTACTACAAATAATGAGGTACTGACACCTCATTATTCGTACTAAAAATGGACCCAATTTTTACGGACAACCAGGTAACATAACAAGCTTCTATATAACTTGATGATTTTTTATGGTACAGTTTTGAAATTCAGTATATAGATTCTATACATAAAAATACCAAACCTGTGTTTTGTGTTTCGCGTAAACAAATACAAATGTTGTACATTAGAATAATGATTGACATAACTAGAGATGAGTTTTCAACCGACGACCAAAAGAGGAGGTTATCAATTCGAAGCGTATATTTTTTTTTTTTTTTTTTTTTATGTATGATCACCGAGTACTCGAAGACGGCTGAACCGATTTGGAAAATTATTTTTTTGTTTGATAGGGTATACTTTGAAATTGGTACCATTTGTCACCAAGTCAGGATCTGATGATGGGATCTTGGAGAAATCGAGGGAACTCTTCAAATATTATAGGCACACCTATGGCGTTTTGAGTATTTCTTATAGTAACTTGTGCAGTTGCTCTCAAAAAGTACCATTTGGGGAAGTGGAACTGATGATGAAGACCACAGATGGCCGCCGAAACTACTCAATAATAAGTATTTCGTGGATTGCGATTCGATTACTTGAATATGGATATTAAGCACTTGGTGCTAGTCACAATGCATATGGTGATGTATAGCTGATGGTGAAGTACCAGGAGAACTCCTCAAAAATTAACGGCCCAGTATTGGGAAAAGCAATATTTTGTAAAATGTTATAAGTATTTGACATTTAGGCTCTTGTAACTAGGTAAATTAAAAATCAACCAACTAAAAAGAGTGAAATAAAAACTTTTTACCAAAAAATTAAACCAACTCCCAAAAAACACTGCAAAGTGAAAAATAACTTTAATTTCGGAAGTCGGTGCCAAAAACGAAAATACAAAACTAAAGACACCGACTACCGAAATTAAAGTTATTTTTCACTTTGCAGTGTTTTTTGGGAGTCGGTTTAATTTTTTGGTAAAAAGTTTTTATAATATTTACAGAGGAAATCATTTTGTGCACAGTACCAAATTTTTTGAATCTATACATTCTCACCACCTCTCCTGGAGTACGACAATTTTTATCTTCATTTTAAATAGTAGAAGTACCAACGGAGGTAAGTTTTTTAATTTTACTGTTATTATTGTTATTTAATTAAAATAGGTATGTATTTTGCATTATTTTTTTTTAAATAGATATCTAGCAATGTGGGTAGAAATTGCTAGCAATCCTGTTAACCCTTCCAACTAAGCTAAATATGCTTGTATCTGGAGTGAGTTCACGGCAATAGTGTAATGGGTGGGGTTAGAACCCGCAACCTCTCGATCACAAGTCCGATACCTTATCCATTAGGCTATTGACGCTTATTTACTGTTAGATCAGCGTCATTCAACAGGACTGTATTTATTTATTTTGAATTAGCACTTCGCCCGTGATTTCATCTGCGTGGATTTCGAAATATGCCTATAGCGCTCACAAATAATGCACCTTACTACCAATGAAAATTTTTAAAATTAGTTAAATAGTTCCGGAGATTACCCCTTACATAGAAACTTACTAACATGATAGAACGACAAAATACCGAATTATGTTTTTCTGTGCTGCATTGAATCTTTGCGTCTTGTCAAATTTAATGATTCTATGTCAATGGTAAACGTATATACCTTAAACGTATTGATTTGTTTGCGAAGTATCAAAATAATTCGCATAAATATAGGTATTTGTTTATAGAGTTGATCAGGCTGCTTGGTTTTCTTAGAGCTCCAAGAGACCATAACATATATGTAACTATGCCATATATGTAGGTAAATGATGTTATCCATAACATGTCAAGTTCATATATGTACCTGGTATCGTGTTACCTGGTAACCGTGCATTTTGCATGTCATATTAGGCAGGAAACCAACCCCAAAATAGTAGGGAAGAGGCTAGGTAGATGATGAAAATACACACATATTACACCTACGTATTTGATATATAAGGGTTCTATTTTATCCCATTTGAAGTAACGAATCCTAAGCTACGTAAATTAACGCTTGAATTTGTCATCGACCGTTCTACATTTTCCTCAAAACAGAATAAAAGTCAAGGAAAAACCCACACGACAATGATATCGCCTATCAGAATCAACGATCACACTGATTCGTTCTTGCGCCGACTGTGAGTCGGTAATACCTTTTGAATTATATTTCAGAATCACACGGTTCACCCGTGGGCCCACTCATTTCTCATTTGGTTCGAAGTGAACAAATTACAAGTAGTTACTGAGGCACTAACGTCCGAACGGTGGCCTTACTAAGAGCTAAATAGGGCGAGATTCAGATTTTGAAAGAGGCGAGCTGGATTATTCTATAAATAAAATTGTAGTGTTTGTCTTTCATTTAAAAATTACCGTGTTTTCTCGAGTGCTTAAGCTTTGTTTTCCTAGGATAGCGGTGCCGTCATATAGCGGCCGTAATACAGTGGTGAATGATGTCACTAGAACGTTGTCTATGTAAACAAAATGACGCGGTTTCCTAGAGAGCGGTAACTGACACCGTAACGTCAAAAAGCGGTGCCACCATTTGCATGGCGGCCGTCTTGTCGCTGACAGATGGTTTCGTGAACGTTTCATTGATAGCGATGAAGCAGACTGTGTTAAAACGGCCGTGGAACTTTCCACATGTCGTCACCGTAAAGACGGCCGCCTTTTTGCGTCCGTAATATTACGGCCACTATATGACGGCACCGCTTTCCTAGGAAACCAAAGCTTTAGTGCTTATAGTAATTTACAAAAAACAACACAAAAACTTTTTTTATTTATGTCTGTGTCTCTATTTTATTTACTGATGAGGCCGCTCTTGATCTCGATCATGCCCAAGCGATAGATGAGGTCTAGGCTTATGTGCATAAAGTGTAAATAAATAAATAAATAAACGAGTGAGCCCAGAAGATGCCTATTCACTCTAGTTTTAAAAGCTCACGTAATGATATGTGGTAGGGAATGTGTTTGTGTTTCTGTTTGTCCAAACTAATATCTCTAGAACGGTTGAATTGATTTTAATGGCTTTTTCACTGGAATATAGAGGAGGTTAAATATTTAATAAAATAAAATAAATGTAACAACATTAATTTATTGCAGGTCTATGACCCATATAAAATTTAATTAAATTAAGTCATATGAACGTAGTCGGAGGCAAATCTAGATTTTAATAAATATTGATGGGAAATATTTAGAGTTATTCCACCAACAATCGTATACTTTGGCACAATGGCGGTGCGATTGGCCTAAACATAATTTCATCAAAAATCACGAATATTGTCAGTTCGACAAATTACAACAAGTCACTACAGGAATTAGGGATTTATATATATTGTCATAGATTTCCTCAATAAACGCCTGTTTCCGTTCTGTATCTTTTATTTTTTTTTATTGATAAGATAGAATTTTACATAATCAATAATAAAGAGTTCAGTATTACCTGATGATAGCGATGATGTGGTTACCGATGCAGTACGCTAAAAGTGGGCTGCTAACGTGGGACTGGTCGATGTGGCAACGGCCTTATAGCTTTGATGTAGGCTTCACTAGTCCAGACGTTTACGCCCTGAAATTACAAAAATTAAACATAAAAAATAGAACAAGAAATTACACTAAACAGATTTTCCCGGAGTCTGTATTTCCTGATAGCTAGAAACTAGGAGTCTAGAGTTTGAAATTTAAGTCAAGAGTGAATATTTCTAGATAAGGGGGTTTCAACTTCGACCACATAATAGTTTACCATCAGGTAAGAGTGTGGTTGAGCCTATAAGTAAAAAATAAAAAAAATAGGTATAACAAGAAACTACAAACGAAATCAAAATGAGTTCTCGTCGTAGCAGCCTCGCTCTGAATGATGTGGAATAATGCGCCAGGCTTCCGTCATTACGGACCCAACGAGATTGTTTAGGCAATGAGTAGTGTATTGTTTGTTTGTTTTCCGACTGTTACGTTTTTTTCCACGGGGAGAGTGAATGGTTAGCTGTTATTGTAGTGGTTTGTTGGATATTTGCTTTGTTGAAATTAGTTGCTTTTCTACCATGCAGTGATTCGTGGGAAATAAAAAAGAACTATAACATCTGAACGGGTCGATAATCTTGGTAACGCAAAAATTGCCGAAGTGGCTACGTGAATGAGCGAACATATTGCCAAAATAAAGCTTCCTCCGCCCCTCCAAACGAACGGTAACGTCAACTGTACAGCGATGACCAAAGGATTCTTGTAGCCACTTACTGGATTTTGAATCAAACAGGCTCAGGTGTTTCATCTAATATAAAAAATTCTCGTGTCACAATGTTAGTTACCTTACTCCTCCGAAACGGCTTTACTGATTTTTACCAAATTTTATATGCATATTCAGTAGGTCTGAGAATCGGTTACTATCTACTTTTTATCCCGGTTTTCCCGCGGGATCGGGATTTACGCGGGAAATCCTCCCACGTGAACGAAGTTGCGGGCAGCAGCTAGTATAATATAAAATAAACTGGTACTCAGAAGCCGTTCTCAAAATAGTTAGGAAAATACTAAGCAAATGAATATCTCTCTCATCATGTTAATTATACTGCAATGACAATTTTATTCCAGAAAAAAAAATCTTAGAAAAAGAACTTGACCTCACATCAAATCAGTGATTTGAAATTTAAAAAATCCGTTGCCCTATACATTTCTGTTTACAAAGAGCCTTTTTCAGGTTTGGCCTTGATTTCACACTCACACACACTTACCATTGCTTGCCTGTCGGTTTTCTACAGATTGTACTTCGGGGAGTGTGCGCAGAACCTCCATGACCTGATTCCTCCTTCTCCCTTTCACTACCGGTCTACCAGACGCACGGCTGGGTACCACCCTCACTTGGTTGATATACCGTCTTGTCGTACCAAGCGCTTCTCCTTCACATTTATTGTGCGCACAGCCAAGCTGTGGAATTCTCTGCCGGCTTCTGTGTTCCCTGCCACTTCACCTTCCAGCCTTTAAAGCACGAATAAATAGGCATCTTCTGGGCTCGCTCATCCCATCTTAGACCTCATCTATCGCTTACCATCAGGCGAGATCAAGGTCAAGATTGGGCCTATCAGTAATAAAAAAAATATCTTTTATTTATTTATTTATTTATACTTTATTGTACACCTTACAATATTTCTATGGATACAAAAAATTTAAACTAGTGTACAATGGGCGGTCTTATCGCACAGGGCGATCTCTTACAGACAACCTTTGGATGGACAAACTTAAATGAGACAGTTTAAGGGCTGTCAGTGTACAAACATCATAATATTAATTGAACATAATAATATAAAATACATACAATACCAAAATCATATACTAATAAATATTACATGTATAATTGAGAAAGAAGGGGAAAAGTTATAGGGAGAGGTAATGTTCCTTCACCATTCTTTTGAACGCTGGTAGCGTTTGAGCACGCCTCACTTCTATGGGCAATGCATTCCACAAACGAGCTGCTTGTATATTAAAAGATTTGTCAAAGAAAGAAGTGGAATGCATACGAATACTAACTCTAGATTTTCCGATGATCTCAAGGATCTAGAATGTGTCACAGAGGAACTGAAAACGTTCCTTAAGATAAAAAGGATTAAAGAGCACATTATAAAGTAGATCTTTTGTGTTTTCTTCGTTTGGCACTAGCATCTGGTTGTCTTTTAGTGGGAGTGGACTGTAATCCACCACGTGATCTCAAAGAGGGTTGTAATGAGTCCACAAAAAATATATAAATAGTAGTATAATAGTATACCTACATCTAAAATAAAATTGCAACAGTAGATTTTTCCGGAAACTGTGTTTCCTGACAGCTATAACCTGGGGATCTTAAAGCCAAGAGTGAATAAGTTACTTCTAGCTAAGCGTGTTTCATCTTCGACCACATCATCGCTTCATCCGCTTGGATTGTGGTTGAGCCTATTAATATAATCAATAAAAAATTGACTTAAGAGTATATGTTCCCATCTATCTACAAATAACAAAAATAACGTAATGTTTTTATTGTATATTTATACAGAAAACACTGAGTTTTTGTTTTTATTCGTAACTCATAAGTTATGTTTGGACCGAATACATAAAATATGGCTGATTACAGCTGCTATTTGAATTGAAGTAAAAGCTTTTTTTGTTCAATAAATATGAGGCAAAGAAGGAAGTTATTTCTTCAAAATATTATTTTCTTGTGTATATTTGTGTGCAATATTTTGTAAGAAACAATAAACAAAACTAAGAAGAAAATATTTTCTTGAACCAGGGTCAACTTTAGTTATTAAATAGCGATTAGAGATTCAAGTAATGGTATGAGAGTAAAGCCTGATGCGTGATGGAATTATTTCAACTAGTTGTTGCCTCAAGGTCAAAATTCAACCATAATTGTTTTATTATTGATGATGTTTTTTATTGGCTTGCGTTTGACCACTGTCCCACCTGATGGTAAGCGATGATGTGGTCGAAGATGAAGCACTGTTACCTAGAAAAAGACCCCAAGGTTAGCCGTTAGAGCTGTCAGGAAATACAGACTCCGCATACAGGGGAGGGGTATGCGGAGTTTGTATTTCCATAGTTAAATATTAAATTTTAATGTTATTGTAGTGAGTCAATATTTCATACTTCTCCATTCGCGTGCTTTTCATAAAAGTTTTTTCTTCATGTATAAATTATAGATATATTTCTGTAGTGTCTTTTAATGACAGTGACGTTGCTAGCCATTTCATGCATCCTTTTGCTGTTACTTTAAATCATTTATCTTTCCCAATATTTTAAAGGGTAAACTTAAAAATCTTTCTATTCATGATTTTGGATACCAGTAACATTTGCCACGAACAAAAAAATCTTTTAACTAAATTACAATAGGTATTTAATCAACTTTCTGAGGATTCCAGCCGTAGTGTAAAAGTTAAAACCTTAATATTCGACAAACATCAACAATTAGACACTTGTAACGTATGTAATATGAACTACATCTTTTAAAATACCAATATCTAACCCGTAGGGGAATTTTACGCGTGGTTTATATTAATATTTTACTATGTAACTATTTTAATATTTATAAGATCCGTTGGTACACTTTACTGTTCTCAGTAATGTACAACTAACAATGCCTGTGGCTTCATTCACGTGACAGTTTTTCCTTGTGTGATTTCTGATCCCGTGGGAATTCTGGTATGAAAGTAACCTATATGTTACTATAAATAATCTCCATCTTTCAGTCAATCCTATTTAAATCGGCTCCAGAGATTAGACAGGACAAAAAACAGACAAATTAAAAAAATGTTGTTTTAGTTTTGTGTAAATAACATTTGGTTGTCTGTAAGAGATCGCCCTATGTGATAAGATTGCCCATTGTACGCTAGTTTTAATTTTTGTATCCATAGAAATATTGTAAGGTGTACAATAAAATACCTAAGTACCTATATAATAAGTAAGCATTTGAGTAAACACAGTCATTTGAAATCAAAGACAGCGATTTAATTGTATTTATGTACAATTATGTAAGTAGTATATGTATCTATAGATACTGGTTGTCCGTTGACGTCGTTCAATCATTGATTTTTCTGGGACTATTGATTTCCACCAGTTCTGCCATGGATAGGAAGTTCTCTGGAAGATATGATGAAACAGAAAACATCGGGAAAGCCCGTCGGTGTCTGGGATATGTGACTTGTTTGGGCATTAGTGTATTCTAAATTGTTTATAACGGAGGTGGACTAAGAGATATCGTAAAAATAAGACGTTTTAAAAATGTGGTGCTGGAGAAGAGTACTTGGTATGTAAATTGCGTTCGCGTCGCCTGCGTCGCCGTCGGTGGCAGAGACGGCGACGCCCACTGAACCTAGCGAGCTTCACGTCACTGCTGACGATGTATTCCAATGTGTTAAAGGTATGAAGCGCGGCAAGTCTCCGGGTCACGATGGGCTCAGTGTCGAACACGTGTTGTTTGCACCTCAATTGGTGTTTGAAAAAATTGCGCTTCTTTTTAATGTTTGTATTGATCATTGTTACTTACCCGAAGATTTCATGAAAACCATTGTAGTGCCTATAGTAAAAAACAGAACTGGTGACGTGTCCAGCCTGTCTAATTACCGCCCAATATCCCTTGCAATTTTTTTTTCTAAACTTTTTGAAAACCTCATGTTGAAACATTTTAACGAAAGTAACATTCCTCTTAACAGCGCACAGTTCGGGTTTCGGCGAGGTTTATCCACTGATTTAGCCATTTTTGCTCTCAAAAACACTATTTATCAATACGTAAACAGAAATACAACAGTTTATGCATGCTTTTTAGACCTCAGTCGTGCTTTCGACACATTAAATTATAATGTACTTTGGAATAAAATTAGAAAAACGCACGTGCCGCCTAAAATTATAAATCTCTTTGAATTCTGGTACAATAAACAAACAAACCAAGTCAAATGGGATAATTCTTTATCGGATACCTATAGGCTGACCAGTGGAGTAAGACAGGGTGGCCTGACTTCACCGGTTCTGTTCAATCTATATGTTAACGACCTGATCGAGGAACTGAGTAGCACCAGAGTTGGATGCCATGTAGGCGGTGAATGCTAAAACAATCATAGCTATGCAGATGATATGGTGCTGCTTAGTCCCTCGGTCAACGGCCTCAGAAGGCTCATTTCAGTATGTGAAAGATATGCAGCTCAGCATAAACTAACCTATAATGTAAATAAAACGGAGGTTATGGTATTTAAACATCAAAATGGGGCTGAAAAGTTGCTGCCAATTACCCTGTGCAATACAGAACTAAAAATTGTTAAGAAGTTTAAATATCTCGGTCACATAATTACCGATAATTTAAAAGATGATGACGATCTGTAGAGACAAAGGCGTAGCATAGCGTGTAGAAGCAATATGCTAAATAGACGTTTCTTCCACTGCTCAAAACAAGTCAAAGTAACCCTGTTCCAGTCTTACTGCCAGTCGTTCTACACTAGCCAACTGTGGTACAAATACACTAAGAGTGCTTACAACACTCTTCGTGTACAATATAATAATGCCTTCCGGGCCATGCTCAACTTGCCCTGGCGGTGTAGTGCGACTGACATGTTCGCTGAAAGCAGGGTTACTGACTTCTTTGCGCTAATGAAGAAGTTGAGAACATCGTTTTTGTCACGAGTGGGAGCATGTAATAATAAGCTTATAAAGGCTGTGTTTCATACCGTACTTGTGCAGAGGGAGACAAAATAAATCCAAACAATTTAATGGTGGTGAATTTGTTTTGCCTCTCTCGGTCTGAAAAATTAATATGATTTTGTTTTATTGTTGTTTTGTTTATTTCTATAGTATAACGTATATATTTTTATTTATTTTTAGAATTTAATTTAAGAAAAACATTGTTATTTTTTATTGTAATTTTATGGGTGCCTATGCCTGAAATAAACGATATTTAATTTAATTTAAATTGCACGCAACTTCGATTCTACGGCTCAATTCTCCAAAAACTCGTCTTTCTTCCATCATCTAATGTCGTTTTCTCATTTCACAGATTACACGTCGAGAAGACTCATTTGTGGAAATACTTGTTGTGCAGGGAAAAGTTAAGAGCAAAAGCGCATGGCAGGTCACCTATGCGCATAACTGATCAAGTCAATACTGCAATTAATAACGATGTATGCCGAAGCGCGTACTGACGACTTTGACGCAATAAGACGCAAGTGGGTGTTATCTTTGTTAGGCAGAGAACGAGGCAGCAGCAACGGCATCTTGAAGATGATATCTACCAAATATCAGTGTCCGATTGCGCTGTACCCAGAGCGAGTGTATCGGACTGTGGTTTGCATTCTAAAATAAGTAAGTCCGTTCCATCATCGGACTACAAGACAAACGGCGCCATCGTTACATGGTGGACAGCCCACCCATACGCACTAAACCTTTTGGGAATACTTTCATTGTGCGTACGGCTAAGGAGTGGAATTATCTGCCGGAGTCTGTGTTTAGCTATCGGCTATAACCTAGGGGTCCTATTCACTCTTGACTTAAAGTAAAGAGTGAATAGGTTATTTTTAGGTAAGCGTGCTCCATCTACGATCATATCATCACTTACCATCAGGTGAGATGGTGGTCAAACGCGAACCTATCTATACTTATAATAAATCTGTAGAGAGGTCAATTCTGTACATGAAATATATTTCCAAAATAACTATCAGGGGGTGATTAAGGATCGATACTCATGCCAAAAATGCAATCAGTTAAAATTTTGTCTGTCTGTCTGTCTGTCTGTCTGTCTGTATAACCGTTATAGAAACAAAAACTACTCGACGGATTTTAACGAAACTTGGTACAATTATTTTTCATACTCCTGAGCGGGTTATAGTATACTTTTCATCACGCTACAATCAATAGGAGCAGAGCAGTGAAGGGAAATGTTGGGAAAACGGGAGAAGTTACTCCATTTTTTAAGCTTCCGTCGCGTGTGCAACCTTAATGGTTAAGGCTACACAAATCATTTTATGACGGAAATGTTCTCCTTAAAATTATATAAAAATATCCCACGACAGCATATGTCTAACTTTTATGGTTGACTCACAATAACACGTGTAACTCCCGATAGCTTAGCAGTTCGAAGCTTTCTGATTATAATATTTGTCTACTCTTACGTTTATAACACTCTCAGTCACCCCTAATTGAAAAAGTTAACATTATTAACTATTCTATAAAAAAATTGGCCAAGTGCGAGTCAGACTCGCCCATGAAGGGTTCCGTAGTAACTATAATATAATATGCAAATTTATTTGACGAAAAAAAAACCTTACAAATTTCTTAAAACTAGCTTATTTACATTTTTTACAACTGCGCCAAATAAATTTGTTTTGAAAAAAAAACCTTACAAATTTCTTAAAACTGGCTTTTTTACATTTTGTACAACTGCGCCGAATAAATTTGTTTTTCATAGTGTTTGTATGAATTACAAAGTTATATTTGCGGTTTTAGAAAATATGCTGTATCTCAAAAACTGCTGAACTGATTTCGTTCAAACTAATTTTGGTTGAAAGTTTATATTAAGATCTACAGACATATTTTTTTTAGATTTTTCACTCCATTATTATAGAAGTTAGAGGTTGTGTCCGCCACACACACATTTTACCACTTTGGAAGCTTATATCTTTTAAACGATTGACTTTATGGAAAAGTGGTTTTAGAAACCCCGATGTCGTTTTTAAAGAACTGTCTATAGATACCACACATGCATCGATTTCATGAAAAAAAAATATTTTCAGGTTTAGTTCCATGTATGGGGAGCCCCCCTTTATTTTAAATATTTTTTAATTTTTTTCTCAAAATCGGAAAGCGGTTCACAGAATACATCTACCTATCAAGTTTCACATGTATAGTCCTAATAGTTTCGGAATAAAATTTCTGTGACAGACGGACGGACGGACAGACAGACAGACAGACGGACAGACATGTCGAAACTATAAAGATTCCGTTTTTTGCCATTCGGCTACGAAACCGTAAAAAGAATCATATAAATCGGTATAGAAACACCAAAGTTATACATGAAATACGCTTATAATAATAAGCCATCGCGCGTGAATACTGAATCATGCTATAAGGATTATTTTTGAGAATCGGTCGCCGCGCTCGACGCGTCTCGCGGTCGAAGCGTTCTCTAGGTACTTAAGCCTCATGTGAACGTGATCTAAACAATATTACCAATACATTAACTTACGCTGACGGAGTCGCGGGCACAGCTATATTGTATCATTACGCTAAGGCCAATAGGAGCGGAGCGCCAATGAAGAATGCTTCAAAATCGGGGTTAAATTTAACGTTAGCCCAAAGTAACTATTCCACGCGGACGAAGTTGCGGGCAAAAGCTAGTTATATATAAAAAAGTAAAGATTTCACGACTTTGTACACACTATCATAGTTTTTTTAGGATCAATTGTTAGTAACTACTGTGGATAGGAATCTCAAATAATTTAAATTGAATAGTCCACTCCACGAATCCCCAAGGAGACCTACAGTGTGGGAGGAATAGCGAAGAATTTTGAAGCAGGCACTGCCCGTGATGTTACGGCTACGACCACTCTATTAAGACTGTTACGACGTAGAATAACGATACAGTGAGTACGTTATTTGTTGTTAGTTGGAGGGATTTCCCGTTCATTTTCCTTATTATTTCCTGTAATAGTATTGATTATGTGTTATGAACGTTTTACAGACGTGTCTTAATAAATATCAGTGATAGTGCAATCAGTGCCACAGATAAGATATAAACAATAATGAGCATTTTTATTAATTAGACTAGCAGGTGGTGGATCGGGCACGCCGCAATTGCGGCGGTAAGACCCCTCTTTGAGGAGTGGCTAGATCGGCGTCACGGCGTCCTGACCTACCGCATGACGCAGGTCCTCACCGGACACGGAAGTTTCGGGAGGTACCTGTGTCTGATGGGAAAGGAGGAAACGCCTGGGTGTCACCACTGCGAGGGTCGCCCTGAGGACACCGTAGAGCACACGGTGCAAGACTGCCCCGCCTGGGCAGAGCACCGACGTGTCCTCACGGCGGCGATAGGCGGAGACCTCTCGCGCCCGGCATTGGTCGAGGCCATGCTGCGGGGCGAGAGGGAGTGGGAAGCGGTCGCCTCCTTCTGCGAAGCAGTCATGCTTCCGAAGGAGGAGGCGGGCCGCGTGAGGGAGAGGATGGCGTCCTCCCTCCAGCCCAGCCGCAGTGGTAGACGCCCACGGCGTCGGACGTCGGCCGACGATCTCCGGCCACCGTAGGCGCGGGCATACGGACAGCGAGTAAAGGGCAACTTGCTGTCCGACCATGGACCATGCCCGGGTCGACGGCGCGTCGTGTTCCACGCGCGCCTCAAAGAGCGTCAGCAATATGACGAGGCCCCCCCATAGAGGGCCGAAGCCTGCCGGGGTCGTGGGACTCATCCCGTTACCGTGACCCCGGTACGTAAAGGGTTATTGAAGGAACACCGTGGATTTTAGTCAGTAAAAGTCTGACAGTCCCTCCCACCCTGCCCGGAGTGGGAGGACTTATTTGATAATTTTACCACGATAAAAAAAAAAAAAAGCAGGTGGTGGATATTAGATAACAAAACACCTAATTTAACAACCGCAACTCTGAAAGAGATCCAATTTAAGAGGTACTAAAGAAGCTCTTTAGTAATAGATAGTAATATAAACAAATAGAGAGTACTTGTTAATGGCATATTATGAAAAAAAAGAGGTGAAATAAAGGAGATGGCTAAACGGCTGCCCCCAGCATGAATAGGAATTTCACACTAACCCGTAATATTGAAATATTCATTCATAAATTATTTAGTGTTTAATAATTTCTTATAACTTTCGTGAACTAATAAACATAAAAACGTTTCATAATTGATTTTATGCTGTTTTGGTTTGACATGACAAGATCAAGTACTGCAAGCTAGGGTTGAGACATATCGCATTTCCAGAATGTCAAATCGAAATAATTGAACTAACATCGATTTTTAACAACGGTTATCAAAACGATTTATTTTCAAAAACTACATAATTATAACTGGATAAGTGTGTTACTAACACCTCGGAAGCACAATCTTACTACATATCAATCTTACTACATATTTTATGCCTGTCAAGGTCGACAACAACGTTTTTTTTTTCTTTCAACTGTTTCGAGTATTTTATCGATTTTGTTTTCTTACATTTGGAATCTGATTCCATCTCTACTCTATGAAAAAGAAAAACAAACGTCAGACGTCGTTTGACTTTGAACGCTCTGCCATTAACTCTTTCGTTGTGCTTTTTGGATTTGTATTTTTGATTATCATTGACCTTCGCTTGTTTATTGGACTTATTGTTTGCTCGTCTACCTACTGACCTCTCGCTACTGGACACGGACTTGAATTACAATCATGCGGTGCATAAATTGCGGTGTAGCCACGCAAAGACTGCGGCGGCATTTCATTTCTTCTTTGCCTGCTGTTTTACTCATGAACCTAGGACGATGGTTAACAATCGAGGTAAGTCATCTGCAGTTCGAATAATTCTTCAACTAATAAATATAAGAAACAATTAATAAATGTGATTTTCAAGTTGTTTACCTTGGTTCTCCAAATACATTGCTACGACGACAACAGACCGATAGCCTTAGATGTCATAATGATCAAATGTTTAGGTTTTTATACCTAAATGTTTGATTGATTGCCAGAGTCTGTGTTTCCTGATCGCTATAACCTGGGGGTCTTTAAGTCAAGAGTAAATAAGTTACTCCTAGACAAGCATGCTCCATCTTCGACAACATCATCACTTACCATCAGGTGAGATGGTGGTCAAACGCGAGCTTATTATCAATAAAAAAAATTATGGGTAGTAAGGTAATTCAGTTTTGTGTTGTTTTTTTTTTTTAGGTTCCTAGGGATGCCAACATTTGTCATCCTTGTTATGAAAGGCTGAATTCAGAAGCAGCTAATGATGGTCGTTTATTTGGCCATACAATGGTGTGCATAACTTGTGGTCGTTCTGTGAGAAGTGTACAACATCATGCAGTGGAAAGAAACGATTTGCCGATGCAGGATTTACCAATATCACATCCAGCTTTCCATCAGGTAAATAAAGTGATGTTTAAATATAATGCATTATTTTATTTATTTATTTGACAGATACTCTCTGCAGTAACAGTCAAAACCAACATGTGCAGAGAGTCATTATTATATTACAATATAATAAAATAAAAAATAACATAAAACACAAATCATTATCAATATCATTATTCAGATATTCAGTTAGTAATACTCAGCCTACTAACAGTTTATAATCATCATTTCTTTTTTTATAACAATGACACCATACAAATAACCTAAATTAACTTTTTAGGCCGCCAACTATGTGTGTCATCCCTGTTGGATGCGGCATCAAAGGCAGACAAACCAGGATCAAAATCGGTCAACTCCGCCTAGACCTGAACATGTGCCACAAGCTGGACCGGAACCTGAGCCAGAGCCAGAATTAAACCTGCCAAACTATAAACGGGCTGCGAATACCTCTAGACACTGTGTGTTTAATGGTTGTACTATAGAACAACAGTTACACATTATTCCAGCATTTATAAAAAAAATGCTTATTGGAAAATATAATTTTTATATTCCCCACAATACAAGGGTATGTGATGTACATTTAAACTTGAATGTTTGGCACTTGCTGCTTGAAAATAATAATATATACTCGAATTTTACAGCAAACCAAATTGAAGATATATCTTTAGCAAAATCGGAACTACCAACATTTAATTTTGAAAGGGTTTCTGAAATGCAAAATGTTTTATGTCATTATTGGACAGGTTTAACAATTGTTAATTTTTTGAATTTATTTAATATTTTGCCTGCCCTCTCTTTTAAAAGGCCTAAAAATGCGTTGGCTCTTTATTTAGCTAAATTAAGAACTGGGGAATCTGACAGACGACTTGCAACACTTTTTGCAGTGTCACGTCCCACCTTAACAGCAGTACTAAAAAAAGTTAGAGAATGTTTAATGCATTGTTTAGTACCTGATTATATAGGGCCAAACCATTTGAATCATATGGATATTGTAAATAGGAATTTGAGCATACCAAATGCTCTATTTGGTAATGATGAAAATAGACCTGCCATTGCCATATTTGATGGCACATATGTATATTTACAAAAAAGTTCCAATTATCTGTTCCAGAAAAAAACGTACAGCCTGCACAAATATGACAATTTAGTTAAACCATTTATGATTGTTTCATGTGATGGGCATATTATTGATGTTGTTGGACCATATGCTGCTACTCAAACTGATGCCGAGATTATGAATCATTTGTTTGAAGACGAAGATAGTCAGTATCGACAGCTCTTTCAGCCTAATGATGTGTTTATTTTAGATAGGGGGTTCAGAGATGCTATACCACAATTACAAAGATTAGGCTATCAAATCCACAAACCTGAGTCACTGGATCCTGGTCAAACGCAATTAACTACTGAACAAGCAAATAAAAGCAGAAAAGTAACTCTATGCAGGTGGGTAGTAGAGGTGGTTAACGGGCGCTTTAAACGCGATTTTAAATTATTTCGACAACGATTTTTTAATTTAGCCACACCCCACCTGATGGAAGATTTTAAAATAGCTGCAGCCTTAATTAATAAATATCATATATTAATCGAGGATAGTCCAAACTCGGGTGAAATAATACAAAGAGTGGCACTTTTTATGGATCAGCCTAACCGTTTAGGAACCTTTGTAAGGGAAAATAATTTGAATAGGCAACGATCAATGTTTTTAAGAGTGGATGGCAACCTGCCCCAATTGGAGAGTTTCCCAATATTGGAGTATAGGCACTTAATATTGATAGCATTAGGACCATATCAAGTCAAACAAGCTCGGTCATACTACGGAGAGCATATTAGAGAAAATGGTGTTTACAATATTGAAGTGTGCCCAGATCTTGAAACAGTGAATCATTTAGGCGGATCAAGACCTATTCTTTTAAGAGGCCGAATAAAGTCGAGGCATATCGGCCAAAAAATATACTATGTGTATATTTTATATGAAAGTGAAACCACATATAATAATTTAGATGACATACTGTCATATTACTGCAGCTGTATTGTGGGTAACAGAAGTCTGGGCTGTTGTTGTCATGTAATGACAGTGATCTGGTATCTCGGGTGGGCGAGACATCAGAACACATTATCATCTCCGGCTTCATTTTTAGATAATGTCCTAATAAGACTTAACGAATAAATAAATAGGTAAATTGCATTTTTGTTGTTTTATTTCAATATCTTTTATGTCCTTGATTAGGTACTCAGTGCCTTCATTATCTAGTTTAGGCAGAATTGTTAACCTATTTACCTCAATACAGAAATTATAAATATTTGGCTCAGTTAATCTTTAAGATCTTTTTCAATACATTCATCATTTCAACATTCATTTTCAAATAATGTTATTCACATTGTTTGGGAATACTGTCTTTATTTTAACTCATTTGCATAAGTAGTTTAGGTTTTACAACAGAATACTTATATTATTATGATTTTTGTGGAGATTATCTATCGTAAGTTCGTTGTATTAAGTTTTTTTTGGTGCAATTACCACTTTATAGATATTTAACTCAAGTACCTTAGTGCAAAATCGCCAATGAAAAACACAATTATCGATTAAAATCGTCGCAGAAACATTAAAACGCCTAGATAAAAGTTTATAGCAATGTCATTGTTTGAAGTTTTTGTACCTTTGTCGTAGGAGTTACGTGATTTTATTTTCAGGATTGTGCAGATATGAAAAGTTCCTGAACCTTTTTAATTACTAAATACTAATTTTCAGCTATTCAGTATTATATATTGCTAGGAACCATGTTTATACATTGCTGGGGCAGTCGTCCATACTTCAATTTAGCCATGTCCTTTCAAATCTTGATAAGATTATCTCATTAAGATTTGAAATTTCGTATATCTCTGCAGAATTGAAGGGATAAATTCTTTTCTAAGAATTTCTTATTTTAAAGGAAAATAAGTATATTACTGAAAGAGGTCTCATTACGTATATCTTAAAGGAAAATAAGTATATTACTGAAAGAGGTCTGATTACGTGCCAAGAATACCAAATTTTTTGGCGGAGGAAACTTTCAAAAGGCGCCTGGACTTTTGGGGAGAAGACCAGGAAGTGTGGGATTCTTACCTCACTAAAGCCACCCCGGTGATCACCAACAGCACATAGAAAGGGCACCGTTACCTCTAAAGAGGCCACTCTGAAGCAACGCCTGCAAAGCCTATTAAGGTACGTCCCTGGGGAGACTGTAAATATGTCTCTCCTATTGAAAGTTTGTCTTACTAATTTTAATTTCACATAATAAATTAATATGAATTCATCACTTCTGATGTAGTTCATCCACCTACGAGATAGGCAGTCGACTTTAAAACCAGCATGTGTAAAATCTGGATGAGGTTGTATTATTTCACGCTTCTGTTGCTCAGCTGAAAAGTATTTATACAAGAAACCTATTTCGGTAAGTATCTTGTTGCTTGCAAAAAAACGATATAGTGAACTGTGTTCTGGCAAAATTGCCTGTTATAGCCACTGTTGTAGCCAATATTGTCCCACAGCTGGCCAAAGACCTCCTCTATATGCTTTTATGACCTATTTTCTCGCACCGCTGCTATCCAGCCTTGGTGGTAAACGTCTAAGTAGTCTCGCCATCTTCCCTGATCGCATGTTACGAATTATCATTATTTCAGGGTCTGAAGCCTTGGTTCGCATGAGAGTCCATTTTCTTCACGCGGTTTTTCTCGTGTAAATCCCGATCCAGCAGGAATCTGAGGGTAAAAAGCTTATAAATATTTATATATCTACAACTAACAACAAGCTTATAAATATTTACATATCAATCCAAAAGGGCTGAAGACAACATCTGGTATGGAGTCTCTATGCCCAGTTTCAGCACAAAATAAGTGACTCAAAGAATTGATACGAAATTATCGGTTTCATATGTTTCTTGAATATCAATCATAACAAAGGTGTCACAGCACTACGAGGGTCAATACCTTTCCACGTCACTTGCCTATAACACGATAATTCTCTTCAATCTTCTTAATTCGAAAAATTCAGTCTCTGGTATCAATGTATTGAAATTTCTAATTAGTTCCACACATGAAGACATAGGATTACCAAACCCTTGTCATATCATTTGTTATCACCCAAAGAAGCCCTGCACTTGGTATGTATATACCCGTTGTATATGTTGTTATAATATATATATTTACAGCCTACTTTATCTTCTAGTGAAAGTCAGTTCAGTCATCATTTATAAATATCCCGGACCAAAAGAAACGGAGCCAGACAAACAAATAGGTAGAAAAAAGTGCAAAAAGGGTTTGTTTATGGTTTAGAATTGTGTAAATGTGACACAATTATTTTGGAATCACAAAAAGGCACGTAAGTTTTTTAAATGTACAGATTGTAACAACGTGAACATGCATGACATTCAATATTAGTACCAAACCATACTGATATGATATATTTACAAAAGTTCCCATGTTAAAGTTTGCTTTTGACACTTCCTGCAAGTTTAGGTGCACGTTTCCGTGTAATATAAGTGCATGTCTACCGTAAAATTGAGTTCCTTTCCAACGGAATGCGGCCGACGTGCGTCGCGAACTAACATAAACTTACATCCAACAACACTTTAATACGACCACAATAAGACCTATTTTACTTTGAGTGAAAACTAAAATAACATTGCCAAGCGCAAGAGACGGTTTCACTAACCATTCAAACTTGACCCGTAGTTCAGTTATAAGATCCCTTCTCTCGCCATATTGGTATAGGTTTGGGGGTGTCGAGGTAGTTCACAATATATCGGTGTATTCTAAAACGTTTTATGGTACACATGTTTGACACTTCAGCGCTGAATGACGTCAGGATATAAGCTCGTACACTATCTGGTGCCGGCTCGGGATTTTGGAGTGCTAAATATATATTCGGAGAGATTTTCCGGACAATCCTAAGGAGTCTGTAGGTATGTAGGTTTTATTAGACTGTATATATACCAAAACAAAAGCAACAACAAACAAGGCTTTCCTTGTAGATCGACCCTTACTATCTAGTACGGTTAAGCAGTGCTTTCCGAAGCTGGTTCATGAATGAGATTACCCATTACATAATTATTGAGGCATCACCGTGAACTGGAAAATGCCTCAGACAGTCTTTACGGATACTTAGAAGCCAAACAATTTGATACGAGACTTGCAAAGCGGTAGTTATCTCGTAACTAGTTATAGGGTTTTGGAGATCAGACCGTTAGTTAGTTATTCATGTAACATACTTGTATTCAGTTAAATCCAATAAGATTGGAAACTAACTCCAATATAATTGTGAAAATGCTTAAAAGATTAATTAATATACATATGGTGCTATAAAATAAAATGCGATCATCAAGTTGCTTTTCAGTTACTTTTTCATGGACACCTCTTTCATAGCAGCTCGATAAAACTGCACTAAACTTTTACGTTCCAAATTCACATATTATGTTCAAAACCTATGCCTATACTGGAGAAAAGCTGCTATATGGAGTGCTTTAACGCACTGTCAAGCATAATTTTTTTTTTTTTGGCTCCAATGTGCGTGTGTTATATACGTTATCACGGTAAGTCTTTACCGCATCGATGATCGCAAGCGAAAGTTCTATATTTTTTATAGCCATCTTCTAACATTTACTAGTATTTATGTGTTGTACATAAATGCATTTTTTGACGTTTCATCATCTGCTTTTAGCCTTTTCCCAACTGTTTTGGAGTCGGCTTCCAGTCTAAGAGAATTTATTTATTTATTAGGTTTACCAACAATTGTTTCTACATAAGACATGTTCTTAAAGCACAAGAGATATTTTTTTTTTTGCAAAAAATAGAACCGACTTCGATATCAAAACACTACAAAGCCAAAAATAACTTTAATTTCGGAAGTCGGTGTTATTGGTTTGGATTTTCGTTTTTTTTCTCACACCGCCTTCCGAAATTAAAGTTATTTTTGGCTTTGTAGTGTTTTGATATCGAAGTCGGTTCTATTTTTTGCAAAAAAAATTTTTTCACGCTTTTTAGTGGGTCGGTTTGTAATTTATCTAGTTACAAAAGCCATAATGTCAACAACTTATCACCTTTTACAAAATATTGCTTTTCCCGATGCATAGCCGTTAATTGTTGAGGAGTTCTCCTGGTACTTGACCATCAGCTCTACATCACCATATGTATTAAGACGAGTATAAAGTGTTTAACATCCGTACTCGAGTAATCGAATCGCAATCCACGAAATACTTATTATTGAGGAGTTTTAGTGACCATCTGTGGTCTTCATCATCAGTTGAACTTCCCCAAATGGTATGGTTTCGGAAGCAACTGCTCAAGGTTCTATTAGAAATACCTAAAACGCTATAGGTGTGCCTATAATATTTGAAGAGTTCCCTCGATTTCTCCAGGATCCCATCATCAGATCCTGATTTCGTAACAATGGGACCAACTAGAAAGTATACCCATTCAAACGCAAAAAGAATTTTTCAAATCGGTCCAGCCGTCTCCGAGTTATGAGGTAACATACATTAAAAAAAAAGTTTTTTTTGAAGTCGGTTAAAAATGGTAACAGTATAACAATCACTTATAGGTAAACTCAGCATGTGCGATTATAAAGCACAAAAAATATATATTTTGAGCTTAGGTACTAACAGTGACTTAGAAATTTAGTAGGTACATAGCAAAATTTGTAACTATTTTACAGTATTGTCAAAGGAAAAGTGTACGGGTAGCAACTAGGTGACAATTGAGAAAGTTTAAAGAAAGAATTAAATGAACTAATATTTACAATTATATTTACAACTAGTATTTGCGTGTTGCGCGAGGTGCAAGCACCTCGCGTGCTTGTGAAAAAAACTAAAGCATTGCCCCTCTAAATCAAGTATTTGCGTGTTGCGCGAGGTGCAAGCACCTCGCGAGGTTGTGAAAAAAAAAAAAAAAAAAAAGGGGGGGGGGTGATGGGGGGGGGGGTTGCACAAGTATTTCGACTAAAGCATTGCCCCTCTAAATGAATCTGAAAAAAAAAATGTTCCAAGTCTCTTAGATTCCGAGATCCGCCTAAAGGGGGGGAGAAGGGGGGCGGGGGGGGGGACTTTGAAAAATGGTTTTTACTTTACCGAGCCTCCTCTATACGAATCCGTAAAAAACAAAAAATACGGGTCTCGTAGTTTCCGAGATACGATAGGGAGGGGGGAGAAGGGGGGTGAAAAGGGGAGGTTTGGCACTTTTCCCGTAGGTTTGAGAGTTACTTGTTTACGAATCTGTCAAAATATACCCACCTCCCCATCCACCATCTGGGAGAACAATTATGTCAATGAGTGAGTCAGTGAGTGGTAATCTAGCTTTATATAATATAATTAAAAATAAATGTACAATTATTTTCAGGTTTATGAGGTTAAATAGGATCGAATTCTGTTTGCTGAATGTGTCTGAGTGCAAATCCAATTTATCGCTGCAGCTATTTATAATTGAATTTGCAATTGCAGAATGCAGCTGAGTATTAGTGTTTTACATGGAACGACTGCCTATATTACCTCCACAACCCAGTAGGTGGATAACACGATAGCCCTAGACCAGACCAGTGTCCAAAATTCTGGCTTTTGACTAACCGTAACGACTGTCAAAGACGATGTCCAAACGTGCTATCCGAGGTCACATCTCCAAATTTCGAACTCCGGGCTCCTACTGAAAATGTCCTATAGAAAAACCCTATAGCACTTACACCAACGAATATTACTGACGTTTATAAAAAATTGCTTATGAATTATTTAATATTTAGGTACTTTAGTTTGACTTTAGCTTTTAAAAATTATTGTACATGACATCTAGATACTAGTTTAAAAGATTTGGGAAAAGTAAGATGGCGGATTACATTCAATCAGCTGTCTTGACAATTGGACTATTATGTCTTTACATATTATTTTGTTTGATGTACATGATAATTCGAGGTCTTTTTTTCATACACAAAAAATAAAAGATAATCATGCAAGTGTATATTTGAGGAAAATATACTCTCAGCTCAAAATTAATTAAGTTTAGTTGAGGCTAACCAGACTTAGTGCCATTTTATCAGTATTTGTGATGCTCTATTTAGCCTATAACTGGACCAAAAGCCGCTGCTGTCTTTTGTTGAATCCCTTGGAAATCTAAAAAGACGAAAATTAAAAAGTATTTATTATAAAAAGTTTGTCATAAAATAGCCTAAGTTTTGGACAAGGGATGTTAGATTAGAAGACAAAAGAAAGATGTAATTAAGGACAAAATACTTATTTGGTGTCTTTTATATTTTTGATAGCTTTAGATGGTGCGCATACCAGCGTCAAAACAGTTTTTATAACAGAGACTTGTGTAAGTTTGATAAATTTCCTGTAACTGCGAATTTAGACTCTAATAATATTACTTGAAGCGGTGGAGTAAAACATCCTTAGCAATTTTGGTTTAATTTATGATAGGTTTGCGTTTGACCACCATATCCCCTGATGGTAATCGAAGATGAAGCACGCTTAATTTGAAGTAACCTATTCACTCTTAACTGAAGGACATCAGAACTGAAAAACTTTTTTGCAGAAAATAAAACCGACTTCCATATCAAAACACTACAAAGCCAAAGTCGGTGTTATTGGTTTTGTATTTTCTTTTTTTTCATACCGTCTTCTGAAATTAAAGTTATTTTTGGCTTTGTAGTGTTTTGATATGGAAGTCGGTTTTATTTTTTGCAAAAAAGTATTTTTTCATGCTTTTTAGTGGGTTGCTTTGTAATTTATCTAGTTCCAAAAGTCAAAATGTCAACTACTTATCACCTTTTATAAAATATTGCTTTTCCCGATGCAGAGCTCTTAATTTTTGAGGAATTCTCCTGACACTTCACCATCAGCTCTACATCACCATATGCTTTGTGACGAGCATAAAGTGCTTAACATCCATATTCAAGGAGTCGAATCGCAATACACGAAATACTTATTATTGGGTCCTTTCGGTGGCCATCTGTGATCTTCATCATCACGTCCACTTCCCCAAATGGTACTTTTCGAGAGTAATTGTAGAAGTTACTATAAGAAATACCCAAAACGCTATAGGTGTGTATAATATTTAGGTGCCTATAATATTTGAATAGTTTTCTCTATTTCTCCATGATTCCATCATCAAATCCTAACAATGGGATCAACTACAAAGTATATCCTTTCAAATTAAAAAATGAAATTTCCAAATCGGTTCAGCCGTCTTTGAGATATGAGGTAACAGACATAAAAAAAGTTCAAGATGAACTGAGAACCTCCTCCTTTTTGGAAGTCGGTTAAAAATAAGCTAGACTTGGTGAGGAACAGCCGGGGTTGCGAGAAAGTTCTAACAAGATACCGCGACCCCGGAACTCAAGGGCAAGGAAGGAGCAGGATGAGTTTTTAGTCAGTAGTAGTCTGATTTTTCCCACCCAGAAAAAATGACTTGGTGAGGGAAGCCAGTCATTGCCTTAAGGTTTTCATTGTGCGTACAATTATGGAGTGGCGTTCCCTGCCGGAGATTGTGTTACCTGATACGAGTAGCTATAACTTGGCGGTCTTTAAGTCAAGAGTTAATAGCTTACTTCTATGTAGGCGTGCTTCATCTTCAACCACATGATCGAGGCTTAAAGGAAGTGATAAAGCAGTCTTGACTGTCGCAAGTCTGTGCTAAGCCTTAGATCGTTAAGTCGCCTGTTGAGAAAGAAGGTTGTAATCTTCTGAAAAGATCTATGATGACGCCTTTAATTATTTTCATAGTCTGGTTAGCCTTTGGTTTTCAAGAAATAACAAGTATTTCTTGTTGGGTAGTTATAAAAGTTTTCAGAGATTAGGGATTATGGTAGTACCTAAAATCAACTTTTCTGACGTGGCTAGGCAATGACCGAAATATGGTAGTACTTATGATAGAGTTATAATTTTTCAATTTATTGCATGGCATTTGGAAGATTAAAAAAAATTGGCCAATTGCGAGTCAGACTCGCTCATGAAGGGTTCCGCAGTAAGACCTGTCTATAAATACCACATACAAATAGGTTTCATGAAAAAAAAAAAATTTCAGTTCTAGTTCCATGTATGTATGTTAATACATCTACCTACCAAGTTACACATGTATAGTACTAATAGTTACGGAATAAAATGGCTGTGACATACGGACGGACGGACGGACATACGGACGGACGGACAGACAGACAGACAGACAGACAGACGGAAAGACATGACGAAACTATAAGGGTTTCGTTTTATGCCATTCGGCTACGGAACCCTAAAAAATGAGAAAAGACAGAAAATAAATTCAATTACACAAACTTAAAGGCAGATAACACTTTTACATGACAACAAAAATTAAAACCAGCTTTGAGTTGATAATTGGTGTACGATACAAAAATTAGAATATTAATCTTTGTATTTTTAAAAGATTACAACAAATTAATGTGCTTTGTGTTGCGTTGCGTCAAAAAGTCCAGTTATGCATACAGGCAACTTGTGTCTGGCTAAGTTTTCAACCTCAGATTGTGACTTATTACTGACGTAATTCGATTGTATATTCTCTTAGCTTAATATAACGAGAAGGTATGCGTACTACAAAATAATACTCAGAAGATAAAACTAAAATTTTATAAAGATCACTCAAGGTTTCATACACACCCACACAAAATAATATCCACCTCTTCGTTACTTAGTTTAAACAAGATGGAATTCTGTTCCGTAGGTGAGTGACCTGGAGTCCTGAAATACAGGGTTCCCCTATGTTAGGCTTCAGCCCACCTCTGAGTATTATAATTAGCGAATATTGTAACACTGTATCCCAACTCCCAACTGACTGCATACCTCGAGCAAAATAATATATTACCGGATGTGCAATCAGGTTTTAGGAGGGGTCGTAGTACCGCTACGGCTCTGTTAGATGTTATAGACAACATATTGGCGGCTCAAATTGAGGGATGTTGTACTCTATTAGTATCACTAGATTTCTCCCGAGCTTTTGATTCTATCAATTTGTCTCTTTTGCTTTCAAAGATGACGTATTATGGATTTGACGCGCCCACGGTTAAATGGTTTAACAGTTATTTAAGCAATCGCAAGCAGCTTGTTGAAATTCAAGATGCAAATGGATCTAGCATTGTATCTAATATGACTGCAGTGGTTAAGGGTGTTCCGCAGGGATCCATTCTGGGCCCTCCTTTGTTTATTATGTATAGCGCTGATGTTGTTGATGTTTTGAAGAACTGTAAATTTCATATCTATGCTGATGACATCCAGTTATACCTTTCTTTTAAACCTGAACAATATGCTGATGCAGTAAGATTGGTGAACGAGGATCTCGAAAGGATCGTCGACTGGTCAAAACGGAACTCACTATTACTTAACCCGGCCAAAACTAAATTTATGCTTTTTGGTTCTAAAGGTCAACTAGACAAAGTCAACAGTTCTCTTGTTAACGTAAGCGTAATGGGTCAATGCATTGATCGTGTTTACGAGGCAAGAAATCTGGGTCTGATTATGGAACAAGACCTTCGTTTTGAAGCTCACATTGCAAATTGCGTTCAAAATTGCTTCTATCGTCTCAAGGTCTTGTACAAAATGCGCCCATTCTTAAGTGAGGACCTGCGTGTACAACTAGCTGAAAGTCTGATTTTATCGAAACAGAATTATGCCGACACCGTTGTAGGACCACGACTTCTTGCATGTACCGTACGATTAATCCGAAGGGTACAAAATGCTTGCGCACGGTTTTGCTTGTCCATATTACACCATTTTTAAATCACAACAATATTTTAAAGATGAAGTCACGCCGAAAATTGCATTTAGCTTGTCTTCTTTTTGGCGTCATCAAATATAAATCTCCTTCATACTTGTACTCAAAACTGGCGTGGATTAATAATCACCGGCAGCGCAAGGCTAGAAGTTGCACCCAACAGCTAGCTACCCCGCATCACCGTACTGCTGCCTTTCGTGGAAGTTTTCGGTACGCAGCCTCCAAGTGCTGGAATAATATTCCCCCACCAATTAGGGACTTAAAGAATTTAAATACTTTTAAGAAAAGTCTTAAGAAATTTGTCCTTCAGTCGCAAATTAATTTTAATAATATAAATATTGACAAATCATTTATTTAGTTACAATATGCTATAGGTAATTCTATTCTAATAAGATAATTAATTACTCAATTTTATTTGACAAACTTAGTATTAGGCAATGATATTTTATAGTACAGATATGTTATAGGCGCGCGCGTCGTGAAGACTCAAACATGAGCTAATTGGAACGTCTTGCAACTAGTCTGCGTCGAACGCAACCACAAGCGTGCCGCACCGTAATACCCGTGTCTTTAGATTTTATTTATGAAAAATGCCATCGTGTGAGTTTCGGAAGTGTACGAATTATACTTCCAAAGTAAACAAAATACAAAGGATCTCATACCACATGTGAGAATGCAAATATATTAAGATTATTTTTTATATTTCATTTATTTTCAAAACTTGCCAATAAATTATGCTTAGGAGCCATATGTAGGTGAAGACAGAGAGAGCAAACTTGTTTTGTCGCGAGAGCGATAAGGATGCTTGCGTGCGGACATAGATTAGTTAAAAGTTTACAAGTGTAAAAGCGATATTGATTGACTTGTTTTAATTTGTTCTGTGTTACAATTTTGTTGACTAAAGTTCATTTGACTGATTATTGAGGATTATAACTGTTTTTTTATTGAATTAGGTTTCTGAGGGATCAGGTTCGATTTCAAGATTGGATCGCAATTGTTCGTAAACAAAAAAGCGAATCAGTCTGGGTAACATCAAAAAACAGCAGGATATGTAGCAATCACTTCCAAAGTACTAACAAACATGTTTCGAAATGTGGTCGAACAATGCTTAAAAAAATGCAGTTCTAATTATAGAGGTAGGTAACTAAAACATTTTATAAAACATAATGCAGCCTGCATAATGTTTTATAAAATGTCAGCTACCTGTTGATTGCATTTTCGCCAACGTTGAATTTGTTTGGTTAGTATAGGTAAGAAACCGCTACATGACATTTCATTATGAAACCTATAGTTGTGTCATGAAATTGATTATTTATTGATTACTAGCTTTCCACCTGCTTTATCCAAGATAAAGTTCCGATTTGACGAAGTTTTCGAATCATACAATTATTGTTATGACTGATCATAAATTATTTCATTAACATAATGACTATTAATGTCTATTTTATTTTTGAATATAATGGGCTAAGCTGAATAAAAACATTAGTGGTAATACTTGATCCGTGATTAACCATTATGATGTTTAATTTCTTACCTACGTACTTACTTTTCAATCGAGTGTCCACTCTACGGCTATAAAAATGTTATCCTACGGCACAAGGACTCATTTGAAGCGCAACTGTTAGAATTATACCTATCTCTTTCACTTGAGTGTTGTTTCGTATCTTTTGTTCTACTTATCAGTAAAACTTGTCAATGTGTGTCATAGATATCCGTGATGTGTGCAGTTTTTACTACGCGGAACAAATTTCAACGCAATTTACTATGAACGTAACATATCTGTACTTTATAATATCATTGGTATTAGGGCAGTTATTTGAAATCTCAACACCTGTTGTAAAATTTATTTGATCAATTTTATATTTATCTAGTTTTAATAAAAATTCGTATTTCATTAATAACTTTTCTTGTCACTTTTTTGTTATTATTTATTTTTTTCCTTTGGCGGGCAGTTTGATACTAGGCAACTAACGCGCTTTTTGGTGGCGAGTTTCAAATTACAATTTAAAGGTTTTTTATTTTTATTTTTATTTTTAGCACGTAGCACGATATTAAACGATACAATTTTGTTTTATTTATGTATTTAATACACTACACATTCATTAATATTAGTTTATTTACCCTCGTCCGTGTGTCACTGCGGGGTGCCAACTGAAAACCAGCGCTGGGTGTCTTTCGCCCAGCAAATGCTGAGTTGGTAACCCTTTCGGTGTAGACATGCTCAGCGAAATTCTTAGTGTAATTTTTTTATTTTATTATTTTTATGTTTGTAATTTTCTGTTGTTGTGTGTGTTTATAACCGAATAAATGGTTTTCAATTTCAATTTCAATAGTATGTAAATAATTTTAACATTTTATTAAAATCTTGTTATGAAATTGTGGAAGAAAAAAAAACGGATTATTATTATTAGTTTACACGTACAAGTACATTCCACATAGCATTTTCTTAATCCAACTGAGATTGGATTCCATACTTCTATCTGCAGCTAAATCCTTGCACAAGTTCAATCAACATATGCTTAGGGCCGAGTCACACCGAAATGGCAGCGGCCGCTGGCGGCCTCGCGCGATCTCTAGACCCCGCGCGCCTGGTATCCTCGCGTCACCGCTGGCAGCCGCGGGCGGATACACCAACAAGACGCGCGAGGCGACCTTTTCAAGCTTTTCAAGCGATACTGGTCTTTTAAGTATGTAGTTAAAGTTTAAACTTATTTCTCACTGAAAGTGCTCGCCGCGTCGCTGCCGACCGCTGCCATTCCGGTGTGACTCGACCCTTAGCCTTTTCTGGATTATGTTGGGGTTGGTATCCAGTCTAACTAGATGCAGCTGAGTTTAGTGTTTTACATGAAGCGATGGCCTACCCAATCTCCAGAACCCGAAACTGGGTATCACGATAAAACCCCTTGGCAAGATCTGTGTCTGTTTTGCCTGTCCGTAACGACTGTCAAACATGTACAAATGACAGCCGGGACCAATGGATTAACGTGCTTTCCGAGGCACGGAGTCGATGGTCACCCATCCATAGACAGACCTCGCCAAGCGTTGCTTAACCTCAAAGATCAACCCGTGCGACGGTTATTATTTAGCTACGAGCTTATCCTAAATACGTTATAGCTATACATCTGTCTATTTTGCTTCTAAAACACGTCAATCATTTGAGATTTGTTGTAAGAAATATTATATTCAGTCTATGGTGCACATTAAAAAATCACTCAGTCCATGTGTCTTAAATCGAGTGATCTAAATAAAACGTTATAATAATGGTGTATTCATTCAAATTATTTGAAATAATGTTGATAGCTTTTACGATCTTATCGAATCTTTACTACATATTTAAATATTTTTTAAGTTGAAATGTAAATTAGGATGCTGAAAAGGAGATTATATACTGTGCCATGGAATTTTCATGATATGAGCAGATTACGTGAGCGTCAAAACTTTCCGTGGTACTACCAAGCAGTCTAAGTAGTACTACGGGAAAAAATCTACCCGTAGTACTACTAACATTGTTGTAAAATATTACTGTTATTGTAAATTGGCCATTCGTTTCAATCCTTTATAATTTTTTCTTTCCCCATTATGTTTTTCAATTATTGAGTAACTAAATTCATCTGCTGTTTTAGGGCTAAAAGTAACTGTTTTTTTTTATTACGGATTAGCCCGCTGTTGACCTCGATCACACCTGATGGTAAGTATAAGATAACGTCTACGATTGAACGAGGGAGCCCAGAAAATGCCTATTCACTCTTGCTTTAAAGGCTGACGGGTCATATGTGGCAGCTACTGTTTAAAAAGATCACTTATTCCAAACGCACATCTGTGAGTTAGTGAATCGTATGTCCCATTTTTAGGGTTCCGTAGTCAACAAGGAACCCTTATAGTTTCGCCATGTCCATCTGTCTGTTCGTCTGTCCGCGGTTTAGCTCAAAAACTATTGGTACTAAAAAACTGTACTTTGGCATGAGTATACACGTTAATAACGCCAAAAAATTGGTAAAATAAAATTTTGAAAAAAACAATTATTTAGGGTACCTCCCCTACATGTAAAGTGGGATGATATATTTTTTTTTCGTTCTTCCCATAGTGTGGGATATCGTTGGATAGGTCTTTCAAAAATATTAGGGGTTTGGTACGACCGTTTTTTGATTAAGTAAACCGTTCGTGACTTATCAAGCTTTAAAGTACCAATTTTCGTTAGAGTCAAGTGTCCTCCCCTCTATCAACTAAACGGTTATAGTTAGAAATTCAAATGTCACGGCAGTAGTACCTATATATAACGAAATTTAAAGGAAAACTATCACACATAAGTGGGCTTTACAAGTTTACGAGTAATAGTCGACCAATTGTATTTGACTCGAAAATTTCGAACAACTCCATAGAAATGTCGATAGATGGCGCTAAGCGCCAGTTGTATCGTGCTAGCTTCTTGTGACGATTGAGTAGTGTAGCTCTGTGTCCGTATTTAAATTCAAAATACCGGCTATGACAAGTTTTATACAAATCTCTAAAAAAAATTAAAACTTTCCGTGCAAAATTGTCGGATCAGGTGAGGATTTGTATAGGAAGTCAAATTAGTTAGGTAGTCATGTTTGGCTTTTAGTTAGAGCATGGTACGAAACGATCAGTCAGCGAATACGACACGCACTTGGCTGTTATAAAAACTACGGAACCCTACACTGCGCGTGGCCCGACACGCACTTGACCGGTTTTTTTTATTGATCCTGATGATAAGTGATGATGTGGTCGAAGATGGAGCACGCTTACTTAGAAGTAATCTATTTACTCTTGACCTACAAGCCCCCAGGTTATAGCTATTTTCAAAGATTTAAATATGAATTTATTCCTACATGCATCGAGACGCCGAATTGGAAAACCAAGGGAGAGGGCTCTTGATTTCATCTTGAACCTAACAAACTTACAGCCAATAGACGCTTTGTTAGACCCTTGAATGGGAAAGGATGGAAGTAATGTCTTTAATGTTTTCTGATAAAAATAAAGTAGAACATTCAAAGATCCTATCGACAGATAGTATGGTGTACCGAACTCTTAGTACTGTTTTTTGTCCTTTTAAACACATGAAAAAACGCCTTGGATTTTTTGTTTTGGGTTTTCTTAAGATGGAGTCTTAAATCTTACTTTAGACTAAGTTAATGTAAATAACTTGAAGGCCTAAAACAAATTATTGTTTTTAATTGTGTATATATTTTAAATAAAATTGTAATGTCTGTCTGTGATATCAAAATAGCCGCGTTTTCTCATGTACACAATACTAAAACATTTACACGATACTAAAACGCAAACAAACGTAAAAAATACATTGTCTCTCTGTTTGTCCAGACTAATTTCTGGAATGGCTTTAATGGGATGTTCACTGGACGATACAAGAGGTTATAAGGGAACGTATACAAATAAATTAAATCGAATTTAACGCCAACGAATTTGCGGGCAAACTAGTAATATTTAAAGAATGTGGAACTTGTAGTTAATGCACACATTGGTTCACGAGTATAAAAAGCATGAGGTAATTGCAATTGTTTGAAATGAATGCTCCTAAAGCCTGCAATACATGTTGGCCGAGCGTTGTCGAGTAAAAACCAACATGTAGACGGTATATTTGCCTTGTCTTGCTATCGCTCGGTGTCACTTGCCTAGTTGGCCGAGTGAAGGCCAGCGCTAACGTATATAGAGCTCATTTGGTGCAACTTGTCTCCGCTCGCCGTTGCTCGTGATCACTTGCCTCACTTCGGATCGGTGTCGGTTTTTGGTCAGAAATTAAAGGCGCTCGCCTGCGCTCGGCCAACGTGTGGGCTGCTCTACAGACCCTCTTCTACATTGGTCGTAGGCATTGGCGTTCGACGAACTTGTCGAATGTGTGGAAATTACTTTTTTCTTTGTACCCATTTGCCAACGCTCGCGTTGGCCTACGCTCGGCCAACATGTATTGCAGGCTTTATAATATATATTAAGGCCAAACTCTAACAAAATATGAATTGAATGCACTCAATATTTACTCTCATTTCCATAAAACGTTCTTCTGCTTAGCCTTTCCTGAACTTGTAGGAGTCGGCTTTCAGACTAATCGGATGCAGCTGAGTATTAGTGTTCTACATGGAGCGACTGCCTATCTGACTTCCACAACCCTGTAGTTGGTTAATACGATACCCCTTGGCTAAACCAGCATGAGATTTACTGGCTTCTACTGGATTGACTACCCGTAACGACTGTAAAAGATGTCCAAATTATGAAAAACCCAATAGCACTTTCTGCCCGACCCGGGAATCAAACGTGAGCCCTCGTGCTAACAGTCGCGCTTGCGACTACTCGAACAACGAGACAGTATTTTTTCAAACAACATTAATGTACGTATTTCTTGTAATCACATCAGCGCCGACGTCAAAGAGCGACCATTTTCATAAATGAATTTAACCATACTTCCTCCATCAGGCCTAATGAAATGAAAACACAAAATACAGCAATAAAGAAATAAAATCTGAACACTCTCAACTTTAAAAAATGGCTCACTTTAACGTAACGAGGTGAACAAGGATGGTACAGTCAACACAATAGGTACGTGTAATGGCTGTTAAATTGGCATCACTTTGAATGCAACTTCCTGAAGTATGTTGTTTTAAACCATATTTTGATTTTGATAGGTACTGCTGAATTTTAAGGTGAATGTGATACCTACTCCAAGGTGTTAAAGTATAGTCAATCATCAGTTGGCCAGTAATTATTGAAAAATAAGCTAGAAAGGATTTTAAGACTACGATTAATTTTAGTATGTATATATTATAATTGCTGTTGTGTAAAAAATAAGCTTTGTACACTTCTAACTTACAGCCTTGGCCAAAAGTATTAGGCACCTTCAAATTTTCTGACTTTTTCGTGTTTAAGGTGAAAAATAAAATAAAATTGTTTTCCAATTTACTATATTCTTATAAAATAACAAAAAAATACTAATATTTAGTTGGCCCACCCTTTGCATTGATCACTGCAGCAATTCTTTGGGGCATGGTGCTTACAAGCTTTTTACAATCGGCTGCACTTATGGCGTCCCACTCTTGAATCAAAGCATTTTTTAACGCTAATTTTGTAATGTAATGGACTCTCGGACCTTACGCTTCAGAATACCCCAAAAATGCTCGATAGGATTGAGATCTGGGGATTGCGCCGGCCATTCTAACAAGTCGATACTGTTGTTTCTAAACCAGCGCATGGTGGCCGCTGATTTATGACAAGGAGCATTGCCTTGTTGGAATTTTACTCCATTTAAGTTGGTGTCACCGAAAATACGTGTAAGCGAAGGCAGTAGCGCAGTTTCGAGCACATATTTTATGTACTTTTCACTGTTCATCCTGCCTTCGCAAACGAACATTTCGCCAACGCCATCGGCTGCCATGCAACCCCAGATCATAATGCTACCTCCCCCGTGTTTAATAGTGGGCACCACGCAATCTGGATGGTATTCCTCGCCGACACGCCGCCTCACGTAGGTTACACCCGCAGTTCCAAATATCTGGAAAAATGTAAAAAGAAGAATTTAAATGAGTGCTCATAATTTTTATGAAATCAGACTAAAATAAGAGCGATCAATTTTATTGTTTTTAAGAAATGGTATAAATGCTTACCTCAAAGTTTGATTCATCGGACCACACAATATTTGACCAATCTTCCTCCGTGAAGTGTTGGTGACGTAGAGCCCATTCTAAACGGTTCTTTTTGTTATCTGCCGAGAGCCATGGCTTCTTTCTTGCTTTACACCCCTTTAAACCCGCATCTGCAAGCCTTCTTCTTGCCGTTCGAGCACTAATGGGGTGTCCAGTTTCGTCAGATAAGGCGGCAGCAAGCTCAGAAGAAGTTTTTTTTCGATCCTGTAGAGAATCGCGGATGAGTTTCCTGTCCTGGCGCTCGGTAGTGACGCGTTTTCTGCCAGTCCGTATTTTATTTGCGTGGGAACCAGTCTCCGCAAATCGTTTAATAGCAAATTGCACTGCGCACCGCGAACATTTTATAAGTTTGGCAATCTCTACTTGGGACTTCCCTTGTTCATGCAATAACTGGATTTTAATTCGTTTTTCGTAGCATAGTTGACTTTTTTTTGGCAGTTTCGAAAAAGGGGAATGTTAATTTCACCACTGGATCACACACGAAAGCTTCTTTACGTTATGAATAGCAAAGGAACACTGATAATAATTATGAGTATTTATTTTAAAATACACTTTATATGGGTTTTGCTCACCAGATGTTTTATGGCCCATAGAAATTCGTTTGCCATTGTTTTAATTATCGTTTGGCGGCCCTACCTTGGCTTTTGTTAAAAATATAAGCTGTTTTTTTTTAATACGTTTTGTATAATCTGTGTTTTATTGGGGTGCCTAATACTTTTGGCCAAGGCTGTATATGAACTTTAACTCTATCAGATATTATACTTCTCCGCCTGCGTAATTTTGGAAAAAAATACAAAGTGGTACAAAGTTTTTGATTCACGTTTTAGTTTATAAATCAGACTAATATTATGAAGCGGAAAAGTTTGTTTAAACTAATCTTTAAAAGTACTGAGTGGATTTGGATTAAATTTGCTATGGAAGTAGCTTGAAGAAGATTAAAGGCTACTTTTTTGCCGGATTGCAAAAGAACTGGTTATGTTTTTATCGTGATAAAGTCCATGGGTGTAAAACCTCGCGCGATTGCTAGTAATAATATAATATGGTTTTAAAATAGTGTTATCGTAAATTCTATTTTATTACCAAATTTTAAAAAACGACATCTATTAAGTAATATTCCATATTTAAAAATAAAATATTTATTTTTGTTTTGCACATACAGATTGATTGAAGAAAGAATGCCAGCGACGTCTGTGGGATTACTTACACAAGGCATAAGACATGTGTATGTTGAGCCCGTGTACCAAACTCCTTTCTCGATTGTACCTCGTAACTGCGCAATTTATAGCACAGATGTAAATAACAGGAACGGGGGATCCAATCTGAAAACACCGCTTAAGATGTTCACCATTTTCGTGAGTCAAGTGTACGCATTATTTATATTTGTGGTGTTACACTTGTAACAGAAAAATATAAGGTAGTAAAGCAGATAAAGTTGATTGCAGAATTTACGCTTAGGTCTTGTGTGTAAAACAAAAGATTTTGTACATTTTGGCTAAAGGACCTAGATAAGTATTCCTTTGTAAATGATGTTTTTGTTATAAGAAAACTGTTTGTTGTTGCATTTATGTTAAGCATTAAGTCAAAAGTAGATGCAAATGAAGCGCCTTTCCACGTATTTTATTTTACATATGAATGAATGGTCTTTACTCAGTTCTCGTTTAGAAACACCTAGTTTAATGACGCCTACGATTAGACTACACTTTTTTTCCCGGGTGGGAAAATCATGGAATGACTTCTCCCGCTCTGTGTGAAGCGGAAAGAAATGTAAGACTTCTACTGACTAAAAACCCACCTTGTTCCTTCAGGCGCCCTTGCATTCCGGGGCCACGGTATCTCGTTAGAACATTCCCGCAACCCCGGCAGGCAATAACCCTACGGGGCTCCGTCACTAGTTCACGATTAGACTACGCTATGACTACGATTACGATCTCGACTACGATTGCCTTACCTAACCTTTTGATAACTATATTAAAATTCCTTGACTACCTTCTAGTTCTTTTGGGTTCAATTTTTAATGTTATTAGAAAAAGGGTTTTGTAGGTTTGTGTGGGTTCATTTCACATTTTCTTTCTTAATAGCAACCTTGAAGTTTGAAGTCGATGGTGGTGATCTGATCTTTGACTTGATGCCACCCGGACGTATCATATTGTTGTACTATCAGAAAATAGAGTTATAGAACAGGGAGTGCACAATTTTTCACTTTAATATCACTTGCATATGTGGCCATCTACGTTGAATTTATTCCCGGTGGTCATACCGACGTATGACCTGTGACGACACGGTTTGCGTAGTGGCTGAACGAATGGCTGCTACGGTGCTTATCACAGGTTCAATTACCGCACAGAAATAAATTTTTGTAAGACCTATAAATAGTTGTTCTGGGTCTGTGTGGTTGTAAAAGTGTACCCACGAGAAATTTCTAGTCTGAGGCACGTTTGAAAATTTCTGAAATAACCACTGTATGTATCAAACTATGACAAACAATTCCTTACTACCACAAAATACCGAACAAAATTCAAAAACTCAGTTACAAAACCAATAAAGTTTGCCACAATTCATAAACTAGACAAAACGAACGGTAAGGGATTACACGATAAAAGGGTATAGAAAAAAATAAGGCAACATGAGGATTATTGCGCAAAATAGAATAACAGAAACACAAAGGAGACAATCGTTTGAACCGTGAGAAGAACGTAAAAAGAATACTAATCCACTCGCTCCAGAGGATTCTGCGAGTAATAAAAACCGCAGGGTGGCTTTGGGATTTCAGCACGATTTTACATGGCTTACTTCTAGGCGAGATCCTTATAATGCTTTTGTTTTTTTTTGCAGCGTTTAGAGATATTTTTAGTGGAAGTTGGGGTTATGACCCCAACTTGCGCACTATGGTGCGCAAAGATATTTCGCGCTGATAACCGTAATATAGGCTCTGCCTAGTACGGCTACACATGGTTACTTACAACATACATACATGTTATTTCAGCCTATGTAAAAAGGTTTGTATTTTTTGTCTAAGTTTTTGATTCAATAAACATTATTTATATTATTGTTGTAGTCGATAGACTTGTTGGTGTCGCAAACGTTACTACTGAACTCGAGACAACAAGATGCTATATAAAAAAATTAGGGTTAGTGGCACATGCAAATACTTAACAGTTGACTCGTCAATTCGATTCGATTGCAGAAGTGTATTAGTTTTCAGATTAAGAAATTTAAATTGTTACAATGAGTCCGTTTTTGCGTTTTTTTGCCTGTCCATCAGATGTTATTTTGGCTGAAATTTTAAGCGGTACATGGGTAGACGAGATTGTGGCTATGGCAAGTCAAAACTGGCTACATACGGTCAGTAAAAAAGGGCGTTGGCACTCCTTGGAGGATTTTACCCGTGCAACATCAGAATATTTTATTTCGAAATTTGAATAGCACAGTTTAGTATTTTATGGTATTTTTCCTTTTCCCAACTATGTTAGGTTCGAGTCCCAGTCTAAGCGGATACAGCCGAGTAAGTGTTTTACATAAAGCTGCATGATTGATCTTTTTAATCCAGTTTAGCTGAGTAACACAGTACTCTTTGGCAAGAACAGTGTTAGATTTTCTGGCTTCTGACTCGCAACGACTCTCAACATCTTTTAAACGCAGGATCGAACCATTGGATTGAGTTACATAACCCTCAAGTCATCTCGACAGAACGTCCCAATACCAAGACTGGTAAGGGAAGCCATTGAGATTACCAAATACGATAATTTCAACCGGGAGGATGGGTTTCAACTGTCGAGGACCTGGAGTCCAGTGGTTCAAATGTGTACAAACCGAAAAAGTTCCGTAGAAAGTTCGCGTCAAGGAATCGACACGGTGACATTTGTGTGTCAGGAACAGAATCGAGTGTTTAGGTGACAGTGGTAGCGGTATCGATAACAGAAAACGAACGAGAAAGAGAGTAGACCGATTTGTCTGCTCATAAACTTCCACCCGCGATTACTTCAGTTCGTCCGTGATCTTGGCGCTTACAACAGTGCCGAAATATCGGAAACTCAAAACAAAAAATACACATGGTAAATATCCTGTTTTAAGTTATAATTAAACTATTAATGTAATATCCTAACATGTAATTGGTTTTAGGGTTCCGTAGCTGAACGACAAAAAACGGAACCCTTATAGTTTCGACATGTCTGTCCGTCTGTCTGTCCGTCCGTCCGTATGTCACAGCCATTTTATTCCGAATCTATTAGGACTATACATGTAAAACTTGGTAGGTAGATGTATTCTGTGAACCGCTTTCCGATTTTAAGAGAAAATTTAAAAAATATTTAAAATAAAGGGGGCTCCCCATACATGGAACTGAAACTGAAAATATATTTTTTCATGAAACCTATACGTGTGTGATTTCTATAGTCAGATCTTTAAAAATGACATTAGGGTTTTTAAAATGACTTTTTCATAAAGTTAATCGTTTAAAAGATATACGCTTCCAAAGTGGTAAAATGTGTGTCCCGCCCCCTCTAACTTCTATAATAATGAAGTGAAAAATCTAAAAAAAACCGTATGTTGTAGATCTTAATGTATACTTTCAACCAAAATTGGTTTGAACGAGATCGAGTCAGCAGTTTTTGAGAAACAGTATATTTTCTTAAACCGCAAATATAACTTTGTAATTCATACAAATACTATGAAAAACAAAGTTATTTGGCGTTGTTGTAAAAATTGTAAATAAGCTAGTTTTAAGAAATTTGTAAGGTTTTTTTTTTCACATAAATATATAAGTATATTATATTTATTATAGTTACTAACGGAACCCTTCATGGGCGAGTCCGACTCGCACTTGGACAATTCTTTGTCTCTAATAAAAAAAAAATAAAAAAAATGTACAAATGACAGCTGGGACTTACTGGGCTTAGCGTGCTTTCCAAGGCACGTAGGAAACTCGATATGATAAGATGATCGCCCATCCACAAACACGGCAAGCGTTGCTCAGAGCTCCTCTTTTTTCTAATTGTATCTGAATAATTAGATTCACTTTTGTTTTCGTTTTGCTATAGGCAAGTTACTATATATATATATTACCTATTCTTTACGCAGGTAGATAACAAGCCAATAATTTGTTTCCAGACTACAAGTAGAGGCGACGCTGCGAGCGACGTTGAAGAAAAGTTATAGAAAAGACTATGTATTCTTGTAAAATGTCATTCAGTTTGCAACCTCACGCTAAATCCAATAAAGCTTGTAGTTGGTAGAACAGCTTACATTGAATCTAATAATATTCCACAACGCCATCTAGTCCCGAACTAGGCAGAGCGTGTGCTATGAGTACTAGACAACTGATAAATGTCCATATACAACGTGTAACGGAAACCCCATATCTATCCAAAAGGACTGAAGACAACATCTGGTATGGAGTCTCTATGCATAGTTTCAGCTCAAAATAAGTGACTCACAGAATTGACCCCAAATTATTGGTTTCATATGTTTCTTGAATACCAGTAATAACAAACGTGTCACAGCACTATGAGGGTCATCACTTTCCACGTCACTTGCCAATAAAACGATAATTCTCTTCGTTCTTCTTAATTTGAAAAATTCGGCCTCTAGTATCAATGTATTGAAATTTCTAATATGCTCCACACATGTAGACATAGGATTAGAAAACCCTTGCCATATCGTTTGTTATCATCCAAAGAAGCCGGGCACTCGGTATGTATAAATTGTATATACCCTTTAAATTACACGTTGTATTGTGCGGCTTTGTATCTAACATATACAACATTTTAAAAGCAAAACTTAGCTACAAACTTTTGGTGAACAAATAGCAGATATTTTGTTCGCGAAATCAAGTGTAACGATCAAACAATAATTTTCAAATTGCGTTAATCTTCATCTGTGTTAAAACTTTCTCTAAATTCACAGTGATGGCTATTTTTGGTGCGAACAATGAAAATTTTATTGTTTGGAGTTTTGGACGAAAACTTCGTTGGCTGCAGGGCAAGGGTGACTGAAGGGTAAAGTTTTACAAAGCTTTGTTTGGAACGAGTCAATTAATCACATTATAATTTTATATGTACTCCTACATATGCGTTGCGTTCTTTGTCTTTATGTTATCTAGACTGCTTGGGAACAAAGAATAGTATCTACTTACAAGCTATTGCCTACGATTTCACTCGCGTGGAAAGGACATTGCCCTTTTTTGTACGGGGATTAGGACTTGCGTCAACTCAAAGAATAAAGACAGATCCTGGCCTACACAACTTATAAATTTAAAATGGCACGGCTATTTATCTTTAATGTATAAGAATCTATACAAAAAATCTAAACTATAAAGTTACATTTAATTTCTTTCGAGAACTTCTCCAATAGAATTGATTTATTAATAAACAAATAGCTGACCGGAAATTGTCAAAAATAAGTTGAGTTATCAGTATGCTGCAATTAAACTTATTAATCAGTTTTTCATTTCACATCTTTTATTGTTTTTTGCATTCTTTTCTATACTAAAAAATAGTAACAATATGTGGTGAACAATAATCGTATTTGATCACATAAAAATCTGAAATAATATTTTAACTATTGAGAATAAAAACTATTTTATTTTTATATATGGCAAGCAAAGGCGATGTCAACTATTCTGCCAAATACAAACTCGAAAAGCTTAAAGCAGAAAAAACAAGTGTCAAAAGTGACACAAAGGGATTTGATTGACATTACAAACAAAAACAGTTGTTGTTGTCGGTGATTTTGCGAAGTGCATGTGTTTACGTTTCCTTCTCTGTTTTTTTGAGACTCTTTTACTTTTCGAAGTGTTGAAGTACATCCATTATTCCATTATTACACCATGAAGACCGGTGTGTAGGCCAGTCGAGCACAATTGTAATAACCTCAAAATTCCATATTTGTATTTATCCTAATATTTTTTTTTGTTAGAAGTTCTATACAATATTTAATGCTAAGAAACAGTTCTTAGTGTTGAACTACACACAATACAATTATTTTCATCGCTGGTCGTTAGAATTTTATATTAAGCCAAAGTTACTATGGACACTTAGCATTGTTCTTTACTCTCATCAAGTCAAGTTTTTATTTATTTTTTCACTATCAACAAGATTTTAATATAGTTTAATCACATTTTTGAGTTATTCGAAAAAGTTCAAAAATGTCAGATCATATTTATTTATTGTACACCTTACAATATTCCAATGGATACAAAAGAATTAAACTAGTGAACAATCGGCGATCTTGTCGTACAGGGCGATCCCTTACAGACAACCTTTGGATGGACAAAACTTAAAGGAAACACATTTAGGGTTGTCAGTGTACAAACATCATAAATAATATTAATTGAATTATTTTATTACTGTGATCACTATATATATTTTTATTATTTATGTATAAATGCGTTTTAGGCCGCACTTAAGAAGTGTGCACGTGCGTGATAAAACTCAACTGCTTCACCCGCTTGCGGGGAGCGGGTGATCTACTACTTAATATTACTGTCCGTATACTTTGTTATCACTTTTTAATGTGTTTAAAAATATGGCTTACAAACTAGTGGTAAATACACGTAAAGTATATATTATTTTCGGTATTATTGCATCACGTGTCGTGTTACCCAGCTACTGGGTTGTGGAGGTCAGACAGGCAGTCGCTCCATGTAAAACACTAATACTCAGCTGCATCTAGTTAGACTGGAATCTGACCCGAACGTAGTAGGTAAAAGGCTAAGAAGATGATATTGTTACGCCAGTCACTTACTGAAGTTCGTCGAGAAACTTCGACAGAAATCTAGAATGTTCGAGACACTAACGCCATCTAGCGGCGAGTAGCAGTACTGTGTATCTCAAGTAGCTCTGGAATATTCTTAGCAGTATAAACAATGAGTCGATTTTACAAGAATGTTCTAGAACTCATAGACCGGGGTATAAATAGATTGCAAAGGGGCGCAGAGAGTCAGTCTTATTTCAAGATACGACAGGCTTTACAAGTGAATTTCTGTGCGAAATAAGTGTTAAGTGACAAGTATTGTACTGTGAATAACTGTGTTGATTTTTGTTTTGTGTTTACTTAAGTAAAGTGTTAATTTTGGTTTAATTGGTGTAAATTATTTCTATCCCGAACCCCAGATCGTAACAATAATAAGCTAGGCTAATAAAAATTTACAATTTATATATCGGTTAGTGAAAGCCTTTCGTTAATAAAGTATTTGCTCAAAAATCAGCTAGTGTAAGACGACATGCACTCTCCTTCGACTTTGGATCACGGTCTTCGTTTGATTTATTGAGCACTGTCAGTCCAACCATAGAATTTCTTAAAAACATCTTCAAAGCATTGAATAAGCACCCTAAGAAAACAAATCGATAGTGGAATAAATCAAAACAAACCTGGAGCGACTCACCGTGTGTTCGACGCCCTAGCATGCTCCTCTCAGTAAGTTGCTGTCACACACTTGGTGCCAGCGGCCTGCAAACTTGCTGATGCTTCTTCGCCGCATGTGGTATCTAGAATGTGAGAAACACTACTAGATTACTGGTCCATATACGATCGTGAGAAATAAAGATTAAGGATCACATAGAAACCGCATTAATGAAGTCGGTTAACGGGGGACTAATGACAATATTTGCCTTTGCCCAACACTGGGCGTAGTCGATTTTTTAAGATGATGAATCAAAATATTGCTTTTGTAAATACCATATAAGTATTAGGGTAAGGTAATGAGATATTGTATTGCTCATAACATGTTGAAGACACAACAAATACGATTTTGACAAGTACAAAAGTGTTCAACTGAGAATAAGTCATTTTTTTTTTTTTAATAAAACAAAAGGCTCGCCTTTGGCCACCATCTCACCTGATGTTAAGCGATGATGTGGTCGAAGATGAAGCACGCTTGCGTAGAAGCAACCTACTAATTAACTTATACCTAACGTTCTCACTACAGAGATACAGACCTCAGCTCTATGACAAGGAATGGGCCATAATCCTGCACGCCGCCGGCACGGTGCTTCTTGGTGCACGTCGTATGTCTTTGGATTTACAGTCCCAGGACATGCCGGTTCTCTCACGATGTTTTCCTTATTTATTTATTTATTATATACTTTATTGTACACCTTACAATATTTCTATGGATACAAAAAAATTAAGCTAGTGTACAATGGGCGGTCTTATCGCACAAGGTGATCTCTTAAGCCCGATTTACACTTCAACAAGTACAGTAGCGAGTTAACTTGCGTCATCGGCGAGTTAAGTTGTTATTGTAGTTTGAACGGCAAAAGCGAGTTAAGTAGTAGTACATTAACAACTTAACTCGCCAATGACGCAAGTTAACTCGCTACTGTACTTGTTGAAGTGTAAATCGGGCTTTACAGACAACCTTTGGATGGACAAACTTAAGGAGACAAATTAAGGGCTGTCAGTGTACAAACATCATAATATTAATCTTCTATACTTATAATAAATCTGTAGAGAGGTCAATTCTGTACATTAAATATATTTCCAAAATAACTGTCAGGGGGTGATTAGGGATCAATACTGATGCCAAAAATGCAATCAGTAAAATTTTTGTCTGTCTGTCTGTCTGTCTGTCAGTCTGTCTGTCTGTATAACCGTTATAGAAACAAAAACTACTCGACGGATTTTAACAAAACTTGGTACAATTATTTTTCATACTCCTGAGCTGGTTATAGTATACTTTTCATCACGCTACAATCAATAGGAGCAGAGCAGCGAAGAGAAATGTTGGGAAAACGGGAGAAGTTACTCCATTTTTAAGCTTCCGTCGCGTGTGCAACCTTAATGGTTAAAGCTACACAGAAATCATTTCATGACGGAAATGTTCTCCTTAAAATTATATAAATAATATTCTACGACAGCATATGTCTACCTTTTATGGTTGACTCACAATAACACGTGTAACTCCCGATAGCTTAGCAGTTTGAAGCTTTCTGATTATAATATTTGTCTACTCTTACGTTTATAATACTCTCAATTCACCCCTCTCACCTCTAATTGAAAAAGTTAACATTATTAACTATTCCAGAAAAAAGAATCATATAAATCGGTATAGAAACACCAAAGTTATACATGAAATACGCTAATAATAAGCCATCGCGCGTGAATACTGAATCATGCTATAAGGATTAAAATTTCGAAAGTTAATCTGTCTCTTGTGTTGTGTTGTTTGTTTGTTGGAACGCGATAATCTCAGGAACTACTGGTTCGAATTGAAAAATTATTTTTTAATTAAATAGTCAATTTATAGAGAAAGGCTATAGGCTATAATAATATATCATTACGTTAAGGCCAATAGGAGCGGAGCGCCAATGAAGAATGCTTCAAAATCGGGGTTAAATTTAACGTTAGCCCAAAGTAACTATTCCACGCGGACGAAGTCGCGGGCAAGAGCTAGTTGAACATAATAATATAAAATACATACAATACCAAAATCATATACTAATAAATATTACATGTATAAATGAGAAAGAAAGGGAAAAGTTATAGGGAAAGGTAATGCTCCTTCACCATTCTTTTGAACGCTGGTAGCGTTTGAGCACGCCTCACTTCTATGGGTAATGCATTCCACAAACGAGCTGCTTTTATAGTAAAAGATTTGTCAAAGAAAGAAGTGGAATGCATACGAATACTTAACTCTAGATTTTCCGATGATCTCAAGAATTTCTTCACCGTTCTGTGAGAAAAAAAAGCAAACTTACCTTTACTTTTACTTACCCTTGCTGCCGATTTTACACCAGAATCGATTGATTCCTACGTGATTTATGGCTTAAAGTACTAGTTACTACTATTTACATGATTCTCCACATGCGTAGTAGTCTTTCTTCATCATCCATAGTCTTTCTTCAGGCAGGATCAATAAAATTACATTTCAATTTACTTCACTGTTTAGATTAATGATAAGGTTTCGATCTGTTTTCCGTTCCTGATAAATTCCTGATAATCACACTTCTGAAAACAGGACGTCCGACGGCCGGATTACTATCTCAGTTTCCTGGTTCTTACACTTGATAGCACAGGAATTCATAGTTAGTATTGATTTCCACGAAACGAATATTGAAACAGTAAATAACCCAATTTATGTTTTAGTATGCATCGTAAATTGGTCTATTTACACCATTGAAATTAGATTTTAACTATAACTTAAAAAGAAAAACAATAGTTTTGCATATGAACACAATGCGTGACCGCTGATGCAAACTGATGCAAACAAACTGTGACGTTTACCTGTTACGCCAGGCTTTTTTCGATACTACCCACGTAAAAAAGTTACTGATTTTCGTTCAGAATCGAGCGTACTTTGAATATATGTACATATTTATAATGTGTTAATTATATTAGTGTAAGAAATAATATAGTCATTAATTACTGATAGAATAATATAAAGATGTTTTTGTGGACTTGGCTATAATTATAATTACACACAGTCTTAGCACACAATACAGTACAGGTCTCAAAAGTAATAAGGTCGAAACTTCTTTCATAATTTGATTTACACGGCTCTTTGTAGGTTTACTTACTGTATTTTTCTTATTATTTAAGGAGTTCATGCTTAACTAACAACGGCCACATGGATCGATGTTCAAGGGTAAGCAATGTTTGCCGAGGTTGGTGACGTCCATCCGTTGATGGACATCCATCTTAACATATGGATATTCCTCGGTTCATTGGAAAGTACGTTAAGGCGTTGGTCCCGGCTAGGGCTTGAAAATCCGTTCATTTTTACTATTCAGATAATACGAATGTTAATATTTGACTATCCGGATAATGCGGATAATACGGATATTTTTAATACTATTTTTTTTAATAAGAACCAGTCAATCATATTCGCATCAACTTTACATATGACAGCTTTTAATTTAAAATTTAAAAGATAAATATAACTATCCGTTACATCCGAAAAATCCGGATATTGGTAAATCCGGATTTTAAAATTGATGGTATCCGGATAATACGGATATCCAGATTGCAAGCCCTAGTCCTGGCTATCATTTGTATATCTTTGACAGTTGTTAAGTGAAGCCAGAATTCTGCAAACAGTCGCTGGACAACATCCAGCTACTTGGTTATGGTCAGATACGCAGTCGTTCTATGTAAAATTAGTACTCAGTTGCATCCGATTACACTAGAAGCCGACAAACATTTTTGAGAAAAAGGTTAAGCAAATTATGACTGGTAACATTAATTTACAATACTTTGTATCTTTTATTTTGAAGTGACAACAAAGTTGAATACCTACTAAAAGATATTCAAGAAATAAACAGCATTTCAACATTATGATCTCAAACACGCCCTGCACTTTGCAACAGTTACACTCCACCTGTTCTAAAATAATTCTACACCAAAACCTTAGCTTTGGAGCGTAAAACAACAAATGTAGGAACTTAGATTTCAGAGTAAAACCGACTAATGTGGCGCTTTTAAGTCGGAAACTGGGTAAATACGGAACGTATCTCGAACAGACGACCCGTGCAGATGCTCGGATGGCCTTGCAGTTACGAAATGCTATGGAGGTATTCTTTGAATATTATCGTTATCAACATTTAGAAGCTATTTGTAAAGTTATACAATCTATACTAATAGATAGATAGAATACTTTTTATTGTACACCAATAATTTAAACAAACACTTGATTTACAATACTGCAAAAAATGGTTACAATGGCGGTCTTATCGCTGATAGCGATATCTTTCAGACAACCTTTGGATGGACTTTAAGAACATAAAACAAAGAGGGGAGGGGAAAGTCAGTGTACTTACTTCAAGTATATAACATACACAAAAAGTAACTAAAGTAGTTAATATAAGTATATATAGGTATATATAATACAATACATAAATAAGTATAAATAAATATATGTGTTTTGTATACAACATGTAACAGAAACCCCATATCTATCCAAAAGGACTGAAGACAATATCTGGTATGGAGTCTCTATGCAAAGTTTCAGCTCAAAATAAGTGACTCACAGAATTGGCAGAATGATCGGTTTCATATGTTTCTTGAATACCAATAATAACAAACGTTTCACAGCACTATGAAGGTCATCACTTTCCACGTCACTAGCCAATAACACGATAATTCTCTTCGTTCTTCTTAATTTGAAAAATTCGGTTTCTGGTATCAATGTAAAGCTCCACACATGTAGACATAGGATTACAAAACCCTTGCTATATCGTTTGTTATCATCCAAAGAAGGCACGGCTTCTTTGGATGATAACAATGCACTCGGTATGTATATGTATACCCTTTAAATTACACGTTGTATATATGTAAATATGTCATAAGGAGAGAAATACAAGGTAAAATCATAGGAGTGTATAAAAGTGATTGACAACAGAGCTTTTAAAAGCAGCAAGTGACTGCGCTTGTCTAACTGACAGCGGTAATGCATTCCACAGACGAGTAGCCTGCACCGTATATGATGATGTTATGATGACAGCGGAAATGTTTGTTTCCGAATCCCATTTCACGCGGTACGTGCCAATTTTGATGTCTTATAAACAAGCGGGCCACCCTGTTCTTACTTCTTACTATGTTTATAATAGTGTATAATAATGTAGTAAATACAGGGTGGCCCGTTTACAGTGATCCAAAGATTTTTTTCAGCTTGAAAGCATCATAAGTGATCATTTAAAACATACTTTAGTTAAGAGAAAACTTATGGTTTCGAAATTATGTTTTTTTTTTTATTAATCTAGTCTAGTTATTTACACTAGATGAGCCTATAGCGCGATAGGTAGATTATTGCACTATGCTTATACCAAATTTCATTCGATTCAGTCTAGTACTTTTCATAACAGAGTGGTTTTGTGTCAAAAATATTGTAGTTTCGAGTAATTTAAAAAAAAAACATAATTCCTAAACCATAAGTTTTCGCTTAACTAAAGTATGTTTTAAATGATCACTTATGATGCTCTCAAGCTGAAAAAAATCTATGGACCACTGTAAACGGGCCACCCTGTATAATATTTTAGTATGTATGAAGTAAAGTCCTGATTGATTTCGGTCACGGTGGCCAATCTCAGCGGAGATAAGGCATCTGCGCAGGAGACAGAATAGTGCACAAGTACATATGTGCGCAGGTACAGGCGCACTCTCCGATCTTTTACACTCATAGTCCGATGGAATGGTAATCTGACACGAACGGACAGAGATGAGGCGCCGGACCAACTGATTAACGTGCTTTAAGACTCACGGGGTATAACACTGCAAACTTCCGAACTTCTGTCTACTACTGAACAATTTCAATAACAATAACCCAATGGCACATTTTGCCCGCCCCGGGAATTGAACCTGAGACGTCTTAGCTGAGCAGTCGCGCTTGCGACCACTAGGCCACCGAAGCGTTGTATGTAACTATGAAGTAGTACGTATTTCAAAAGGCTACATGAATATTATTTTACAGTGTCTTATTAAGGTAAGCTAAAAAACTTTTTACCAAAAAATTAAACCGACTCCCAAAACACTGCACAGTGAAAAATAACTTTAATTTCGGTAGTCGGTGTTTTAAGTTTTGTATTTTCGTTTTTGGCACCGACTTCCGAAATTAAAGTTATTTTTCACTTTGCAGTGTTTTTTCGGAGTCGGTTTAATTTTTCAACCGACGACCAAAAGAGGAGGTTATCAATTCGACGCGTATATTTTTTTTTGTTTTTTTTTTTTAATGTATGGTCACCGATTACTCGAAGACGGCTGAACCGATTTGGAAAATTATTTTTTTGTTTGATAGGGTATACATCGAAATTGGTACCATTTGTCACCAAGTCAGGATCCGATGATAGGATCCTGGAGAAATCGAGGGAACTCTTCAAATATTATAGGCACACCTATGGCGTTTTCAGTATTTCTTATAGTAACTTGTGCAGTTGCTCTCAAAAAGTACCATTTGGGGAAGTGGAACTGATGATGAAGACCACAGATGGCCGCCGAAACTACTCAATAATAAGTATTTCGTGGATTGCGATTCGATTACTTGAATATGGATGTTAAGCACTTTATGCTCGGCACAATGCATATGGTGATGTATAGCTGATGGTGAAGTACCAAGAGAACTCCTCAAAAATTAACGGCCCAGCATTGGGAAAAGCAATATTTTGTAAAATGTTATAAGTAGTTGACATTTAGGCTCTTGTAACTAGGTAAATTAAAGATCAACCAACTAAAAAGAGTGAAATAAAAACTTTTTACCAAAAAATTAAACCGACTCCCAAAAAACACTGCAAAGTGAAAAATAACTTTAATTTCGGAAGTCGGTGCCAAAAACGAAAATACAAAACTAAAGACACCGACTACCGAAATTAAAGTTATTTTTCACTTTGCAGTGTTTTTTGGGAGTCGGTTTAATTTTTTGGTAAAAAGTTTTTATTGGTAAAAAGTTTTTATTTCATTCTTTTTAGTTGGTCTATTTTTCAACCGACGACCAAAAGAGGAGGTTATCAATTCAACGCGTATATTTTTTTTGTTTTTTTTTTTAATGTATGGTCACCGAGTACTCGAAGACGGCTGAACCGATTTGGAAAATTCTTTCTTTGTTTGATAGGGTATACTTTGAAGTTGGTACCATTTGTCACCAAGTCAGGATCTGATGATGGGATCTTGGAGAAATCGAGGGAACTCTTCAAATATTATAGGCACACCTATGGCGTTTTGGGTATTTCTTATAGTAAATTGTGCAGTTGCTCTCAAAAAGTACCATTTGGGAAAGTGGAACTGATGATAAAGACCACAGATGGCCGCCGAAACTACTCAATAATAAGTATTTCGTGGATTGCGATTCGATTACTTGAATATGGATATTAAGCACTTGGTGCTCGTCACAATGCATATGGTGATGTATAGCTGATGGTGAAGTACCAGGAGAACTCCTCAAAAATTAACGGCCCAGTATTGGGAAAAGCAATATTTTGTAAAATGTTATAAGTATTTGACATTTAGGCTCTTGTAACTAGGTAAATTAAAAATCAACCAACTAAAAAGAGTGAAATAAAAACTTTTTACCAAAAAATTAAACCAACTCCCAAAAAACACTGCAAAGTGAAAAATAACTTTAATTTCGGAAGTCGGTGCCAAAAACGAAAATACAAAACTAAAGACACCGACTACCGAAATTAAAGTTATTTTTCACTTTGCAGTGTTTTTTGGGAGTTGGTTTAATTTTTTAATTTACCTAGTTATAAGAGCCTAAACGTCAACTACTTATAACCTTTTACAAAATATTGCTTTTCTCAATGCTGGGCCGTGGGAGGAGTGAGGAGCTCTCCTGGTACTTCACCATCAGCTCTACATCACCATATGCATTGCGACGAGCATAAAGTGCTGAACATCCATATTCAAGTAATTGAATCGCAATCAACGAAATACTTATTATTGAGTAGTTTCGGTGGCCATCTGTGGTCTTCATCATCAGTTCCACTTCCCCAAATGGTACTTTTTGAGAGCAACTGCACAAGTTACTATAAGAAATACCCAAAACGCCATAGGTGTGCCTATAATATTTGAAGAGTTTCCTCGATTTCTCCAGAATCCCATCATCAGATCTTGACTCGGTGACAATGGGACCAATTTCGAAGTATACCCTTTCAAACAAAAAAAGAATTTTCCAAATCGGTTCAGCCGTCTTCGAGTAATCGGTGATCCTACATAAAAAAAATATATACGCATCGAATTGATAACTTCCTCCTTTTTTGTCGTCGGTTGAAAAACAAAATATGCGTTTAGTACATTAAAGGAACCATTTTTCTGGAATGTTTTATAGGTATTCGAGTACTTACTAATACAGACATAATAACTTGGAATCTTACTTCACTATACAACACAAATAGAAACCTAGAACAGTATCAGGACCTGAAATAAAATCATGAAGTATTTCACAGATTAGCAACAAAAAATTTGTTCATTCATCAATTTTTATCGACATTCTTTACTATAATCCTGATTCTATGTCTAGAAAACAAAAACCCGACATTCTAAGTTAATGACCTAGTTCATCCAAAAACAGCCTCCAACATCTTCCTATCTCTTGTACATCATTGGCCCGTCTCAGTTCATTAACAGCTATTAATCACGCCGTCCTCTAAGCGGCCTTGAGCCACCGTTGCTGTCACAAAATAGATTGGAACAGAAGTTCGACTGTATACAAGCGAAAACATTCTACTCTCACTATGGTAAGCAATTCGCAATCGATACCACATCACACAATGACGAGCCTACAGTCACCCACGACTCACATAATTTTTACTCCTCATTCCCTTTTGGACAGTTTAAACTCAATTATTTCAGTGTTTCTTAGTTGATTACGCTAAGAAGAAATTCCGAAACAAACTCAAAGGTCGAAAAATACTCGAACTCATCTCTTAAATACTTACTGCAATATACAAAAATTAGAAGTGCGTGTAATTCAGATTCTTAGATTTTAGTACCTACGTAGTTTGTTACATCTGTTAAAAATATATTCAATCTATCACCAACAACTGCCAGTCTCGAGTCTCGTGCGCTTGTACTCGCGACGGTTTACCTACGCCTATGTTTGCGTGCGTTTTCGCTCGTCCTAGGAAGCTGTACTTCTGCTCTATTTCTGTACAGTGCTCGAACCACCGCTGCTACTAAACTACTAAACGAGTGTTAACTTGGACTAATATTCCTACATACATCAAGATCTTGGCCATTTAGAACATTGATGTATTGATCCATCTTGGAACTGGACGGTAACAGAACTATTGGTTGCAAATTGGTCATTTTGTTTCTTCGTCTTAGTTGTTTCCTGTGGTAATTGCTTCATCATGATGTAGTTTGTTCGTAACTGTAGTGGGTAATAGTCACAGCTGGTCATGATTTATATTTATTTAGCAAAATTAACGTACACATGTACATATATAACATACAAAATAAACTTTTTACCAAAAAATTAAACCGACTCCCAAAAAACATTGCAAAGTGAAAAATAACTTTAATTTCGGTAGTCGGTGTCTTTAGTTTTGTATTTTCGTTTTTGGCACCGACTTCCGAAATTAAAGTTATTTTTCACTTTGCAGTGTTTTTTGGGAGTCGGTTTAATTTTTTGGTAAAAAGTTTTTATTTCACTCTTTTTAGTTGGTCTATTTTTAATTTACCTAGTTACAAGAGCCTAAATGTCAACTACTTATAACCTTTTACAAAATATTGCTTTCCCCAATGCTGGGCCGTTAATTGTTGAGGAGTTCTCCTGGTACTTCACCATCAGCTCTACATCACCATATGAATTGTGACGAGCATAAAGTGCTTAACATCCATATTCAAGTAATCGAATCGCAATCCACTCAATACTTATTATTGAGTCGTTTCGGCGGCCATCTGTGGTCTTCATCATCAGTTTCACTTCCTCAAATGGTACTTTTTGAGAGCAACTGCACAAGTTACTATAATAAATACCCAAAACGTCATAGGTGTGCCTATAATATTTGAAGAGTTCCCTCGATTTCTCCAGGATCCCATCATCAGATCTTGACGTTTATGAAAATGGGACCAATTTCAAAGTATACCCTTTCAATCAAAAAAAGAATTTTCCAAATCGGTTCAGCCGTCTCCGAGTAATCGATGATTTTCTTTGTCTGGGTGTAATTTATCTATAATATGTATGTATTTAGAAATATATATGTATGTTTATCAGTTGTCTAGTACCCATACCACAAGCTCTGCTTAGTTTGGGACTAGATGGCGTTGTGTGAAAAAGTTGTGGAATATTATTATTATTATTAAAAAAAATATATATATACGCGTCGAATTGACAACCTCCTCTTTTTGTCATCGGTTGATAAGAAGTTTATTTTCTTAGTCTTGTCGCACTGCTGGGCAAAGCCCTCCCCTTTTCCTTCCAAGTCTAGTCATATTGATATAATGTCAAGTCTAAGTCATATTCTAGTCACAGCCTAGCCTTTACGCTATTGTCTTTATTGAAACCATGACACGCAGCTCAGAAGGCAATCACACAACCACTGCACCAACTGTGTATATGTCGCAGGTTTTTCATAAAATTAGGTTTTTGATCAAAAACCTAGGTTTTTGATGAAAAACCGGAAGATGACACATTTTAAACTCAATTTCATCATAAACCTGTAACAATCCAGATTTTTAATCAAAAACCTGAACTAGTTTGGGTTTATGATAAAGTTCTTGTCAAAATCACGGGTTTGCTTTGTTTTATGACAAATAAGTCAATTTAAATTTACACTGCATGCTGAATGCACACAACTCTCCCTAAAATGTAAACTACGCATTTTTACGCCTATTCTTACATACACCTGTCCGGTGTTTACTCATGCAAGTCCAGCTTAGATCCATAGGATGCCAGTTATCAAAAACCAATTTCTCCGAAAGGCCACGGGCGCGCCCTGGTACTTGAGGAACGAGGATCTCCACGTAGACCTCAAAATACCGACTATAAAGCAAGTGTTGAAACGCCATTCAGTGCATTACTTCGTCTCTGCTGAAAAACACACAAGCCCTCTGATTGTATCGGCCGCCCGATACACACCCTCAAAAATTTGACGATCTCACCACAATCCGACAAGAGAGCAGTAGGGGTAGGGTATTTAAGAGTTACGAAATTTCATTTTCGCGGATTATCAAAATCAGATTAATATAGGTACAGTCGGCCAAGAAAGTGGTGTACCACCCTAAGGTTGAATATCGCTTGCAGATTCATAGGTGATAAAGATTAGTTTCGCTTGCAGATCGATCTGACAACTTCTATTGCTGTCTTTATCTGATTATTGATAACGACTATTACTGTTTGTAACGTGACAGCTGTTCTTAGTTTGAACTTGATGAACCAATGACGTCGTAAAATCAACGGCGGGGGCTGTAGATTTTGATGACAAAATTGTATCTACAAATTCAGAATTGTAATCAACAAGTTACATAAAATTGTAAAGGCACAAGGCGAGTCCACAAACCTACAATTTCTGTAAACTTGTAATTACAATATCAATAAAAAATAAGCTAAAAATAGATTTATCCTTTTATTAAATTTCTACAATCAATTTTAAAATACTTATAACAAACAAAAAACATAGCATATATAGTAATATTTAGAAGATATTGAAAATTTTTAAAAATTAGAAACGGGTGTAACCGCCCTTGGCCTCTATAACCTCTAAAAGACGAGACCTCATTGAACCAACAAGCCGTGAGCAAATATCGGTTCCCCGCATTTCCTCCCAGATATAATTACAGTGACTAATAAGAGCTTGTTTGGTTCTTTCATTTTGATGCGACCATCGTTGGACCATAAGGCCCCAAAGATTTTCTATCGGGTTGAGGTCCGGCGATCTTGAGGACCACTGAATTACCCTTACGTCAGTGTGTGAACGAAACCAGGCTCTTACGATCCTCGCATTATGAATTGAACAATTATCTTGAACAAAATCAAATTGTGGCACTTCGTTCTCCGGGTAAACATTACGGACTGTCGGTAGCATTGCATTCTGAAGCACGTCGATATAATTTACAGCCGTCGCTCGAGGAGGTAGAGAACACAATTCTCCTACACCATCCGTACTCATCCAGCCCCAAATATTTACGGAAATTCGACCTGATTCTCTATTTGGGATTACATGATCATCTTTATACCGTGTTGAATTATATCGCCAAAGGTGAAGACGTCCATGCTGACTGGATTTAAACGTTTTTTCATCACAAAACACTGTATTAGACCAATCAAACTCTAAGTGCTCTCTGGCGAAGTTCAGACGAGCAAGTCTGTGAGCATCCATCAAATATATTTTCTTGGCGTAATGCCTGTGGTGCAACCCCATGTAATGTAGATGATTCCTTATTGTTTGGGCACTCACATCGAACATCTCCGCAAAATGTTTTGTGGGCTTAAAACCATTGATTTCATATTCCCGTCTCATGAATTCTCTATCGTTATTGGAGAGTGCAGGCCGGCGACCACTTCTTCTGTGATCCAACAAACTTCCCTCCTCTCCTTCACGACGAATCCAAAAGCGGACAGAACGCCTCGATATATTCAAATTCCGGGATATCGCACTGATACTGCTTCCCTCATTAAATTGGGCAATTATTTGTGCTCTTTCGGCAATGGTCAAGTTGGCAGGCATTGAGATGATTTTATATGCAGTTGATTGAAAAATAACACGGAAAATATATCGATTTTTTGCATATATTTGACAAAATGTCAATTGTCAGTTTTCTTTTTCAAATGGAATTCGGTTGTCTAAATAGTTTTTATTACTTTTGTTTGGAAACATTTCAATTGCTTTGTAGAAACTAATGTCCTTTTCATTTATACTAAAGGTTAAAATGTCATGTACTTATATGTGACATATGACGTATGAATACTAAATACATAGGTTTACGTCATGATAATGTTGTCTCTTTCAGTAATATCTTTTTATAACGAACCTTGTTGTAATTTTCGATGACCGGGAAACTAAATCAAAACTGGTACACCACTTTCTTGGCCGACCGTACGTGAAATTGAAACATTTCATTTCATAATTGGATTGAAGGAGGCGAATATTGATTGGATCATGGATGTAAAATTTTGATAAATAAATAATTATTTTCTTTCTACTAAGTTGCAAATGATGAAGGATTTTTTTACTCATTGTAATTGATTTATTTGTCATAAAACTTTTTTGCAAAAAAATAAAATCGACTTCCATATCAAAACACTACAAAGCCATAAATAATTTTAATTTCGGTAGTCGGTGTTATTGGTTTTGTATTTTCTTTTTTTCACACCGCCTTCCGAAATTAAAATTATTTATGGCTTTGTAGTGTTTTGATATGGAAGTCGGTTTTATTTTTTTGCAAAAAAACTTTTATTTTCGCGCTTTTTAGTGGGTCAGTGAATTTTCCAAATCGGTTCGTAAATGGCGGAGTTATGCGCGAACAAAAAACGCAATGCAGAGGAAACGAAAAGATCATCAACGTAAATATTTTTTTAGATTTTTATCGATTTTTCAGAAACGGTTTGTCCAATTTCGATAACATTTTCATGGAACCATTTGGGAAGTATACCCTTTTCAACAAAAAAAGAATTTTTCAATTCGGTTAGCAAGCGACGGAGCTATGCCCGAACAAACATAAAAAAAAACAAACAAACATCCGAATTGAGAACCTCCTCCTTTTTTAGAAGTCGGTTAAAAACAAAGCAAACCCGTGATTTTGACAAGAACTTTATCATAAACCTAAACTAGTTCAGGTTTTTCATCAAAAATCTGGATTGTTACAGGTTTATGATGAAATTGAGTTTAAAATGTGTCATCTTCCGGTTTTTCATCAAAAACCTAGGTTTTTGATCAAAAACCTGATTTTATGTAAAACCTGCGACATATATACTGATAACGTTAATGCTAGCCTTGCTATTTTCCATGTAAAGTCTGTATTTAAATTTACATTGTTACTATTATAAAGCAACGTTATTTTCTGAATCACAAAACTACGTTGGTAGTATTGTAGCTGCAATATCTCCGAAGCGGGTCAATTATTGTAATTTACTGGAAACACTTCACCAATATAAAATACATATTCAAGATATTTCTCCAAAGGCAACACGAATTGTTTGAAACGTTGCAGCTAAATGCTATGATATAGATAGATATACTCTTTCTACACCATCTATACTAATATTATAAAGGGGAAAAGTTTGTTTGTTTGTTTGCTTGGACGCGCTAATCTTCGAAAGTACTGGGTGGATTTGGATGAAATTTGGTATGGAAGTAGCTTGAAGCTTTAGGAAGGTTATAGGCTACTTTTTACGTGACTGCAAAAAAGGAGAGTTATGTTTTTACCGTGATAGAATCCACGGGAGCGAAGCCCCGCGTGAATACTAGTAAAAAATAAATAGGGACGTAACAACTACAAACTGTGTTTTAATATCTTTTGTTTTTCTTTCTTTTTTTAAAGATTACCAGCAATGTGGGTAGAATTCACAATACTAGCAATTTTGTTAACTGCCTTCTAATCTAAATATGCTTGTCTGGACTTCTGGAGTGGGCTCATGGCAATCGTGTAATGGGTGGGGTTAGAACACGTGACCTCTCGATCCCAAATCACGTTTCAATATTAAGATTATATCCGTATAAAGGAGGTAAATCGATCAAATCCATTTTTAATGATTAAATATATTTTTGTTGTAAGAAACTACCTTTTAATCTCCTTATGAACAAGAAACAATGTTTTTTTAATTCAGAATAGGCTCGCGTTTGACCACCATCTCAGCTGATGGTAAGCGATGATGTGGTCGAAGATGGATCACGTTTGCCTAGAAGTAACTCCCAGGTTATAGGGATCAGGACACTATTAAATAAGTTGACAATCCGACAGTTCCAACATTATGTCAAAAAGTGGCAATTCGACAATTGTTCTGTTTAATAAAACTTACAGGCGACATAATTGTCATGGCAGAAAATTGACAATTATGTCGGAAAATCGCGACAGTTCGACATTTTTCTGTTTAATAAAACTTTTTAAGCGACAGGTGACAATCTGTCATGAAAAATTTGTCATATTTGCTTTATGAAACAGAAAATTGTCATGATATATTGACATATTTGTAGAATTGTCAGACAAATCTGACAGGAGCTTTCCCTCTGTCGCGAAATCATATTTTGAATTTTGAAGGTGTAACCGATATGTAGATCCCATAAAAAACAATACTTGTCAAAAAAACCAAGTCTCGCAACTCAGTTATTCTTCCGTAACAAGTTGTGAGATCCATGTAATACCAAGTCGGTTATTCGGTTATTTAGTCCCTACTTAAGGGACCTTCTGTCTTAAGTTGTTACGTAATTATCTAACCTAACAACATCTTATAGTGACCATATCAATATTAAAAATCTTTAACGTTTTAAATAAATAGATTGACTCGGCCATCGCATGAAAACACAATATATCTCACAAGTAATACATACAAATATAAAATAGATTATTTTTGGATTGTCCAAGTCAATATATTTATTTAAAACCTTAAAGATTTTTTTAGAATGCCTGCTTGGTTACTGAAAATTCAGGCTTCTAGTTTTATCCACAAAGAAGTTATACGGGGTTGAAAATGGCCTGAACTGCTTCGAGAAAAGTATGGTACGGCCGTGCCGCTTTTTGCTCGACTTGGCGGGGGCACTGCCGTGCCCCCAGATACGAGAATCGACATAGACGAAACTATCTAATTTCCAAACCTATTTATTTTCATGGCTTCCAAGGTTAATTTACGAAATAAGAGTCGACTGATAAAATGTTATGTGACTTGCAATCCAGACATAATAACAAAACAACTTTTGTTACCCTTGGTACCTGCAACATTGGATCCGGAACAAGGAAAATAAAATAAATGAGAATCTATGAACGAACTAATCTTTGAAAGAAATCGACCCTGTCGTAAAAACTCAATGTTATTGACAGGGTCTTATCACTTAGATGAAATTAAACAGGGTAGAGATAGTGATAGTTCTTTTTTCAATTGTTGATTCTTATACACAAGATAGTGGTAGTAGCTTAAGAAAGGAAAACTACTAAGCATTTCATTGATAATCGTTGATATAACTGTACAGATATGAGGCCAAATGATTACGAAAGGGATGACGCGACGGCCGCAGTAGTCAAAAGATTGGTCTTGTTTAAATATTATCATTTGTTCCTCAAAATTGAACTATTTACGTAATGCCGACTCTTCATGTTGGCTAATATAGTAGTGGCATTGGCCACTACATTCGCCACAATCTTGGGTGCATAAACACCCCTTCTACACGTTGGCCGATAGGCATTGGCCACTACATTCGCCACTATGTTGGCCAACGTGAAGAGCCGGTATAAGTCACATTGCTCGCTCGTATTTGGGTCACAGGTATAGTAACCTTCCTGCCGGAGTTGCGGAAATATTCTAACGAAATACCGCGGCCCCAAAACGTAAGGGCACTTGAAGAAACAGGGTGGGTTTCTAGTCAGTAGAAGTCTGACACTCATTTCTGCACCACCCAGGACGGGAGAACATTAGATGGTCATTACCGGATAAAAAAGGCTAACCTTTGCAAAAACAAAAAGACTGAATTAACTTCCGTGGCTGTAAAGCTTGCTTTTACTTTTGAAATGAGTCTAAGTACTGCCATACAACATTGCATTGGCGTCAGTCTCTTAGGCATTGCCAGCCGATAACGTTAAGGAAATATTATGATATATTTTACTTTGTAGGTTACTTTCGACTGACTGTTTTGTATAAATTGTTACAGAAAAAATTAATTGTTACTGACGTACAAATGAATACGAAGGTTCCGTCTTTCCATTCGAACCCTAAAACTGAGTGGTTTGCACTACATAACTGAATAAAACAGTTCAATATAACTCGGCCTCATGGGAGTGTCGACCGACGTGTTACTCTCACGCTGGCCTTGCACCAAATTTATATAGAAACTAGCTTCTGCCCGCGTCTTCGTCCACGTAGAAGTCGAAAATATTCCACGGGATCCCGTCCCCGGGATAAATAGTGTCCTATGTTTTATTCCAGGACATATTTATATATCTGTGTGCCAAATTTCTTTCAAATCCGTTCACCCGTTATAGCGTAATTTAATAACAAACATCCATCCAAACTTTCGCATTTATTATATTAGTATAGATATAGATTTACAATCCCATTTTTAAATATGAAAGATTTCGCCTTTGACTTCGTCCGCGTGCAATTTTTACAGGTGGTGTTTTTTTTTCGAATTAAAAACAATACTAATCTAAGAGCTTTCAGCTCTTTAATGTCCCACGGCTGGACAGGAGACTCAAAGGTAATGTAGGTAAATTATTTCAATATATCCCGCTGGCTAACTATACGGATAATAATATAAACGTAGGTAATATTTAATAACATAAAATTGAAGTAAGGGCCCTGTTTAATTTAAAGCTTCTCTGTATACAATATTTGAGGTTGTTTTATTTTCCGGTAACAAAATAATCTGCTTTTCCCATGGGAAAAACATTATTTTCGTAAGTCAATGCCAACTAAAGAGAAAGTTTGTCCTTGGGACCTGTTTATAGTCAGAGCAAAAGATGTTTTTATGGGAAACTGGAGTCGCTTAAACGGTATAGGCAGGTTCGTAGGAATCATTGGAATTCTCGGGATGTGCGCCAACTGGCTAGCTCCTGGTCCGATGAGAATAGTCGCCACAATTAAGTTATCCTTTAAATCTTTAATTAGTAGCCTTGTGCCATTACACAGGTTGGGCGGGCTTAAATTCCTTAAAAGCATAATAGGCGGTCCAGTTTTCAAGAGCAGTTCGTGAGGTGGCAGGCCAGATGGATTCAAGGAATTTAAAAATTCTTGCGATAATGGACTACATCCCCGACATTGCACACTGTATCAATTGACTTGTAAATTTTGAATTGACCGGGGACTTTTGTAAAACTAGGTTATTGATTTCATTGACTACCTATATCGTTTCTTGGTGAGACGATAGCCATTGAACAAAGCCAATGAATGTCTCTATCTAATAAATATTCAAGGTCTGGATAAACTGCATCTATGAGTTGCGGCAAATTGTGAACTATTCGGCCTACAGTCTCATTTATAACGATTTCCGCAACGTTAGTGCTTATGGTTTGAGAAGAAAAAGACCCTTCTTCAACTTTGAGTAGCTGTTGTAGAAAATCGTTATCTGTATTCCCGATTAGGTGGGCTCTCATATTAGTTCATAAGTTTAAATTTTGGACCATACTCCATATAGGTGACGATTTAAGACACGCCTTTATGATGTCCGCACTGATCCCTTTTGTGACGACGGGAAGTGTCTGCCGAAAGTCACCAGCAAACACAAAGGTGACACCACGCACGATAGCAACTGAATTTCTCAAATCCTTAAGCGTTCGATCCACTGCTTCAACATGAGCTCTATGGCTCATTGTGCATTCATCCCACATTATCAGCGACGTATTTTGTAATAACTGTCCAAGGGGCCTATTTTTGCGAATTGAACTTACCGACTGCTGCTCCAATGAAATTGAAACGTAAGTATGTTGAAAAAGCTTTTTTTACATAAATCCTCCTATATCTGCTAAAATATAAAAATAATTATTTAAGACGGACCAGATTGCCATACATTGTTTTCAGTTTTATGCAACTGTTTAGGCAGCGCATGCAAATAATTATATTTTAAGAGGTACAATTTTACGACTTGCTTGACAAAGATTATAATAGCTCGGCTAATATGCATGATATAAAGATAATTTATAGCCTATAGCACTCAGGGATAATGCAGCTACATGTAAGCGCAAGAATTTTCAAAATCGGTTCGGTAGTTTCAGAGATTACCCCCTACATACAAACTTACAAACTTACAAATTTTACCTCTTTATAATATTAGTATAGATATAAAATACACGTGCATTGCTCTCACCCCAGTAACACTTAAATTTGGTGGCAATAAACAGAACCAAGCTGAAAATAAACATAACACGTTTGAGAACTACGGAATATACAAGTGGTATTCGACGGAATAATGTCATAATATCAGGCCTGCATTCCTCGAAAGAACACGCAGTGGTGTACCACTCAACCGGTAGAACAACAGCTAAGGTTAAGTAACATCAAATAATTCCATCCACTCTGGGTGGAGTCGAAGGGAGAAATCAGGCTTCTACTAACTATTCCTCCAGTTGCTTTTCCGTTCCAGGGCCATCTCATTAGAATATTATTCTCGCAATCCCAGCAGGATGTTAAGCCAGCATAAATAAACCTTTAATATTGCCCAGAACTGTAGATTTCCTCATGGATCCCTGGCCCTGGTTGCGTAATCTACAGGCTCATCAGGTGGATGGCAAGATATCAAAAATATACACATCTAGCTGTTACACACTTTCATTCAAATATAAATTTATCACATTTTCCCTGGATAAGGAAAGTAGGTTATGTGTTTAATCTGCTATTCCAGACTGTACTGTCTCTAATTTTGGCGTGATTGAATAAAAACATCCATACATTTTACTTCTCGTATTTATAGTGTAAATTATACTCATAATTTAATAAAAAAATCTCATCTATAATTGAACTAAAATTAATTCCAATAATTGCACCCACCTTTTTGGAATGTAAGCGTAACACATTGTGATTTCATTTCTATAACATTCGTATCCTTTTATCAATAAAATTGTTCTTTTACGTCCATGCAAAAATAGCAAAGAAAAAACTACTGATCTTTTATATCGCTAAACATTACATAACATTTACATATTACACAGTACTTCAAAATGATGAGAATGCTGAAGCATCACGGATGGGCAATCATAACGTCGTTAGTGACGACGGACAAGCCAACATGAAGCTCACAAAGAAAACACTGACAGTAGTTCCATTGGAGGGCCCTCTGAGACTAATGGAACAGTTTTAAGTCTAATATTACTAAGTTTCGGTAGTTATAAAAACGCATTGTTTTAACATCTGTCTACCAAATTTTAACTGCATATTATTAATGTGAAAAAGGAATTCAATTAATATTGTTATGAGCTGGGGTTCGGGATAAAAATAATTTACACCAATTAAACAAAAATTAACACTTTACTTAAATAAACACCAAATAAAAATTAATACAGTTATTCACAGTACAGTACTTGTCACTCAACACTTAAATCGCACTTCAAAAGCGTCGATTATATCGCCTCGGTATCTTAAAGTAAGACTCCGTCTGCGTTCCTCTGCGATTTATTTATACCCCGCTCTAGAATATTCTTACTCATTCCTTCATTCCGGTCGGTTCTAGAACATTCTTGTAAAATCGACTCACTGCCTATACTGCCAAGAATATTCCAGAAGCTACTCGAGATACTCAGTACTGCTATTCGCCACCAGATGGCGTCAGTGTCTCGAACGTATTAGAGGTCAGTCGAACTTTCTCAATATACTCAGTACTGCTACTCGCCGCCAAGTGATGTTAGTGACTCGAACATTCTAGATTTCTGTCGAAGTTTCTCGACGTAATTCGCTAAGCGACTGGCGTAGCAATATTATCGTCTGCTTAGCCTTTTCCCAACTTTGTTGAGTTAGCTCCCAGAGTGTCTGCCTATCTGACCTCTACAACCCAGTAACTGGGTAGCACGATACTCCTTGGTAAGGCCAGTGTCGGACTTACTGGCTTCTGACTAACCGTAACGACTGTCAAATATGAACAAATGATAGCCGAGACCAACAGCTTCGTGCTCTCCGAGGCAGGTAGGAAACTCGATATGTTACGTTGGTCACCCCTCCAAAGACTGACCTCGGCATCGTTGCTTTACCTTGCGCCCAGCCCTATTTCTATATTCAATCATTGTATATGAAAAAAAAAAATATTATAATATGCTCTGGTTTGTCCCTCATCTCACCTGATACATATACAGGGTTATTGGAAATATGTCCCGATCCTGTTAAGGGTGTGTAGATGAGGTCATTAACTAACAAAATCAACCCTAAGTTTCTAGGCCTAAAGTATACCATTATCGAGAAAAAAATTGTTTTTAAATATTAAAATAAAATAGGACTTTATCTCTTTTAAAAATTTATAAAAAAAACGGAAACACGTTTTAGCATTCTTATTTATTAAATAGCTAAAAAATTAAGTTGCGCATAATAAAAAAACATAAAACAATTAAAAACCTCCGTACTTTTGAAAAAGAGATCCAATACTTATTTTATTTTTATGATTTTTGTAACGTCTTATGAAATAAATATTATTTTTCTCCTAAAAATCACTAATCTATTTTGACGGCGGAACATTTTATTTGTTAGTTAATGACCTCATCTACACGCCCTTAACAGGATCGGGACGTATTTCCAATAACCCTGTATATTACTGAACCTCAAGGTTGCATCTAATGTTTCTCTATGGAAACTGTAGTAATTAATTGATTTATCATACGGGGTAGAACCCACAAGGTTTGTCATGTTCAATTTCCGTACAGGTTCATCAAATTACTATTCTGGCATTCAGAGGATAATGTACTTATATGTGTGTATCCGTTTGTGTATGGGTACTAACAACAGTTTGAAAGTTTGAAAAACGCTTGCCAATTTAAAGCACACTAAGCCGTTCGTTACGGGTTGTAAAAAGCTAGAAAATTGAACACTATTCTGGCTAGGTATACGTGTTACCCAGTTACTGGTGTGTGGAGATCTTGAGATGTCGCTTCCCGTGAAATATCTACTGGTACTTATCAGGCGCGTGCATAGGATTATGACAGGGCATGCGGCGGAGTAAAAGCCACGCATCGCCACCATGCTACGATGCGTGGCTGTGGCTATGCTAAAAATCTATAAAAGAAGAAGTTTTTGTGACCGATTACTCACAAAAACTTATTCTTTTATAGATTTTTAGCATAGCCACAGCCACGCATCGCCACCATGCTACGATGCCTGGCTGTGGCTATGCTAAAAATCTATAAAAGAAGAAGTTTTTGTGTGTTTTTACTCCGCCGCATGCCCTGTCAAAATCCTATGCACGCCCCTGGTACTTATTTGCATTTGAAGTCGGCCCTACTATACACTATGGTATACTAATATTATGAAAACGTAAAATATGTTTGTAAGTTTGTGTGTAAGGGGTAATCTCCAGATGAAAGATTTTAAGCTCGACTTGGCGGCTTTGAGATTGGTAGTAAGGTGCATTATTTGGGAGTGCTATAGGCTATTCATTATTTCGAAATTCACGCGGACGAAGTCACGAGCGAAGTGCTATAGTAAAGTATACCTATGTTTAAAAAAATGTTTAAAAAAGCCAAAAGGAAGCTAAATTTAAAGATAATTATTATTGCTGAAAACTTGGAAGGAACTATATAAAAAAAAAAATAAACAATCCAGTCTATAGCAATCTTACTGCTAGGACACAGGCCTCTTCCTTCGCTATGAGAGGGACGTATTTTCGGATTTTTGCTCCCAGATCATGCCGAAGCTCACAATGTTTTTTTTCACCGTTTTGAGAGTAGTGGTGATGATGAAAATTATACAAAGTATTGTGTCTGCCCGGGTTCGAAACCACCATACACGACTTGTCGTCTCTACAAGAAGATATTTTTTTTTTGTCTTAAAGATAACTAGTATGTGGGTAGAATTCACATTACTAGCAATCTTGTTAACCCTTCCAACTAAGCTAAATATGCTTGTGTCTGGAGTGAGTTCACGGCAATTTGATTTAGTCTTCGAATAAAAGAGTTAAATTTTTTGAGAATTACTTGAACCACTGATTTACCAACACGATGTACCCGAGCTGTCACATCTGTTTTTATTTTTTAGTCCTCCAGCACTTACTATTTATGTTAAACGTAAACGTTCCTTACATTAGGCCCTTAGAGGGACTAGGGAAGCCCGATAAGGAAAACGGCTCCAAGATATTTTTATAGTGCTATATACTTGTTGCGAAATTACCAGGATCGAACTTCGAAAGTAATGAAATGGAATGTAGGAACTAAACAGTCTTTTGGAAGTATAAAATTTTTATAATAAAGTTAAAGTAATTTTTGTTTGATGTTAAGAGTAAAAAATTGCTAAATTGTTTGTGGAAGTTCAGAGAGTTTTTGAAGTTACCGTAATTGGAACATTTTTCCGCATCTCTGTAGAATGCAAAAGTTCTCAATAGACTGATGGTATTCTCACGTTGTATGGCATTGTTAACACAGTATTCTTGCGTATAATTTTCGATGCGAAGCTGCTATGGGCCCCCATATAGATAAGTTGTCAAAAAACGCTGAGTTCTGCAGCATATGCCGTAAGAAAAAATCGTGGCTTCACTGATGTCGAAACAGCACGTTTAGTCTACTTTAGTTACTTTCACAATGTGATGTCGTACGGCATTTTACATTGGGGAAATGCCGCGGATATTCACACAATATTTGTATTACAAAAAAGGGCTATTCGTGCTATTTATAAATTAAGTCCTAAACACTCCTTAAGAGACGATTAAGATTATGACTGTGCCATCTCAGTATATTTACAAGAATCTTTTGTATATTGATCAAAATTTTAATATGTTTAAAAAATACAATGATATTCATAATGTAAATAAAAGAAACCTTTGTACTCAAATATTATAATTATGTTGTATACTAATGTATTTTACTGTGTGTACATAAATAATAAAATAAATAAATAAGTATGATATTCCGAAAACAAGGCTAAGAAAATAAGTGGTTCGTTTAGATGCCAATGTTTGCAATATAATTTCTCCGTCTCAGTACGGGTTTAGAGCTGGCAGGTCAAACTCTGATGCTGTTCATGACCTTACTAACCATATTTTCACCAACCTAGATAGAGGTCAAAAAGTTATTGGAATCTTCCTGGATCTTGCCAAAGCCTTTGACACGGTTTCTGTCCCCATTTTCATTGAGAAAATGGATCGCCTTGGGATTAGGGGGAATCAACTCAAGCTTTTTGAGGACTATCTGAGTGAGCGTACCCAGTACGTTAAGGTGGATGAGCATATCAGTGATGAGCGTTTAGTCACCTACGGTGTGCCGCAAGGCAGCGTGATTAGCCCGACAATCTTCCTCATCTACATAAACGACCTGGGTTTGCTCACTCTTCCAAATGGTAAAGTATTTACCTATGCATATGACACTGTCCTTCTATTTAATGCCAGCACTTGGAGTGATATCTTCAAACATGCACAATTGGGATATAATATTGTATCGGACTGGTTGCAAAACAATATACTCACTTTAAACGCGGCAAAAACACACTACCTCACTTTTGCAATGACACATAGGACAGCACCAAACTCGACAACACCGCTTTCCCTTATAGTCCACACCTGTCCCAAGCCTCACAACAACACTTGATCCTGCATGCATCTCCAGAAAGCCGACTCGGTAAAATACCTTGGGGTAATAGTGGATAGTAACCTGCGTTTCCATCAGCATTTGCATCGCCTCCTGGGGTGGTGCCCCGAAGACCACTCTACTTCAACTGGAGAGAGCGCAGAGAGCAATATTAAAGGTGTCCTTGTTCCTGCCCTTCAGATATCCTACAAAGCATTTTACAAGAAAGCAAAAGTTCTGACTGTACGCCAGATATTCATCCAAGAGACTATTCTGATGCAGCACAGTCTACTTGAGTATACTCCCTCTCTGTCCTGTGACAAAAGGCGCTACAATCCTGTAGGCAGAAGCCAACTGAAACTTACCAAGCATTCCAGACGCTACTTTTGTTACCTAGGTATTATCTGTAGGTTTGTTATCTGTATAATAAAATTAACAAAATTCTGTCGATATTTCGACTCAATAAGACAACGTGCAAAATGAAAGTAACAACCTGGCTACAGGAGTTAAGTTACGACGATACAGAAGAACTGTTTGCTGTACTAGTGTAAGCCTCTGATTCTCGTTCAAACGCACACACACACACACACACACACACACACACACAGACTTTCACTCTAACCCACGCACACACACACACAATCTAACGCACACTCTCATTCACACACATCTTTTCAATTTTTATTATTATTTTCATTTTTTATAGTTTATAGTAATTGTGTTGGGGTCGAAGCCGACCCTAACACAATTGGGAAATGGATAAGCTGATGATGATGATGTCAAGTGATCTATAGCACATTTTTACAGTATGAGGTTTGTGGCCTGTGGGATTTTAATTTATTATTATAAATAAAAATAAAATTAACTTATACACACAGGCTCATATAAAAATTAAGTCAAATTAAATTCACATTATAATAAACTGCTAATCAATTATTTAAATTAGCTAATTAGCAGAAATATTAACAGCTGTATGCAAAGAAGTAATTATCTTCATATATGGCTCTCAATATTTCATTGTCAGTATCATGAAAACGGCTCATAAAGAGGCGCTCGCTTTGCGTAATATAGCAAGGAACCCATCAACTCTGTTCTCCGCGAACATGCCAGACGCACTACCCCGCCTCGGTAACTCAAATATGCAAGTTATATTGTACGCGTAATCTATACTAAACTAATATTTTAAAGCAGAAAAGTTTGTTTGTTAAATGCGCTAGTCTTTGAAAGTACTGTGTTAATATAGATGAAATTCGGTATGAAAGTAGCATAAAGCTTCAGGAAGATTATAGGCTACTTTTTACTAGACTGAAAATAAAGGAGGTTTATGTTTTTATCGTGATAAATTCCACGAGAGCAAAACGACTTCTATACGCGCTTTTTTGTGTTCGTGTACCAAAGATGGTTAGTGGCAACCGACAGTACGCAATGAACAAAGTGACTATTATCTGTTAGGTACATTTAGCAAAACACTTAGCAAACAAGCTACTTTTAGGGGCATTTATTTATATAATAATTAATCCGTGGAGCGACGACTTTTTACCCCATTTTTGCGAAAATTTGGTACACAATCGTTGGAGTATGAAATTCAGTACAGTTATCATTTATATCGTGAGGAGTGCAGAAAACTAATAATTATGTTTGTTATAAGATTCAAATTAAAAATATATGTTTAGGTAATTCTGGTCAAAATACAACCACTATCTGACCTAGGTTTTTAATACCTACACATACACCAGCATACCATGACAAATATTCATTACTTATCAAGAAAACATAAAAGAAACAAAACACGCTCGTCGATGAAAACCAACATCAACTCGACTTCATAAAAATCGGTAGAAAAACCCGTCTACTTGCGACAAACATCTATTACCCCTTTAATGGGTCTTCAATTACTGTCTTATTGCTGTCACCAGTAAGTCAACTTTTTAGTAACAAGTGAGCCTTGGTACCATTAAACCTTGGAGCCATCTGCAAAGTAACAGTACATTACTATACTTTGTTTCTTTTCAAAGTTCGCGATGCTACGATCAAATTATATCGAAGCACGTCGCGTATCGATTTGCGCTTTCTATGGTATTAGGGGTCTGTGGGTAGTTGAAGAATTCAGTAGATACTTTCGAATAGGGGCTTTAATATTGTTGCTCACTTAAATTATGAAAAATAAAATATCGATATTTACATGACCAGAAAAAGACGATCGAAATCACAAATTTGACGACGAACTTTAATAAATGTTAAAGATCTCTAAAGAAGACCCACGCGACGAATTAACACACTTTGATGGTTATTTCTCCACGGAATAACCTCGGTTTAAATGAAAATTAACCCATGTGACTGTTTTTTTTTGTAGCCATGAGCTTATTATCATCAGATGATGATAATAATATATGATGATAGATGATGGTTGGCACATAAACTGATCTTCGTCAGGTCGATTAGTTTTCTAAATAATTTTATATGGAAGGTAACAGTCAGCTGCGCAGGTCGGTGTACAGACATGACGTAATATTTCATGCCTAGGTATTTTATTTTCTGCTAGGTATTTTATTTATTAACAGGCTTCTGCCCGCGGCTACGCTCTCGTGAAAAGTAGCCCAAATCTTTTTCTAGACCATTAACTATCTTCATACCAAAAATTAAATCAAACCGTTTAACTGTTTTCACGTGATAGAAAGATGGACAAGTCGATACATGAATCGATGGAATTCATTTATTTTATCTGATGATTACATAACATTATTTAAATGTAGATTTTTATCGACGTTAGGAAACCCGGAGAGAGTATAAAATCAAAATAATAATTTGTTTGTGGGGAAATCCCCTTAATATATCTTAAAAGAATAAGTGTGGTAATTTTCGTATTGTCCCCAAAACCTCATCTATAGGTCGTGCAGGTAATAATTATGAAAACTATAATTTCAAAATAAATCGTGTCATTTACGCATAAATCATTCATGTTTGTAATCTTCTGCATGTACGTTTGCATGTATAAGCTGTCTTGCATGTTTTCATTGTTATAGTTTGCTAATGAAACTACCCATAGCAGTCATGGTTTTGAGGAGTGGCTTAAGAGACGCCACGGCGTTCTCACCTTCCGCCTGACGCAGTTGCTAAACGGACATGGCTGTTTCGGGAGGTAACTGTTTCGGATACAACGGGAGGACACGCCCTGGTGTCTTCATTGTGAGGACCACCGGGAGGATACGGTGGATCACACGGTCCAGGTGTGCGGAGCACCGTCGTGTCCTCGTGTAGGCAGCATCGGCAGCAGTGACCTCTCGCACCCGGCCCTGGTTCAGACCAGACTCGAATCGTAAAATACCTAAGAAAAAGTTTCACTATGCACGAAATCACAATCGCGTACAGTGCTGAGGAAAACTATTCCAGTGTAATATTTGATGTTGTGGATGATGAGTGTTTTACATCGTAATTATAATCTTAACCATAAATTCAATGTAAGAATAGATAATAAATAGAAAAAATCTACTTATACCTATTCTTCTATTGAACCAAATCTTCTCGACTGAATGTGATACCATATAGACAGCAAAATCAATGGATGTCTGCAGATAACTAAAAACTGGAATGACCCATAAAATTTGACATACGCTAGTAGAATTATTCTAGGAAAACCTTTAAGCTATTTCGAGTACTTATATTATTTAGTAAAGTAATTGAGATTGTGTCATGTTCAACTAGAGCGATTTCAAAGACCTTTTATGGACAGAATAATATTTTCTTCTTCATTTTGAACACTTGTGTGGACCGTGAATAAATTAATGATAAATTATCATAAAGAATCTTTAATTTGTTCTTTATTTATTGCAGGCGCTTTTATTGGTTGACCTCGACAGACAATGTGACTGTGTAGGCACTACATGTTTTGGTGCGCGTTGCTGAGTCCATGCCGTATATTGGTTAATACCAGTTCTGTCTTGCAGAAGAGTCCTGAATCTCTTTCTTAAAAGAGCATTATTATGCAGCCATTACGCTGTGTAGTAATGGCCTTTTCACGCGGTTGTTCTACATATGCATGCGTTATTCCTGACGTAAATACTCTTCGATAATTCTTTCTTTTCGTTGTAGAATATTTTTTATTTATTTATTTATTTAAACTTTATGTACAATTGTATTACATGGGCGGACTTAATGCAGCAAGGCATTCTCTACCAGTCAACCTTTGGGTTAAAAAAAACACAAAATTTTTTAAACTAATTCTTGAACCATGATTAATTAGAACGCAAATGGCAAACGACCGAGTTACTTTTATTAAAGATCCAGTACATTATTTACTAAAGTAATGGGTTCGAATGTAATTTATTATATACCAACCTTCCGCTCTTATCTAAGTTTGTACCTGCGCCACGTTACGTAGTACTAATTTCTCATCTCAGCTATTGTATCATCTACACGTTAATCTGAAACTAAAAATGTTATTTAAGGAAAAAATTCCTACGGAACCATCAACGACAGACATTGAACTATTTTTCGTTCAAGTCATTTTACCTGATGCCGTGCAAACTTTTATGAATGCCTTGCCACAGTATTGATTCATTTTCTTTTTTTTTGCTTCCCTATTGAACGAAGTTTGGCAAGTCAGTGTGGCGTGCTTTGCTCTATATGGTGGATCGGGAGCCTTTTATTATTTTGTTGGCGAAGTTGGTATAAGTAGGTTGGTAGTGTCACTGTGGCTTTTCGTGGTTTTTAGAAAATCTTTCTTTTTGAGGTAAGATGGTTTTGATTTGGTCATACACCCTTACTTTTACGTCACCAACTTTTCTGTCTCACTTGCTACGTTAGTTAACGCTGATTTTCAAACCTATTTATATTTTATTTTTATGTTCCTATCCTGAAGTTAGACTTTCACCCTAGACCTTAAGTTTTTATCACGTAGTAACATTCCCACAACCTTGGCAGCCAATGAACTTATCGGGCCCCGTCATAAGTTATTTCAGACGCGTGTGCCTCTTGGATGCCGAAAACCTCAAATAAGTTTCCGAGAACATGCTTAGATTCATTCCATACTGAAGTAAATATCAACATTTAGTTATTAGCGAATTCTCCGAAATATAATTATAGCGATGAACTGATCATGATTCAACAATAGAGTATTTCTGGAAATCTGATTACTTGTCCAATTTAACTGAATCTTGAAGAAAATGTTGATTTTATTTCTTCGTAGTGCATAGTTTTGAATCTGATTTTCAGGTATTCATATTAATTATGATTTTTGGTACAAACTCAAAAAACTCGAACTCAAAATGTTTTATTTCACATAGGCCTACATGGGTACTTACAAAACGCCAGTAGTTAGGGCACGGTTCGAAATCGGTCGCTTTCTATGGAGAAGAACCGGCAAGATAAGATCATACTACGACTAAGTTCTTTTGTTTGTTTTGCTTAATTACCAGGATAATGTTAAAAGTGGCTTAAGTGTGAGAGGGATGAAATCAAACCAGGGTAATTGTTTTTTTCTAGACCTCTGATTAGACCGGTCTTGACTTTCTTTCGACCTAAATTACTTTTCAACGCCAAAATTAACTGGTAAAAGTACTTGTATTATAAATTTAAAGTCTGATCGTTACTATTATTTTTTTAGCATTCTGCAACTCTTCTCGATATAAACGTTAACTGTACAAATTTCTTACTCTTCCGTCCGCGTCATAAAAAGAGGTACAAACTTAGATTATAACATAACATAATTATTAGTAATACATATACCTGATGTTGATTTTTAGGGTTTTCTAACCTCTTTTACCTATAGTTGGTAGGGAATGCACTGCTAAATTGAGTCCGCGTCGGTACCATTATTGTGCATAAAGTTTAAATATTTTTTTTAATTGTAGACATTGCGTTCATAACACCCATAGGACCCCATGAGGACGCCTCAGTAAGTTTTTTTTTTGTTTTTATTGTTGATTGGCTTGCGTTTGACCATAATCTCACCTGATGTTAAGCGATGATGTGGTCGAAGATGAAGCACGCTTGCCTAGAAGTAACCTATTCACTCTTGACTTAAAGCCTCCCAGGTTATAACTATCAGGAAACACAGACTCCGGCAGGGAATTTCACTCCTTAGCCGTACGCACAATGAAAGTATTCCCAAAACGTTTCGTGCGTATGGGTGGGATGTCCACCATGTAACGATGGCGCATCGCCGTTTGTCTTGTAGTCCGATGATGGAACGGGCTTGGTGAAATAAGACTGTGCAATTCCATCGCACACTCCCCGAAATGTAACCGATAGAAAACTGAAAGGCTTGCAACACGTCGCCGATGTTCTAGGCTCTGGAGCCTTGTCTCGACCAGTTTCTCGTTGCCGATGAGCCTTTTGGCCCGTTTCTCTATAGACTCAAGTGCATCAAGCTGGTATTTGGCAGATCCGTCCCAGAGATGAGAGCAGTACTCCATACACGATCGAACTTGCGCTTGATAGAGGTTGAGCAGCTGTTCCGGTGTGAAATACCGTCTCACCATTGCTAGGATTCCCAACTTTACAGAACAGACAATTCAACGAAACGAAAGATAAATTACAAACTGACTCACTAAAAAGCGTGAAAAAAACTTTTTAGCAAAAAATAAAAATGTAAATTGAAATTAAAGTTATTTTTGCCTTTGTAGTATTTTTATATGGAAGTTGGTTCTATTTTTTGCTATTTATGGGTTTATAAAGGTATATGTGTGTATGTATAGAAGTTTAGCTAGCTCTAGTAAAAATATTCTCACTTTCGTCATAACGTAAGCTGTTTAGTCATTTATCTATGATTAGTTCACTTATACGACGGTGGGGGATATAATGTATATTCAATTTGACATTAATAAACACCTTTGCACCCTTAATACTGCACGCTAGAAAAAAATCATCGATAAGAACTACTCGCTAGTATTAATAAGACTGAGCTATTAATCGTAAACCGCATTGCAATCTTCGTTATCGTATTAAATTATCACTCAGCATTCAATCACATACTTCCTACATACAGAAAGCCAAAAACCTACCTAAAAACCTACGCCAAATCGAATACCAAATAATCGAATATCAATTGATTGACCAATACAAATCGAAAATCTAAATACTCAAACGTTCATAATATCATATAAATACTAATAAAAATATCAAAATTCCGATTACAAAGCCTATGTCAATCATTGAAGCAGCTAAATTTCAAGCCTTCATAATTAGTTAAAATTTTCCTTTGCTCTTAAAACAGATGGCAGCAACTGATTGTGTAACGTAACAACTACAATAAGCATAGATGTGAGCATTAGTTTACGGTAACTAAGTTGCTGTTCTTATGAATAGTGATGTTCGTGTAATCTTTCGATAATGTCTTCATTTGGCATATTCTATGTTCCTAATGCCATTTTCATATAGCAGATATTTCACGTAAGTATCTCGCTTTTAGATTCACACTGCCTCTTAACTGATAATTTTAAGAATTTGAGAAACATCAATGGTCTTAAAAAATCATAAAAAAAGTTATCATAGCTAATACATAAGAAGGAAAGGGCTTGATTTTCGTAAATATAGCCGGAGTATGTGTTTTCTGATAGCTATAACCTGGGAGTCTTGAAGTCAAGAGTGAATAGATTGCTGCTAGGTAAGCGTGCTTCATTTTCGACCACATCATCGCTTAACATCCGGTGAGATTGTGGTCAAACGCAACGTCAAAAAAAAATAGAAAGAAAACATAGCTTACCTTGGATCATTGTGTGATTTTATCCCAGTACTACGTGTAAAGGTATGTATATCATCATTATCGTATCGCCTTTACTCTTTACGTCAAACAGCAAGATGACTACGCACCGTACTGCGAGTGTTAAGCTTGTTCCGAGGCGAGACGATTACATTACGATACCGATAAGTGTACGTTGCAGTATGGACTTTTATACAAATAATACTGAATAGCTAGAGTTAAGATCACTTACCGCATTGATATGTGTACTTTTAGTAGGATAATAATAAAATATTCAACTGTCTTGTGCATGAAATTACTGGCAAAACGGAGTCATTGTAAAAAAAAATATCAATAACTAGCTCTGCCTGCGACTTAATTCTCGTAGGAGGGTTTTCCCGCGTAGATTCCTATCCCGTGGGAATAAGAAGTAGCATATGTGTTATTCCAGAATGCCAATTATTTACTTACCAAACATTCAGATTCGTTCAGTAGATTTGGCGTGATTGAGTAACAAACATCCATCCATACATCCATCCATCCAAACATCCAAACTTTCGCATGTATAATATTTATATAGATTTTTATTATCGATATGACATTCTTCCCATCCCTATATAAACGGAGAAACTTGCCGAAGTGTTAGCTAACATTTGAAGTGGCCCAAACAATGATACCCTTATTTAATCAGACGCACCTGCTTACCTGATTTCTGGAGTTAAGTGGTGTGGGACTAGACAAATAACGGGCTAAGTGGTTTTGTATTGAATTGGGGTCAAAGTAAATTATTTAATGTATAACAAGCTGAGTTTCTAATGGGTTTTCGCATAGAAAAACAAATATTAACTTCCATATCTTTAAAACATCAATTTTCAAGTCATGACCTAACTACTAGCTTAAATGACAACAGTATGTTAACATGGCAACAATGTTTAAAAAATGACCCAAAATAGTATTAAAATATTTCATTTTCCCTAAAATTTAAAACTTAGATTGGGCTTACCTTCATATGATAGAACTAAATGATATTTTATTATGGTTTCTTTTTGCGTGCTGTACTCGGCGACTTGCGAGCTTTATTTGGTGACACAATTTTACTAACATTTTCTATTACAAATCAATTTCAAATTATGAATAAAATGCGTAGACGTGTTGCAGCTTGAATGAAAAGATCACGTCAACTGACGGCCATTTTGAATAAATGCAGTGCGCTGATTGGCTTAAACGGACTTCTCCATCCTTTTTTGAAAACAGAAACAACGCTCAAAATCAAAATTGTTTATCGAATTTAGGTAGATCCATATACCTGAATTCGATAAAGAATTTTGCTTTTGACCGTTATTAAGATTATTAAGATGGAAATTCCGTAGATTTATACAAAATTACTAACATTGATTTGTTCCTTTTTAGGGTTCCGTAGTCAACAAGGAACCCTTATAGTTTCGCAATGTCCGTCTGTCTGTCCGTCTGTCCGCGGTTTAGCTTAAAAACTATTGGTACTAGAAAGTTGTAATTTGGCATGAGTATACACGTTAATAACGCCGAAAAAGTGGTAAAATAAAATTTTGAAAAAAAACAATTATTTAGGGTACCTCCCCTACATGTAAGGTGGGATGAAAATCTTTTTTTTCGTCCGTCCCATTGTGAGGGATATTGTTGGATAGGTCTTTCAAAAATATTGGGGCTTTGGGAAGACCGTTTTTTGATTAAGTAAACCGTTCGTGACTTATCAAGCTTTAAAGTACCAATTTTCGTTAGAGTCAAGTGTCCCCCCTCTATCAACTAAACGGTTGTAGTTAGAAATTCAAATGTCACGGCAGTAGTACCTATATATAACGAAGTTGAAAGGAAAACTATCACACATAGGTGGGCTTTACAAGTTTACGAGCAATAGTCGACCAATTGTATTCGACTCGAAAATTTCGAACAACTCCATAGAAATGTCGATAGATGGCGCTAAGCGTCAGTTGTATCGCGCTAGTTTCATATTTAAATAAGTTTTATAAAAAAAAACTTTTTAACAAAAAAAAAAAAACGACTTCCTAAAAACCACTAGGTACAATGTGAAAATAACTTTAATTTCAGAAGATGGTGTCTTTGGATCTATATTTTAGTTTTTTGCCAACGACTTCCAAAATTAAAGTTATTTTTCACATTGTAGTGTTTTTTTGGAAGTCGGTTTTTTTTTCAATTCCCATTGGTGCCAGCTGTGGCTGTTACAATTCACAAAAGCCAGGGTTCCACATTAGAAAAAGTTGTTGTACATGTGAAGCCCGGTATTTCAAGGTCAATGTATGTTGCTTGTCCACGTGCCACATGTGCTGAAGGTTTATTTATCGTTACTGAATGTTTTCATCCTCCACGTCCACCTTCCGACCAAGATTCAGTCGTAATGGAAATGGAAAAGCTGCGTCGAAATCCTCTAATACCTATGTATCGATTTTTGAGGGAGCCCCACAGTTCATACCAAATTATGTTCCATAATGTTCAATCCTTACGTGCACACTTGCAAGATACTGTAAGCGATCCTCAAATAATGGCTTCAGATATCTACTTAGCAGTAGAAACGTGGAGCTGTTCTCAAGATTCTTTTTAAATAACTAATTTTAAGGAAATAATTAAAACAAATGGCCCTAAACAATCTAGTTCAAACCCAGGTTTTGGTGTGTGTGCATGGGCAAAAAATTATATTGAATATAGCAACCCACGATATTACATTGAAATTGCTGGAGGTGACCACTGTGAAGCAGTAATTTTCGAAATAAATGCAGTGAAGATTATAGCTTTTTATAGATCAAGCAAATGACCCAACAGTTGCGCAGTAGGTTTTGTAAGTAATTTACTATCGCATAACAGTCCTTGCATAATATTTGTAGATTTGAATGAAGACTATCTCCGTAACGACAACACTACAGTTTTCAAATTAATACGTGACGCTGGTTACCAGTCTTTATTACAACCACTTCCCTCTACACGCGGCAGTACTCAAATAGATCATATTTTTTCAAACTTCCCTTGTGAAGTTGGTTTTTATAATTCCTTCTTCAGTTAACATCGCCCTAGGTGGGCTCGTTTTTAAAGTGAATTCAAATTAATATGTTTTTATTTATTAATTATTTTGCTATATAATATCAAACACAAAGCTCCCCTAGCAAACTACTTCCTCAATTTTATTTTTTTGTGACGATTGTGTAATGTAGCTCTGCGTCCTGTATTTAAATTCTAAACACCAGCTATGACAAGTTTTACACAAATCTCTAAAAAAAAATTAAAACTTTTCCGTGCAAAATTGTCGGATCAGGTGAGGATTTGTATAGGAAGTCAAATTAGTGAGGTAGTTATGTTTGGCTTTTAGTTAGAGCATGGTACGAAACGATCAGTCAGCGAATACGACACGCACTTGGCTGTTATAAGAACTACGGAACCCTACACTGCGCGTGGCCCGACACGCACTTGACCGGTTTTTTTTTCTAGCTTTCATTTGATATCAATATCTTAAAAAATCTTATATTTGGATTTATTCTGAGATTGAAGTTAAACGACACTTAAAACACACTAATAATAATTATGAATCCGAAAACATTGAGTCACAAAATTTCAACCGCAATAGTGTGAGAGTGATTTTTAGAATGTATACTATTTCGGGCCGACTTCCTAATTTGAAAATCGAATAAGTCAAACCGTTCTATATCATCTATATTTCCGAATTGTAATGTGCATAACATAGGTAATTACCATGATTAGAAGGTCTCTTCTGTTTATGGTGTTAGCATGGAGACATGGAGACAGGATGGCTAATGTTTGTATCTGAAATTGATTAGCCGTGATAGTATTCTTCTGGTATCTTTTAGTTAACTTTAATGTTATTTTTATATTTGAGTTTGTTTCTCTGCCTAGATTTTATTTCGCGATAAGCAGTATTTTTTCTTTCTTTTTACTTATGTTGAAATAGTAGTGTGACCTCTTTACAACACATATATACTTTGTTTTGATCAATTCTAGTTTTTGTATCACATTTCCTAATAGCAACTACATATTCTCTTTACCCCGTCATTAACTCTATTTTCAGCTCCAACCATGTGAATTCTATTTAAAACCCGGGCAGTCTAGTGCTTAAATACCTATAAAATTCAAGTTTACATACAAAGAGGTTTCAACCATAATATAGTGATAACCTTTTTTCAGACAGGGACTAAAAATTAGCTGTCAGTTTGACATACTTTTCAGATTGACGAATGTAAACAGAAATGCGTTAAAATTATTTGTATTTTCTTTGAGGTTAAATATTATTTTGTAAATGTTCAGTTGTAGTGAGTGTCGAGAATTGCGTAATTCACGCTACATAATTAATTTATTTTTGAGTTTCAAGGTTACAAAAACAGGTTAGTTTAAGCAATTGAAGTAACAGCGATTTTATAAATAGACGGCTGAGCTAAAATCTCTAACAAAGTGAAGCATTTCTTTCCATTTTTCTATAGCATAATAAGTTTGAAATATTCCTATTGTTGTGATATATGCCTCTTTTCTGTGAGAGGCTAATATAATACTTTACATTGGTCTAGTGTATGTTGGTGAATATCACACGTCTTCAAAATTCCTCACTGTGATTTGTAACACTCGTTTTGTTTCTAAACACTGTTCATTGGCAACGAGAAACTGCTCGAGGCAAAGCTGTTGCAAGCCTGTCAGTTTTCTATTGGTTACATTTTAGGGAGTGCGCGATGGAATTGCACAATTTAATTCCACCAAGCCCGTTCCATCATCGAACTACAAGACAAACGGTGATGCGCCGTCGTTACATGGTAGACATCCCACCCATACGCACAAAACGTTTTGGAAATACTTTCATTGTGCGTACAGCTAAGGAGTGGAATTCCCTGCCGGAGTCTGTGTTTACTGATAGCTATAACTTGGGAGTCTTTAAATTAAGAGTGAATAGGTTACTTCTAGGCAAGCGTGCTTCATCTTCGTCCATATCCTCGCTTAACATACTTACATCCATCAAACCCACACTCGGTCCGCGTGGGTTACGAACTATTTGCTCTGATAGAGAAGGGGTCTGTGTGCTACCAGTGGGAATGTTATAGGCTAATTATGTTATGTTGATATACAAATGAATGCAGTAGACATTTTTATCTGTTTCAATTGTATTCATTTCGTATTTTACGTTGTACGTGCAAAAATTCGTGAATAGGTTACTTCTAGGTAGGCGTGCTCCATCTTCGACCACATCATCACTTAACATCAGGTGAGGTGGTGGTCAAACGCGAACCTATTATCAATAAAAAAAAAACATACAGGAGAAATTCGACAATAATTTAGATTATTTCGATTGCATTTTTACGTATATTTTAAATTAAATATTAGTTTTCTGCACTCGTTCTCCATGCCCATAGTTGTTGTAAAAAGCGGTTCAAATATATATGTTTAGACTTATATGAAGCTATCTGGAATTCCATTCTGCGTCACGTCAGTTGACCCATATTTTCCTAATAACTGTTTCTCATTTCAGCTAATCAATCATGGCGAAAAGCGATGCGGAGGCTTTGGAAAAGATGAAACTGTTAGAAGAAAGAATTAAGGCTCCTTCTATATGGGGTCGAGTGCCCTGTGGATTGAGGTTTGAGGACCTACAGGATTGGAGGTACGATGACGCGATACGGTTGCTAAAGAAACATTATTTGACTGAAGAAGGCGAGGTGAGTTGTGGTTATTTTATAATCTACAGTATGTTAACTAACAGAGGGCATGAATGCGTACGCGTGTACAAAGTGTTTCTTTTACGTATCAATTTAACATTTTTAGTGAATAATTAAAAAAATGCATTTTGTTTTTGAATGGTAATATTTTTTTTAGCATGTGTGGATGCTATACTATTGCGAGTTAACGGGAACGCCCTCTGTTAGTTAACATACTTTATACTAATAATATAAAGTGTTTGTAAGTTTGTAGGCAGTGGTAATCTCCAGAAGTGTTATCCATGATAATTTTTTTATCATAGGTAGTAATGTGCATTATTTGTGAGTGATATAGGTAGGCTATAAATATATGTATATTAAAATTCACGCGGACGAAGTCGTGAATACGAAGTGCTAGTTTATGTATATAGGCAGCGGTTAAGAAAACAGCATCCAATGTAAGTACACGGAGCTATAATCTTAATCTGTTTCAAACCTAGCTAAGTGGATATAATTATCATAGATTATCATCATGCCTGAAAAATTAGACAGAGCTAAACAAATAAAATCTTAATTCACGAAACTTTAAAATGTGTGACTGTGCGGATATAGTAAGTACCTTGAATTTTTATATGGAAAGTTTTATTCAGGATTATTTTTAAAACACTAACAACTTCTCAGGACTATGTTAGTGACATCGTAAACAACGAATTTTGTTTTATGAATTTAAATAATTCATCATAATTTAGTTCATCAGATTTTCATACAAAATTAAAAATATTACAATTAAACGCTCTAAATGATACGCAGTCTGCGAAACAAAATAAGTCAGCAGAACGCAAGTAATTAAGGTAAACTGATAGTACAAAAGGCAGCAGCGGCACAAAATATTCTGCATATTGGAGCTTTGTTTTAAATGAATTATGTTTTCTAAAGTCATAACACAAAAGTTGTTGTATATGATGTTGGTATTACAGTCCTGCGAGGTTGTTAGTGTTTGACCAATAACCTTGTATACTAATTACAGATTAGCTATCGCTATCTATACGACTCAGATTACTGAAGGTCATAGCGGGAACGCATCCGTATCCCCCAATGCAAGTCGCAAAGCACTTGCCACCCAAGTCAACAAGAAGTTCTAAGTCGAGAATTACATTTTTATATTTTAATGAATTTAGAATAAGAATGGCCTATAGACACACGGTAGTGTTTCAGGTAAATTGGAAAATCAATAGTGTGACCTATTAAAAAAATAAAAAAAGCTAAATAATAATGTATAAAAACAAAATTGTGAATTATTACACAAAGTTGCCATTTAATATCCTCTTGTAAGAAATATAATTTTCTCAACAAGAATACGGTTATCGGTTCGAAGCTATTTAATTAAAGGGGCGAAAACAAGAACGACGAATCGCTGTTCGGAAATCTTAATTTACTTAATTAAGATATTTTGTGCCAAGTAAAAATGGGTGAAAAACAAACGGCCTAAATGTACCCTTCATTATGAGCGTGGAAAAAAAAAATTCATACTAGATATTTCATTAATAAATTGTATAAAGAGATAAAATGTTTTTTTAAGGGAAAAGGGATACTATAATACCATCAGCCTATAATATTGGCACTAGCGCACTGCTATGGGACAAAGGCCTCCTCTCTATAACACAGGCCGTAATCCACCGCGCTGACCCAGTGCGAGCTGGTTGATGTAGGATAATAACCCACGAGATCTCGAGCGCTCTCCCGGGCTACAAAAGGCGCACCGGGCGTTGACAGAGAGCAGACAATGCCCTCTGGCGGCCCCCCTAAATAGGTCCACGGACGGTGGGCTTGGGGATGCCCGCCGTCCCCTATAACTCTTGACCCGAGGTGGCGACGGCGGGCCGGTACTAGTCGGGGGCCGCGTTGAACAATACATATGTGTTCCCGCAGCCCCTGGTGTATGTGTACGAGGGAACACGGGATGGTTTTAGTCAGTAAGAATCTGACAGACCCCTTCGCCCGCCCCAGGGCGGAGGACATCGAAAAAATAAAAGAATAATAACCCACTTTTTGTGGTAATATGATATATTTAAAAAAAGACCTCAATAACGACAATTTAAACGGCGCGGTAAGAAATGAAACAAGAAATCAATTGTAGATAGTTTAAGATTGGTGGCGCCGCTCACGCGTTTCTCTTTACTTTAACAGTTTAGATTTTTTGTAAGCTATCTCTTGAAGTACTTACTGATTGTTTTATTGATTGAAAGAACTGCTATCACTATGTTTGCTTGCGCAAGTTTTATTTAGTTTATAACTTTCTACTAACATATATCCGAACGTATCGCATATTAGAATACAGATTCATATTTTTACCGTGGATTTTGAGTTGACCAATGATATCCATTCCTAGCATCCAATTCCTACAAATGAGAGAGAAGAATTCGCCGCACGCGCCGCTCATTGGCTGATTCAACGCCGGCCAATCACCGTACAGATACTGTGGCAAGAAAAAGGTATAATTACCTCTGCAATATGGTGTCTGAGAGCATTCCAGAAGAAACTATCGTGAAGTTATCACCCCGCGCCTAGCCGAGATTAACTAAATACCGCTATATATCTATATATCTAAAACTATCAAAATATCCGTATTGGCCACACACGTGTGACAAATAAAAACTAAAAGTGAAAGTGCAGCAACTAAGAAGAAAGCGATTCAATCCACGTGCATCTTCTACTCAAACTAACCAGCTCCAGAATATCCAAGTAAGTCCATCACAACCTTTCTTCCTACTCCTGGTCAACTCATTACTGTGTGTTCAATACTTCACCGCCCGCAAATTATTTTACCGCCACGGTCCTTCCGAGTATTTCCACAACAATGTTAAAATGGCTTTTTTATAATACCTTCAAAATTCACAAAAATAATGGGGAGGACGGGAACAAGCCGACTTGAAACATATTCATTATTATGAAAAGGAACGAAAATTTTGCAATATATTTTTGAAGTAGCTGCCACTAGTGACTTGTTCTGTGTGGACTTCACCCTTACGATATTTATAACTCGAGTATCTGGGGGCACGACAGTGCCCCCGCCAAGTCAAGCAAAAAAGCGGCACGGCCGTACCATCCTTTTCTCGAAGCAGTTTAGGCCATTTTCGACCCCCTATAACTTCATTGTGGATAAAACTAGAAGCCTTTCAGTAACCAAGCAGGCATTGTATAAACACGGTATATTTCAAATTTCATTCAATTTGAACAAGAAGTTTAAGAATTATAATGAGTCAAAGTTTCTTAATTTTGTCACTTACTGACTGACTGACCGATCATCAAAAGTCTAATGCACTTCTAGCAGACATAGAAGCTTCAAGTTTAGATTACAATTAGTCTTTAGTGTATGAATCAAGGAAAATATAAAATATTTTTCAATTTCATTTTTTTTTAAATGATAATAGGGTCGCGTTTGACCACCATCTAACCTGATGGTATGTGATGATGTGGTCGTAGATGGAGCACGCTTGCCTAGAAGCAGACCTATCCACAAAAAGAAATGAGATCCCATAAAAAACAATACTTGTCACTAGACAAGTATTGTTTTTTATGGGATCTCATTTCTTGTATTTTTTCATTTCTTGTCACATGTATAAATCATAAATTAGGTTGTTTAGTAACAACCTAATTTATACATGTATTACTTGTGAGATATATTGTGTTTTCATGCGATGGCCGAGTCAATCTATTTATTTAAAACGATAAATTTTTTAATATTGATATGGTCACTATAAGATGTTGTTAGGTTAGATAATTACGTAACAACTTAAGACAGAAGGTCCCTTAAGTAGGGACTGAATAATCTGGTCACGCCAACAATAATTCAGTCCTGAAAGGTATCAGAACCAACCTTCGATACGGTGGACGTGTTAATTAAAGTGAAGCGGCAGTGGCAAAAGTCGAGGCGGAGAAGAGAGGAAGAGAAGGGACATGCAGCACTTACCAGGGGCAGGCCAGCGGGATCCAATCTCCTTCGACCAGCACACAGCAGAGTATCACTACGCGGGTCGCGTGACCAATATTTGAATATACTTTTTCTTCTTATTACACTGGGTAATCAAACACAAGGATGCGTTTGGCGGAGCGGGAATGTATTGAAAACTGCAGAGAAAGGCTCGAGAAGATCCTCGTCTCTTCGCGGGGTCAGACGAAAAGGCTCGTCATGCGGTGCGGGGGTGATTCGAGAGATCCGTTACACACGTGCTTTCATGTGCAATTTCTTCGTCGAACTGACAGCTGTCAGTCCTCGTTCTCTCGTTCTCATGTTCACCTTTTGAATGATGTTAAAGCGCTGCATGTACAGGTGGGAAATGGAGCGGGAAATACAAACTGCCTCATAGTATAAGAGTAAATCTATATAATCAGTGTTGGCGTTACCATAATCTAATAACCGACTTGGTATTACATGGATCTCACAACTTTTTACGGTAGAAGAACTGAGTTGCGAGACTTGGTTTTTTTGACAAGTATTGTTTTTTATGGGATTTTCTTTACTAAACACTCCTATTTCTAGGCTGGCTAAGCTTGATGGAGAATGACACCATATTATTTATTAATTGATAGTAAACACTACAACTTACATTACAAAGTACATGATAAGGTTGCGATGTGACATGAGATTCTGAAGACCATATAAAGTTTATAGCAAGAATTGTATGCTTAGAGATAGTAATCCCATGCCTTTATAAATGCTCATTTCATGAACTAAATATAAAACCTGTAATTATTTAAATCCCTAACAAAAAAAAAAAAACAGAGGATTGTTTAGTAACTTTCACTTCTTTTTTAAACCCTTCAAGCATTTGTTTTACCACAAACGGTAGCTTATGTCCTATGCTAAAATTAATGAGACTTGGTTCCACTGTACTGGTGTGAGCTAGGAACATACAAACATACATGTAGGTCAGAAAAATAGGCGTTTTATGTAAAATACTGGCGCTCCAACAGAGTTAGGAAAAGACTAGGCATAGCATTTAATTTGGGCGAGCAGAGTCTTAGCCCTAATAATTATTATTTCAATGTCCACCCTCACTAGCCGCCTTCACTGGCACCCCACTTTAAATTCATCCAACAATAACCGAAAAATACTTTTGATAGATATTTTTTTAATAAACCTTCTTTAAAGTGTATTAAAGAAAACGAACTTTCTATTCAATTTGAGTTTAATTTCAACAATTTGTTTGTAAAATATTTTATCTGTAATTTTGATTAGATTAGAAATACTTTTAAAGAATTCATTGCGTAGGTACATTCTTGAGAATTTCAAGAAAATTCTTAGAAAAATAATTTGATACCTTTTAATCTTTTATAATCACTTGGCTTTTATAGAAGCAGCTCTGTGGTTCTAATTATGTTTATTTTTGTATGGTATTCTTTAGCTTAGTGTAAATAATAATATTTAAATATATTTAGTATTTTTGTGTGCCCTTTTACCTCGTAATTGATGCCACAACACCAAACCCGTTCAGAATAGGTTTGAACGGAACAGAACATAATGTTCTTCCAAAAACTCAATATATAGGGTTAATTGTAAAACACCGAAAACCTCTCAGGTTCAACCTCTTACTAACATCATAGCCAACAACTTTTGTTCTATGACTTTTAAAAATTCGTCATATTTTAGTTCACCAGATTTCTATGCGAACATTTAGGGCGTTCAATTTAAATATTTTTATTTTTGTATGAAAATCTGGTGAACTAAAATAAGACAAATTTTTAAAAGTCAAAGAATAAAAGATGTTGATTATGATGTTCGTAACATAGTCCTGAGAGGTATTCGGTGTTTTACAATTAACCCTATATATTACTTCCAAATATTATGTGATTACCTATAACAAGACAATATAAGCTGTATTTGTACTAATTTGTCATGCTAATTTCCGGAACTACTACACGGATTTGAATGATTTTTTTTAGTTTTATAGCTATTAAGATCTGGTTAAGATATAAGCTGTAATTAATTTCAGAAACTGGAACATCTGATGCAGAATTTTGCACGCAAGCATAGCTGCTAGTACTAAATACAAATGCGAAAATGTGTTCGTTTTTGTCCTTCTTTCATGTCAAACGAAGCAAGCGATCAATCTACATTTTGTTGTGTCGATAGTTGAAGGGCTGAAGAGTGACAAACGTTACGCTTTTTACTGAACACAAACTTTTCACGCGAGCGATGCTGCGGGGAGAAGCTAACAAAGAATCATTTTTTTTAATTCTTCTTTAGAATTTTTAAAGTGTGTGTATCGCATGAAAGAAACAAGTATCTGTTGTATACCTAATAATTATTGTTTTTCCCTATTATTCTCTATTATTGAAATTGGAAACATTTAACACAAATCAGTGTTACGATAAACCTCTTTATTTTTCAGCTTACGTATAGATCAATGAAGATTATAGATGACAAGGAAGGCACGGATGAGTTTGTCCATAACGTTCGAATATGGATGAAAGATAAGATGTCTATAGCAGCCGTCAAAGAAGGAACTGACAAACTGGTTGGGGTACTCATCATGAGGATACAAGAGAAAAGTTAGTCTTGTTTTTTTTTGCTAAAGCGTCATTACTTTTAATATCATTCATCATCATCTACTACTTTTCTCAACTTTGTCAGGATCGGCTTCCAGATTAACTGGATACAGCTGAGCACCAATACCATCTGACCTTCACCACCTTAACCGGATAACACAATACCCCTTGGCAAAACTGGTATCAGATTTTCTGGTAACAATGATGTTTAACGTTGGGAACGTGCTTGCCGAGGCGTAGAAGTACATGTCTCAATAGTCGGGGCTAGGCAGATATCGATGAATTGAGGCAACATTGGCTAAATGTATATCTTATCTCACACAGTAAATGGTTTCATCGAATAACACGCGATAAACATGTTTATATAGGTATAAACTCTAGAAACATCTTTATTTCTTTGGAATATTCATTTAATCATTTAATAACAAACCTTTACACGTTCGATTTCAAATATTCACAAGATACATAATAATGTGTTAGTCTAGATAATAACGAGGTAACTTATTAATTAAACTACACTATTATTATATACAAAATTAAAGTTACATGTTTAGTACCTTGTAAAGATCGAAGAAGATGAAGTTGAACAAGTTTCGCGTACATCTCGTAATTTTACCGCCACTATAATTATGTATAGTGGTAGCGTACATATGTATGTAGGTACACAGTGTACAGTTAAAGAGGACTACCCGGTGTATTAGATAAAGCCTTTGCCACAAATAACCAAGAATTAGTTATAGCTTCACTGATCATTCTTGGCTTCACGTACTCTCTGCGTGGCCTCTTTTTCTTTTAACTCACCGAATGAAAATTGCTTAACTACTCATTAAATACGATCCCCATATAATAGTCAATTGAATTCCCATAAAATCTAAAATTCACAAAGCTAGTCACATCACTATTCTAAATCTATTTGCGTATCAATCGGAACGAATGGAACTCGATTCGTTCTGAACCGATGGCAGTTACATTAGGGGGCAGATTCCTTGAATGCTTCGAGCCTAAATTTTTACTACATCCGTAAAAAGAATTCCGTTTCAGCTATAGGGTTTTTGGACGGTGCAAGTTGGAGCATGGCGCGAGTTCGTTGTTGGGAGCCGCGTTGAAGAGTATTTAAATGCTCTCGCAGCCCCCGGTGCAAAAGTACACACTGCTTCGTTTCTAAATTCATTTTTCCATTGATATCCATGAGGATTTCTTCCTCGATAAAAAATATGGAGCGAGTGCTTTAAGTAACTTAATCAATCATTTACTGAAAGGTGAAATCGACAACTGTAAATATGTTGTGTGACTAAAAATGTATTACCTACTTTCTTTTTATCCAAAAATTACGATTATTGATAACAACTAAGATTAGACTATTATTATTAATGACAAGGATCGAAAGTTGTTCGTTTTTTAGCTGTGGTTTTCAAAATAAATGTTATAAACCTGTAAAGATAATTGTATGGTGGAAAATTAATAAATAAATACTTTTTTAGCTCTAAGAAACTGTAATATAATAGAATGCATTTAGGTGGGGTTGTTACCAACAGAACGAAAATGATTTGACCTAATTGAGCATAGTGAAATGAAAAATGAAAACATTTGGGGGCTCGGAAAAGCCCCCACCACGTGGAGCTATTCGGATAATTTTTGTGTCATATTCCAGTAATCTCACAACGAAGAAAACACCAGAATATCTGGGGGCACGGCAGTGCCCCCGCCAAGACGAGCAAAAAGCGGCACGGCCGTACCATACTTTTCTCGAAGCAATTCAGGCCATTTTCGACCCCGTATAACTTCGTTGTGGATAAAACTAGAAATCTGAATTTTCTGTAACCAAGCAGGCATTGTATAAACACGGTATATTTCAAATTTCATTCAAATTGAACCAGTAGTTTAAGAATTATAACGAGTCAAAGTTCCTTAATTTTGTCACTCACTGACTGACCGATCATCAAAAGTCTAAGGCACTTCTAGCAGGCATAGAAGATTCAACTTTAGAATACAATTAGTGTTTAGTGTATGAATCAAGGAAAAACTAAAATATTTTCAATTTCGGTCCAGTTTTCTAGATACATCAACTGCATAAATAACTTTGTAATCCCATATATTTATATGGGATTACAAAGTTACATTTACAGTTAATTAATCAGTGTACCTGTATATAATTATGTATAATATAATGGAATAATATGTGTAGATAGGTATCTAGATATAATTATGTTCATAGGTAACTTGTAAAATGGTCAACGGAATAAAAAAACCAGAGAGAGGGCTTTACGAAAATTCGTTATTGGTATACAAAAAGTAGAAGGCAAAAGAAAAGAAAAAAGTAGGACTATCTACAAAAAGAAATGAGATCCCATAAAAAACAATACTTGTCAAAAAACCAAGTCTCGCAACTCAGTTCTTCTACCGTAAAAAGTTGTGAGGTCCATGTAATATCAAGTCGATTATTCGATTATTCAGTCCTTACTTAAGGGACCTTCTGTTTTAAGTTGTTACGTAATTATCTAACTTAACAACATCTTATAGTGACTATATGAATATTAAAAATCTTTAACGTTTTAAATAAATAGATTGGCTTGACAATCGCAAAAACAATGTAATTTATTTAATATGTATGTATTACTTGTGAGATATATTGTGTTTTCATGCGATGGCCGAGTCAATCTATTTATTTAAAACGTTAAAGATTCTTAATATTGATATGGTCACTATAAAATGTTGTTAGGTTAGATAATTACGTAACAACTTAAAACAGAAGGTCCCTTAAGTAAGGACTGAATAATCGAATAATCGACTTGGTATTACATGGATCTCACAACTTTTTACGGTAGAAGAACTGAGTTGCGAGACTTGGTTTTTTGACAAGTATTGTTTTTTATGGGATAGACATTTTCATGAAGCGTTTTTTCCAAAACGCTTCTTCTCATCCCTCGGCCTCTATTTCTTGTACGTAAATTGGATTCCAAGTAGTAGATACGGGTAGGTCTATATTAGGGGCGGTGATGCTATCGAAGCGTATACTGAACACTACACTACAAACAGTATCAAGTCAACGTAAGGTGAGCTTATTTTTCGATTCGCTATTGATAAACAGAATAAGACCATTTAAATTCTGAACGAGGCAAAAGTAAATTCTATGCGATTTTTAGTGGGATTTCGAAATGAGATCTGCTTAGTAGGTTAAGAAATAAATGTTGGTTTTTATGCTTTTTGGTTGGCAGTTTAATTTGGATTTGGCTTTGGTATTTGGGTACGCTTGTCTACTGTGGCTACGCCTTGTAGAATATCTTGCAAACAATAATATTATTATTCGACTAGTAACATTATATCTCACCGGTAGCCTTTGCAGCTTTGTTAGTGTTCGATCGTGTTACAAAAGTAGTAAGTCAGTTCTGGTTTTTAGTAGTATCGGATTGGATACTTCCCAGAAATCAAATCAAACGGATTTATTGATGAGGCATATAGGTAACTAGTTTAGTATCTTGTAAACGAATATAAGTATATGGTGTAGTACATTTTTTTTTCTAATATTAGTTTAATTTTGATGTACTGCCTTATTGGTCAAGTGGTCCCTCGTCCCGGGAATTGAACCCGAGACCTTGAGGTCTGGCAATAAGCGCTATTGGGTTATTTTATAAGAAACTAGCTTTTGCTCACGACTTCGTTCGCGTGGGAGATTTTTCACGCGTAAGTCCCGATCCCGTGGGAATTTCGGGATAAAAAATATATTATGTCCATCTCCTGGTTTTAAGCTACCTCCTTACCAATTTTCAGCTAAATCGGTTCAGCCGTTCTTGAGTTATAAATAGTGTAACTAACACGACTTTCTTTTATATATGTATACATAAATATAGATTTTTCAGTATGAAGCCGGAGTTCGAAAGTTGACGCTTTGAAAGCCTTTGCCTTGGGAAGCACGTTAAGCCGCGGTTGATCCAGGCTATCATTTAGACATCATGCACAGTCATTACGGGTAGACAGATGCCTAAAAATCGGACACTGGTCTGGCTAAGAATTATCGTGTCACCCAGCCTGCTACTGGGTTGGGAAAAGGCTAAAAAGATGATGATTAGTTTTATTTGCCAAAAATATTGTGTCCCGTAGTTAAATTATTGTGCTGACGCAGTGAACTGTATAATGTAAAAGTCTAACATTATGGGCCACCAAGATACAGGCTGTTCCTAGTTTGAGGCCAACGTTTATTTCGTATGTAGGTATAATGTTTGATTGCATCTTCTCTCCTTGTGTCTCTCCTTTCTCAATTTATTTAATACTAGTATCTGCTTGCGGCTTTGGTCGCATATAAAATTCTTCATCAGGTATTCCGAAATCAATTATTAAATCAATTATTAGTTGCCCAAACTTGATAGCTATGTAAAAAAAAGTTTTATCCAAATCCGTCTAGTATTTCTTGAGATAAGCGAGTACAAACGGATTAACAGACGGGCATTTTATTTTAAACTAGTACTCACGCGGGGCTTCGCTCCCGTGGATTCTATCACGGTAAAAACATAACTCTCCTTTTTTGCAGTTGCGTAAAAAGTAGCCTATAACCTTCCACAAGGTTCAAGCTACTTCCGTACCAAATTGCATCCAAATCTACCAAATCCAAATCCAAACTTTTCCGTTTTATAATATTAGTATAGATTCTTGCTCTATTACTGTTTCTTAACCCCCTTCATTTATTATTTAAAAAAATATTCAATGTACAGACACACTTTTTTCCTGTTTTATTATAATATGTATGAATTTAAGATAATTTACTGATAGACAGTCCTCAGTCAAATGGAATCCATTTCATACCTTGAAATCTATAAACATCGTCGAATTGATTCCACAGTAATTTGCGTGACATTGATTTGATACAGCGTTGAGCTCGATTGCCTCAAATGGAAGCGTTTATTTGACATTTGACACGTCAATGTCAAACGAGACTAATTTATTTAATTATATAGTACTACAGTAATATCAATTATCACTAAGTTTTGTTGATGATGTTTTCAGCAATAAATAACTTTAATCGATATAAATGCTTATTATCATGCTGAGACATTCTCTTTAAATAGTTTCTAGTTTATATTTTATTACGGCTTTTGCAGGATTGTTGATGATGTTTTTAGCAATTAATTACTTAATAACATAAGCATTTATAACGATTAGTTATAAATGCTTATTATCATGCTGAGACATTCTCTTTTTAACCGACTTCAAAAAACGGAGAAGGTTCTCAGTTAGTCTTGAATTAAAAATCTCATGATTTTTAATTTAAACTTTTCATATATTTTTTTTTAATTTCAGGTGCCTTCTCCCGTACCTTCAGCCGAGTCAAGTTAACGCACAATCCATTATACTCCACTGTGATGAAATTCTACAACGAGATAGAGAAGCCAGTTGACGTGTATGATGCGCTGCAAGTTAGAAGGTACTTCAAGATATACATAATCGCTTTGAAGAGCAGGTATAGGCATCGAGGTTTGTTTCATTATTACTTATTATACACTCAGCGGCACGGAATCTTGGCCAAGCGCTTATTTCGCATAACAAAAATTTCAAGAGTTTCCAATGATTGTTTCTTATGAGGGTGGGTCAAAAAAACGTTTACTCTTAGTTCAAGAGGGTAATTCATTATATTTGAGTGCATTATGGTGCAACTTTTAACTTTTAGTTGAATCGTGTCACTTGAGCGACTAAGTTGCAAATTTAAATGTGTATGTTGTAAAAGTTTACGGTTAGCTTATTGAATTATTGTGGTTTTGTGCTTTTTATTGATTAATTAAAGGTCCTTTAACACCAATAAAAATGCCGTTAACACCAGCACAGATTGCACAGGCTGTAGCATTAATCGACCAAGGGTTAACACAGCGTGAGGCTACTGTGGTGCTTAATGTACCATGTTCGTTAATGCAGTATGCCCTAAAACGATACCAGGAGACAGGCCACTATTCTCGTAGACCAGGCAGTGGAGGCATCAGAAGCACATCGGCCCGTGACGACCGTTTTATTGTCCTGGAAATTTTAAGAAACCTTTTAACTACGAAGTAAGAATTTTAAGTACCTGACCGCTGTTGAGATTCGCCAGCGGCTCCAAATCGCAAGAGGCGTGAATGTTAGTGAGCGTACGGTGAGAAGACGAATGGAGGAAGTAAATTTAAAAGCCCGTAGATCAGCACGCGGTCCAGAACTCCTCAGATATCACCGAGTAGCTCTACTTCAATTTGCACGTGAACACGCCTGCTGGACCCACGAGCAATGGGTTTGAGTGCTGTTCACAGATGAGTGTCGAATCGATTTACGTGCTCGAGACGGTCAGGAGCGAGTGTGGAGAAGAAGAGGAGAGAGATTTCTACCCATTACCACCACACAAATTGTGAGTTTCCATGGAGGCTCTATAATGGTTTGGGGAGAAATAAGTTCCGATGGTCGTACGGAGTTGGTTATCATCGATAACCTGCTAACTGTAGCCAGATATATTGCGCAAGTCCTCCAAGAACATGTTTTGGTATATTCGGGATACATTGGATACGACCAATTCCTCCTGCTGTACGATAATGCACGCCCACACGTTGCACATTGCGTTGAAGAATACCTTAAAGAAGTTGGTATTCAAAAATTGTAATGGCCAGCTCGTAGTCCGGACTTAAACTCGATTGAACATATTTAGGACATGCTCAAAAGAAAGATAAAGTCTACCTCTGACCCGCTAGAAACTCTTAATCAACTTCGAAATACTGCACTGACTGCTTGGGAAAGCATACCGCAAATTGGTGTCAGAAACATCATTCAAAGCATGCCAGATCGAATGCAAGCCATTACTAGGGCCAGAGGAGGAAACACCCGATACTAAAATGTAAAGACAATAAACCGAATTAGGTTTTTTTTTTTAAATTGTATAGTGTTTTTAAATTGATAGAGGAAAATTCTTTATTTCTGCAAAAGTGCCCAATTTAATAAATAAGTTTATCCCCTTCTTTCTTAATTATAGATGCATGTAATATTTATTAGTATATGATTTTTGTATTGTATGTATGTATTTTATATTAATATGTTCAATTAATATTATTTATGTTGTTTGTACACTGACAGCCCTTAATCTGTCTCCTTTAATTTTTGTCCATCCAAGGGTTGTCTGTAAGAGATCGCCCTGTGCGATAAGACCACCCATTGTACACTAGTTTAAATTTTTGTGGTATTCCTCGAAGCGCTACCATTTTGAAGCGCTCCTAATGAAGCGCTCCTTTTTTATTCCTCGGAGCGCTCCTTTTAGTAGCGCTCCCGATAACTAACGCTACTAAAAGGAGCGCTCCGAGGAATAAAAAAGGAGCGCTTCATTAGGAGCGCTTCAAAATGGTAGCTCTTCGAGGAATACCTCAAATTTTTGTATCTATAGAAATATTGTGAGGTGTACTATAAAGTATATAATAAATAGTAAATAAATAAACTTATTGGTGTAGTGACGCTTTCACTTTTTAAGTTCTAAAAGCCGAAAAACACTTACTGAGTGCATCTACCCTTATTCCAGTATCAGAAAATACATTTAAATGCGAAATATCGTGAAATACTTTCCATGTGCCATCTTGGTGAGAATGTTTTCGATCGCCTCCTGTCGATAGGACACAATGTAACAGAAAGTATTATTCTATTGGGAGCTAGCAGTCAAGCGGGGCTTCGCTCGCGTGCTCTTTATAAAATATACATATTTTTATACATTAAAACATTAAAATCTAATGTTAATGTTTTAATGTGTAAAAAATATAATGAGGAATGTAATAATAAAATATAATGAGTATTGAGTACAAATCAAAAGTTAGTTATTTAGATTTGGATTTAGGTCATACTCGTTTAAAGAGTGCGATTGTATTTTGTTTTGTTTGCGAACGTAATAGCCTTATTTTATCAAACTCTTTCAGGTATAGCCAAAGAGATGTTAAAAGCAGCGATCGCATTAAGTTCAAGCGCAAACGTACCCGCTATTGCCGGTATATTTACCACCGCAAGAGCACAGGTCATAGCTACGGAGTTGGGGTTCACCAAACTGCATGAAATATACTACATTAGATACCTTATTGATGGAGAGGTGAGTCTTGAATCATAGATTTTAAAGTTATATTAGGTGGACAATCCACTTACCCGCACTGGGCTTGCGTTTTGGACTACGGTGCATTCACTCTTATAGAAAGCAGGCCTTTGTCATAACAGTGGGCATTTCATTAGAACTTAAAACGGGATAATATATTTACCATTTGTGTATTTATTGTTTCGAGTTTCCAATACTTCGGCGCTGTTGCAAGCGCCATGATAATTGCGGGTGGACATTTATGAGCAGACGAATCGGTCTATCCTATTTCTTGTTAATTTTTTATGAAGATGTTAGCTTAAAAACTTCATAGTTTGATTACGTTATTAGGTTGTTAGAGGCCGTGCCAAGATTCTTCTTGATTTTTTTACTGTCGAATCAATAGTTTTTTTTAATCACAAATCTTCAATCTATAATATGTAGTACTTTTGATCGAAACCGCGCATCTAGTTTAACATATTCATTGAGACGTTTAATTTTTTTTTTTGTAATGAAGACTAAATTCGTATCAAAATACTCGTACTACAAATCCACCGTACGTTTATTTTTATAAAAAGTAATATTATTCCTACATGACCCATCTCCATTGCATCTGAACATTGCAATGCGTAATCCTCATTTTTTTTTACCCTATCGTCCACTCACTTGTCATTTCAAATTTTTACCGGTCAATTTTTGCGTTCCATTCCAAATGATTGGTCGCTTATCGTAGAGTCTGGCTGGGTTATCTATGAGTCAAGTTTTTTGCTCCGGAGAGGATTTGCATCGTTGGTACTGATCGATGCCAACAGGTGGCTGGTGCTTCACTGTCAGTCATTAGTTATGTGGTGAAGTAGATGAAGATATATTCTGTCTTATTTGACAGCTTTAGAAGGCAGATATTTTATACCTTAATTCTAGACGCCTGCATCTTTTTGCTTTATGAACTGTGGTTGAATTGAGCACCATTTTTACATTTGTGTCAATTATTGCTTTAGTCCGCGGCTACGGTTGCGTGTAAATGATTTTTTAGTTAAAATAAAGTAACTTTTTTCACACGGTAGCCCTTCAATTTTCCACCAAAAATCACATCGTTCAATGCTCCATTTGGCCTAAAAAATAACAAAAATAGTACTTTCGCATTTATACTATTAGCTTTGTTTTTAATAATACGCCAAGCATTACATACAACTTCTCATCTAAAAATTTAATAACAAATCTTAGCCATAGTGTAATATTATGTAAATACGATGGCCGAGATTTGTTGCATATGTATTAGATATAATATTTAGTTGTCATTTAATGTCTAGACACTAAATGTTTTGGTTGGTGTGTCTATTCTTTATATCTACCGTGCGATTGCTAGTACACTTATAAGTATATACATACACAGCTTCTAAAAATATCAATACACGACTATGGCATTTCATTGTATACAACGTGTAATTTAAAGGGTATATACATACCGAGTGCACGGCTTCTTTGGGTGATAAACTGATAACAAACGATATGGCAAGGGTTTTGTAATCCTAAGTCTACTTGTGTAGAACTTATTACAAATTTCAATACACTGATACCAGAGACCGAATTTTCAAATAAAGAAGAACGAAAAGAAGGATCGTGTTATTGGCAAGTGACGTGGATAGTTATTGACCCTGGTAGTGCTGTGACACGTTTGTTATGATTGGTATTCAAGAAATATATGAAACCAATAAAATGGTATCCATTCTTTGAGTCAGTTATTTTGTGCTGAAACTGTGCATAGAGACTACATACCAGATGTTGTCTTCAGCCCTTTTGGATAGATATGGGGTTTCCGTTACACGTTGTATTTAATTATCTGAAGTGCTCATGGCTAAATTATTTCAACCGTATGGGTCGATCTTTAACGTCTGAAAGTACCTTGAGCTGTTGGCCCAGCTGTCGTTGCACATCTTTGACAGCCGTTTCGGGTAGTCAGAAAATCCAGCACCAGTCTTGCAAAGGGGTATCGTGCAATCCAGCTACGGGATTATGGAGGTCATATAAAAAGTTACTCCCTGTAAATCAGTAATACTCAGTGTGCGTCCACAGTGAATGCGCGGTGGCTGGGGCCTGTGGCGGGCGCGACTAGCGTTGCGGTTCGGTGGCCACATTGACGCGCGAGCTGTTGTAGCGTTTGGACGTGATTCAGGGGTAACAGACCATGGACGAGGATTTAATATTTTTACGAGACAGTCCGATCCTGAGATTGGAGGTGTTGAACACTCGAGATGGTGTGCACGAAATAAATAAAAACAGAGAAATAACTAGTGAATTTTTTTACTTCTACGAAGAATTGAAATTGTACCCTACAAAATTTTTTGAGTACACTCGAATGTTCTTTTATTTCATTCCATAATTTTCTTGTTATTATGCGATTATTGTGATGTGGATGCTTACTTTGCCATATAGCTGATTTAGATTGAATTGCACTTATAAACAATTCAGTATTTACCGCCTTTTTAATACAAACGCCCTAACGCCGAGCGACAAGACCGAACTGATTTGATATCCTTGCTACCCGCGCATTAGGTCGCTTGTTAACTAGGCCCGTAGTGCGACCATAACGCGTGGATAGGACCGTTGGAAAAATACGCGCGCAAACTCGCTCCGGCCGGCCCATCGCCTTAGTCACTGCACTATGGACACAAAGGCTCGTTTAATTTCGCGCCCGTCATCGCAACCACGCTAGGCTAGCAGTGTGGACGCACACTCAGCTGCATTCTTATAATTTTCTCAACTCTGTTCTGAAGAATAAAACTTCTTTTTCAGATTGTTTTCCATAACACTGGCCTAGGTAACTACGGGGCAGCCATGATGGCTTATCGGATACCAGGCGTGGAAGAACCTCAAGAGTTGACAGCGCAACAATCATCGAGATTCACTATTTCCTTGCCCGATGAGGAGATGGAACAAGAAGTTGCAGCGACTAGTGACACACCACCTCCAACTGCTGAGACAGGTTCTGAAGGTGGTAAAAAAACATGAAGACGAGAAAAAATAATAAATTTGACCGTTGAACCTTTTTTCTATTTTACCTACTTCTGAATGGTGGATGGTCGATCGATTGGTCAACAACCCCTTATTTATTTAACCCGGCGTCATTGTTGGCGGGTATCTAATACCCGACGGATTTTAAATCTGTCATAACTTCAAAATAAAATATGCGCATTAATTGTCGTTTACAGTAGCTGCGGTCATTGACTTCTCTGACCCGGAGTTTGTACATCTGTAAAGAGCGCGCGGGTAAGTGATACCTGGCCACAGTGGCCACGTTACATTTATAAAGACATAGTGTTTGTTTATTTTTATTGTTTATTGATAAATCACATATAGTTTTTCACAGTTTTATGAACCATGTCTTACGAAAAGGAAAAAGTCAACTGCTAGCCTAGTTTAAACAATCTAGTACTAGTGATAATGAACACTACAGTTCAGAGGGTGAAATCGACCATATTTCAAATTATGACCTACCCTCTGAATAAAAGTTCGATAACATACACAAGGTGTCAAGACTGTCCTTCTACAAAAGACATAACTAGGCATAACTGTAATAAGTGTAACAAACCTATTTGTTATCCCATTATGCTAAAGTTTGTTTGTTTATTTTTTGACTGCAAATGGAAGGGTAATGTTTTCGCGCATATCTTGTGTGTATGTATGTATATATGTATGTAATATTCTTTATTACCTCATATGTCCAGAACCGCTGAACGGATTTGCATAATTGAGGCAACGATAGATTCGTCGATAGCAGCCCAGGTGTTTTAAATACATGACGTTAAAAAAATTAAACATGGCGGCTGGTCGACGCTAACGTACTTAGGAAGAAAAATATTTTTTTCTAATACTACATTAAGGGTAACAAATTAAAGGGCTGAACACAAGAATTTCAAAAAGGTATGTTATGATTATCATTACCGTAATAATAATAAAAATAAATCTGTGGCCCGGTTGTCAAAGAACATGTCAAAAAATTTTTTCCTCCGAAATTTTAATATAATTTATAAATTAAATAGCCATACAAACACCAATAATCATGTTCAACGAAACAAAAATAGTGAAAAATAAAATCTATACATGAATAAATACCTAGAAGAATAAATAGAAAAAACAATAAATGGAAAAATCAAAATGTTGACAAGAAACCGGGCACGATTGATTCTGAACACACAACCAAGACCTGCGGAATCGTCGCTCAGCTCCGCCTCGCAGCCGCCGGGACCAGCTCCAGCCGTGAGTGAAGAGACTCCGGCCGCTGCAGTTGCGTCGAGCTTGAGCGACGAATACTTCTCGCCGCCGACGTCACCACCACCTGCGCGTCGGCGAGGAAGAAGCCGCCCTCCGGCCAGCTTCGGACTTCGAGGCCCACCGGCCTCTGATAGGGTCCCCGTTGCCGGTGGAAGTGTGCAGCGCATGCGATGGACAAATTCCATCAACGAAAATGTCATACGCTCATACTATGGGGCTACAGAGGGGGGAACTAACCTGACTGCGTACCGTGGTCGGATGCTCTCTCTGTTTCAGTTGCTTGAACCAGCTGTCAACGTTTCGGCCCAACGACTGTCGGATCAGGTGCGGGTCATCCAGCGTAACCGTATGTTGGATGACGCCATACTTGATAGACTACGCATCGAATCATGGTGCAGCCGTGTCTCATCTGCTTCACCACAGGCTGCGGTGCAACTACAACCTAGTATCTCACCGCGACCCGACCACGTCGGTGAAGATGATGAGGACCGGGCTACATCCGTGAGTACCCAGTGCAGTGAACGATTGAGGAGTGCTTTGGAGTGTGCATTACGGGAGTACCGCTCCACACCACCTGAGCTGAGACCTCGTCTGCCTCGTTTGCCCATGCATAAGAAAAATAGGGCGCTAGTGTGTGCTCTAGATTCACTGTTGTCAAATTATTTTGACAATAGCGAAGACCTCACCGATACCCATTCGATCCTGTACTGTGCCGCTGTGTGCTGTGTGTCGGGTAGCTCATGTCAAGTTTCCAAAGACTGACAGAGCTATTCGACCAGCTGTACCAGCTTGGCAGTGCAGGATCGAACGTCGTATCGCTGGGACTAGAGCACTCATTGGCAAATTTGCTTCAGACAGGGCAACACTCGCCCTAGAGTGATACGCTTTGTGAGGCGGGCGTTCGCGGGGACTAATATTAGTCTTCGGGATTATCTGACCTGCGTCACAGAGCGCATCGACTTCCTGAAGCAGAAAGTCTATGCGTGGGCCAATAGAATTCGCAGATATAAGCGGCGGGTGGAGCGATACACTCAGAATCGCACATTCCAAAGCAATGAAAGGTGGGTTTATAGGGCTTGGGAGCGACCGGGCCAAGGTGTGATTGATACTTGCCTACCGGATGATGACGCGATGTGTTCGTTCTGGCGCAGCATCTGGTCGGTGCCTGTCAGCCACACTGAGGGTGACTGGATGAGGGAGATCAAGCGCACGTGCGATCTTATACCAGAAATGGGGGCAATTACGATCAGCCCCCAAGATGTACCCCGTGCAGTCCGTCCGTTATCCAACTGGATATCTCCAGGACCAGACGGACTGCACAATTTTTGGATAAAATGGTTTCAAAGATCGCACGCCCGCTTGGCATCTCAGTTCCAGTCTGCCCTAGAGTCAGGATCGCTACCTCAATTCCTGACTACAGGAATAACCCACCTGCTCCATAAATCAGGTAGTACTGTGGAACCTAAAAATTATAGACCGATCACGTGCTTACCGATGGTCTATAAAGTTCTTACTTCCATTTTGAGAGCCAAAATTAATAATCATATTGATACAAATTCAATCATGTCTGCTTCTCAGAATGGATGTAGGAACGGGTCCTGCGGTACTAAGGAGCTTCTCCTCATTGATATTGCCATTAACCAACAGGTTCGTCGTTCCCGAGAGAATCTGTCAACATGGTGGATAGATTATAAGAAGGCCTATGATTCTGTTCCACATACATGGCTCAAGAAGGTGTTGGAGTTGTATAAAATAGACCCAATACTACGTAATTTTCTTGAGTCATGTATGGGGCAATGGACAACGGTCCTTTGCTATCCAGGATGTCGACAGATCCAGGAAAACAGCGAACCGATTAGGATTGAGCGTGGCATATTTCAAGGCGACAGTCTGAGCCCACTGTGATTTTGTCTGGCTCTCTACCCTCTCAGTACATTGCTGGAGGGTTCGGGGCTAGGCCTCCAGTTGAGAAGAGGTGGTCAGTTCATATCACACTTGCTTTACATGGATGATTTGAAAATATTTGCCCCCAGCAAATTGCAACTGTTGGAGCTACTGAAGGTAACAGAAACTTTCAGTAGCGCCATCAGGATGGAATTTGGGGTGGACAAATGTGTGGTCATGCATGTAAAGCGAGGGGAGATTATGGAATCCGTGGGAACTCAACTCTCGGATTCCATACACCTAAGATCCCTCGGATCGATTGAAACTTACAAGTATTTGGGTATGTCAGAAGCGCTAGGCATCAATGCTGCTTATGTTAAACAGTCATTGAAGGAACGCTTCTTTGGCCGCCTGAATAAAGTACTGAATAGTCTTCTATCAGGCGGAAACAAGGTGCGTGCCTTCAATGGTTGGGTTATGCCAGAATTGATGTATTCCTTTGGCATACTCAAATAGACTCAGACTGAACTTGATGCCTTAGACAAGCGGGTCCACACAACGCTGACTGCAAATCGGATGCATCACCCATGTTGGGGATGATAATGATTGAAACGGACGAGTTTAGTTACATTACTTTAATTTTCAGGATAGCCGAGCGGTATACAGTTTTTAATAAATAAATTAGTACGCGCGCGCACTCGGTCCTTGCTCTCGTCGAATGGCGGCGGCTGGCGGCGGCCCGCGCCGCGCTCCTGCGCCGTCCGTTGCTCCCCGCACCTCTGTCGCGGCCCCCGGTACGTCGTGCGCGTGTACATCTTCCCAGCCTTGAAAGAGCTAACTTTCAACAGGTTCCTCAGGTTCTTCTTCATCCGGCAGCCGGACGATGTAATGGATGGCTCTGCGGATTGTTCCCTTGGATGTGTAGATATCGACCACACGGCAAGTGTTGTCTACGCCCATGTGTAGTCGTGTAATGCGGCCAAGCCGCCAGCGTTGTGGAGGCAGATTCTGGTCCTTTATCAATACCATGTCCCCAATTCTAGGACCAATAGACTCAGTTTTCCATTTGGACCGCTGCTGGAGTTCCGCTATAAACTCGCGCGACCATCTCTTCCAGAACTCGAGGCGTAGTTTGCAGATGAGGTGGTACTTCGGTCTGGAGTCTTCTGCTGCAAAAGAGGGCACCAACGTCAGTGGCCGTCCGATAAGGAAGTGCCCGGGGGTCAAAGGGTTTAAGTCTGAGGGGTCAGAAGACAAAGGGGAAAGAGGGCGAGAATTCAGGATTGCTTCTATCTGTGTGAAAAGAGTCGACAACTCCTCAAAAGTAAGGGAAGCATTGGCTGCTGTTCTTTTTAAGTGATATTTGGCTGCCTTTACGCCTGCCTCCCAGAGCCCACCAAAATGCGGTGAATAGGCCAGACTAAATTTAAATGAAATGCCTTCGTTAGTAGTGTAATCAATGACTGAGTCACGACTGGAGCGTAGCACCTTACCTAGTTCATTGTTTGCCCCAACGAAGTTAGTGCCATTGTCACACCAAATTTCATAAGGCTTACCTCTGCGCGACACGAATCGACGCAAACATAAAATAAATGCTGCTGTAGTAAGATCACTCACCAGCTCGAGGTGAACCGCTCTGGTACTTAAGCAAACAAATAGACAGAGGTAACATTTATTTATTCGATTACCTCTTCCCTTTTTACTAGAGATCTGAAACGGTCCGGCGAAGTCAGTACCAGTCGAGTGGAAAGGGAAAGTGGGCCTCATCCTAGCCGATGGTAAGTTGCCCATTATAGGCTGTATAGTCTTACCACGAAATCTAGTGCATACAATGCATTGTTTATTTACCTTGCGCGCTAAGGCCCTCCCACCTACAGGCCAGTACCTTTCTCTCACAGACGATAATAATAATTGCGGACCTGCATGGAATAAACGTTGGTGTTCATTTCGCATTAATAAAAAGGTAAGTCTATGTTTACAGTCTAATATAATTGGATGTTTCTTGTTATAATCGAAACTTGAATTGTCAAGACGGCCTCCTACTCTTAATAAACCCTCAGAGTCAAGAAACGGATTTAAATTAGATATTTTGGATTTCTTAGGTATTCCTAAACCTTTACTTAGAAGTTTCAACTCTATATCGAACGATTCGTTTTGACATATTTTAAAGAGTATGGTATGTGATTTATTTATTTCGCTAGATTGTAGTGAATTATATAATTTAGTTTTGTTCCTGCAGTTATGCAAAAACCGCAATACATATGCAAACACGCGACTTAAGTGATTAAACTTGGAATAATTATTAAAATTTATTATAGAATTATGACTGTCATCGAGAGCCACCTTAGTTTGTACATGAACTTTTAACTCAGGTAATTCCACTGACTTATGAGGTTGCTGTGGCCAAGCAGGTGACCCCTCCTTTAAGAAGGAGGGTCCTTCCCACCACAAGGGGTCAACCTGCAGACGCTGAGGATCTATACCTCTAGAAGCAAGATCTGCCGGGGGCCAAATGTTGGGGTGGCACAGGATCATCCCAGCCTAACTTTTCATTCCACAATTGCTGTGAAATTATTTTAGCTTTAATTATGCATGCACATAGTAGACCCAATGGGTCAAATATTTTACATGTTAATGATATAATAGTACGTTTAGTAAGTTTCCTACTCATATCCATGTCAACTATAAAATGTAACATGTCCGGTGAAGGTGACCAGTTTAATCCTAAAACTGTGGAATGTTTACTCAGATCAAGAATTTTAGAAGTGGTCTCTGTTTGTAACACCTTGGGACAGTTTGTGCGTATTTTATGAAGAGAGAAACAAGCCGAAGATAAATTTTTAGTGACCTCATCATATATTTCTTTAATTTCTTTCTCTGACTGACATCCAGTATTTAAATCGTCAATGTATATATCATGTTCTAAGATATTCGAAATTATGGGATTATAACATTCGCGAGCTAACTGAACAAGGCTCCTAGTGCTCAAGAAAGGTGCAGATGCTGTCCCATAGGTGACAGTGTTAAGCTGCAAGACCTTAATAGGCTGAGAATCATCATCCCTCCACAAAATCAACTGCAAATGTCGCTGAGATGGATCTATTTCTATTTGCCTATACATTTTTTGTATATCCCCAGTTAGCACATACTTATAAGTTCTAAACCTTAATAAAATCGACAGTAAATCATCTTGTACCACTGGACCTACATACTGAATGTCATTTAACGATTTTCCTGAAGTCGTTTTGGCAGAGGCATCAAAAACAACACGTAACTTTGTGGTTTCACTTTGTTCTTTCAATACCGCATGATGTGGTAAGTAATATCCAAATGTAGGAGGCTTAATCTCCTGCAAATGACCTAAGTTCTTGTACTCCTCAATAAATGCAGTGTAACTTTGTTTGAGCTGATAATTATTATTTAATTTTTTCTCAAGGTTAAGAAAACGTTTTTTCGCTAAGAAATAAGAATTGCCTAGTGCCTGTTCAGGAATCTCCTTGAATGGCATTTTAACAGAAAATCGACCATTTGGAAGACGCTTCATATTTTCTACAAAATGTTGTTCACATAATTTGTCTTGGGGTGAAGTGTTATTGACAACATTAATTTCTTCAACTTCCCAAAACTTTTTAAGGTCATTATGAATTTACTTTGTGAAATTACATGTCAAGTGACTTAGGCTACATTCTCCTAAACGGCCACTGACTAACCATCCAAATTGTGAATTTTGTAGGATAGGTTTACCTACACCCAATGAAATACGCTTTGTCCCTACAATGTTCCAAAAAACATCCGCACCTAGTAAAATATCAATATTAGAGGGATAGTGGAACCTTGGGTCTGCAAGCACGATATTTCCGGGTAAACTCAGTTCCTGGATATTTACAGGAGCGCTCGGTAACGTTCCTGTAATTTGTGGCACAATTAGACAATTTATATTAATATTGAAAGAATTTAATCGCGATTTTATATTTACATTGCAGCGCTCGGATATATCAAAAAAAACATTATTAATACCTGAAATCCTCAAGGGTTTTGTAGTTTTAATCGATAGTCCTAATTTGCTTTTCAGATTTTCTGTCACAAAGGAAGATTGACTGCCTGTGTCTAATAGTGCCCGAACAAGGTATGTCTGTTGAGTATTTCCATCTACTACTTCTACCATAGCGGTACACAACAGAACCTGGCTGACAGAGACAGCAGACAATGATACTGGTAGTGGTTGAGTTGATGTTGAAGGTGTAGCGGTAATCAGGTCTTTGTCAGTACTATTACTACTTTGAGGTTTATTTACGTGTAATAAACTGTTATGTTTTTGTTTACAAAACTTACATGAACTCTTCATACGACAACGAAATGACTTGTGACCCTCACGCAGACAATTTGAACACAATTTTAATTTAGATGCTTCTTTAAGTCTGTCTTGTACATTCATATTTTTAAATTTAGTACATTGGTGAATGCGATGACCCTGCTCACTACACAATAAACACAAATATTCACACAAGTTCTCAACCGAAGAGACAAGTGAATTAGATCTTTCAAGTTGTTTATTTTTCCAATTATTGGTATGATTATTTTTATTAAAAGTCCCCTTATCATTTTTATTTGGTTGTGAGGTGACTGATGTAGTCTCTAAAATATCCGCACGACTACGTAGAAAATTAAAAAAATCACTAAGCGTTGGCAAGTCAGGTAAAATATTCCTATGTTCTTCCCACTTTACGCCCGTACTGGTATCTAACTTCCCAGTAATCATAAATATTAATAAGGTGTCCCACTGATCAGTAGGTTGCCCTAGAGTGTTGAGTGCTCTTAAATTTTTTGAAACAATGTCTACTAAGTTGCGTAATTCTTTAACCGATTCCTTAGTTAGGGTTTCAATACTGCATAATGCTTTAAGGTGATTGTTAATGAGGATTTTTTTATTATTATATCTATTACAAAGTAACTCCCATGATACATTGTAATTCTCCGAGGTAAACTCTAACGACTTGATAACTTCAATGGCACCACCCTCTAGTGAGGATCTCAGATAGTGAAACTTATTGATGCCTGGTATTGACTCATTGCAATGAATTAAAGATTGAAAAGTGTCTCTATATTCTAGCCATTTTAAATAAGAACCATTAAATGTAGGTAATTTTATTGTTGGCAATTTTATTGACTGTAGGCCATGTGATAGGCAACCTGAATGAGAACCTCTGTTACTACATGCATCACCAAATTTTTCCTTTTCAGAGCCTTGCCTTTCTATTATATCCTCAATGATCGACATAACTGAAATAAACTTTGTTTCTAACGTGTATCTCTTAACGTGATTTGTTCATCCGTAGCGGATTCATCACAGCTGTTTTCAATTAATGTTTGAACTTCATTGAACTGTCTAAATAATTCTTGACTATTGTCCAAACGTCTACCTAACTCCTTTATATTGACACTACTTAGATCACTAATGTCTAGTTTTTGAATCTCCTGTATATATTCGTTTAATTTAGTTAAACGCCCTCTAATATTACCGCGTTTCCTAATTAATTCACTTAATTCACTTTTACACTCATCCTTTTCCGTGATTGGCATCTTTAAATAATTATAATAACTGAGAACAAACAAACAATGAACTAGATAATAAAATGTGCATCAAACCAAACAGTCGTTATAGGTATGTACGCTCCAGGCGCAGCTCGCAGCCACGCGGTGTCACGGCAGGGCCCGCCGCACGGCAAGATGGCCGCTCTGCTACTTATTTCACGGCGGCCGCGCAGCCCCGGTAGCTACGCGGTGTCGTATGAAGACGGGACCCGGAAGGCAGACGCGCAGGCGTAGCCGACGATTTACTGAAATTGTTAGGCAAATCTCTTTGAAGCACGGATGCAGTGTAAGGCGTTAAGCTGTGCAATTGGTGCACGAGACACGGAATTATGATTTTATCACAAGCTAAACTATATTGCTTTATAATCTGAGATTACAGGAAAAAAAAACCATCACTGACCAACAAGTTAATGATACGTAGGTAGATATTTATGCGTAGGTAATCAGCGAACGCTGTGGCACGATTACCAACATGCTGCACATGAATAGTTGCCTATTTTATACTCACAATTTTAATTTAATGAGTTATGATAATAGGTATATCGTTATAGGTATAACCTATAGAGTTTAAATGACCACAATGCGATTATGCTAGCAGTTATAGCTGCCCTTGTACACCAGAGAAATCAGGAAACTCCTTACACACAAATAAAGCGGAAATCGGGAACGGAAAATAGAATAGGAACGAGCTTACTTCCCTCGGATAGACCACCTGACGCGATGCCCGCTATATCCAGGTAGATCTTCAAATTAGGTAGCAGTAGCCTCCTTGTGTTCCAGCAATTTCATTCGCCACAGTTGTACATGGCCGCAGGTGGTCGCTATGAGCGGTGTGCAGCGGTGTTTTTCCACGCGGCCGGTTCGAACATTCCAGACTGTTCGAGAACACGCCGCCGAGCCGCAGATTTTTCGCCCCAATTTGCAGTTTCTTGTTGCACACGGTCGCCAAATGTTGGGGATGATAATGATTGAAACGGACGAGTTTAGTTACATTACTTTAATTTTCAGGATAGCCGAGCGGTATACAGTTTTTAATAAATAAATTAGTACGCGCGCGCACTCGGTCCTTGCTCTCGTCGAATGGCGGCGGCTGGCGGCGGCCCGCGCCGCGCTCCTGCGCCGACCGTTGCTCCCCGCACCTCTGTCGCGGCCCGGGGGCCGCGACAGAGGTGCGGGGTACGTCGTGCGCGTGTACAACCCACGTTCATCGGTGATGAGGCTGTATATCCCGCGGAAGTGCAGGGGTCGTGGCTTTTTAAATGCAAAAACCCTACACAACCGCGAGGTATGCAGCCTTAGAGTATATTTCCTAAAAGCTGACGTGGGTATGCATCGGGATGTGGCAGCGGTGGAAAAAGGCCTCACCCCGTTCTCCTTAGGTAACGAGAATTGGTGCAAACCTGTAGTATTAGATACTAATGACCGCAGAGGAGTATGGCAGAGCAAGGAGCTTCACGGACGCTATTACCGAGCCCTTCATGGGTCTGAAGTAGATTTATTAGCGTCCGTAGCCTGGCTACGTTTTGGTTACCTCTTCGGGGAAACCGAAGGTTTTGTCAGTGCGATTATGGACGAAGTTATGATGACGAATAACTATCGGAAATATATTGTGAAGGATGGTACGGTAGACATATGTCGGGCATGTCACAAACCGGGAGAATCCATTCGTCATATTATCTCCGGTTGTTCTCGTCTAGCTAACGGAGAATATTTGCATAGACACAACCTCGTAGCCAGGATTATTCACCAGCAACTTACTCTTAAATACAATCTTGTGGAATCAGAAGTACCATACTATAGGTATGTGCCCGACCCAGTTCTCGATAATGGCAATATTACACTGTACTGGGAGTGGTCTATCATCACTGACAGGACTATTGTTGCCAATAAGCCTGACATAGTGGTGATAGATCGATTAGAGCCTCGCACAATGATTGTTGATATAGCAGTCCCCCATGATGAGAACCTCGTGAAAGCTGAGATAGATAAAAAAAAATAAGTATCTTGACCTGGCACGCGAGGTTGTCGACATGTGGGATGAAACAATCATTGTGCCGATAGTCGTCACAGCCAATGGCATAATAGCCAAGAGCCTCGACAAACATCTTAGGAGGCTCTCGTTGGGCAGCTGGATCAAGGGCTTGATCCAGAAAGCAGTACTTCTGGAAATGGCGCGTATTGTGAGGAGGTTCCTCTCTATGGAGCCCTGACCACCGGTAGCTTGGACCCTGTTCCCGATACCGGTGGGCTACTATTTTTTATATTTTTAAATGTTTTTATTTTTTATATTAATATTTAAAAATGTAATTTATGTGTACATATATTAAATAAATGGAATAAAAATAATACAACGAGAAAGTTTAACCCTAGAACCACAACATGGGGTCATGGGTGACCCCACAAACACGTATTTTTATTTTAATTTAGCGAGTTTTGCACCTACAGTCAGCGTCAAATAGATAGTGACACTCAGGGTATTCAAATACATAGACGCAACCAAAAAATCAATAATATCGGTACAAACAAAGTTCCCTTAATGTTGTCAACAATATATTCGCTCAAAAAGTCGGGACGTTTAAAACATCATAGAAATCGGTTCAATCAAACCGCCATAAATATAGTTACAGTCATCCAGCCAATGGTATCTAAGCATTCTAGGTGTTCCAAAATATGGAGCACATTAGGAAAATAAACTTTACTGCTATATATTTTAAATGTTATTTCTCGCATCAATTAATTTTATAACATTTTTACTCAAAATAAAAGGGATAGAAACTACTGCTGTCCTTTTCATTTTAAGCATGACGTCATAGACATGTCTTTTGTTTTGGAAAGAATTTCGTGGGTAGCCGTTTACGGTACTTATATTGTAAATAATAAACAGCCTAGTGAATGTAAACCTCATTGATAATGAGTAATTATATATCATAGAGCAAGAGTCATTCAATATTATGTTCATGTCAAAAATTGAAATAAATTCTAAATTATTTCATATTTAATTTTACTTGTATTTTGTGTATTTAATTGTATCTAATTGAAATAAACACATTCCATTTCAATGTCACTTTAGAACATACAGAACACTCGAAGCTTTCATCGGTTGAAAAATAAACAATAATTTTAGATCTGATTATCTTTATTTTCATAATTAAAATCGAGTGTAGCCCAATATCTTAAGGTGATTCGACCGCTGCGATTGTTAGGGAGGACATTTCTTTCATCATACTTTGTGTTCGATGATCAGTATAGAGATAATCGTCCCTGGGCAGACGAACATATCCTTTTTCATCTACAAATATTACATTATCAAAATTGAAATTGAAATATCATCGTGCGAATTGTAAACGCTGCGCTTTAAGCTTCGGTGTTAATATAAGCTTTTTAGCAGGAATACGATGGCGTAATCCATGTTCTTACAGATTTCACAGACATATTCCTGGAGTTTATAAAGCGATTGCTAATAGCTCGCTGCATTATATCTCCGTCTTGAATTGTACTAGTTTGACGTGGACGACCAAATGAAACATGGTTCTGCAATGCACCATCACTTTGCCATTTCTCTAGCCAACGGTAGACGATGTTTCTCTTAAAAAAGAAAGAAGAAGAATTTGAAGAAAATAAATAAAAAAATTCGATAGGTAACTCATCTAAAGCGATATTTACGGATATTCCCAGTTCGTTTGAAATATCAGTTACGGAGACACCTTCCTCCCTCAAATATATAATTCGATGTTTTGTATCGTGTCTAATGCGATATGTAGCCATATTTAAACATGAAACACTATTACTTAATAGTTAAATTATTTGCTTGACTTTTTAATTGACATGTAATGACCAAATCATCAAACAACACAAGATTGCCTAAAGAGGTTTTCATCTTCTGGAAACCGTTTATTTCTATAACATGTTAGCTTATTTTTCTAATGTGACCATATTTTTGAACACTTGAATGCTTGGATACCATTGTCGAGATGACTGTAACGATATTTATGGCGGTTTGAATGAACCGATCTACATATATGTCATTTAAAACGTCTTCACATTTTGAGCGAATGTAGTGTTGACAACAATAAGGAAACTTTGTTTGTACCGATATTATTGACTTTTTGATTGCGTCTATTAATTTGAATACGTTGAGTGTCACTAATTATTTGACGCTGACTGTACAACACTGTGCGTCTAGGTACCTTCCGTAATTGGTAATCAGTGGCCCGTGACGCATGGCGGGGTGCGCACGCTCATTAGGTTCGGAGATATTGCAGTTTGGGGTCGCCCGCGACCCGTGTTGTGGTTATCGAAACTATTTTTTTGTGATTAACTGTTGTGTGATTTCACGTTTATTTCACGAATAGTCTTTCAATATGGCCTCAACGTCACGAGCCCTTGAAAGTAATGAAATTGAGCAACTTTTGGAGGAATATGAAGGTGAAACCTCCAGTTCTTCGGACGAAAATGGATCTGAAACTGCAGAAAATGAACATATATCCGAACACTCCGATGAAGATGATTTGTTTGATGTTGAATCTGGATCAGATGATGATGATGTTCTTCTGTCTGATTTCTGTATGGGCAAAAATGGTTATACTTGGCGAAGAACTCCGTTCACTGTTCCTAATACACGCACTGCAAGTAGAAACATCGTGATAAATCAACCTGGTCCTAAAGGTATCGCACGCGACGCAAAAACCGAGTTAGAAGCGTGGAAGCTATTTTTTCCAGACGAAATATTGGATATTATTGTGATGCATACCAATGCACAAATTGACAGAATTTCTGAGACCATAAAAAACCAACGTTACACTTCTAAAACTGATAAAGTGGAGTTGATGGCTTTATTTGGATTAATGTATCGTAGTGGTTTATACAAAACAGCTAAAACAAAGTTGTCCGAGTTATGGTCGATTGTGGATGGTCCACCTATTTTCAGGGCCACAATGTCAAAGAACAGGTTCGAATTTTTGGTAAATTACTTGCGGTTTGATGATCATGAGACACGTGAAGCAAGGAAAGTCAATGATAATTTTGCAGCGCTGCGTGAGGTATGGGACAAATTTCAAGTACTATGCTCTGAGTACTACACTCCGTTGGAACATGTAACAGTAGACGAACAAATACTTGGGTTCCGTGGTCGCTGTAAATTTATTGTAAATATGCCACAAAATCCTGATAAATATGGCATGAAAGTTGTAATGATGTGTGATGTTAAGACTGCTTACATGATATCTGCAATTCCATATGTAGGTAGAATGACAGAATGTCCTACAGGACAGTCTATCCCATCCTATTATCTTTTGAAGCTATCGGAACCTATTCATCATACAAACTGAAACATCACTATGGATAACTGGTTCTCCTCAATTCAACTTGCAAATGAGTTACGCAATATTGGACTAACAATGAAGGCACGTTGCGAAAGAACAAACCCGAAATACCTCCAAAGTTTTTAGCAAAGAAAAAAGATTTCCCTACTTCGGTATTTGCGTTTGATAAAAACATCACATTAGTATCTCATGTCCCGAAGAAAAACAAATGTGTTGTCCTGATTTCTACAATGCACAACAGCGGTGAAATTGACCCTAATACACAAAAACCCGCAATAATACTGGATTATAACGCCACGAAAGGCGGCGTTGACACATTTGACCAATTAAGTCATTCTAAGACAACAGCAAGAAAAACACGAAGGTGGCCGCTAAGATTTTTCTACGGCATGCTTGATGCTGGAGGTATAAATTCATATGTAATACTCAAGGCAAACATTCGCAGGAGTAAACTGAAAAGGAACTACTTTCTAAGAAACCTAAGCCTTCAATTAGTACAGCCCTACGTGAAACACCGCCTTGATGAGGTCAAAAATTTGCCCCAATCTCTGAAAGTGATAATGCTTCATGTTTTGGGAGTAGATGAAGAAAACAGTGCTCAGGTAGCCCAAGCTCGATCAACTTCAAGTTCCCGCTGCTATTTATGCACCTGAGCCAAAGATAGGAAGGGCAGAGAGAAATGTGTTAAGTGCTCCAAAAATATATGTGCACAACACAGGTTACCTATTTGTCACCAATGTATCTAGATTTTCAGATTTGTACTAAATTTTTTCCCTTAAGCATTCCATTAATATCCAAAAAACCTTGTAATAATTGTTTAAGTTTATTACAGTTTAATATTTTGTAAGTAATCATTTTTTTATTTTTCGGTCACCCATGACATGACCCATGTTGTGGTTCATTTAATTAAATTTGGATGTTGTAGTTGTAGGGTTAAAAATATAGACTTTGCTAAATATTCTAAACTTAGGGTATCGTTGAACAGATCTTTAAAAATAATTTTGAGGTTTCTTTCACCATTTTTCATTTTAAGCAACCATTTGTTATATATGTACAGTATGTTAGTTTAAACGAGGGACATATTCAAACCTACAATAGTGTATGCTTACATGATACTAATAAAATATGAACAAAAAAAAAACACTGATAAATAACAGACAGAACCATACCAAAAGTCCTCGGGGGACTCCCGCAGGGGCGGAGTTTACACAAGGGCTTCCTTTTTGGCAGGATCGGGCCGTGTTTTGCCACGTGATTACTTTAGGTACTGTTTACAAGTTCATTCACCCATTGCGCCTCAGTATACATGATAAATATATTATATTGGACAATTACGTCAAAAATTCAAGTTATACGTTTTTTACATACACACATCAAAAGTGTCTAGGGATCAACATATATTTTTGCAATAACTTTTCTCCTGATTGATATTAATTAAAATTTTCTTTAAGGATTCATCAAATAAAGTGTTTTCGTTTGTCACAGTAACGATAAACCAAGTCACCTTTGCATTAATAAAGAAATTTGCCATTTTCCTAATAAAGGGATTTTTGACATTTGAACCACTAACATTAAAGTTCGAAAAAAAGACTGAAATAACAGTTTTCTTTAAAATTTTATTGGGTAACTTAAACAATTAATAATCCGTGTTTCTACCGCGAACACTAACAACACAAGAACATCGGTTTGGCATACTCAAAATGAGTTCATCCAAATCACGCTGTGGAATGGCCGCCCATGTTCGTTGCAACAACAAAAAAAGGTCTTCTTGCGACTGGATACCCTCCATATTCGGCAGAGCTCTTCTCTGTAGCATATCCCATGCAAGCTCAATCGGGTTCAAGTCTGGCGACTGAGCAGGCCAGAGCAGGACGTTGATGTTAGCTGCGGCGAGAGTCTGTCTTACAACTCTTGCGGTGTGCGGTCGTGCATTATCATGCATTAACTGAAATAAGGGACCGATTTGCACTTGTAGAGGAACGATGACGTCAGATACAATCGTCTCAGCATAAATTTGAGCGTTGAGGTTGCCTCTGATCCAAATCAACTCAGTTCTTCCGCCGATCCAAATACCCGCCCATACCATGATGGTTCCACCACTATAAGGATGGACTTCCTGGCAGGATTTTAATCGCTGTTGGCGTCCAGGGGTTCTGCAGTGTCGTATACGTCTTGTATCCGGTCTCATACCAAAACGAGACTCATCAGAAAAGCACACGAAACGCCATTGTTCTTCTGCCCAATTTCTGTGTTCAAGAGCCCATTGATATCGAATCCTACGATTGTGCATTGCTATAGATGGTACCCGTAGCGGTCTTCGGGAATGAAGGTTCACTTCATGCAAGCGGTTTCTGACTGTTTGGTCGCTAATTAAGTTCCCTGAAGAGTGATGAAGCCTCACGGCTAACATCATGGCGGTTATTGTTGGAGCTCTTCGAGTTAAGATTTGAATGTATCGGTCTTGTCTCCGTGTGGTGCAGCGATACCGTCCTCCATGGCGCTCAGCCACGGTACCAGTGCTTCGGTAACGTGTCCAAAGTCGACTGATAACACTCTGACTTGTATTCAGAGCTAAAGCCACAGTACGTTGCCGGGAACCAGCTTCTATCATTCCCACGGCTCTGAGCATTTCTTCCCTGCTTAAATGACGTCGCCGCTCCATTATAACGTTGGTTTTAATCAGTAGTAGGGAAACAGTAGCATTAATAATGTCTTCAATGCGTTGTATGTTTTTATAGGGAAAATATTGACAGCTGATTTTCATCTTTTACTCGAATTTGATTAACAGTTCCTGTTTCAAATTATGAAATGCACCAAAAAGGATCCATATAAATTTATAAAATCTTAAATTTATTACAAAGAAAGCCACATCTCAATCTCAAGAAATCCGCATAAAAATGCTTGATCCCTAGAGACTTTTGATGTGTGTATTTGGGACAAGAATCGAATACTGAATACCCTCCCTCAATAAGTCCCTCATTTAACCTAACACACTGTATAACGGTTATTACAATAACATTTTGGGAATACTTTCATTATGCGGACAGCTAAGGATTGGAATTCCCTACCGGAGTCTGTGTTTCCTGATAGGTTTAAACCGGGGATCTTTAAGTCAAAAGTGAATGTGTGATCAAGACGTGTGATGGCGGTCAAACGCGAGCCTAGGTATCTTGAATACAAATAAAAACAATTTTTTCCCAACTTGTAAATGTTTTCGCTGCCTGTTGTTTGATAGTAATTTCATAAAAAAAAACTGTAGCCATCAGATTTTAATCACACAATCTTTCGTACATACACGGTATTTCAAACTAATTTTACGCGATTATACAGTCTCAGATACGCCATACATAACAAAGTTCAAATTTAAATACAATCTACCTTTTTCATATCATTTTTACTATCCGTAGTCCGATATTTAAGTGGTTGACGATGGATTTGATAACATTAAAATTAAGTATATATTCCAGAATTAAACTTACCAGACCAATTAACCGATGGTGATCAATGCTCTTGATCGACGATCCAAAGAGGATTGATTGATTAGTGTGGCCACACCTTAAGGTCGTAATAAGGACTACTGTAAGCTATACTTTTATAAGCGAGAGTATAAGTGGTTTTAGATAAATGAGAGTGGCGAAATTCGTTCAAACTGCTTCTTAAATCGGCTTTTGGAAAGGTTATATTATAAGTAAAATGTATTCTAGCCTCTTCGATCATTAATAAAGAACTAGTGATTGAAGTCTAGCCTTTATAGAGGTGCTAGCAAATTTCTTTCTTTATTGATGTTAACCGACGATGTGGTCAAACATACGAGAATATAGGCTACCATATCACTTATGTCGACGTGAATTTTATATATTACACGTAATCTGATACTTGTGCTACTGACGATAGATTTGATTATATTAGAAATACATTCCTGTATTAAACTTACCAGACCAATCAACTAACGGCGATCAATGCAAGTGATCGACGACCGAAAGAGGCTTAATAATTGAGTAGTGCGGTAACACCCTAAGGTCGCACTAAGGACTAGTCAAATCTAGTTTGTTTATTGTTTATGCTAATTTCCCGCAACAGAAGAAATATTTGTATGGGTAACAGATTTGTTTCTGGGTGTTTGTAAGTATAAATTACGACACAGGAAAAAGACCTGGTGTATAGCAATGACTTAAAAAAAGTGTTTTAGCACGCATCTTACTTTGAATAAAAGGTTTTTTAATTATTACTCTATACAACGCGTATTTATACAAGAAGATACACAAGTAGCCGGGATGAACGGATTGAGAATATTTATTTATTTATTATGACACTTATAAAGGAAAAAATTAAATACAGACAAAAGAGCACAAAGGTGCTGCTTATTTCCTAAGAAATTTCTTCCAGCAGACCTGCGACAGGAGAGTTGAAGAGGAGATGATAGACACAGTGTGTATAAATACCAAGGATCTTCTACCTACTAACTGGATTGCTTACGAATGATTCAAAGAATACAGAAAGTCTTTCTTAGCTGTTAAACAATAGAGTATAAACTTGCACGCATAAAACTGAAGGAACTATTCGTTCCGAGCGAGACAGTGCCGTGTGTGGATTGTGTCTCTTTCTTCTGTGTGTCAGATTAAAAATATTTATTTCAATGGTAATTTTTTCGACCTGTCTGTTGTAGTAATAACACCTAGTTTTAAACTTCTTTGGAATTCTATCTTTAAAATGAATTGCCATTATTACTGTATGCATATTAATGAAAATTAAAGTTATTTTACCATGCAATCACAAGATGTTTAAAACAAAAAGAAAATGGAATTTGTAACAATTAGTAGTGATATATTATACTATACAAGGCAATCACTACGTTGCTGTCTGACGTTTACTTGACATCTGTATATTTGTAAATTTACATTATGTTTAATTTTGTGAGTTTTCGTAATATTAAAGTGTAAGATACTGTAACCATGGTAAGAACGTGTTTTGTGGTTAATCGCAAGAGTGAAGGGTACCCCGGGTCTGGAATTTCCTTTTTAAGTAAGTTTTGTGACTTTGTTTACAAATTGCATTTAGGGTGACTATGTTTTCATTGTAAAAGTGGATGTTCTTCTCTTTATTCTTCTTATTTATTATTGAAGTGAAAACTTCTTTAGCGGCGTATTGCACTTTTTTTTGTAATGGGTAAAAAATGTTAAACTCGCGTCAGGACACGTGACCTGATCGAAAATTCGTAAGGCGGACGGAGAGTCTAAGAGATAAACTTTATAATGTAATATAAATTGTCATGTTTGTGTACGACAGCGCAATAAATAAATATTGTATTCTACCACATAAATGATAGTACTTTTATACTGATAATTAAAGCAATTCGTGCAAAATTATTCCCTAAACATTCCAAAATATCAAAAATTCACAACGTTAATATTCAAGTTTTCACTTCTGCCGGCACTCCCGGAGTGCAACCCGTCGTTTTTTCTTTCTTCTTATTATTTATTATTCTTTGTTATTTTAAGCTTTCCTATAAATGATGATCGAGACCGGTGGCTCAGTGTTCTACACAGAAAAAGGTCAGAAACGGTTCCAAAATTTGTAGCCGCCATGTCAAGCCCGAAGAAATATTACATTTCGAAACAAGATCAAATAATGCAATTCCATCCATTTTCCCTAAAGTAGGTTTTAAATCTTTACAAATGACATGAAGATCACCGTTTCGAAATAGAATATGAGCGTAGCAAGATGAATTTTCATTTTGAATCTATCTTAACCATAAATACTAAAATATTGTTCTCATCAATCTATTATTATTTTAGATTCCTGTTAAAGCGAAACAAATAAATGTTTTAAGTACTATAATATTGAAACCCACTAAAGAAAAGAATATACAAACTGTACTGGGCACATTCAAAGATCTGGTAAGTGAAAGTTATGAAAGGAGTCAAATTAATAAGCATAAAAGTCGACATTTTAGTTGATTTATTTACTTTTGCTTAGCAAATTGATGGCAAAAATATTTTATATCATTTTGGCCAAAAACTCAGCTACGCAAACTTGCTTACAAGTGTAGTTTATTATATTAATGATTACTTATAACTTAATTACTTAACTCTTATCCACTACAGTTAGTTAATGTCGACAAATAATAATAATAATTCATAATTTAAAGATTATTTCCATACTTTTAACTAATAATAGTGTAATACATTTTTTAGGGTTGTGTGTCAAGTCAATCTTGTAACAAACCTGCAGCTGCAACATATGAGGAACTAGAAAATATAGAACCAACCTAATAATAATAACTTTATAATTGTCATTCGATCTGCCTCCTTTATATTTAGAATTATGTTTGTTAATAATATTGATTTCTAACCTTAAATAGCACATGTGGTGTTAGCCTGTAATTAATTGTTACACTTATAAATGTAATATGACTGTTTCATACAAATGTATTGTGTAAACAATTGTAGGTTAAAATATATACATAAATAAATTATATCTCTTCTGTTATTCTTTCTATTTATAATCATCGTTTTTCATGAAGGGTTTTAGTAGTTTTAATTATATATAAACACTAGTACTAACGCGGGGCTTTGCTCCCGTGGATTCTATCACGGTAAAAACATAACTCTCCTTTTTTGCAGTCGCGTAAAAAGTAGCCCATAACCTTCCTCAAGCTTCAAGCTACTTCCGTACCAAATTGCATCCAAATCCACTCAGTACTTTCGAAGATTAGCGCGTTCAAGCAAACAAACAAACAAACAAACTTTTCCGCTGTATAATATTAGTATAGATTGCATCATTTCAATTCATTTTATTTTTAGTCTCCTGGTTCTGACCATACAAGTGTCGAATAAACGTAGATTACCAATTAATGCACGTTTATTTGGACGTCTATACCACTGCCTATCAAGGCCAAGCCTTCGAAGAATTGCCAGCTAGTGATTCTGTTATTAGTTCTGTATCTGCAATAATTGCATTTGTATCACGGGTCTTAACCACTTTGAAAGTTTATAATTCAACACAATACGCAACGCAACGCAGTACACATACACACACGTACACCTACTCACACCTACACGTACCTACACCTATACACACACACACGCACAATAAAAAATTATGGCTTTTGGTTAACTACTTTATAAATAATATTCTGTATAGTATTTATATTTTTTTTCCTGTTTTGTTTGTCTTCTATTCATATTATCGCTCATACTCTGCGCCTCATAACTTGTTCTTTTTTGTAGTTTAAGTGTGCTAGGGTTGGGACTGGTGCCTTTAATACAAGTTATTAAATTAACTTAGCAAGGGTGCCAGTTACGACACATTTATGTATGTAACTTTTCTATAACAAAATGAAAAAATGTATGTAAATGTTAAATAGCTTATTTACTATGTGCAAATAAACATATCAATATCAATAAAGTCTGCTTAACAAAACCAATTTTGCATTTAGCCCGCATAAGGAAGGGTTTATTTTAGAAATTAGCGCGCTCAATATAAGTTCCTCAGATATATATTGAGAACTAGCTTTTCGCCCGCGTGGAATTCTGTTATATCGCGCTACCGAGCAACTATTCAAAAATCTGAGATAGAAAGAACCCTATGTAGATCCCAGGGTTTTAAACTATCTCCATGCCAAATTTTTTCGAAAGCGGCTCTGTGGTTTAACCGTGAAAGCGTAACAGACCGACACAGACCTTTGTATTTATAATAGAATTTATTTCTTTCTTTCTATTTAATAGGTTGTTAAGAAAAAAAAAACCGGCCAAGTACGAGTCGGACTCACACATGAAGGGTATTTTTATATGTAGGTAATGAATGGTACGGAACCATTACCTATAAAAAGCGCCAAAAAAATCACAACTGTTGTATGGGAGTCTCCCTTGAATATTTATTTTAATTAATTTTTAATATTTTTTGTTATAGCGGTAACAGAAACACATCATTTGTAAGGTAAATAATAAGTGTCTTAAAAAAACCTGCAAATATTGCATCAAATAAAATTGTCCTTACGTTTATCACGAATTGATATACACACTACTAGAAAGAGATAGCTAGGTCCTTCGAGGGTATACTCGTCGGAACGGATTTGAGCTTCGCGTCCGCATTCCAGTTTAGGTACACGTTCCTTGATAAATACTAATTACGATATAAAACATACTTAGCTATAAAATTAAACTAAAATGATATATTTAATAAATATATCCCAGACGATATGTTGGTTTATGATAGTGAGAAAAGCATAAAAGACATTCGATCATACATCTGTGACTGAATGCAATGTATATAATTGTAATGTATAATGTATCTTTACTAATATTATAAAGCGGAAAGGTTTGTTAGTTTGTTTGTTTGTTTGTTTGTTTGTTTGTTTGTTTGTTTGCTTGAACGCGCTAATCTTCGAAAGTACTGGGTGGATTTGGATGAAATTTGGTATGGAAGTAGCTTGAAGCTTGAGGAAGGTTATAGGCTACTTTTTACCCGACTGCAAAAAAGGAGAGTTATGTTTTTACCGTGATAGAATCCACGGGAGCGAATAATATTATAAAGCGGAAAAGTTTGTTTGTTTGTTTGTTTGCTTGAACGCGCTAATCTTCGAAATTACTAGGTGGATTTGGATGCAATTTGGTATGGAAGTAGCTTGAAGCTTGAGGAAGGTTATAGGCTACTTTTTACGCGACTGCAAAAAAGGAGAGTTATGTTTTTACCGTGATAGAATCCACGGGAGCAAAGCCCCGCGTGAGTACTAGTCTATACTTATAATAAACTATACTTATAATAAATCTGTAGAGAGGTCAATTCTGTACATGAAATATATTTACAAAATAACTATCAGGGGGTGATTAGGGATCGATACTGATGCCAAAAATGCAATCAGTAAAATTTTTGTCTGTCTGTCTGTCTGTCTGTCTGTCTCTATAACCGTTATAGAAACAAAAACTACTCGACGGATTTTAACGAAACTTGGTACAATTATTTTTCATACTCCTGAGCTGGTTATAGTATACTTCTCATCATGCTACAATCAATAGGAGCAGAGCAGTGAAGGGAAATGTTGGGAAAACGGGAGAAGTTACTCCATTTTTAAGCTTCCGTCGCGAGTGCAACCTTAATGGTTAAAGCTACACAGAAATCATTTATGACGGAAATGTTCTCCTTAAAATTATATAAAAAATATCCCACGACAGCATATATCTATCTTTTATGGTTGACTCACAATAACACGTGTAACTCCCGATAGCTTAGCAGTTCGAAGCTTTCTGATTATTATTCTGCTCCGAAATTTAAAAACACCACGACTTTGCAATGGAACTCGGCTAAAAGTAACCCAAGCAACAAAATATAATCGAGGCTCAAATTTTAATAGGTTGCGGTGCAGGAGAAACCGTCTTCCCAGAATTCCCTTAATACCAAATAATTTTCCATTCCAATTTAAAAGAACGCAATTCCCAGTATCGGTGTGTTATGCAATGACAATTAATAAGGCTCAAGGGTAGACTTTTCGTGTTGCTGGAGTAGATCTCGGTGTCAGTTGTTTCTCGCATGGTCAGTTGTACGTCGCTCTTTCTCGGGTTAGCAGTTCTAGAAATCTTTATGTTCACGTGCCGGACGGATTAACTTTCAACATAGTTTACCCGGAAGCTTTGCGCTGAAGTATTTTCGTTCTATAGGTACTTAAGCCTCATGTGAACGTGATCTAAACAATATTACCGATATATTAACTTAATATATAATAATAACTTTTGTGTATAAAATCAACACAGTGTTCACTTGTGCATAATACTGTTTTTAAAATGTAAATGGCTGAACCCTATCTCTTAAGATACAGGCCTGACCTAGTTTAAGAGATAGAGTATAAAACTGTGCTTAAAGCGTAACAAATTGTTACATGCTATATGCTATACGTAATGTCAAATATAGAAAGTGCAATGTGTTATCCTGTTTTATGAAATAAATATTTTTATTTATTTATTTATTATTATTATTAATAACACACAAGGAGTTACACGCTGACGGAGTCGCGGGCACAGCTATTAACAATAATATTGTGCGGTTCGGTATTGCGATATTTTTCAACAGTATTATAGATTGACATATTATATTTCCCTACTAAATTACAAAAGTTAATCTGTCTGTTATATCAAAATCACTGAACCGTGAGGAAGGACACAGGCTACTTTTTTTTACGAAAAACGACGGAAACGTGGACGAAGTCGCGGGCAACAGCTACCTATACTAATAATATAAGGCTGAAGAGTTTGTTTGTTTGTTTGAACGCGATAATCTCAGGAACTACTGGTTCGAATTGAAAAAATATTTTTTAATTAAATAGTCAATTTATAGAGAAAGGCTATATATCATTACGCTAAGGCCAATAGGAGCGGAGCGCCAATGAAGAATGCTTCAAAATTGGGGTTTTTAACGTTAGCCCAAAGTAACTATTCCACGCGGACGAAGTCGCGGGCAAAAGCTAGTTATAAATAAAATTAAAACTGACATATATAGAGCTGCAATATTCTCCGAGTAATATAGCCTCCTTTCTCACTACTGCGGACGTCCTTAGATCACTGTGAATTTTCCTATGTACAAAAAAAGATATTTAACGTCAAATTACGCGCCATTTTATTATATGTTACGACACGTTTACGAGACGACTGGCCTGTGAGATAAACCTAATATTGTACTGAAAGCTACTGACGTGACGCGCTGGATATGAACCAGTGTGCTGGCAGATTATTATCCGTTCCAGATGCAACCCTAGTTACTCCTTAAATTGTAGTTATTAGTATATGTCTCAGCATTTTCATGTATATATATACATATTTAATTGTGCGTACTAAGGAGCGGAATTGCCTGCCGGAGTCTGTTTCTTGAAAGCTGCAACCTGGGGGCCTTTAAGTCAAGTATGTATTGAGTATGTAGTTTATTGCTTAAGTATATTAATAAATAGTATACCGTGGACTACCCACGTATTTATTTTCTCCTACTGTGTCTAAACCATTGATATATATATTACTGCGTCCAAAGGTTGTCTCTTAAAGATCGCTTTCAGTCATGATTTTCAAATTATTTTGTTCAGGGCCAACATGGACCACTGGTCGTTAGTTTGGATCCAGCTCGTCCCGACATCTTCTGCGAGGTTTTCTGCAACGCCATCTTGCCGTGTCAAGGCTCCAGAATGTGGTTATTTTGGGCCACAATTGATTGAGCATGCAGCAGACGTGGTTAGCCCAGATCTACTTCCACTTAGCGGCCTCTCGAGCAACATCAGCAATAGACAAAAGACAGAAACACATGATTAGATATTATTTTTCAATTTAATGCCATATTATTATAGCATAAGTTTGGATTTCGATTGGCTTATATTTTTAGGAACAAAAATTTTCTAGACATGGTTCTAATCTCCGGTTTCTAAGTTCAAAACTTGTCAAACTTTAGCATGAAATCTTGATTAAAGTTTGTTTGATTCTAAAATCTAAATTCATAAAACCACCCACTCTTGACATATTTTTAAGCCTGGTCTGTGTGTACCTAATATCTAGTTGGTTCCTTAATCATGAGACATCTAAATGTCTGCAATGTCTGCTGTCTTTCATTTCTATTAATGATTGAGGCTGAGAAACTCATTGTTGCGAGCTTCATTGAGTTGATTATTTTTGAAATCATTGTTTCACGGAAGAGGTCGTACGATCTCGGAAATACACATTCTTTGTATTTGACGGGCGTCAAATAATAAGTGGCACGAGCGTGGTCTAGAGAGCGCCTCAAAAAATTCAGTATGCCTTGCAGCTACGTGCGGTCATCCAATTGGTCAGTTGTTATTTCTACTATATATTAACGACCTGCCACGCCTAATTCGTCATCCCATGACATTGTTTGCGGACGACAGCACAGCCATAATTAAATGCGTAAATAAAACAAAATACGAAAAAGACATAAATGATACACTCAAATCAATAATAGATTGGCTTAATAAAAACAATCTCGTTATAAACCTAAAAAAAAACTAAAATCATGCATTATTATCAACGACTGCATCCAGATAACATTACGACCAAATATAAAGACCAAAGCGTAGAGACAACTGTAGTGATGAAATTCCTAGGAGTACTCATTGACAATAAGCTGACATGGAAACCTCAGGCTGAAATGATGTGCCAAAAATTAAGTAAATCAGCCTTACTATTATATAATCTCTCAAAGAAGGTAAATACTAATACATTAGTGACAGCATATCATGGTTTAGTTGCTTCCCTATTAAGGTTTGGAGTTATATTTTGGGGCAACTGCAGTGAGAGAGAAAAAATATTCAAGGTTCAAAAACGTTGCCTTAGATCAATTATAGGTCTTAAAACTACAGAAACCTATCGACCATATTTTAAATCTCTAAAAACTCTAACTTTTTCATCATTGTACTTACTAGAAGTTGCCATATTTGTAAAAAATAACAAACACTTGTTTCCGTCAATGGTTGATCTAAGACAACGTTCATGACCAATAAGGTCCCAATATAAATACCAACTTCACACAGGTGGTCATAAAACAGCACTATCCAGAAAAAATATACTTGCCATGGGTCCTCTAATTTATAATAAACTACCCAACAATTTTCAGAATTACCAATTACTCGGTTTAAAAAGCAATTAGAAAAACTGTTATTAGACAAGTGCTACTACACAATCAAAGATTTCATAGAGGACAAAACAGTGGTTTAAAAAAATGTTCTAGAATTGTATTTTTTTTAATGTATATTGTAATTACTCTTTAATTGACATAAATAAATTGTATTTTTTTATTATCTTAGACTTTCTTACTTTTGACATTAATATTATTTTTTGTTATGTTATTGAATGATGCTGGACAATACTGTATTTAATTGTATGTTTCAAAATTTGATTTAGATATAAGTATAAAACCATAGTATATAACATTGGAATATTTAGCACACCGTAATGGTAAATATATTGTAATTAATCTTTAATCGTCATAAATTATTTGTATATTTTTTCTTATTGTTATAGACATTATTATCTTAGACAATCTTACTTTTGACATTACTATAATTATATTTTTGACATTATTATTACTATTGCGTTATTGCCATTATTATTTTGGGCCAAATTGCATTAATGATGCTGGACAATGCTGTATTAAATTATATGTTTTTAGAATTTGATTTAGTTTTAAATAACACTGTAATATTTAGCACACCGTAATGGTAAAATGTATTGGGACGCTACTAAATCTAACCAACTTATATGTATACCTACATTATGGCTAATAAATGATTTCTTTCTTTCTTTCAGAATAGCGCGCGGGAAAGTTTGAATATAAGTAGTCATTATAACTCTAGTTATCCGTGTTTTTCTCATCATATAAACATTCTAGAAACAGGATTATAGTTGTTATTTCTTTGAAACAACATCGCGTTTCTCAGCTGCGCCTTTAATGGAACAAATCTCAAGTTTTTTACGACACGTACATAAAACTGGTAATCGCTGGGAACGAACGGATGGCCGCTATTGGCAGCGACCATTTTGTTAAAAACTCTACAGGTGGCAGGATGAGGTATAATCAGGCTGGTTTGTTAGAACTCAGACTGACGAAAATATAAAATGGGCTCTAATTTCCACTGTTTTTTTTGATAAAAGGGCAGAGCTGTAGTACTTAACAGGAAGAGTTTTACTTAGCGGTATAAGATATTACATGTTAACTAAGCATTGCAAAGGTGGCTCTTGTCTTTAGTTTTAAGTCATTCAAGTCTTATTTTTAAGTATTCACATATCGATCTCCCCAACCAAGAACTCGGTAATGTGCTATTATGGGCTTTATGCTGTTATGTCAAATTTGGCATCTATAGACTGGAATACACCTTAGCAATTTTTTTTAGTTTTTTCCTAATAATATTTACAAAGACATCATGACACACATGATATTTCATGTAGGTATAGAATTTTAGGTATTTTTTTCTTAAATAACAAGGTTTTGAATAAAAGGAATTTCATATCAATGACACAGTGAACATAAAAATTGCTTCCATTTAATACATCAATGACTTCAATAATCCCACTAGTTAAAACATATTTGATAAAATCACTAAATCTTTTCTCCTATGAAATTTAGATTTTTCGATTACCGAGTTCTTGCTTGGGAGGATCGATATGTATTGGCAGGATTTAGTTAAGAATATTAATGTATATTACTTTACTCTTTGATATTTAATGATTTACGAGGTGAGTGATCTTGGCTGTCATTTGGACATTTTTGACAGTTGTTACGGGTAGCCAGAAAATCTGACATTGGTCTGGTTAAGGAGCTAACAGATAAAAGAGAATAAGATATTTTCTAAATACAAGGTGTGGCGTAAATAGTGGTCCACCGTTAAGGATTCGATTTATCAGATAATTTACTACAACCTCCTTCAGTTTTAACCATTTTTACCCAAGGGTTCCGGAGATATATAGTTTTTTCTTTTTTAAAAAAGAAAACCTTTTGTTACAAATTTGGTTGTATAAAAAAAAAGGAAACATCCTTGTCTTGTTTTTTATTTCTGGTAATAACTGCTGAATACTAGAGCTATCGTGAAAAAATATCGCACGCTTAATCCAATACTGTCAGTATCCAAAATATTGCCAAATCGACTTTTTAATGCCATCTGTTGGGAAACGTAGAACTACGCGTAATCGCGCTTACACTAGTCTAAAAGTAACAGAAATAACCGCTATAAGGGCAGTAGTCCGCTTCGTCACTAAACAAAAATGTTCCCATTCTCATTCCATTTTTTGCCTCTCCTGAAAAGTTGACTTTTTGGGATAGTGACAGTATTGGATTAAGCGTGCGATATGTTGTTTTAAGTACATTTCGAGCTTTTGAAGAAACAGCAAGTTCTTTTCTATTTTAATCCATTATTTTTTAAATAATATGCAAATTCAAGAACGATTTCTGTAAAAAAATGTACTAAACTCTCAGTGCCCATTAATTCTAAAATATGCCTACTAAATACCGATTTCAAAATGGTATCATTATAGCAGATCTTATTGTTAAACAGAAAGATATTCAATTTTAATCTAAAAAGGAAGATTTTCATTAAAATACATTTTAAACTCTAGTTGCGTTAATGAAACGTATAAAATGTAACATTCAAATTTTGGAGTGTGATTTGAGTTACATAAATGCTGGTGGCAAGTACAAACTTGGCTGAGGCAAACTGTGACATGTTTGTTAACATAAAAAATCATTTTTTTAATTTTAATTTTTTGTGTACATAGTTAGGTATTTTTTTTTTACGTGGTAAAATCATCAAATAAGTCCTCCCACCCCGGGCAGGGTCGGAGGGACTGTCAGACTTGTACTGACTAAAATCCACGGTGTTCCTTCAATAGCCCTTTACGTTCCGGGGTTACGGTAATGAGATAAGTCCCACGACCCCAGCAGGCTTCGGCCTTCTACAGGGGGGGCCTCGTCATCTTGCTGACGCTCTTTGAGGCGCGCGTGGAACACAACGCGCCGTCGAGCCGGGCATAGTTTTTTCTTTTTTAAAAAAGAAAACCTTTTGTTACAAATTTGGTTGTATAAAAAAAAAGGAAACATCCTTGTCTTGTTTTTTATTTCTGGTAATAACTGCTGAATACTAGAGCTATCGTGAAAAAATATCGCACGCTTAATCCAATACTGTCAGTATCCAAAATATTGCCAAATCGACTTTTTAATGCCATCTGTTGGGAAACGTAGAACTACGCGTAATCGCGCTTACACTAGTCTAAAAGTAACAGAAATAACCGCTATAAGGGCAGTAGTCCGCTTCGTCACTAAACAAAAATGTTCCCATTCTCATTCCATTTTTTGCCTCTCCTGAAAAGTTGACTTTTTGGGATAGTGACAGTATTGGATTAAGCGTGCGATATGTTGTTTTAAGTACATTTCGAGCTTTTGAAGAAACAGCAAGTTCTTTTCTATTTTAATCCATTATTTTTTAAATAATATGCAAATTCAAGAACGATTTCTGTAAAAAAATGTACTAAACTCTCAGTGCCCATTAATTCTAAAATATGCCTACTAAATACCGATTTCAAAATGGTATCATTATAGCAGATCTTATTGTTAAACAGAAAGATATTCAATTTTAATCTAAAAAGGAAGATTTTCATTAAAATACATTTTAAACTCTAGTTGCGTTAATGAAACGTATAAAATGTAACATTCAAATTTTGGAGTGTGATTTGAGTTACATAAATGCTGGTGGCAAGTACAAACTTGGCTGAGGCAAACTGTGACATGTTTGTTAACATAAAAAATCATTTTTTTAATTTTAATTTTTTGTGTACATAGTTAGGTATTTTTTTTTTACGTGGTAAAATCATCAAATAAGTCCTCCCACCCCGGGCAGGGTCGGAGGGACTGTCAGACTTGTACTGACTAAAATCCACGGTGTTCCTTCAATAGCCCTTTACGGTCCGGGGTCACGGTAATGGGATGAGTCCCACGACCCCGGTAGGCTTCGGCCCTCTACAGGGGGGGGGGCTTCGTCATATTGCTGACGCTCTTTGAGGCGCGCGTGGAACACAACGCGCCGTTGACCCGGGCATGGTCCATGGTTGGACAGCGAGTTGCCCTTTACTCGCTGTCCGCATGCCCGCGCCTACGGTGGCCGGAGATCATCGGCCGACGTCCGACGCCGTGGGCGTCTACCACTGTGGCTGGGCTGGAGGGAGGACGCCATCCTTTCCCTCACACGGCCCGCCTCCTCCTTCGGTAGCATGACTGCTTCGCAGAAGGAGGCGACCGCTTCCCACTCCCTCTCGCCCCACGGCATGGCCTCGACCATTGACGGGCGCGAGAGGTCTCCGCCTATCGCCGCCGTGAGGACACGTCGGTGCTCTGCCCAAGCGGGGCAGTCTTGCACCGTATGCTCTACTGTGTCCTCAGGGCGACCCTCGCAGTGGTGACACCCAGGCGTTTCTTCCTTCCCCATCAGACACAGGTACCTCCCGAAACTTCCGTGTCCGGTGAGGACCTGTGTCATGCGGTATGTCAGGACGCCGTGACGCCGATCTAGCCACTCCTCAAAGAGGGGTCTTACCGCCGCAATTGCGGCATGCCCGACATAGTTAGGTTTAGTAATTGTATTAGTTTATTTATAGTTATTGTTAAAGTATGTAAGATGAGAATTGTTATATGAATGAATAAATTAATTTCAATTAAAAAAAAAAACATTTTGGATAAAAATGGTTAAAACTGTTGTAGGTTACTTATAGCAAATTATCTGGTAAATCAAATCCTTAATGGTGGACCACTATTTACGCCACATCCTGTATATGTAAAATAGGTATAGCCTAAGCTCCTTGACCTAGGGGTCAAGCTCCAAAAAGAGAAGTTTCCAGAACTCTTAATCTAGCCATCTAACCAGAATCTCCTAGGGTGTGGTTAAAGCTCTTGGCTATTTGCTGACAAGACTGTAGTAGACAGTCAATAGTAGGACATGGAGGTTGGCTTGGTATGATCACAAGAGAGGCACAGATCACAAGCATACCGTGCCTACATCCCACATATCAAACGCGCGTAGACATCAAGATGCTTTACGTATTATGGCAAGATGTTATATCACTTTAGAATAAAAGCATTAGTAATAATATTAAATAACTAGCAATAATCTTACTAACATTATACATGCGAAAGTTTATGAGGATAGATGTATCTATGTTCTCTCTTTAACACAACTACTGAACGGATCTTAATGAAAGACATTTTGATCACGTTTATTGCAGTCGTTTTACTTACAATAATAGTATTAAAAAAACAGAGTATCCATTGCCTATTGAGTAAGTAAATCTTATGTATATATCTTATATTATTTCTTTTATGTTGCCATAGTATTATATTGTTAAGTAGCTCATTTTATAATCTTTAATTTTAATTTGATCTCACAGTTTTGTATGTACTATAATTTATTTATGTTTAAGCTGTGTACTTCTATAAGTGACAAATTCACCATGACAATAGATGTATAAGTTAAATAATATGTAAAAAGTTATTAGTGAATAAGTCGTTGGAGTACTTTATATAATAAAATAAAAAAATAAAAAATAATTTGTATTTAAGTTTGAACTTTATTATATAAATATTAACTTTCTGCACGCCTTCTCCATGTAAACTTTTCATACAACTCCATCCGCGTGATTTTCGTGAAAAGGGGTATAAAGTTTTTACTCCACGTGTTATTACATAGATAAACAAAAGAAGTTAAACATAGATAACAAAGCCTATGTCATACCGAAAATCCCTGTTTATATTTTTCTTTTGTCTTTCACTTTCCTTAACACAACAATGATCAATCTCCCGTTACAGCATCACTTTATTCCCCAAAATAAATTTTAATGAGTTTGAGATGTTTATCGAAAATGTCTCCGAGAAAGTTTGATTAAATAACTTATTTATAGATAGTAAAGTTTTGAACACAGCTCTAAGGTAAGCCTTACAGCACCTTAATGGACGGAAATTGTTAAATCAGCGGCACCTAATAGACAGGTATTCTTGAGTAGCATCAGGATATTGGGCTAATAACTGCATTCGGTTCATATTTAATTTAAGGAAATATGACCATGTCTCCAGTTTCAGGTCTGAGCTTAAATGGATGACCATTCGCCAGAGGAGAAGTTTGCGCGCTTTGACCACACTTTTCTCTCTACTCAACTCTCCCAACCCACCTTCTTATCTAATGTCTGACTTTCAATTTCTATGTTCTTCACGCAATAAGAATTTACGTTCATCCAATAATCTTCTCTTACCCTGTCCTTCTCATACTTCTGACTTTGTTCATTCTTCTTTTCATATCCAGTCGATTCTCTTCTGGAATGCGCTTCCTCTTGAGATCAGGACGGCTGACAATCGCTACGCATTTAAAAAGAAATTTTGGATCCACTTTCTTCACCAATAAGCAGAATTTCCACATTTAATTTTCATTTGCTTCTTAAGTATATATGTATTTATGTAAGTATTTATTCACATATATTATTTATGTAGATTTCTATTTTATGATATTAGGTTTTTGTGTTATCACTATTATTATCATTATTTTTCCAATATAATTTTCACGTACATACTGCACCTTCCACTCTATCTCTTCACCACTCATGGTTGACTGGTAGAGAATGCCTACGGCATTAAATCCGCCTTTGTACCTATGTGCACAGTGTAAATAAATAAATAAACAATAACAGGCGCACGGGTCGATCTTCAAGGTTAAGCAAAGCTTTCCGAGGACGGTCATTGGATGGGTGACCATCTTATTGAAATTCCTCCGTGTCTTGGAAATCACGTTAAGCCATTGGACCCGGCTGTCATTTGTACAACTCTAGTACTCGTTACGGGAGGTCAGAAGCCAGAAAATTGATACTGGGTTTACCAAGGGGGTGTTGTCTTACCCAGCTACTGGGATGTGAAGGTCAGGCAGTCGGTTCATGTAAAACACTAATATTCAGCAGCATCAGGTTAGACTCTAGCACGGAATAGATGAATAAGGTTGGAATGGTAATGTGGGTGTGGCGAGCGCGCCACATTTATGATACAAAAGTCTTAGCTCGACCGATTAACTCATTCAGCGCGTTTAGTGCGCTTCGGAATACTTTGGAACACAGAGCTCTGCTTTAAAATGCCGTATTGTGCAATTATAACCTGTAAAACAAAAAGTTAGACTGCAAGTATAGAGCGAGGAGGTATATCTTTCCATCAGTAAGTCGAAAATAACATTTAATTACAATTTTATTTGTAAAGAACATAAAAAATTCTGATCACTATGAAATTCCGAACATTAACAACATTATTGCAACAAGATACAAAAAATATACATTGCCCCATGTGTACTTGCTTAATCAACGCAATGACCAAGTCCGTTTACAATGTATTGCATCCTCTCACTTCAGCCATTGACGTTGCGGCCTTTGCCCTGATTGGCCGTGATGCACGGCGCATGTTTATCGACAGTGAGTTACCATCAGTAGCAAGCTCTCGATTTAAGTGTGTAATTTATTTGTGTGCGTAATTCGCATACGTAACGGGCCTCTTGCTCGTAGTTGAGCTGTGGGAGTGGGAGACAAGCGGCGACACGCGTTCTTATAGAAATCAGGAACTATTTCCTTTCTAACTTCTTTTATCTGTTCTGTGGACTCTAGTCTATAATCGTGCGCCCGCGCTCCCCGCCAAAACTCTAAAAAGTGACCAAATAATAGTGTTGGGTAGTGACTCCTCAAACTCTCTGTTCTCGTGAACCTGGAGGAAATATCGTCATACCGGCGCGCTGGGTACTCATATCGAAGGGACTCATAACCTACATCTTCCCGTAAGTACCTTTCTAACCTTCTAAGGTTCGACTCTAATATAGTTGGGAAACTACTAAGCAGATATTGATGATGATGATCTGAGTAGCAAGGACACTCTTCGCCGATCGTTGCTTGATAGATGTATGATGACATTGTCAAAACTTTCCATACAAACAAAGATTGACGGGAAGTCAATGGTAAGATTGAAAAGCCTATTTAATTTGCCTTGTTAGATATATTATATGTATGGGTCATATTATCGTGGAACAAAATTACAAAATAGTCTTGGGAGACTATTTTGTAATTTTGTTCCACGATATATATCGAGCTGCTAATGAAATGAAATGAAATATTTATTTTGTAAATTGCTTTAAATAACACTTTTACACGTCATGGTTTTTTGCGTGTTTAGTTTAGCTAGATGAGGCCGGTATTTCCTAACTGACTCTTCTGAGTAGAAACACCGAAACAAACTCAAAGGTCAAAGTCTTTTAAAATCCAGACAATTTGTATTTTTTTATGAGAAGCATGTAGGTTCATGTCTGTGGTATTCTTTTGAGGAAATAACCACGCAAATTTGAGCGGACCTGTCCAGACAGTGTAAGCATTAGTCAGTTATCGTGTAGCTCAACTAGGAGCTAAACAATTTGACGAACACTACCAAAGTAAGGACATTTGGGTAGGCCACACAAGTACTCAAACTGCTTGACATCATTAAAGAAATTATAGCGAAAGTAAAAACAACGAAGAAAGAATAACCTACATTGTCCTCACAATTACAATAATGAAATAATTATATATATAAACAAAAACAAGAAACAAAAAAAATTGGTAAGTATATACAATACTTGCAAATGGTAATTTGCATACAGGTATGGTTTTTATGATGCACGGTACTTCACCATAATTATGCTTAGCCTATTTCCAACTATGTTAGAGTCAGCTCCCCAGTATAGTATTTTGGTATTGAATGCATGCATTTTAAACAAGCTTGCGCCTGTGACGTCGCTCGCGTGAAAACTGTTGTTTTCAGCGAAAAAAGGAGCCCATGTAACTCTTCGGCTTATCAACTACCTCCGCACTTAAAAATCACATTGATTCGTTGTTCCGCTTAGATATGAAAGAAGTCCAAACGAATAAACATAATTTCGCATTTATATTATTAAGTATGGATTGATACAGGTTCGCGTTTCTATACATCATAGTATTTATTTTTATGTTTTATTAGCTTCGCCCGCAACTTTGTTCGCGTGGAACGCGTTCGCGTTTTTTCGCATAAATCCCGATGGAGTTTTGGGATAAAGGCCTAATGAATTTGGGATGAAAGTCTATGTGGTATTCCAGGATGTCAACTATTTTTTAGCCAAACTGTAACAAACTTTCATCCATCCTCACTTATGCAAATTGGTTATTAAACAACACTTTTACTCGTCATTTTTTTCGTAAATATTAACTAGATGAGGACGGTGTTTCCTAACTGACTACCCAGAGAAGAAACACCGAAACAAACTCAGGGGTTCGTCTCTTTTAAAGTCCATACAATCTATACTGGTTTATTTATATGGGAACCTTGTAGGTTTCAGTCTGAGGCGATCTTTTGAAGAAAGATGCTCACAGATTTGAGTAGGCCTGTCCATACAGTCCAAGCATTTGTCAAATGACGCATAGCTCAACTTAGAACAAGGAGCTTAACGATTTGACGAACAATACCAAAAAAAGGACGTTTGGGTAGGCTACAAAAAGCATTCAAACTGCCAGACAATCATGTTTAACTCGATATAAAATAACCTACAAAGTTCACATATTCACAATCATCTATGAGGATTATGTAGATTAGTCTGAAAATGGCCTTTTGGGGAAAGATCTACACAGATTTGAATAGACCCGTCCTGTCAGTGCAAGCCTTTGTCAGTTAGTCTGTAAGCCCAACTTTGGACTACTAAGGAGCTCAACGACCTGACGAACAATGCCAAAGATGGGACATTGGAGTAGGTCGCGAAAGTACTCAAACTGCCAGACATCGTCGTAAGAAAGAGAGAGAAAATTAAAAATTAGTTTGGTTAATACTATTTATGATATATGTGCACTGACAAATAAATCTATCTCCTTTAATATCAGTCAATCTAAATGTCATTTATATCTTAGCCCGTTTCATCATCGAACAATAAGGCTAACGGCGATGCGCCACCGTTACATGGTGGACATCCTACCCATACGCACAAAACGTTTTGGGAATACTTTCATTGTGCGTACAGCTAAGCAGTAGAATTCCCTGCCGGAGTGTCTGTGTTTCCTGATAGTTAAAACCTGAAGGTCTTTAAGTCAAGTGTGAATAGGTTACTTCTAGGAAAGAGTGCCTCATCTTCGACTCTTACATAAGACTAGCCTGTGCGATAAGACTGGCCATCGTAAATGGCTGTTATATTTTATAGTATCAATATTAACCTATTACTGTACGGTAAACAGAGGAGCGTATACAAATACAGTACGAAAGTACCTACCTGACTAATTCATAAAGTAAATGAATGAGGAAGAATTAAATTGCTAAGTACCTTTTCAAAATCAAAAGGAGCAAAGCAAACACAAAAACAGTTGGCAAAGTAAATGTACAGTTGGAATTAAGAGGTCCAGTCAATGAATGTGATCTTTTGGCCTTAGAAAGAGAGAGAAATAGTCCAATCAAATGTGTTAGAAAGGGATAGAGAACGTAAAGTTTAATCAAAAACAATCCATTTCAATATTAATTAGCATCGGGAACGAGATTTGCCAGAAACCATGATTAGAGGAGAATGGATACGGTACCTATTTATAAGAATACTTTGGTTTAGGTACAGAAAGAAAAACAGCAACCTACAAAAGGACTAGTTATTAGAATGGCACGGGCACGCCGCAATTGCGGCGGTAAGACCCCTCTTTGAGGAGTGGCTAGATCGGCGTCACGGCGTCCTGACCTACCGCATGACGCAGGTCCTCATCGGACACGGAAGTTTCGGGAGGTACCTGTGTCTGATAGGGAAGGAAGAAACGCCTGGGTGTCACCACTGCGAGGATCGCCCTGAGGACACAGTAGAGCATACGGTGCAAGACTGCCCCGCTTGGGCAGAGCACCGACGTGTCCTCACGGCGGCGATAGGCGGAGACCTCTCGCGCCCGGCATTGGTCGAGGCCATGCTGCGGGGTGAGACGGAGTGGGAAGCGGTCACCTCCTTCTGCGAAGCAGTCATGCTATCGAAGGAGGAGGCGGGCCGCGTTAGGGAGAGGATAGCGTCCTCCCTCCAGCCCAGCCGCAGTGGTAGAAACCCACGGCGCCGGACGTCGGCCGACGATCTCCGGCCACCGTAGGCGCGGGATGCGGACAGCGAGTAAAGGGCAACTCGCTGTCCGACCATGGACCATGCCCGGGTCGACGGCGCGTTGTGTTCCACGCGCGCCTCAAAGAGCGTCAGCAAGATGACGAGGCCCCCCTGTAGAAGGCCGAAGCCTGCTGGGGTCGTGGGACTTATCTCATTACCGTAACCCCGGAACGTAAAGGGCTATTGAAGGAACACCGTGGATTTTAGTCAGTACAAGTCTGTCAGTCCCTCCGGCCCTGCCCGGGGTGGGAGGACTCATCTGATGATTTTACCACGTAAAAAAAAAAGTTATTAGAATGGCAAATTCTCTAAAAGTCTGTTCCTCTGTATGGCTAATTCTCTAAATGGCAAATTTGAGGTTCATATTCCGTTAATATCTTCTAAAGTAGTCTGATGCAAATAATTTTTAACCGACTTCAAAAAAAGGAGGTTTACAATTCGTCTTGAACTTTTTTTTTTTTTTTATATATGTTACCTCATAACTTGGAGATGGCTAGACCGATTTGGAAAATTCTTTTTATGTTTGAAAGGGTATACTTTCTAGTTAGTCCCATTGTCGTCACGTTTGGATCTGATGATGGGATCATGGAGAAATCGAGGGAACTCTTCAAATGTTATAGGCACACCTATAGCGTTTTGGGTATTTCTTATAGTACCTTGTGCAGTTGCTCTCGAAAAGCACCATTTAAGGAAGTGGAACTGATAATGAATACCCCAGATGGCCACCGAAACTACTCAATAATAAGTATTTCGTTGATTGCGATTAGATTACTTGAATATGGATGTTAAGCACTTTATGCTCGTCACAATGCATATGGTGAAGTAGAGCTGATGGTGATGTACCAGGAGAGCTCCTCAAAAATTAACGGCTCTGCACCGGGAAAAGCAATATTTTTTAACATAAAAAAAAACTTTTTAGCAAAAAATAGAACCGACTTCCATATAAAAACACTACAAAGGCAAACATAACTTTAATTTCGGAAGGCGGTGTCAAAAACGAAAATATATACAAAACTAAAGACACCGCCTTTCGAAATTAAAGTTATGTTTGCCTTTGTAGTGTTTTTATATGGAAGTCGGTTCTATTTTTTGCTAAAAAGTTTTTTTTCACGCTTTATAGTGGGTCGGTTTCTAATTTGTCTAGTTACAAAAGACAAAATGTCAACTACTTATACTTACTAAAAAGTTTTTTAATTTTGTTATAGAATTGTAATAAATGCAATCGACTAGGTGACTAGGCATGAAAATTTACATATTTTTAGGGTTTATTTAAGTTTGAGTTTGTTTCTTGAACAGTAAATAATTTGAATTTTATTTCTTTACTAGCAACAAATTATTACCATTATTATGACACCACATCTCTTAAATACTTTCTATATCTTTAGTATATAATGTAAACATTTCTGAAAGTGGAATTGCTATAGGTGATTAAGAGTACGTACCAACTATACCTACTAATTTTAAAGGCTTATATTAACGATGATCGATGATAGATTGATGATGATTGAAAAATCTTTGCCACGTCTAAATTTACAGAGACAGTTGTAGAAATTGATACAAAATTTCTCAATTTATGTAAATTAATCGAATTTCGTTTTGCCTTTGAATGTCCGTCATTATTAGGGAAATGATTGAGTTCAATCTCTCTAAATTTATTGTACGCCATAAATCTAGTCTTTCTTACTAAGTAACAAAGGTCTATGTTAAACGTAATTGAGATAATATTCTAACAATGAAAATAACATTTCCAGAGATATAAGACAATTTCTGTAAATTAGAGTCTCAATCAACGTTGTGTGCTTTGTGTAATGGCTTCATCGAAATAGCGGCTTCCTATTTTAAGTTAATCAATGAAAGGATTTTCACGTGTACGATCTTCAATCGGCTCTATATTTCTCTTTTTATTTTGTTAATTAAATTTATTTAATCAAAGAATTCTTCATTTGTGTTTATTTTTTATAGTTGATAGGCTTGTGTTTGACCATAATCTCACCTGATGTTAAGCGATGATGTGGTCGAAGATGAAGCACGCTTGCCTAGAAGTAACCTATTCACTCTTAACTTAAAGACTCCCAGGTTATAACTATCAGGAAACACAGACTCCGGCAGGGAATTCCACTCCTTAGCCGTACGCACAATGAAAGTATTCCCAAAACGTTTCGTGCGTATGGGTGGGATGGCGCATCGCCTTTTGTCTTGTAGTCCGATGATGGAACGGGCTTGGTGAAATAAGACTGTGCAATTCCATCGCACACTCCCTGAAATGTAACCGATAGAAAACTGACAGGCTTGCAACACGTCGCCGATGTTCTAGGCTCTGGAGCCTTGTCTCGACCAGTTTCTCGTTGCCGATGAGCCTCTTGGCCCGTTTGGCAGTCTTCAGGAACACCTTTGGCAGTCAGTGACGCTCCTGATCTGCTGCCTCATTAAGGTTTTTTTTCCGGGTTGGAAAATCATCAAATGACTCCTTCCGCTGTGGGTGTTGCAGAAAGGAGTGTCTGATGATGAGTAGAGACTTCTACTGACTAAAAACCCACCCTGCTCCTTCATTTCGCCAAATAATTTTGTTTTTCATAGTGTTTGTATGTATTACAAAGTTATATTGCGGTTTTAGAAAATATGCTATATCTCAAAAACTGCTGACCCGATCTCGTTACACCTAATTTTTATTGAAAGTCTACATTAAGATCTACAGCATACATTTTATTCAGATTTTTCACTCCGTTATTATAGAAGTTAGAGGGGGCGACACACAATTTACCACTTTGGAAGCGTATACTGTTTTAACGATTGACTTTATGAAAAAGTGATCTTAGAAACCTCAATGTCATTTTTAGACCTGTCCATAGATAACACACACGTTTAGGTTTCATGATTTTTTTTTTTTAATTTTCATGTCTATGTATGAGAAGCTCTCCTCAATTTTATATATTTTTTATTTGTTTCTTAAAATCAGAAAGCGGTTCACAGAATACATCTACCTACCAAGTTTCACATATATATAGTCCGAATAGTTTCGGAATAAAATAACTGTGACATACGGACGGACGGACGGACAGACAGACAGACGGTCAGATAGACAGACATGATTCCGTTTTTTGCCATTCGGCTACGGAACCCTAAAAAGTCAGTACGCAGGAATTCTTGCTGGGGTCTCTATAATGCGGGTAACCTCGAAGAGGATTTTTTAAATATTTGTTCGTCTTTCTGTTTGTCCGAGCTTATCTCCGGAACGGCTTAACCGATTTTTATGGGACTTTCACTGGAAGAGGAAGTAATAGGGTAATATTCACACGGGATTGGGATTTACGCGGGAAAATCCTCCCACGCGAATCAAGTCGCGGGCACAGCTTATCAAAAAATAATATTAGCAAGCGACCAATCCATGTGAAGGTCGGACACTACTTCTATCAACTGTGTCTCCATGATTACATAATAGAGACACTAAAAATACTTTTCTATTGCTGATGGTATGAAGGTCGACCTAAGTATATTTAACTTACGCTCTAACTGTTGATACTCAGGACAGACACCTTTGTTGAGAGCGAGTGAGCATAATCCTACACGTGGATCTAGTGTGAGGTAGTGAATATTACTCGAAGTCTTGAATTTTCAATTCTATGACCAGCCAGTGTAATCGAATTGATTGCCATTTTGGCTTCTTAGAACTTTGATGATTTTCGATATATGAATACTAAGATATGGACAGGAAAATATAAGAGATGTTTCTAAATTTTACTATAAGAATTCCAAAACGAAGGTTCATCAAGTTTAAATATTAGGTTAAATAAGTTTATAAATAAATAATCATACATCAATCCATATATTTTGGATAAAATCCATTTGTTAACGAAACAAATAACTTAGACAGCTAGTACTAGTACTTAAAACTACCAGAGCAACAGAAACAACAAACAATTATACGCAACAGTGGTATGTAGGTACCCAATGCCCTGGTATGGCGCTGTCCTAACTGTCCGCTATAGTGTTCAGGACGCTGTTGGCGCTGACGCGTACCCTGCTAATGATGAAAGCGCATCGTTGCCATATGATGACACGAAAACCATCTATACCCGTTTCAGCGAACATACCAGAGGTACTGCAGTAGCGCATATGTAACTCACTAATATCAGAAATATGCGAAACATAGAAATCTAAATTCTGCCTATCTGTGTGACTAATCTAATTCAAGTTACTGACTGAAGACTATCTGAAAGTTATCTGATATTTCTGTTTCAGTCAGTCACACTAACAAAACTCTCAGAGAAACAAAAGATTTTTCTCAGTAATCATTATCTTAACCAAAACAAAACATTTTTTATACTGCTGTATTTCTTTTATTCAAATATAAACACAAAGTTTCACAAAGAAACTAATACCCCTATAGTTCTGACCACTAACGAGGGAACTGGGTCAAATAAAACGTTGCAGTTATATCTTTGAACGGTGGTAAAACTGAAGATTTTCCAGAAAAGACACGGATCAACATTTTTCCACGAGTTGTTTTGAAATTAACTGGAAAGAAATATATCCGGGCTTTTATACAACATTCCCATTGGGATACAGGTCCCCTCTTTTTGAGGGGGAACGGGCTGTAATATACTCATTTAAAAATAAAATAATTGTATAAATTCGGTATAAACCTGGTTAAATGTCAAACCTGTTTTTAACTCAATATTCATAATTGAATAATATGTACTACCGACCAATCCTTCGCATGCTCACTTTTAAGGCTATAATCGCATACATTAATATAATGTTACACGCCCTGTACTCACAAAATGTATATTGTCTCTAATTGGGCCAAATCAGGAAGGGATGTCTAGCTGCGCTTTCACAGAAATATTTTCTTAAGTGAGCATGCGTATCTTTGGCCGATATAGAATAGTATAAATAATAGGCCGAATAGTTTCGATTTAAAATTAGAAGTACTATACTTCTAATTTTAAATCGAAACTATTCAAACTTTATCAGTAACATAAATATTAGGCTGCGTTTCCACCAGAGATGTGCGAGGATGCATAGCGAGGGATGTGTTTGTAAGGAACCAATAGAATCGCTTCATTTACCTCGCCTCGGTCAGCACAGCTCTGGTGGAAACGGCTCAGCGGTGCTAGATTTTTGCCCATACAAAACAAGCTAGGAATGTGTGCGAGGGATGTGTGCGAGGGATGTGTGCGAGGAATATGTGCGAGGAATGTGTGCGAGGAATATGTGCGAGGAATGTGTGCGCATTTTCACAGCTCCGCTACACATTCTCGTAGGCACATTTTCATCGCACAGCTTTGGTGGAAACGCCCACACATTTTCACGGCACAGCTAGACATCCTCGCACGACACATTTTCATCGCACAGCTTTGGTGGAAACGCCCACACATTTTCACAGCACAGCTAGACATCCTCGCACGACACATTTCCATCGCACATCTCTGGTGGAAACGCACCCTTATAGTAAATAAATAGTATTTAATGACACAAAGACAATATCAGAAAGTACTCGTTATGGGAGATCTCCTTTGAAAAACAGTAAATAAACCGTGACGGACGACGACTGTTCATAGAATTGTTCCATCGGAATTATTTATTTTATGAAAAGCTTTCACACCTATAAAATGTGCATTTATGGCGAAATTATTTATTGATAGATACTGCCCACGTGAAAATAAAAAAAGTATAATAATAGCAGTTAAATGGAATGAAATTCATTACATGAAAATATGAACAAACAAACAATAAAAACTTTTTACCAAAAAATTAAACCGACTCCCAAAAACACTACAAAGTGAAAAATAACTTTAATTTCGGTAGTCGGTCTTTAGTTTTGTATTTTCGTTTTTGGCACCGAAAATCCACGAAATACTTATTATTGAGTAGGTTCGGCGGCCATCTGTGGTCCTCATCATCAGTTCCACTTCCCCAAATGGTACTTTTTGAGAGCAACTGCACAAGTTACTATAAGAAATACCCAAAATGCCATAGGTGTGCCTATAATATTTGAAGAGTTCCCTCGATTTCTCTAGGATCCCATCATGAGATCCTGACTTGATGACAATGGGACCAATTTCGAAGTATACCCTTTGAAACAAAAAAAGAATTTTCCAAATCGGTTCAGCCGTCTTCGAGTAATCGGTGATCATACATTAAAAAAAATATATATATACGCATCGAATTGTTAACCTCCTCTTTTTGTCGTCGGTTGAAAATGGACACGCTTCCATTTTTGTTTAGGTATACTAAAACAAAATAAGTATAACATATTAGGTTTACAATCCCGTAGTATCTAAAAACAAAATGGCTTTGATTATATCTTTCTATCACATGAAATAGATTCGATTTACTACTTTTTATGAAAGCCTGTCATACGAAGTGTTCAAAGAAATGTTTTTGATCAGTTCTTGAGCGGTCGGACGAGGATAATTTTAGTTGGCTTTGTTTGTGATAGATTCGGAAAAAGTTGTTTTGAAATAAAGTTCCAAAGTATAAAGATTTATTTTTCTAGATAAGACGTATATAGGTATTATATACAATAGACACGTATAATAAATCAACCCCCACCCATACGCACAAAACGTTTTGGGAATACTTTCATTGTGCGTGCGGCTAAGGACTGAAATTCCTTGCCGGAGTCTGTGTTTCCTTATAGCTATAATCTGGTGATCTTCAAGTCAAGAGTAAAAAGGTTACCTCTAGGTAAGTATGCGTCTACATCATTACTTACCACAGGTGTGATTGTGGTCAAACGCGAGCATTTATCAATAAAAAAAAAACTAACTAGTGGTATTCATTGACGTTACGATTAAGTTTTTCAAAGAAACGTTTGTGTAACGGTGGTTGATGCTAAATTAAACTATATGTATAAAACCACATAGAAGTAATGAACAAGGTATCTTGTTCATTAACAAGCATTAGCGACTGGTTAAGATGTTTAAACCAAGACTTGAATGTAAATTAATGGAATAAATGTTTATATTTTTTTACGGGGGAAAAGGCTTTGGGAACAGTTAGACTTCCAATAACTAAAAACCGACCCTGTTCCTTCAGTTGCTAACTCGTTTATATATTGTTATCTCGCTTGAACGTACAGACGCCAGCACATGAAGCTATCCGAAACTGTCAAATTCTCTCAATCAACCTTGAACCTAATTTCTTTAACAATAAAGTTGAAAATCTATTAAAGAAATTTGACAGATTGTTGTAGCTTGATGTGCTGGCGTCTGTACAATGCAACCCAAAGGTTACGAAATGTTTTCGAAGTTTTTCTATCAGCGATTACGCAATAGAAGTCCGTAGTCTGGATTTGTTCCTAGTTGATTTCAATAGGCTCGCCTCCTATTTACTTGGGACTTACGGGCACAATATGTGTTAATTATAAATGCACCTCAGCCTTACCAGGGAAGTACAGTAGCTAATTTGTCAGGTTGATTAGCAGTAAGATAAGTTAAGAGACATTTGAGACGTTACAGCTTTGTAATTTCAATTTCAATTTCATTTATTTTCAAGTACCTGGTTAGTAACAAAATTCCTTAATCCTATGTTAATACTTAACTTAAATTACAAAGTTGGTTCGCGAATCGAAGCTACAAGCTTAACACCTACGTGACTCAAAAAATTGATACCAAATTATCGGTTTCATATGTTTCTTGAATTCCAATCATAACAGACCTGTCACAGCACTACGAGGGTTAATAACTTTCCACGTGACTTGGCAATAACCATGCAATAACACGATAATTCTCTTCGTTCTTCTTAATTTGAAAGATTCGGTCTCTGGTATCAATGTATTGAAATTTCTAATAAGTTCCACACATGTAGACATAGGATTACAAAACCCTTGCCATATCATTTGTTATCATCCAAAAAAGCTGTGCACTTGATATGTATGTATATACCCTTTAAGTTACACGTTGTGTAGCAATTCGTATGCTATTTTAATTTTTCAGTACCTGCTTGTAACGTGAATAGGCAGGCATAAAACTATTGACAACATTCAGGCTAAAGAGATAAAGTTGCTGAGTAATTCTCAATTTAGAATCTCAATAAAACTTTTTGCTAACCGGGAATTCACTTCAGATTTTTTCCATCAATAACTAAACTGGCAAAATTTTTAGCGATAAAGTTCATTTAAAAATAATATATTCCCAGTGGTAAGCCCAAGCTTGGCAGTTCAGTAGGAATTAATGAAGTAGCATCCGCAGCACAAACACAATTACATCATGTACCTACGCTTGGTAGATCAGGTTAAGTCTAATTTGGATCGCTCGATACTGAGGCTAACTAGGTGATGTTGATACGTAGTTCATTATTCTATTACGATTAACACAGTTACGACTATACGGTTTAAATTGGGCGCCATGATTCCAATAACTACTCTGTGGTGAATAATTCTCTTTTATTATTGACTTATTGACTGCTTTGTTGGTATAGTGGTCGTAAGTGCTACTGCCAAGCAATACTTAGACCTTGGATTCTTTCCCGGTCGGGCAAAGAGTGTTATCGGGTATTTATATTAGAATCTCAGTAGTATGCCTTGGAAAGTACGTTAAATACCTAGTTCGACCTACGCCTGATATCTCTCTAGTTGCGTCGGATTGCTGTCCCGTTGGACTATGGAAGTAAAGAAACAGAGAGTACACACAGGTACAGACCTGCGCACATATTATGCACTATAATACAACCACGCACACACACAAAATTACACCCTCATACACCAAACTCACAAAAAAACTCATCATCTAACCATAACATACTATTCACACATATATATTTTTTATAATATTGCACTCGCAGACATTCAATATCTTTTTAGCTAATGTACCTAATAGACTTACTAAATTATAAACTTTATTTTACTGCCTACCCTCATCGGAGAGAAGCGAGAGTTTTTATGTTTTAATTTGTGTTGTGTAAATATTGTTTTAATTTTCCTATTTTTTTATTTGTAATATTTTATTGTCAATTTGTAATTATTTATTTTAATGATGTATTTCAATTCATGTTTTATATTTAATTTGATGTAATTTTAAATAACATAGTTTGGTTCATTGCATATAAGTTGCACAACCTATTGAGAAGAAGACACTGACTACCGAAATACAGGTATTGTGTACCTAGCTCGGTAGACAGGGCTTCAATAAGTCTGTAAAAAATTGTTATGCCAATAAAGAATTATATTATATTATTATATTATATAATTATATAATATTCCCTGCGCCACTGGCTCATCTCCAGTCAGTTTGGCCGCTGAGTCGACAAAAGCATTTATTTCGATATTGAAACCATATTCATTGAGTGTTTTACGTCAACAACTATTTAGCAGTGAAATTCCCTGCTGGAGTCTGTGTTTCCGATAGCTATAACTTAGGGGTCTTTAAGTGAAGAGTGAATAGGTTACTTTTAGGTAAGCGTGCTCCATCTTCGACCACATCATCACTTACCATCAGGTGATATGGTGGTCAAACGCGAGCTTGTTATCAATAAAAAAAAAATCATATTAAGGAATTAATTATAATTTCACATAAACAAACTTTCTTTAAAATTTTAAATGTCTGTCTGTCTTTTTTCGGGTCTTATCTTTGGAACGACTGATCCTATGTGTAATGGAAGTGTAACAGGAAGATAGTAGAGGCAATAGGGCATCATAAGACTTTTTATCCGGAAATTTCCACGGGGTCCGCGACTCCGTCCGTTAGCTAATCATGAATAATAATTATTTTCATCCACATTTTCCTAATTTTCTATGCACCAACTAACGCGCCCGTATAAAAGCCATGTGGCATTATAATTCCAGCACAATTAGCGCAGTTCACTGAGCATGCGTGACGAGATAGTGGAGAATCTAACGGCTCATTGTATTAGTTTAGTGCTGTAAGCCTGAAATATTGACAGCGATGTTACAGTGGGTGGTTCTGATGTGGATGCTGATTTTATCGAGGCAGTTCACTGCTGAAATATGGGGTTGCTGCAAAAATATCGGGGAACATACGATAGTATTATTTTATTGGTCTTCGATCGTTAGTTTGCCCTTTTCTATACTATGTTTGGAACAATTTCCAGTCTTAGATAGAATTGAACTCATTCCAGTACTTATTTTTACAACTCAGTTACTGGGTATCGCTGATATTTCATCTCGGGGCTCGCAATCATATAGGACCCATTAATCAGTAAATTTTATGTCACTGCGCTTGGCAACTTGGCAAACTCCGGTTGTAAACATCCCTTGTTTCAATTGGGTTAAATTTGTTAAGACAGACTTGTTATTTTTTTCAGTGTTTTGTATGGTTTATGAAAGATAATTTTAAAATGATTCATTTTTATAGCTAAGCAAACTTCATCATCTCACCCAGTCACTGAGTTGTGAAAAATACACGGCAGTCACTCCATGAAAAATCCTGATAAATTGGTCTTTTCCCATGGAGAAGGGAAGCTGACCCAAACCAAGTTAGGACAAGGTTAAGCAGTTGACGATGTTTCACTTAGATTACGATTATTTTCTAATGCATATTTCCTATGTGGCTACTACAATCTAATTGCCCAATTAAAATAAAAACGCTTTTATTTGCAATCACATTCATTGCGACTTAGACGTGGACAAGCAGATTTTAAAACATATGAAGCAATGGATCTTGAATTTCTTATGACTGTAATTTTCCATTCGCAACCGGTTCTTTAATCCGTAACCCAAATCAAAGAATCGACTCAATTCCTTCCAGTTAATAATAATATTTTCAAGAATTTCAGCACACAAAATAACCGATACAGTAAGGTGTTAAATGGTGTAACATGATATAAATATAATTTATAGTGTAATAACTGTGTCACTACTAGTAATATATGATCCAATGAGGCCCGCTATTGTGTTCCTTCTACCACAGGATTTTTTGGGTAAATATTATGTAAGAAATAGTGACTGAATTGAGAATATTTATAGTAAAAAAAAAAAACAATGTTCGACAAACTGCAGAGCTGAATTTACTCCATCAGATAACTTAAATGTGTATATTCAAGCAAATACTTTTTTACCAGGGGAAAAATATAAACCTTTTTAATTTGCAACTGCCCTTGACCTTCAAAATCTTATACTAAACTATCCAAGGTTAAAGGTCAAATTACCAAAAAACATCCTAACTATTATTACAAAAATGGCTACCTAACTGCCCTTGATTATAGCTATAAAAAAACTATTAAATCAATGTCCACGTTTTCATTGCATTTTAATGAATACCTAATTTTACAGAAAATTGTTACGATAATTGAATTTCATAAAATATCAAATGGGCGATGCTTAAAAGTGGTTCTTAACTTAGATTCATTAAGATTTGCTTTTAATATTTCGAAAAATGTCTGCCAATGCCTTCCCGATTTGCGTTAGCAATTAGTGGTGGATAAGTATATCGGTTTTCTGATTTACTTTTATTATACTTTTTGTTTAGTTTTTCTTATTAGGTTCTATTATTATTTAATGATTTTTATTTATTTTATTATATAAGGTAATCCAACAACTTATTCACTAATAACATATTACATATCCAACCTCAACCACTATTATCATGGTGAATTTGTCACTTATACAGGTTAATAAATTAAAGTACGTACAAAATACGATGTACGATTTTTGATACGGATGATATTTTTCTATTGTTTAGTCTGATTAATCAAACATTCCTGATTTTTCTCCGGAAAACTAACAACGAAGACTATCTATTTATGTTTACGGAATAGACGTCACAGCATCATTTACTCCTTTTTCTTTCAAATCATCGCACACACAATCCATTCATCTTTTCTTTGGCCTTCCTCTACCTTACCATCCATCAAAATTCGAATTTATCACACTTTAAGTTACGTGTCATGCAGCGTAGTTCATACTCTGTATTATGCAATCAATACTGTGCTGACAAACCCGCCACACTATTCTCAATCACTGAATTTCCTGGATACAAGAATCAACACTAGTGCTATCCAACAGTCCAAAGTTACTAAAAAGTACAAGAAGGAGTAAAACAAATATACAAAATTCCTTCTTAAAAACGTATGAGTAAAAACAGAGTGAGGCAAAAAATTAGTTTTGGTTCCAGTAATGGCTCGATCGAAAACGTGTATAAGTACAGGATTTGGATTGTATACGTCCTAATCCGTGGGAAGAGTAAACGTGTAATCCTGTGGAATTAGATTATAAGCAGTCATGCTAGAAAAGCAGGAGTCTGAACGCGTGAAGAAGAGACAACTCTCATCCCCACGTCCCAGCGAACGGCGAACAGGGGTAGCTCACTATCAGGTAAGACCAAGCCTGGGTCAGTGGCGGCGCGCCTCCTCAAAGAGCCATCAGCACTAGTAATGGGGCCGAAAAGGGCCATTGCCGGGGTCACAGAAAATGTTCTAACGAGATACCGCGGCCATGGAACGCAAGGGCAGCTGAAGTAACAGGGTGGGTTTTAAGTCAGTAGAAATCTGCCAGTCCTTTGCGCTCAAAAAATAACCTCTAAATTACATAATTTCACTGCAACACAAAACGTAAAGAATTTTCAAACTGCTGAATGTGCACGATTAGAAAACGAGCTCCTAAGTTCTTTACCGCTTTTTTTTATTTTGACAACGAGACGCGAGGAAATTTCCAATAATCCAAGCTAAGGTACTCGTATAGGTATATACATCAACGTTCGTATTGCATAGTCAATCTAAGATTATAGGTCAGTACTCCAACATGTCTAGCCTATGTAGTTACCATTAAGACATAGAACTCATCATTCGGAATGAGGTGTTTGCTGTTGGTTGTATTAATAAAAAGCTAATGCTTATGTAGTATATTGTTGTTTAGCATGCAATGCCGTGACTTGTAGCATTAAACTACGTCTGCGGGGGAACGAGGTAAGTGACTTGGTAACTCTTGTTGTTCTTGTACTCTTTTGTTTTGTCTCTATGAAAAGAAACTGGCTTGTAGGATCGGGCTCCGGAATGGAATACTTAAGAATAAAAGTAGAAGAATTGTCAGTTATTTTTATATTGTGCCTGTTTTCGGGGGTAATTTATCTAATGACTCCTTCCGCTCTGCATGGAGTAGAAAGGTAGGAAGTATCAGACTCCTACTAACTACAAACCCCACCCTGTTTTTGCAGTTGCTCTTGCATTTTGGGGCTGCGGTATCTCGGTAGATCATTCCCGTAAACCCGGTGAGAATTAGCCTTGGCCAGTCATTTTAATTTCTGATTATTCTTATAGGCTTCTAACAACATGCAATGTAATTAATGCACATCTTGGCACATTAGTTGGTTCAGAATCGCTTACTGAGTCGATTTTAATAATTTTTAATACATGTAATTTTATCCTTAAAATAGTTAAATCAGTGTAAATAATAATTACACTATCGTTTTATAGACAAAACAAATCAACAGAGACCGCAAATCAAAGTAATACATTTTTTTTAAATGTAATTTCATACAAATTCCGTCATTCAATACAAATCAAAGAAATATTAAACAAATATTGAGGCCGTTAATGTCTTCAAATAAGCTATATTTTATTAGTAATAGTATATTATTAAATTATTCAAGCAAAACAATATAAAATTATATTGTATCTGAGATTTTGTTATTGATTTCAATAAACAGCAATAATATCTTGCAATCTTAGAAAATGGCTGATGAATATGTAGAGTGATATGAGTATGATATGTGCCTATCAAATACAGAATCTTATTTTTGCATCGAACATGAAACTGCCTTATGTGATTACTTGATTACTTACTCACAAAAATTAATAAGGTGAATGAGTACTGTGTTCCTAGCTTTTGTACGAAAGTTTTAAAGAAAGTATTATTTGTTTGACTTCACTCTTATATTGAACACGAATGGCAAAGGAAATATATTTTGGACTCAAAATACTGAAGCTGAAGCAAGATTTTCACTTCCATTTATTTTATTTCGTTTAGTGAAAACGTGTGAGGTGCAAGTTGAATGAGTATTTTTTGTCAGAATAGATGAAAATATTTCTAGCTACTTTTCGCAGCTCTGGGTTGCGGGAGTTACGTAAGAACATGACGAATATTATGAACAGATTATGCAATATTTAGCAATTTGAGTACTGTAAATGCCTTTATTTACTCACTACAATATTATGCGGCCTACCTGAATGTCCTTACTTTGGTATTCTTCTTCAAATCGTCGGAGTTTCTTAAAGTTCTAAGTTGTAACAATGCGATAACTGACCTGCTTGCACTGTTTGGTTGGAAAGATCCACTCAGATCTGTGTTTCTTTCCTCAAAAGAGCACAACAGAAATAATCCTAGATGGTTCTTATATTGTTGCCAGAACGGATTATATGGACTTCAAAAGAGACTTCGATCGAGTTTGTTACGGTGTTTCTTCTTATGATTGATAACTAAGAAATACCGTAACGTTTTAATTCACGAAAAATATGAAGCGCAACAGTGTAATTTTTCACCAAATTCACGAAAAATATGAAGCGCAACAGTGTAATTTTTCACCAAATGGCAAAACTAAATGTCATTTAACTACCATCATATGTTTTTGAAGTTGTTAGGGCTGCAACATAGAATAAAAATAATCAGTAGTATTGTACCTTTTCCTAACTATGTTGGTCAGCTTCCAATCTAATTATAATATAATAATACCTATAATATAATATTCCACAACTTTCACACAACGCCATCTAGTCCCAAACTAAGCAGAGCTTGTGGTATGAGTACTAGACAACTGATAAACACATATATATTTCTAAATACATACATATTATAGATGAATTACACCCAGACAAAGAACAAATGATCGTGCTCATCACACAAACATTTGTCCTAGGTGGGAATCGAACCCACGACCTTGCGCATAGCAGTCAGGGCCACTAACCACTACACCAACGGTTCTGTCAAAATCTAACCGGATGCAGCTGAATATTATTAATTTTCACGGACCGACTGCCTATCAGAGCTCCACAATTTAATAGCCCGGTGTAACCCGACATCCCTTGCCTAGATCAGTGTCAGATTTTCGGGCAACCGGGACTAGCGGCTTAACTTATTGCTTTCCGACGCACGGAGAAATCTCGAAATGTTAAGATGTTCACCCATCCACAGATCAACCTCGGAAAGCGTTGTTTACCTTGAAGATCAAAACCTCTATGCAATGCCTTTTTTAAGGATGGGAAATCATCCTATGACTGCCTCCCGATCTGGACGAAGCGGGAGGGTGTGTCAGACTTTTACTGACTAAAACCCATCCGTGTTCCATCAAATGCCCTTCGTGTTCCGAGGCCGCGGCCGAACTCTTTCGAACAATTCCGTAACCCGGGCAGGCAACGGCCCCCGACAATTTTGCTGACACTCTTTGAGGCGCGCGTGGAACACGACGCGTCGTCTACACGGGCCTGGTTTCAGTCGGGCGGCGAGCTACCCATTGCTCGCAGCCCGCAGGCCTGCGCCTACGGTGGCTGGAAGACACTCTGTGACTTTCGAAGCCTCTGTTCAATGCCTAAGAGTGAATAATCAATCTAAATCTGATTAATCAAACTTCTTCCACCAGTGTCGCTGTCTAATATAATGCGATGCAGTTACCTGATGTGATATGATGTCCTGCGCGTCGTTTCCAACGATGATGACTATTGCTGTCTCCTGTCGTGTGCTCCGAAACCAATTTTTATCTTGAATACCCGGTTGCATGTAGCACAATAAAGTTTACCCTAGTTGTTGAAGGTGTAGTTAGCCTACTTTCTTCAAAGTCATTCATTCCCCAATTTTGTACACCTACACCTCAATAAAGAGTGATAACACACCTCCTAAATCTAAATCTGCATGTATATGTACACGTACGATGTACTAACCGATTGAGTACAGTCTGTTAGTCCGGGCTGACAGGAGAATGAATCATTGTATAAACTCTGTACTATCAGAAATGTTGTCCGCTGTACGTCAGTTAGGTACTAAAGAAATGTAAGATAGCTTAATTTCTCAGGTTTTAGTACTTCGTATTTTATCTCGCAAATGTTTTGTGTCAAAGTTTGGTGACCAAGTACCCTAGAAACAAATAAAACAACGGAATGAATTTGAGTGTATGCTGTCACTACTTCCGCATAGGCAATCTGTCAATGATTATTAAATAATTTATTCATTTATAACAAAATTCACAGCTCTCAAACTAAGTTCTTATAGTATCTAACATATATATAATCGTATAGCCAATTAAGGCTTTATAATTTACAAGCTTTTGCCCGTGACTTCGTTGGCGTTGGAGATTTTTCCCGCGTAAATCCCGATCTTGTCGGAATTTCCGAATAAAAACTATCCTATGTCTTTTGCAGGTTTCTAAATAATTCCCATGCCAAATTTCATCTAAATCGGTTCAGGTTTTTTTTTTGCCTGTTACTGCAATCTGCCTCCTAACGGACATTCAGCAATACATTTATTAGAAATAGTTCGTTTGTGGTCCAGTTCCAGAGATAAGGAGATATGGCCTCGTCAATGAAGAGGACGTATACATATGAATATAAATTTCCTTTTTTAGCTGAATCATATAATAGACAGACAAACAAAGTTACTTCCGCATTTATAATATTAGTATGGAAGTATGGGTTGACTAGATAGTAACAAACGTGTAGGTGATTATTAAAAAAATATTTCACACAGTTTATATTATTTTGATATAAACATACACACTAGTTATTCACGAAAACAGTAAAACAAAGTGAAGACTAAAATAAGCACAATGCAATAGAAGTAGTCCCACGGCAAATTGATCGTCATCGAAGCTGAACTAAAATGTAAAATTTGAACTCTGTATCATAAAAGTAGTTACAATTTAGTAAACTAACTTAAATAAACTAACAAACATTACAAGTCAAATAAAAGTTTGTTAAAATGAAAACGTTAAAGAGAACAAAAACAAAAAAGATCTAGGTCAAACTACTAAAAGCCTTAACCTTGATCTAAAGTAACAAAAACAGAACGAATTAACGACTCAGCTAATCAAATTAGTAGGCAATGGATCTATTCGTCACAGAGTTACGATGTAGGGTGAAGTTGGTGACGATAAAATAACAGCACAGTGCCGAGTCTATACATAAACCTTGGAGATATAGGACAAGGGTTGGCGAATGAAAGTAGTGAATTTACGTTGCTAAGAAGATATTTCACTTGAAAACGGTACATACATAAATAAAATTCTAATGTGTGTCGTGATATAAAAATCACATTGTTTTCTCAAGTGCTAACAATAAAATGATAAACAAACCTTGTTTATTTTTTATTTTTTGTCGGTCTGTTTTTTCGGGCTAATTTTCCTCGGGCTAAGCCTCGGAACTTTCATTGGAGGATAGTGAAAGTCGTAGGGCTACATAATATAGACTTGTATTCTGAAATCTCCAGAATTGAGATTAACGCATAAGCAATAGCAATATCAGTATTTTTGTTTGCCACGAGGTGTCCATATATGCGTTTTCTGAGCTCTCACGTCTAATGATACTGATGCTTATGTGAAAAAAGGACAGTGCTATGTAGTACAGCTCCGTCTCACTCCAACACTGGACACTAAATATTTTAATTTACACCTAAGCTCCGGCCTATTTCTTGTAAAATGCTTAAGTAGAGGTGTACCGACTAGAGCATCCAAACAATGGCATTTAAGTTTAAGATCTATACTAAACGGGCTAAACGGACATAAGCCAGGTGAAAATCCGAATCCGATGCTGAATAAAAACTGATGACAAAGCCTTGTAACACTTAGCAGCTCCAGGGATCTATACTGTCATGCACATTAATAGGTACTATGCGTTTCAAATGCTACTAGGAACGTCAATGACCTCTATCTGTCAAATGACACTTGAAAAGTATGGCTAGAAATTTTTATTTTTTTGTAAATTTTATTTTAATCGAGTCTTGACATATCCTTATTGGACAAAAACCCCAAATAAAAAAAAAATAAAGATATTAAAAAAAAAAACGTGTCTAATGAAACGATTTAAATAAAACTTTATTAATTAACCAAAAGTAGCTAAATATAATATTCCATAATTTAAAGTCCTAATTCGTTTTTTAAACCATACTTTTTTCTCTCTTATGTATTTTCAATGTTGGCAGTAGCCCAGAAGCCATGCCAAAAATTATTTAAAAAAAAAAAAGGAATTGAAGGCGTAAATCTGCGTAAATAAATGTTCTTTTAAATAATTCCAGTTTTGCTCACCCTACCTAATTTGTTCGATTTGACAGCTATGACGTCACAATATGGCGCTCAGTCATTCCTGTTAGTAGTTGAAACGCACTGTATGGCTTGCAAGACCCCAAAAATTGTCTTCGGCAACCCTACAAGGAATGAACGTTTGGAGACAATCGGACGAGATTTAAAGGTATATTGAGTTTATGTAAATATGTGTTACATTGCAACGTAGTAAAACTGTTTTATTAGATGCAGCAAACGTGAAGATTTTTGTATCGTTGGCAACAATTGATTATGAGTATGAGGTATAGAATTATACTTATTATTATTTGCGGTATGGAACGTTTAACTTTGGGAGGATATCCTGCCTGTCCAAACAATCCAAAACGTCTGGCAGTGGATGAATGGCTATTCATTATATTCAGAGTACCCGCCATTATAGATGGTCAGAAAATACGATACTTATCTGGTCAAGGGTTATCGGATTACTCAGTTATTTAGTAGTCGTTGCATTTAGGATACTGGAATGCAGCTGCATTACGACAGACTGAAAACCAACTGCAGCTTAGTCGTAAAAACATTAGGTTGGCCAGATAGCCGATTTGAGTAAAGTTCTTATTTATTTGCCTTACTGCATTCGAAAAGTAGGACCGATGCTGGTATGAGCCGCTAATTCGCTGGATGCGTGAAGCTTAGAGTAAGCAAAGTATCGATAGTTAGATACTTATGATGAGTATGAGTATTTTAAATGGAGTAACTCCGAATCTTACCACTACAATCCGATAACTGGGGGAAACGATTTCCCTCGAAAAGTAGTGTCAGATTTTTTGGCTTCTCATTTTTTGTAACGACAGTCAAATCTATACTAATATTATAAAGCGGAAAAGTTTGTTTGTTTGTTTGTTTGCTTGAACGCGCTAATCTTCGAAAGTACTGGGTGGATCTGGATGCAATTTGGTATGGAAGTAGCTTGAAGCTTGAGGAAGGTTATAGGCTTTACTTAGGCTTTTTACGCGATTGCAAAAAAGGAGAGTTATGTTTTTACCATGATAGAATCCACGGGAGCGAAGCCCCGCGTGAGTACTAGTCAGTAATAAAAATTAAAAAAAAAACTTGGTAGCAATTTTCTTCTTAGTTGAAATCGTGTTTAATTTACCTGTACTGATTTTGAAATTACTAATAAATACCTTTAAAATTAAAATGCCTTATTTATTTTAATTTATTCAATGACAGCCCACATCTATACAAATATTTTACAATATAAAGCGGAAAAGTTTGTTTGTTTGCTTGAACGCGCTAATCTTCGAAAGTACTGGATGGATTTGGATGCAATTTGGTATGGAAGTAGCTTGAAGCTTGAGGAAGGTTATTGGCTACTTTTTACGCGACTGCAAAAAAGGAGAGTTATGTTTTTACCGTGATAGAATCCACGGGAGCGAAGCCCCGCGTGAGTACTAGTATTTACATATAACAGCCGGAACTAACAGCTTACGTACTTTCCGAAGCACGAAGGAATCTCGAAAAGTAAAGATAGTCCTAACCTTGTGTTGCTAAACCTTAGAGTTTTACACCTTTGGCGTTGTTCACACCGATGGTGTGGTGTGGATTTGGGTCTTGCTTATACAACAACAAGCTATAAGCTTGTATCAACAACACTGTAGTGGTTATGATGACAGTCCGTAAATAATTTTGACACACTCATATACGTATGTAGACAGTCCAAAGCACTAAAGGAGTAGTAGTGCATTCAGAGTAAAATATATTTGAAGGCTTGAACGTAAGTTTTTTATTCCATAAATTCAATACATTTTTCGCGGTCTAAAAATTGAATTTATTAATGGAATTTGAGGTTGTCTAAAAGGAACATAGTGCGATGCGAATATTCAATTCACGATTGTGTTATTTGAAATAAGAAAACAAAGAATGTGTGTCGAAAATATTTTACGGATTCATAAAACTGTAAGAAATCTTTATTTGTTTATTTTGGAATATAAAAGTACATACAAATTACTTGTGTATGTTAACAGCCACATTAGTTGTGAACTGTATCGTAGCTATTTACCAAAACCGAACCTGTGTGCGAATTGAACCTGCTCAAAAGATTGATACCGATAACTATTAAAAGCTGTTTTAAAGTGCTAATCACTTTCAATTTCATTAGTGAGAATTTCTCCGTTGTAGTATGAAATAAAATATTTTTTTATATGTATAAGTCCTCCGAAGGGTAATTAGTCACATAGTGTAGTTACGACTTCCTTGATTAGATAGAAGTTGGTCTTTCCTTTGGCGCATAACACCAAAATCCTTTTAGATCAAATATAATTATTATTGCTGTTTTTGGCTTGGAACTGCATTCCTTATCTAGTCTTGGCACCGTTTGGGGTTAACTTCGGCTTCGAAATAGGACATATATTTTGGGCACTCCCATTAAAGCAAGTCCCTCGGAAATCGAAAATTGATGTTGTTCATTTATTATCTCGCATTTGTAGCTGTGTTGATATTTGGTGATTTTAAAGCGTATAGTATTAAGTTTTATAATAATTTCACATCTGGATATATCTGGAAGTAGTAACTGGTGCTATGACAAAATTCATTGCTTTATAGAAAGGTACCCGGTTTAGTAATCCACAAGTGTTTTAGTCCGATAACACGCAGAATTTTTGTGAATAGGCCACTAGATAGGAGCTTAGAAAAGCTAATGGGGAATGGTATAGATGTTGGGGTAGTTAAAAATTCCCCTTTACAAATGGTACATTTTATATAAATGTAGTAATAATGATCAGCACTCTTTCCTACAGCTGGGACACACATCTCACTTTGAGAGAGAATGTGATCGACCACGTGGGCCCAATGCTGGCTGCTTCATGTCGCATAATATCTTTGGATTGTTGAAAATTATACCAAGTAGTGCGCTTGCCTGGGCTCAAACCTGCGGCTTTGTAAATTGTTCCTATAACCAGTGGGTCACACTGTTCTGAAAGGTGAAAGGTACATTCTCTTTCGGAAAGTCTTCATCAATATCTTGACTAATTGGGCTCTAAAAACAATAATTTTTCAAAAATACGTTCATTTCTTTCCAAACGGATACTGAACTAAATCGAACATTGTGGAAGATCAACATTTTCCACGATCCACAAGATATAGATTGATTCTAAACAAGCTCCGCATTAACCGATATGGATTGTACAGCCACATAATAGTAGCTACAGAAGGTCTGTTCCAGATAAGGAACAAAAATGCACGCACACAGAAATTTTTCACGTACAGCAAGAACGAACGGTCTCGCGACCGGCATTTGTTCTAAAATCCGATCAATGCTCACAAGCAACAAGGAGCTTGTATGGGTTGTCATTCGTAGCATAGAGTTGACCTTCTGTATAAGTCTCAGGTGCGGCGTTGACTGTAATATCCGGAGCTGAACGAAAAGATACAACACCAATCTCCCTTTGTTTTCCTTTCATATTGATTGCCACAGACATAACAGTGTGTATTATGATGATGAGGTCATGACCTTTGGACAGGGTATATTAGAAGCTGGTTTCGTATTAAATTTATATCTTTTTTGAAGTTACTAGTGAATTGGGTTTTATAGTTTCACTAAAAATTAAATCGTAAAATGTGCCTTTGAATAACCAAAGGACGTATATAATCGAATCAGACATTACTTTGTGGAAATCATTAAGAAAACTATGTAGTGTTAATTGCGCAAAAACAGTAATTCGAGCAGTAATGAGCACCTCGTTCCTGAGGAGCGGAGCCTCGTGACACAACATTGTTTACCTAAAATGCGGTTTCAAATACTGAATTGTACGAATCACTTATTGTAACAATAAACATTATTTTCATTGTGTAACTTAAGTAAATAAAAAATAAATAGAAATTGTTTATCGGCACATGTAAATACATTCAGTCTTGGTGTAGTGAATTGACTCATTTCAAAACTACTGATGCTGATTCCCAAACTAAGCTAGAGCTTGTGTTTTGGGAGACAGTGTTACAGTCATTACGAGTGATACAAATTGAGTGAATATCGAATTGATTGTCACTGCGGTTTAACTGGACTGTACTATAACTAATAATTATAAGTTTTTTTTTTTTCCAAAATAAGTGGAGTTAAGGTATGTGTTTGTATGTAACTAGTGGAGGAGTGTATGAGAAGTGTAAGGTGTGGTTGGTGTAGTTTGGTGTAATAGACTGGTATATGTTTGTATGTTGTATACCTGGGAGTGTGAGAGTGTGAGGTGAGTATTGTGGTGTGGTTAGATGTACTATGCTACACTATATATCAGAAGGTCTTCAGTCTTCTAGTAATCGATACTCTGAATCCATATAGAGACTTTCGTTTTTAGGTTATGTCTGGTGCATCTTGCAATGTCAAGATCTTTATGGATGGTATTGTATAACTTACAGCTTATAGTATCAAATTGCCTTCAAGCAAAGGAGGTCTTATAGGGTTCGCTATGACACACAGGTCTTTCGCTACGTTTGTTTTGAATCCATACAGAGACTTTCTTTTTTAGGTCATATCTGGTGCATCTTGCAATGTCAAGTTCTTTATGGATGGTATTGTATAACTTACAGCTTATAGTATTAAATTGCCTTCGAGCAAAGGAGCTCTTACAGGGCTCGCTATGACACACAGGACTTTTGCTACGTTTGTTTTGACCGGGCTGGGGTGCCTGTTTGTGTTTTCCCAAGATAGTTTTGAGTATAAAGAGCTGACGAACACCTGGCAATCTAAATATATTTCTGTGGTAGGGAACCTATAGGGTTTTCATCGTTGGACATCACCTTCAGCACAGCCCTTTGCGCTCTTTCCAATCTAAGTAGATGCATCTTAGCAGCTCCGCCCCATACTGTAATGCAATACAGTATAATGGACTGAGTAAGAGCCAAGTAGACAAGCTTTATCTTATCGAAAGGTGCACTATCTCTCAGTGTCTTAAATATATCGATTAAGCGCCTCGTTCTGGATGTTATAGAGTCTATTTGGTTATTCCATGTCAGTCCACTATTCATATAGATGCCTAAGTACTTCACGCATTCGGCGCATGTTAGTTCTTTGCATGCGCGCTCAGTCATCACGAGAAAGGCATGAGTGAGCTATATCTAAGTACTCATAATGAATATAGAGAGAGATCAAAACATTAGCGACCAATCCTATCAATACTTCAACTTCAATATTTGTCACATAACTTACGTTCGGCAGTTTAAAACAGAACAGATTTTCCATTTTCCAAGCTCTGAACTTGCAAAATAATGCTACAAATCCAAGATGTCTGCTTTAAATTATTGTCATTCGTTTTCTTTTCCCAAAAAGGAAACCGTACGTATTGCGATTGCACCTGCCACATTCCCCATATACCACATTTCCGTTGCCAGTGAAACGGTAAACCACAGAATATACATAAAGTCTACGAACAATACAGCTGCCTGACTTTTTCAGCGATACCACGCACACATCAATAACCTTCTACAACTATTCCAGTAAAATATAACGGGGGATCTTTCAAACCAACACTTACGCTACAGCTAGCTTCGAATATGTGCTGTGCTGTGTCTGTAGTTCAACTACTTCTCATAGACGGTACTACAAACAACAGTCTACGTACAATATCAGATACGAAATGATAGATGACTAGCAACTTGTTTGTGCAATTCTCCTAAATGCTGGATTGGATTGACGGAGTTCGCTTGCTGCAGGAATTTCACCTCACATGGCTGCGAATCACGAAAGGAATGTTTGAACAAAATTTGGTACTTACTATTCTGATTTTGTTTTGTCGATTCATTAATGGTGGCTTTTGTTTTAATAAAGGCATCGTGTCCATTAAATGAAATGATTGGAGCGTCGTAATTAGTTTTTATTAATATTAATACTATATAGAAGCTCATGGCTCAATAATAATGGCCGCATGGGTTGATTTCAAGGTCACGGGTGTCCCTGTGGTCATCAAAGGGTTAAGTAGCACTTGTCTAGGTCCGTCTATGGTTTGGTATCATTTTAATATAGAGATATGAGAGTTTCCTCCTGGAATCGGAAAGCCAAAGTTCCCAGCTGTCATAATAATTATATTTATTTTGCAAATCTATATATATAAAATAAAGTCGTGTTAGTTACACTATGTATAACTCAAGAATGGCTGAACCGATTTGACTGAAAATTGGTAGGGAGGTAGCTTAGAATCAGGAGATGAACATAGGATACTTTTTATCCCGAAATTCCCACGGGATCGGGATTCACGCGGGAAAAACTTCCCACGCGAACGAAGTTGTAATAAAATTAAAATAAATGCGAAAGTTTGTGAGGATGGATGGATGTTTGTTACTCTTTCACTCAAAAACTACTGATCGGATGTGAATGAAATTTGGTAAGTAGATAGGTGACATTCTGGAATAACACATAGGCTACTTTTTATCCCGAAATTCCCACGGGATCGGGATTCACGCGGGAAAAACTTCCCACGCGAACGAAGTTGCGGGCAAAAGCTAGTTGGTTATAAATAACACTTTATACGTATATTTGTTTGTAAAATGAACTAAGTGAATCCGGTGTTTCCTAGCTGAGAGACTACGAGAGGAAACACCGAAACATACTCATTTATTCTAAAGTTCACACAATCTGTATCAATCAAATCATACGAGAACCATGTACTTATATTAATGTCTGTGATACTCTTTTCAAGAAGTACCGGACCTGTACAAACAATGAAAGCATTTGTCAGTTATTGCGTAGCTCAACTTAGAACTTGAAGGAGCTTGAACATTGACACCCGTATTCACAAACAATACTTTTCTCAGTAAAGTAGCAACGCTATGCGAAGTAAGGCATTTCTCACTGCGTTGCATATGGTAAGCCTTTCAATTCATAAACAATACTCAAACGACCCTTGACTAAGCAAACGCACAGCGTAGAATAGAGCTCTGTGATTGGTTCGTTTGTGTTGCGTAGTTCACTTCGTTGCTTGACGTTCATTTCATTTTGTCATAACATAACCTCAAATCATAAATGGTGACCGGTGTTCGAGAACTATTTTTCGTCTGCGTGTTGATTTTATTGTGTATTTGTGGATTTAATAAATAGGTATAGATAGTTCGTTAATAAAGTTAAAAGCCTTTTAACAATAGAGTGAGTAGAAATGGGTTTGAGTTAACTGAATAGACACAATTCAATAATAGCATAATATTTTTACAAAACTCTTATCATGGTAAAGTTTTCATTAGTAGGTACCTAAAAGCTGCCAGAAGAATAAAATCTTAAGGCCAAAAGCAACTGATAAATTGCTGGCACTGGAAGTCCTCTATCGGTTAATTTTTCTAGGTCTTCATTTATCAGTGGCAAGAGTATAAAAAGTATCACATCTTTCGAAAACCTGTTTGTTTGGAAAACTAACCCCGAAAAATATTTCTCGTAACACATGTCATAATAGACCACAGAATCGAGAGACACAGCTATGCGTTGCTTAAAATAGCTAGCAGGCTACCTTAGCTGTGCGTTCATTCTAAGGGACGCATAGTGCTTGCCGCCACTCAAGTATTGTCTATGAATAAATTTTAGTGGCCCTGTGCGCTCGCGCGCACTATGAGACCGCATAGTAACGTTTGTGAATACGGGTGTGAAAGTCTTTCCTTCAAAATATTACCTACTGGAGAGTGCTTCACAAGAGATTGTTTCGTACAAACTAACAATAAAGTTAAGTCTTTGTGTATGCCAACATTATAAAGAGGTAATTTTTTGTAGGTTTGTACGGAGGGGGTAATTGCAAAAAAAAAAAATTAGAATTAGATCATTAGGATCCAATTCTAAATTTTTGTTCTTTGGTTGCATTATTGGTGAGTCGAAGTCGCGGGCGTAGTGCTAGTTCTACAATAAAACTACCTAAATATGTACTCCTGTCGTCATATTTGTATTCTAGGCTGTAAAGCAAATGAAATAAAACTCGTACCTGTAAAAGTATCATCTCGTCTAGTATGAAATGAAAGAATTCGCTTCACAAATCCGGCCTGTGATTGGGGTTGTTGTCTACAATGCGTCCGGGGACGGAACGGACGCCGGACACGGTAGTACGACGTGATCGATGATGGCGTGCTGGGGTGGTTTGGTCTAAGTGAGGTACTGATGGCGGGTTCTATATCTTGCTGACTAATATTATAAATGCGAAGGGTTTGAGGTCCATCCTCAATTATTGTATGGATGTTTGTCATATTTTCACGCATAAACTACTGAATGGATCTGATTGAAATTTGGTAAGTAGATAGTTGACATCCTGGAATAACACATAGGCTACTTTTTATCCCGGAATTCCCACAGGAGTGGGATTTACGCGGGAAAATCCTCCCACGCGAATGAAGTCACAAACAGAAGCTAGGAGAAAATAAAAGTAGTGGAGACTGAGAATATTAAATCAATGAGTTAAGCGTCACTCGTGAGATGAAAACCTTATAAAAAGGTTCTTGTTCAAACGAGATCCTTTCCCTCCCAAGCTATAAAGATATAATGTATCTTCATTTCTCAAAAGAATTGTGTAGTAAAAACATTGTGTAGTTCAGTTGTTTGAGAGGTTGTTGAGAGGTCAAACTTAAGCAATAATTAACTTGTCGTCTAATGACGAAGAATGCAGTAAAACATAAATTACATTGAAACATTAAACAGAAAAAAGACAAAATCCATCAGGACGGCAGGTGTATTTAAATACAATCAAAAATTACATAGTTAATGCCTGTACTGCTCTTTCATAGATGTCGCAAAAGAATTGAAGATTCACTATGAGATGGGCAGCGGTATCATATCAAGACATAAGCATCCGAACTCATTAGCGCAAGAAATATTATAAGATTTTTAAATACCTACATTGCTATTAAGTTGTTTGAAAAACAAAACACGATGACACGCTATGAAAAGATATAACTTAAAAATTTTCTTCTTTTGTCTGACCCGGGAATGGAAGCCAAGACCTCATGCCCAGCAGTTGCAATTGCGACCACTAGACCAAAAAGATTGTTTTCGCTTTTCTCTCATAACTTAGACTAATATCTTACGTGCAAAGTAAAGACTATGAAATAAAGCATTATGCTATACTGGCACGTACCGTCAGATATCTGTCATATAGGAAAGCTTACACTTACAATTTAATAGAATTCACCTTTGTAACATTTTACAATATTGTGCATTGTGTCCTACATTTCTTGACGGCTGTATTGCATCCTGTTTCGAAGTACTGTTACGTAATGTATGTTGAATTTGGGCACATTTACTTGATGTACATATCAAGAGGGATAATACTTCGGGGCAAGAGATTTAAATCCAAAATTCAAAAAAATTAAATTTACATTTATGTTGATCTGAGAAGCTAGTATACTATTTGAATTGGTCGTTTTCTATGGAGAAGAAACACGGTTAATCTTTTCAAAAGTTGATTTCTTTGTTTGTTTGCAGTGTGCCTACAGTTATAGATTGGAGCTCCCTGCCGGGGTTTGAGTTTCCTAATAGCTACGATGAGGACGCAAGGCAAACGGGATCCATTTTAGACTGTACTAGCTTCTACCCGCGACTTCGTACGCGTGGGATGGTTTTCCCGCGCAAATCCCGATCCCGTGGGAATTTCGGGATAAAAAGTAGCCTATGTGTTATTCCAGGCTGCCAACTATATACTTACCAAATTTCATTCAGATCCGTTCAGTAGTTTTTGCGTGAAAGAGTAACAAACATCCATCTATCCTCACAAACTTTCGCATTTATAATACTAGCTTCTGCCCGCGACTTCGTACGCGTGGTAAGGTTTTCCCGCGCAAATCCCGATCCCGTGGGAATTTCGGGATAAAAAGTAGCCTATGTGTTATTCCAGAATGTCACCTATCTACTTACCAAATTTCATTCACATCCGATCAGTAGTTTTTGAGTGAAAGAGTAACAAACATCCATCCATCCTCACAAACTTTCGCATTTATAATATTAGTAGGATTAGTAGGATTGTATTCTCTGAGGTGAAACTGTGGTGATACGCGATCTTAGCAATAAGTCAGATGCAGCTATGTAAGATAAATATAATTTTTTCGGGGACAGAGTCAAAGCCTAATAATAATCTAATGTAATCATTTGTTTCAGGACTTTATCCCATAAGCAATACCATAAATAATTATTATTTGTAGCACTTCTTTAAACTATGATAGTTTCTATCTATCTATTTTAAAAAAAATAAAAAAATAAAATATTTTGACTAATTACTAAGGTGTCAGACTTATGATTATTACTATTGCTGGGAACCCCCTACTCCAGACACAAGCATATTTGGCATAGTTGGAGAGGTTAATAAGATTGCTAGAAATGTGAATTCTACCCACATTACTGAATCTCTTTTTTTTAAACAAAAGAAAGAACAGGTTATCCTTCCGCTCTGGGTGAAGCTGAAGGGAGTATCAGAATCCGAATCTCGTAAGAAAATTCCCGCATGCAAGAAATATGTCTGGCGTAACTGCATCTCCTCTCGACTAGTATACTAAGGTCCCTGCTCAGTTAGATCATCCAGTTGTAATATCAAGCCACGTAGAGACACAAAGGCTCAAAGAGATGTTCCCAACACTTTGTCAAAGTGTACCTAATGTTGTAACGACGAGATTCTAACTGGATAGAGACTACGTTTACGTATTCCAGTCTATTGTAGGTTAGTCAACATTGTGCTCTGAGCTAGTAATGGCGGGCTTAGACGGGAAAAGATTATGCGGGAAAATGGATGTGAAAATATTTTTTTTAAACCTTTGCACATATAAGAAATTGCTCGTATATTGTGAGTGCAAATTTCCATACAACTAGACCCGGAACAAACATTTTTTCCGATGCAGGAATCTAACCCGCGGCACTCAGCGCAGCAGCCAATCGCTCAATCACTGCGCCAACTCTGTTGTCAACTAATACTGTTGACCAGACAGTAAACATAGAAAATAAAGTCTGGTTGGCTTAATAAAATGGGATTAAAGAAATTTTACCAAAATCTATTTGCTATATAGATGGAATTAAAAGTTAATCATTTACATTATGGTCGAAAACTAATTCTAGGCTTTTGACAATTTGCAGGAACGATCTAATGAAATACCACGGCCCTGGAATGCAAGAGTAACTGATGGAACAAGGTGGATGATTTTCCCATGAATATGAAAATAATAGTATCCATGTCTGCTTACTGCAAGCCGGCCATATCAACACAAATACAATAAAATTTTATTGAAATAGAAATGAACTAGAAGAATATCTTACCTTGAGATCGACCCTCGGTCTTACTGGATTTTGCTTAGTACAATTATTAATTTACATTGGGAGACGGCTTATGTGACCTCCACAATCCAGCAACTAGAGAATTGAAATTTCTTGGAAAATTAATTGGTCACGATTACTACATTTTTCACGACGGTATTTTCGGTAAACCTAACAGAAGACTACCTCATTTAAGTACGAAAGTTGGTTTTGAAAATTTACATTCGTTATCATATTTTAGTCCAACTGTCAAATATATAAAAATTGTGTCCAGAAACTCACATTTCATACCGCTCAAATCTACTACCAAACTCTCTAACTTAATTTATAATCTTCTGCGATAAAACTTTCCAAATAATATAAAAAACTTTTGCTTCTAACGATTCCGTCTGAGTCCAACAGAATATTTCCACAATAGAACTAAACTTTGAATCACTTAGCGATTCCCCATTAACTTGGTTCTAGTTCAGTTATTACATGACGTCATAATTATTGCCCGCATTCGGGCAATTATGTGCGATAGTGCCAGTAAGGTATGTAGGTATTGCAAGGCATTCGGAACTTTATCGTGTAAGATTTATGTGTGCTATTGGCATGGTGTAATATCGATATTGGTATTATATGGACCAATATAAACAATATGTATTATGCGAATAGTTATTGATAGCCTCACTGTTTATTCAAGTAATCGATTGATATAATTCGTAACAATGTTCTTGGTTTACCCTCCTGTTGATACTTTCTTGGGGCTCTAGAGACTTAACGCCTGGTAAATGTTTTTCTTAAACTTGTAGGTAAGTATCACAGAAGACAAAATAGTGCAAAGTTATGCAGGGTGGCAGACATAATAAGTAACTATAAACTAATTCATATTTTGTTATTACATTAATTAATTAATAAATATAACATAACACTATTTCACACGAATAGTCTGTAACTGCGTCATGTGTCGCGCAGTATCGGGTATCTGTCTACGGAATCGCCGGAACACAATACCTTTTGGCCAAAACTCTTCCTTCATGAAGGTCGACAGATGTTCAGTAGGAAGTTAGGAACCCTCACCACAAAAGAATTTAAATTCGTATTGTGACGAGTGTCCAACCGTTCGGCCCTCAGCGAAAACTTGGTCTTGATTCTGATGTACTCTACAATCTCCTCGGTATTTGTAGAGAAATGCAGCCTAGACACGTACTAAAAACCCACCCTGTTCCTTCAATTATCCTTGTGGTCCGGGGCCGCGGTATCTCGTTAGAACATTCCCGTAACCCCAGACATACACTTTACTTAAGTTTACGTATTTCCTAACGATAACGGTTAAGTATGAAATTAATGCCACCGCCACTGCCGCTGGCCCCCAAGAAATGGCTCAGGAATAGGCCAACATGTAGTGCTCCATTATTAAATTGGCCTACTGTTTTGTTAAAAAAAAAACCTTACCCCACACTAAAAAAATCTCCTACATCTTGGGTGCTTTTAATAATCACTCGAACAAAGATCCAGCCCCGAAGCAAATATGTGTAGGCCATACAAGCATTAATTTCAGTGCAGGAATTTGCAACACGCAGTGCAGCAACCTAGCCCTGAATCACTGCGCCAACTGTGTCATCCAATTTGAATATCATGTATCGAAATAAAGAGCTTGAAGATAATAATAATTTAGGCTATTATGTTCCTACTGTTAGAACACAGGCCTCCTTTCTATGAGAGAGAATGGGCCGTAATTTACCACGCGGGCCCAGTGCCCACGCGGGCGGGCAGTGCGGGTTGGTGAATGATGCCGGTTTCCTCACGATATTTTCCCCGCTTTGAGAGTAGTGGTGATGATGGTAATCATAAAGTAGCCTGTCTGGATTCGAACCCATGACCAACAATTAGTAACACGTGCCTGTAATCACTGGGCTACCAAAACTCTCTCTAAAGATTGTTGTGGCTGTTGTCTTTACACTTAACGTTGAATAAGAATAAAATAAATTTTAATGAATGAAATGTTATAAGGAAAATCACTTAAAATGTAATAAATTAAATGTTATAAAAATATTTGTTATTTCCAGTGCTTGATGTTAACTGAAAGACTATTAAATTGGCAAAGTTTAAATTATTACTAATTATCCGATTCTGTATCGAGTAGGCAAGTACTCGCACACGACTCAACGCAGCACACGTCACGTACGTCACATGAGGTGATTAGGGGCGTTAACAAATTAGACCACGGACAATTCAGCCTGGCCCTAAGCCGAGGTTTGTACCATATAGGGGGTGCCTAAAGCGTATAGTCACCTAGTTTGTAAGTTATTAATAAGCCCTGGCTTTAACTATAATTAATTAAGGCAGCCACAGGCAAGTCAGGTGAAGCAGCTGACAACCTCAGAGGTTGACCTGCGAGATGCCACACCAAAAAATATTACTAACTATGCTATTCTGAAAATATAACTTACTGAACTAAAATAAAGCCATCAACTACATCAGATTGCATGAAATACGACTTGTTTGGAACTTGTTTCTACATTTTCGAGTTTGGGTTTATACGCATGTAATTTTTGTTACAAATAAAGATACGAGGCAGAATAAACATAGTTATTACTAACTTATCTTGGTCCTTTTGTAATCATACATTGTATTAGTTCAAGGGCAGACTACGCATTAGACGCAAAAAGACGTCGAGACGTAATGTCGTTATCATGATTATGCTAAGAGAATGTAGGTACCTATCAAGGCTTGGTTGAGTATATCAAAGTGGTCTTCACTTTATTTTTGTTTTTTGTGGGAAATTATGAGGTTCAGTCGACTTGGTTGATCAGTGACCATTGAATGACTTGATAATTTGTGTAAAAAAGAATTTACCGTACAATTTACTTCTACGAATTCGTACTAATATTACAAATGCGGAAGACTATTTGACTTTTACGCTTTCACGGTTGTTAATTTTGATGAAAGTTGGCTAATAGGTGAAAATCTGGGGTGAAACATAGGTTTTCCACCTTCAAAATAAAAAAAATAAATATTTATTTTGTAAATAGGTTATAAATAACACTTTGAGGTCGGTGTCTCCTAACTGACTACTCTGAAAGGAAATATCGAAACAAATCCACAGGTCAACCTCTATTTTAAAGTCCATACAATTCGTATTGGTCAGTTCTTTCAGTCATGAAACTCAAGTTCAAGTCTGTGGTTCTCTTTTGAGGTAAGAAACAAACAGATTTGAACGGACCTATCCAGACAGTGCAAGTTTTGTCAATTATAGTGTAGCTCAACTTAGAACTTAAGGAGCTCAGTGGAACTTTCCATAACAAAAATTTCCACGAACGACGACAACAGCTAGTAATTTTTATTTTTCATAGTCTATAATTCCTTTAGGAATTGGGCTGGATTTTACCTTGGACAGAGATTAAGCATTGGCATACAACGTGGCAATGCTGCCAGTCTTTTGGGCACATTACCAGTGGACACCGATGCGCACGGATTTCTGAGGATTTGAATTTTGGTCCCGTTCTTCAACCATATCCATGCTAAATTCATTTAAAATCATCGGTATCATCGGTTGAGCAGTTTAATAGTGAAAGTATAACAGAGGAACAGGTTTTTACATTTGTAGTAGTTAATGTCATGAATATTGACATTATTTATCAATCCAATATATTTATATTGTTATACATCGTGTCACTTATCTATACCCAATTCGTTAGCGTATTCATTGTGTTTAAAATACGATAATTGCGCGTCTTTATTGTAGTGTTTTAATACACTACTACTACTAGTACTAAGCGCTTCTCCTCTAGCTATGGTGTGGAACTCTCTGCAGGCTTCTGTATTCCCTGCCAAATATGACCCGGGCAAGAGTGAATAGGCATCTTCTGGACTTGCTCGTTACCATCAGGTGTGATCAAGGTCAAGAGTGAGCTCATTTATAATTAAAAAAAAAAATACGTCTAATGAAAACACTTATAGAATATGAACATGTGAACATAAACAAACCACATTGACCTTTCAAAAGCAAGTACAAAAACATCGTAATGGGTTGTTATTTTCGGCATGTCTCATTCACCATCCACGCGACCCTGTATCCAAGGTTATTGAAAATATATTTTATAGAGATGTTATTGAGGCATCCCAATTATGAAAGGATGTTTCATATCGTCAAGATTTTTGGAGTTATTACAATGATTATTATCCTACTTTAGAAATACTTGGGCTGGCCAAAAAGACCGTGGAATCGGCGCTCCGGCTGCGATTATAACATCGCTTTTTAATGTTCCATACCTAAAAATAAAAATAAAAAAGAACCCTTATAGAATCACTTAGTTGACGGTATGTCTGTCTGTCAAGACCCTTTATTTCGGGAACGCGTGGAGATATCGAGTTCAAATTAAAACCTTGTACTAAAGACTATAGTAGTTTGTAGTATAGTTCTTTGAAACTCTAAATCCAACTTCTAAATTAACACAAAAAAATGCGGCCGTTTATGTCAAAAAAAAAGCATATTTCGACTCTCAGGCTCTCAAGGGACCAAGAACTATAAAGTTTATCAAGTAATAACGTTTAATAGTACAAGTTCAAAGAAAAATCTGAAAACTATGAAATGAAATGAAATATTTATTTTGTAAATTGGTTATAAATAACACTTTTACACGTCATGTATTTTTTGCGTGTTAAGTTTAGTTTAGCTAGATGAGGCCGGTATTTCCTAACTGACTACTCTGAGAAGAAACACCGAAACAAACTCAGAGGTCAAAGTTTCTTTTAAAGTCCAGACAATTTGTATTTGTATATGAGAAGAAATCTACATTCATGTCTGTGGTATTCTTTTGAGGAAATAACCACGCTGAGCGGACCTGTCCAGACAGTGCAAGCATTTGTCAGTTATCCTATAGCTCAACTTAGAACTTAAGGAGCTCAACAATTTGACGAACAATACCAAAGTAAGGACATTTGGGTAGGCCACAAAGTACTCAAACTGCTTGACATCATTAAATAAATTATAGTGAAAGTAAAAACAATGAAGAAAGAATAACCTACATTTTCCTCACATTTACAATAATGAAATAATTCTATATATAAAAATAACAACAAACAAAAACAAAATTAATAGGTACATACAATACTTGAGAAAGCAAAATTTTAATCAATCAAAAATAAATCATCAATCAAAATTTTAAAAATAAATAAAAAAGGCATACGTATATCACTGGAGCATCTCATTCCCAAGCCTTCTTGTCCTCATTATAATCTTAAACACTGTAAAAAGCTTTCTAACATAGCTTACGTTTTATCAATAATTTGAATTTATTAATACTTAGTTCTTGAATATGGCTAAGAATTTTATTATAAAAACGTATTCATTGTCATGTAAACGAGCCACCTATTTTTTTTTAACTTTGTTTTAGGAATAACATATGTGTCTTTGTTCCTTTTTTTAAACTATATTATAATTTTTATTCAATCAATAATGGAATATACACTGAAATAAAAACCCTAAACTACATAATAACATACATCTAAAAATAAACTAAAATATGGCGTCTAGAAATTCGTGCGCATCGCTGTCCACTGGTAATGTGCCCAAAAGACTGGCGGCAATGCCACGCTGTATGGCAATGCTTAACCGCTGTCCAAGGTAAAAGCCAGCCTTTGGGTCACGCGAAGTGTCAACTAGGCGCCTGGATAGTTCTTTAAACAATTTGTGAGCACTCGGACCCCACGATCCCAAAGTCTCCACCCCAAACGGCTCGAAAATATAACCTCTAACAAGCTTATTATATTTTCGCCGCTTGAGGTTCTCAGCGGCTGCAGCGGCAGCGTCAGCACAGCAAGACGAGCTAGGAAGATGAGATGGTGCAAGAGTATCGACACAAGTTGCATCCCACACTAAAGCCCTACCCATCTTCCAAGGAAATAAAGACATGCCGTCCGGTCTTTTGCCATCGTCGCGTGCCAGGCCATTGGGTTTTAATCACAGAAATCAAAAATACAGGAGAAGTGGTAAGGGGGCGTATCGGTGTCCGCGCGACATGGCCACAGGGCTCATGTCACAGGCAAGTGGCCGTCTCCGCGAACTAGTGCGCTTTCGACGGCGATCGTGATAACATATATGAATGCCGAGTTGTTCTGTGGTATCTTGTAAAAACCGAAGCCAAAATCAAATCTATGTGAATCATGGAATCACTTACCATATGTAAGTACAAGTATTTTACAATATTTGTCTTTAAAATCATGAAAAACAATAAATCGTAAAATATTTCCTGGTTTTACTATGTTATTTTTGTTTTCAAATATCAGAGCGACTGTACTCCTTTTGCTATAAATACATTGCTCCTTAACCACTACCTGAGTTCGTCACTAAGTAACTGGACAAGCAATGTAAACATAACATACGAAACTGTATTACGCGGATTCATCGCGTAGTGAGGCCGCCACTTCTTGCGACGAATTAGTGATGTGCTTGTGCAGATCCACTAACGTAGGCTATCGACAGCAATGTCGATTGACAAATGAAATATTGCTATTATAGTTTAGGGGTTTTTCAACCGACGACAAAAAAAAGAGGAGGTTATCAATTCGACGCGTATATTTTTTTTTTTTATGTATGTTCACTCGGAGACGGCTGAACCGATTTGGAAAATTCTTTTTTTGTTTGAAATACTTTGAAATTGGTCCCATTGTCACCAAGTCAGGATCTGATGATGGGATCCTGGAGAAATCAAGGGAACTCTTCAAATATTATAGGCACACCTATAGTGAATTGAGTATTTTTAAAGTAACTTGTGTAGTTGCATTCGAAAAGCACCATTTGTGAAGTGGACCTGATGATGAAGACCACAGATGGCCACTGGAACTACTCAATAAATAAGTATTTCATGTGTTCCGCTTCGATTACTTGAATGTGGTTATTAAGCACAATATGCTCGTCACAATGCATATGGTGAAGTGAAGCTGATGGTGAACTACCAGGAGAACTCCTCAACAAATAACAGCCCAACATTGGGAAAAGCAATATTTTGTAAATGAATATAAGTAAGTAGTTGATATTTAGGCTCTTGTAACTAGGTAAATTAAAAATCGACCAACTAAAAAGAGTGAAATAAAAACTTTTTACCAAAAAATTAAACCGACTCCCAAAAAACACTGCAAAGTGAAAAATAACTTTAATTTCGGAAGTCGGTGCCAAAAACGAAAATACAAAACTAAAGACACCGACTACCGAAATTAAAGTTACTTTTCGTTTTGCAGTGTTATTTGGGAGTCTGTTTAATTTTTTGGTAAAAAGTTTTTTATAACATACGGAAACCTCTAAGAAAATATGTTTAAATTTTATTTTACATGAGGCTGAAATAAAAATACGTTGAAAAGTCAAGTGTACAAAAAAGTAAAACAAAATAAACAATTTATTTTACGCCCGCAGCATGCGTAAGGAGTTCCGACGTCGCCGTCGCTACAATAGTTTATTTTTCAATCTGTCAACCGTTTTAGCCTGGTTGGAAGATCGATGTAAATAATGTTTTTTTACTTATTTTGATTTTTTTACAAAGTAGTAGAGAAATGCGTAACCAATATTCGTAAAGTAAGTTACTTTAATTTTAGGTTAATAATCGGTGGTGTTTTTTGGTTTAGAATTATCGTTTGTTATGCCTTATCTTCATGCTGTTTCTTTATTTTTTATGGTTTTTGTATTTTGCTTCCGTTGAAGCTTCGAATGCGTTATAATAATCGGCATGGTTCAGATAATGTATTTGTGAATTGAGCTTAAAATAAGTCAATATATTCATGCTATTTATTTGTTATGCATGGATGTGTGTTTGTTTTCATATATTTAACAATTTCTCTACTAACTAGGATTTTTCTTATAACAAAAACATATTATAACCTACTAAACTATTACCTGCGGGGTAATTGCGTAACACACTTACAGTAGGAATCGGTTTCATTATGCTAAGTCACCAACACTCACTGCGGTATTTACGTTGTTGAGCAGACCAATATTTCGAACATATGAAGCAATGCATTAGCAATATACGTCAAAATCATTCAGATCTTGATTTATAGTGTGTTACGTAATTATTGCGATATTATATGGTGACGTTTAGAAGTAGCTTAGGATGTATGTAAATGATAAATAAGTGCTTTTCGTACTTTTCAGCTTCCCAAAAGATGGTAACATAAAAAAAGGAATGGATTAATGCCACAGGCATGCCACCTAACTGGTACCCTACAAAAAATAGCACCATATGCTCGGTTCACTTCAACGCAGAAATGTTCTAGTCTCTAAAGAAAAGTCGCAGGATTTTTGAATGGAAAATTCTAAAATTAAGAGTACAACTGATTTTTGCAGAAGTGGGTTGAATTTTATTTTATTACTGAAAGCTATTCTCATGATTTAGGGTATTCATGAAATCAGTCATTCACTTTTCAGGATTCTATACAACCTATACGGCTGGTATGTTCCGATCAAGAGCGTAATGTAAGTTAACATCAACTTCTATTTGACCTATCACTATGATAATTAAATATTAAGATTTAAGTCGAAAGCGCCAGGGTTGCCCTTAATACTTAGTAGGTAGTACTTAATAATAATGTAATGTTATGTTCTTAATAATATGTTTATTGTTATTGTAATATTTTCTGGACATGCCATTTTTTATTTGGTTCATTTTCAGGTGCCCAAAAAAAATTGTACAATAATAAATGGAAGAATCGATAACTTTCCGATTTAGTCAATCACTAGCGTATATGTAAAATAAATTGCTTTTGCACAGCACAACGATAGCGACCGATGTTTTTGTGTGGGTAAGTTCTACGGTGCATGGTAAATACACGCTGTGTTTGACGAAATAAGGTTTATTATTGATTGTATAGTACGTTCTGATTCAAGAAATGCGGGTGTGTGTGTGCGAGTGCGTATCTATTGATTTTATTAAACTGCATGTGTAGTTGTTGCCCCGCCCAGCGCCTAACTGGAGACACACGGTTCCGATATAATTTCGTCTGTTGACCATATCTAGTTATTTATTTTATCTATGGTTTTAATACAGCTGGAACTCCGACGATGACAAGAGCTCGTCGGATAATGTCGTTAATATTCGCGTGCCGTGCTATGCGACCCGCGCTACGGCCACATGAAAGGCCGTGGTGACCGAGGCTGTTGACAACTTCGCCACAGTGGCAGCGATGAGCAGAACAACAGGGAGCACCTAATCGAAGGGAAGCAGCGAGGCGGAAAGTAGTATCATCCGACAAGGTGCCTATGTTCGACGACGGTAGTGCATGAAGCCAGAGACCCGACTCCCATTCACTCACAGCCAGCAAGCGCGCACGCTCTGTAGCTGAAGCAGATGTGGCAATAAGGTCACTTTGAACTGCTTTACTGTGCGGCTCATCCCACCACCTCTGAGATGATGGGTTGTCGGGTGGATTTAGATTCGGGCAAGCGATTCTCCAGGTGTCCATAGCCTCGGTGAAGCACGGCACATTGAAATCAACCAGTGACGGAGCTAGAACATTCCTGATTAATTTCTCAGTACCGTGGACCGAAGATATAAAAGCCGGGATACTAATGCTAGAAATTTTGCGGACGCCGAGACCTCCCATACGAATGGGAAGAGTAGCTGGTGCCCAAGTTCGGTCGTCCATAGCCACATTTAAAATTGCTGTCTATAATATGCCGGATAATTTGGTCCATTTTTTTCCAAAAGGTGAGGATGATGCCAAAGATGCGACGCATCCAAATCCGAGCGTTTCCGTTATTTGTTTACATGCTTAGTTCTCATTACACTATCGCGCCGTCACGGGCTGAGTGTATGCAATTGTGCGCCGGTCTTGTTATTGTTATTTTTCTGTTTTTCGTGCAATTTATTCAAACAAAATAATGGAGCCGATGGCAAATCCAAGTAGTAGAAATTTTAACCCATCTATTAACTACGTACTTGGCCAGAAGGGGACACAAGTGTTAGTGTATAATAACAAACAATATAGTCAACACAATATTTATAAAAACGGTAATGCCTTGGGCGGTGTAATAAAAAAGGGTGTAATGGCTTACTCATATTAAGTAGCATAGAAGAAGTTGTTAAAATAAAGTAACATAAATGTGCCTCAAACGTTTTGAAGACCCAAATTAAGGAAGCAATGCATGAACTCGAGCAGCAAGTAGTTTCCACCATAGAGCCCATTCCTACAATCTACAAGCAAAAACTTAATGATACATTGGATCGAGGATTGAATTTAGTCAGCACTGATATGCCACAATTTAAAAATGTCAAGTCCTGCCTCTACAGTAAGAGAAATAAATCTCTCGGTGTAAATAGATTGTTTGCGAAATCACCTATACAAGTAGAGTTAATATTTCCTTAGAATATTATGAAAATATTGAGACATGGAATTGATATTGAGATATGTATTTAATTCTTGTATGCCATTTTGCCAATTCTTTTTCTTTTTCAGCTTCAGTTTCAGCTCTAGTTTCAGCTTCAGTTTCAGCTTCAGTTTCAGTTTCAGGTTCATCTTCAGCTTCAGTTTCAACGTCAGTTTCAGTTTCAGCTTCAGCTCTAGTTTCAGCGTCAGTTTCAGCTTTAGTTTTAGTTTCAGCTTCAGTTTCAGTTTCAGTTTCAGCTTAAGTTTCAGCTTCGACTTTAGTTTTAGCTCAAGTTTTAGTTTCAGCTTCAGTTTCAGCTTTAGTTTTAGTTTCAGCTTCTATTTCAGTTTCAGCTCAAGTTTCAGCTTCGGCTTTAGTTTCAGCTCAAGTTTTAGTTTCAGCGTCAGTTTCAGCTTTAGTTTTAGTTTCAGCTTCAGTTTCAGTTTCAGCTCTAGTTTCAGCTTCGGCTTTAGTTTCAGCTCAAGTTTTAGTTTCAGCTTCAGTTTCAGCTTTAGTTTCAGCTTCAGTTTTAGGTTTAGTTTCAGTTTCAGCTCAAGTTTCAGTTTCAGCTCTAGTTTCAGTTTCAGCTTCAGCTCCAGTTTCAGCTGCAGTTTCAGCTTCAGCTCTAGTTTCAGCTTCAGTTTCAGCTCAAGTTTCAGTTTCAGCTGATGTTTCAGTTTTAGATTAAGTTTTAGCTTCAGCTTCATTTTCAGATTTAGTTTCAGTTTCAGCTTTAGTTTCAGTCTCAGTTTCAGCTCAAGTTTCTGTTACGGATTCAATTTCAGCTTCAGTTTCAGTTTCAGCTGCAGTTTCAGCTTCAGTTTCAGCTTCAACTTTAATTCAGTTTCAGCTTCAGTTTCAGTTTCAGCTGCAGTTTCAGCTTCAATTTTAGGTTCAGTTTCAGCTTCAGTTTTAGCTTCAGTTTCAGCTTCAGTTTCAGTTTCACCTTCAGCTTCAGTTTCAGCTTCAGTTTCAGGTTCAGCTTCAGTTTCAGTTTCAACTACAGTTTCAGTTTCAGCTCAATTTTAAGTTTCAGCTTCAGTTTCAGTTTCAGCTCTAGTTTCAGCTGTAGTTTCAGTTTCAGTTTCAGCTCAAGTTTCAGCTTCGGCTTTAGTTTCAGCTCAAGTTTTAGTTTCAGCTTCAGTTTCAGCTTTAGTTTCAGCTTCAGTTTCAGGTTTAGTTTCAGTTTCAGCTCAAGTTTCAGTTTCAGCTCTAGTTTCAGTTTCAGCTTCAGCTCCAGTTTCAGCTGCAGTTTCAGCTTCAGCTCTAGTTTCAGCTTCAGTTTCAGCTCAAGTTTCAGTTTCAGCTGATGTTTCAGTTTTAGATTAAGTTTTAGCTTCAGCTTCATTTTCAGATTTAGTTTCAGTTTCAGCTTTAGTTTCAGTCTCAGTTTCAGCTCAAGTTTCTGTTACGGATTCAATTTCAGCTTCAGTTTCAGTTTCAGCTGCAGTTTCAGCTTCAGTTTCAGCTTCAACTTTAATTCAGTTTCAGCTTCAGTTTCAGTTTCAGCTGCAGTTTCAGCTTCAATTTTAGGTTCAGTTTCAGCTTCAGTTTTAGCTTCAGTTTCAGCTTCAGTTTCAGTTTCACCTTCAGCTTCAGTTTCAGCTTCAGTTTCAGGTTCAGCTTCAGTTTCAGTTTCAACTACAGTTTCAGTTTCAGCTCAATTTTAAGTTTCAGCTTCAGTTTCAGTTTCAGCTCTAGTTTCAGCTGTAGTTTCAGCTTCAGGTTCAGCTTCAGTTTCAGGTTCAGTTTCAGTTTCAACTTCAGTTTGGGCTTCAGCTCAGTTTCCTTTTCAGTTTCAGCTGCAGTTTCAGTTTCAGCTCAAGTTTCAGTTTCAGCTCAAGTTTCAGCTTCAATTTCAGCTTCAGTTTTAGCTTTAATTTCAGCTTCAGCTTCAGTTTCAGCTTCAATTTCAGCTTCAGTTTCAGCTTCAGTTTCAGTTTCAGAATGTCCTCAAGGAGAAAGTATTTCTAGATTTAACGATTACATTATAACTCAGTGGCTCGAACAAAAGTTATAGCACGACAAATGGTCATGTTAAAACGTAAAAAATAAAGCTAATAATTATACAGTCTCATTACTCTGAAATAAATAAAATTTTCAATAAAAACAGAGCCATAAATCTGGCAAAACTTTTAGATTGCTTCCAAAACAATTGCAATAATTATGCCGAAATTGGATTAAAAATTGGTTATTGAAATCATCAAAAATATGCTGAATTAAATAAATAATATTATCGAAAACTCAATAAAAGATTATAAAAATGGATTAATTTCATTTGGACATTGTCTAGAGAAATTAATATTCTGACCAATAATAATTTATTTAATTGATAAATTTAGATACTAAATTGCCCATTTCCTCAAGATTATTTAAGAATCTTAAAAATTCTTATTTGTGATTTTAAACAGTCTGTGATTTTACATAAAACTAGAGTATTTTTATTATTAGTTAAAAGGTAGCTATAAGACATCAACACAGATCTCTATAGAAAACTATATTTACAATGTTTTTAATATTTTAATTATGAAACAATCTGTGATGTTTTATGCTAAAGTAGAGTATTTTTATTATTCACTAAACCTAGGTAGCCATAAGAAAACTTCAACATAGATCTCTATGTAAAACAATATTTACAATGTTTTTGATATTTGTCCAAATTTTTAATTGCAATTATGAAACAATCTGTGATTTTTAAGGTTCCGTAGCCGAATGGCAAAAAACGGAACCCTTATAGTTCCGATATGTCTGTCCGTCCGTCCGTATGTCTCAGCCAATTTATTCCGAAAGTATTAGAACTATACATGTGAAACTTGGTAGATAGATGTATTCTGTGAACCGCTTTCCGATTTTAAGAGAAAATTTAAAAAACATTTAAAATAAAGGGGGCTCCCCATACGTGAAACTGAAACAGAAAATATTTTTTTTCATGAAACCTATACGGGTGTGGTGTCTACAGATAGGTCTTTAAAATGACATTGAGGTTTCTATAATAACTTTTTCATAAAGTTAATCGTTTAAAAGATATACGCTTCAAAAGTGGTAAAATGTGTGTCCCCCCTCTAACTTCTATAATAATGAAGTGAAAAATCTAAAAAAACCATATTGGTTACCAACCAAAATTGGTTTGAACGAGATCGAGTCAGCAGTTTTTGAGATACAGTATATTTTCTAAAACCGCAAATATAACTTTGTAATTCATACAAATACTATCAAAAACAAAGTTATTTGGCGAAGTTGTAAAAATGTAAATAAGCTAGTTTTAAGAAATTTGTAAGGTTTTTTTTTTCAATTAAATATATTAAGTATATTATATTTATTATAGTTACCACGGAACCCTTCATGGGTGAGTCCGACTCGCATTTGGCCAATTTTTTAATGTTAAGGCGAGGTTATTCGAAAAAACGTCGTTTTCAATTGTGTTTTATTCGTAGATAACACGGATTTAAATTTTGAAAAAAACATATTACATAATTCATACTTTGATCTTTCCATTTCGGTCATCCGATACACGATTACTTGCATTTCACTGCATCTAATTAAATCGCAAAGACAAGTCTAAATTACGGTCTTATTCTTATTTTATTTGAGTTTTATTAAGCTTTGAATAATAAAACTTATACCATAATAAAGGTCGTATAAAGTGACATACATGTCGGTCGTCATAATGTGAAATTTGAAAATATTTATACCATTAATTTAAAAATAAGTGTTTTCCTATTATTTTCATGTGCGCGGCCGCGCGCCTCGCGTCCTTTAGTCCCGAGCGGAACGTGTTGGAGGTCGGACGTATGCCAATTTTTAGCGCACCTGCCACCCCCGCTAAGTTTGGTTCCGGTCGAGCCAAAAAATCATTATAAAATATTAATTTCTATCGTTTAGTTTTAAATAGTTGTAATATAAATTGTTTTTATTAGGTATTTTAGTTATAATTTTGGTCAGTAAAACTAATGGACAAAATCAACAAAAAGAAGTTGTCATCGCTGGCTCTACGAAGGCTGAATAAACAAAAAAAGTAAGAAGGCTTTGACAATATAAATATTTAGACCTATATAAATATTTTTCTTTACTAACTAGGTTCTTTCTGTATTCTGAGGTACCTACCTAACTACGCGGAATAGATTTCGAACCCACAAAATAATATGTGTGTAAATAAAGACGCCACGCGCGCAAACGCTATAATAGTTTATTTTTCTCGCGGAATAGATTTGCCAACCGCAAAAAGTGTGTGAACAATTGAATTTGAACCCTATGTCAAAGAGCATAAAGCCGCCGCGTGCGCAAATGCTCTTTTCAAATGTCAGACTCAAAGGAAACTTTGACAATATTATTATAGGTACCTATAATTATACAAATTAATATTTTACTTTACTAAGTAGATAAGTACCTACGCGGAATAGATTTACAAACCGCAAATATGTGTGTAAAACAAAAACATTTTTGACTTTCTTTCTCCTATAAAAAAATGAAAATGTTTCTTATTTTATTCAACAAAACATTTACAAAAATACCTAAATATAATATAAAAGTACTTACAATAAAAAAGAAATCAACAAAAAGATGCGTTTAGAGCCTGGGTTTGATCCAGAATACTGATGAATATCAATCCGATTCTTTACTAAACGCGCTAATAGAACGTTAATAACCCGAGTTGAAATAACTGACCGTATTCGGCTGTATTAGGTTTTATTTTCGTAAATGTACTAATAGTTAATATGGTACAGTCGATCATTCGTCGCTATGACCACAGTATAAAGGTCATACAGTAGATCGACACCTTTGATTTTGTGGAAAATGCCGACAACGTCTAGACAGTATCGCAACGGCCAGGGTTGTCACAAGTTAACAATATTTATTGTTAACTTGTGACAACAGCATGACAATTTCCTACAAAAATATCATTTATTATTTTCGGTAAACTTCGGTAAACTTTATAACTCTCTGTCTTTTTTTTTTTTTTTTTTATTTTTTTTTATTTAGAATAGGTTCGCGTTTGACCACCATCTCACCTGATGGTCTTCGGTGTTCGTATCAACTTTACAATGATGATCTGCAGTTGTATGCATCTACGCGAGTGGAAAGTTTGACATACGCTATAGGAGATTTAAACCGAGATTTAGATGCTATCAAAACTGGTCTAATTGATTTGGGGTGACTGTAAGCCCCTCAAAGTGTCAGGCCATTGTGATCGGAAGCTCACGTATGATCGTTAGAGTGGCAACTAGTTCACTTCCTCCTATCATTTTCAATTAAAGATCTCGGTTTGCATCTTGACTCTGCTTGGCTGGCAAAGTCAGGTTTGCAGTGTACTGTGTAAGCCAAAGAGTCAACGGGACTATGCGATGCCTGTATCATCCGAACGGCACGGCTACTTTTTTGAGTACTGGTTGCACGTTACCTGGCTTCCAGGACACTGGCCATCCAGTTCCAGATCCAGTTTTGTCATAACTAGGAGGCAGCGAAGGACGGTAGAAGTTCGAGTTTCGCTTCGCAGTTTCGGAGTCTGCTGACCCATACTTCTATACTCACCGTATACCCCTGGGGCATTTATCTGGAGGAGAAAAGGTAGATACCGTTTTCACCAGAAAGTGGTCATACGATCCGAGCGAGGCCTAGACCGATACTGACAGTCTCTGGCGACGCAACGTTTGTGAGCACTAGGTCCAAGCCATTGGGCGTGTGGCCGTCGACTTCTGGAATGCAGGTTGCTTGATGAAACAGCTGGTCGAGATCTAGCGATAAAAAAACCTGCGGGCCTCTCTACCAGCGTGCTCTGTTTGTTGGTACGGGAACAACTATTCTTTATGATGGGAATTAAAATCTCTTAGAAAAACAAGCTTTGCCATCGGATATTTGTGCTGGGCCAGTTCAGCTCCTGCAGCTGCCTCCGTAAGGTGGTCGAAGAGCCTAGTCGTCTCCTGTTCACCGTTATGCAATCAGTAAACAACACCAACAACGAGCATAGATGGTCCTGAGAAAAGTGCTTACATTTCTTTTTCATGAAAATGATAAATCAGAAAAAGTTTCACATTTTTGTGTATGTCTACTTTTTTAAGAGTTTTCCAATAAAGTATTCATGTACCAAAGGGAAACAGATAATATGTTGTAAAATGTCAAAAATGTGACATATCATGTCAGGATCTATGGCTTTTAACTACATTTCGAATCACGCGCACTCCCTAATGTTCCCCGTCCAACCTCCATTAAATGCCTTCTCCCTTTTGTATTTACTCGATTTGTTTATGATCTATGTAGGTTCATTGAGATAAATAAAATAAAGCTGTAGCGTACTGTATTATCGTTTTAACAGTTCTATGCCATATTTCTAATTTTCTCTTTTCATACTCATTTTATTCCTGCTGCCACTGGTAAACTGGTAACACATTGAGTGAAATACATTTGACATTGCAAAAGCTGTCATGTCATGTTTGCGTACAAAATGATTTTGTTTTTTTTTTACTTCTATTTTAATACTTTTCATCATCCAATATACTTTACCAGACAACCTCCAGCGCTTGTGAAATTGTGGTGAGTCCTCCACAAAAGCCGCAAGAGTTGAAGTTGAAGTCGAATCACGGCATTAGCCAGTTGTGCATAAATGATTGTAGTTTTTAGAGAAAAAAAAGTGTGCGGTTGAGGAACCCTCGTCGTCTCTCTCGTCAGAAGATAGTCGTAAGTATTTACACTTTTGCGTTACAATTTCTGCCAGTTTAGAAGCCACGTAAAATAAATTCATTCCAAAAAGTGTTTGTGTGTTGCTATTATTGGTATAACTATTTGATTGAAAAATATTTATATTTTTTATTTAAAAACATAATATTTCACACAGAATACCTCTAAGCCCTCATTCAATATAACAATAATTGAATTGTAATACAACTCTCCTAATGTAAGTGTGCCTACCTAATACTTGATTTTTTATACTGTGCCATGAAGATTTCGCACCCTTTGGGAAAGTCGAATAGCGCGCGGCGTGTAATTTTGAATCATACCCGTATTCATGATCTGCGTGTCAGTCAGATTTTTTATTCACCTTGTCCCCAAAAATAAATAAATATACTTATTTTTAATTATTACTAATTAGGTTCAAGTTTATACAATACGTACCTATTCTATCTATAAACTTGAAAATACTTACTATTAAAACAAAACAAAATAAACATAAACTAATCAATTCAAGTTGATCTACTGCATTGCTCTATTCTGTGACGCATCTTCGTACCTACTTGAGTTCGTGAACTCATGAGCGGTGCGCTTGGCGCGCGCGTTTCCCGCGCGTCGTAATTTGTTACGTTTTGCTATTCGTTGCGGGGGCTGGGGTAAGCGTCGAATACCTACGGTGCTCTGGATAACCCGGCCTTAAAGTAGAGTATTTCTATTATTCACTAAACAGGTAGGTAGGCAATAAACAATTTAATTTATATATATGTATTACTTGTGAGATATATTGTGTTTTCATGCGATGGCCGAGTCAATCTATTTATTTAAAACGGTAAAGATTTTTAATATTGATATGGTCACTATAAGATGTCGTTAGGTTAGATAATTACGTAACAACTTAAGACAGAAGGTCCCTTAAGTAGGGACTGAATAAATTAATAACCGACTTGGTATTACGTGGACCTCACAACTTTTTACGGTAGAACAACTATGTTGCGAGACTTGGTTTTTTGACAAGTATTGTTTTTTATGGGATTTTATTTACCCCTTCACTTAAGCTAAATATGCTTTAGTCTGGAATGGGTTCATGGCAATAGTGTAATGGGTAGGATTAGATCCCGGGACCTCTCGATCACAAGGCCGACACCAAAGCTATTAGGTTATTGACGCTTACTACACGCACGTATTATTTACACATTTTTTCATTTCTGTAGTCTCCACCAAAGCTATTAAGTTATTGACGCTTACTACACGCACGTATTATTTACACATTTTTTCATTTCTGTAGTCTCCATCAAAGCTATTAGGTTATTGACGCTTACTACACGCACGTATTATTTACACTTTTTTTCATTTCTGTAATCTCCACTTACACATTTCTAACTTATTACACGACTTATTATTACGAGAGGTGAAATTGAAATGAAGTGAATTTAAACGAAATTTTTAAGAAAATATCAGAACTTTAACTACTTGTGGAGATTATCTATACAAATATTTTTAGACAACCTTTACTGATATTTTTTAAGCATCAAAATACCTCGGGTGATACTGAGCCAAAGTGATTGGCGGCATTGCCATGTTATAAGGCAATGCTCAGCTTCTGGCCACAGTGAAAGCTAGGTTTTAGGTTGAGCCCTTTGATGATTTTCCCACAGATATTTTTTATGGGAAGTTTCAATTATTTGCCATATCAAAATGTTCTTGTAACGGCTTAATAAGATTGTTATACTTCAAGGATTACCGAAATGTAACGTCAAATTACATTCCAATTTTTTTTTGCTGCTGCTTCCATTAATACAGTCATTACAGCCTGCTTAAGATTTTCCACATCAGCCACGATTTCTCTTCCAGAGCGATCATATAATTTAAATGACGAAAAAGGAAAGATGGAGAGCCTCTTCTTTATGTTTATCTTTGCTTTTTATTTTTCGGTAGATATGTAGTTTATAAGCCAAAAGACTGGAACCATGTTTTCAGAAAATAGACTAGAAACTAGACTATCATTGCTAGTAAATTAGACCGTCCCATTATTCACTTTTTGAGTCAACTACATGTAATTAACTAAAAATTTAAATTTTTAATTTCACTTTAGTTTTAAAATTACTAACATAGTTTTAAGTAGTACTACCAATGCTAATTAAGTATTGACTGTATTGGTTATGGGAAGAAAATCCTGAAATAAATGATTATATTATTATAAATGTCACATAATGCGATTTCTTTTTTGGTTTTTTAAACCATGCCCTATGCTAGGAATTTCTCCTGTACTGTGAGTGCATTTTGATAAACATCTAGATCCGGAATAATTATTTGTAGGCCATGTAAACATTAGTTCCGGTGCGGGAATAAAATACATAGAATGCAGTGCATAAGCCAATCACGCAACCACTGCACCGAACGTACCATCCAAAACCTAGTTCTATCAACTGTATCTTTCCACAAAAATACTACTTTCAATTGCAGTGCCAAATACAAGTGAAACCTCTCGAATTACATTTTATTTTATTGGTTATAGGCTTGCGTTTTACCGCCGTCTCACCTAATGGTAAGGGATGATGTGGTCGTAGATGACGCACGCTAACCACCTTTTCACTTTTTGCTTAAAGACCCTCAGGTTTACTCCTATACCTCTCAGAAAACACGGATTCCAGCAGGGAATTCCACTCTTTAGTTCCATATTTAAAGCAAAATATGTAATTAAAGCTAAAAGCGCTTCATTGGTTCGTTCTATAAAAAGCTGGAACCCTCAACAATCGCACACAGTGTTACCCCGTACGTAATAGCGAACATTAAGCCCTGCAGCGCTTTACTTAATTACGTCTGTGTTTACGAGTTGAGTGCAGTTGAATCACATGCAAAATGCCGTTTATAGTCTAGAAGCTAGGGAACAGAACATCTACGTTATTACAACCACAATTGAGGCTCACTCGTGAATAGTCTGTACGTCGTTCAATCCAGGAAAATGGGTGAGTTAAGGCAAAACACTAGTTTTGAAATGACAGTACCGTTGCTCAAAGATTGTGATACTCTCTCGGTGTAGGTGTCAAAAGAAGGAAATGTGTTGCGACTACGGTTTCTGCTTCCGTCATGCCAAAGGTCAAACTGAAATTTCACAATGTAGCTGAAAGCATACTTGAACGTTTTGCATGGACTGACTTTGTTGCTTTTGTAAAAGTTTGGTGAGTAATCAGTCGAATCAATCAGCTGGCATAATGCCTCGAAGTTGTGCAAAATCAGTTTTATCTCGATTGAAGAAGAATACTTAAACAAATTTTATGTGTTTAATATTGAAGTCGTGCACCGCTTCACCTACCCCAGGGCGAAAGAATCTATAAATAACAATATCTCGAAAAAAAAAATAGGCTACTGCTCGGTACAATGATGTATCTCACATTGATAAACAAGCGTCAATAGCCTAATGGATAAGGTGTCGGACTCGTGATACAGAGGTCACGGGTTCGAATCCCACCCATTGCAATTACACTATTACCGTGAACCCACTCCAGACACAAGCATATTTAGCTTAGTTGGAGTTAACAAGATTGCTAGTAATGTGAATTCTATCTACATTACTAGTTTTCTTAAAAAAAAATGGAATCTCGTAAATTCTGCGAAAGAGGTACAAAAAGGAATCTTAACTCAGCACACGAGATAGCGAAGTGGAATGTGAACTCGTCTGTCATTGTACCGATTGTCGTGTACACCAATAACAATGCATATTGTTAAATTATAGGTGTGTTTAAATTTTGGAGTACAATAAAGTATATTCTATCTATCTAATATTGCATAATTAGACCCGTTGTGCCTGATACAGAAAGCAGTAATATTGGTACGGTCCGTAAGTAATGTGTTCCTTTTAAAGTTCCTTTTTCTACACCCAGTAGCTTAGACCCTGTTCCCGATATTGGTGGAATAAAATATGTCATTACCTCTCAATTTTAAGTTCATACTCCTGCCAAAGTTTGGTTGGAAGATATCGCTCTCAACAGTAAGACCGCCATTATAGCCATTGGTTAGCAATAATGTAAAACGGTTGTGTTGTGTACAATAACTTATATGCATTGGCTTTTTATCTATAGGTTTTTGTCTTTTATAAAAATGTTTTATATTTCATTATTGCGTCGTGAACGCAGCACTGCAGTCGACGAGTCAGTGTCTACTGACAATGCTCCGTGGAGGGAGGAAAACACGTATCAAGTATGGTCTGCTTGCATGTGTTATGTTTTTATTGCATAGCTTCTGTATGTGCATAAAATTTCGGGTGGGAGTGCGGTGCTGCATACGGCATAAAAGATTGATCATCTACATAGTTCTTGGCAAAACTAACACGAAAAAATTTCCCAGACTTTTGGCTTATTTTATAAAACTGTAAATGAATTCAAATAAATCAATAAACATAGTGGTAATAAAATGTTCAGTAACACTGTCTCCTACACTATAGCCCTCAGCAATCAAGTGCACATGATCGCAGCGCTCACTCAGACGCTTCCTCGGTATTTGCGAGGCAGATGAGATAAAGAAGTACTGTTTACTTACATAGCACATGCAAAAGAAAGGCACCGAGACTTTTTGAGGACACAATTCTTAGAGCTCTTTTCGAGCTGTAGTTTATTCATAGGATTATGGTTTGTAACGATTTCATAAAAATAGAAAATCTACATAACGTGTAGGTTATATCAGATTAAGTTTTTTTGAGGAATGTAAATGTACATATTTATACGAATTCATACTGTACCAAATATGTTCATTAATTATGTAAGTGTATTTTTACCTTTTTCAGTAATTAGATCTTTTAATAATGATATCTTTTTATTTATATTCTCTTTGAACCGATTGTAAGAAACATCGTGCATGTTAACTCTAACCACTTTTGTGCTTAGTTGGAGGGGTTTAAAAGATCTTTTTCGTCGTTCCCTCACTGCTTAGGATCGTGACTCCGTAGATTGTCAACAGCACGTCTTGCGTCCCCATCAGTTGCGGTCGGTGACCCGGTGCAGTGCAACGTTGACGGGGATACCCAGCTGCCCGGATATCTGTTCCGACCATCTCTTCGGGCTACGGCCTATCGGTCTTTTACCCTAAAAGATTGCCAGCACCTAATGTGAATTTTACTCACATTGCTAGTAATCAAGTAAGAAAAAAAAAAGAACTTGATAGTTTTAAAATGAACATTTTAAAATGAAACACAAACATTTATGTGTGTACATACACAAATGACACTTAAAAAAAACAAATACAGGGTAGTGATTAGGTTCTAACATTAAATTGTACAGCAGGTATTACAAGTTGTTATCAGTTCATTAAAATAATAAAATAAATAATTTGCATTTTTCAAACAAAATAAATGGCGTTATTGGTAAAAAATAAATAATCCTTTATAATATTAGTTTACTGACCTGTAATAGCGGCAACGCCACGGCGCCAAGGGATTGGTCAGCTGATTACGTTTATGCAATACATGATGTTGTGAAATATTAAAATGGAAGAAAGACCCCACGGCTATAATATTGTTTATTATTAAATTATTTTAATTATATATGATAAAATACCTAATATAGAGTACGTGGTTTCAATTAATGTGATAACCTAATCGCCACAGCGCTGTATAGATAAAGACAATTCTTGTTTGGAAAACATCTGTGGTAGCTTGATGCGATATTACAGCTTTACTAAACCGTCAGTTTGAGAATAAAACTTTGAATTAATCTTTTAGTGACCAACTAGAACACACTACCATAACATCTAACCAATTATCTGATTAATTAAATACGTGTATTTGCACTTGTTCGAGATAATTGGATTAATACAATGTAAAGGCAAAAGGATAAACTGTAAGTAGGACATTAAAAGTCAATGTTATGTTAACCTAATAAGGCTTTTCTAACGTGAATGGGCAAGTCCATATGTGACCTTATTCAAGGCATTCGAGCATATGGGCTGGAGACCCTTTCTCGCTTTTGAAACTCGCCATTCATATGGAGAGTTACTTCTCAATATCGTTTACATAATATACCTACCAATTTACACCTACATACTTCTAATAACAAAGGCAGGCTTTCAATTCAGTCATGTTTATTTTGACTTTATGCACTTAGTTGTATCTGATGCCCTGCTAATTAACTACCAATCAATCAAGGATTTAATCATTGGACGCGAAAAATAATACATTATACCTGCATAATATGCGTATATTTAAGACTAGCTGTGCCCGCGACTTCGTCTGCGCGAAATAGTGACATTCAGCAGAATTTTGATTTTTTAGACTATATTTTAAAAATTGAAAATGCTTTAAAAATTACGTAATTTCCATACAAACTTTCATCCCCTATATCAACCCCTTACAGCCCTTTTTTCGCATTAAAAAGCAGCCTATGTCCTTTCTCAGGCTCTAGACTATGTCAGTACCAAATTTCATTAAAATTGGTTCAGTAGTTTAGGCGTGATTGCGTAACACACAGACAGACAGAGTTACTTTCGCATTTATAATATTAGTAAGGATATAATAATAGCCTCACGTGTCAATCTTCATGGTTAAGCAACGCTTGCCAAGGTCTGTCCGTGAATGGTTGACCATCATTACATAACAAGATTTTCCGGCTGTCATTTGTACCCCCTCAAGTGTCACATGTTGAATGTACTTTTTGATTTTTGGGTAGGACTTCAGAAAAAATGATAAATCGGCAATTTATGGCCATTATCATGGTATATATTATACCTTCCTGGCTTCGTTATGAGTTAATCTATTTATATCATTCAATAAGCAAATCAAACTGACCTTATCTCGCAGTGATGTGATTTTTCACTTTTATAATTTTCACTCACATTCGAAGTCATACACACGAAAAAAACACATGTTCACGAAAAAAGACACACGATAACACAATAATGTGTAGGCAATGTTAACACAAATTATTCCACTTAGACACTGTAAAAAGTAACAAAAACTATTGAATACACAACGAAAAAGTCTGCGGCGTCACAACAAAAACCACAGATGCATTTTGTAAACATTTTTTTCGTTCATTTTAGCGGTGTATGCAGAACGTATTGCTACTTGCAACACAACCACAGATATTTATCGACCAATCCTGACCAAGCCCTTAAGTGTAACTGTCCGACTTAAGACATTTGGAGCATTTTTTTCTTATGTCGAACTGTGTAACTTAAGACACGCGAAAGGGTACAGACGCCAGCACATAAAGCTACAACAATCCGTCAAATTTCTTTAATAGATTTTCAACTTTATTGTTAAAGAAATTAGGTTCAAGTTTGATTGGGAAAATTTGAGTTTCGGGTAGCTTTATGTACTGGCGTCTGTACATCTCCGACAGTCCTTACGGGTAGTCAGAAAATCTGACACTGGTCTGGAGGTCAGATATGCAGTCGTTCCCATGTAAAACACTAATACCCAGCTACATCCGGTTAGACTGGAAGTCGACTCTCATATTTGCGAAAAGGTTAAGCTAATGATGATGTCCTGTTACTTTTTCTTCTGGCTATAATTAGCCATAAGAAAAAATGTTTGTCTAATTTCCTGTGCAACAAAACAAACACAGAGCTTAAAATAAATCTACTCTCACTCAAAGAATTCAAAAATAAGAAAAACTCATGGCTACTGACGCTTGACTATACACAAACTGAGTCCCTATTACAATAGGCTTACGTGTAAAGTATATTGCCATAACTCAATGCTCATACACACACATGCACTCACACAAACACACACTCACATATACACAAAACAACACATCTGTACACCACACATACTACACATGTACACATGACATATAGGCGTGAAGACAAAATCTATATTTAAGTAACGTAATAAGTGTATTTTACTCTAAATTTAATTGTTCTTCTTTTTTCTCACGTACTTATTGTTTATTTCATTTAAATCATAATTGTTTATTTCATTTCATTTTATTCATTATTGCATAACATAAGATAATGTAACTGTTAGAAGACACTGGCTCCTGTAACACAGGCAATATACCTAGCTTAGGATTCAGGGATTCACCATATCTGTAAAATCTTTTTGATGCTAATAAAGATTATTATTATAATTACTTATGGCTAATATAGCGTTTACTTCATATAGGTATTTTTTTAATTATCAATCCATTTTATGTTCATCGTAACTTATTCAGGTACATCGCAGCAAACCCATTTTAATACATCTCTATTTGCTGAACTTTCAATATACATAAAAGTCAGTTTGTTCAGCACGATCAATTTATCTCATCTGCACGTGTTTATACACATACTTTTACAAAATTTAGATGGGGCACATTATCCTATTTAATATACGCTAATATGTTACTGATTCCGTCTAAACAGCGTTTCCTAAATTGGGAAATCACAGAGCCAATGTACGTCATACTACTCTAATGATTGCGAGTGAGTTACAAGTTTACAAATGTAGTGTGAGTGTGATAGTGAATTTCTACTATAGGTTAATTCTCTGTTGTCGCAAAGTTCTAGATTATTTTTGTGCTCTACTGTGACGTGCTTTAATCGTCTATCTGTATATAATCTCTTATTTTCTTATCTTATCTTCTTCTCGGATCTTACGCATTAACACCACACGACATTGTTTTTTACTACTACGCATAACGTAATCGAATTGTGCTTATATGTAAAAGTTCTTCTGTTTCGAAATCTGTACAATTATGTAAAAATGTTAGTACCTATACTGCACTCCTTCTCTGTATTATAAACTTTATCTTTCATTCTTTTCCGTTCGCGTTATTTTAGTAGATAGTACAAAGTTTGTGCTTAACGTAATAATTTATAGATATAAATATTTAAATTAAATTATTAGATTCAAGATTTATTTATTTTTTATTTATTTAGATGCATTATGTCGCCCACGATCACTCGTAAATTCATATGCAGAAGGCAATGTAATGCATCATATTATGTTTAGGTTCCATAAAGCAAGTTGCATTACGCTATATAAGAACAGCTAGTTTTTGGTAGAATTAATAGAAATAAGCAGAAATCCCTATAACAATCTCACGATTATGGAAAAAGTCTCACTCCACTAATATCCATAAAAATACGTGTCACCCATCACCAATCTAGACATCCAAATCCATTGCAGTTTCATTTTGAAACAAACGGTTTTCCATTTCGCCAACTCTATGTAACGTATCGACGTTCAGGGATTTCGATGATAGATGGAGCCACTTCTCTGACTGTAGGAGCTCGGATTGAAATGTACTAAGCAAATTGTATTTGAAAGACGTTGAGTTATTTTGTTTCTAGTACTTCCACGTATTTCTTTGAAGAAAGTAAACATTTATTATAAGATAAATTATAGAAGGAAATAGGCTTCTTTGGAGGATGCCTTCACTTGCAGAAAGGTTCTTGTAAATCATACAAACGACCTCTAAATTAGAATAATCCACTTTTTATGTATTTATGTCGCTTGCTTACAAAACACAAATAGCTCTTTTATTTTTATTTGGCTGTACACATTTTAAGCCTAAATGACACCAACACTGCCGATAGCTTTTTTAATTCATATCTATCACTCTAACCCCTAATTTAAGTAACAAAACTGAAAACTAAAATAATGCAATCAGATTCGATAATTACTTGATGAAAAAAACTCACCACTAAGTGAGTAATATTCGCATATTATTATTTACCAGTTGTTATATTTCCTTTTCTTTTAGTAAAAAGTTAAAATTTTAGAACTACTGTACTTTCTAGTTTTATATGTATGCTGTGAAACTCTATAATACTCGTAGGCTTCAGAACCCCATGTGACATTGATACCATATAGGTATTATATCTCTGGTGAAAAGCAGTGTTAATTTAATGCTGTTTAGTTTTAAAAAAATACCAAGTTTACTAATTGTTTTCTAGAATATTCTAATTTTGGGTAAAGTACCTATAAATAATCTTTTTCATAATTTAATTTGTTTAACACATTAAAATCTAATTCAGCTTCAGATATCCCCACAAAAGTTTTTGTCTAAAGAGATCTTGTTTGTGAACTGCAGTCAAGCTTACTCCCAGAAGCTGAAAGGAGTTACAAATTACATGTAATGTAATGAGCATTGTAAAAAAAGCTGTTATGTTTACCATGAATAAATAAATAAATAAATGTTATTTAATTAACCTGAGCCCTAAAATCTTGTATCAAAGCTTTTTAACCGACTTCAAAAAAGGAGGTTCTCAATTCGTCTCGAACTTGTTCAAGTACTAAGGAGAACTACTCAAAAATTAACGGCGATGTGGAAAGAATTCACATTACTAGAAATGTTGTCTAACCCTTTAACTGAGCTAAATATTCACAAGCATACATACGACACGAGTCTGGAGTGGGTTCACAGCAATGGTGTAATGTGGAGGTGGGGTTCAAACTAGCGACCTCACGCACACAAATCCGACACATTAGCTAGTATGCTTTTGACGCTTCATTGTTTCTTCAGTTGCCCTTACGTATCAGGATAGGGTTTTTCAAAACCCTGGACGGTACCAAACCTTAGTTTTCAAATAGCACTCAAAGGTCCGAATACCGTAATAGATAAATAGATGTAAGCATCTCATTTCAAAACTTGTTTTCAACCAACTCCTTGTTCAAACTCTCATGACAGATTTAGCAGTTCTCCCTCACAAACACACAAAGCAATAGATTCAAACGTTTTACTGCACAAAGTTTAAATTAGATAGCATTTTATGTTACTCTTCAGGGCACAGTTTTTTGGGTAGTTTGATCGAGTTTTGTCTCTCTTTTGGTTCGCGTTACTTTTGTAGTGTTAGTTTGTGCTTGTATTCGCAACTGATAGTTGGGAAGGTCACGTTATAAAAAAATAGTTTCAGTCTACGTGATATCTTGGAAAGAAAACTATTAAAATATTATTACAGTCGAAACCGAATATAACGACGTCGCTTATAACGACGGATCGTTTATTACGACTTAATGGCAAGGTCCCGGCCTAAACCCTATATAAACACCCTATGTAAACATACCGCCTATAACAACATCGGATATAGCGACATATCGCTTTAAACGACAAAACTATCGAAATGCATCGGCTTTAGCGACCAACTGTCACATTTTTGTTCCAGCAAAACAAAACATTTAAGAATTATTTTGACTTGTCACTGCAATTTTTTTAAAGATAATTTTCTTTTCCGATATTTTATTTGAAAGCAAATTCATTCATTCAATCTCGCCGAATAATGAAATAATAATAATATAATATAATTTATTGCCACAAATATACATACATCATTTACACAGATTGACAAGATGCTAACAATGCTGCAAAAGTCTGTATACAGATATAGTGAGCCCTGCCTCTCAAGCTAGGATATCCTGTATTTTGAGAGAGAAATCCTACATATCTGTAAATTAAAAACATATTAAATAACCATACATACATGTTTGTCTACTTGTGTATATGTATGTATTGCTTATAACAACTACCGGTTATAGCGTCCAAAGTTGTACCGTCCCTTCCATGTCGTTATATCCTGTTTCAACTGTATTACCATTAGGGGGTTACCAGGTATATTTGAAGATAAATTGGATTTCCCAATCCGGATCATCTCATCTACTTAGCCTTTTTTTACCAAGTAGGTATGTTAGAGGGTCACTGGATGAAGCTGAGTTTTACATGGAGGGACTGCATATCTGACCTCCACAACCCAGTAACTGGGTAACAGTATACCCCTTGACACGACTGTTGTTAGATTTTCTGGCTTCTGACTATCCGTAACGACTTTCAAAGTTGTACAAATGACAGCCAGGATCAACTTGTTTTCTGGGGCTTGGAGATATCTTGATATATTAACATTCCTTCACCTTTTTTTTTTAACGTGGTAAAATTATCAAGTAAGTCCTCCCACCCCGGGCAGGGCGGGAGGAACTGTCAGACTTTTACTGACTAAAATCTACGGTGTTCCTTCAATAACCCTTTACGTACCGGGGTCACGGTAATGGGATAAGTCCCACGACCCCGGCACGCTTCGGCCCTCTACACGGGGGGCCTCGTCATGTTGCTGACGCTCTTTGAGGCGCGCGTGGAACACAACGCGCCGTCGACCCGGGCATGGTCCATGGTCGGACAGCGAGTTGCCCTTTACTCGCTGTCCGCATGCCCGCGCCTACGGTGGCCGGAGATCGTCGGCCGACGTCCGACGCCGTGGGCGTCTACCACTGCGGCTGGGCTGGAGGGAGGACGCCATCCTCTCCCTCACACGGCCCGCCTCCTCCTTCGGAAGCATGACTGCTTCGCAGAAGGAGGCGACCGCTTCCCACTCCCTCTCGCCCCGCAGCATGACCTCGACCAATGCCGGGCGCGAGAGGTCTCCACCTATCGCCGCCGTGAGGACACGTCGGTGATCTGCCCAGGCGGGGCAGTCTTGCACCGTATGCTCTAATGTGTCCTCAGGGCGACCCTCGCAGTGGTGACACCCAGGCGTTTCTTCCTTTCCCATCAGACACAGGTACCTCCCGAAACTTTCGTGTCCGGTGAGGACCTGTGTCATGCGGTAGGTCAGGACGCCGTGACGCCGATCTAGCCACTCCTCAAAGAGGGGTCTTACCGCCGCAATTGCGGCGTGCCCGAAGCGTTGCTTCACCTAGAAGATAAACCCGTGTGGATTTTATTATTAACTACGACCTCCGGATACAAATATAATATTTACTGTTACTGTAAGCCTGTATCATCCCACTGCTGGGCAAAGGCCTCTCTCACTGATTTACATGTGGTTCTTTCCAGAGCCAAGGTAAATCACTGATCGTTTGATTGATCCAGCTCGTCCCACCACCTTCTTCAAGGTCTACCGCGACGCCTGCTGGCTGTTTCAGAGCTTCAGAAAGTGCTGATTATGGTCCATAAATCATTGGGCACATGGCAGACGTGGGCAGGTCAGGCCCACTTCAATTTAGCGACCTCAATACAATACAATTTATTCTACTTGTTAACCGAACTTTTGCCTGCTATAACTAAGCCTTATTTGTATTAAAATATACGTCACTAGCACTTCGTTCACATAGATTTCTAAATAATTTATAGCCTCTCACTTTTATAGCACTCACAAACAATGCACCTTACTGTCTTTGCTACCAATAAAAAGATTTTTACAATTGGATCAATAGTTCCGGAGATTACCCCTACATACAAACCAATACCTTTTTATAATATTTTTGTTATAGTATAGATAACAGTACCTTTTCTCTTCCGCTAATAAAGATTATATTTAAAACCTTTTAGTAGCTTCAACATCGAAACTAGTACATCAGTGTACAGTGCACACCTTATGTTTGTCTCAGGAGATGAAACTCGACCACGAAGTTAATGCTTCCGCTCCTTTGGGCCTTAACTTATAATAGAATGGCGTCCGACGACCGAAACAGTAATTAATTTATTTAATTAACATTGAAATACAGCATGATGATCGTGGAGTAGGAAAACGCCTTAAGGCTGCTATTATTTTGTAGAAAACGATGGTATAATTAATTACCTAGTAAATATGTAATATATTTTGGATAACGTTCATTATACTACTGTGTAATGTACAATATAGTCGTGTATTAATAATAATTGTGGTAATAACATCAATAGCCCTTAAATTGTGGAAATACCAGCTAAATTGGCAGTGCCGCCAGTCTTTTGGGCACATTACCAGTAGACAGCGATGCACACGAATTTCTGGACGCCATATTTTAGTTATTTTCAGATGTATATATGTAGTTTAGGGGTTTTATTTAAGTGTATATTCAATTATTGATTAAATAAACATTTATCTGTTTAATTGAGGAAAAAATAGCAAAATTTACAGATCTTCCTCCATCACCAATATTAGGTTACAGTGGTGGATACACTGTTCATCCTGTTTCTACTGCGTTTTCTACAATTCTACTTGATATTTATAAAGTTAATGATGGTGGAGGAATTAAAAAAGTACATTTTTAGTAGCGTGATCCAAGACATTTCGTTGTTAGCAATCTGGCTGTGCTATATGTATACTGCATGTCGATTATTATTTACAATCATTTACCAAATAGTTTACAAGAATTACCACTGACAATGTTTAAAAACATACTTTTCAATCTGTTATTATTTAAAAGATATTATACTGTTAAGGACTATTTAGAAGAAAAATCAATAGAATCTATAATCTGCAAGTTATAGTAATTGACAACACTGACTGTGAATACATTTGCACGCCATGTTAACACCTTATGTACCATATTCTAGCAAATAAATATTTTGATTGATTGATTGATATATCACACCGAAGATACGAGAAGACTATAGTCAAACTCAAGTAATATTGGGCTATCAAGATACAGGCTGTGTCTAGTTCGGGACCTGTTGCTAATTATTTTGTCTCTTGCAACTAGAATTGCAAGTCAGTAAGGAATATTGTGATTAAACAAAGAGAGTTGCAGAAGGACCATTGCCTCAATTTACGTGATTTACATGTAATGTAAGGACGACAAAATCAGATCTTTACTCCTTGCAGGTTTTTGTTATTGTTCAGCGTAATGAAAATAATTCGGTTTATTACTAGCAATTAATAGGACGTGTTTGAAACGAGGAGCTTGTGGCTATTAATAATAACAGCCAAACGGGTCTATCTTAACACGTTCACTGACAAGTACGTCGTTAGGCGGGAAATTAAAATTGTGCGTTATGAACTTATGACAGTACGTGGAAGGACGGGCCACTTATTTTTAAGAGTACGTCGCCTCACGATAATTTTTCATGTAAGTATTATGAAGAGCAGTATCCACTGTCATATTATGAGCAATTTCATATTTTTTACTGACGTAATACGAGTATTTTGTGAGTAGTTTCATATAACTTGCTTGTGCACGAGTACTACGTTGATTTTTCATTTAGTATGGAAAATTCTACTGTCGTAATGTGGTGTCAGGGTAAGTGCTCACTGTCAGCGAACGTGTTAAAGGTTAACAGCGCTTGCCAAGGTCGAGCCATCAGAACATATCGAGATCCTTCCTTGCTTTGGAAAGCACGTTAAACTGTTGATCCCGGCTGTCATCTTCTTAATATAGTATAAAGCAAAGTCGCTTCCCTGTGTCTGTCCCTATGTATGCTTAAATCTTTAAAACTACGCTACGGATTTTGATGCAGTTTCTTTCAATAGAAAGAATGATTCAATAGGAAGGTTTTTAAGTATATAACATGCATAAGATAGTAGAGGAACACTGATAATTTTTGAGGTTTCTAATGTGATGTCGCAAATAAACACATTTTTTTGCGCTTGCTTTGCAAACGCTGGCTGAACCCTACGAGATAGATCAAAATAATGTACTACAGTATTGTACAGCTTAAAAAGGTCAACAAAATGTCCTCAATGTCATCTGTATATCTCTTATAGATAACCCACAACAAACATTTTTTATCCTTTACTTTTTACGAGAAATACGAGCATATTTTACGAAGCGATTTTAAGCAATACAGCATTAATCTTTATCCAATTAAGTACCATAAATACATTGTGCATTTAATATAAATCAATATTGCCCTTTATAGAATATAATTTAAATAAATAGTTTCGAAGATATTACAGATTTAAAATGCAAGGACATAGCGGTTGCGGTGCGATGCCGGCGGAAGCACGGCGCGCGTGCCTATGTTGCTTAGATTTGAGCGTTGAATGTTTTTCCCATGGTAAATTATGTGTCGCACTTTCAAGAGTAATTACTAAAGAGAACATGTATGTCGAATGACAAAAAGGCTGTCAACGATGTATATAAAGACATTCTATAGTATATTTAATACAAACATTGCACCCGTGCGAAGCCGGGGCGGGTCGCTAGTTTGTACATATTTGACAGTCGTTACTGGTAGTTAGAAACCATTACATCTGACGCCAGTCTTGTTAAGGGGTATCGAGTTAGCCAACCATTGGATTTTGGAGGTCATATAGGCAGTCCTTCTATTTAAATCACTAGTACTCAGCAGCTTTCGGTTAGACTCGAAACCGAGACGGACATACTAGGGAAAAGCTAAGCAGACGATGTTTATGAAGACAATTATTTAAAACAGACCGACATAAAAAAGCATCAAAACATCCATAAATTTACAAAACAGGTATCAAGAACAGGGCAAACCACCTTTCAATATAGTTTTCAAATTCAAATGAAAACCTACAATTAAGGAAATCGTCGCAAAATACTAGATTGAACGGCTAACGTGGACATTTCGAAGAACGAAAAGTTTTCATTGCTTTTAATAATAGATCAAAAAGAAAAAGAGTCGTTAAAATAGAATCCAATTATTTCCGTGTCCATTGCAAATTGTTCACGATTTAACTGAGATAACTTTACGTGGATTTTTGCTGTAAATTATGAAATGGAGAAAGTTGGAAAGAACTTTAATTACAGTCTATTTTTAAATAAGCGCAAATTAAGGTACCCGCAGATAAGAGAGACAATGCGACAGCCCTTTTTACTCGACTGCGCCAGAAGGAGGGTTATGTTCGAGCGTGCCAAACAATGTGGTTTTTTAATTTTTTTTTACAACTTAATTGGTTAAAAGTAATTCAAAGTGACAAATCGTAAAAAACACGTATCAAGAACTAAATCGTCTGCGAAATCTTTCACATTTGTAAACTAAAATGCTGGAAATAAAAAAAAAATAATTAAAAAAATTTAAAAACCCGACTGGATACTTATACTAAAACTAACTGAAAAGCACGTTAAACCTTTTTTGATAGTCATTTCAGATGATATTTATTTCGTTTATGATATCAATCTGATTGCTTTAAAAATATTTTTTATATAAATCTTAGATTCTACGTTTTATGTTATATTATGTTGCGTATTTTATGTTGTTTACGAGGAAACCAATTATGCTGTTTGAAGTTTCTTTAACACTTACACCTTATTCCTAAGTCATTTATAAATTATTTTTAAGGAAGAATCTTGTCGGTTATCATACTTTTGAGCATTGAACCCTTCGAAGCGCACTCATGCATTTCTATTTTCGGTGGCCACATCTCAGTCTCTCTCTCTCACTCTCACCTATGCATTAATAGAAGGAGATATTAAAGCATAAAAACCGTAATATCTTTTATATTATTATTATGTACGTGTATTTGTCACTTAAGTAATCCTTGAAATTACAATAGGACTCGGCAGGTGGTTTGGATTTACAGGGCAGGACAACGTATAGGTCCAGTAGTGTAATATATATTTCTCCCAGCTCTATATTTGTAGTATACTTTAAAGATTTATTAATAAATCAACCTACTTTCTTGTTTTATGGCAGCATAAAAAATTGCCAATCATCTTCCATCGCTGCCTTAAACTTTATAATCTCCATTTTAATTCACTGCGAAGTTTTATCGTGGCTAATGAATTTACAAATCCTTCTGGATTATGCCCAGAGTTTTAGAAGTTGGTAACGCTTATTCTGGCTCGTTAGCATTTTCTGTGACCTGGGGCCATACCATGACGTGTTAAAGCGAGAGTTGTTCGAGTGAGAAAGAGAGATGGAGCTATATAGCGTGCATAGCTTCATCCCTCTTTCTCGCTCGAACGACTCTCGCTTTAACACGTCATGGTATGGCCCCTGTTTTGTTTTAATTTTCGGCTAAGTTAGAAGAAATAATTATTATTTTGAACACTTTTCGTTTAAAATCATAATGGATTCATACTATCTGAAGATTGTAGACTTTATTTATTGGTTATAAATTGTATGGTACACCCATGGTACACCTTACAATATTTCTAAGGATGTAAATAATAAAACTAAAAAATAATAATAATAAAGGGCGGTCTTTTTACACCAAGCATACAACAACAGACAACATTTTTTTAAGGATAGGTGTGCAGGATCAGGTTTGTTCCGTCGTAAATGAAGGACTTGCGTTAACTTTTCAATTCGTGTAATAAAATTCGTATTTACATTGGTTGGCAGTTGAAAAATAATGGCGGAATGAATACATTACAAGTGGTTTTATAGGCTTGAGTGAAGGAGAATGTGAGACCGAAGGAACGACTGGGTTTGGTTTGACGGTCGGTGGTCTTCTTCTCTTGGTCGCTAGATGGCGCCCTGTACCACGTCTGATCGTGCGTTGCTGCGTCGTCGTGATGAGAGATGGCGTGAACATGCCCCCGGCCTTGAAAGCCCTGCTTTCGAAATGATTCTGAGTATGGAGTCAAGCGTCGTCGCTCACCGATTGCGGTGGCAGCGGGCAAATCTTGGAAAAGGCTCGTCTTATTGTTCCAGTACTGGTGTGTATGTCCGCTACTCGAGCCACGCCGTCTTTTCCGGGAAATATACGTAGAATGCGACCTAACCGCCACTTTAACGGCGGTAGGTTATCATCCTTTATGAAGACAAGGCTGCCCAGTGTGATGTCATCCTGCCTAGTCTTCCACTTGGTTCGCAGTTGCAACTCCGACACGTATTCTGTGGACCAGCGTCGCCAGAAGTGCTGCCGCAGTTGTTCGACTCGTTCGTAGCGTGTCAACCTCGAAGCCGGTTTATCTGTGATGTCTTCAGAAGGTGGTGCTGTCAACAGTCGGCCAATTAGGAAATGGGAGGGGGTTAGAGGAGTAAGGTCGGAAGGATCTGAGGAAAGAGGTGAAATTGGACGGGAATTTAGGACGGCTTCGATTTGTGTCAAAGCTGTGTAAAATTCTTCGTAAGTTAATCGCGCGTTACCCACTATGCGCCTCAGGTGATACTTGCACGAGCGTACCCCACTCTCCCATAGACCGCCAAAATGTGGAGAATAAGGAGGAATGAATCGAAATTCAATGTTATTATCTGAAGCATAATTAATAATAGTCTCTGATTCTTTGGTTAAAAATAAAGGAAATTCTTTCTCTGCACCTACGAAATTCTTGCCATTATCCGAAAAAATGACGCAAGGTTTACCTCGCCTACTAATAAAACGTTTTAATGCTAGAATATAATCATTTGAAGAGAGACTTGTAACAAGCTCCAAGTGCATAGCTCGCGTCGTGAAGCATATGAATAAGCATATGTAAGCTTTAGTCAATCTTGAACCTCTGCCTTTTCTAGTTAATATAAACACTGGCCCCGCATAATCAACACCTGTTCGCATAAACGGGAAGCCAGGCTCCAAGCGCTCAGGCGGTAAGTTACCCATGATAGGTGCTAGTGTCTTACCTCGGATACGTGTACACTTCACGCACTCATGCACTATTTTTCTAGCTAAGTTTCTACCGTTCAATGGCACCAACATTCACGCACCGTAGCCAAAAGAAGTTGAGGACCGGCATGTAATAATCGTATATGTTCATACCTAAATAAACAAATAGTGAAAGGATGTTTACTGCACAATAAAACTGGGTGTTTTTTATCGTAAGCAAAACTAGACGAGTTAAACTATCTTCCACCAACCCGAATTAATTTATGTTCATCCATAAAAACACTAAGACTAGAAACTTTATTATATTACTTACAAGTTCGTTTAATAGGCATATTGCTTACTAAATTATTGTAAACATCTGGAAATGATTTTATTTGTACCAACCTAATTAGCATTCTTTGTGCGGCATTCAGTTCGCTTACTGATAAAGAACCGGTTTGCCGGCTGTCTTTAACAGTCGACTTGATGCGCGAGTTATCTATGAATCTAAGTATGTACGCTCCTATTCGTTTAAGCTTATTAAATGAAGAATATTTCTCAAAGTTAATTAAATCTTCGCATTGTACCGAAGGTAAACACGTTTGTTTACATTTTAAATCTGGTAAGTTATAAACATCTGAATTATCGCATTTAATTTGATCGAAATTATGTAAACTGTTATGTAAATAAGACGGACCGTGCCACCATAAATCACAATCCTTTAATAAGTCTAAACTATAACCTCTCGACAATAGATCAGCTGGGTTATCCTTGCTACTTACGTGTAACCACACCGAGTCGCCCGTGAGGTCATTGATCTCGGTCACTCGATTTTGTACAAATGTTTTGAGTAAATGTGGTGACGTTTTAACCCAACCCATGACTATTGTGGAATCCGTCCAGAAATATATTTTACTAAACTGTAACCTAAGAGATTCAACGATTTTCTTATATAATTTAGCTCCTATTAAGGCACCACAAAGTTCTAAACGAGGAATACTTATAGCCTTTAAAGGTGCGACTTTACTTTTGGCACATAACAAACGCACGGTTACGTCAGAGCTATCATTATAGGTACGTAAATAGAAGCACGCGCGCCGTATGCGTCTTGAGACGCGTCGGTAAATATATGAAGTTCTGTATATTGACTGTGATCACCCTTAACGTGACGAGGAATGCGAATGTCTTAGTATCTAATAGATCCGAAGGGTTATCGCGCCACAGTCTCAACCGTACAGACCTTTGATCAAACTGGAGAAGAACCTGACGAAACATTTTCTCCACGTCTGCACAAGCTACATATTTATACTGTCTGAATCGTAACAAAATAGGAAAAATATCATTTTGTAACGTGGGTCCCGGAAACTGGATATTATTTAATGATTTAGTCGAGCTAGTGACAGCACTAGCGTCAAACACTACGCGTAATTTTGTAGTCGTACTAGACTCCCTAATGACTCCGTGGTGTGGAAGATAATAGTTAGGTTGACTACAAGTATCTAACTTCGACATGTGACCTAAGTCATTGTATTCTCGCATAAAGTTAGTGTACATACGTTTAAATTCTGGTAAACGTTCAAGTTTACGTTCCAAGGTTAAAAATCGTTTCTTCGCTAGCTTATAAGAATCACCCAGTGCGTCTGGTGCCTCTCTTAGCGGTATACGAACCGAAAATCTACCATTTTCTTCGCGTTTAGTCGTATTATGAAATAATTCCTCACACATACGTTCATCATCTGTGAGAATTACACATGGTGATGAAGGAATATTTTCAATCTCCCAGAATAACCGGAGTTGCTTCTCTATGCCCTGACTGAAGTTACAATGAACGCGAGTAGGTTTTGGGTTCCTAATAAACACAGGACCGGACAATAACCATCCTAATTTAGAATTTTGTAAGAATGGTCCGCTAGGTAAACGTATTTTATCGGTTTCTAAAAGATCCCAAAATCTATCTGCACCTATCAGCAAATCAATATCCGAACTAACGTTAAACGTAGGATCTGCTAATGGTAGAAAATCAGGAATACGTATAAGATCAGCTTCTATGTTTATCGTAGGCAAACTGGTTGTTATGCATGGCAAGACAATACATCGAAGCTTGGTATAATAATCGTTTACTTTTGATCGAATTGAAATATCGCATGAATGGCATGACTGTGTGACAGATTGCCCCACACCCGAGATTTGAACTGTGGACTGTATATAAGACGCATTTATTCGTTTAGACAATTTCTCCGTAACAAAACAGTTTTGGCTTCCGTTATCTAAAAGCGCACGAGCTGTATGGAAAACATTGTTATTATCCGCTACTTCTACTAAGGCCGTAGAAAGTAAAACCGTATTTATTAATTTAAAATCACTAGTTGTTTTATCGCATACAACAGTGTTATTCGTACGATTAGGTAAAGAATGCATCGCAGTAGTCGTAGTGTGGGTAACGTTCGCCTCTCCGCGCGACGCACTACCCACACATGCACTGTTAATAACGCTTTGATTATTGGAATTTTCTAGATGTAACAAACTGTTATGTTTGCGCTGACATTGTTTGCATGGTCCGAAAATACAATCGTTTATCGTATGACCTGCTCGCAGACAATTCCCACACAACTTTTTATCAATAACAACTTTCATTCTATCCGCAATAGACATGTTAAGGAATGTTATGCACGTATATAACGCATGACCTTGATCGCACAAAACACAATTAGGTAAACCCTTCTTATTATTACGATAGTTGCTACGAGTAGTTTTGATAGATGAATAACTATGCACGCGGTTTGAACTTCGTTTGTCACTAGTATGTTGATGCTTATCACTTTGAGGCAATTCCTTAGACTTAACGTGGTTTGAGCTGATCATTTCCAACGTATCTGCGCGGTTTCTGAGAAATGATATTAAGTCGTTTAATTTGACCTTATCGCGTGACCCTAAAGACATAGTTCCTATGTTGTTCTCCCATTCCCGTTCCGTGGAGGGATCAAGCTTATTGACGACTAAATAAATAACTAATGTGTCCCAATTGTCTGTGGGTTCATCGAGTGACGTCAGAGCGCGCAAATTACGTAGAACGGTATCAATTAGCTTTCGAATTTGTGACGGTGATTCCTGTTTTAACGACGGAATACTATATAACGCTTTGACGTGATTGTTTACTAGCAGCCTATCATTATGATAGCGATTTTCTAATAACTCCCATGCGTGAATGTAATTGGCAGGAGTGAACTCTAAAGCACTTATCACCTGTAATGCACTTCCATTCAGAGCCGACCGTAAATAATGGAACTTTTGTATTTCATCTAAATCGGAACGGTTATGGATCATAGTGAGGTATGAATGTTTGAATTCCAACCAGTGATCATATTCACCTTCAAAGGCAGGTAGTTTTATATCCGGTAATTTAATATTAACAGGTTGTCGGTCTCCGAGCCGAGCTGATGAAACAGAGAGCTCGTTACAAGCCTCCGCGTTGTGAATAAGACAATTCGAACTGGCCATAGCCGTAAAATATAAAGAATCCAACGCTTCAACATATTCTGAATTCGCGGGTAGTTCCGATTCCGACAAAAGTAATTCTATTTCACTTTCAATACTATTAAATTTAGAAAATATTTCGATGGCGGCCTGAACTCGCAATTTTAATTCAGCTACTTGTATGGCAGTCAGGGTAGCCCCCACAAACGAGTCTACAAAATTTTTAAATTGGGTTAATCGGCCCTTTACACTACCCCTACGCTTTTTAAACTCAGAAAGAATTTCCTCTACATGCTTAACGGACATTTTGGCGGTTACGAATAAGCGAAGTAGGTAGGTACTCACGTGCAAGCATCAACGGAGCCGTGTGGTTTCAACTTTCGCGTCGCGTACAAACTGTAATCGTATAAAACAACGTTAACACAAATCTAAACGTATAGAGAAAGGACGGGAACAAAGACCTGACCGTTGCGTTTCTGATATCTTCGTTTTCTTCTCTCGTAACAAAAATGGCTACTGGTCCAACTATGGCGTCGCCGCTGCGTATGATTGGCGTCGTTACTCGTTTCTCCGTAGTATTGAATCCAGTAAATCCGTCTCGAATGACCAAATTATGTGCAGGATCAGGTTTGTTCCGTCGTAAATGAAGGACTTGCGTTAACTTTTCAATTCGTGTAATAAAATTCGTATTTACATTGGTTGGCAGTTGAAAAATAATGGCGGAATGAATACATTACAAGTGGTTTTATAGGCTTGAGTGAAGGAGAATGTGAGACCGAAGGAACGACTGGGTTTGGTTTGACGGTCGGTGGTCTTCTTCTCTTGGTCGCTAGATGGCGCCCTGTACCACGTCTGATCGTGCGTTGCTGCGTCGTCGTGATGAGAGATGGCGTGAACAATAGGTATTCATCCAATGACTGCCTCACAATCTGGGCGAAGCAGGAGGGTGTGTCAGACTTTTACTGACTAAAACCCATCCGTGACAGACTACATTTGGATTGTCAAAAAAAAAATTGGCCAAGTGCGAGTCGGACTCGCCCATGAAGGGTTCCGTAGTAACTATAATAAATATAACATACTTAATATATAAATTAAAAAAAAAACACTTACAAATTTCTTAAAACTAGCTTATTTACAATTTTTACAACTACGCCAAATAACTTTGTTTTTCATAGTATTTGTATCAATTACAATGTTATATTTGCGGTTTTCGAAAATATACTGTATCTCAAAAACTGCTAACTTGATCTCGTTCAAACTAATTTTGGTTGAAAGTTTACATTAAGATGTACAAGTTATGGTTTTTTTAGATTTTTCACTTCATTATTATAGAAGTTAGAGGGGGGGGCGGACACACATTTTACCACTTTGGAAACGTATATCTTTTAAACGATTAACTTTATGAAAAAGTCATTTTAGAAACTACAATGTCATTTTAACAGACCTGTCTATAGATACCACACACGTATAGGTTTCATGAAAAAAAAAAAATTCTCAGTTTCAGTTCCATGTATGGGGAGCCCCCTTTATTTTAAATATTTTTTTTAATTTTCTCTTAAAATCGGAAAGCGGTTCACAGAATACATCTACCTACCAAGTTTTACATGTATAGTCTTAATGGTTTCGAAATAAAATGGCTGTGACATACGGACGGACGGACAGACATGTCGAAACTATAAGGGTTCCGTTTTTTGCCATTCGGCTACGGAACCCTAATTAACTTAACGTTATACAAAGTATGAAAATGATCATCTGTGGTATCTATTAAGCCTTCCATCTTTCATACCAGATATTTTTTTACACATAATTTATTTATTAATTCACAGCTCATGCACATTTGGTACAAAGGAGCACCGTCGCTGGTGAAGATATAGCGTTGCACGCATTGATCTATTAAAACCTTTTAATACATCAATGGTTGCAGGTGCAATAATTGTGTGTGAAAAGCGATAAATCGAAAATAAAATAAAAACTGTTAAAACGATGAACTTAAAAAATAATATAATAAGTAATTATTATTATTTAATTATTATTATTATACTTAAAAAGTTACTAAAATATAAATGAGATATTTCTGCTTATTTGTTAAGGAATTAGACATTAAATAAACGATAACGTGTTTCGAAGAGATCGCGAAAGTACATGTGTAAATAAGGTTGATGGAGGAGGTGTTTTAATAGCTATTAAAAAACAATACAAAGTGGTAAGGCATTCTTCATGGGACAGCAGAGTGGAGGATATTTGGGTGAGTGTTTTGCCTAGCAACTCGCGTGAGTGTCAGTACAATCTTTGTGTATGTTACCTTCCCCCAGATTTACCTATTAATGATCTTGGTGCTTTTTATGCGAATACACAAAAGATTGTTACAGATTCTCATAACGATTGCTCAAATTTAATTATTGGGGATTTTAATGTTCCGGGTTTGCTATGGACTCAAACGCCATCGGGCAGCGGATTAGTGAATGCTGCTATAGCTAATGACAGGAAGTCTTCTTTCTTACTGGATCTATTGTCATTTTGTCAATTGTCACAATTTAATCACATACCTAACAAAAACAATCGGTATTTAGATCTTGTCCTCTGTAGTTCAGAAAGTGTCCAAGTTTTGCTTAATGATGATCCTCTCAGTAGGGTTGACGATCATCACCCACCTTTGAGTATAATTATGAAAAGCAGTGTTCCTACCAAACAAATGAAACCGAATAACATTAAACGGTTAAATTTCCGAAAGTGCGACTATGTTAAGGTAAGGGCGGATCTCGCAGAGGTTGATTGGTCTTGGTTAAAGTTGTCGACTGCTATCGACCATGCACTAGAAGAATTTTACAGGGCTCTGAACACTATAATCAGCACTATAACCAAGCTGAGTGAGTCTGCACAGCCACTATGGTACTCGCTATCTCTTAAAAAATGTCTCAAGGAGAAAAATAAATATCATAGGCGCTTCAAAAAGTATAGCAACCCTCGTGATTATGACACTTTTTCAATGTTGCGTAGTAGGTGCAAAAGTCTTATAAAGGAATGCTATAGTTCCTTTATAAAATCCACTGAGGACTGCTTGTCTGACAATATCAAATCGTTCTGGAAGTTTGTCAACAGCAGGAAAAATGCGAATGGTTTACCTCAAACGATGCAGTTTCGTGGAGTAGTTTCATCGGATAGTCAAGATATCAGCGAATTATTCTCGAAATTCTTTAGCTCCGTATTTGATGATACCTCTAGATCTCCCCCTAGTACTGAAGTATGCGCCGGTGTAGAATGTAACTCTTCACTATCGGAGATTTATATTGAGCACGATTCCGTTTTACGTTCATTAAAATGTTTGGATCGCAATAAATGTGCTTGACCGGACGGAATCCCTTCTCTTTTTCTAGTCAATTGTGCTAATGAACTGTCATTGCCGTTGTTTGTTTAATCTTGTTTAATCGATCACTAAAACTGGGTGTGTTTCCTAATTTTTGGAAAAAGGCGTTTTTTTTTTTTTTTTTGTGTGTGGCATCTCGCAGGTCAACCTCTGAGGTTGTCGGCTGCTTAACCGGACTTGCCTGTGGTTGCCTTAATTAATAAATTAATTAAAGCCTCCAGCCAGGGCTTATTAAAAAAAACTTACAAACTAGGCGACTACACGCTAAGGGCACCCCCTGTGGGGTACGGACCTCGGCTTAGGGCGTCGCAGGGGAGGGCAGCTAGGGACAGGCTGGATCATATCATTATTATTATTAATAAGGGAATTTAAAGCTACTGGCTCAGCGTCGCGGGCTGGCTCTGGCAAGGGTCGGGGTGGACTATTACGGGGACGTCGCGGCGGGCCTCGGCGGCGAGGACGGAAGGACGGTCGGTTTTTGTGTTTGTGTGCCACTGTACTTGTTTCCCTACGGCTCTCTTGGAGCAGGGTGATTGCGTCATCGGGAGTGACTAGGGTATGCCTTGGTCGGCGAATCTTAGAGATACGCGAGGGTTCGTATTGGGCGGCCGATACGATAAGGGGATTCCTATGTTGGATTGAAGTTTCAAAGAAACGCTTGGAGACACGTTTCATGAACTGCTGGATGGTGGGCATCTTGAGATCTACGTGAAGAAGCTCATTTCGAACATAAAAGGGGGCTCCCGTGACTCTACGGAGGAATCGGTTTTGGAGGGTCTGCATCTTGTGGAGGAGGTAGGGCTTTGCGTGTGCGAAAACAACGCAGGCGTAGGTCATGATGGGACGGATGACCGCGGTGAAAATACGCAGCTTGCACCTGAGTGATAACTTGCTGCGAGAGCTAAGAATGAAGTGGAGCCTACCTAGAGCGAAAGCGGCGCGCGAACGTGCCTGCTTTATGTGCTCAGCGAAGGAGAGGTGTCTATCGAGGACCACGCCTAAGTATTTGGCTTGCTTTTCCCAAGGCATCGGCTTGCCGTACATGGTAATCGGACGGGGGGAGGGTGGGTTTATCCACGGTTTAGAAAAGAGGACTGCCTGGCTTTTATCTGGATTGACTTCGATTCTCCATTTCCGGAACCACTTGGCCAGAGTGTTTGCGGAATTTTGGAGAGTGCGAGCGATGGCATCGGGTTTAAGACCGGTATAGTAGATAGCCGTATCGTCGGCGAATAAGGCTAGCTGGGTATTTTTATGCTTGGGAATATCACTAGTGAATAGCGTGAAAACGAGGGGGGATAGTACGGAGCCTTGAGGAACTCCTGCGCTATTGGGATGGGGGGAGGAAAGCTCCCCCTCAATTCGATAACGAAAGGTGCGATTCGATAAAAAGTCCCGTAGGATGAGCACGAGACGGTCAGGCACGCCGAGTTGGTATAGCTTATAGATTAAGCCATTGTGCCAGACTTTGTCGAACGCTTTCGCTATGTCGAAGAATAAGGCTCCCGTTATTGCGCCCCGTTGGAAGCCGGCGCTGACGTGTTCTATGATGCGGTGGACTTGTTGGATACATGAGTGTTCGTTTCTAAATCCGAACTGCTCATTGGGTATTAGACTCTTTGCTTCGGCAAAATCTTTGAGCCGCTTATATATAAGCCTTTCATAGATTTTACCGAGGACGTTGAGTAAGCTAATGGGACGGTAGCTAGACGGGTCAGACTTGGGCTTGCCTGGTTTGGGAATACCTATCACGGTGGCCTGTTTCCAGGTTGTAGGGAACATATTATTGCTCAATGCGCCATTGAAGATGGCAGTCATTAGCACTATAAGCTGGGCGGGGAAAAGTTTGAAAACCCTATTGGTGATGCCGTCGGAGCCAGGGGCTTTTCGCGGTTGGAGACTTTTAATGATATCCTGGACCTCATCAGGAGTGATGGGGGCCAGTGGATTATCGGGATCTTCGACGGGCGGAAGGGAAGTTCTACGTTCGACTTCGGCGTTCACCATATCGAGGTGGGCTTTGTCTACTGGTTGAGAGCTGGGAGAACACTGGGACTCTAGGCTGTCGGCTAGGCATTCTGCTTTTTCAGAGTTATCGAAGGCGACACTCTTATCGGGACGAATGAGAGGAGGCATTGTGGCCTCTTCAGTGGATCGTAACTTCCTCTGAAGCTGCCAGAAGGCAAGATGGGTGGGCTCAAGTTCGCTCAACATCTTGTCCCAGCTCGCATTACGCTGCTCGGCAATGCGTTTCCTTACAGCACGCTGTAAGTTGCGCATGTGAGCTTTGTTTGCGGCGCAGGGAAAAGCGCTGTACGCACGGATGGCTGCGTTCTTCTCGGTTATCAGATTCCGTACATCGTCCGGGAGTTTCCAGCGGTGGTCTTCCACTACAGGAACTTCCCTTGAACAATCGTTCAGGACGGATTGTACGTGATCTGTAAGCGAGTCGATCGCCGCCGTCGTGTCTGCGACTGAGACTATGTGGTCAGGAATGGTGTCCAATTGAGGCGACGTGGTGGATTTCAGTTTTTCACTTACTTTCCTCCAGTCGGTGATCAATTGGGTCGGAGGAGGTTGGGTAGGATCATGGTTACCCGAGCGGGAACCTAGGTGTAGGATAACGGGACGGTGATCCGAGTTGAGCTCGTGAAGCGCTTCTATGGAGTGTAAATGAAGGTTTACATTCTTTAGGAGCGCCACATCGAGGACATCGGGGTTATGGTTGGGGTCGTGTGGGTAGTGGGTGGGAGTCATCGGAGCGATGACGTCATAGTTTAGGGTCGCGCCTAGGTTATACACGATTCTGCCTCTGGCATTTGTCGTGTTGCTGTTCCAAGCGGGGTGTTTGGCGTTGAGATCGCCCGCTAGTAAGACGGAGTCACTCAGGCCAAAGAGAGTCGTGAGATCGCTGGTGAGCGCGATAGGATCGTCTGAAGCAAGAGACGCGACCGATGGTGGGGGATGGTAGGCAGAGATGATAGTTATCGGAGGATGACCAGTCATGCCTAGTCGACAGGCAGAGTACTCTAGGTGAGAGAGAGGCGCGGGTGGGGTCAGAGGGATGCAGTATAACTCCTTCCTATAATAAATAAGGGTACCGCCGCCGTGGCAGCGTGTTCTGTCATTGCGAACTAGACGGTAATTCGCAATTTTGGGGTCAGCGCGATGGGGTTTCAAAAGGGTTTCCTGTATAAGAAGGACGTCTAATTGGTGGTCGCGGAGGAATTTAGTTATTTCGGCGCGTTGGTTGAAAATGCCATTGGCGTTGAAAAAACCTAATTTGAGGGATCGAGGCCTAGTGTGGTTTGTGCGTTGGGAATCCATTGGATCAGTCCATCGCATCCATCTGGTCGAGGCCTAGCACGACATCACTGTGTGTGCTGAATATTTGGCTGTACATTTCCGTCGTAATTTTGCCGTTATTCTGCTGCTCGGCAGCCAGAAGGGCATCGCGGAGAGACCTGGCTTGGCGGGTCATAAATATTTTATAGTGGCGCAGTAGAGTCTGGGCGCAAGACTCGCCGTTCCCGACGGGTGAGGGTTTGGGCGGTTGTTTGGCTGCAGGAGCAGCAGTGGTTTGAGGTGCGGGTTTGGGACTGGTTGTGGCCTCTAGAGCCACGGCTTTAGGCAGGATCTGCGCTGCGATGGGTATATCCATCAGTGACTGCAAAGGTTTGGCAGGGGCCAAGGAGGGAAAGGCTTTGTCGTGGTTTAGCCTGTTCCACGGGGATGGTCTCTGAGGAGCGAGACGTTGGGGAATTTGAGAGGAAGGTGCCTCTCTTTGTTGGCGGGCGTTGGCGCGCTTCGCTAATTTAGGAGCGAGTTTGGGGGCTTTGGGACAGCCGCGGTAGTTTGCCGGGTGACCGGTCTGGCCGCAGAGAACGCAGCTGGGTGGTTCCGAACAGAGGGTTCGGTCTTTGGGCCGAGGGCAGTCCGCAGTGCTGTGCTCGCCCAGACACTTGACGCATCTGGGAGTCGCATAGCAGTTGCTCTGCGCATGGCCATACAGTTGGCAACGGTGGCATGTGGGATCGAGGCCTAGTGTGGTTTGTGCGTTGGGAATCCATTGGATCAGTCCATCGCATCCATCTGGTCGAGGCCTAGCACGACATCACTGTGTGTGCTGAATATTTGGCTGTACATTTCCGTCGTAATTTTGCCGTTATTCTGCTGCTCGGCAGCCAGAAGGGCATCGCGGGGAGACCTGGCTTGGCGGGTCATAAATATTCTATAGTGGCGCAGTAGAGTCTGGCCGCAAGACTCGCCGTGCGCGGGTGAGGGATTGGGCGGTTGTTTGGCTGCAGGAGCAGCAGTGGTTTGAGGCTCGGGTTGGGGACTGGCTGTGGCCTCTGGAGCCACGGCTATAGGCAGGATCTGCGCTGCGATGGGTATATCCATCAGTGCCTGCAAAGGTTTGGCAGTGGCCAAGGAGGGAAAGGCTTTTTCGTGGTTTAGCCTGTTCCACGGGGATGGTCTCTGAGGAGCGAGACGTTGGGGAATTTGAGAGGAAAGTGCCTCTCTTTGTTGGCGGGCGTTGGCGCGCTTCGCTAATTTAGGAGCGAGTTTGGGGGCTTTGGAACAGCCGCGGTAGTTTGCCGGGTGACCGGTCTGGCCGCAGAGAACGCAGCTGGGTGGTTCCGAACAGAGGGTTCGGTCTTTGGGCCGAGGGCAGTCCGCAGTGCTGTGCTCGCCCAGACACTTGACGCATCTGGGAGTCGCATAGCAGTTGCTCTGCGCATGGCCATACAGTTGGCAACGGTGGCATTGTCCCACTGTTGCGGTTTTGTAGGGCTTTTCAATTGAGATACCGGATAGGGAGCAAATGGACTTAATCTTGAAAATCGGGTGATGACCTTCGGTTGGTTCACAAATGACAAGAACCATGTCGTACAATTCACCGCCTCTCGCTTTATGTAAGCGATGGACGGCGATCACTGGTATACCTTGATCGGCAAGGTCGTCTTTAATATCCTGTACTAGGATTTCTTTAGGGACACGTTTAATAATAACACGAGTGGGCGTGTCCTCGGGGAAGGAGAAAGTGTGAAAGGAAATATTCCTTTCACGGAGGGCGCGATATAGTTCCCTATAGTCGTTCGACGTAGGGACGGTGACTTTAATGCCATTTTGGCAGGCACGGGCGTTTGTGTAGTTGATCTTTCGATCAACACACATCTTGGACACATCAGTCCATTTACCCTTGTCCTGGATGTAAAAGGGGGGCGGAGGGCGTTGCTTCCTTTGGGCTGAGGAAGTTTGGGCTATCGGGCTGGTGGGACGACTATTCTGCGCGTGAGCAGAGGTAGTTGGGACTGGGCTAACGGGTCGTACGGGCGTTTGAGTTGGGGACGGGGGCGACGCGGTGGTCTTTTTGGCCTTGCTGGCCTGGGAGGTTTTCCCTTTCTTCCTCTTGCCTCCGGTGACGATTTGAAAGTCGTCTTCGGAGGACGAAGGGCAAGAAGAGGCTTCGTCTTGGTCGGAGGGTGGGTTAGATAACGGAGCCGACGTGTCCATATCGTAAAATTCAGGTGCAGCGCACACCTGCGCGGCGTCCATTGTTCTATGAACAATGGGATTAGAGAGTGGGCCGGCAACAATAGCTGGGTCTGGGAATCGAGTGGTCGGTACGTCTTTGTCAGCGAGCGGCGGCGGTAAGGGGCAATTAGTTTCGGAGTTTTTCATTGTTCGATGAACAATGGGGTCCGAAACAATAAACTTTTCGGTGAATGAGCCAACCGGAGGGCCTTGATCCGCGAGCGGGGGAGATAGCGGGCTATCGAGCACGTCGCTAAAATCAGTGACTTTGGCTTTAGTAGCCAGGGAAATATTTCGCTGCAAAGCAGCGAGCTTTCCGCCATATCTGGCGCAAAAGTCGGGGTCCTTTCTTAGCTCGTCCAAGAGGTGCGCCTTTTGCAAGGCGTCCTCCATGACGAGGGATTAAAAAATATCTATCGGGGAATTTTGGAGATTTCTCTCCCGCGGGGGGCCTATTTAAAGCCTAACTGGCCTAACTCCCCGGATGGATGGGTCCGGGGATGTGTTAGCCTCCCAGTCGGGTGGAGACTGGGAGGTGTGTACCTATTTGTGAGCCCTAAGCTTGTAACCGGTCGCCAGTCTTATTGTGCGAACCGGGCCCTATTGGGTCTAGTGCGAAGGGGTAGACACACCCAACCGACACTAGGTGTGTAGCTGAAAAGGAAACTCAGTAACTAGGTTTGACTAGGAGATCCCCCAAGGCCAAAACCTAGCACTCGACTCCAATTGACTGCTTCACCCTGAAGGGGATCAGCGGGTGCGTCGGGTCAGCACCCCCTTGGTATTGTTGACACCGTGAGGTTTCCAACCAAGGACCACGAAACTGTGGTTTTACCCTGAAGGGGCCAAACCTAATTGTTTTTGACGATACTCTGTTATAGAAACAAAATATCCTTCACTGCCTTGAAAAAGGCGGTTCCGGATCGAGAGTTGTAGTCGGCGACTACGAATGACGTCACGGCGAGCGCGACGAAGCGATGACACAGACACAGAACGATCGGGAGCGCAGAGCGGCACGACCGTCTCGGGCGAGCGTCGGGCGGAGAGTGTTGTGGAAAAAGGCGCGCGTAGTGCCCTTTTATAAGGAGGGTGACAAGTCTGATTGCGCAAATTACAGACCCATAAGTTTACTATGTGGTTTGGCAAAACTTTTTGAAGCGTCCTTATATGAGCATTTTTATTCACACATAAAACCGTATCTTTCCCATTCCCAGCATGGATTTGTTCGAGGAAAATCAACCCTTACAAACTTACTCGAATATAAAAACTATCTTTGTACTGCCTTCGCGAAAGGTGGTCAGGTTGACTCAGTCTATACTGACTTTCGTAAGGCGTTTGCTAAAGTTAACCACGAAATACTGCTTTTGAAGCTCAAATCGTCCGGTATACATGGCTCCCTGTTTCGATGGATACAATCTTATTTAAAAAATAGAAGCCAACTCGTGTCGGTTAGAGGATACTTGTCGTTGCCAGTTAACATTACGTCGGGCATTCCACAAGGGTCGCATTTGGGACCCTTACTTTTCATCATTTTTATTAACGATCTTGTGACAAAATTACAGTGTCCCTGTCTGTTATATGCCGATGATCTGAAGTTATTCATGTCCATTAATAATATCTCCGACTGTGAGTTCCTTCAAAATGATCTGAATATTATTTCCAACTGGTGCATTCTTAATCGAATGAATTTAAACATTAATAAATGCTTTGTTATAACTTTCACAAAAAAAAAAATAAGAATATATATGACTACAAACTCGAAAGTCAATCATTAGAGCGAAAGCATGTAGCCAGAGATCTCGGCGTGTTGTTCGATGAGAAACTTTCTTTCAGAGAACATTACGAAAGCATCACGAATAGAGCATTTAAGCTTCTCGGTTTTATATACAGGACTACCAAAGGATTTAAAAACCTTAATAGCTTCCTATTACTATACAAAAGTCTTGTAAGAAGCATATTGGAATATTGTTCGGTAATTTGGTCACCGTACTATGCAGTGCACTCTGACAGAATCGAGAGCGTTCAAAGAAAGTGTTTAAAATGGGTCTCGTACCGGTTTGGCTTCGCAAGAACACTGCAAACGTATTCGGATCGCCTTAGTAAGTTTAATCTGATGCCTTTGCTTGTTCGTCGCAAGCAGCAAGATTTAATAAACCTTCATAAGATCCTACACTCCACACTGAACTCATCCACCCTGCTGTCCTCTATTAATATTAATACTAGTTATACCTCCAGAATGCCAAGAACTTTTTCACTTCTGGTATATAGAAATAACACCTCTTATTATAACCCTATTGTTAGAATGTGTCGCCTTTATAATGAAATATCGAAAGATACCAGAATTAGTATTGACATCTTCGATGCTCGTACCACAGCTTTTAAAAGACTTGTAAGTGCTCTTACTCTCTGTTAACGTTAATGTTTTAATATATATGCTTAAGTGTAAAACAGTTTTTACACTAATTTAGTTTTTAAACACTTTTTCTGTAACCTATTGCTTGTAGTTAAATTTATATTTCTTTTTTGTTGTTTTTGTCATGTTGTGCGATTACGCTCTGGGTCACAATCAGCCCAAAACATATTATGTGTATTTGTTATAATAAGTGGATTGTAACCTGTTGTAATTGCCTTGAGAATAAATAAATAAATAAATATAAATATTATATAGGTACGCTCTGTTGAGATACACAAGGACCAAAGCGTATCTACAGAGTAATATTCACTTCCACATGACCAGCATACCATCATTTTCTTGCACTTCACTTCACCCGTCCCATAAGCGGAACATATCCATTTCTCACACATACCAATCCGTACGGCAGTTCAAACATCAAAACATCTATATATTCTCATAAAACCGCTTCAAGTATCAATACATCATAGCTTGGGGCGAACAATCTAATTGCCACAAAAAACTAGGTCAAATGAGCTCTGCCCGGCACAATGGAGTTTTCTTGTTATGAATATCCTTTCAGATTGAGTTTATAAATGTATTGGCTATTTTGTGGAAGAAATCTTTTGTTTTTAGTTCTAGATGCTGGTATTGGTACTGATGAGGAGTTTTTAATAAGAATATTTAAGTTTGCACTTTAAAAAAAAAGTTTTATTTAAAGAGCTAGCAATGTGGGTAGAAGCACAGATTACTAAATAGTTACTTCATAACAGATAAATCACTCTCATACAAAAGCGAAAATACCTACGCTATAATAGCCTACAAAATCTTAATAATAATACCAGCTGTTTGCAGCGAGAAGAAATGTACCATAAGTACGCACACAGAGAGTTGAGATTGTTTTGCCCGCCGCGCGACCCACGTCATCGAGCGAATGTCCTAGGGTTGTATATGATGATATTGGTAATAAAACGAATATAGAAAAACAATTATCAATCAATTTAATAAAATGATACATGCATTTTTCCTTCCCTTCTTTTTTTTTGTCTGGGTGGGAAAATCATCGAATGACTTCTCCCGCTCTGGGTGGACCGGAAGAGAGTGTCAGAATTCTACTGACTAAAAACCCACCCTGTTCCTTCAGGTGCCCTTAAGTTCCGGGGCCGCGGTATCTCGCTAAAACATTCTCGCAACCCCGGCCGGCAATGGCCCTATAGGACCCCGTCACTGGTGTTGACAGCTCTTTGAGGCGCGCGTGGAACACCTTCCCTGAATTCCTGATTATTAAATTTTATTGTCGAAAATATCCGAAACCGCGTAAATAATTTTAATTTTAATAAAATTCCGTGCAATTAATTAATCAAAAGGGAAACAGGAGCAAAGTGGAGGAAAATCAATTGTTTTTAGGTCGATCCATTACGACGTTTGTCAAAATTATTTAAAAACGCTCAGGCAGGCGTGCGGCAGCTCACTGTCGGATGTACCGACGGCGCTACGCGAAGCGGTAGGCATATAACGCGTGGCCTTGAGCGAGTGACGGACGCCTGGTAGAAGTCACATTACTAGCAATCTTGTTAACCCCTCCAACAAAGCTAAAAATGCTTGCGATGGGTTCACGGCAATAGTATAATGGGTGGGGTTCGAACCCGCGATCTCTCGATCACAACACCTTAGGCATAAGCCATTAGGATTAATACAGATTCAGACTAGTACGGATTGTATGGTATTCAAAAGAGACTTTGACCTCTGAGTTTGTTTCGGTGTTTCTTCTCAGGGTAGTTAGGAAACTCCCTCCTTATCTATTTTAAATTTACGTCATAAAAATGTTATTAAATAAACAATTTGCAAAATGAAGACTATTTATCAATCATGCGCGCTTTAAATAGCAGTCAGCACCATCGTCAGGGCCTGACAGGGTTAACGCCTGCCGGGTTTGCGCGAATTTTCTAACAAGATACCACAGCCCTGAAACAATAGAAAAGAAGAAACAGGGTGGATTTCCAGTCAGTAGGAGTCTTACTCTCCTTTCTGCTCCACCCAGAGCACGAAGAGACGTTTAATTTTTTCCACCGAAAAAATAAAAAGGTGTGAGCTATCAGACATCTTCAAGATAGAAGAATTAAATGTTTTATTGTAACGCTCAGTTCATTCTCAGAATGATTCTAGAGTGGAAATTGTAAACTAAACTGATGATGTGGTGGTGAGACTATGAGGATGTTAGAGATCAGAAGAAGGGGGAAGGAAGGAAGTAGGCCACGTTTTATGGCTAAAATACTTAGAGGGCTAAGTGCTTTATATTTTTAACCGATATACTTCATTCCTATTACAAATAGTGGTACGTATTTGAAAAGTATCGAGTACTTGTTTTAATACGTTCAATATGTAAAGAATTTATCTTTATTGAGACCGTTATTAATGATCCATACGAGTTTTTATCCTCTATATTGCCAAACGTAAAATTATTTAACCCTCGGGCAATTAGTAAAAAGTCCAGTACCAATGGAAATTTTATACAACATCAATCTATCTGGCCCGCTCAAAACCCACTGAAATCTATTTCAAAGTATTTTTAGCATACCCGTGGAACTTCGGATTCCTGAAGTCCAAGAAATCAAAGTGCGGGGTACAATAAATCAAAAATGTAGGATACACACACTTATTCGCAGCCAGGCTGAAGGATTTGTTATTCAATTTCCCCTCTCGAGTACTCTGACACATATTTTCCCCATACCTTTGTTATCCGATACGGTCTGAAGAATATCGACCTCTAGAGGTTGCAAGGGAAATCGCTCTTTATTACCCAGACAGTAAGGTTCTGAATTCTGTTTTAAGATACTTATTTTTACACAGCATTTTGTTTTAAGATACTTATTCTGATACGGTTCATAATTATTGGACTTACATGTTGACTAGCCTTATGGCGCCGGTTTGCTTTCCCTTTGTTAAAAGTTTTCTAAATAAAAATGACAAAGTAAACTCGGATTTTATATGTGAAATATTTTAAGTTCATTTAATTTTAAATGTTTGATATAAAAAGTTAAGCTTGAGGATGGGAATGTTAAAATGGAGTTGGTAAGCTTTGAACTGGACTAGTAGTTTTATTTCTTTAGCTAAAACAAAAGACGAAACAAGCAAATTTTATTGTTCTCTTTTTAAAAGAGTACCGTAAAAACTAACATTACTAACGTAACTAGTCCAAGTCCAATCGGGTAGCTAGTATAGTAATATAAATTATACCTCCTACCCACATATTTCATCAAAACGATAACATTTACTAAATAGCTTGTATAATATAAACCGGGCCCTAATCCCGGCCTACTAGTCGTTATCCGGTAAAATTACCGTAGCAAACGACACTTCCACATATCACTTTAACGTATCTCTAAAGTGTATTGTGCCATGGTCAGGAGTTTTCATTACACATAACGATACGTAAGCACCTTACATTTAATTTTATCGGAATTCTCGACGAGTTTTTTAATTGTTGATACGTTAGCGTTTAACCACGATCTTAACTGATGGTAAGTGACGACGTGATAGAAACAGAAGCAGCCTTACCTTTCTGTTCCTGTTATGAATTTTGACCTGAATTATATGCCAGAGACTTTGTTTCATCTTAGCAAGAACATCTGACATCATTTTTATCCCGGGTACTATATTAGTCTCATGTGAAATGCTGGTACTTATTTGCACCCAGCTAACCTGACAGTCGACCCCATAACAATTGAGAAAACGTGAGGAAGTATAGAATAGAATACTGGTCATCGCACACTACACCATCACCATAATCACCATCGAGTGCACTTACAACATAAATGTAACAGAAAAATATTGCTTCTTTGGATATGGCAAGGGTTTTCTAATCCTAAAGTCTACATGTGTGGAGCATATTATAAATTTCAATACATTGGATACCAGAGGCCGAATTATTCAAATTAAGAAGAACGAAGAGAATTATCGTTTTATTGGCAAGTGACGTGGAAAGTGATGACCCTCATAGTGCTGTGACACGTTTGTTATTACTGGTATTCAAGAAACATATGAAACCAATAATTTGGGATCAATTCTGTGAGTCACGTATTTTGAGCTGAAACTTTGCATAGAGACTCCATACCAGATGTTGTCTTCAGTCCTTTTGGATAGATATGGGGTTTCCGTTACACGTTGTATATAGTATACTATAGTATAGTATAGTATACTATTAGTAATAGTTTCGGTTAGAAGTACACATTGTATTATTGCAAATATACTACTCGTATTTATCAGAATAACATTTCTATTCCGCTTTTCGTACATAACGTAACATACATGACTGAAAATACATTTCCTGAATGTATTGTGCACAATAACTTGTTACATACTTTGTAGATACTGTAGTGCTAATAGTTTAGGAATAAAATGGCTGTGACATACGGACGAACGGACAGACAAACAGACATGACGAAACTATAAGGGTTCCGTTTTTGCCATTCGGCTACAGAACCTTAAAAAACAAAACCACTCTGAAGTTTGAAATCAATGAAATAAATAAATAATGCCAGTTACGAATATTATAAGGTATCATTTTATGGATATTAAAACGTGTGATACTAAATATTATGTGATATAAAATACTGTGACATAATTTTAAAATAATGATAATATAATTAGTCATTAATATTATAATGTAACCTGTTAGAAAACTGTAAGGCAGACTATAAGATAAACATAAATTTTATCTATTGCATCTATTGTTTACATCTTCAAATAATATTTTGTAAATTTAGTTCGCAATAAAGAATTTGAATTTGTATATCAATGATACAAATTAAAATTAATTTTCTTTAGGTATCGTGTTTTGTTCAACAGATATGTTTTTACGCAATACGAAAAATTGGTATACCTTCGGAATTTCTGCTTTCCATCACTTTTTTTGCAATGTTTGAATAGTACCTAACTGTTAACTAAGCTCCGTGACATCCTACCAAATAGGCTTTTTCCCAACAAATATCTCGCCCACAAAAGCCACCTAAGTCGAGGCGTTGCGTTGTTAGATTCAGGACATAGTCAGCATGTTGTGGCTGTACGATTGCTAGAAATATTGTCAATAACTTACTTTTTACTTATTTTCTTATGTCCCCTAGACGGGGCAGTAGCTCATCATCGCGATTGATCTTAAGCTTCTCGCTTCACTTCGATACTTCACTCCACGTCATACTTCGGTATGACGTGGATTTTTCGTTTGACGGGGACGGCCACGCTTCCTTTTTCCCTGAGGATTCCAATCCATCACCTGTTTAGGTATGTGATCGGAGTCCCTCCAAAGCGTGTGTTCGATCTATTTCCACTTGCGACGGTTGATCTGGCTGTCGATCGGGCTCTCGTGGCTTCTTCCCAGCGGTTCTTCGTTGCGAATGCGAGGGAGACAGCGGTTGACGAAGACTTAAAGTTGGCGTGAGATGTCCTTTATTATCTTTCAGGTTTTGCAACTGTCGAGCAGTACAGATTTTATATTGGACCCAAAGTTTTTTAGTTTTAGCCTACGGGTCAGCTTTCGCGACTTTCAGACAGGTTTCAACTGTGCGAAGGTAGCTCGGCCCTTGGTGATCCGCGAATTGAAGTCCACTTCGGTTCCTCAAGTCTTTGAAACGACTAGGGAACGTCTTGTAAATATTGCTTTTATTGAACTTGTAAATATTGTCAGTAAGATTTTGAAAATATTGAAAACAAATCTGAGTTGTGTATGTGTATTCCGTCTAAAAAAAGTGTTTTATAAATAAAACATGATGAATAAACAAGATGATTTTACTTCATGAAACCACCCCACCTCTCACACCTACCTATATATAAGTAGCTACTGATAAACACATCACCCTTTTTTGTTTTCAGTCAAATAAAAAAGAAATATGCTATAATATAAAAATATAATCTTGGCTAAAATTAAAGTAATTTTTCGGTGCGCGTAAAAACGTAAGCACACAAGTTATCATGTAGGTAATGTTATTTCAGACAATTTCTTTGTATTATGTGAGCTGTTATTTTTAACAGCGTTCAGGGGTTAAAGAACATGAAAATATTGAAGGCGATAAAGAGCTTGAAGTGGAAATAATATGACAAATTGGTTGATCTGATTTATTTTTACATAGGTACTTTGAAGTCAATGGATAATTTGGTGAACTTTATTTTATCAATCAACGTTGCCAGCGATTTTATTTATTATTCTTTATTCTTTAGGAATTTTGGGATAAAAAATTGCCTATGTATTATTCCAGGATGTTAACTATCTACTTAACGAATTTCAATTAGATTCGTTCAGTAGTTTTTGCGAGAAAGAGTAACTAACATCCATCCAATTTATAATATTATTATGATAGTCTATAATAACATATAAGATACTTTTGTTACGTTGTTTTTTTATCTTAGCTTACCTGCGTTGCAAATTGTAAGGTTTCCAAGTGAACTGTTCCCTGTAGTTTGTACAATGGATTTTGGCTTGCGATTTATAGAAAAGGAACATCCCTTAATCTGTACTTCGTCACTGAACTCTTTGGTAACACTTTCTGAGGTTGAAGCGCTTTTCAAAATCCTAATAAACCAGCTTTCAAAATAAATTAGAGCCATTATATCGTAATCAAGTTGTGGTTTTGTTTACATTCTAAATGTCATTCAGTCATTGTACGTCAGTTTCTGGCATGGTGGTGGCGACATCTGGCGGTTGCCGTTTCGCAGTTTTATTCTGAATCGATATTAATTAATTTTAGCAAATTGATTGGAAACCATCGAACTAATATCGAAGAGACCAATCCTTAATAGTTTTCGGCTTTTGGTTAAAATACTTAATAAACGGAAGTGAAATTATTTTTTATATACATTATTATTCATTATAGAAATTAGTCTGGAAGTTTCGAAGGGAACACAATCTATATTTAGTCTGTGGATTTTTGGTCAACGACCGTAGAATATCAGGTGATGCGAGGATTTGACAAGTCACCACGCTTGGAATGGGCTACAAAACTTAATCCCATGTTTTAAAAGGACTCCACGTTTTATATAAATTCACCGAAAAGATTGGCGCACCCTTTCTTCAGCCAGTCGAAGCCCTGCCGCCATGTGTTTTCGCCATTGATCGACCGTGAGGCAGCTCGGGAGATATGTCTCGCCGCCGGGATCTAGAGGCGCCTCTGGAGCCTGCACGTGAGACCCGTTCCTAGAGCCCTCCCAAAGCCTCCTGTGGAGACGACTGTGCGGTGGCAGTATCCGCCTGGCGTTCTAGCGCAGACGGGACGTATTTTCTTTTTTCTTTTTATTCTTTTTTTATATGGATAAATTTACCTAGCATTTATATTTTACCGGTTCATGAAGGAACCAGTTTATCACCTGTCCGGTCTTCAAATTAAGAAGCCGGTTTACAATAAATTTAATTAAAGGACCCCGGGGGTCGACACCTACGTTTAACAGGAAGAATATTGAACATCTTCGTCAGCTCAGGGATCCGGGACTATTAGAATCCCTGGCACCCAATTAGTAAAAATTCACTTTACCAAAACTGGTAGGTTGTACCTTGATATTTAATTCAATTAAGTACTTACTTACTTAGTAATTTAAGACAAAATTTAATTTAAAAGAATAGAACAGTACTGGTATTATCTTCATCCCCCCACATCCTGAAGCTCGACCAACTGAATTTTAAGCTTGCTGGCAATAACCGTTTTAATGTATTTTACTTTACCTTGTTTTAATAAACTAATGTTGTTTGAAACCGTTTATTGTTTCAATACCAACCACCTTGCATCTGGGCTCTTATTCCATTACGTCTAGAGGGACAAAATCTCGAATGTAAGACTTTTGAATCGTATAAAGTGTACTATTTGTAGTGTATTATATATTCCCGTGGGATAAATTAATCAAAATTTCCATTTGATTGAAGTCTCATTCAACAGACTACTTTTTTTGTTTATATTTCAAGCACTTTTTTATTTTAATATACAACGTGTTACGGAAACCCCATATCTATCCAAAAGGACTGAAGACAATATCTGGTATGGAGACTCTATGCAAAGTTTCAGCTCAAAATAAGTGACTCACAGAATTGACTCCAAATGATTGGTTTCATATGTTTCTTGAATACCAGTAATAACAAACGTGTCACAGCACTATGAGGGTCATCACTTTCCACGTCACTTGCCAATAAAACGATAATTCTCTTCGTTCTTCTTAATTTGAAAAATTCGGCCTCTGGTATCAATGTATTGAAATTTCTAATATGCTCCACACAATACATGTAGACATAGGATTAGAAAACCCTTGCCATATCGTTTGTTATTATCCAAAGAAGCCGTGCACTCGGTATGTACCTATATACCCTTTAAATTACACGTTGTATACTTAGAGCGAAATCAAGTCTATTTATTTGTTGATTACGGTTATCACGTTTTATTCTCTTAATCGTTTTGATGCGTTGAATTGAAAGGTACAAGGCGAATCGCTGAATTGGTTGAGGTGACGAGTGACGAGAATACGTTTTTGGTGTGGTAAAGATTTGATGTGTGGAGCCTGTGGAGCTCTATATTTAATAGATCACTCTTAAAAATACTCTTAAATATTAATTAACGTGTCTTGAACTACGAGCAAACGTACACAAGATACTAATATTTAGTTTGTTTGTGTTTTTATCATGCAAAATTAGCGGAAAAAATCTTGACGAAATTTAGCACAAACATAGATTATATCTGGAATACTTAGTACATAATTATAGGTACTTAAAGGCTACGTTTAATCCCAAAAAATGTGCAAAATCGCAGTCCATAGCTAGTATTCACATAAATTATCCTGCCTGCAAAAAAAGTACGCATTATCCTGCCATTTGGTAAAACAAACACGATAGTACCATTAACAATGCTTGTCAACAACATTATCATTCGGCACTCTTTTTTTTTATCGTGGTAAAATTATCAAATAAGCCCTCCCACCCCGGGCAGGGTGGGAGGGACTGTCAGACTTTTACTGTCTAAAATCCACGGTGTTCCTTCAATAACCCTTTACGTACCGGGGTCACGGTAATGGGATGAGTCCCACCACCCCGGCAGGCTTCGGCCCTCTACGGGGGGCCTCGTCATATTGCTGACGCTCTTTGAGGCGCGCGTGGAACACAACGCGCCGTCGACCCGTGCATGGTCCATGGTCGGACAGCGAGTTGCCCTTTACTCGCTGTCCGCATACCCGCGCCTACGGTGGCCGGAGATCGTCGGCCGACGTCCGACGCCGTGGGCGTCTACCACTGCGGCTGGGCTGGAGGGAGGACGCCATCCTCTCCCTCACGTGGCCCGCCTCCTCCTTCGGAAGCATGACTGCTTCGCAGAAGGAGGCGACCGCTTCCCACTCCGTCTCGCTCCGCAGCATGGCCTCGACCAATGCCGGGCGCGAGAGGTCTCCGCCTATTGCCGCCGTGAGGACACGTCGGTGCTATGCCCAGGCGGGGCAGTCTTGCACCGTGTGCACTACGGTGTCCTCAGGGCGACCCTCGCAGTGCTGACACCCAGGCGTTTCCTCCTTTCCCATCAGACACAGGTACCTCCCGAAACTTCCGTGTCCGGTGAGGACCTGCATCATGCGGTAGGTCAGGACGCCGTGATTCCGATCTAGCCACTCCTCAAAGAGGGGTCTTACCGCCGCAATTGCGGCGTGCCCGATCATCATTCGGCACTCTAAGATAAGTAGTACCTAAATATAAAAGTCCAAGACGGTAGCCCACCAGTTACGGAAGAGGATATTCCGCAGGTAACGATCGATAGAATCCAGCTTTAACTTATTCGCGGACTTACTGGACTTCAGTTTTAAAGTAAAATGTTCTAGCCTTGCCCGCTCTATGTGCGATGCGAGTTATATTGTTTTATCTTTGCGAATTGTGTTCTTTCGGTGGATTTAAATATCAATATACTAGACAAATAGATATACTCTTTGTTGTACACCATAATATTCATTTTTTTTTTTTAAAAAGATTACTAGCAATCCTGATAACCCCTCTAAGTTAAATATGATTGTATCTAGAGTGGTTCATGGCAATAGTGTAATATAAAACAAATAAGGACATAACAACAAAAAAAGGTGATCCAACGGCCGGTCTTATAGCTAAAAGCAATCTTTTACAGACAATCTTTCAGACTAGGTGTAGGTACTAGACTAGGTATAGTACTTAAAGAGTAATGCTACAAGCATTACTCTTTAAGTGCTGGATTTTTGTATGTGTATTTGCTTGGTAGAATATCCCGTTTTAAATCCCGTTTTAATTATGAATTGTGCACAATAATGAAAAACCCTATAGACGGTGACATGGTTGGCGCAGTGGTTGAGTGACTGGATGCTGAGCTGCATGTCGCAGATTAGATTTCCGTACCGGGACAAGTGTTTATTTTGTTCACAAAACCATAGGTAACCGGGTCTGGATATTGGTAAAACAGCACTCACGACACAGAAGACATTATTTTATAGTCGGTCTAAAAATATCCCATTGTGAAAAGACATTAAGGTGAATACTTTTGTATCGTTTCGAACATTAAAATTACAATAAACCAATTCCGTGGCACATGCAAGAAAATAACTATGGTAGAAAATAATATGTGGCTGTGGCTACAAGTTTTAAGGAATAGAAGGCAGAAAGTCCTGCAGATATTTATCAATGAAACGTGGCTAAATAATTCAACTAAAAATGACTGAACTTGCCAATCTTCAGGTCAAGCAACGCTCGACGATTTTGATTCGTAGGTGATTCCAGACCATCCATTATATATCATCATATATTTCAAGAAACAGAGCAATTTTAGCTCCCGCTTGTGTGTGTATTTGTCCATCCAAAGGTTGTCTGTAAGAGATCGCCTTGTGCGATAAGACCGCTCATTGTACACTAGTTTAAATTTTTTGTATCCATAAAAATATTGTAAGGTGTACAATAAAGTATATAATAAATATTAATATTTAATAGGAATTAAAATTAACTAAAATCATCCCAGCTTCTGAAAGCTTTTTAAGCAGAAGCAAGTATTAAAATCATCACACCTCTGTCTTTTCTGAGCTAAGAGATATAATGAATTTTACTGATTCAAAATTCACAGTACCTATGCTTGCTCCCGTTTGCAAGTAGACTAAAGTCCTAGAGCTATTTGTAACGCTTCCTGGGCGAAATATTTGGTTCGCACAAATTCACAAATAAAGATAATAATATCTTTTTGTAACAATAAACATATTATCATTCGACTCGACCTGTTGGGTACCCTAGCGACCATCAGTGTATCGTTTCGATTATTACTCTCATATGATTTATGATCGATGGTCTAGTAGGAGCTGTGATGATCTAATAGGAGCAGTCTAGTAGTTACAGGCATGACGAACGACTTGCAGGTTGTGGGCTCGAACAGAGACAGGCACATTCCTCATTTTCATCATTACCACTGCCCTCAAAACAGTAGGAAACATCGTATGGAAATGGGTATGACCTAGAACTGGTATATCAAAAAACATGCGACCTCACCATCACCACCATGCGAACGATGCCGATATACCGTGGTGGATTCGTTCCCCCTCATAGATAGGAACCCTGTGTCAGTGAAGCAGTGAGAACTCTATAAGCTGATTATGTATGTAATATAAGTTGAGAGCGTAGTACCGTCATCCGCAACTACTACAGTGTACTACGACTACGGGCTGTTACTTAGAAATTTCAGATGGAACAGCTCAATTACGGTACTCCCGACCTGGGAAAACCCAGGAAGGAACTCAAGCTCATTGCCACTTGCGGTCTCTAGAGGACTATTAGAAAAGCTATTCAACAGTACACATAACCTAACTCAACACTTAGTAAGGTAAATTACTGCATAATATACGCAGGTACTTTTCTCATTTACTCACTCTAAAAAGTAAGTACACGCTTCAAATCGTTTTATCAACGTGAGCAACGAACTTCAAACGTTTTAAAATTTGAAAAGAGTTTCAAATGAAAGCGCTATTTTCGATCTCGGGGGAGATTTGTCTAACATTGCAAACACAGCGAAAATAATGTACCAAACTTTACTACGATTTGTCTAAAATGCTTGAGAGAGTTTATAGATGATTGTGTTTTTGACGACATATTTTGCTTCAGTTAAGTCACTTGTCTTGGGACTTTGAAACTGTTTTCAGATTTCTTATACATATTGGGAACATGATTACCATCATTAGAATCAGCCATACCGAGGCACGTAGATATATGGGCGTAGACTGAAATCAGAATCATATATCACACAATGACTTAATTTCTCGAAATGATTACAATATTTAACCTTATTATAATTCTGAGGAATAATTATATTTATGATTAGTCTGCTTAACTAATCACAAAATATCAAAGGATTACACCGAACATGAGCGATTCGTCGAATACGTGGTGCGCGGTCGCTGTTCGCGGCAAGTATGACCAATGACCATTGAGATAGGAAAGTATCTATGGTACCTATTCCAAGTCAGTGGTGAGTATGACCAATTTGGCCGCGCCAACCATCGACACTACGCTCTACCGGACTGACAGCTGTCAGTGTTCTTCGGTAGTAACCCAACAGACGGCGAAGGTTTGATGCGCCGTCATATTATTAACTCCTTCATTTATAGGCCAAATTTGCCATTAGCTTAGTGGCCATGTAGATTCTATAGGTTTCTTTTCTCTTGTACTGATACACACACCACTTTTTTTTTGTTTTCGTGGTGATAATCCTTATCGATGTCTGTTCCAGGGTCCTCGAGTTCCCTCGCATACTTGCGTCGGTAGCTGTGGGAACACTTCAATATTTTTCAACGCGTCTTCTGACTGATGCCGAGGCCCATCTCTGTAGGGTCCGTCCAGTCAAGCGAAGGAATGAAATATTTCACTCCCTTCACGATACGTAAGAGAGACGCGCATGGAACAGCGAATCTACCGTTATTACACCCGTCTAGGATATTACCGGTCCTCTGCTGATGCTCGATGCGCTTGCTGTAGACTGAGCACTCGAAATGATACCCACGCTCTTTTGCTAATTATCACGGTATACCCATGTTGGCAACCATAGCGTCTGCCTGTCTATCATCCATTGAAATGCCACAAACGTTAAAAAATTAAGCCAAAATACCCACTTTAAGTAATTAAGCCAAAGTACCCAAGTCAGTATTCTACTTGATTTATCTTTTACTGTTAGACTACCAAATGAATATCTTTCAAATTTGGCTAAAAATTAAAATAAGATGTCGAGGACGTAAATCATTATCACTAAAATCGCTTTCCTCATACACAATGTGAAGCCGTAAATTAGACTTTAGCGCAAAAACTAAAACACCCTCGAGAAATCTGAATAATTAGCGATCCAAACTATACCCAAGACTTAAGTTCATTATTAAACAACTAATTACTTGCTGAACTGCCGCTGGCTTGTATTAATAATTCTATATTAGGTGAAGGTCTTCACAGACCAGCCAAACATAACCTGTGTCTGGCTGGTCTGTGAAGACCTTCACATAATATAGAATTATTAACGCCTGGTTCACATTGTGTCTGAAATCTACATTTACCGGCAGAATTTGAGTGATGCTAATGGTGAAAACGCTTTTTAACCGACTTCAAAAAAAGGAGAAGGTTCTTAGTTCGTCTTGATCTTCTCTTTTTTTTTAATGTATGTTACCTCATAACTCAGAGACAGCTGGACCGATTTGGAAAATTCTTTTTCGTTTGAAAGGGTATACTTTCTTGTTGGTCCCATTGTTACAAAACAGGATCTGATGATGGAATCCTGGAGAAATCGAGGGAACTCTTCAAATATTATAGGCACCCCTATAGCGTTTTGGATATTTCTTATAGTACCTTGAGCAGTTGCTCTTGAAAAGCACCATTTGGGGAAGTTGAAGTGATGACGAAGACCACAGATGGCCACTGAAAATAAATAATAACAAGTATTTCATGGATTGCGTTTCGATTACTCGAGTACCTACGGATGTTAAGCACTTTATGCTCGTCACAATGCATATATGGTGATGTAGAGCAGATGGTGAAGTACCAGGAGAGCTCCTCAAAAATTAACGGTTATGCATCGGGAAAAGCAATATTTTGTAAAAGATGATAAGTAGTTAACATTATGGCTTTTGTAACTAGATAAATTACAAACCGACCTACAAAACAAAGTGAAAATTTTTTTTTTTTTGCAAAAAATAGAACCGACTTCTAATATCAAAACACTACAACGCCAAAAAGAACTAATTTTGGAAGGCGGTGTTAAAAAAACCAATAACACCGACTACCGAAACTACCTTTTTTGCTAAATTTTTTTTAGTAGTTTTAGTCAGTGCTAACAATTAGTAATAAATTATTGATACATATATAATAAAGCGGTAAAGTTTGGATGTTTGTTTAAAAACTCTAATTATTAAATTTGGCATGTAAGTAGTTTGAGGAAGGTTATAGGCATATACATTTACCTGACTGTAAAAGAAAAATGGTTATGTTTTTATCGTGATACACAGTCCACGGAAGCGAAGCCCCGCGTGACTGGTAATAGTTTAAGTATATTCAGTAGTGGCGGAAAAGTGTTTACTAGATGTACAGACGCCAGCACATCAAGCTACAACAATCTGTCAAATTTCTTTAATAGATTTTCAACTTTATTGTTAAAGAAATTAGGTTCAAGGTTGATTGGGAAAATTTGACAGTTTCGGGTAGCTTTATGTGCTGGCGTCTGTACTTCTTGGATTTGGACACAGGCAATCACATTACTTTGTGTAATTCGACTTATTGCCAACGGTGTACTGTGCTTTTCAAGACACGGAGGAATTTTGGTACATAAATTAACATATTGTGTGTTCGGTCCGTGAGTCGTCTTGAAGATTGGCCCGTGCCGTTACGGGATAAAAACTATCCTATATCCTTCCTAGGGTCCTAAACTATTCCTATGCCATATTTCATCTATATCGGTTCAGGCGTAGGCGTAGGCAGGTAGGGTTAGTTTAGGTGTGAAAAGGTTACAGACAGAGAGACAGAGTTGCTTTCGTATTTATATTATTCTGAGTAGTATGTATTTAAACCATTATTTAAATTTTACTCAGATAAATGCAATTTTCTTAACCATGAGCCCTCATGCCCTTATGAGTTGTAGAAAGTATAAAAACCAGTCTTTAAAGGATATCGTTTTACTCAGTAACTTACTCAGTAACAGTATGTCGGTTTGCTAGGCAGTTGCTCTATGATTAGTACCCATAGCAGGTAGATTCCAACTGCTATACGACAGCAACATAGTTGTGAGAAGTCTAAGCTGAAAAATTATCAGCCTTATTGTGAACCAGGTTTTAGACCTATCAGCATGTATTTGATATAGACCATATCAGTTGATAGTTGTGGGATTAGCGAGGTTCCCAACAGGGTAGTTTAGGGATGGCCCGGAGTGAAAGATTTTTCTAACGTTGTTTTAGTTGATTAACGACACTATTTCAATTATGTTACAGCCGAAATTTGAACGATCTGGGGACGCAATAAGATTACCTTATCTAAAACCGAGATTTGAAGTATAAATGCAAATTAGGATATTTTAGAAATTGCTGTGTCCGCTATTTCTTTCACGTGGGCAGTTTCCCCCCTGGGATTGTTATAAAAGCAGACTTTATGCTACCCTATAACATTCTCCATCTTCTAATGAAAGTCTCATTAAAATCTGTTCAGCTATTTTCGAGATTAGCCCGGACAAACACAAAGAAGTAAAGAGATAATTTTAAATGAATGAATGAGAATACTTTAATTTTAATGTACTGCTTTTGGAGTTTTGAATAGAGAGAAAAGATTGGTTCATTAAAAATAATAAACTTTATTATAAATCAGTGAGCTATGTCGCTAATGTCTTAGTGGCAGTCAACAGTATTTGTGCCCGTACGAAGGGGCTCGCCCTCTTTTATTTGGCTCTTAATTAATACCGTTAAATATAGATATACTACACTTACACTTCTGTTTTACCCTTCTGGGAATACAGGCGTGACTATATGTGTGTGTTTGTGATACAACTTTTTACAAATATTACAAATACGATAGTGTGTTTGTTCGTCCTTCTTTCACGTGAAAACGGAGCAATGGATCAGTGTGACTTTTGGTGTGGAGAAGATCTGGAGAGTGACATAGGCTTGTTCATCATTTGCTTAGCCTTAGCCTTATCTCGACTATGTTGCGGACGGCTTCCAGTCTAACCGGATGTAGCTGAGTTCTAGTGTTTTACATGAAACCACGGCCTATCTCACCGCCACACAGTAACTGGGTAACACGATCTAGCCAAGGGTGGCTAGACCAGTGTCATATTTTCTGGCTTCTGACTACTCGTAACGACTGTCAAAGATAGATGGATAGAAAGAATTTACTTTATTGTACAGACGCCAGCACTTGAAGCTACCCGAAACTGTAAAATTTTCCCAATCAACCTTGAACCTAATTTCTTTAACAATAAAGTTGAAAATCTAATAAAGAAATTTGACAGATTGTTGTAGCTTGATGTGCTGGCGTCCGTGCACCAATAATTGAATCACACTTAAATAAAAATATTGTAAAAAGAATTGGTTACAATGGCGGTCTTATCGCTGAGAGCGGTATCTTCCAGACAAACTTTGGAAGGACTTTACGAGCTTTAATTAAAGTTGTACAAATCAGCCGGGTCCAACTGATTAACGTGTTTTTAAGGCGCGAAGGAAACTCAATATTTAAGATGGTTACTTATCCACAGACCCCTTGAAGATTGAACTTTGCGGCTATTATTATTGAGCCACGTGCTGCTCCTACTGAAATACAGGGTGGCCCGTTTACAGTGGTGCAAATCTTTGCACCATCTTTGCACCACTGTAAACGGCCCACCCTGTATATACAGATAGATAATTAAATATTATATTTTAATAATCAATCAATCAATCAAATATAAATATATTTATAATATATTATCCTAAATCCTGTCCAAGGGAAGTATTTTATTTAAGTATGTTATCAAGGCGTCTCCATGCTTTTTTGTTTAGCTTGAAACAGTATTAAGTAATACAGCAAATATATAGAATATATTGGACGAATCCAATTAAAAGGGAGTACAATAGTCTTATCGCTAAAGCAATGTTTTACTTAGTGCGAGCGAAGCTGCGGTCATAAGTCTGTATGTAGTTTATGGTATACCATAAACTAATTATACTACACAGGTTGGCACAACCCTAAGCCTACCGAGCGGTTATTCATATCGACAAGTTTCTATTCCTTTGGGTGTCGTTTACGTGGCTAAATTAGCTTATGTAGATGTACAGCCGGTAAGGGTCGTCTGCAAAGTTACATGCTAATAATCTATGTACAGAAATTGTGAGTTATGGGTACAAAGGTCTTTGCTTGCAGAAGTGAATTTATTTAGAAAGACAGCATAGTTAGGTGACGAAAAAAGTTGTTATTCAACCGGTGGCAAATAATAAAAAAAAAAAAAAAATAATAATAATAATCTATACTTATAATAAATCTGTAGAGAGGTTAATTCTGTACATGAAATATATTTACAAAATAACTATCAGGGGGTGATTAGGGATCGATACTGATGCCAAAAATGCAATCAGTAAAATTTTTGTCTGTCTGTCTGTCTGTCGGTCTGTCTGTCTGTCTGTCTGTCTGTCTGTATAACCGTTATAGAAACAAAAACTACTTGACGGATTTTAACGAAACTTGGTACAATTATTTTTCATACTCCTGAGATGGTTATAGTATACTTTTCATCACGCTACAATCAATAGGAGCAGAGCAGTGAAGGGAAATGTTGGGAAAACGGGAGAAGTTACTCCATTTTTTAAGCTTCCATCGCGAGTGCAACCTTTATGGTTAAAGCTACACAGAAATCATTTAAGACGGAAATGTTCTCCTTAAAATTATATAAAAAATATCCCACGACAGCATATATCTATCTTTTATGGTTGACTCACAATAACACGTGAAACTCCCGATAGCTTAGCAGTTCGAAGCTTTCTGATTATTATTCTGCTCCGAAATTTAAAACCACCACAACTTTGCAATGGAACTCGGCTAAAAGTAACCCAGTTGCAACAAAATATAATCGAGGCTCAAATATTAACAGGTAGCGGTGCAGGAGAAACTGTCTTTATTCCTAGAATTCCCGGAATGAAATTAATGGAAAATTATTTGGTATTATACCAAATAATTTTCCATTCCAATTTAAAAGAACGCAATTCCCAGTATCGGTGTGTTATGCAATGACAATTAATAAGGCTCAAGGGCAGACTTTTCGTGTTGCTGGAGTAGATCTCGGTGTCAGTTGTTTCTCGCATGGTCAGTTGTACGTCGCTCTTTCCCGGGTTAGCATTTCTAGAAATCTTTATGTTCACGTGCCGGACAGGTCAACTTTCAACATAGTTTACCCGGAAGCTTTGCGCTGAAGTACTTTCGTTCTATAGGTACTTAAGCCTCATGTGAACGTGATCTAAACAATATTACCAATACATTAACTTAATAACACACAAGGAGTTACACGCTGACGGAGTCGCGGGCACAGCTATTAACAATAATATTGTGCGGTTCGGTATTGCGATATTTTTCAACAGTATTATAGATTGACATAGGTATTATATTTCCCTACTAAATTACGAAGGTTAATCTGTCTGTTACATCAAAATCACTGAACCGTGAGGAAGGACATAGGCTACTTTTTTTTTACGAGAAACGACGGAAACATGGTCGAAGTCGCGGGCAACAGCTATCTATACTAATAATATAAGGCTTAAGAGTTTGTTTGTTTGTTTGAACGCGATAATCTCAGGAACTACTGGTTCGAATTGAAAACTTATTTTTTAATTAAATAGTCAATTTATAGAGAAAGGCTATAGGCTATATATATCATTACGCTAAGGCCAATAGGAGCGGAGCGCCAATGAAGAATGTTTCAAAATCGGGGTTAAATTTAACGTTAGCCCAAAGTAACTTTTCCACGCGGACGAAGTCGCGGGCAAAAGCTAGTAAATAAATAAAAAATAAAGTAAATATCCCAATATTGACTTTATATAGATGAAATTAAAAAAAACATTGTCGAATATAATGAGTATTTTTTTATTACGAATGAGCCCGCTCTTGACCCGATCAACGGATTTGTAGTTTGATGTAAAGTTCTTACGAGTGCTGTGACTTTTTAGGGTTCCGTAGCCGAATGTCAAAAAACGGAACCCTTATAGTTTCGACATGTCTGTCCGTCTGTCTGTCTGTCCGTCCGTCCGTATGTCACAGCCATTTTTTTACTGATGATGTGAGGCTCGCGTTTGACCACCATTAATCTGATAACTCTGCGAGGTAACATTACTGCTTAAAGTAATATACTAAATAATAATCTTAAAGTAATGGAATATTATTATTTTTGTAAGATTTTCCTCAAAATAAATATCAGACATATTATTGTATGAATAACATTGTACATTACGAATTAACAGATAGAAAACATTTAGAAAAGGAGACAATAACATTTTTAACCGACTTCAAAAAAGGAAGAGGTTCTCAGTTTGTCTTGAACTTTTTTTTTGTATGTTACCTCATAACTCGAAGACGGCTAAACCGATTTAGAAATTTCTTTTTTTGTTTGGTCCCATTGTCGTCACGTTAGGATCTGATGCTAGAATCATGGAGAAATCGAGGGAACTCTTCAAATATTATAGGGCAAACCTATAGCGTTTTGGGTATTCTTAAAAATTACTTTAATTTCGGAAGGCGATGTTTGAAAAAAGAAAAAAAATACAAAACCAATAACACCGACTACCGAAATTAAAGTTATTTTTGGCTTTGTAGTGTTTTGATATGGAAGTCGGTTTTATTCTTTGCTAAAATGTTTTTAATTAAGGATATTTATTTATAAATCGCTAATACACCAATATCACACTTTTTGAATGCTTTACTCTATCTACCTAAGAGCTTTCCTTTAAAATAAATAGTAAATGTTAGGTACTACTGTTTTACTAGCAAATAATAACACAATAATAACATCTTCTTATCTCTCACGAGAATTAACAAACTTTGTACCAAAATAAGATTTCTTTTTGTATTCATAAATATATTGGCCGCTGATTGCTTTAGTTATATTCAAGTTAGCAACAACTCATATGCAAGATATCGTTTGCAGACTTAATTTACGGAAGTTGCAAGTTAAGTTAAAGACGTTGGAAGGAAAATATGGGAGTTTATTATAGTTTGTATCTTCTTATTTCTTGTCAATTTATAGATCTGTCCGGATTTTTAATAAAATATTTGATAGACTCAAAGTTTCTTATCTTACAAATAATAAATGGGCAAGTTTGAGAGGATGTATGGATGTTTGCTCTTTTTCACGCAAAAACTGCTGAACGGTTGTGAATTAAATTTTGGGAAGTAGATAGATAGATACCTACTTTTTATCCCGGAATTCCCACGGGATCGGGGTTTACGCGTGAAAACTCTCTCACTCGAATGAAGTCACGGGTAAAAGCTAGTCATACATACATTAATTCAAAATATATACTTATAGAACAACAGTGAAGCTTTCCTATAGACATTTCGTGGAGTGTGCAATGAAATTGCATAATCGAATTCCAACCAGCCCGTTCCATCATCGGACTACAAGACAAACGGCGATGCGCCATCGTTACATGGACATCCCACCCATACGCACAAAACATTTTGGGAATACTTTCATCGTGCGTACAGCTAAGGAGTGGCATTTCTTAATTAAAAATTTTCATTATTAAAAAAAAAAATTCCTGCCGGTGTCTGTGTTTCCTGATCGCTATAACCTGGGAGTCTTTAAGTCAAGAGTGAATAGGTTACTTCTAGGCAAGCGTGCTTCATCTTCGACCACATCCTCGCTTAACATCAGGTGAGATGGTGGTCAAACGCAAGCCAATAAAAAAAAAAAGACAATAAATTAAATAATGCTAAGTATACTTAAACGGCTGCATTGCAATAATGATGACCTGATGAAAGCCCTCTTATACGTTTACTCCTAATCATTATCCCAGGCCCAGCCTTTTCCCTAATTAAACTAAGTTGAAGTCGGTTTCCAGTATAACCAGATGCAGCCACTTTCTATCTGATCTTCAAAACCCAGTAGAAGGGTCCGAAGAGGGGAGATCAGTTTGGCACTCGGTCCATGAAAAGCACTAGGTAATACTCACTTACTTGGGATAAAGATAAGCTGATGAAATAATAATATTTATTTTGCAAATATATGTAGGTTACACTTTTTCATGTCTTTTTTTGGTAAATATAAAGTAGATGAAGCTAGTGTTTCCTAACCGAAAACTCTGAGATTGATGGTGATGATGATATTATTGGTGGCCTTATCGCACTGGCTAATATCTTACTGACAACCCTACTAAGTTAAATATCCACTCTCATATGGTACTTAATTTCAAGTTTCTCCAGACCATTCTTTCCACTTTATAATTTTTATGACACCATACAGAGACTGATATCACATTTAAAACTTATTGGTGGCATTAAAACATAAATGCTGACAATTACATTCGTTACCTGGGACAGATCACGGAATGCGATACAGCCGCCCATTGTATGTGTTTTAGTTTTGGCTAAGCTCTACCCTTCTTTGTAGAGTCTTGAACACCGACGACGAGTTGCAAGTCTATCGGTTTTCTATCGCTTACATTTCGGGGAGTGTGCGATGGAATTACACAATCTAATTCTGCCAAGCCCGTTCCATCATCAGACAACGCGACAAACGGCGAAGCGCCATCGTTACATGGTGGACATCCCACCCATACGCACAAAACGTTTTGGGAATACCTTCATTGTGCGTACGGCTAAGGAGTGGAATTCCCTGCCGGAGTCTGTGTTTCCTGATAGCTATAACCTAGGGATCTTTAAGTCAAGAGTGAATAGGTTACTTTTAGGTAGGCGTGTTCCATCTTCGACCACATCATCACTTACCATCAGGTGAGATAGTGGGCAAACGCGAACCTATTTTCAATAAAATAATAATAATAATTATAATTTAGTATGTAAGCAAAAAATAACCCCCAAAGAAACCTCTTTCAAAAAAACCCCAACTGATTCAAAATGCTTTAAAAATACCTTTAGTAAATGAACTGATACAAAATCTTTTCGCCAATCAATCCATAACAGAAACCCGTTCCATTTCCGATGTTCAATTATACAGAAAACTATCATCCGCAAAAATCTTTAATTCCTCAAAGAAAGCTGTTGCAATAAATTTACTAAGACTGCGCTTCGAATTAATTTACGAATATCTCTTCCGTTGGGTGAGAATTTTTTGAATTAAAATTGCCACGAACATTGAGAACTTTTTTAATAAAAAACCCAACGACAGGTGGGCACTTTCCTGATTTATTGACTTTTCAAATTTACTATGAAAAATGGACGATTTACTGTATACTAATGCGTTAAGAATTAATATTGAATTTGGCAAAGTAAAATTTCTTCGAACGATATTGTAAGTCGTTGGTCAATTTTAGTTTGTTTTCAACACAAATGTTTAAAATTAATGGAACAGTTTGTCGTTTGTTTAATAGCAGTTTCATTTACGTTTTCATTATGTTACACAATAATTTAATGCCTCCTTCAGTACCATAGCTCGACGACCTTTTTTTATTCATGAATTCATGTTTTTTTTTTATTTTTTTTTTTCAAAATGTCACCCCTGTTATTGAATACAAAAATACTTAACCTATCTTACTCGTAACCTTAAACCTAAAATTACAATTTTGAACAGCGTTTTCGCCTCATCCGACAATGGACAGGACAGGATACTGTTATAAAATTCTAAATTATAAATATGATCTCCAAAAATGGTATGAATTCATGATAGGCTCGCATTTGACCACTATTTCACATGATCGTAAGTGATGATGTAGTCGAAGATGAAGCACGCTTGCCTAGAACTGAACTAAACTATTCACAGTTTATAGCTATCAGGAAATACAGACTCTGGCAGGGATTTCCACTCTTTAGGTGTACGCACAATGAAAGTACCTCATGCTACTTCAGACTGCGTCACTAACCAATGCATGTATGTGCGTGCTCAATAGACTTTATTTACATCCTGCAAGGTTATTTTATGTAATGTTCAAATAAACAAATAATTTTTACTACCTAGTAAATGCTTGTGCGTAATGCCTGCTCGTTTACTGTGATCAAATCAACACTGCATGTAATAAATGTTTAATTAATTGTAAAGTCGAAGTAAAATAAAATTATAAAAGTAAAATTTTGCATGTCGTTTCGGTAATCCTATAGACTTATCTATAGATACACCACACCAAACGTGTTGGTTTGATGATTTTATTTTTGTTTCATTCCATATTTAGGGAGGGTGTGATACGTGATTACGAAAATGAAGCACTGAAGAACACATCCCCATAAGTTCACGAATACGAAACACTTGACAACAATTGCACGCTACCACGAAAAACCTAACGCCGTAGCCATGGGATCTTGAATAACTAAATCTCTAATCTCACTTATTCGAAACACTTAACAATGAATGCACACAACCAAGAAAAACTGAACACCGTAGCCATGCAATATCGAATAACTAAATCTCGAAAAGTCTTCGTAAAATGTCTTTATCCCATAAAAAACAATACTTGTCAAAAATCCAAGTCTCGCAACTCAGTTCTTCTACCGTAAAAAGTTGTGAGATCCATGTCATACCAAGTCGGTTATTAATTTATTCAGTCCCTACTTAAGGGACCTTCTGTCTTAAGTTGTTACGTAATTATCTAACCTGACGACATCTTATAGTGACCATATCAATATTAAAAAAAAACTTGAGAGGTGTCAAGGGACACCCGGATGGAACGAAGTTCCTTTCGATTAATTAGTGAAGGAATTGTTAAAAAAAAACATGTGTGCAATTCATACATGGTAGAAAGTGAAACCTTCAAAAATTTACAAAATTTCAAAGGTATACCGTTGCCCTCTCTCTCTCTCTCTTTACCTCAACTCCCCACGAGACGCCCCTCAACTCATGCTTCAACTCATCCCGCAACTCATCCCGCAACTCGACCCGCAACTCGACCCGCAACTCGACCCGCAACTCGACCCGCAACTCGACCCACAACTCGACCCGCAACTCGACCCGCAACTCGACCCACAACTCGACCCGCAACTCGACCCGCAACTCGACCCTCAAATCGTACTCAAATCGTTATATCTCGGTACCTATCTACACTGGAAGACACGGTGGAGCATATGGTCGAGGTGTGCCCTGCATGGGTGGAGCACCGTCGTATCCTCGTAGAGGCGATCAGCGGCGGCGACTTCTCGCGCCCTGCTCTGGTTTAGACCATGGTGCGAAGCGAGAGGGAATGGGATGCAGTCACCTCCTGCTGCGAAGCAGTCATGCTAGCGAAGGAGGAGGCCGAACGTGCGAGGGAGAGGCAACTCTCTTCCTCGCGCCCCAGCCGCCGGGGGAGACGCCCCGGGTTAAGATTAGTATAATTACGTCGGCTATCTGTAAATAAATAAATAAAAAATTTTTATTCAAATAACATGTTTACAGAAAAGTACATATAGTCCAGAAAATAAATAGTTCTCAAAGGATAAATCTAAGTGCTTGAAAAGCAAGTGATAAAATGGTGATTTATCTTAAGTTCAATAGCGGTCAAATATACTGCTTACTGTAATGTAGCGACCTGCCTGATGTAGGTTTATAAAAACCTGTGTTTCAGGCCATCATTTTACATCGATAATATGAATAGAAAACAATAAACTACATAATCGCTAATTTAAAAAGAAGATACAATAATTACAGTGACTAATGGATTAGGAACTAATACTAAATTATTTCAGGATTTCTAGTAGTTTTTCCGTGAGTTGAGTTGTGAATTGAGTTTTGACAAATATTCCGAAACTATTAAATTACACTTATTATAACTTAAACTATACACTGCTAGCACTCTGTTAATCTTTTTATACAAATAGGGTCCTAAAAATAAATAAAATCGTTTAGCAAAAGCATGTTTAGTCTGAGAGTTAGGACAAACTAGATCTTTTCGCCTTCTATCTGACGGAACTGGATTAAAATTAAGTTCAGTGTGTTGGAGTAAAACTATATTTAGAACAAATAACTGTCGAACATGTAGAGCTCTTGTGTGGAAAATCTGAATGGTCGAAATGTAGCAACCTTTAAAACCGCACCTTGGGTGCGTTCAAGGTGCAGTAGGTAAAATTGATTTCCCGGCGGCACCCCAGGACGTAATGCAGTATGTAATAATAGATTGACACAAAGCCAAGTAAACCGGTTTAATTAATTTAACATCTGCTACGTCACGTAAATTTTTAAAAATGTATGTTAGTTCACTTGCCTTGTCTTATTTTCTATAGATATTTTCTATTAAATTTAGTTATAGTTTACATTATAATGAGAATTATATTCTATTCTTGCCTTGTTCTGAATCAAACCCACATACCTGTTCCTGTGTAGATTGTGAAACCCATCTTTAGCCTTTTCCCCACTATAATGAGGTCGCCTACGGTGGCTGGGAGTCACCCTGCGACTCCCGACGCCCAAAGCGTCTCCTGTGGCGGCTGGGGCGCAAGGGCTGTGAGGGCCTTGAGACCCACCTCTCCCTCGCACGTCACACCTCCTTCGCTTGCATAACTGCTTTGCAGAAAGGTGTCTGCTTCCCATGCCTCCTCGCTCCAGACCATGAATTGAACCAGGGCAGGGAGCAAGAGGTCGCCGCCTATCGCCCCTACGAGGACACGGCGGAGCTCTACCCAAGCGGAGAAAACCTCTACTTTGTGTTCTACCGTGTCCTCAGGGCGATCCTCGCATTAAGGCAATCCTCGCAATAGACCAATCCACGCATAAGGGCGATCCTCGCAATATTATGTGCCTGTATATGTCTTCAGTTTACATTTAAAATGTACGTATAAATCATTCGCGTTACAATTTAATTTAGAAAAAAATAACTTCGTGTATTTTATCATCATCATTACGTAACGTTAAAATTTAAATAGGTTCCAATAACAACATTGTTATAGAAGAGCAGACTCCTAACATAGCATGAGGCCGTGCGCGCACTGCCTTGCGGTGGCCGCAATTCCGGTAGTTCTACCGCACCGGTAGACTGACCGCAGTGAGCGCACTTCTATGACACTCCATACTTCACAAATTTTGCGTTTCCAAAACGCAACGCAGTGCGCGCACGGCCTTACTTTCCTAAAATGGGGCTTCAAAATTCAAATATGTAACGATACGCTGATTATGAGAATTTTCCATATTATAATATTTTAAACGTTCCCAGTTAGTGTTTCTTTTTTTTAAATCATTAAATATTTATTCTTTTTCTAATTAAAACCATTCGTTCTACAGGGAAACAGAACCAAGCGCATATACGTATAAAAGTAGCTAGAGATACCAAACCGCTTCAAATGAGCATCTACCCTCTTTCTGCTTCGATCCTATGACGCTGCCAAAAAGTTTAATTTCTGTCCGTTCACGATCTTTGCCCATGACTTGCGGTATTCGATGCTCGATAACATTACTTATATATTCCTTGTTGGCTCATTAGGGGAGTGACCATCATTCTTCTGCCTTAGCTGTTGTATTTGTAGCACTTAGATATATCGGTTTAGCAATATTTACGAAACTACGTCCTGTTGAAAACATTTAGTAGTCTTTTGTTTTTGTTTTCTAGCTCGTAACAGAACTTTGGAACTGCCTTTGTATTCATTTGTTTTTGGCAGTTACTTTTAAGCTACTTTCTGGCTAATAACTATTGATGGCAAACGTCCGAATGGTCATAGTGTGTACTTAGATGGTCAGACCAAATAGCCTACCTGGATATCAGACTCCGCAATGTGCCATCGTTACCTACATGGACATTTCACACATACGCACAAAACGTTTTGGTAATACTTAAATTGTGCGTACAGCTAAAGAGTAAAATTCCCTGCCGGAATTTATGTTGTCTGACAGCTATAACCTAGGGGGTATTTAGTCAAGAGTGAATAGGTTACTTTTAGGTAAGCGTGCTGCATCTTCTTCTACATCGTCGCTTACCATCAGGTGAGATAGTGGTCAAACGCAAGTCTATGACCAATAAATAAAATGTACTCCACAATAGCAATAAAAATATATTAAAAATAAATTTCATTAATTTCAGGTCCATGACCCATTTAGAACAAAATTTAAATAAATATAAATTCATACAATACCAAGGATAGGCTGAGATAAGGAAACGTCGTCTTCATGCAAGTTTTCAGTGACTTCTGTTGGAAAACGCCATCCGTGATGAATAATGTATAGAAGTCATCTATCTATTTGTGGTATATTATATATGTCACAGGTTTTTCATAAAATTAGGTCTTTGATCAATAACCTAGGTTTTTGATGAAAAACCGGAAGATGACACATTTTAAAGTCAACTTCATCATAAACCTGTAACAATCCAGATTTTTTATCAAAAACCTGAACTAGTCTGGGTTTATGATAAAGTTCCCTTGTTCCCTTTCGATAAGTATGTTTGGTTTTTTTTGACATAAATCACACAGAATCTTTGATCCATACCCAACAACTTAGTTCATCAAATTTGCAGGTAGATATTATCACAAGTAAATGAACGGTGTGGAGTACGGGCCTCGGTATAGCGGGGTCGTTGGTGGAGCAGCAAAGGGTCAGGCTGGGTTATATTATTATTATTGGGTTATTTATTGCTACTGGCTCAGCACCGCGTGCTGGCTCGTTTGGCAAAGGTCGGGGAGGGTGGACGTTACAAGTACGCGGACGTCACGATGGGCCTCGTCAGCGAGGCCGGAATACGGAACACGTTTTGTTTATGTATTTCTTTAGAGTGCTAGATTCCCTACTGCTCTCTTGTCGGATTGTGGTGGGATCGTCGGATTTGTCTAAGACGAGACGCGTACGACGAACCCGGGAAATTTTTGAGAGTGTGTATCGGGCGGCCGATACAATCAGGGGGTTTGTGTGTTTTCCAGCAGAGGCAAAGTAACGCACTGAATGGTATTTCAACACTCGCTTTATGTAGTGTAGTGTTTTTAGGGTTCTGTAGCCGAATAGCAAAAAACGGAACCCTTATAGTTTCGACATGTTTGTCCGTCTGTCTGTCTGTCCGTCCGTCCGTATGTCACAGTCTTTTTATTCCGAAACTGTTAGAACTGTACATGTGAAACTTGGTAAGTAGATGTATTCTGTGAACCGCTTTCCGATTTAATGAAAAAAATAAAAAAATAATAAAGGGGGGCTACCCATATATGGAACTTAAACTGAAAATATATTTTTTCATGAAACCTATGCGTGCGTGGTATCTATAGACAGGTCTTCAAAAATGACATTGAGGTTTCTAAAACCACTTTTTCATAAAGTTAATCGTTTAAAAGATATACGCTTCCAAAATGGTAAAATGTGTGTCCCTCCTCTAACTTCTATAATTATGGAGTGAAAAATCTAAAAAAAATATATGCTATAGATCTTTATGTAATCTTTCAACCAAAATTAGTTTAAACGAGATCGGGTTTGGAGTTTTTGAGATACAGCATATTTTGTAAAACCTCAAATATAACTTTGTAATTCATACATACACTATGAAAAACAAAGTTATTTGGCGTAGTTGTGAAAATTGTAAATAAACTAGTTTTAAGAAATTTTTAAGTTTTTTTTTCAAATATATATATTAAATTATGTTTATTATAGTTACTACGGAACCCTTCATGGGCGAGTCTGACTCGCACTTGGCTAATTTTTTTTACTTAAAGTAGTGCTTGTTGCATTAAGTCCGCTTATGTACCACTACGGTAGGTACGAAATGTTATATAATTATAAAAGACTACATCTACATCTTCGACGTCCCGATAAGAGTGTCGCCTTCGATAACTCTGAAAAAGCAGAATGCCTAGCAGACAGCCTAGAGTCCCAGTGTTCTCCCAGCTCTCAACCAGTAGACCAAGCCCACCTCGATATGGTGAACGCCGAAGACGAACGTAGAACTTCCCTTCCGCCCGTCGAAGATCCCGATAATCCATTGGCCCCCATCACTCCTGATGAGGTCCAGGATATCATTAAAAGTCTCCAACCGCGAAAAGCCCCTGGCTCCGACGGCATCACCAATAGGGTTTTCAAACTTTTCCCCGGCCAGCTTATAGTGCTAATGACTGCCATCTTCAATGGCGCATTGAGCAATAATATGTTCCCTACAACCTGGAAACAGGCCACCGTTATAGGTATTCCCAAACCAGGCAAGCCCAAGTCTGACCCGTCTAGCTACCGTCCCATTAGCTTACTCAACGTCCTCGGTAAAATCTATGAAAGGCTTATATATAAGCGGCTCAAAGATTTTGCCGAAGCAAAGAGTCTTATACCCAATGAGCAGTTTGGATTTAGAACCGAACACTCATGTATACAACAAGTCCACCGCATCATAGAACACGTCAGCGCCGGCTTCCAACGGGGCGCAATAACGGGAGCCTTATTCTTCGACATAGCGAAAGCGTTCGACAAAGTCTGGCACAATGGCTTAATCTATAAGCTATACCAACTCGGCGTGCCTGACCGTCTCGTGCTCATCCTACGGGACTTTTTATCGAATCGCACCTTTCGTTACCGAATTGAGGGGGAGCTTTCCTCCCCCCATCCCATTCGCGCAGGAATTCCTCAAGGCTCCGTACTATCCCCCCTCGTTTTCACGCTATTCACTAGCGATATCCCCAAGCATAAAAATACTCAGCTAGCCCTATTTGCCGACGATACGGCTATCTATTATACCGGTCTTAAACCCGATGCCATCGCTCGCACTCTCCAAACTTCCGCAAACACTCTGGCCAAGTGGTTCCGGAAATGGAGAATCGAAGTCAATCCAGACAAAAGCCAGGCAGTCCTCTTTTCTAAGCCGCGGATAAACCCACCCTCCCCCCGTCCGATTACCATGTACGGCAAGCCGATCCTCTGGGAAAAGCAAGCCAAATACTTAGGCGTGGTCCTCGATAAACACCTTTCCTTCGCTGAGCACATAAAAAAGGCACGTTCGCGCGCCGCTTTCGCTCTAGGTAAGCTCCACTTCATTCTTAGCTCCCGCAGCAAGTTATCACTCAGGTGCAAGCTGCGTATTTTCACCGCGGTCATCCGACCCATCATGACCTACGCCTGCGTTGTTTTCGCACACGCAAAGCCCTACCTCCTCCATAAGATGCAGACCCTTCAAAACCGATTCCTCCGTAGAGTCACGGGAGCCCCCTTTTATGTTCGAAATGAGCTTCTTCACGTAGACCTCAAGATGCCCACCATCCAGCAGTTCATGAAACGTGTCTCCAAGCGTTTCTTTGATACTGCAATCCAACATAGGAATCCCCTTATCGTATCGGCCGCCCATTACGAACCCTCGCGTATCTCTAAGATTCGCCGACCAAGGCATACCCTAGTCACTCCCGATGACGCACTCACCCTGCTCCAAGAGAGCTGTAAGGAAACCAGCACAGTTTACAAAAACAAAAATCGACCGTCTTTCCGTCCTCGCCGCCGAGGCCCACCGCGACTTCCCCGTAATAGTCCGCCCCGACACTTGCCAGAGCCAGCCCGCGACGCTGAGCCAGTAGCTTTAAATTCCCTTATTAATAATAATAATGATATGATCCAGCCTGTGCCCTCCCCTGCGACGCCCTAAGCCGAGGTCCGTACCCCACAGGGGGTGCCCTTAGCGTGTAGTCGCCTAGTTTGTAAGTTTTTAATAAGCCCTGGCTGGAGGCTTTAATTAATTTATTAATTAAGGCAACCACAGGCAAGCCCGGTTAAGCAGCCGACAACCTCAGAGGTTGACCTGCGAGACGCCACACACAAAAAAAAAAAAATCTACATCTTCCAGATCACTCTCTCACTACAGCTTTCTGTAATTACACTACACTAGAGCAGTGGTGGCTTAGTGGTTATGGGCCCTGTCTTGTGATTTAAAGATCGTGGTCAAGTCAGGCACATTTCTTCGTGTAATTTGTATCAATCAATCAATGAAAGAAACCGAAACCAATTTACATTCATGTCCTAGAACTAGATAAAATCGAAGACATTTTGACATCCACTAACGATTACGGCCCAATCCCTATCATATAGAGGATGCATGTTTCCTCCCAGCGATGGGAAATTTTAGTATTGTACGAATTTACATTAACAAATATTTAGCAAGGTCCTCATGTGATATAAAATCCACATCCCAAATCCATTGAATTACGGCAAAAACGCCAGAAATAGACGGACATATAAAACTCATTTAATTCCATCCTTAATTTCAGGCGTTAAATTTGAAATGGCATATTAAAACATATGTTTTATGATATGTAACTCAGTTGAAATAAGCGACGGGGTAGACCACGATAACGGTGATGCAGAAGTTTCACTGCGTTAGTATCCTAATTTATATCTAACTAGCTGTTGCCTGCGACATCGTTTGCACTATTTTTTATACATACTGTTTTCTATTTTAAAAATCAGTCCCTTAAGCTTTGATTTTCATAAATGTAACTTAAGTTTGATATCGGGTTTGGTCTTTGACTATCTCCATGCTGGATTTTGCGGTTTAACTGTAAAAGCGTAACCGACAGACGGACAGATTTCCACATTTATAATAGGAGTATGGCCGGGAGGAGGACAAAATGAGGTTATATTATGTGCCGTTCTTAAATGAAAGAAAATCAATATATTTAATACTGACATTAATTAGTGCAAAAGTGATATTTGAAACAGAATGACATAATTATGAAAATTCGCCAGCATTGTGGGAACTTTTACCTTTGGTAGTGATATTGATAAATCTTTTGATACCCAATTAATTATTCATAATTATGTCCCTTTATTGTTTTCACAATAGTAATATATTTTTTAAACAATGTACATTAAATGAAAGTATCAGGTTGACATAAAAATTAGCAATAGATTTTTTTGTTATTGGCCTTCTGTGGGTTTTGCAAATATTACATAATTATTTACTTTATATGTTGGAGAAATGTTTCAATTGTTTTTTATATGTAATAGCAAAACATAAGAAATAATTAGACTAATAAAAAAAAAATTTTAGCAAAAAATAGAACCGACTTCCATATCAAAACACTACAAAGCCAAAAATAACTTTAATTTCGGAAGACGGTGTTATTGTTTTTGAATGTTTCTTTTTTTTTCACACCGCCTTCCGCAATTAAAGTTATTTTTGGCTTTGTAGTGTTTTGATATGGAAGTCGGTTCTATTTTTTGCTAAAAATTTTTTTCACGCTTTTTAGTGTTGTTTTGTAATTTATCTAGTTACAAAAGCCATAATGTCAACAACTTATCACCTTTTACAAAATATTGCTTTTCCCTGTGCATAGCCGTTAATTTTTGAGGAGTTCTCCTGGTATTTGACCATCAGCTCTACATCACCATATGTATTGTGACGAGCATAAAGTGTTTAACATCCGTACTCAAGTAATCGAATCGCAATCCACGAAATACTTATTATTGAAGAGTTTCAGTGGCCATCTGTGGTCTTCATCATCAGTTCAACATCCCCAAATGGTACTTTTCGGAAGCAACTGCTCAAGGTACTATAAGAAATACCCAAAACGCCATAGGTGTGCCTATAATATTTGAAGAGTTCCCTCTATTTCTCCAGGATCCCATCATCAGATCCTGATTTCGTAACAATGGGACCAACTAGAAAGTATACCCATTCAAACTTTTTTTGAAGTCGGTTAATAATTTCTCATTGTTGTCCTATCAAGCCGCTTATACGTTTCAATTTAAAATAATCCGGAATGTTATTATCGTTGCTTTGCCCCTTTATAATTATTAAATATATATACTAATTTTAATAGTAGTATAAAATGTTGATTACTAGATTCGTATTTTAAATTCTGTAATTTTCTTTTTAAAATGCCTTTTTTTTTTTTTGTGAGTGTCATCTCGCAGGTCAACCTCTGAGGTTGTCGGCTGCTTAACCGGGCTTGCCTGTGGTTGCCTTAATTAATAAATTAATTAAAGCCTCCAGCCAGGGCTTATTAAAAACTTACAAACTAGGCGACTACACGCTAAGGGCACCCCCTGTGGGGTACGGACCTCGGCTTAGGGCGTCGCAGGGGGAGGGCACAGGCTGGATCATATCATTATTATTATTAATAAGGGAATTTAAAGCTACTGGCTCAGCGTCGCGGGCTGGCTCTGGCAAGGGTCGGGGCGGACTATTACGGGGACGTCGCGGCGGGCCTCGGCGGCGAGGACGGAAAGACGGTCGATTTTTGTTTTTGTAAACTGTTCTGGTTTCCTTACGGCTCTCTTGGAGCAGGGTGAGTGCGTCATCGGGAGTGACTAGGGTATGCCTTGGTCGGCGAATCTTAGAGATACGCGAGGGTTCGTATTATTATTGCATTGCATATTATTGCTCAATGCGCCATTGAAGATGGCAGTCATTAGCACTATAAGCTGGGCGGGGAAAAGTTTGAAAACCCTATTGGTGATGCCTTCGGAGCCAGGGGCTTTTCGCGGTTGGAGACTTTTAATGATATCCTGGACCTCATCAGGAGTGATGGGGGCCAATGGATTATCGGGATTAAAATGCCGTTGTTAGTGTTCTATACAAATATGAAATTACTAGCTTCCACCCGCGACTTCGTTCGTGTGGGAGGGTTTTCTCGTGTAGATCCCGACTTGGAATAAAATATAGACTACTTTTTATCCCGGTATTCCCACGAGGGGAATACCGGGATAAAAAGTAGTCTATATTTTATTCCAAGTTCTCAACTATTTACTTACTAAAGAACAATGGCGAATCCTCTAACAAATTTTTGTTGGCATAATTTTGTAGCGTCTATTAATGGAAAATATACAAGAGTATAGAGTTTCAATTCATGATCATTTTTGCCTTAAGATCCACTATTAAAGGAACTCTTGGAAAAAAGATATTCGTTGAAGAAGTTTTAAAGTTTATGTCTGGCCATTCTTACGTAAACCGATTTATTGGAAGCAGACTAGTACCGCAGACTTGATTATATCCATAGTCAACGCTAGTGTGGAAAACATAGACCTAGTAGTGAGCCATTGTCAGTTGGCCAGGGGTCTCCCGCCCACGATCTCACGGCAGCATGGAACAAGTGGCTGTCGCAACTGAAGGCTGGGCACGCCGCAATCGCGACGATAAGTCCCGTCTTTGAGAAGTGGCTGGAGAGACGCCACGGCGTCCTCACCTTCCACCTGACGCAGGTGCTTACTTGACACGGATGTTTTGAGAGGTACCTATTTCGGATTCAGTGGGAGGACACGCCCGGGTGTCGACATTGCGTGGACCACCCGGAGAACACGGTAGAGCATACGGTGGATGTGTGCCCCGCTTGGGCAGAGCTTCGCCGTTTCCTCATTGAGGCTATCGGCAGCGGTGACCTCTCGCGTCCGGCCCTGGAGCGGAGCGAGTGGGAATAGAATGCAGTCGCCTCCTTCTGCGAAGCAGTAATGCTAGTGAAAGAGAAGGCCGAACGCGCGAAGGAGAGGCAACTCTCTTCCTCATGCCCCAGCCGCCGCGGAAGACGCCCCGTGCGTCGGGGATCGCGAGCCGATCTCCGGCCACCGCAGGCGCGGGCTTGCGGACGGCGAGCAGGGGTAGCTCACCGTCCGGTAAGGACCAGGCCCGGGTCAACGGCGCATCGTGTTCCACTTGCGCCTCAAAGAGCTGTCAGCACCAGTGACGGGGCCCCATATGGCCATTGCCTGCCGGGGCACAACCCTGGTAATGTTCTAACGAGATACCACGGCCCCGGAACTTAAGGGCAGCTGAAGGAACAGGGTGAGTTTTTAGTCAGTAGTAGTCTGATACCGCTCTGGGTAAAGCGGAAGGGATTCCGTTTTACCCAGAGCGGGAGAAGTCATTCGATGATTTAACCACCCAGAAAAAAATGGGTCCCCCGCCACTTCCAAGGTATTGTTGATTATATCGAAAATCTGTTTTAAACATGTAACTATGCGTTATAAAAGCTATAATTACAAGCATTAAGTATTACAAGTTAATTGCGGCTCTGTCCCTAGGATGGCAACGCATGTACAATGCCTTTTGTAATACAGATCCATATAGGCCGCGGCGATCACTTTCCATCAGTCGGAACATCTGTTTGCCATCCTCAAATATGGATCTTAGTCGAATTAAATAAATAAATACTATAATAGTAGGTAATAGGTAGTTATAAAAATTAAACAATTGGTTTTATATATGTATGTATTTATTCTTCATCTTCTCTTATGATAATATCGTCCAAAAAACCTGCTGGTGTAGTAATAGTTGTCTGATGTCTGGCCCATCCGAGATACCAAACTACCGCCGTGGTATGCGCGCAACATCCGACAGTTCGTCTTCCCACTAAGCAACTGCAACAGTACTCTATTATTCCTGCACGGCCGGGCACATAACTTTCTATTAATATAATTATACGTATTGCCTTCGAGACATGGTGTGATTTAATTTTGCCTCTAATAAGGGTTGTATCACTACTGCCTCTAAGATTGTATTCGGATGAATTTACTCACTCACTGCATACCTCAATCTTGTATCCGCCGTGGAAACATACATGTTCACCATAATATGAACGTGCTTGTCGTATTTGGTACATTCCCAGGGCGAATAGAATGAGGTCTCTATATTCTAAGATAGGAAAGTAAACATTATTTCTGTTTGTGGATATGTTTTGGAAATTAGAAGTTGTTCTATTCATATTGACAGCCTCAACCATACTAGCCAGATTATTTTCTAAATTCATATTTTGCCTAATTATGTTTAATATTTCTTTGGCATATTCACTGTCTTGCAGGCGAGCACCAAACTTATTTAGTAAAGCTGCTGCTATCTGGAAGTTTTGCATCATGTGGGGAAGTGATCTATGGAAATATTCTTGCCTCAGTAATTTAAAATCTCTTTTAAATTATCCATTGACCACTTCCACATATGCGGCAGTTAACACACATTATGCGAGTAGGCATTACATGAATTCCCATTGTGATATACAAATGGATGCACAAACAACAAACTCCAAAGTATCAGGTAGTATATCGTAGTCCAAAAAAGTCAAAGCAAAACGTCGATGGCGTAAATAGCAGCTGATCGGAATCCTTAGGCAAGCACTAGTCGCAAGGAAAAACTGAGTTTATACACAGAAGCAGTTAATAATTTCAAAAGTACGGAAACACAACCGACATTACACGAGATAGCAGCAGTTGTCAATACACCTTACGCAGATGTCAATATCATGTCGTATTGTTGCCATACTTTGCTTTGCAGTATGACTTTATTTTAGTATTTATTTATTCAGCAGAATTCTTAACAAAAATCTGCAATTATATTTATTATGTTTTATCAATACGCTTGTAAATATACTTATGCAATTAGGGAAAAACACTTTAAATAAATTGGAGTAGATTTACTAATACATGGCAGAGAAACCAGCAGAGAACTTTCAACTGAGACAATATTGGCTAAAAGACATGAAGTTAAATTGTAAAGGAAAAAAATAATCTAATCCCTTGTGATCATATTAGTCAATTGTATTTCCAAAAAAATAAATATTTTTTCTTAGAGTGGGTCAGTTCATAAGCATATCTTGAAAAAAACTAAGAAATTATTTTATTAACATTTGCAAACATGACATTTATAGACGCTCAAATATTCTATTAACAATTTTTTCGCCTTTGTTCTTTCATTTAGATACGTACAGTAAGTAGTTTTTGCGTGAAAGAGCAACAAACATACACACATCCTCACAAACTTTCGTATTTATAATATTATAGTAAGTAGTCAGAGAGTGTGAGGATTGGTCCTACGGCATTATTTTAGAGGTTAACCGTTATTTGACGATTGTCAATAAAACCTTTAAAATATCCACTTACAACCGGAAAGGAGGATTTAATTCAGCCATACGATGTCAAACGGTTTGGAAAATGTTCAGTCGTATTAATGTTGTTTGATGATCTAGTGATCGATTTAAACGTCATTAGGATAAAAATAATGTCAAATATTTGTTTGAGAGGTCCCTGTTCCTTTATTTAAATGTGACTACGACAAGGGGAAACAGCTTCCTGATGTGGTTGCGGGAATGTTTTAACGAGATATGGCGGACCCGGAACGCAACGGCAAATGGAGGATCCCACCCTGGTTTTAGTCAGTGGGAGTCTCACTCTCTCTTTCGCTACACATAAAGCGGAAGGAGACATTATCCCCCACGAAAAATGGGATACATTTTTATGCAAATATTAAAGAAGGTAATACTTAAAAAAATCAGACGGTAGAATTAAACTTTTGTCACCTAATAAGTAATCTATGATTCGACTTTAATTCGTCTGATTCTAGAAAAAAAAGGTTCAAAAGTTTGTATGGTCTACAGTTTTGTGTCTTGGTGTTTGAGCGAGTCAATGTAAATATAATTTGTATACACAACCATGGCCTATACAAGGTAAATTCCTCGTACAAAACACCGTTAAAAACAAAGAATAAGAGAAATATTATTTTACTATTACCATACTGAGGTTTTATTACTAAAATAAAATTTTAGATAAAAAAAATGTAAATAAAAAGAAACGCGCCCAACGTGGGGCTCGAACCCACGACCCTGAGATTAAGAGTCTCATGCTCTACCGACTGAGCTAGCCGGGCTTCAGTATAGGTCTTGTATCTTTTAATTTAATTAGTTTATCATAGAGTTTTTACAGAGTCTTCTGTTAGATTGTAGATAAGTATCTTTTGCTTGGTAAAGTACTAACTTATCATATAACTTTGCCCCGCGTGAAGCTCGGCTATATGTTCTTATTGGGGCAGTACAGCCCAATATTTCGGCATAAAGAATTTCTTTTAATTTTACTGATAGAACATTGTTTTATCGACGGTATTATATTATTAAAAGATTTTGCTTCTTACATAATAATAATTAAATATTAGATATCTAATTAGTAAACACAAAAAGTTTCGCCCAACGTGGGGCTCGAACCCACGACCCTGAGATTAAGAGTCTCATGCTCTACCGACTGAGCTAGCCGGGCATGCCTTGATAAGTGATATTAGCACATCAAACCCAACATTTTTGTACTCTTGCCAAAAGCACACACACAACAATAATGACTCATATACACTAAGCTGTATTACTACTATTCATTATCTTTATACATTGGTAGGTACTAATGATACAACAATGATAATATCTTCTAAGTCTTTCCATATTATTCTTTCTAATAATGAAATACAGCAGCACATATTCACACTAGATTTGATTTAAGATAGTTACCTTCTTCATCATCGTCATCATCATGTGAGTCGAGAAATCTTCATCCCAGGACGTAGATCTCACCCAGTAAACATCAACCGGTGATATGACCAACTTCTGGGAGGCCTGTTCAAGCTGCAGTCATCCACTCCAAAACTTCTATGAGTCCCACTGACTACTTGTTTGGCGAACTTCTGTGAGCAACGTAGTTCATCATATCATTACATTGCGGGTTCGAACCCCACACATTACACTATTGCTGTGAACCCACTCCAGATACAAGCATATTTCGGGCCTGCGGACGGCGAGCAGGGGTCGCTCACCGTCCGGTAAGGAACAGACCCGGATCGGCGGCGCGTCGTATTCCACGCGTGCCTCAAGGAGCTGTCAGCATTAGTGACGGGGCCTCATAAAGCCACTGCCCGCCGGTGTTGCGGAAATGTACTAACAAGATACCGCGGTCCCGGAACTTACGGGCAGCTGAAGGGACAGGGTGGGTTTTTAGTCAGTAGAAGTCTGACACTCCCTTCCACTTAACCCAGAGCGGGAGAAGTTATTCGATGATTTTCCCACCCAGAAAAAAAAAATAAAGACAAGCATATTTAGCTTAGTTGGAGGGGTTAATAAGATTGCTAGTAATGTGAATTCTGCCCACATTGCTAGTTATCTTCTTTTATTAAAAAATAAAAGAATGGTCCAAAACCACTGAAGTCCAAAGTCACTATTTCTTTTCACGTAGTTCATCATTAAGTTTTAGTTTTAGAAAAGTTTTCGTAATTTTTCACATTTTACACAAATACTGTTTATTCCTTATTCGGTCTCCTGTGCTGCATGCATACATTTTTCCTCATTAAATATAAAGCGGGTAGCATTTCACAATTCAACCGCGTTCATTTTGCAGCCGTAAATTTTGACACCGCAGTACGCAGGTGACTTCGGTTTATACAGTCAAATTAACTATTTGGTAGACAGGTAGGAATTATTGTATTTATTTTTATGTATGTAAACTAATTACACTTTAAAAAGAAAAGAACAAAGACTGACAAAAAAGTATAAAGGTGTTGTTTATTTCAAAATAAACTACCAGTAGACGTTAGTTTGATGAAGAACGAGATTAATTAATGTCTATTTAGACACACCAAGTCTATAAGTGTGTATTATTATAAAAATTAAGTAACATATATTTACTTAATTTCTAAAATAATAATACTAATAAAACTTATCATATTCATATTCATTTATTTGCTTTCTACAATACACACACAGTAGATATTTAGTCTTAAAGATAAAAGGAACAATTATCGACCCTGTTAAGCACAGCAATTATATAAAATAGAAAACTAGAAACTTAAAACTAAAACATAACATTATTTAAACTTTATTGTTTGAATAAAAGATTTAGAAAAAAAAAAATACTTAAAAAGAAAAAAACATATTTCGTTATAATTATTGAGATCAGTTACAAACAAGTAGTTACAATTATATTATATAATATATATGTATGTATGTGTGTAGGTATGCTGAAAATTATAATAACTAAAGTATTACGTGTGTAGATTACGTGGGTAGTAATTATTAGCTGTATTTTATTTTATTTTTAGTTTATCGGTTAAATATTCGTTTATGTTATAATATACTTTGTTCAGTAGAAATATTTTAATTTATTTGTAAAAGTTTTATAGTTATTTATGTTCTTAATTTCTTCGGGTAGCTTATTATATAGTTTGATTGACATAAGATAACAACTAGAGAAATGCATTTTCAGTCGTGATGTAGGTATGTTTAATCTATTTTTGTATCTTAGTGTAATTTTTGTTTGTATTTCTTCTCGTTTAGTATATAATTCCGGGTGGTTACGTACAAATTTACACATTTCAAAAATATATAGAAAGGCTAGTGTGAGGATTTTTAGTTCTTTGAAGTGTAGTTTACAATTATCAGTCTCTTCGATGTTGACTAATATCCTAATAAGTTTTTTCTGTAGGGTAAGTAACGTATGTATGTCTGTACTAATTCCCCATAGGATGACCCCGTATTTAAGCCATGCATAGCCATAGGCATAGTACGTGACTAGTGCAGTTTTGAGATCTGTTGTTTTTTTTATCTCACGGAGTGCGTAGGAGAATGTAGATAATTTAGATCTTAATTTATTAATAGGAGACTTCCAATTTATATTCGTGTCAATATCTGCTTCAGGCAGGGCAACACTCGTCCTCGAGTGATGCGCTTTGTGAGGCGGGTGTTCGCGGGGACTGATGTTAGTCCTCGAGATTATCTGACCCGAGTCTCAGAGCTTATCGACTTCCTGAAGCACAAAGTCTATGCGTGGGCAAATAGAATTCGCAGATTTAAGCGGCGGGTGGAGCGATACACTCAGAATCGCACATTCCAAAGCAATGAACGTTGGGTTTATAGGGCTTGGGAGCGACCGGACCAAGGTGTGATTGATACTCGCCTACCGGATGATGAAGCCATGTGTTCATTCTGGCGCAGCATCTGGTCGGTGCCTGTCAGTCACACTGAGGGCGGCTGGATGAGGGAGATCAAGCGCACGTGCGATCATAAACCAGCAATGGGGGCAATTACGATCAGCCCCCAAGATGTAACCCGTGCAGTCCGTCCGTTATCCAACTGGAAATCTCCAGGGCCGGACGGGTTGCACAATTTCTGGATAAATGGTTTCAAAACTCGCACGCTCGCTTGGCTGCTCAGTTCCAGTCTGCCTTAGAGTTAGGATCGCTACCGCAATTCCTAACTACAGGAATAACCCACCTGCTCCATAAATCAGGCAGTACTTCGGAACCTAAAAATTATAGACCGATCACGTGCTTACCGACGGTCTATAAAGTTCTTACATCCATTCTGAGAGCCAAAATTAATAATCACATTGATACAAATTCAATCATGTCTGCTTCTCATAATGGATGTAGGAACGAGTCCCGCGGTACTAAGGAGCTTTTCCTCATCGATATTGCCATAAACCAACAGGTTCGTCGTTCCCGAAGGAATCTGTCGACATGTTGGATAGATTATAAGAAGGCCTATGACTCGGTTCCACATACATGGCTCATGAAGGTGTTAGAGTTGTACAAAATAAATCCAATACTTCGCACTTTCCTTGAGTCATGTATGGGGCAATGGAAGACGGTCCTCTGCTACCCAGGATGTCGACAGTTTCAGGAAAACAGCGAACCGATTAGGATTGAGCGTGGTATTTTTCAGGGCGACAGTCTGAGCCCATTATGGTTTTGTCTGGCTCTCAACCCTCTCAGTACACTGCTGGAGGGTTCGGGGCAAGGCTACCAGTTGAGAAGAGGTGGGCAGATTATATCACACTTGCTTTACATGGATGATTTGAAACTTTTTGCCCCCAGCAACTTGCAACTCATGGAGCTACTGAAGGTCACGGAAACCTTCAGTAGCGCCATCAGGATGGAATTTGGTGTGGACTAATGTGCGGTCATGCATGTAAAGCGAGGGGAGATTATGGAATTCGTGGGAAATCAACTCTCGGATTCCATACACCTAAGGTCCCTCGGCTCAACTGAAACCTACAAGTATTTGGGTATGTCAGAGGTACTAGGCATCAATGTTGTTTATGTTAAATAGTTATTGAAGGAACGCTTCTTTGGCTGCCTGAATAAAGAACTAAATAATCTTCTTTCAGGCGGAAACAAGGTGCGTGCCTTCAATGGTTGGGTCATGCCAGTATTGATGTACTCTTTTGGCATACTCAAATGCACTCAGTCTGAACTTGACGCCTTGGACAGGCGGGTCCGCACAACGCTGACTGCAAATCGAATGCATCACCCACGTTCATCGGTGATGAGGCTGTATATCCTGCGGAAGTGCGGAGGTTGTGGCTTTTTAAATACAAAGACCCTGCACAAGCACGAGGTTTGCAGCCTTAGGGAATATTTCCTAGAAGCCGACGTAGGTATGCATCGAGATGTAGTAGCGGTGGACAAAGGCCTCACTCCGCTCTTCTTAGGTACCGAGAATTGGCGCAAAACTGTAGTATTAGATACTAATGACGGCAGAGAAGTATGGCAGAGCAAGGAGCTTCACGGACGCTATTAGCGGTTCCTTCATGGGTCTGATGTAGATACATTAGCGTCCGTAGCCTGGCTAAGTTTTTGTGACCTCTTCAGGGAAACCGAAGGTTTTGTCTGTGCAATTATGGATGAAGTTATGATGACGAATATCTATCGGGAATATATTGTGAAGGATGGTACGGTAGACATATGTCGGGCGTGTCACAAACCGGGAGAATCCATTCGTCACATTATCTCCGGTTGTTCTCGTCTGGCTAACGGAGACTATTTGCATAGACACAACCTTGTAGCTAGGATTGTTCACCAGCAACTTGCTCTTAAATCTCTAATCTTTAATCTTAAATCTCGTGGAATCAGAAGTACCGTACCATAGGTATGTGCCCAACCCAGTTCTCGAAAATGGCAATATTACACTGTACTGGGATCGGTCTATCATCACTAACAGCACTATTGTTGCCAATAAGCCTGATATAGTGGTAATAGACCAATTAGAGCGTCGCACAGTGATTGTTGATATAGCGGTCCCTCATGACGAGAACCTCGTGAAAGCCGAGAAAGATAAGCAAATTAAGTATCTTGACTTGGCTCACGAGGTTGTTGACATGTGGGATGTGGATACAGCAATCATTGTGCCGATAGTCATCTCAGCCAATGGCATAATAGCCAAGAACCTCGACAAACATCTTAGGAGGCTCTCGTTGGGCAGCTGGATCAAGAGTTTGACCCAGAAAGCAGCACTTCTGGACACGGCACGAATTGTTAGGAGGTTCCTCTCTCAAGAGCCCTGACCACCGGTAGCTTGGACCCTGTTCCCGATACCGGTGGGCTACTGTTTTTATATTTTTAAATGCTTTTTTGTTTTTATAGGTATATTTAAAAATGTAAATAATATATATGTGGGATGGAAAAGTTCGCAGGATGGCAGAAAGAAACACCTTTTTATCAACTTTAAATTCTGTAATTTTTGCAACCACTCAACTGTTACTCGTCTGATCTTACTCTATACCTCTGTTTTTTTTTTCTTTTATCTCTGCCCCTAGACTTTGCTCGGACATGAGTAGCAAAATCGACTAATCTTACTAATTAGTTATTACAGATTAACCATAAATTATGTTTTGCCCTCAACTCGGCCTTCCTGCCAGAGTCTGGCCTCAGACTATGATAAGTTCTTTAAGTTAAGACTATGTTAAGTTTACTTCTATATTAAAAAGAAAAAACAAAATAACACCCAACATTTTAGACAGTTTTCATTGTTAGGGTTTTAGAAATAAATAAATACAGACACCTTATCATCTAACATCTTGTAAATAAACGACATAGAACACTTGAGATCAAATGCCTTAATTCTTACTGTTAAATAAAATAAACAAAACTTAACATTGGAATGTTGAGGAACATCTAAAACAAAATACCCATTAAACAGCAATCTTAATAGCTTACCTCTGGCCATCTTTTCATATAGTCTGCTGCAGTTGACGTTCTGATTGGACCCTCAACAGCAACTTCAACCTTTTCCACCTCATATCTATCTTTTCCAAGTATCTTCATCACCTTGTATGGTCCCAAATACTTTGCCCTTATCTTCAAAGTTTTTCTGAATTGCGTTCTTCTAATAGCTACTAAATCTCCCATGGCATACTTTATACTCTCTTTCCTGTTCTTGTTAAAATTAGTCCTGTTTTCTTCTTGTATTTTAAGTATTTGTATTTTAGCATGTTCTCTTAGCTTTTCTCTTTCATGTACATACTCTTCTCTTTCCTCCTCCTGTAGCATGCTAATTATTCCCATATCTTCTTTAAGTCTCATTTTCTTACCAACCAATAACTCAAAAGGGGTTGTCCCTATACTACGCTGAAAAGTACTATTCAGTAACCTCTGCACCTGGCTCACATGACGATACCATTGCTTCTCATCTTCTAAGCACAACTTGGCAAGTATGGAAATTAAAACTCTGTGTACTCTCTCCACCTGCCCATTGCCACGAGGAACACCGGTGGTAACTGTAATGTGCGGTATGCCTTCAGCTTGGCAATATTCTGAAAAATCGTTACTAGTAAAGGCAGCTCCCTTATCTGTTATCATTCTGTTCGGGTTCCCAAATGTTTGTTGGTGAATTCTTAATTTATTAATCAGCTCTGTAGAGTTAGTAGTTTTTGTTGGAAATAACCACACAAACTTTGCGAAGGCATCTACAATAGTCAGAATATAATTGTATTGTTTCTTAGTTTCTGATAGAGGTCCAATATGATCACAATGCAGAGTGCTAAGAGGTATGCTTTCTTTCTCTATGCTGTTTAAGAATCCTTCCTGCTTTCCTTCTTTTTTCAGTGCTAATAGACATGGTATACAACTGACAATAACTTCTTCTATTTTTCTAGTAACATGTTTAATGTAATAATCCTTTTCAATGAGCTCCATCATTTTCTTTTTACCGAAGTGACCATTTTCATGTACTTTCCTTATTATTTGCATTTCCATCCCTTTTGGTACTACTATCTTACCTTCTTCACTTTTATATAGCAGTCCATTATGTTCATAATAATCTAGATATGGCTTCTGTTTTATAACCTCTAATATAGCAACTGTTCCTTCATCACACTGTTGAGCCTTTCTCAATTGATCGTGGACTCCTCTTGTAACAATATTCACAAAAAACTGCGACTCAAAGCATCCACATGTCTCATTCTGCTCCCAGATCTATGTTCAACTGTATAATCGTATTCCTGTAAAAAGAGGACCCACCTTGCCACTCTTGTTACTAAATCTTTCTTTTTCAAGGTCATTTGAAATGCTGCACAATCTGTGACAATCTTAAATGGGATTCCACATAAATATTTCCTGAATTTTTTAACTTCTTCAATCACAGCCAAAGCCTCCAACTCGTAACTGGTATATTTCTTTTCTGCGTCTGTAGTTTTCTTGCTCATGTAATACACTGGATGCAAACACTTGTCATCGGGATCTTGTTGCATGAGCACTGCTGCATACGCTTGTTGGGAGGCATCAGTGTGCAGTTCTGTCTTCAAACATGGTTTAAAAATTTTCAGCACCGGTCCCTGCGTCAACTTCTCTTTCAGCTGGTTGAAAGCGATCTGCTGTTCATCCCCAAAATGATAATGATTGGTCTTCTTTAACAAATCTGTCAGTGGTCTTGCAATCCATGAATAACCTTCAATAAATTTTCTGAAATATGAAGTCAAACCTATAAAGCTTTGTAGTTGCTTAATAGTTCCTGGCACTGGATACTTCAGCACTGCATCTACCTTATCACTTGATGGCCTTACCGTTCCATTCTCAATGATATGACCGAGGTACTCAACCCTCTTGGTTAGTAAGTTACATTTCTTCCAGTTAATTTGAAGTCCATGTACAGCAGCCACCTTCAATACTTCTCTAAGTCTATCAAGTGCCTCTTGATAAGTCTCAGCCATTATCATAATATCGTCGATGAAAATCAACAAATAACCCTTTGAAATTATATCCCTGAAAATAATTGTTACAAAGCGAGTATAATAGTTCGGGCATATAGAAAGACCAAAAGGTGCCCTGGTAAACTCAAACTGTCCTGTTTGTGTGACAAATGAGGTATATTTTATACTGCTTTCACACAATTTTAAATGGAAAAATGCATCGTTGAGATCTAACTTACTAAATATCTTACAACCTGAGAGCCTGTCTATATGATCATCTATGATCGGCAAGGGAAACTCATCTTTAACCATCTTTTCATTTATTTTCCGATAGTCGACACAAATACGTATTGTACCATCCTTCTTTTTAACTAATACCAACGGACTAGAATATTCTGAATAACTGGGCCTAATAATACCTTTCTGTAACCACTCCTTGATCTGCTGGTCCATTATATTCTGTTCATGTAGGGATAGGCGTCGGGGTCTTTGAGCAACCGGTATGTCATCCTTCAGAATTATTTTCATTTCAATTGGTGCCTCTTCCACCTGCATAGGCTTATAGTCTTCCACCATTTGCATAACCACAGAGTTTATGTTCTCATCTGGAATATAACTCACCAATTGTTGCTGCTGTGCATCTGAAATTAGACATTTCAACATTTCACCCTCCCCTTTTGAAATTAAACTAACACATCCATTGTTAAACAACACAGTCGTACTCATTAAGAAAGGTTGACCCAGTAAGACTTTGTAAGGCATTGTATCTACGGGTATTATATAAAATAGTACATCTAAATTACATCCGTCCATGCTTATGATAACATTAATCTTTCCTAATGTATATACTTTGGACGATCCAAGTCCAGTCAACAACAACTTTTCACTGGTATATGAGGATACATTTAATTGGGAAAACAGATCTACGGTTATTAAGTTTAAATCACTTCCACTATCAATTAGAGTTTCAACTTTTTGATCGCATATTTCGATTGTTTTCACTGAATTTTGGAGTTTGTTTTGATTTGGATAGTTGACATTCAACACCGACTGACGTTTCGCACTGTGACTGTCATCTTCAATTTTGACGTTTGACACTTCAATCCGACGTTGGCAATCTTCATCTTCATTGGTATTGTTTTCCGGATCCGCAACCAACTTCACACACATGGACTGGTGGCGCTGTTGACTTTTCGGCTGCGAATCATGTCTTTGATTGTTGCTCGACTTACAATCTGGTGCAATGTGGCCAAACGTATCGCACTTGAAGCACTTTACTCCATTCGGGCATGAATTAGATAGATGAGACGGATCACCACACTTGAAGCAATGTTTTTTAGGTTCATTCGCCAGCTTTTGTCCACGATCACCACCACTCGTACTTTCCTGCTTCGACTGATTTTGTTTTGGTAAACTCGCACGAATCCTTGACTTGTTTTTGATGTTTTCGTAAATGGCCAGCTTTTCCTTCAGAACTGCGTAGGTAGTGACGCCATAGAGGATCGCCTTGTTCATCTCTAAATCTTGAATTCCATCGACAACGTATTGAATAGCTACGTAGTCGGGAAATTTTGCCCGCTTACCCAATTCTTTCATTACCAACATACATACTGGTAGTAGGTCTCGTCGCGCCTTTTCCTACGGGAACTCATCAGCTCGTGCATCTCTTTGATATTCAATGAGTCAGGGAACTCTTTTTGCAATGCCGCTTTCAAGTCATCGAATGATTTGAATGTTTTTTCTGACCGCAACCAGAGCTCAGCCGTGCCTGTTAGCGATCTTCGGGCGACAACCAGCTTCTGTTGGGGTGTCCAATTGAATATTTCAGCGTTGTCTTCTACATCTTGTGCCCATTTTGAGGAGGAATACGTCTTGTCATCTCCGCTGAATTTAGCTATTCCATCTGCGGCAAAACCGCTCACGACGCCAAGCGTCGCCTTGTCGTCTTGCATCTTCTTCGAAAATTAGAAATACCTTTATCCAACTTCAACTTTTTACAGACAGAGGTAATGGCGTGCCCCAGCCGAGATTCAATCTTGCATAATCTCGACCGTGTCCTGCTATTTCCGCCAAGAATATAGCTCTTCCTATCCCGGACGAGCCCCCAAAGTTGTGGGATGGAAAAGTTCGCAGGATGACAGAAAGAAACACCTTTTTATCAACTTTTAATTCTGTAATTTTTGCAACCACTTTCAACTGTTACTCGTCTGATCTTACTCTATACCTCTGTTTTTTTTTCTTTTATCTCTGCCCCTAGACTTTGCTCGGACATGAGTAGCAAAATCGACTAATCTTACTAATTAGTTATTACAGATTAACCATAAATTATGTTTTGCCCACATATATATATAATGTAATAAAGGAAATACTAATAAATAAAAATAATATATCGTTATAATAATAACATGATTAAATTATAAAAATACATGCTTATTACATATAATATTACGGGTTGACACAGTCGTTAGACCATTACCAGAGTTGAATGATAAGCAATATTTGTTTTAGGAGTAATAGGTATTTGTTTTAGGGTGAATCATAACAAAAGTTACACTCCCAGTAATATTTTATAAAAACTCGTGCAAACTGACAAAATCCTTGATTGTGACGAATACGAATTCACACTCACACTAATTAATTTAAAGGTTGCTGTCACACCGCCGGGACTAAGTGTGATGAAATATAACACAACAGTTTATCACACTGAACTATTAGTTGAATTCTAAGGTACATTTAAAAAGCCCTCCTTCTTTGCCTGTAAAAGTGCAAGTTTGCTGTGTGTATACCAAATCGTTTGTTCTACTGTACTCATTTACACTGTTCTCTGTAATATGGGCAAGAGGGTTGAAATTTTGACACAACATGATACTTTACGTGGCAATTATATAATGACTGTGGCGAAATAAAACTGGGTAAAACGTTGACGGGGACTCATGGATTAATGATAATAATAATAATAATATTCCACAACTTTCACACAACGCCATCTAGTCCCAAACTAAGCAGAGCTTGTGCTATGAGTACTAGACAACTGATAAACATACATATTATACATATTATATTTCTAAATACATACATATTATAGATAAATTACACCCAGACAAAGAACAAATGATCGTGCTCGTCACACAAATTTTTGTCCTGGGTGGGAATCGAACCCACGGCCTTGCGCATAACTATTATAGCTAGATCTGCTACACAAGCAGTGAAAACAACAAAAAATTCAGTTTTGTAATTTGGGGAATTCATTTTTTTTATACCACGGTTTTTACTATCCTACCTCAATTTATTTATCTAAAGAACTTTTACATCTCCCATATTCGGTAAGTAGGTCCTTATTACCCCCAAATGGGGCTTGTAGGTAACCAATTAGCGCTCTAGGGTAATAATGTAGCTAGAAAAGCCCTAGGGCGGTAAGTAATTAAAAAAAAAAAACTCTTCACTCTTTCAAAAAGTTCGCGTACATCTAACCAGACATCATGCATTCAGCCCAATGACAAAAGAGGTCGCTTCACTATTCAGCCTTGTCTTCGTATGAGTATAATAGACATCAATTTTAAATATGGAACGGCGAAGTTCAATTTCGTTCTTGAAAAAATTATTAAAAAACAAAGATGAAAAAAGGCGGGAATAGAAAACTTTTACTTAAAATATTTTTTGTTTTTGGGATTTTTTTATAATTACGTGCTAATTAGGAAAAAGCATGAGTTCATGAGCAAGTGATGAACATATAAGCTGCACTCCCGATTCAATGAAAATGGAAGCTGAAGCAGAAATTAACAATATTTTGCCTGAAAGTTCTAAAGAGAGGTTTTTGAAAACTTACGACGAGTTCATGAAGTGGCGAAAAGAAAAACGAGTAAAGTCTTTATCTGAGACTGTATTCTTAACATACTTTAGTGAGCTATCAAAAAAGCTGCAGCCATCTAGTTTGTGGTGCATTTATTCAATGTTAAAAGCAACTATGAGTACTAAACACGACATCAATATCAAGAACTTTTCAAAATTATTATCTTTTCTAAAAAGACAATCAGCTGGGCATAAAAGCAAAAAGTCAAAGGTTTTTACAGCGCAAGACGTGAAATAAAATGTTTTATTCTTGTAATGCCGGTTTTTTTCTACTTACCTTACAATCGAGATGTAAAGCAGAGTAGTTAGCTCGGGTGTAAGCATCAATTGCACCCTCGAACTATAGGCGCACGAGCGCAGCGAGGGCGCCTAAATATCTCGGGCTGCAATTGATGCCTTACAGCCCTTGGCTACTAATCTACTAATTACCGTTTTTTAGTTTCGGGGGCAAAGTCAACAAATGACTCTACTGACTAAAATCATTTCGTTACAAACATTCCGCAATCCTAGCAGGCATTGCCTCTATCGGGCCCCATCACAGGTGCTGACTGCTTTTGGAAGCACACGTAGATCAGAAAAAAATCATTACCTATAATTGGGTGTAAAAGTCACTTTCAATTACAGCATTCCCAGTAGTTTGAATTTGTTACCCATCGACATCATTCAGTCAGCATTTTAAATGCAACAACTGATTGTCCGACCTCGACAACCTGTCAACCGGGTTTTTTTTTTTAAATAAAATCAACTGCGTTACAATACCTCTTGATAACGCCTTGTGTTTGCTCATGGTGAGCACTGGAGTGGTTTTAGTTAAGTGAAAATTCCACATTCGCTACTCTTTCTGAGTGATTCGTGAGTTTCTTGACCTTGAGTCGACTTGAGGTACTTAAACCTTTCTCTGTATGGGAAGAAATTACTCGCCTACCTACCGACTATTGGCACAGTAACGCCACTTTACGTGCACTAGAACGTGGAGATTTACTCAATGAAAAAGTGTCTACGTCCAACTGGGGCACGTCGGTTAGTATAGAAGTACTTTGAAGTAACGTTACATCGAATTTTAATACGTCAATGTACCAGGTCTCGTAGTATCGGAGTACAAAGATGAACAATAGTAGGTAGGTATGTGATCTCTTTCTAACTGGCAATTTTTTTTTTTATTGAAAATAGATTCGCGTTTGACCACTATCTCACCTGATGGTGTGGTCGAAGATGGAGCACGCTTACCTAAAAGTAACCTATTGACTTAAAGACACCTAGGTTGCAGCTATCGGGAAACACAGACTCCGGCAGGGAATTCCAATCCTTAGCCGTACGCATAATGAAGGTATTCCCAAAACGTTTTGTGCGTATGGGTGAGATGTCCACCATGTAACGATGGCGCTTCGCCGTTTGTCTTGTAGTTCGATGATGGAACGGGCTTGGCGGAATTAGATTGTGTAATTCCATCGCACATTCCCCGAAATGTAACCAAATCACCCTGAAAAATTCATATTACTTAAATGTATTCTTACGACACACGTGTAAAATGTAAAAATGGCTGTAGGAGTATGTTTAATAGGTAATTACTTCAGAAACAAATTACCTAAAACTTAACCTTTACTATAAAGGTTTTCGTTTTAATAAATAGCCTAGTTTATATTTCCAAACTAATTTAAGTTAACCTAACTCGTGTTTTGTATTAATTATTACATTCTACTAGCGACTTCAAAATTTTCCCAAGGGTACATTACCTCAGCTTGATATAAGAAACCTCCCTTCTTCTCTAGTCGATGGTCTTGTGCAGAGTTTTATTCAAATTGTAAGAAGAAAGAAAGAAACTATTTATTTGTGACGTGCACTGCACATAAAAATACTAAAAACAACGACCTGTGCGGGACCAAAAAGGATATACATACCGAGTGCACGGCTTCTTTGGATGATAACAAACGATATGGCAAGGGTTTTCTAATCCTATGTCTACATGTGTGGATCATATTAGAAATTTCAATACATTGATACCAGAGGTCTAATTTTTCAAATTAAGAAGAACGAAGAAAATTATCATTTTATTGGCAAGTGACGCGGAAAGTGATGACCCTCGTAGTGCTGTGACACGTTTGTTATTACTGTTATTCAAGAAACATATGAAACCAATAATTTGGGGTCAATTCTGTGAGTCACTTATTTTGAGCTGAAACTTTGCAAAGAGACTCCATACCAGATGTTGTCTTCAGTCCTTTTGGATAGATATGGGGTTTCCGTTACACGTTATATAGAGAGGTAAAAATACCACACAAGGCCCGCTTTGTATTGGTTCGGCTCCATAAAATAAAGAGGTAACAAAACATTAATATGAGTGTTAATTACGATTAGTCCTTCAGGCGGAAAAAAGCTGATGATACTAATAAAATAATCTGTCTGATGAGACTGCTATGCCATCAAAAACAGTTAATTATAATTTTACCAACTGCACATTTACTAATTGTTACTCTAAATAAACTTTTTACTTACTAAATAAAATGTCTTTTTAGTATTATTTTCTTCACAAGTGTGTTGAAAAACGTCGTATGATACACGTGTGTATTGATGATTACCGTCCTCGGCGCCATTCACATAACTTTGCTTAAAATGTAAGTTTAGATTTAAAAAAAAACTATAATAATGAGTCAGTGTTCTTATTTTTCTTTATGACAATATTGCGTCTACCAGCTCGAAGGCCTACTTAATTTCCTACCCCAAAAAAAATATGTGCTCTATGAAAATAACGTTCAAATAATCAACACAATTACAGAATTAAACACCTCAGGTAATAAACTCAATCTACAAATGAAAAGCGGAAAACAATAAACGAATTCAGTAACATAAAAGTTTTGTGGTTAACTCAAATTCCGTAATGTTTTAAGTTCTACTAAGCAGGGTTTTTAGTAGAACTTAAAACATTACGGAATTTGAGTTAACCATAAAACTTTTTCGGGCACGCCGCAATTGCGGCGGTAAGACCCCTCTTTGAGGAGTGGCTAGATCGGCGTCACGGCGTCCTGACCTACCGCATGATGCAGGTCCTCACCGGACACGGAAGTTTCGGGAGGTACCTGTGTCTGATGGGTAAGGAAGAGACGCCTGGGTGTCACCACTGCGAGGGTCGCCCTGAGGACACAGTCGAGCACACGGTGCAGGACTGCCCAGCTTGGGCAGAACACCGACGTGTCCTCACGGCAATAGGCGGAGACCTCTCGCGCCCGGCCTTGGTTGAGGCCATGCTGCGGGGCGAGAGGGAGTGGGAAGCGGTCGCCTCCTTCTGCGAAGCAGTCATGCTTCCGAAAGAGGAGGCGGGCCGCGTGAGGGAGAGGATGGCGTCCTCCCTCCAGCCCAGCCGCAGTGGTAGACGCCCACGGCGTCGGACGTCGGCCGACGATCTCCGGCCACCGTAGGCGCGGGCATGCGGACAGCGAGTAAAGGGCACCTCGCTGTCCGACCATGGACCATGTCCGGGTCGACAGCGCGTCGTGTTCCACGCGCGCCTCAAAGAGCGTCAGCAACATGACGAGGCCCCCTCTGCAGAAGGCCGAAGCCTGCCGGGGTCGTGGGACTCATCCCGTTACCGTGGCCCCGGTACGTAAAGGGCTATTGAAGGAACACCGTGGATTTTAGTCAGTAAAAGTCTGACAGTCCCTCCCACCCTGCCCGGAGTGGGAGGACTTATTTGATAATTTTACCACGTTAAAAAAAAAAAGCAGGGTTTTTTAATCTCTTTCCCTCGTATGATTTAGTCTTGCTCTTTTATAAATGAGAGCACATTACTTATATCCAATTATCGGGAAACATTTCGTTTTATCAGTGAGCTTGACATATTTAGGCTTATTTTCACGAATATCTATATTTGATTTTTATATCATTTCGTGATTGTGATTGGATTATTTTCGAATGTGTCTTTAGATTTATATAACTAGATTCTTTCTTTTTTCGAGGGAGAATTTTCGAATGTCTCCCGCTCTAGGTGGAACGGAAGGGAGAGTCAGACTTCTTGGGAGCGCCACTTAAAGCAGTCATGTGTTTCTCGCATCCAATGATGTTCAGGTGCCTGAAACCTGGTTTCTACCAATCGGAAGACCTTCCAAATTGATGATTCAAAATGGTTTATAACTACCAATCTAAAGCAATATAATAAAGCGGAAAAGTTTGTTTGTTTGTTTAAACGTTTTGGTTTAAACACACTACTCTTCGCAAGTACTGGTTGGATTTGGTTAAAATTTTATATACAAAATGCTTGAAGCTTGGACTGCAATAAGGGAGCTTTATGTTTTTAGCGAAGCCTCTACCGCTAGTAATTTACAGTAAATCCATTACAACAAACAAAATGATTAAAGCGAACTGGCAACAGTTGAAAACACACACACACACAGAGGTCACAGTGAGTTATCAATTGCCAATTCTGTGTTTATTTTTGTCTTGGTATTTTTAATATATATTTCTTCTACTTAACTTTTCACGGGTAATGGATTCCTAAAGGAATCCTTACTAATATTATAAATGCGAAAGTAACTCTGTCTGTCTGTGTGTTACGCAATCACGCCTAAACTACTGAACCGATTTTAATGAAACTTGGTACGGACATAATGTAGAGCCTGAGAAAGGACATAGGCTGCTTTATAATGCGAAAAAGGGCTGTAAGGGGTTGAAATAGGGCATGAAAGTTTGTATGGAAATTACGTCATTTTTAAAGCTAGAAGCTTGAAACTTATTTTTTAGACTTTTGATTAGATATTAATAAATACGACATTCAAATTATGTATGAGTTTTATTTTCAAAATAATTAGTTTAAAAAATTAAAAATGCTACTGAAAGTCACTATTTCGCGCGGACGAAGTCGCGGGCACAGCTAGTTATTTATAAATCTTCTCTGTTACCGTCATAGCGCTTTTGTGTGAATACTGATACAATAGTGGTATATTCACTTCATTTGTATATGCCCGGCTAGCTCAGTCGGTAGAGCATGAGACTCTTAATCTCAGGGTCGTGGGTTCGAGCCCCACGTTGGGCGATATGTTTTTTATCATTTTCTTAATTTATTAAATGTGTCTATCCACGAAAAGGAACCCATAATAACTATAGCTTTTTATGGTATGTGTTTTCCTTTATTATTTTCGTTCGCGTCATGTGTTAGCGCATATAAGTTTATTTTTAACCGACTTCAAAAAAAGGAGGTTCTCAATTCGTCTTGAACTTTTTTTTTATGTATGTTACCTCATTACTCGGAGACGGCTGGACCGATTTGGAAAATTCTTTTTGCGTTTGAAAGGGTATACTTTTTAATTGGTCCCATTGTTACGAAATCAGGATCAGATGATGGAATCCTGGAGAAATCGAGGGAACTCTTCAAATATTATAGGCACACCTATAGCGTTTTGGGTATTTCTTATAGTACCTTGTGCAGTTGCTCTCGAAAAGCACCATTTGAGGAAGTGGAACTGATGATGAAGACCCCAGATGGCCACCGAAACTACTCAATAATAAGTATTGCGTGCATTGCGATTAGATTACTTGAATATAGATGTTAAGCACTTTATGCTCGTCACAATGCATATGGTGAAGTAGAGCTGAAGGTGATGTACCAGGAGAACTCCTTAAAAATTAACGGTGTGTTTTGGGAGTCGGTTTAATTTTTTGGTAAAAAGTTATTATTGGTAAAAAGTTTTCTTTTAAATGGCGACACGTCGCGTCTTCTGCAATTGATCGATTTCTGGAAGCCTCGTAAAAGAATGTTGGATACAGGTACATTTTAATTTTCGTTCAAATTGCGTTTGATGAGGAAAATAAATACATACATATGCAACATGTATCGTAATTAACGAACACCCTCAAACACCCCAATTAGGAAATTATGTTATTATCATAAAACATGCTCTGAATTTTTAGTTTTACTTGTTTAAACAGATTGTTTTAAGACTTTGACTTCCTTTTCTTTAAATGTTTAATTTTTCTTTAATGTGTACTGAATGACGGAATTTATATAAATCTGCATTTAAAAAGTTGCTACTTTAATTTACGGTCCATACCTAGTTTGTTTATTTTTACTATACAACGAAAGTGTAATTTGTAATTTACGTAGATTTAATTGCTTTGGGATAAAAATTTCGATTATTTTTTTTTATTAAAAACGATAAAAATCGATTCAGTAAACGACACTGAACAAACTAATTTCAGGATGTGCATTAATTATGTTACATTTTTTTTATAAAAAAAAAAAAAAAAAAAAAAAAAAAAATTATTTCAGATATACGGAATCCATAGAATGTTAGTACAGTAGGAACTTAAAATAAGTGTTTAATAAGTAAAATAAAGAATACAAGAAAACTATTATTATTTTAACATATGGGTCGTGACCCAGTGTTGGACGTACCGCGTGTCCAACCTATCCGCTATAACGGCCAGGATGTTGTTGGTGCTGGCGCGCAGCCTGCAGAGCGCTGCGGCGTATCGCTTGCGGAGCACGGCATGGAAGCCGTCTACGTGTGCGTCCGCGAACATACCCGACGCACTGCACCAGCGCGGCAGCCCCAACAACGCCCTGAACGCGTTGTTGTACTGGACGCGCAGAGCGCTAAAGGATCGTTGCGTATAATTAGCCCACAGGCTGCACGTGTAAAGCGATGTGCAGTGTGCTCTAAATAATGTTAATTTTACATTCGCAGCACAACGCTTGAACCTGTGAGCTATCATATTTGCCCTGATCGATAGCGCCCTACGCTCCCTGTCCATGTCCTCGTCATCTCGCAGGTGTTCAGTGACCATGTGCCCAAGATATTTAAAGCGGGTGACTACCTTCATAGGTATTCCGTTTAAAGTAACGGGAGGGACCTGCTCTGGAGACTTGGTACCCGCCTTAAATATCATGAGCTCACTTTTAACAACATTATATTTGAGGCCATGCTTAGCCGCGTACATTTCACACATATCGCACGCTTAATAATAAACCGGAATATGTCAAAAATTAAGGATGACCACTTTTGTTAATAAAACGAACTAACTCTGATTGAAGAATCTATAGGTACAATCCCGCCACGCGAAACAAACCAAAATGGCCAATTATTAGATTACCCGTCTCTTTTCTACAAAAGCTCGTGACAATGCATTTCATGCGATAGTGAATCATTCAGTGATGCGGCGACCGTGATGTGAGATAGGTGTCGTAGTTTTGTGACGACAGTGGAGTAAGGTGAAATAATTCAGTTTATTTTCAAACGCAGGTGAGACTATTCAACTTCATGTTTTTTTCTAAACTAGCATGTTTCGTTTTACTTCACTTTAGTTGAAAACGGTGTTATAATACAGCATGTACTATTTGGACTTCTTGCAGTTTATCATTAAATTATAAATGTATATATAAGAAAGATTGCGTATTAGTGCGTTTTAGTATAAAATTATTACTTTCATTCGAGAAGTAATTCATTTTATATCACTTTATTACCAAAACTATCGGTAGATTTAAATAATACTTGTGTTTATTTCGGTTTACGTTTTAAATGATCCTAAAGCCTAAAAGTGCTCTAGCAATTGCTGCAGTTTATTATAAAATGTCTATGTTAAGTACCAAATAAAAAGTATTCAATTTCTAGTTCTATAGTTTTAATCCTGAAGATGACGTCTGCAAATAGGAAACAGCGGTGCCAAAAACTTCTTATGATGAGTTATTACTCAGCATTATTATGCTGGATGTACTGATACGGATAATTGTAAGACAGTCAAAATAAAAGTAAGTAAATAACGTCGTGTTTACGTAGTTACAAGTGCAGTATCCCGACTGTAAATTTGCAAGTGAGTAAACGTAACTATCGCGTTTGCGTTAAGATTTGTATTCTTACCCTTATATTTTTAGCATTATGATATTCTCTTAGTCAAATTTTAACGCAAACGAAATAGTTGCGTTTACTCTCCTGCAAACTTACACTCGGGGTACAGTATCCATAATACCTTTTTACGTAATATTCTTTGAATTTACTGAGGGTTTTACCTTTTTATTTAATGTGTATTATTTATTTTAGAGTTTGTTCAATGAAACAGACGATAAAGTCCAGCACAGCATACACGAAGATAAGGTCTCCACCTCACCATGCAAAAAGTCAAGGTCACCACGTATTACATCAAGATCACCACCATTCAGAAAGTCCAGGTCACCAGCGCCACAATGCAGGAAGTCCAGGTCATTGTCAAGCAGTTCTTCCAGTTCTTCTTCAGACTCATCTTCCTCGGGCTCATTTTCCTCAGGCACATCTTCCCCAAGCTCTAATGATAACTCACGTATACCCGAAAAACCGTCTCCGATACTGTGTAATGATGACGAATTTGACAGTAATGAAATCATTGAAGATACTCCTCCACGCCTTATTAAAAAAAATACCGACGTAAGTAGCAACGTAAATAAACTGTTTTATTATTATAAGTGCAATAACTTATTATAATTCACTTGTTTACCTATAATTTCAGAATGAAGAAAGATTGTCACACACGCCTGCAAATGCCATTACCAAGAACTTGCTAGTTTCATATTCTGATTGTTCTTCTCAAGATTCTGACGAGTGCGACCAACAGCTAGCTAACCAGAAACGTGTAGATGTTCCTAATGAAGAGGCAAATTACATTGAGAGAATTGTGAGTCCGGAACAACAACATCTGGAAATTACAGTAAATATGTATTCAATAACATACAATAAATAATATAATAAGAGGAGGAGGGACTAATACAATTTATATATATAATATTTTATTATTTTTAAACATACATATACACATAATATATCAATAATTAGGTACTACATATAATGTTAAATAAAATAAATACGTGTATTTTAAAATAATCTAGTAAATAAATATAAATTAAAGTAATATAAATTCAGCATTAAAACAGTATTATTTATATTTTGTGTTATTGTTTTTAGGACCCAACTAGCTCAGGAGGAAATCTAAATTCCATACCAAATTATGCGATTTCTCCGTTATATTCTGATGAGAGCGATATAGATCTGAGTAACGATGATCCTACTTACGATGTGTACACGACTGACAACAGAAACAAAAATAAACCCAGAAACTTCTTTATTCCGCCATCTGGATGGTCATCAAGTTTCTGTGATTCTGATAGGTCAAATACGGAGGTAAAAAGAGGCCGAAAACGAGTAAGGGATACTTCAAAGTGGAAACAAAACAGAGCCAAACGTTTACGTAACAGCGGTCAGTCATACACGTCTGTATCAAAAAAGGGAAAAAAATCCAAGTCGCTGTCTTCAACCACCGTGTACGGACAAATGTAAACTTAAATACGCAAATCAAATTGGTAATGACTCTAGATACGCACTGTTAAAATTTTATTGGGGATTCCGAGACTTGAACCTACAAAGAGCTTATGTTAAATCATCTATGGTAGGTATCAAGCCAAGATATCAATATACGAACGCAGAGAATCCCCGAAAATCAAACAAAGCCTATTATTGCACTATTGACAATCAACAAATTAGAGTCTGTAATACTTTTTTCAAAGCTACCTTGAATATTTCGGATCGAATGATATTCACCACACAGCAAAAAACAAACAGCAATAACTTTATAGAAGATGACTTACGTGGAAAGCATGGTAATCATAAAAAAACAAATCCCGAATTAATAAAAGATATTAAAGAACACATAAACTCTATCCCGCGAATGGAATCACATTACGTAAGAGCTACTACCTCAAAAGAATATATAGATGGGGGAAAGACAATCAAAAACCTTTGTAATGATTTTAAAGAAATACAAACACGAAACAAGAAAGAAACAGGGAGTTACATGACTTATTATAACATATTTACAAAGGAGTTCGATATATCTTTCTTTCGACCTAAAAAAGATAAGTGCGATCTTTGTTTGTCTTACGAAAATTCAACTACGGACCAAAAACAAGGGCTTAAAGAAAAATATGACCAAAATCATGAGGAAAAGATACTGAGTAGAGATGAAAAAAAGCTAGACCGAAAAAATATTACTGAAAATAACAAAGTCGTAATTTACGACTTACAAGCTGTTTTACAATGCCCACGTGGTGACACGTCGGCGTTCTACTATAAGTCCAAACTCAATAGTTACAACTTGACAGTAACCGAGTTGTCTCAAACAGATAAAAAAGGCGCTTTTGAATCTGTACATAGCTATTTTTGGACGGAATCGGATGCTAAGCGTGGCGCGATCGAAATAGGTACATGCGTTTGGAAATACTTGGAGGAAATTGGTAAGGACGCACAGGAACCATTGAACATCATTTTTTATTCTGATAATTGTGCGGGTCAGAATAAAAATAAGTTTATAATGACGATGTATATGTATGCAGTTTATTTTTTTTAACATCCAAAGCATCACTCATAAATTCATGATCCGAGGGCATACGCAGAACGAAGCAGACAACATACACAGTTTGATAGAAAAAGAAGTTAAAAAAATCTTAAGTATGGCCCGATCTATACCCCAGTTCAATATATGACACTCATTAAAAACGCAAAAAAATGTAACCCCCCGATCAACATCCATGAGCTAACATTCGACAGTATTCTGGACCTTAAACTGTTGCAAGAAGAATGGGGGCTTTAATTTTGGTACAGATGAAAGCGGCCAAAATGTCAACTGGAATGATGTAAAGGTGTTAAAGGTCACAAAAAAAAATCCGTTTCTATTTTACTTTAAGACATCTTACAAGGACGAAAACTACAGAGAAGTTAATGTGCGAAATTAGCGAAGGAAGATGAAATCAGTCACAGAAATAACCATGAAGGCAGCATATACGCAAAAACAGGAGATAAGCGCTAATAAAAAGAAGGACTTGAAAGAGTTAATCGCGAAGGGGCTGATTCCATCTTATTTTGCCAGTTTTTACAACTAAATTGTTTAACTTTTTTATACGCATCTCTTTCGTAGTATTTTATATTATATATTTTGAGTAGTCACAACTTACAAGACTGATTAAGACTAATAAGTAAAACCTACTTAGTTATGTTGATTCTAATTATTGATTATAATTAATGTTCGTAGATATACCAAGTACAAGTAGGTATATAAGAAGTTTTTATTATTTTGTATTACGATGTTTATTGTTCTTTAGCATAATTACGTGAAACTAGATCTCTTAAACATTTTGTGATGACTGTGAAACTTTAATTACTTTTTTATGATTGTTAAAAAAATACGTTAATTACTAAGTACAAATGATTATAAGTTCCTACTACGACTGATTATTATAACTACTGTTGTTATTAGGTTAAGAAAGCAGTTACGATAAAACTTAAAATATAAACTGTTATACATTAACAAAAATATAAAGGTGTTTTGCGAAATATTTCTGTATTTTTATTTCCGTTTTACTTTTAAAGTGTAATAAGTATTATACATTTAAATAGATTATATTATTTATTAATACTAAACTGAATTACTAAATGTTAGTTTGCACAAATTTTTAAAATTGATCATTATTTTTTATACTAAACTGACATAAGTCGAAACCTTTGAAAATAAACTTCATTTATTCATTTGATATAAATAATACAATTAAATATTATTGTCAGTTATATTCGCTATACATCTCTCTACAATTTAAGACCAAGAAAGTAAAAATAACACGATAAACACGTGAAACCATCAAGATGGTATTCAGCAAGGTAGAGACTCAAAACTTTGACCGCGATTTCCCAAAAAAGTGAAGTTTTGACTTATTCCGGTTTATTATTAAGCGTGCGATATTTACTAATTTCCTAAGGCCGCCGATTGTTGGGCTCAGCAAAACCATGTCGTCCGCGTAACTAAGATTGTTCACACATACATTGTCTACATGGCAGCCGACATGCGTACTGCTGAGCTCAACGATCAGCGCATTCATGTATAGATTAAACATTAGTGGGGATGACAGTCCACCTTGTCTCACTCCACATTGTAATCCATATGGATCTGATAACTTGCCGGCCCACTTAACATAGTTAATTTGACTATTGTACCAAAATTTTAGGATAGCAATAGTCTCACGAGGTAAATTGGTGTTTTTGAGCTTATCCCAGAGTTTGTTATAATTGACAAGGTCAAACGCCTTTGACAGGTCTAAAAAACAGGCATAAATAGGCGTTTTTCTGCTAGTATAATACTCAATAGTGTGCTTCAGGGCCAGTATAGCGCTCTCTGTAGAAAGTCCGGCGCGAAAACCAAATTGTGCATCATGTAGATGGATACATTCCGCCAACTGGGCCTCAAGTACACTATCTAATATCTTTGCAACGACTGTAGCAAGCGAGATCGGTCTGTAATTCGATTTCAGCGAACTATCCCCTGTCTTGTTCTTCAATATGGGAGTAACAATTGTTTTAGTTAGTTCACTGGGTAGGTAGGAGTGTCCAATGCACAAATTAAAAAACATTGACAAAAGCCTAGCGATGTGTGGCCCAGCATTTTGCAAATGCTCAACGCTGAGCCCATCATGCCCCGGTGATTTCCCACCTTTCATATTCCTGATAATCTTTCTTATGTCCTGAGCACTAATTTTAGATACTACGTTTTCATCAACGGGGTCCTCGTCCATCATCGCATCACAAACTCCTAAAGGGGATTCTACAGTGAAGTGATCTTTAAACATGTTAGCAATCATCTTCGTGTCCGTGACACCCTCGATGCTCACAGGAAGGCCAGGCCTCAAATTCAGTTTATTGGTTTGTTTCCAAAATTCACGAAACTTATTATTTGAATGCAGTGTCGCTAGCCGGTCCATTTTTATCTGTTCCTGGTGTTGCTGGCACCATTTAAGCTTAGTTTTGAAAACCTTTCGGCTATGACACATTGCTTCATGAATTAATCCGGCTTTAGGTTTACCCCACTGCAACCATTTCTGAAAATCAAGCCTGGCCACCCTATGTGCTTCTGCAACATACTTGTTCCACCCCATAATTTGCTTATTCTTACCACTAGTACCTATCCTACAGCTGGACTCGGAAGCTTTACTAAGTGATAAGACAATGTCATTATATAATTTATCTAATATTTGCCTGTGTTCGACAACATTACAACGTTTATCCCCGCAGTCTCGTAACTCCATTGGAAAGTCAATTTGTCTCAACAATTTATTACAAAGGTTTGTATACATACCAATTTGTTCTGGCTTCCTTTCACCCCAGGTCACTTTACTTTTAGGAACAGCTTGACTCACACTTTTAGATTTAATTGTTCCCATATTACATTTAACAGACACAGGATAGTGGTCAGACCAGTAAACGTTATAATCAACCCAGCTATCTAAAACAGAGGGCCATGCTGCACTAGTAACAATGATGTGGTCTAACCAGCGCTGACAGCCATGAGCTTCACTAACAAAAGTATGCGTATCAGAGTGCACCCCACACTTCACAATGTCAGCACATATCCATTCCATGTCCTCACAAAAACTAATTAGTTCCGTATAAAAGTTCTCATTTGGATGCGCATTGAAGTCACCAAGAACATAGATACAGTCTATACCACTCTCTTCAATTATAGCATTAATAGCACCCATACACTGTGTAAAGTCCGTCATATTTTCCGCACAGTCAGTAGGCATGTACACCGATATACACATAATGGGCCTATCACTTATCACTGTTTTGATTGCACAAATTCGAGGGTTGTTACAATCAACCACTGTCACCGACGGGAACACACTTTTACGCCACAATATCGCCGTTCCTCCATGAGGTCTGCCACGCACGATTCCTGACGACGTATCCACTGCCGATGTACCCGTATAGCCAAAGTCGGCATTTATGCTACTTAGCCAAGGTAAGTCACATGGGAGTAGCCAAGTTTCTTGGAGGGCAACTATGTCAGACCTCAGCATTAGATGCCTAATATCTTCAAGAGAACGCTTAACGTTTTTACAGTTGAACGTTGTAAAAGTAAAACTGTTATTGCTATCATCCATTTATTGTTTTAATTAATTGGCGGCAAAACGTTTTCAATGCAGGCATTAGAGATCACCTTCCCAGCATTTTCACGATGACTAAATTCTACAAATCGTCGATACAGAATACCATCTGGCCAAAAATTCTCATCCATGAACGTACTTAGTTGGTGTCTCCATTCGAGATGTTGGAGTATAGACAGCCAAACTGAAGTAGCAGTGGGCTGGCCACGTCCCACGAATGCAACCGGAGAGGCGGGCAAAGATCGTCACTTGGACCCAAGTCCAAGTGACGATCTTTGCCCGCCCAAACGCCTTTGGCGTCCAAACGCCTGAAGGAGGATAACGCAGTCGAGGTCAACCACGGCGGCGCACAGTGTTTCATCCTAAACATGCTAGCTACACAAAACTATTTATTGATGTTTTTTGTCTTATACGGCTTTCATGTGATGTCTTTCACACTTTACCGTTAATCATCGTGAATAGCAATTCATGTTTCACAGATACCTCATTACTATTTACATTACCGATTGTTGGTACCAATTGGTTTCTTTCCTCCAAAACTTTGTTGGTTTCCGTTACAGTAAAGTCTGTTGTTTCTTCGGAGAAAATAAACTTAATTGGCCTAAAATACATAGTAGAAGATGTTCGAGGATTCTGCCAAACAATGTTACCACTATTGTCACGTAATTGAAGCGGCACAAATGAGAATACAAATAAAAACTCATCAGTGTCTTCACTGTTTGCGAACTTTTGTTTGTAAGTGCTATGACCAGAACTTCCATCGCACCCCCACTTGCTTATAAGGGAGAATGATGAGTCAGGAGGCAAAGATCTGAATACCTCAAGCTGTGCAGAAATTAGACGTTCGACTGTTTTGTTTAACGCAGCTTGAAGTTTAATTTCTGCACGAGTTTCAGTTACGAAAATCTGTTCCTCAGGGGGATAACAGTCTAATTTAGCCTGCCTGACACTATTAAATGAAGGAAATACCTTATGTTCCGCCTTCATGCTCCATTTTCGGGTTTGTTTCTAAGAATGGGTTGTAGCTCTGGCGTCCACATAGTAAACCAGAGCTTCTTCCTTTGAAAGGCACCTTTGCGAATCAACACGTGAACTAATAGTATTTTTTCATGTCTTGACACTTCTCCGGGCTGTTGCTGGCTTCTCTAATCACACAGGCGAGATTTCGGTGCCTAGCCAACCGCGCTGAAATTTCAGCGGCAGCCACCAACTGGTTTATATCCCGTTCTTGGAGTAAATCGTCGAGTCGCCTTTTTTCGATTTATTGCTCAGGTCATCAAAAGTTTTAGTAGGAGGACCACCCAGAGTGGATGTTGAGAGTTTGGGGTGGTGGACAATCACTTTACACTCGAAATCTTCTGCCAAGTAAGCAGAATGGTTGGCCAAGAAGCGTTCATGATTGCCTCCAGAACTTTTCCATTTTTCAGCAAATTTTGAAGAAGTTCTGCTGATATGGTTCCTTAACTCTTTCATGGAATCATCGCTCATACCCAATAATCCGTGTCTATTCCTTATATATTGATATAATGCACTGCAATGTAATGTAATGTGTTTACGCCATTCTTCCAAAAACTCTATTTTCGAGATGGTTTATTCGATCTCTAGAAAAACAATAAAAACATAGTTTTAATTTTTTGTGAATTTTATGACTACTAAAAATCAAAAGCTAATAGATAAAGCTATTATATATCAAAAAATCAACCTGCGGGAAAGAGGGGCGAGATAGTTTCTGGTCCATCAAACATTAAAAACGATAAAAAAATATTAAAATTTTGCAACATAGCGCGTCTTGTAAATGATGAGAAAAAACTATAGGTACTTTAAGTATCAAAATAAAAAGTACATACACACAAAGCTACAAAATCCATCACAGTTTTTTTTTTATAAGTATAAAATTCACTAGCATATGATGTTTCTCGTTAGAAGCAAAATTGCAACTAATTAACAATTTACTTACCCCTTATATATATAACAGCCCTCATTAGCTTATCAGTGATTGAAATGTATGCAAAACATTTCTTAGAACCGGAATAATGGCGATAATGGCTACATACTTAGATAATTAGTTCTTGGAAATTTGAAAGTGACTTATGTCTAGCTAGCATGTTCAGGACGAATCACTGTGCGGCGGTGGGATGACGATCTGAGCATATTCGCGGGGCAGACATAGTCCGAAATTGCCCAAGATAGAGAGGTTTGGAAGGAAAAAGGGGAGGTTTTGCTCAGCAGTGGGATACAACGTAAGCTAAGGAAATCTCTTTTTAAGCTAACATGGTCACTGATAGTATCATGAGACCTTAAAACGAGATATTTACCATGTTTAAGGAAATCTCTCCATTCAAATAATACACTATCAAAGTTTTGTATCACCACAACGCTAAAGTCGAACGGTAGTGAACGTCTAAAAGCATTAAGTTCGCCTTTGTACAGTTTTTTACTAGAGCATAAACTTATAGCTTATTTAATATGCCCTAAAACATATGTATGTATGTTTGATAAAATTATAAATTATGATTTTAATAAATATTATTAGTGATTAAAAATTGTGATTGAATTAAAAAGTGAAGATTAAAATATCATTGCTAGTAGTAAAAATATTTGTGAGTATTATATTTCTTTTTCTTTAAACTAATTTACCTTCGGAACATCCGAAGGTAAATTAATCACTTAACTTTTCCAAGTTTATAGCGGTGTTTCATAAGCAAGTTTAAAAAAAAATATTTCTACGAATATTTTTGGTGTCAACATGATAAATACTCTATTAAATGCAAAGCTGCTCTAGCTATAGTACCAGTTTCACGAAACTTACAACAAAACATATTGAAAGTGAAAAGTATGTTCCGTTTGGAACCTTTGAGCTGGTATCATAATTTTATTAGTGGTCAACCTGGTGTAAAAATTCGACCATCATTCATTTAAATATAAACTTTATTTACTACTTAATACATAAAAACTAATTCCTCTAGCTAACATTAACATTTAGAAAGGTTGTCTGTAAGAGATCGCCCTGTGCGATAAGACCGCCCATTGTACACTAGTTTAATTTTTTTGTATCCATAGAAATATTATAAGGTGTACAATAAAGTATATAATAAATAAATAAATATTAGCTTTCTGTACTCTTTCTACATATTAACTATGTTACTAGTAACTATGTAGGTATCAATTTTCATTGTCCTCCGTTCGTGTGAACATCATAGAAACGGGTACCTAATATTAGTACAAGTATCTATTATTATACTAATCTACATCGGTGATATTTTTAGCACGCGTACGGTGTTCGGTGTGTGTATTATTATCTAGTACGAACGGGGATGACATGTGCTTAGAATAAAAGACCCTAAAATTAAAGAAAAAGAAAATGTAGTATGTTTAATATCTAAATTAATAATTATAGATATAAATGAAGAACTGTCTTTATATTTGTTACCTTTCTCGCCTAAAAACGCTAAGCCAATTTTGATGCATGTTGATAAAAAAGTACAAAGACCGCGAACTTCTCTTTTGATAAATTTCCGACATTCAAGCACATAAAGCGATTAGCCGAAGTTTATATCACTTAATTAGAAACTCAATCAAGAAACCCAAATAGGCAATGACAAACTTTCATGTTATTAAATTAGTAAATACCGCTACAACTGGCATCAGTTTCTAGATAAATTTTGCCAGGTGTGGGTAGTTATATCTTGCCTATAATATCGAAACGTTGGTCCTCCTTTCATTTCACGAAAGCGTGAAATTGCCTCCAGAATCTCTTTGAAAGCCCGTTACAAAAATATACGTCTGTTCGTATAACTAAATAACGGACAATAGTATTACGAGCTCTGACGGTAGGTAGCAGAATAATAATAATAAATTCATTTATTCAGGTAAATTACACCCATTGCCATTAATCAAATTACAAATACAATTAAAATCAAAACAAAAATAAAATAATATAAAATGAAATAAAGCCATATTAAACACAAAATTAAAATAAAATACAAATTAAAATACATAATCAAAACAAGAAATACAATACTAACATAAAAATCCCTACAGATATTATAAATTATAACCTTCTACAGCGACATGTCTGCTCGAACAATGCCGGAGGTAAGGGCAGTCCAACCTTTCCCCGATCATCGTTAGAACGGTGTTGGAGCTGGCCCGCATTCTGCGTACCATGGACGCGGCACGCTTACGCATAGTCGCGTGAAAACAGTCAGTGCACGCTTCTGCGAACATATCCGAGGCGCTACAGTATCGGGGTAGCCCCATTACCGCCCTGAAGGCGTTATTATACTGGACACGGATGGCGTTATAAGCTCTAGCAGATTAATGCGCCCACTGGCTGCATGAGTAGAGCGACGTACAGTATGCTCTAAAAATTGTAATCTTTACCTCTCTAGAGCACCTTGCAAACCTGCGCGCGACCATATTCGCTCTAGACAACGCCCTCCGCTCCCGTTCTATGTCTGCATGATCCTTGAGATCGACAGTTAAAAGATGCTCAAGGTATTTAAATTGTTCAACCCTTTTTAAATTACCACCATTGAGTCTAACTGGTGGTAAGTCGCTGGGACACTTTGCTCTGACGGTCTCAAAGATCATGTACTGACTCTTCTGCACTAATGTGAAATAGGAATATGCTTGTGGCCACGGTTCATTGTATAATTACAATGAACCGTGGCCACAAGCATATTCCTCACACGTCTTCAGCTGCTTCCTCAAGCCACAAACCGAGGCGCTCAGCAGCACCATGTCATAAGCGTAACTGATATTATTGACACATACCCCGCCAATGTGACAGCCGACATGCTGACTGCTGAGCGCAACGATTAACCCGTTCATGTACAAATTGAACAGGGTAGGAGATGTTAAGCCACCCTGCCTAACTCCACACACGAGCTGATATGGATCCGACATTGTCCCCGCCCACCTGACACTATTGGACTGATGCGCATACCAGTACTTGAACATATTAATTAGTTCCTGCGGCAAATCCACACTCCTCAGCTTGCTCCATAACATGTCATAGGCTACAAGTTCAAAGGCCTTGGATAAGTCAAGGAAGCATGCATACACGGGTGTCCTACGATCTGTGTAATATTTAACGGTATGCTTCACACACAGGATAGCACTTTCAGTGGACAGCCGGGGACGAAACCCGAACTGATTATCGTGCAGTGTTACGTATCTATTCAACTGCACGTTAAGCAGACCGTCAAACACTTTAGCAATAACAGTGGCAAGAGAAATAGGCCTGTAGTTACTCTTATCGGAAAGGTCACCAGTTTTATTCTTCGCTACAGGTACTACCACTGTCTTCATAAAGTCGTCTGGCAAGCAGGAATGGCTCACGCACAGCGAGTAAAACATAGCCACACCTAGCGATATGAGGCCCGGCGTGCTGCAGGTGCTCAATGCTGAGTCCATTATGGCCCGGGGACTTACCCCTCGATATAAGCCTTATGGATTTCGTTATATCCCTCGCGAGGAAGGCAGTTACTCCGTCTTGATTGTTCATATCAGCATTGAGCACCTCCACCGCCGTACCTAACGGAGATTTCACAGAAAAATGGTTCTTAAAAAGATTTGCAATCTCTTTTGACTCATTAATACCATCGACGCTCACAGGAAGGCCGGGGCGTACATTCGCCTTATTTGTACTCCTCCAGAAGCCGCGAAAATCCCCTTTACTGTGTTTAACTACTAGAGCATCCATTGTTATTTGGTCCTGATGGCATAATATTATGTCCTTCCATATCACATCTATACGGTTTTCAAGATTGCTATAATCTGGGAGTCTTTAGTACAGAGTGAATAGGTTACTTCCAGGCAAACGTGCTTCATCTTCGACCACATCATCGCTTACCATCAGGTAAGATGGTAAATAAACGCGAGCCTATCAACAATAAAACATAACAATGTAAGTATCATAGTTTCCATGTAAAAAATAATGAGTTTGTTTGTGACTTGTTATTTTAGGGTTATATTTTCCTTCCGCAATATGAGAAACCAATTACATGATTATTAGCATTAAATAGGTTATTAGATAATATACTATATTTACGAAGTGACTTGTTGTTGTTGACTAGTCATAGCTAAATCTATATCTACAACGTGTAATTTAAAGGGTATATACATAGCAAGTGCACGGCTTCTTTGGATGATAATAAACGATATGGCAAGGGTTTTCTAATCCTATGTGTACATGTGTGGAGCATATTAGAAGTTTCATACCAGAGACCGAATTTTTCAAATTAAGAAGAACGTAGAGAATTATCGTTTTATTGCCAAGTGACGTGGAAAGTGATGACCCTCATAGTGCTGTGACACGTTTGTTGTTACTGGTATTCAAGAGACATATGAAATTAATAATTTGGGGTCAATTCTGTGAGTCACTTATTTTGAGCTGAAACTTAGCATAGAGACTCCATAGCAGATGTTGTCTTCAGTCCTTTTGGATAGATATGAGGTTTCCGTTACACGTTGTATAAAAACGAAATACCACTCACAGATTAATCACGAAATCTCAGAAACTACAAGTAGTAGGGCTCTCAAATTTTGCATGGTGGTTTCTTTTAGTACGTAGATGCTCGTTAAGACGGGATTTTGCGAAATTTTCACGGAATCGGGATTTAAACGGGAAAAACTTCTTCGAACGAAGTCGCGAGCTAATAGATGGTATGGTTGACGCAGTGGTTGAGCTATTGGCTGCTGCGTTGAGAGTCTTGAGTTCGATTCCTGCACGGAACAAATATTTTATAGCCTACAGATATTTAAGAAATGTTTGTAAACTTAATCATCATCTACATGATTAAGTCCTTTTCCCAAATATGTTGGGGTCTGCTTCTGGTCTAACCGGATACAGCTGAGTATTAGTGTTTTATGTGTCATTATGGTGATTATTCTTAATGCAAACCTTAAAAAAAAATAACCGATTGTGTTCGAAATACAATACTGTTCCAGAGCTGATGTACCTTAAAATACTACCTTAAGGAAATAGAACTGGGCAGTTCCTTTCAGCCTGACCACAAAACTGGAGTCTGTCTTTCCTGATAGCCACAACTTGGGGTAAGTAGGACCACAGAACAGATAAAAGAGGTTAGAAAGGAAATAGTTCCTGATTTGTATGAGAACGCGTGTCGCCGCTTATCTCCCACTCTTTAGCTCCAATACAAGCAAGAGGCCCGTTAAATATGCGAATTACGCACACAAATAAATTACACACACTTAAATCGAGAGCTTGCTACTAATTGTAACTCACTGTCTATAAACATGCGCCGTGCGTCACGGCCAATCAGGGCAAAGGACGAAACGTCAATGGTTGAAGTGTGAAGGACGCAACCGCATGCATACATTGTAAGCGGACTTGGTCATTGCGTTGATTAAGCGAGTACACATCGCGCAATGTATATTTTTGTAACTTGTTGCAATAATGTTGTTAATGTTCGGAATTTCATAGTGATCAGAAAATTTTTATGTTTTTTAAAAATAAAATTGTAATTAAATGTTATTTTAGACTTACCGATGGAAAGATATACCTTCTCGCTCTATACTTGCGGTCTAACTTTTTGTTTTACAGGTTATAATTGCACAACACGGCATTTTAAAGCAGAGCTCTGTGTTCCGAAGTAATCCGAAACGCACCAAACGCGGTGAATGAATTAATCGGTCGAGCTATGATTTTCGTATCATAAATGTGGCGCGCTCGTCACGCCCACATTACCATTCCAACCTTATTCATCTATTCCGTGAGTAGGACTTTAAGTAAGTCAAAGGACGACCTTAGGCAAGTGTACTCCATCGTTAACCATATAATTGCTATCCATCAGGTGAGAAAGTGGTGAAACGCGAGCCTATTTATAGATACGTATAAGTAGAACTGAAGTGTCTATCTTTTCTTTCTTAATGGGACTTTTACTGGAAGTTAGAGACGCATATATTGCAAAATATTTTATAGGCTTTTTAATCAATAAAAAATCAAGCGAAGGAAGCGAGCACAGTTAGGCAATAGTAAAAATAAACTGAAATCTGTGTATACGTAGAGGTACTAATTAAAACAACGTAATCTCTTTAAAAGACTTAATATTGAAAAACTTCTTATCGTACCCGTCTTCCCTTTTTAAGTCGCACATAAAACGCTTTCTATTTTTCTGATAGCTGTAGCTTGAGGGTTTTGAATTCAATAGTGAATCGATTACTAGGTAAGCGTATTTTATCTTCGAACACATCATCGTTTACCAGCAGGTGAGCTGGTGGTCAAACGCAAGCCTATATATACTTTACTAATATTATAAAGCGAATGAGTTTGTTTCTTAAAACGTGCTAATCTTCAAAAGTTCTGGGTTGAGGTGGATGAAATTTGGTATGGAGATAGATTCAAGTTTGAGGAAGGTTATAGCTATCAGGAAAATATAGGTACAGAGCCGGATTCTTACTTTGACTGACCAAATCGTGTGTGAACTGAGGAGCCGCACTTTAAGGACTGTGGTTTTAATATATTTGTTTACTTATTCCCAGATTTGTTCTAATATTGTTTTAATTCTACTACTAAATCTAACGATTTGTATTTTATGAGATAACAGTGAGGTCCCTAAGTTCAGACACACATCAAATTCTCGTTCGAAGAAACATGTTTTCTTGGTGTGTGCACTGGGTCTGGGCCTAGTTGATGCGGGGCCCCTAGACAGTTGCCTACTCCGCCTAATGGTTAATCCGGCCCTGTATAGGTATTCTCAAAACATTAAGAGCGCGACTTAAAAAGGGATGACGGGTTGCTATGACTTATTACTCGACTGCAATACAAGGAAGGTTATGTTTATAACGTGATAAAGTCCACGGAAGAGAAGCCCCACGCAAATGCTAGTCTTCAATAAAAAAAAAAAAACAGAAACTTGCCCTAACACCCGGGCCGCAAACGGAACCGTACTTTCAGCGGCAAATTACGTAGAAACTTCAAGGAGTCGTTAGTGCACGCTCGCGCTTATCATATTTGTGCACCATCTTAGATATGCTTTTTCGGCAATAATTAATGCAAGTTTCACGAAGTTGTACTGCGATTCAGCATTTAAATATTCTTGCGAGGATGTATGTTTGTTTGATAAAGGCGCATGGGGAGAATAGGCTGACTGGCTTCAAACGAGGAATGTTAATCATAGGTACTAATATTATAAATGCGAAAGTATGTGAGCATAAAAAAACTAGTGAACTGATCTGAATGAAATTTGGTAAGTAGATATCCTGTAATATCACATGGGTTACTTTTTATCACGGAATTCCCATGGAATCGGGATGTACGCGGGAAAACACTCCCGCGCGGACGATGTCGCGGGCAGAAGATAGTTGTATATAAATTAATAGCCTTATTTTATATGGTACTAACAGTTGCTCGCGATTTCGTTCGCGTGGGAAGTTTTCTCGTATAAATCCCGATCTCGTGGGAATTTCGCTAAATCCCGTCTTAGCGAGCAACCTCGTATTGTTACGAGCTGGGGTTCGGGATAGAAATAATGAACGCCAATTAAACCAAAATTAACACTTTAATTAATTAAACACAAAACAAAAATTTAACACAATTATTCGCACCACAACACTTGTCACTTAACACTTAAATCGCACTGAAATTCACATGTAAAGCTTCGATTATATCGCGTATTCGACTCGTAATAAGACTGACTCTCTCTCTGCGTCCCTTTGCGATCTATTTATACTCCGGTGTATGAGCTCTAGAACATTCTTGTAAAATCGACTCACTGTTTATACTACCAAGAATACTCCAGAAGCTACTTGAGATACACAGTACTGCTACTCGCCGCTAGACGGCGTTAGTGTCTCGAACATTCTAGACTTCTGTCGAAGTTTCTCGACGTACTTCACTAAGCGACTGGCGTAACAGTATTAAAATCTCTAAATCTCAAATTTAGCATGGGGTTCCTATGCTAAATTTGAGTGCCCTACTACTTGCAGTTTCTGAGATTTCGTGATTAATCAGTGTGTAGTATATCGCTTTTATACATATATAGATTACAGAAAACTGAATTTAACGGTTTATGTTGACATTTAGTATGTTATCGAGCAGATGGTTGTTTAAATATAATAAAGCAATGGATCTAGAATTATAATCAATTGTGAATGATTTTGGCATTATATTTATTAGTTACATTATTAAATTTGCTGGTCTTTGATTACACAAATTACGCCAGTTATGCTTAAAAGCCACGCAAAACAGCACGGGCTTGTACGTAGTCGTCAACGGGGCACAATTTAGTTTCATCAAGAAATAAATGTTAAGTGTTAATAATACAATTCTCAGCGGGGATCGAGCCCAGGATCTAATTTTAGATTTAACAGGCAGCTGTTAAAGGTTATATTCGCAGAAATATTCGATTGAAGATTCGATTGCCTTTAATGTAACAAAACTTCGGTGCTTTGGACAGATCGTGGAAACATATTTTTCTCAAAAAGTGATGTCTTTAGCAATTTCATCACGTATCAAGTACCTATTTTTAGTTTAGATAAAAATTTTAAGAGTACCTACATAGCTATTTTTATTTTTTTGCACGATGAAATACATATGCGTAATAATGTTTAATGCTATTTATTATAGGTATATTATAAACACATAGGTAATATTGCAACCAGTACCGTTAACCGTAACATAATAATATAGTAAAAACTTAATTAGGTACAAGAACCAACGAACGAAAAATGTTCATTATGTGATTTACACAACACATAAAAGGTGTGACCAACAAGGAAACGGCAAGGGTGTGGGGTTCTCAAATCAAACGTATACTCAAAAGCTATAGAGCACACTACATAGCCATTGGCCATTGTCGAGAAAAAAAATGAAGTTTAATTTTTTTTTTTGTTTTATAATCTAATAAATCGTTATACAACGTGTAATTTAAAGGGTATATACATACCAAGTGCATGGCTTCTTTGGATGATAACAAACGATATGGCAAGGGTTTTGTAATCCTAAGTCTACGTGTTCAGAACTTATTACAAACTCCAATACACTGATACCAGAGACCGGATTTTTCAAATTAAGAAGAACGAAAATAATTATCGTGTTATTGGCAAGTGACGTGGAAAGTTATTGACCCTCGTAGTGCTGTGACACGTTTGTTATGATTGGTATTCAAGAAATATATGAAACCAATAATTTGGTATCAATTCTTTGAGTCAGTTATATTGTGCTGAAACTGTGAATAGAGACTCCATACCAGATGTTGTCTTCAGCCCTTTTGGATAGATATGGGGTTTCCGTTACACGTTGTACACCATTTCTTTTGAACTTTCATACATTATTGAATCGCGAATTTAATAACTTTTATTTTTTTATACTGAACATACTCATATAGTATGTTCAGTACAAGTACATTTAAAATTGAATAGCTTCTTACATTTACTACACCAACTACTACCTATTCAAATAAAATTAATTCCAATAAAATAATAACATTTCCGAATAAATAACGAAGTCCTCGAGGGATTGACTGCTGATGTAAGCCTATAAGCTGCCTTATAATTTTATCTTCTAGTGAAAGTCTAGTTAAAATCGGTTCAGACGTTTTACAGAATAGTCCGGACAAACAGAAAGACAGACAGATAAACAATGAATAAAAAAAATAATTTTAGTTTGTGTTTTAGTATTATGTCAATATCTGTCTATAAGCACATTTTTTTTTACACGGTAAAATTATCAAATAAGTCCTCCCATATTATCTCCGATATTTATAAATTATCTTATTGCCCTTTGGTCGAAATTTGAATATAATTAAAATTATTTACTTCTATTTAATTATTAGATACAGCGGCCCCGGACCACATGGGTAACTTAGGGAATAGGGTGCTTAGAAAACAGGGTTAGTGGATAACGTCTTGTAACTATCCCCAAGTTACAAGATGTTATCCACTAATCCTCCCATATGTATACCTCATTCATCATCTAATTATAGGCAAAATAGCTATATTGTGCGCGCAAGCAGAACTTTTAATGAGATATGCAAGCAGTATGATCTGGATCCTTTCACAACTAGTGTGAACTCAGCCAGAAGATGCTTAAGCCTAAACTATTTCAAGTGTTAGTGGTTATGTTATGCTGTTGACACATTGAAAGCAAATCTTTATATATTATGTATTCTTACTGTGTAAATTGTAACTTTAATTTATAATTAGCTTTATTATTGTTTGTTTATTGCTTATAACTTTATTTTAGTATACGTCTAAACGTGAGGACTTGTTATTAGCTCTCTGGCGACTATGTATTCCTCTTTTTATGTTTTTATTAGCTGTAAGTCCTCCATAAAGTAAATAAATAAATGAATGAATAAATAAATAATTCTTCTCTAGAAGAAGTGATACTGTCAGTGCCTAACATTACAATCTTCTTAAGTTTTATGGCGGATTAACAGCATTTTAATCTAAGTGACGCATTTTTGTTTACGACAACCATGCGCACTATGTCGAGGGCACAGCCATTAAATAATATAGCGTATCTAAACATAATTAATGTAGCGCTGAAACAAACAAGCCCCATCACACAGTACCGCTGATATACTTATCTAGTGTCAGCAGCCAAAGAGAGTCAGAAAACAAAAGAAAGTACCTTAAAGCAAATCTTCCATTCATTTGGAAGCACCTCAAAAATTACACTAGAATACACAGACCATTCTATTGAATGGTCTGTGTATTCTAGTGTAATTTTTACTAGATACTGCCTGAAATTATGTTACTCCGTGAGTTATGTAGTTAGATGACAGGCACAGCTTCGAATGTAATGCATTCACGTCTTGACTGTAACTCATAGCAGTGATGGTGCCGGAGAATGTACAGTACAGAGACTTACCTCATATTAAATGATGCTAAAAGTAAGCTACGTGGCCTATACAATGTGCTTTTGAAATGCATGGTCATATTCAACAAAAAATTACATATCTGATAGATAATAAAGAAACAATAACATAGTGGCTTAGTAACAGGATTCCAAAGGATACCCTTGAGGATAGGAACTCTGAAAATAGCAACAAATTATCCCACAGTTAATAGGCAAAATATTTATATTCATATGAATATGTTTTGTTTTGATTTTAATGAAATTGTATACGAAGTTTTCATAGAATATTGAAATAAAACATTTCCAGCTCTCAGTTTAAAATATTATATTTTTCATTTAATAAAGATGGCGGTATTACATATAAGTACCTACTTCCATTTAGATCCCCACTGACAGTCAATAGACGATTGATCACTCATGGTTGATGTGATGGGGGCGTGAAATTCCCATTGTTTTACTGGTCACCTATTTTTTCTTACCGTGTATTGTGTATTTACTTGTGATATGTTTTTATTTTATCCAGCAAAGAGTTTGAACGCATATTCAAACTTGCTCAACAAACTTACGAGCATCCTGAGGAATTCTCAAAAGAGAAGTATGGTTGACTTAGCTGCCAAGCAGATCTTTTGTCATTGGGCCATTGCTTGCCTAGGTAGCGGTAATGTTCTAACGTGTTACCAAGGCCCACGAATGTAAGGGTAAGGAAAGGAACAGGGTGGATTTTTAGTCAGTAAATTTCTGAGGAGATATTTCATGATTTTCTCACCGAAAAAAACAGTTTATAATAACAGCATGTTAGTGTATACCATGAGTCCTTAACAGAATGCCTATAACAGAGCAATAATTATTGGTCTTTGTCAAATTGTCTACTCAATGACATGCCTCAGTGTCTCTTCTCTAAGATAGTTGATAAGATCGTGCACTGTTGTAATGTGTGTACAATAGTGAACTTGGTGATTGTCAGCCCATTGGGCTTATATTAGTTACCAATACCTTACTTACTACTTACTTACCTGGTGGTAATAATAATATATATAATATTCCACAACTTTTTTTTTTTTTCACACAACGCCATCTAGTCCCAAACTAAGCAGAGCTTGTGATATGGATACTAGACAACTGATAAACATACATATATATTTCTAAATACATAGATATTATAGATAAATTACACCCAGACAAAGAACAAATGACCGTGCTCATCACACAAACATTTGTCCTAGGTGGGAATCGAACCCACGACCTTACGCATAGCAATCAGGACCACTGACCACTATACCAACGGGCCTGTCAAGTGATGATGTGATCGAAGATGGAGCACGCTTACCTAAAAGTAACCTATTCACTCTGGACATAAAGACTCCTAGGTTGTAGCTGTCGGGAAACACAGATTCCGGCAGGGAATTCCACTCCTTAGCCGTACGCACAAGGAAGGTATTCCCAAAACGTTTTGTGCGTATGGGTGGGATGTCCACCATGTAACGATGGCGCTTCGCCGTTTGCCTCGTAGTCCGATGATGGAACGGGCTTGGCAGAATTAGATTGTGTAATTCTATCGCACACTCCCCGAAATGTAACTGATAGAAAACCGATAGACTTGCAATTCGTCGTCGGTGTTCAAGGCTCTGGACCTTTGACTCGACCAGTGCATCGTTGCCAATGAGTCTCTTGGCCAGTTTGTCGATAGCTTAGCAGTTCTGTAATTATCTTGAATAGACTTCACGAGATTAAGATCTAATTAGCAAAGAATAAGCTTACTTTCATTATTCCTTTGTTACCATCATCTCCATGAGCAAAACTATTTAGGTATTTTAGTAACATAACCCACGTCATTCATCCCTAAATTAGGCGACGCCCGTATCTTGAAGACCGGAGTTGCAATATCTAGACACAATTAACATTTTTAACGAAAGATACAAAGAAAAGCATGCGTACCACTATGCACAATATACAGGAGTGCCTATGAGGTACCTACTTATTTAAAGTTTTTTGCTTAGTGGTCTCATTATTTAATTTAGATGACTATGACATTTTGAAACAATAAACCTTATGCGCCACATGATAAAATTCGAATGAAAAATCAATGAAAAGACAGAGAGAAAAGCAAATACCTTCCAAAGTTGGTAGCGAAGTGAAATATATCTAAATCTACATGAAAAATTTCGTTTCAAAATGAATTTCATATTTTAAAATGAAACTAGATTTGTTTAAAATAGTTGTTGATGCAATAATTTATTTTAAAACTTTTGTATTCCGATAAGCAAAATAGGTTTTGATGTACTTATCAGTAATTTCATCTGGCTTCTCACCGGCCTCGGTGGCGCAGTAGGCAGCGCGTAAGTCTCATAATCTTAAGGTCGTGAGTTCGATCCTCACCCGGGGCAGATCTTTTTGTAAAACTGATGGTAAAACCAAGAGTTACACTGTAAGTGTCTGCAAATCTGTTGAATAATTAAAATCATAATATATATATATATATTGTTATTGTTTTATTATTTTATTATTATTATTTTTATTACAGGAGCTCACCGATTTTCAGATTATAATTCAGTATAATAAATACGAACTAAGAAGAGATAGAAATAAAACATTTTTATCAACTAAATGCCATAACTTACTACCAAAGAAATAAACCTTCTCAACCACACCCCTTTTAACCCCTTATCGCAACCCCCGGGAGGCCAATATTAAAATAAATCGTAATTCTTAATCTTCAAAGTTATCCTTAAAAAGACATTTCACGAGCTCTTAACCCACTTAATAAATGCAGTTTCAACGAAAACCTCAGTGATATTAAATTAAGACGTGAAACGTACCTTATAATGGGATTATTCGTGGCCGGATTAATATCGTGCAAATTAAAAGACCACTGAGTGGGTATAAATATTCACGTAGCGATTAATGGCATACTGTTTAGATTCCCTGAATTCGTTGAGTTGTGCTTGAAGTAATAGCCTGGCTCGTGGAAACCTAGTAAGTCTTTCAATATTGGCATTTTCTCAACTGGGTTAGACGGCTGCAAGTCTGAATATTAACGTATTTTCTTGAAGGATTGCCTCATGTTTTCAATAAGTCAAATACTGGATGATTCCGATGTCTAATGTTACCATTGGATATAAATTCAAATTTAAATTATTTATAATCTGGCTATGAATATATTATATGGTTAGTAATCATTGTCTTTAAACACATTTTTTTTTCATACACTAGTTACAAACTACTATTGTGGTATGTGTCAGGTACACATACCACAATAGTCGTTTGTTACTGTAAAATTATACATTTTCAAAGCGATTTAACCCACTTTTTTCAGTCATTAGTTACAATCCAATAATTATTACTTTTTTTCAAACCTTTTGTCTCAAAAAACCCAAAACAATGTTCCTGAATTTAAAACTGGATGAAAGTTTCTAAAGTCTTAATAGGTCGCATTACAATTTATGGTAAACGCCTGCCTCAAAAACGAGAATTTTTAAAGCTGAATCTTCAACGTAATTTTATTTAAGGTTTCATTGTGCGCTAGATAAATTATTGGAAATTTCATCACATGAAGCCTGGCAAACTTCTACTTAAAATGGATTTCATGTTTTGTTTCGTCTTGTGAGTTCATCAGGATTTGCTAGGATTTAGTATTATCTCCTGCAACCTGCCTCCAGGTGCAGCCCACAGGCTGCAATTTTGGGGGGTCACTAATAATAAAATATGTGGAGTAAATTAGTGCAATTTAACGTGTACAATTTGGGGGACGGATCATGTCCTCTGTGACACCCCCCCCCCTTTCGGACCGAGCCTACCACTGTAGGCGCGCGTTGGCATTCGGAGAGTAGGGATAACTCACCGTCCGGAAAGGACCAGACCCGCTTCAACGGCGTGTTGTGTTCCACGGGCGTCTCAAAGAGCAGTCAGCAAGAATGACCGAGCCTGATAGGGCCATTGCCGAGATACCGCGGCTCCGACCACCAGGTAGTTGCCCTGAAGAAGCAGGGTTGGTTTTTAGTCAGTAAAAGTCTGACAATCCCTTCCGCTCCAACTAAAGTGGAAGGACCCATTTGAAGATTATCCCCCGAAAAAAATGGCTACGTGCGTTTAAAAAACAAAAAGAAATACTTATTCGATTCATTCCCAACGAGCACATTAGTGGAAATAGCAGCCTATTTTGTTACTTTGGGCTGTAAAAAAGCGCTTTAAGGGTTCAAAAAGCAGTTCAGAGTTGCATATCTGCATCCGTAAACGTCTATAGTTACAAAAGTTACTTAAGGTGCTATAAGCTGAATCAAATACTACCCTAGCCTTCACAGTAGTCCACGGTAGAACTCATTTACCACTTACACCTTTATATGAGAGTTACGAAGGTCATTCTGCCACTCACAGCTGCATAGTAGTTTCCATTGTAACTTGTATAGGTTATAGTTATAGTAACCACTATTATACTACTATAAGTTTAATTATAGAAATAATAGAAACTCTTATGCATACTATAGTTACAAAAAAATCATCAGTGTAACTAAGGCCTTTAGTAGCAATAGTCATTCCTTGCAGGCTCAAACCATTCGCCATTTTACAGCCGCTTTTGTAACTATTATAAAACATTTAATAAAATGGATGCTAAACGAATAAGTACGTAACTAGATCTTATTTATTTATTTATTTATTATATACTTTATTGTACACCTTACAATACACTTAAGGATACAAATAATTATTCTTATAACCTCAAAAATAGGAAAATAGGAGCTTTTTGTGGCTGTGAGTTGCAGTCGGGGAACAAAAATCACTGGAAGCGTTAGAAGGGTGAAAATTAGCGCTATGATTCTCAAAAGGGAGTTATTAGAGCTCAAACTGCAGGTTATGACTACAGTACAATGACGCCATGATTTTTTAAGAAAACTTATAATTCACTTGCAAAATTGAGTTGATATACATTGGTTTTTCAGTTAAATGTGCATTAAATGTACCGGTAAACAATCGGCCACTTGCGAATAGTAAGTTATCAACACGTAAAAATACGGAAATAAAATTTATTCTGTATAACAAATAAAAAATATCACATATCTTTTGTTAATTTTTTAAATATCATAAAAGCGCGTTAAAATTACTCGAAAATTATCTTATATATCTACAGTAAACTGGACAGCGTTTTAAGTATATTTATATATCTTGCTAATACAGAATACAAACATTTACTTCTTTATGTTTTATTTTCATGATGGCGACGAAAACACTTTACCAAAATATTACAAACAATGTCAACTGAAGATATACAATAAAGAACTATAATCAATTCATTCGTTCAAAGTAGTTCAAAATCATTCAAAAGTAGCGCTACGAGAGCTTTAGTATAGCGTTAATAAATCGTTATAGCTATTAAGGAACTTTTATGCAACCGTTGTGCAGGTTAAATGGAACTTTAGGTTGCATAAAATGGCGCCCAAATAGCGCTAAAGCGGCTGCTTTAAGTCTGCAGTAGACGCTCTAGCGCTTACGTCTATTACCATAAGTAATAATCGGATACGCTCCAAAGCTCTAATGCAGCCCATTTGTGCTAGTTGGGTTGTCCACCTATCTGAATCTACTATGTAGATGGATTAAGTAGACCTTTGGTAAATACATAAACTTCTTTGACTCAAACACGAATGTAAACTTTGAATAAGTAGGTAATAAGTGTTGTAGTAAACATCAGATGGAAAAAGATTCAACACACAAACATCAGTACAAAGGGAGGGCAGGACTCTAAATATATAGGTACGAGTATGTTTCATAGTTTTAAAATAACATTGAATGTGAGATTACAAGGTGCGAGGCCGACTTCAGAAAACTTCAGAATATATCTTTTTTGACCAGTCTGTTTCGAAATAATTGCGAAACAAATGCCTGTTATGTAGATCACTTTATACATTTTTAAGCGAACGTGGTCATTGACAGTATCATTAGAACTTAAAACGGGTGTTCCGAATTTCAAGTTTCCGATATTTCTACTGATGGCCATGATCATCATCATTCGCTTTCAACACGTTCTAAGTTCTAATCATATTATTCCACTTTGTTCAACAACAAAAATACTTTGCACAAAGTGATAGCATATTATGTCGAATCATTTCACCTACATAGTATCACCGAGGTAAAATGCTATCGATGTGAAATGAGGAGACTAAAAACTCTACTTTGTGATATCACCCAGGTGAACAAAATGGAATGAACCGTTTTGTGGAAAGACAAGGCCCAAGTGATGCTCAATAGGCAGTAGGTATGCTGAACTGCGGCGGATTGTCGCTCTAAAATAAAACTCATCAACTAACATAGCCCGGGTTACTTTTAGATTTACCTTCGGTTATGTCTGAGACAAAAATAAAATAAAACAAAATAGTGTGTAAATTCATAAAAATGATTAAATTTACAATTACAACACAGTGTAAACATGCCCGGCTAGCTCAGTCGGTAGAGCATGAGACTCTTAATCTCAGGGTCGTGGGTTCGAGCCCCACGTTGGGCGGTGACTTTTTGTAGACTCACTTTTTTACGAATAAAGGTGAAAAAACTGTTTGCTATCTTTTTTTAAATTAATTGTAGAAAGAAGCTAATTTTCACAAATTATGTAAATAAATACAAGTGCGGAAATAAGTACAAGGGAACGGAAAAGTGTTAATTAGAATCAAAATCTTTAGCATATCGACAATTAGAAAGTGTTCAGAGCACTGGCTGCATAGGTGCGTTGAATGGCTGATTCTTTGAGCGAAGGCACTCGATCGTCTTTCTGAATATTTATGAAGTTTAAATTGTTTTGAATTATAAATCACTAGCGACCCGGCCCGGCTTCGCACGGGTGCAATGTTTATATTAAATATACTATAAAATGTCTGTATTATATTATTATACATGTTCTCTTTAGTAATTACTCTTGAAAGTGCGACACATAATTTACCATAGGAAAAACATTCAACGCTCAAATCTAAGCAACATAGGCACGCGCGCCGTGCCTCCGCTGGCATCGCACCGCAACCGCTATGTCCTTGCATTTTAAATCTGTAATATCTTCGAAACTATTTCTTTAAATTATATTCTGTGAAGGGCAATATTGATTCATATTAAATGCACAATGTATTTATGGTACTTAATTGGATAAGGATTAATGCTGTAGTGCTTAAAATCGCTTCGTAAAATATGCTCGTATTTCTCGTAAAAACTAAAGGATAAAAAATGCTTGTTGTGGGTTATCTATAAGAGATAGATAGATGCCATCGAGGACTTTTTTGTTGACCTTTTTAAGGTGTACAATACTGTCGTACATTATTTTGATCTATCTCGTAGGGTTCAGCCAGCGTTTGCAAAGCAAGCGCAAAAAAATGTGTTTATTTGCGACATCACATTAGAAATCTCAAAAATTATCAGTGTTCCTCTACTATATTATGCATGTTATATACTTAAAAACCTTCCTATTGAATCACTCTTTCCATTGAAAGAAACTGCATCAAAATCCGTTGCGTAGTTTTAAAGATTTAAGCATACATAGGGACAGACACAGGGAAGCGACTTTGCTTTATACTATGTTAAGATTAAATTGTATCTAACTATCACCAAACAAATCTCACAAAACACATCATAATATTAACCCCAAAATATAAGTCTAGTCTAGTCAGACAAACACAAAAAGTTTCGCCCAACGTGGGGCTCGAACCCACGACCCTGAGATTAAGAGTCTCATGCTCTACCGACTGAGCTAGCCGGGCATGCTTACATGTAGTAGTAATTACTAATTTGGTGCTTTTATTTAGCACTGTTACGAGTCAACTGCTTTTTTATTCATTTTTAGGGTTCCGTAGCCGAATGGAAAAACGGAACCCTTATAGTTTGGTCATGTCTGTTCGTCCGTCCGTATGTCACAGCCATTTTATTCAGAAACTATTAGGACTATACATGTGAAACTTGGTAGGTAGATGTATTCTGTAAACCGTTTTCGATTTAAAAAAAAAATTGAAAAATGTTTAAAATAAAGAGGATACATACATGGAACTGAAACGGAAAATATTTTTTTTTTCATGAAACCTATGTGTGTGTCATATTTATAGACAGGTCTTTAAAAATGACATTGAGGTTTCTAAAACCACTTTTTCATAAAGTTAATCGTTTAAAAGATATACGCTATCAAAGTGGTAAAATGTGTCTCCCCCTCTTCTATAATAATGAAGTGAAAAAAAAAAATATGCTGTATATCTTAATGTAAACTTTCAACCAAAATCAGTTTGAACGAAATCGGGTCAGCAGTTTTTGAGATACAGCATATTTTCTAAAACCGCAAATATAACTTTGTAATTCATACGAACACTATGAAAAACAAAGTTGTTTGGATTAGTTACTACGGAACCCTTCATGGGCGAGTCTGACTCCCACTTGGCCAATTTTTAAATAAAGATTTAATATTTTCGAAAGTGAAAGCGATTTACTCAAATTTTTTGCCATTTTATTAAAAAAATAACTCGTTATGTGCTAGTGACACTCACGCGCAGTGTGTCGAATGAACCATTTAATAACGTGTTATTTAAAACTATTAATTTTAAAAGCATAAAACATAATTATAGGTACCTACTTGGAATTCTTCCCTATCGCTAATCTGCGATGTTTCACGGCATGATCTATTTCGTTTTTCCTCGCCTTTTCCCCCATTTTGAATGTGTATCTATTCCAGAAACGAACTTAATCCGTCTAGTAAATTTGAAATAACTTGACTGTGATATATGTATCACAGTCAAGTTATTTCACATCACACACGAGAGGCTCAATAAGGGTTCTGCTATCCGATTCGAACGTAAGGAATCCAAAAAAAGACATAATAAAAAGTAGACAAACCAGTAAAAATATAGAAACTAAGATTAACGAGAAGCTCACCTAACATACAGAAGTTTCAAATTGGCTTTACCTTTTTTAGAGCTTAACACCACATTAATTTTATAAAAAAAAAAATTGATAATTTAACATTTACTATCTTAATGTTATAAAGTGGAAATTAAAGTTTGTTTGTTTATTAAAGTTGGTATGTACGCAGCTTGAAGCTTGAGGAAGGTTATGTGTTTATCGAGATAAACTCCATGGGAGCGAAGCCCCGCACGATTCCTAGTAATAACTGAAGTGAAACCCAACACCAAAACAATAGCATTAGTTTTCTAACTCCCCATTTCTATACTCCAATACTAGAAGCAAACTTGAGTGAAGTCAGCAGAAATCCCGGACTTCAAAGTTCACTTTGAAGACCTATTTACCGAGCAGTATAAATATCAAATGTCTCCTCTCCTGTACTCAAAGTCCAGTAAAATAAAGTCGACTACCAAACTTTTGTACTTTAAAAAGCATCCAAGAACACCTTTCAATGTGCTACAAGATATCGGACGAAGTTTAAGACAACTTTAACTTGTCTCAAACAAGGTCCGTAGTGTAGCACAGGTGATATCGATATTTTTTCTGCATATGCAGTAATTTTGCTGCTTTAAAATGGTTTTGGTAATTTATTTTGTAGATACATAATTATGAAATAAAGTTTATTGATCAGTGTAACAGATATGGAAATTGAGAGGCTAGGTAAATAAATAAATAGCAGTTTTTTTCACACTGCATGGGGCGAAAGGGGGTGTCAGACTTCTACTGACTCAAAACTCATCCTGCTCCTTCAGTTGCTCTATCTTGCCGGGGCCATGGTATCTCTTAAGGTAATCCCGCAACGCTGGCAGGCAACGGTCTTACCGTCTCCTATCACTGACTGCCGCTGACTACTCTTTAAACCGCGAGTGGAATATGACGCACCATCGGCGTCGACCTGGGCGTTTATAACTTTTGAATTATAAAAAAATAAATAAATTTAAATTTATTAGGAAATAAGCAGCACCTTTGTACTCTTTTGTCAGTATTTAATTTTTTTTTTGTAAGTGTCATGTGTGTACATAAATAAATAAATAAAACTTTAAACTATATATAAATTACAAAGCCTAACTATCTACAAGTTTATCTGAGCTACGCTGTGTTAATTCAGTTAATTACGAATAGATTTGTCCGGTTTACTATTATATTTTTTTATTTTAAAATTAATTATAGATGCGATAAATATATGTAACCTGTTCATTTAATTAATCGATTAAAAGAGACAACCACTACTCTTAACAATATATTTAAATCAAAGCAAGTTTTGTTCAAAATGATTTTAATTTTAGGATTCACTGTTATCTATCATACGATGTATCTTCTTTTAATAGCGAATTACCTTGACACCGATAACCCAGAAATCGATAACATTCTTATCGCTACTGGCACATCACCAGAAGTGCAAATAGAAAAAGATAACAGAGAATAGTGGCACAGACATTTTAATGGAATTCCTCTCCTGTTCTCTTCACAAACATCGCGAATAGAACAATTTATCTTAGAACTCCGTATTGTAAAAAATTTTAAATGTGTCAGTGTTTAAAGAGTTATTATAATATCATATTTCTAGTTCGCTTCCCCTCTGCATGTATTGTGCGCACAGCTCATTCTAGGTAGTCTATACCGGCTCCTGTATTCCCCACGCGCTCGTGTACCTACACGATGTTGCCACCGCACCGCCATCGCATCGCCACCGAGCCGCCAATCACTTTCTTATAAATCACTTTTGGAGTAGTCTGAATTAACAAATTTTTTTACGACTGTTTCCTGACTGTTACTATAAACTAATTAGACTCAGGACATCACCATAAAAACACCATGAAAATTTAATTTAGTAGTCTTCTTCTTCATCGTAGTTCCCTCACTGCTGAAAATCGTACCTCCATAGAATGTCAACAGCACGCCTCATCAGTGGCCCGGTGCAATGCAACGTTGGCAGGGATATCCAGCTGCTCGGATATCTAGTCCAACCATCTCTACGGGCTCTTGGTTTTTTACCCTCTACTTTACCCGTCATCATCAGTCGTTCTGACTGTCATCGCTCCTGCGTACAGTGTGGGCAATGTGGCCAAAGTACTTCAGGATTTCTAGTAGGCAACCTTGAGAATTTCGCCCGGCTTCTTCAATTTTAAGTTCTTTTAGGAGAGAGATATTTAGTTGTAGCTTCCGTTCATAAGCTTAAAGACAAAATAATTTAGGATACTAATGTTATCATCTGATTAAAAATCTATTTGACGGCATGATTGATGACACATCAGCTGTCTCCAACACCGGCGACCAACAGTTGTGACATTCGACGATTTAATTTATTCTCAAAGTGTATATGCGATGGCGGGAAATTCTTCGTACAGTACTGTTATGACAGCTAATACCGGCAGCCAATTTAGGTTTAAAAAAAGAACTTGGTTTAGCATTTTTTTAGTAGTATTTTAGGTAACAGTGAATTTACATTGTATCGTTTTATCTTGCGAAATAATGCGTATTCGTATTGTATTTTTTTGCTAATGTATTTATGAGTGTGATATGTGATTTCGAAAATTGAAACACCATAGAACACATCCTCGTAAGTTCACGAATGCGAAACACTTAACAACGAATGCACGCTACCACGAAAAACCTAACGCCGTAGCCATGGGATCTTGAATAACTAAATCTCTAATTTCACCTATTCGAATCACCCTAGAACGAATGCACACTAACAAGAAAAATTGAACAACGTTGCCATGCGATCTTAAATAACTAAACCTCGAAAAGTCTTCATAAAATGTCTTTATTAATCAATCAAACATTGCTTTTGCTATTTTAAACGATATTCTTTATTCAAACATTAATTTTGAGAAAAATAAAACTAAAAATATCATGTCATACTATGTGTTAATCAACTAAATAATTATTTATTTCCTTATGGGAAATATGAGGGGATATGGGCAATATGAGTTCTTCCATCGTTTAAAATAGCAAAAGCAATGTTTGATTGTTAAATTAATAAAGACATTTTACGAAGACTTCGAGGTTTAGTTATTCGATATTGCATGGCTACGGTGTTCAGTTTTTCTTGGATGTGTGCATTCGTTATTATGTGTTTCGAATAGGTGAAATTAGAGATTTAGTTATTCGAGATACCAAGGCTACAGCGGCGTTAGGTTTTTCGTGGTGGTGTGCATTCCTTGTTAAGTGTTTCGTATTCGTGAACTTACGTGGACGTGTTTTTCGGTGTTTCACTTTTCGAAATCACGTATCACACACTGTATTTATATAGACCTAGTTTTGAAGCAGATGTTAGTATGTCTTTCACACAAATCAAACTGTTATATTAAGAGTAAATTAAGAAGCTTATAGGCAAACTGTGTGAATATATATTTTTATGGTGAAATAAATACTTACCTTACTGCGTGTTTTATGTAGACAAGCGATTATTTTACATACATAATATACAGTATTTTAACTAACAGAGGACTTTCCCGTTAACCCGCGATAGTATAGCATCCATACATGCTAAAAAATATTACCATTTGAAAACAAAATGTTTTTTTTTTTTTTTAATATTAAAATATTCACTAAAAATGTTAAATTGATACGTAAAAGAAACACTGTACACGCGTAGGTACGCATTCATAAATAAATTGTGACGTTGCCGTCCTTCAAGTACGTGTGTTTCTTTTACATATAAATTTAAAAAAATTGTGAATATTTTAATATATAAAAAAAAAACATTTTGTTTTCGAATGGTAATATTTTTTTAGCATGTATGGATGCTATACTATTGCGGGTTAACGGGAACGCCCTCTATTAGTTAACATACTGTATATCTTAATTTGCAATATTATACGAGTATCATTCAATTGTGAATGGCATGGAGATTTTGTTAGTAAAATAATGGTAATTTGAGTACTGTGGTACATTCAGCGACCGCCTAGCTGACCTTCACAAACTAGTAACTTGGTAACGTGGAAAAGAAAGAACTGTCAGGTCAGATTTACTGACTTCATGATCTAGAATCCCCAGTGCCCGTTGATACTGGCTGTTATATCAATTTTCAAATCTGAAAATCTATTAAGTATTTCCTATACGGTACGCTGTCCGACCATGGACCATGCCCGGGTCGACGGCGCGTTGTGTTCCACGCGCGCCTCAAAGAGCGTCAGCAATATGACGAGGCCCCCCCGTAGAGGGCCGAAGCCTGCCAGGGTCGTGGGACTCATCCCATTACCGTGACCCCGGTACGTAAAGGGTTATTGAAGGAACACCGTGGATTTTAGTCAGTAAAAGTCTGACAGTCCCTCCCACCCTGCCCGGGGTGGGAGGACTTATTTGCTAATTTTACCACGATAAAAAAAAAAGAGGTACCGTATAACTTTTTGGAACCCATTCCAACATATTTGTGAAAAGACTAGGTAGATTATTTAACACAGAGAGTTATTTAAATGAATTAATGGTTTTAATAATTAGTAAATATAAGCACTGTAATGTGATATTTATTTAACTAAATGTAATAAATCTTTTGTGCCTATTAATACAAAATCAGCCTATAATGTTCCCAAGAGAGAATTGACCGCAATCCACGACGCGGTCCTTTGGATATGCCAGTTTCCTATCAATATTTTTCGTTTGAAAACAATGGTGATGATGAAAATTACACAAAGTATTGTTCTTATAACCCGAAAGTAATGCCTGCAACCACTAGAATGAAAAGAAAAGAAAAGACCGGAGTCTGCAGTGCTAGGGAGGCTTATTCGTCTTCACGTAACAAGATGACGCAAAGTTTTTTTTTTTGTTTTTATCTATGTCAATGCTATTTTATTTTTTGACATTATTGGATTTTATTGGAATTTATTTTATTTTATTTGTATGAGAATTTTAGAGAATGACATGAACACTAACATAATTTATCAGACCTTTGTTACTAACATTATATGGACAATATTTTTTATGTCTGAAATAAATGTATTCTATTCTATATCTACTTAGTATTTTATTTTATTTTTTCTTATCTAATTCAGTCTGCATTATTTTTTTACTCTTATTTCACAGGCTTTTTGGAAGAGATTTCTGTGACAATATCATCACCTTTTTACCTAATTTTCATTCCTTCTTCTTGACTATCTATACTAATATTACAAAGCGGAAACATTTTTGTTTATTAAAATTCGCTAATCTTCGAAATTACTGGGTGAATTTGTTTGAAATTTGGTTAGGTATAGAAGAGAAGAAGGAGGGTTATGTTCCAATAGTGATTAAGTCCACGAAAGCGAAGCCCCTTGCAACTGCTCGTATGGTGTACAGTGTAAATTCATTGTTAAAAACACCAGCTTAAGGGTGTGTTTCCACCAGAGATGTGCGATGGAAATGTGTCGTGCGAGGATGTCTAGCTGTGCTGTGAAAATGTGTGGGCGTTTCCACCAAAGCTGTGCGATGAAAATGTGCCTACGAGGATGTGTAGCGGAGCTGTGAAAATGCGCATTAATGTGTGGTGCGAGGATGCGCAAACCTCGCAACACATCCTTCTCAACACACATTCGTCGCAACACATCTCTCGCGCACATCCCTCGCACACATCCCTCGCTTGTTTTGTATGCGCAAAAAACTAGCTCCGCTGAGCCGTTTCCACCAGAGCTGTGCTGACCGAGGCGAGGTAAATGAAGCGATTCTATTGGTTCTTTACAAACACATCCCTCGCTACGCATCCTCGCACATCTCTGGTGGAAACGCAGCCTAAAACTGTAACGTATAATCTCAAACCTCTTTCCTATGTCCACATAATTATGCATAAATAACGACCCAAATACTCATAAAGTCTATACATTTGCTTCTCAACGGAAATAATTTGCACTAGAACGACCGTGAAGGCGCAAAGCGAAGAAGGTTTTACAAAAATGTTTGCATATTCATGAAGGACAGTAATAAAGGTCTTACTAACAAAATTAATGCAAAACTGTGAGAATTCCCTTAGGTTTAATAGGCTAATTAGTTTTATCTTAATACGAGCTGTACCCGCGCCTTCGTTCGCCTGGGAGGTTTTCACGCATATCCTGCTCGATTCCGGGATAAACGTAGCCTATATGTTGTCTTATAACCCAGCTTCTATCTTGCGGTGTAAGTCCCATTAAAATCCATTCAGCCATTCCAGAAATTAGCCTAGGAGAAACAGAAAGACAGATCGACAGACAGACCGACAAACAGTCGGATAAACAATTTAAAAATCTTGTTTTTTAGTATTTATCTTCTTCAAAGTTTTCGTCGTTTCCTTAATTGCTGAAGGTCGTGTATCTTATGAGTGCTACGTCGATATAGCTGATGCGCCGACAATCCTCTACGTTGCTTAAAACACATAAGTAGCACACACACACACACACACAAGTGCATAAACTACATAAGTACATAAAAAACACAGTTACCATGAAATATCCGACATAAAAAAAACAGTTATCATGAAATATCCGACATAAAAAAAAACACAGTTATCATGATCTATTTATGTATATCTGACGGATAATTCAATTTTATTTATATTTATTATGGCTATCTTATTTTATACTATAGACCAGAAGTCGATCCTTGTATAGTCGGAAAAGGGCTGTGCAGATTCATTAAAGTTCTCTCATTGATAACTGCTCGGATTTGTACCAATGTGTAGATTTGTCAATTTTTACCAACAGGGGTAATAACAGGTAATAATTGATTATTGAGCCTACAATGCCGAAACTTTGGACTTAAGCCGTTTTGGGAATACTTTGAATGTGTGTACAGCTTAACAGTTTAATTACCTGCTGGAGGCTATGTTTCTAGTTAGCTACTACTTAGGGGCCTTTAAATCAAGTGAGAGTAGTTTACTGCTAGGCAATTGTGCTCCATCGTCAACGAATAATCAGGTGAAACTGGGGCGCGCTATTACAAAAATATAGTACGTAGGTATACTTATCTTGCCTCAAAGGGTCAGCAGCATTGACGGGTCCGATTGGGCCATTGTCTTACGGGGGTGCGGGAATGTTCTAACGAAATACCGTGGCCCCGGAACGTAAAGGCAGTTGTAAAAACAGGGTGAGTTTTTAGTCAGCAGAAGTCTGACACTCCTTTCTGCTCCACACACAGCGGAAGGAGTCATTTGATGATTTTCCCACCCAGAATAAAAATATACTTATTTCAATCACCGTCAGTTTTATATCGGTTGCACTTCGGGGAGAGTAAATTACATTTGCACAATTTAATTCCGTCCAGCTCGTCCCATCATCAGACCACAACACGTAGGTACTACGATACGCCAACGGTACGTGATGTACGCCCCACCCATACGCATAAAATAGTTTAGGAGTACTGTGTCAGTCAGTCTGTCTTTCCTGATAGCTGTAACTTGGCTGTCTTCAAGTCAAGAGTAAATAGGTTACCTCTATGGAAGCGTAATCCTTTAGTAGCTACATCATCACTTTTCAGGAGTATGATCGTGGTCAAACGTGACAATTAAAATAATCTGTATACCTACAAAGTTCAATAATTGTCTGCTTAAATTAATATATATATTTTTTGTTAATATTTAAAACTAAGCTCTCTAAAACCTTTCGTTTGATCTCTTTCAGTATAAAAAGAGTAACAGTATTCCAAAAAAATATATAAAGTAATCTTTTTGTATTAAATCGGATCTAGGTCAGATAAAACAACTGTTAAGAAACTTCATTCCAGTAAGATACGAACTTATCCGGGCTTTGTAATCATTTGGATAAAATGTGAACTTCCCGGAGACCTAGAATACAATGCGAAAACTTTTGTTACCGCAAAATAATTTTGTTCTAGCATTTGCATACGTCTACGTGTACTTACAAATACTTTAGATAAAATATCTAGTTTTCATTCCGCCAATGAACCCCTAATAATAATTACTTATTTCTTGGCATTCTACTTTACTTAGATATAAATTTCCGCAAAGTAACTCCTGACTCTATTCTGTTCATATACATCTAATTTGATAAACAGTAGTCTCTTTGTCTTCCTAATGTTTAACCAAATCTCTTCAAATGTTGAGGCATTCAGACTTTCATATTAATATATTTAGACTAGCTTGCGCCCGCGACTTCGTCCGCGTGGAAAAAAAAACCCCCGATTTTGAAACATTCTTCATTAGTGCTCCGCTCCTATTAGTCTTAGCGTGATGATATATAGCCTATAGCCTTCCTCGATAAATGGGCTATCTAACACTGAAAGAATTTTTCAAATCAGAACCGTAGTTCCTGAGATTAGCGCGTTCAAGCAAACAAACAAACAAACAAACAAACAAACAAACTCTTCAGCTTTATAATATTAGTATAGATATATATAATATCACTTCCCATAGGGGGTGGCCAAAAACCACATACCGCCTCCTGGCATATCTACGGACATAACATTAAAAAAAAAAATTGTTTATTTCATTAAAGGGTATTTGTACATGATGTTAGCAAAATGTTGTATGTATTACAAATCGACAAATTTTTTGGGTGACCAGCTATTCTCCTAGCTAGGTTACTGGGCAACCTGTATTAAGGAGAGACAGTTTTCCTCCCCGGTTCGTGTTTTACAAAATTAAATTAAATTATTTACTAACTAAGATTTCAACATAGCTAGACTTCTGTTTCTTGTTTACTCATCTGATCATACATAATACACATAACGGTTATAAACACATAGATTGATAATTAGATATTACAATCTTTATTGTTCACCATAACATAATTAAATAAGGACTTGATCCTTTGTTGTATTATAGGCGGTCTTATCGTTAAAAACGATCTTTTACAGACAATCTTTACATACATAATTTTGTATTATTATGATATTATATTAGTTCTTTTTTTTACAAATTTAGCTCATCATTTTTTGTATCAATGTTAAAAACTTACAATTCAGCGACATTCTAGGCACTGAGCCAAATCGCAAAGCTGTGGCAGCCATTCTTCTACACTATAATTATTAATGTGAGAAACTAACTCTGTCTATTTGTCACCTCTTCACATTTAAACTGATGATTTAGATGTAGGTAACTCGGCATTCAGTGGGAGTATAAATAGATAGATATATAGAATATTCTTTACTGTACAGCAATACTTTTGGATGAAATAAATCTTTGAATGGATTTTATGAACATAAAACAAAGAGGATACTATGTACTGGAATAGTACATTGAATTCGTCCGGCAGATAAGTCTATTTACAGTTCTCAGTTGGACGAAGCCAATGGTAGAAGCTAGTGTTTAATATGCAGCTCTAATTAAACTGGCAACTCTTCAAGACTAGAACAAAATAATGCTGTTTGGCAACAGTAATAGTTATCGTAATAGACCACGGAACGTTCAGGCGCTGACAGCGAACTAACTACGAAATTTGCTAATCATATTCGTGGTCTCAAAGTTGAGCCGAGCTCAAGTTTCGGTTGTCATATTAAGAGTCAACATTATTGTCACGGGCCGTCGGTTTCTATGAGTAGAAGGCACCTAGGGTTGCCAACTTTTATTAGAAGAAATAGAGTATATCTGATTTCAAAGGAGATAAATAAAGATTTATAACAAAGAGAACCATTTACCAAAAAAGGCATTTTGGTACTTTTTGCAGCATATAACAAATTTTCATTTATTTTAAAAGAATTGTACGACTCCAAACATTCTAAATCTAAGTTTACATAGATCAGGAGCTGATTTTTAATAAATTTTGTTATAATTCAGGTATAATATCCGTGACTGGCACTAGGATAGTAAACATTGTGTAAAGGAGTATTTTAGCGTCCTCTATTAGTGTTATAGATTATAGAGTACACCTACATGATATAGAGTACAATACTCTATTTTAGAGTACAGTTGGCAACCCTAAAGGCACCTCATAATGATGACATGCTGGGTTTGTTTGGATAAATTTGACATTGAAATCTCGGTTAGTGCCCAAGAACCCAAAATAATAATGTTTATTTTGCAAATCCTTACTAATATTATAAATGCGAAAGTAGCTCTGTCTGTCTGTGTGTTACGCAATCACGCCTAAACTACTGAACCGATTTTAATGAAATATGGTACGGATGAAGTCTAGAGCCTGAGAAAGGCATAGGCTGCTTTTTAATGCGAAAAAAGGCTGTAAGGAGTTGAAATAGGGGATGAAAGTTTGTATGGAAATTACGTCATTTTTAAAGGTAGAAGCTAGAAACTTATTTTTTAGACTTTTTATTAGATATTAATAAATACGACATTCAAATTATGTATGAGTTTTATTTTAAAAATAATTAGCCTAAAAAATTAAAAATGCTGCCGAAAGTCACTATTCTGCGCGGACGAAGTCGCGGGCACAGCTAGTAGGTTATAAATAACACTTTTCCACGTTATTTCTTTTTTCGCAAATGTAAACAAGATGAGACTGGTATTTTCAACTGACTACCCTGATTAAAAACACCGAAACAAACTTGAAGATCAACATCATGTTAATTATTGTGTAGGCAGAGGCGTAGGTTGGACTAAAAAGGCGTGGGCGAAGTTGCACCAGCGAGGCACCTTATCTTTCGTTCTCCAGAGCTACCCAATAGATCTTTCCTACCTATTTAGTAACTTAACAAAATATTTAAGCGTAGTAGAAGACTATTGAAAAGCATTTAGATATAAAAATAGTGTTTAAATTATCCGTGGCAAAGTCCCAGACCCCTTTAATAGTAAGACTCTATCTACGCCACTGTCTCTAGGTAGATTCAAAGAGGAAATTCATCTACTAACAACATTTTCATGAAATCCACCAGATCGCAAATAACGAGTGACTTCACACTCAATTATTTCCCTTTGTTTATTTATATTTTAAACTCCAGATGAATATAGAACGGTGTACTGAATAGCAGTGCTTTATTAAATAAATTAGGTTCACTTTATAGCCTAACGTTTTGGCGCCAAATATTCCTAAAAAACATCTAGCCAATAAGACTACAGGATTTCATTATTAGGTTCCACATTCCGTCCGTAGGGGTCGCGTCGATCGCAGCGCCGCGCCCCGCCTCGGGCTGATGGTGGCCGGCGAGCGGCGGCGCTTAGTATGCGCGCGCGCTCGCCGCGTGCAGATGTATGTGTTGCAGGTGCGGAAGCTACATTATTATTCCAAGTTTTGCTTCAAGAAAAAAAAATACAAAAATAAAACAAATGCAGTGAAACCACCATAAATATCTGCTTAGCCTTTTCTCAACTTTATAACTATATTGGGGGTAGCTTCTAGTCTAATTGGATGCGGCTGAGTATTATTGTTTCACCCCATGGAGTAGTATGACCCTTGTATTGTATCACCCTTTTTAGGGTTCCGTACCCAGATGGCAGAAAACGGAACCCTTATAGTTTCGTCATGTCTGTCTGTCTGTCCGTCCATTCGTATGTCACAGCCATTTTATTTGGTAGACGGGATGTGCCCTAATAGGTGATGCGCAGAGGGGGTTCCGGAGTGGTCTTTTAAGAGGTACCGGAACCCTCTCTATGTGCTGATGGTGATCACCGGGGTGGTTTTAGTGAGGTAGAAATCCTACACTCCCTGGTCTTTCCCCAAAAGTCCAGGCGCCTTTTGAAGGTTTCCCCCCGATAACAAAAAAAAAGGTAGATGTATTCTATGAACCGCTTACTGATTATTATGCAAAAATAAAAAATATATAAAATTAAGGGGGCCTCCTCATACATGGAACTGAAATTGAAAATATTTGTTCAGTTTCAGTTCCATGATCATCATCATCCAAACTATACGTGTTTGGTGTCTATAGATAGGTCTTTAAAAATTACATTAAGGTTTCTAAAATCATTTTTTCCTAAAATCAATCGTTTAAGAGGTAGACCCTTCCAAAGTGGTAAAATGGGGGTCCCACCCCTCTAACTTCTATAACAATAGAGTGAAAAATCTAAATAAAATAAATGCTGTAGATCTTAATGTAAACTTTCAATGAAAATTAGTTGGAACGAGATAAAGTAAGTAGTTTCTGAACACATTTTCTAAAACCGCAAATATAACTATGTATTTCATACAAACACTATGAAAAACAAATTTATTTTGCGTAGTTACTACGGAACCCTTCATGGGCGAGTCTGACTCGCCCTTGGCCAATTTTTAGTTGTTAAGTTCTTATTTGTTTCTGTTATGGTGTACAATAAAGAGTATATCTATCTATCTACATGGTGCAACTGCCTATTTGACCTCCACAAGCCAGTAGCTGGATAACACGATACCCTCTAGCAAGACTGTTGTCCAATTTTCTAGCTTCCGACTATCTGTTACGACTAGGATTGCCAGATCAAAAAACATCCCACACATACGTACAAAACGTTTTGGGAATACTTTCATTGTGCGTACGGCTAAGGAATGGTATTCCCTGCCGGAGTCTGTGTTTCCCGATAGCTATAACCTAGCGGTCTTCAAGTCAAGAGTGCTTAGGTTACTTCTAGGTAAGCGTGCTCCATCTTCGACCACATTATCACTTACCATCAGGTGAGATGGTGGTCAAACCTATTATCAATTTAAAAAAAAATGTAAATTTTACCCACATTGCTCGTGCGGCTGTTGATATTTAGCCACGAGGTCCTCAAATACCATTGAACCATTTCGAAAATAATCAAATCCTCAAAAACATTGCTAACGACCCTGGAAGGCCTAGCTATTGCCGTCTTTGATATTGTTGTAGTTTGTTTCTATTTTCTTTCTCGGTTCCCCTCGCCAATTTGCGTCTAGAACGGTGCACGACTAGAACCATTGTCGTACGGTCGTTGCATAGAAGTGTGTAGTGATGCTATCATGTCGATAAAAGATTTGGTATGTTTTATAATAAAACTTATTGAACTAGCTAGCAATTAAAGAGCTCATGGATTGACGGGAAATTGCAGACTAAATTATAAATCTTCAATTTAACAGGCAATATGTGGATTTAAAACAAGTTATCTTTTGGGGAATATAGGCTTATGCATATGGTATTTTTTTATCTAGTTACAAATAACTCAACGCTTTGAAGGATGATCGATAACTTTAGTATCAAAGACTTCAATAATAAATATTCTACATTCTGGAGTACCAATTTTCACATGTCCATTATTTGTTGCATATTATGCATGTTTAATATTATAAATGCCAAAGTGTATTTGCTTGTTTGTCCTTCTTCCACATCAAAACGGAGCAACAGATTGGTGTGATTTCTGGTGTAAATATAGTTGAAGGTCTTGGAAGTGACATAGTGTACTTATTTTTGCTGAAACAAAAACTTTTCACGCGAACAAAGTCATGAGCAGAAATCTAGTACAATGTAATTTATAATGTATTTCATATCTTTTCAGAACGTTATTTTTCCTTCCTGGAATTTCATCGATAGCTTCCTACATCACTAGTTAAGCTACATCTCGCGTGCCATAGGCGACACTTAATGGTCTGCCACTTCGCTCATTTTCTTCGCTACGTTATTTTGCCATCGTGTCAAGAGCTCTGTCGTATTCCTACTTATTTTATTGTTCAAAATGTTGAATTTGTCCGTCTGGCCTTTGGATTTTGCTGTCTGAAAAACTAATTAATTTTGTTCAAGTTACTTTGGGTTAGATATTTTCACGAGTGTCTTTTAAGATGGCTTGATTTGAATACAAATAAATGGAGCCAATTTACAAGTTTATACTTTGGCCTAGATAATACAAACAACAACGAATACAAATAGAAAATAGTAATTTATAAATGTTAGCAAATTGACAATAGTAAATTTCAAGTAATTTATTCCGTTTATATCAAACTTTTGGATAATCGTTTCCATTGAGAGACCGTCTATTTAGCTATAATAGAATACGCATGACTGTAACATTTTTTTAAATACCAACTAAGTTAGAAGGTCAGCATCGAATCATGCCTTTATACTAAACATATTTTTAATCATAGACGTCTGATACCTGTAGTATCTTATTAAATAAGTTATCTGCTTTCGTGGTTGAGTGGTTTAGCCTTTTGTCTTGTGACCCGGTGGTCGTGGGTTCGATTCCCGCGGGAAGCATACTTTGTGAAGTTGTTTCCAGTTTGGCTAGGACATTGCAGGCCTGAATCACCTGATTATCTGATAAAAAAAATGGTTCCGTGCTTCGGAAGGCACGTATAAGCCGGTGGTCCCGGTCGCCAAATGGCGGTCATCAAAATAGACCACGTCAGAGGCCCTTGAGGCGGTGTAGAAACTCTGACACTAGGGTGTATGGGGTCATTCGATTTTACTTCCCACACGATAAGAAGAAGAAGAAGTATATTAATTATTGAGTGTTTCTTTTCAAAAATTGAGCTCAGTAGTTTTGAAGCTTAGGGTATGGTCAGTTTAAATTCATACTTTTCCTAATTACCTGAAACATGTTTTTTTCTTACAAACAATTATGAAAAAATGAGACCCTCGTCACAATATTTTAATTTACCTAGTAACCTGAAAGTAACTTAATGTCAAACATTTTGTTTGTTTGCCTGCGTCTTTAAGCCACATACATAAGCCATTTATCGATTCATTCAATTTGGAGTAAAATGCCTGTTACAGACAGATAGACAGACAAGTGGTCTGATAAGAGTTCTGTGTTTAACTAAACCTTAAAAATGCGTTTAATAAATGTTTCTTTGCTCAGAAAGTAACACTATCAGAGAGACAAAAATCATCAGTTTATATCTCTTCAAATAATAGGGCCTGTCTGGCGTGATTATCGATACCATTTATCCGTCAGTGCTGAAAAGCAATCGCACACATACAGTCAACAAAACTATGGAGTTGAAAATAAAAACAACCCGTTACCCCACTTTCCAAAGTAAACAACAACAATACAAATAAAAATAACCAACAAACACGAATAGAAAAAACGTCAACAAACATGGTACTTCAATTTGTAGCTATGACCTAAGCTCAAACATTGTGGCAGAGTACTTTGTGAAACTTGGTGGTTCCATAATAACAAGACAGAATACTCAGAAGCTCGACTCCAGACAACGACTGAAAACAGGCAAACGCAGCTGGTTTTTTCCTAACTATGTTACGGTTTTCTCAACCTTAGCCTTTTCCTAATTATGTTAGGGTTGGATTCCAGTCTAACTGGATGTAGCTGTTTTACGTTTTAGATAGCTCCCTCCAGCCCAGCCGCAGTGGTAGACGCCCACGGCGTCGGACGTTGGCCGACGATCTCCGGCCACCGTAGGCGCGGGCATGCGGACAGCGAGTAAAGGGCAACTCGCTGTCCGACCATGGACCATGCCCAGGTCGACGGCGCGTCGTGTTCCACGCGCGCCTCAAAGAGCGTCAGCAACATGACGAGGCCCCCTCTGCAGAGGGCCGAAGCCTGCCGGGGCCGTGGGACTCATCCCGTTACCGTGGCCCCGGTATGTAAAGGGCTATTGAAGGAACACCGTGGATTTTAGTCAGTAAAAGTCTGACAGTCCCTCCCACCCTTCCCGGAGTGGGAAGACTTATTTGATAATTTTACAACATTAAAAAAAAAAAAAATGTGTTTTCTATCTGAAGGTCAAGTGCAACAATTCTCACCCGCGACCGCGTTATCGTAAACGCAGATATGTAAGGAATGAATCCAACGCCATCGAGTGGCCATTCGATGTCTGCCTCCATACAAATCTGCGTTTACGTTAACGGGATCACGAGAGAAAATCTCGCACTATACCCTGCAGTGACGAAAGGGTGAATTTTCATAAAAGGGAAGCCGGACCAAAAAATGCTTACCTTGCTCAAGTGTGATGCGTGAATTCCAGTTACTGTGGCCCTGTGGCTGACTTTGAAATCTTGTAACTTCGTAAATAATTATTTGTTTAATTGAAAATAATAGATTACTATTTATATATTCATATATAAAATAAAAGACTAATATTTGCCATATTTCAAAAGGGAAGCCGGTAGGAATCGAGTTTTATGGAGCCTTCGCCACTGATGCCCTGTGACCTCCACACCCCAGAAACTGGTTCACACAATACCTCTTGGCAAGACTTTACGTACTTTTGACTACCTTAAAAACTGTCAAAATCATGAAAATGACAGCTGGAATCAACGACCAACAGGCATAGAGGAATCTGGATGTGTGATGAAAGTTACCCATCCACTCACCGTCCTTAGCAAGCGTTCCTTAACCTTGAAGATCGACCCGAATGGCTGTTATTATTTAGCATCCCTTCCTCTGTGTTATATGTTCATTAAGTCCATTCAAAAGATGTCTGGAAGATATCGCTATCAGCGATAAGACCGCCATTGTAATCATAAGTTAAGCAATATTGTGATAGGTGTGTTGAAATTATTGGTATTGTTGGAGACAAAACGCACCATGAGCCACTCCGACGACGGGAGGGCGACAGCGGCGAGCGAGGAGCGGGGGACGAGACGCCGAGACGCCGCCGCCGCGCCACCGAGCAAACGCACCATTGACACATTACGACACGGACCAGAAGCGCGCGTTCTTATATTCCCAATACATAACCTACCTATAGTTACAGTCCGCTATTTTATTTCAAACTACTCTGAGAATCACCATTAGGTATACCATAAAGAATCTCTATCTATCTATCTATCCTCCTACGGAGGAGGATATATAGATAGACCTGGCCTTCTGTATATATATGTTTAGTAGGTAATAGAACAAATTGCAACTAGGAACGTTTATACAAGAAGTTTCCTCGTATGGTGCAGTTTTGGTACCCTATTGTTTGTAGAAATTACTTCGTAATAACTGGTCGTTAGTTATTGCTTATTAATTGATTTCGGGTAAAACTAATATTATTCTTACGTACGACGTACGAACGTAGAGTTTGAGTCTAATGCTTGGTTTAGTATTAATAGAAAATGTTTTATAATTTTTTGTTGGTTAGTTTTAGACGGTTTTGATCATAGTATAACTAAGAATTGAGACGAGGAATTGGCTAACTCTAGATAGGGCTTATGGACATCTGCTGAAGTCGTTCTACTAAAAATGTGATACTGATGAATTTGGGAAAAAAAGTCTTAAAAAAGACAACATAAAAGTTGAAATACCCACCCAAAAGTATGTGAACTTATCATTTTTCTTCTCACTTTAGAAGCATGTATAAATGAAAATTTCATTTATACTCTAACATTGAATGTTAGAGTATCAAAAATCGAAATATAAAATTATGGGTAGGTACTTGAATGAGTCGAAAGACGGTAGTCTTAAAAAATATTGACGGATTTGAAAAATTTACGTCGAATTGAGCCGTGGTGATCAATTGAGTCAGGCTGCTTTGTATAATTTCCATCATCACCGCTCTTAAAACAGTCAAACATCGTCAGAAATAGAGACGGCCCATTACATAGAGAGTAGGTGTAGGAAAATTATGGCCTGATTATGTATGTTATGTATTTCCACTTTATCTGCAGTGGTGACCTAGTGTCTGCAAGCGGAACTGCTGAGCAAGAGGTATAAGGTTCGATTCCGGGTCGGGCAAAAAGTGCTATTGGATTTTTAGTTGTTTATTTATTTAACTATATGTACAATAGTGGTACATGGGTGGACTTAATGCAACAAGGCATGCTCTACCAGTCAACCTTTGTCTTAATAGTAGCCCGGAGTTTGGAAGTTCGCGGTATGATACTCCCATGCTTCGGGAAGCACGTTAATCTGTTGGTCCAGCGCCTGATCTCTTTCCGGTTGTGTCGGATTGCCGTCCCATCCGGCTATGAGAGTAATGGAACAGAGATTACACCTGTATCTGCGCATATACATGTGCACATTAATATCTCCTGCACTAACGGCTAGTCTCGCTGAGATTGGCCACTATGGCCGAAAATATCAGGAGGTATATAATTATGTATTTATGAACTTATCAGTTAACCTACCATTAAAATATTTACTTTGCTGAGCTGCGGGCCTAGACAAAATCCATTTTCTGTAAGCGTTAACGCCAACGGAAAAATTAAATTGTATGGAGTTGACATTTGCTAACCACATGTCACGTGATTGTCACGTGTTAGTAAATGTCAACTCCATACAATTTAATTTTTCCGTTGGCGTTAACGCCTACAGAAAATGGATTTTGTCTAGGCCCGCAGGAGACTGGATCGCACGACACAAATAATCGTATGCAGTCCAGATAATTTGTAAATATGAAGTAATTAAGGCTAACTGAAACGTACTATTGTGTTTTAGGGTTCCGTAGCCGAATGGCAAAAAACGGAACCCTTATAGTTTCGACATGTCTGTCCGTCTGTCTGTCTGTCCGTCCGTCCGTATGTCACAGCCATTTTATTCCGAAACTATTAGGACTATACATGTAAAACTTGGTAGATAGATGTATTCTGTGAACCGCTTTCCGACTTTAAGAGAAAATTTAATAAACATTTAAAATAAAGGGGGCTCCCCATACATGGAACTGAAACTGAAAATATTTTTTTCCATGAAACCTATACGTGTGTGGTATCCATAGACAGGTCTTTAAAAATAACATTATGGTTTCAAAAATGACTTTTTCATAAAGTTAATCGTTTAAAAGATATACGCTTCCAAAGTGGTAAAATGTGTCCTCTAACTTCTATAATAATGAAGTGAAAAATCTAAAAAAAAACCATATGTTGTAGATGTTAATGTAAACTTTCAACCAAAATTAGTTTAAACGAGATCGATTCGGCAGTTTTTGAGATACAGTATATTTTCTAAAACCGCAAATATAACTTTGTAATTCATACAAATACTATGAAAAACAAAGTTATTTGGCGTAGTTGTAAAAATTGTAAATAAGCTAGTTTTAAGAAATTTTTAAGGTTTTTTGTTTTTTTTTTTTTCAATTTAATATATTAAGTATATTATATTTATTATAGTTACCACGGAACCCTTCATGGGCGAGTCCGACTCGCACGTGGCCAATTTTTTATTTTTTTGTACCTGACTTGGATTTTTTTTTAACTTTTTCGGTTCAATCTCATGTACCGAAAAAGTTTTTATTTTTTAAATTGTAATGACACTTAAGCTCAGCCATTACCCTTAGCAATCAGTTCTGCTAAACATTCAAGTATTTGTATCTGAAAGACAAAGTCATAATTTTGTCTTTCAGATTGACACTTAGTGTATGACTTTGTGTTTGTTACACAAAGTCATACAATAAGTATCAATACTTAAATTTATGAATATAAAGGACAATGCCCATAAATGTATGGACATCATCCCCATCTTTGTAGCACTTTCGACTTTCAATTGAGTATCTACTAGTATTTTACACAGAGCAGGTGCCTATCCAGAACCCAGTAACTGGCCAGACTAATGACCGATTTACTGAATTATGCTAACTACTCCTAACGACTTTCATAAATACAATAATGACAGCCAAGACGTGCTTGCCAAAGCACAGAGAAATCTCGTTATGATATGAAGGTCACCCATTCACGTTGCTTAACCTAGCTAGGAATCCTACACAGGGTGAGGCGGTACTTCACGCCTGGACAGCTTCTGAATCTATATAAAGCACAGGTCTGTTTCTGTATGGAGTATTACATCCACTTGTGGTATGGCTCGCTGCACTGGACTCGATCGAGTGCAAAGCTAAAAGGCTTACCTATAGGCGACGAGGCGCTATCGGACAAGCTTCACAGCCTGGCTCATCGGCGAACCGTTGCTTGCCTGTCGGTTTTCTACAGATTGTACTTCGGGGAGTGTGCTCAGGAGCTCCATGACCTGATCTCTCTATTTCCTTTTCACTACCGGTCTACCAAACGCACTGCTGGGTACTTGGTTGATATACCGTCTTGTCGTACCAAGCGTTTTTCCTCCATATTTATTGTGCGCAGTTCCAAGCTTTTCTGTCCAATTCTCTGCCGGCTTCTATGTTCCTTGCCACTCATGACCTTTCAACCTTTAAATTCAATTCAATTCAATTGAATTCACATACACGTAACAAAAGAAAAAAAAAATTGTGAGTCAGCCTACCTAACATGAACATTCATCCATTGCCTCCAAATCGGAATATGGATGTTTTCAGCAATTACCTTCAGGTAGCTGTTGGGACTGTCCCTCAACCTTCGCATCAGCGATGCTACTCTTCTACGAATAATGTCGTGAAAGCCGTCCACTTGAGCTTCCGCAAACAACTCTGACGCACTACAGTAACGAGGCAATCCCATCAGCAACCTGAAAGCATTGTTATATTGCACCCGCAGAGCACTAACGGCTAGCTGTGTATATTTAGTCCACAAACTACATGTATAGAAAGACTGGCAGTATGTCCGAAATAACGTTGTATTTACTGTCTTAGAACATTGGGCAAATCTGCGTGCCAGCATATTACAACGAATCGTCAGCCCCCTGCGTTCCCTCTCTATGTCCGATACATCATTCAGGTCCTAATTTACTACATGACCTAAGTAAAAACATTGAGTAACTTTATTCAACGCATTACCCGCTAGTATCACGGGTGGTACGTAAGGGGGACTCTTACGTCCCGCTCAAAACACCAGCAGTGCACTCTTCTTAACGTTGTATGTCAGGCCATGAGACTCTGCAAACAACTCACACAGACGCACTAATTTCCTCAAGGCGCTGACTGATGGGCTCAACAGCACCATACCATCAGCGTAACTAATGTTATTGACTATATTACCACCTATTGAGCAGCCTACTCCGGTGCTGTTGAGCTCACGTATCATCCTATTAACATACATGTGAAAAAGCGTAGGAGAGCTCAATCCGCCCTACCTCACTCCACACTTCAATTGACAAGGGTTAGAAAAGGAGCCCGACCACTTCACGTAATTAGTTTGATGGTTGTACCAGTACTTAAATACATTAAAGAAAGAGTGAACAGGCATCTTCTGCGCTCGCTCATTCCATCGTAGACCTCATGTATCGCTTACCATCAGGCGAGATCGAGGTCAAGAGAAAGAATGAGTCCACTCAACCTGAATAAAATAAAAAATACCTCGGCAAGCGTTTACTTAAACTCGAGCTCCTCTAAAACCAAAGGTTAAAATAAAGAATAGTATAAGCATTAGTAGACCGTAACGCCGCCCACTTCATCGTATATTAGCTTACACATTCAAATAGAATCCGACCATTTTAAAAATACATAATTCAAACAAGAATTAATTCCAACTACGGGGAGAATTTGAATGAAGTTACAGGTGGATGTTGCAAGGGAATTAGAGTCTACCTGAACAAGTCTCATTTAAATTTCATATTGAAGTTGCATCTTCCTTTCTTCCAGGCTAAAGTTTGCCCGGGTTTGCTTAAGGGCGGAGTGACTTTCTTTTTATGAATTCCTTTGCATAATAATTGGCTCAGTAATACTTTAAAACTTGGATTAATTTGCAGCGGTAAATGCGTTAACTGTGTTTTGTTTTAATGCCTTAAATTCTCTTTAATTACTTTCTTGGGGCGTCTGAGATTTTTAACTTGCAGATTTTCTTTTGTTATGGATTCTGAGAATTTAGAATTTTCTTTATATTGAATATGCTGTTTGAGCAACGTATTTAAGTTTTAAATATTTCTCAAGGGCTATGATTTTCAGTGAATTAGAATTTTACTTAAGAATTTCAAAGAATCTGATGTTTTGGCACGTCATTCAATGTGAAAATAAATAAATTTTATATTTGTGTTGCTCTGAACTTTAATTGAATGTTATGAATGACTGCGTCTATTATACCTTTAGCTTAAATCTCATAATGTTAAAGACTATTGTAATCAAAATTTTTCAAACTAAAACCGCGTAACACAGGAAAATTACCATCTATTTCCATCCTACACAACCAAGACACTCGACTTAGTTTCCTGACAAAAAGAAATCGTTCTCGTAAAACAACATACAGCGCAAAGCTAGCATTCGTCAAGTAAAACAAGACGTGTAATCCATTAAGCTTTGTATGTTTTGGAGAAGTTGAGGCAAGAAGCGAACTTCCGAGCAATTTGGCTGTAATGGCAAGAACAGGTTCTACTACAGAAGGTTAGTTCCATATAATAAGCGAAAAAATGCGTACGCATGTGTGCGTACTTAAATACATATGTATATGGGTTTGTACAGTGATCACAAACAAATGAAAGTTGCTAGTGCGCTGGTACTCGCTCTGTCTGAAGCGTTTCTGTGTGTGTGCGTTTTTCTTTTCGTTTCCTGTACGGCTGCAGCTGTAAGCTTGTGCCTGCATATATTTTTTTATCACTGTCACAGGAGAGACGGTGACAGTGATATGGGGTTTTTGTGGCTAACACCCCATTTCACCACACTATCAATCTGGTAGAACACCTACCGCCCGGACAAGAACTGCAGGGGCCAATCTGGACCTTGTAGGATCTTAATAAGGCGAATACAAGAGCTGTGCAGATAGCTGCATACTGTCATAAAGTGGTTTGAGCATCTACTCGAAAAGAAGAATAAGATCACGATTAAAACAATTTCTTTTTAACCGACTTCAAAAAAAGGAGGTTCTCAATTCGTCTTGAACTTTTTTTTTTATGTATGTTACCTCATAACTCAGAGACGGCTGGACCGATTTGAAAAATCCTTTTTGTGTTTGAATGGGTATACTTTCTAGTTGGTCCCATTGTTACGAAATCAGGATCTGATGATGGGATCCTGGAGAAATCGAGGGAACTCTTCAAATATTATAGGCACACCTATAGCGTTTTGGGTATTTCTTATAGTACCTTGAACAGTTGCTTCCGAAAAGTACCATTTGGGGAAGTTGAACTGATGATGAAGACCACAGATGGCCACTGAAACTCCTCAATAATAGGTATTTCGTGGATTGCGATTCGATTACTTGAGTACGGATGTTAAACACTTTATGCTCGTCACAATACATAAGGTGATGTAGAGCTGATGGTCAAGTACCAGGAGAACTCCTCAAAAATTAACGGCTATGCATCGGGAAAAGCAATATTTTGTAAAAGGTGAAAAGTTGTTGACATTATGGCTTTTGTAACTAGATAAATTACAAACCGACCCACTAAAAAGTGGGATTTTTTTTTGAAAAAAATAGAACCGACTTCCATATCAAAACACTATAAAGCCAAAAATAACTTTAATATCGGAAGGCGGTGTGAAAAAAAAAGAAAATCCAAGACCAATAATACCGACTTCCGAAATTAAAGTTATTTTTGGCTTTATAGTGTTTTGATATGGAAGTCGGTTCTATTTTTTGCAAAAAAAAAATTTGTACTTATTTTGCGTATGTTTGACTTCTAATTCTTAAGATAATTTGAATTTCAAAATTATTTTGCATGGTATTATGTATTTATTGCGCAAGCCACGAACTTGATTTGAATTTATTTTATTTTTACACATATTTATGGATCCGGCATTCTGTACCTATTTATTTTGTGGTTCAGTGCCATAGCATCGTGTGAATGTTGGTGTAACGTGTGGCTGAAAGTTGCGGAGATTGCGCGGGGTTAAAAGTAACTAATGTCTTTTCCTGCTTTTTATATTTCTTCTGTTAATATTAGCAGTAGGCAAGAGATCTAAGATTGACACTTTAAAATGAGAAGATAAATAAACACAGGTTCTAAAATTATAATTATTATAGTTGCTTCTGATTGAACTACAGTTATTAAATGATCCCGAGGCTGTTAGTACAATCATATAAGTTTCAGTTTTTTGCCATTCGGCAAAGATATCATGAAATAATAAGTTAAAGTGTTATTTATAACCAACTAGTTGAAACTTAGCACAGTTATACATATACAACGTGTAATTTAAAGGGTATATACATACCAGGTGCACGGCTTCTTCTGATGATAACAAACGATATGGAAAGGGTTATGAAATCCTATGTCTATATGTGTGGAACTTATTAGAAATTTAAATACATTGATACGAGAGACCGAATATTCCTAATTAAGAAAAACACAGAGAATTATCATGTTATTGGCAAGTCACGTGGAAAGTTATTGACCCTCGTAGTGCTGTGACACGCATACGCTTGTTATGATTGGTATTCAAGAAACATATAAAACCAAAAATTTGGTATCAATTCTTTGAGTCACTTATTTTAAGCTGAAACTGTGCATAGAGACTCCATACCAAAAGTTGTCTTCAGGCCTTTTGGATAGAATGGGGTTTCCGTTACACGTTGTATATTTTTTCTGTTCATTCGAATTCAATCATTCGTTCGCGAACGGTAGTTCAAGCAGTTCATTCGCCACGAAAGGTATTGTTGATGGCATGGACACTATGTTTTAATATTCATTACGTCATCATATTTGGTTTTCACTAACTCTCTTCTCCTAACCCACACGTAAAGCAACTAGTACCTAGATAAGTTAATATTTGATCTAACTATCGGCAAGGGCCTCTTTACAGATGTCAGGAATTTAGCTGAAGTGATGCTGTTCTGTTGTGTATACTATTAATTAATAACAGGGTTTATTAGCACTTGCTCATAGTTTTTTCATAAACAATATTAGTATTGTTTGACGTTATTCTAGATTTATGGTGAGTACATAATTGATCCTTTATACTTAGGTATAGCATTACTCAAGGGTTTGGCATTTCGTACTTGAGTTTAGAACCCTATAAAAATACCTTTCAGGCCGTTAATTTCATTTACATTGTATATACGTATAGATAATATAATTATTAAGAAAACGTTATCTCACCTCGTTACTATTATTCATATATATCGTTCTGTTATCATTATTAGATATAAAAAAATATTTTTTAAATCTTTTTTTCCAGCTTTTTAGTATTTAATTCCTTTTTAAAACGTTATATTTCCTAAACGGATGCTAAAAATGAAACATGGTTAAAGAAACCTCAAAATCATTTTTAAAGATCTATTTAATGACATCCTATTTCACATAATTTGTTTTGTTTTTTTTTTTTGACAATTTGGCGCCTGGTTGTCATTGTGGTGATTCGTTTTTATTTTACACACTATAACACTCGCGTTATTAAGACAAATCCAACGACGTATCATTTATCAAAATTCGTTCACTGGTTTAATAGTTACGAGGGAACAAAGGAACGGACATACATACATACGCGGTAAAAACATAACCCTCCTCCTTGCTTCGCCGCAGTTGGGTAAAAATAGTAGCCCACCGGTATCGGGAACAAGATCCAAGCTACTGGCACTCAGGGCTTCAGAGAGAGGAAGGACACGTGCTTCCTAAGGACACGAGCCCTGACCAGGTGTACCGCTATCTAAATCAAGCGCATGATCCAGCTGCCTAACGAGAGTCTCCTAAAGTGATGGTCGAGGCTTATATTTATTAGGCCATTGGCTGACATGACTATCGGTACAAAGATTGCCAAGTTCACATCCCACAATTCGAGAACTCCGCGAGCCAAGTCGAGGAATTGGATTTGCTTATCTATCTCGGCTCTCACTTCATCTCATATATTAAACCTTTACCGTCTACATTGGATCATATTACTCTAGCTGTGCCCGCGACTTCGTCCGCGCGGAATAGTGACTTTCGGCAGCCTTTTTAATTTTTTAAGCTAATTATTTTGAAAATAAGACTCATACATGATTTGAATGTCGTATTTATTAATATCTAATCAAAGGTATAAAAAATAAGTTTCAAGCTTCTAGCTTTAAAAATGACGTAATTTCCATACAAACTTTCATCCCCTATTTCAACCCCTTACAACCTATTTTTTGCATTAAAAAGTAGTCTATGTCCTTTCTCAGGCTCTAGACTATGTCTGTACCAAATTTCATCAAAATCGGTTCAGTAGTTTAAGCGTGATTGCGTAACACACAGACAGACAGAGTTACTTTCGCATTTATAATATTAGTAAGGATTATATTCGCCTTTATCACTGTTAACCCGTAGCTGAATAATAACAGCCGGACGGGTCGGTCTACACGGTTAAGCAACGCTTGCCGAGATCGAATCATGGATGGGTGACTACTTCAACATATTGAGACAATAGGCATGAGGCAAGCCTCGGAAAGCACGTCAAGTCGTTTCTACCAGCCGTCATTTGTATATCTTTAACAGTAGTTGCCGGTAGTCAGAAGCCAGGAAAATTGAGACCAGTCTTGCTAGAAGGGTGTCGTGATTCCTGCTAGCAGCAGCAGCAGCTAGGGTTGTGGAGTTTGGATAGGCAGTCGCCCCATATAATACCGTTATTTAGCTGCAGCTGACCCCAAAATAGCAAGGACAAGGCTAAGCTGATGTCGTAAATGATATCGTCGCCTTAGAATGAAAACCTCGGGAGTACATTTTTGTCCAATTTTTTTTTTATTGCGTTTCCAGAAAGCAATCCTAGCAACGCACATCCTGATCTCACTAATATGTTCATTCGATACTCGAAACGCTATCTATGAAAGTAAGTGAGAACCTCGTAAACACTCGCATCGCGTCGTCAGTTTAGCGTAATCAGGCCATGGATTATGCATTTCTGAACTGTTCGATATTATGTATAATATTTTTCATATTATACATAACTTAACTAATAATTTCATATCGAACAGTAATGGATATAAAAACGGGTTTTTACATATAAATTAATAAAAAAAAAAAACATAAAAGAAACCGTACAAAAATTTTATAGCACGCAGATTTTTCTTCCTCCTAAAAAGTTACTCCTTTTTCACTTACGAGGTTTTCACTCTAAGGCGTCGATATATCGTCGCTGTAGAATGATAACCTCGTATGTTCAGAAATCCAAACTTCACTGGAAACGAAAAATACGCTTAATTTTGTCAATGTTTAAATAGTAGATTTTACAACAAGTGCACAAAACAAACCATATTTATCCGAGACTTTTAGCAGCCCGAGCCGAAGGCGAGGGCTGATAGTAATGTCGAGGGTAAAAATGGTTTTGTGGACGAGTTATAAACTCTGCTTTTCACTTCGATTGCGAGGAAATAAAACAGTAGTATAACATAACAGTTCTTTAATTAAAATTCAAAGTAAAATTAGAACAGTTTTGAGTATTCAAAACTGTTCTAATTTTACTTTGATAATTTTGTAAATTGGAGAAAAGAAAAAACAATTTCCTTCAGTATTGAAGGAAATTGTTTTTTCTTTTCTCCAATTTACAAAATTATCGTAAACTTTGAGATATTTTTCCCGAGACTTTGGCGGTAATATCTGTTGCACAACTCTCTGTGCATTAATTTCCATAAGCGTATTAGGAGAGACTGTTAAATCCTCTTCTTCACTGGACATTTTTAACAATTTTAGCAAATTGAAGAAATTAATAAATGCACGAAAAAAGAACAAGAGCTGTTTCCCACCGCTTTATTTTTTTTTTAATCTTACGACATTGATATTAGGCTGCAGACCTATACAGCCTACTATTAAATCAATTTTGTAATAATAATTTTCTTCAATCAACTAACCTACCGTACTTGAATTAAAATTTTAATATCTATTATATCTTAAAAAACACATAAGGCAAATAAATTAAAGTAAATATTTTATAATAACAAATTCTATCTATGAACTTCTTATTGCATTTGGCTGTATGGCTCATTTTCTTTGCCTTAATATAATACATTTATGAGTAGATACGTTAATGCCCTTGTGCACAAAATTCGATTTTGTGCAGCCTATACCCTGCACAAAGAAGCACTTTCAGAGCATGAGAAGTGAAAATATTTTTATGTGCTTTTGTCTCATGTTTTGAATGATAAAAAGGACTTATTTATGTTATTAACCAATGCGTTACTTAACTGGATTATGCCAGAGAAATGATATAAGAGGTTTCCTGTTCTTATATCTACGTAGTTTTTGTTTAAACGCCCATCTCTCTATAGATAAGTGGTTTTTGTTTTACTCCATTTATTTATTTTTATTTATTTTATCTCAATGTACAAATTTCTGTTATTCTAAATACACAAGGCAATTTACAATTTAGGTACATAGTAAGAGATCACGTTGACGACTGTACTAGTATTAACTGTGTTACAGTCGACAGCGCCTTCCACCCTGGTAAAAATCACAAAATTCATCGTTTTGGCACTCTAAATTTGTAGGTAAATACATATTTGATTTTGATCTTATAAACAAATAAGATATGATTTAATGACAGATAAAAAAAAATATAAGGTAAGTAAGTGTTTTGATTTAATTTAATATAATATAAAGTAAGTAGTGCATTACCAAGAGCAAATGAGAAGATGTCTGTGTGAATTTACGTTATAGTAGTGCAAGTATAGTGTTTGAGTGAGTATTGAGTTGTGTGTGTAAGTGAGTAATGAGTTGAGCGAGTGAGTGAGAAAGTAGTTATATGTGTGAGTGTTAATGAGTTGTTTGGTAGGTAAGAGGGTACTTGGTATATAAGTAATCAACTAAAGCTATTTATAACCTTCTCAGTTTCAGTATAGTCCAATCGTTGAAGCCAGCTGCGTGTTACAGTCTTGCGTTTATTGATTGTTAGTGCATATACATTATTTATGCGATTTGCTACATTGTATATGTTACTGCTTATTACATAATATTGCCGTCTAGCAAGTGTGGTTCTGTGAGGTGTTACTGGACAAATTCTTGTTTTGTTACGCTTTAATATAGGGGTAAAGTACAAGTTTTTATGCTTACGTAGTATAGTTGATTGTATAAAAATTTGTCTAATAGTAAGTACAGGGCACTCACTGTATAAGGAAACAGTGCTATACCGTCGAGGGCGACCAAGTATGACCTTAAGTATTGCCCTTTGAGCACGTTCTAGTGGAAGAAGAGTAGTCTTGCCAATCCCACCCCAAACTACAATACAATAACGCAATATACTCTGAGCAAGTGTATAATAAATACATAGGAGAGTTCTATAGTCGGCAGAATTTCTTAGTTTCCTGAAAATTGGAATTAACTTACGGAAGCGGGCGATTAACTGTCTTATATGCGCTGACCAATTTAGAGAGCTATCAATAATGAGACCTAGATATTTAATATTGCTAGCACGTGTCAGATTTTGGCAACTACAGTTGACTTGTGACTGACATGAGTGTGCAGTAACAACAAAGTCTGAGGGTGGTTGGGTGTAAATTCGATGGGAAAATGTTATAAATTTTGATTTGTCTACGTTCAGGGTCAGGAGATTATCATCAAGCCATGTCATGATCTCCTTTAGCGCAAGCTTTGTGTAGTGTTTAACCTCTTCCCAGTCATTTCCATGCACAATCAATGCAGTGTCATCAGCGTACGTAATAATATCACAGTTTGGTAGTGACTTTTCACACCAGCTATTGATATAGAGGAGAAAGATAGTGGGTCCGAGGACGCTACCTTACGGTACACCAAATGATAAAGGTAACGGTGTACTTGTATATTTTCCTATCCTAACGCACTGAGTTCGATTTGTTAGGTAAGAACGGAAAATATCAAGCACAATTCCACGAATACCAATTGACTCCATTTTCTTAAGTAGAATGGGAACAGATACAGTATCGAAAGCTTTAGACATATCTAGAAACACACCTATAACCTTCTGATTGACATCTAGATTTTTAGCGATAGTCTCCGTAAGTAGCAAAGTTGCATCTTCTGTGGATTTGCCCTTCATGAAGCCGAATTGGTTTCTTGCAATAATGTTATTATGCTTCATATAATTTACAAGACGACAATTAAGGAGTTTTTCTAAAATTTTAGAGATAGCAGTCAACACAGATATTGGTCTATAATTTCCAATACTGTCTCTGTCTCCAGTCTTATAAATAGGATGTACAAGTGCATTCTTTAAGAGATTCGGAAATACACCAGTAGCTAAACATAAGTTGCACATATGGGTAATGGGACCAACAAGGCTAGTCTTCGCATTTTTTATCACTAGTGTAGGTATACTATCAATGCCAGTTGCGGAGTCATTTTTTAAGTTAGAAATGATTGTTTCTATCTCCAAAAAGTCAGCGTCAAAGAGTACCATAGAGTCTCTTGGTGATTGAAACTGGCTAGATGTTTGTTGTATATCATGCCAATTTTTGTCGCGCGTTTTTAGTATCGCATTAGCAAGAGTCTCCCCGATTCCTGCAAAATAGTCGTTAGCGGAGTTGACTGACACCTGTGGATCTTGATTCAGGGTTAGCAACTCGCTGGGAGTGGGTGACTTTTGTTTAAGGTAGGTAATTTTATTTATGGTGTTCCACATACCCTTGGGATTGTTTATATTTTTGAGGAATTCGGATTTTTCATACTCAGTTTTTTATTTTTTATAAGAGATTATTGCAAAAATTGCGGTATCTAGTATACGTCACCTTCATTATTGCATTATCTTGATTTTGGTTAGCAGCCATATGCAATCTATCTCTATGTCTGATGCATCGCACTAGTCCCGGAGTTAACCATGGCTTAATGATTTGCTACTTGAATTTGCTACAGGAATTGTTACTTGTATTGAGTGCAAAGAAACTTCTTCCGTAATAATATTAATTAAGTTGGTAGCCGCAACATTAGCATCTGTAGCCAAATAAACAGAACTAAAGTCGGTATCAGACAGTTTTCGAATGAAAGACGGGTAATCAATTTTGAGAAGAGAAGTCTTAGACGTATTTCTTTTTACTTTGCAATCAAGACGAAAAACAAGAGGCGCATGGTCAGTTATATATGAGTCAAGTACATAAGTAGCAGAAAATCTGTCAGATCTAAGCATCACGTGATCGAGACAACTAGAATTACGAGTGGGAAAACTATGGGCAGGAAGTAAACCGTGGAATGCCAACTGATCTAAATAATTATTACAGTTTGGGTCATTGCTGTCTTAAGCGATATTAATATTAATGTCACCTATTAAAATTACGGATTTCACTAACTTAAGTGAGGTCAGGCATGTGTCTAGGTTGTCAGAGAATGTGCTAATATTTCGACATGATGGTGATCTATATACCGCCACGATAGCATATTCGTCGTCATGCTGTAAAACAAGACAATTGGCATCTAGGTGTAGGCGTTTACTTACAAAATGCTTAATTTCCGACTTAATATAAATAATAACACCATCATTCTGGTTAATATAATCTGAAGAATATGACGTGTTTCCAGCAATTAAGGTAGATGTACTAGTAGTTGATACTTTAGCGAAAAAAAAACACGTTTTATTAAATAACAATGTATTTATTTTGGTTGGAAATTTCAAAGTAAGTTACAAATATTAATCAGCCTTTCATGTCACTTACATATAAGTATACAAAATAAGTGTTGTTTATTTTTATATATATATTTTTTTCGAAAGTACTAAAAATGTACTAGTAATTGATGGGTAAATTTTCAATTGTCCCAGTAATTGACTATGACTTAGCTAGTGACGCAGTACATGATAAGTATACTCTTCAGCAATAAACTAAAATAATCACAATAACTGTACTAAACATTTCACAAATCTTCTTAAAATCAAGTAAAAACAAAACATTTTCTTAAAAAAAATACAGCTTCATTAAAAAACACCTTAAAACCTAAAAACTAAAATAATGACAATACCCGTAGAAAATAATTTCACACATCTTAAAAAAACGTTTTACTTAAAAAAAAATACAGCCTCATTATACAAACATCTTGAAACGTCTAAATTATCAGAAAAAGAAACTTAAAAAATATTCATATCATCACTATCGTCGCTATTGAGATCATCTGTACTTCCACCAGAAGGCTTCCATGACTCACATTCCGATTCGCTACTTAAAACAAACAATGTCTTTGTGACCCTTTTTCTAGGAGTAGATTCTTTTTTTCTTTCAGTCTTCTTTGCACGGACTTTTTTGTTTTTGTTAGCTTCTTCTTTTTCATGTTTTTTCCTTTCTCTTTCTTCAGCCCTTTTCTGTTTCTGTTCAAGTTGTTCTAACTTTTTTCTCTCTTTATTTTCATGGTACTCTTGCCACTTTTCTGATGTAATTACTGTAGATACTTTATATGAAAGAGTGCTATAAGGGATATTATATTTTTTAGTCGTAGAAGATATTGAAATCCCAGATTTTACCTCATTATATGCTTTTACCATATCATCTTCTGAATAACTGAACATTTTTCCCTTTATTGGAGGCATTTTTAACGTATTATACGTTTAAGTCAATGAGTATCTGCACAAAAAAGACAGCTTTACTTTTGTACTAGTATTTGATATTTTACGTCCCAGTAATTGATACCCCTATCATCGACTGGTTAGAAGCTTCTTAGAAAAGCTATATTTGATACTAATATAGTTCAACCTTAAACTAATTGTAATAGTATAAAAAATAGATCAAATCGAGCAAATGAGAATATACCTAGTAAATGATAGTTGTATCAAGTACTGGAAATCAGATGTTTTTTGTCCTAGTATTTGATACCCTTATATTTCGTTTAAATATTGCAAAAACTGTTGCAAAACGAAATATTTACATAATCTATAACATCTCAAATAGAATATTGTTAACACTTACCACTTTATGAACTTCAATTTTGAGTAAAACAAGTCGAAACAAGTAAGGTCCTTAGGAAAATAGTTAACATAAGCATTAAGCGGTGAACCTGATATGACACTATCGTAAACAAAATTAAACTGTCAACATTTGACGTGGAATCACAGAGAAAGAAATACCAGGTTAGATTAAGAGATGTCACTACTAGTAAAAATAATTAACGTTTTATTGATATCTGTGGAGGAATTCTTATTGTGATGATTTAAAGTAAAATTTATCAACTTCTAGGGCAGTATCAAGGATTGGTACAATTACCTTACAGGTAGGGTCGGTGTTTTACTGAGCCAGCATTCTGTAAGCACAAGAATGTCACACTGTATACAAATACGTTCCAATAGAATTATTAATTGGTCGAAATTACAAGCTACACTACGAATATTGGTATGCATTATGGATAAAGATGTCCGGGACAAGTCAATTTTATCAGCAAGACTTTCAGGGGAGCAGATTATAGACTCAGATCGCACTGATGATGGTTCGCACTGAGTCTATATCTTTCGATATGGTATCCAAGAAGAACATTATAAATACAAAGGCTCGAGGTTGCGTATAAGAATGGTACATAAAGATTTGGTTTTTATAATTAGACTAAATGAAACTGTTGTGTTACGGAACTCCATAGATGGCACTTGTAGTCATATACTGGGTTCACAGTTTCGGCATATTATAAAATTCGTGGTTTCCATACGATTTTTACAAAAATAAGGAAAAATGTTTTTTTTTGACATACGAGGTATTAATTTTACAGCGACGATATTACACTGTTACATCATTAAAATATAGGTGTCATTAACGTCCATATTTCCTACAGTAGTACAGTAAAGAGTAACATTAAATGCCTTACAATCTTGTACCAAACCAAACGTTTATTTAAACTCAAACACAATTAATAGAACAATTGCTTAAAATAAAGCTGGACTAAGACGGTTAACACTCAGTTAAGTTAATTTAGAGTCAATTGTATAGTTACGGAGACAAATCTGTTAGTTGTCTGGAATAGTCGCTGAAGTAATTGTTGGTACTTTCTTCAGCTAGACTGGGTCGTTTCAACAATAATAAATGTTATTGAGATTTGTATTTCAAGCAGTGGATGAACTCAATTTAATTTGAAGGTCATTTATAATAGAATGGTGAGAATAGAAAACATTTATTATGATTTATTTTGAGTGATTTACTTTGTATAATCATTTGTTTTGTATAAGCATTTTGTGTTTTTGCAGTCTTGGGTTCAGTTTATAATATATAATACATATAACACTAAACTAATAAAAAAAACTTAAATACAGAAAAAATAAGCTTATTTTAACTTCTTCTTCATTTCGAGTCGATAATAAGCTCTTTTATTGGCCTCTTTCAGATCCTGCAAGGTACAGGTGGCCGTGTAAGGTGCACATGACAAGAGGTGGGCCATATTTTGCACAGGGGCCCTACTTGCATTGCGTCTGTGGTGGGTCAAGGAAACCGCATTTGGCTAGATTATATTAACTGTGACACCTCACTCCTGTGATGAACCATTTATTAAGAGGATCGTAAGTCTCAAAAAGCTCTTTCGACAGTAGCTGATGTCCATACAGAGGATTGCGGTAGTCTCGTTCCTGTTTCTCTTTCTCTATCGAAGCTATTTCTCGGCACACGTCAGGTGGAGCTATGCCCGCCAGCGGATACAACATCGCAAGCGGGGTAGGTTTTAAGCACTCCGTGACAATGCGACAGCTGGTGTCGCTTAGCGCCTGTGTGTAATGTCCACTTTCTTTGCATGGGCGGATCGAGCCACACTGGGCAGGCGAACTCCTCAGGAGAAAAAGACAGGCATAGGCCCGTTGTGCGAAGAACTACTAGTGATGCTCCCCAGGTGGTGGATGTTAGGCGACAAAGAACGTTATTTCTAGTCCCGGCTTTCTTTTGTTTTAACACAGTGGAACTAATATATAAGGGATCTGTCCAAGGTGATACTTAGATATTTGGGTGGAGAGCAGTGTTCTATGTCAACGCTCTGCTATGAGATATTGAGGACCCCATTTGACTAACGTTTGAGAGATAACAGAGATGAAAAACTCAGGACTGGGTCTTGGATGGATTTTGATGTAAGGCATTATCTTCAATTATTATCACCGAGAGCTTCCAGGACTACAGTTAGTTAATCTTCAGCCACTTTGAAGGTAGTCTGAGCGGATAGTTTATTTTCTTATTATTTTATGCATCTATTTTTATAGACAAATTATAGTTTAAATCTTGGAAATTGAATTTGATTTAAAAGAATGGTATGTTCACGCTTATCCTATGTATCAGAACATTAATTACCAATACGAATCATTGTGCATATTTTAACACTTTAAAAGCATAACCTGGACGTTTATGCTTTTGCAGTCAGGTAGAAAGTATTCTATAACCTTCCTCAAGCTTCTAGCTACTTCATCACCAAATTTAATCCAAATCCACATAGTACTATCGAAGATTAGCGCATTTCACTAAACAAACAAACTTTTCCGCATTATAATATAAACATAGATAGAAAATAAAAGAAGAAGGAAGGAGGACACAATACACCACAGTGTCTTTGAATTGTCTAAGGCTTCTAAGACATTTCTTTACGATTTTGAGAGTAGTTGTGATTATTTATTAGTACAAAGTAATATGACTGTTTGGGTTTGATCTTACAACCTACAACTTTTAAGTCAGGGTTGTAACCACTGCTGCTCTCTTAAGCCACCAATATTTCACAGTTCGACAACAACATCCCAAGAGATTAACTGTGATCAGTTCTTATTTTAAAACCGTTACGGTACGCGACAATGGTATATAAATCAGAGAAAACCGCAACGGATAACGTCTACCAAGATATACTGGATGTGACTGAACGTCTTGCAAAAATGTTTACTAAAACATATTCTAACACGACTATGTGATACAGACCTTTCGTAGTGGACATGCTTAGCGAAATTTTTAGTGTTATTTTTTTTATATTTAAAATTTTCTATTGTGTGTTGTTGTGTGTGCTTATCACCGAATAAATGGTTTTTAATTTCAATTTCAAAATGCCGGATATCTAGTGCCCGACGCTGGTTTTCAACTGGACCAATTTTGTTTATTAATGTATCTGCTTAGCCATATTATACAATATATTATATCCATACTAATACATGTACTAATCTTCTTACTATAATATTATAAATCCGAAAGTTTGTGAGGATAGATGTATAAATGTATGGATGTCTGTTACTCTTTCACGGAAAAACTACTGAACAGATCAGAATGAAATTTAGTAGATAGTTGACATCCTGCAATTACGCATAGGTTTCCCACGAATTCCCACGGGATTGTAAACCATTTTTGCACGCTGACATTAGAGGAAAAATTAGAGATTCTTTATTAACCCTGTAAGAACTTTCTGTAAGTACCTTATTTGAGTAAATAAATAAATTTTGATAAATATCTATTCTGGGTCTGGGTGTTTGTGCAAGCGTATTTCAATGTTTTTAAACGCGCCCACGGTAAAAGAAAATTACCTAGAGAGGCGCAAACTTCTTTGTAATTTAAAGTAATCAACAGTTATTGCATTCCATAATGTACTTGTCAGGAACAAGAAAAGATGGAATATATAAAAAAAACAATACCGTATCGAATTGTGGAGGTAGATTCCATGCTTCTTTTAAAATCTTCACATACCTAATCTTTGAATCTGTATTTTTCTTGTTCTGTTTTACAAAACAAAAGTATTAAAAACAAGAACTAGTCACTTCCAGATACGCCTCTACATCCAAAGTGAACTTTAACAAGAGTACACAATTAGGTGTCGCACAAGCGGCACCGCGTACTGCACTTGTGTTGTTTTATCTCGTTACGTGTCAACTGGCTCAGATTTACAGCTTTGTTATTAGTGGAATTGTTTTTCTATGGTGCATTGACATTGTTTCGACAATGGTTTGAATTGTGAATTGATTTTTTATTTAAAATAGTGGACTTGTATAACATCTGATATTTTAATGTATAATTGTGATGATCACTTATGATCTCGGTAGTGAGTGATTGAAACAGTTTAAATTTGAAAAGATAATGGGTTCATTAAATTTTTTGTTTTTCGTTTCGCTTCTACTATTTCACCTGATGGTAAGCGATAATGAAGTTGAAGATCAAGGCGGATCCAGGGGAGGTCATGGGGCCATGACCCCCCCCCCCCCGGGCTGGGTCCAGGACCTAGGTGGATCACTAATTAAAATTTTTAAACATTGTTACTAGATAATGCTCCAGTTTCTGTCGTTGTAAACGAATATCGGCAGTGGATGGCCAAGTGACAGCAGAGTCAGGAAATACAAATTATAACTTCTTGTGACTTGACCACAATTATGTGATACCCCCTGGCACCAAAGCTGGATCCGCCCTTGTTGAAGATAAAGCACGCTTACCTAGAAGTAACTTATTTGTAAGGTTTGTTTGTCGTGGATGGGATGATGTAATATGTGGAGCGGCTGCAGGGCGTCTTCGGAGACACGATGGAATATAATAACTCACCAGTAAGTCTTATGTCTTTATTAATGAATCTTACAGTATTATAACAAGGCATGGTGCATCGACCATTGTAAGAACAAGAAAGGGGCGGAAGCCAGTGTTGCTACACTTAAATAATAAGAGGTAGTGTTGTACTACCTAACATCTTCCCTTTTTTTTGAAAGAACTTGTCAATATATTTTTAATTACATTTTATGAATAGGAATTGTTTCAAAAGGGATGCCATTTGAAAGTCTTCCGACTACTGAACTAAAATGTAATATTAGTTATATTTTCCTTCCATAGGCAACACAAAAGTTTTTAAATTGACCATAAACATTAAGCTGACAGCCTTTATGAGTCATTTGACATTGACATATTTAACGTTGACATATTTGACTGACAGCTTTTACAATAATTGTCACTATTTTGACATTAACACATAAATATAACCACAATAATTTAACCCAGGGGGGTGAAACTCCCGAAGAAACTTCAGACACAAAATTTGCCACAAAAACTAGTGACATCTTATGTCTGGGGTCAACTTAGTTTTGTACGTAATGCGTTTGTTTTGCTAATAGATGGCAGCAGCTACGATATATTTATACATATATGATAATCGAAATTAATAAAAAAAAATATTTTTATCGAAAAATTCATAAAGCATTATTTAATGTATTTAGGCACCTAATTCACTAAATCACTAAATTAAATGGCATTACAATTTTAATGCATCATAGACTCTATACACCTCGCTTGTTTATGAAAAACAAAGAAAAAAGAAAAATTTAAAACTGTCAAAAACAGTTTGACAAATTTCGATTAATTAATAAATTAACAGAAAAACATGTGATGAGTAATAAAATACCTAAAATGAAGTTAAAATATGCAGCACAAGTGTTTAGCCAGAGGGTGTCTAGCGCTTTACGTTTTTTATCGAGTTAGTATGTTTATAATTTCACATATTTGCATCATTATTGTTACCTAGCAAATTTTGCAATATGTTTATTAACCAACATTAATATTTTGTTTCAGAACACAACATTCTGTCCGAAGAGTGCAGAGATTTATTATTTGATAAGCTCTTCGAATCATTTAATGGTCATTCTTACAAGGGGTCATCAAAAATATATAAGCAGTGCTTAAAAAATAACTCGCTCCATTTCCAATTGTCTTATGATTTGTTGCCTATTTTAGACTCAATTAACATTTGAATTAGTAGTTCGTTCGTTTGTTATGTTTGGTTGATTTATAATGAATCCAAAAAATCACAAATATAAAAAATAAGTAAAACCATCTTCACCGTGTTTTAATTTTTGCCAGCCTCAAAAATCTAATCTTTATATTTTGGAAGTACTAGATAGATTGAAATAAATATTCTAAAATCAAAGATTTAATCTTTTGTCGATTAGAATATTTATTTCAATCAATCTAGTACTTCTAAAATCTTTAAAATAAGAAAATATTATTAACATGTCAGATAGACGCCACCTATCGGATTTTTTCGGTATTAAACTACCGTTACGCTACCTGGCGATCAGGGTCAAAACCTCAATTTTCGAATCATAGAGTGGCGCATCTATCTCAGTATTTATATGTATCATCTATGATTTAACCTTAAAGTAAGTTGAAATGCACATAAAATATCTAGTTTAAGTTTCTTAATATTATTCACAATAACGCTTAGGTTTAGTGATTACACGTCCCGAACGAGTTGTAATCGGTGAGCTAGTTTTAGGAACATTGTTTTGTGAACTAACTTTAGGAACATTGTCTTGTGAACTAACTTGCGTGTTTGTTTCAGGTGCAACACCAGTCATGAAAGAGGCTGAATCCGAAGAATGCTTAAGAATATGTTCGCGGTTTCTACGAAAAACACCTTGAGGAGACTTGATGATGTAATGTATGCGTGGATGAACATCCTTTTGTGCTACTACACCTGGTATCCAAGTGCCTTGTGGTTTGTGTTTAAAGTAAACATTGTCACCTTGTTGTAGTGTTGATAGTGGCTTTGTATCTCTGTTGTAATAAAGTGATGTCTTAACTTGTTGTTTTTTAATGTTTTTCTTTAAGTTTTTGGTATCAACAGTGCAAGGTGTAAGTGAAAGTTCTGGTGAAGGTAATTTTGTACGTAAGTGTCTTGACATGCACAGCTGTGATGGAGAATAACTTGTTGGTTTCGGTGTACTCCTATACATAAGTAGTGCTAAATAAGGATCTGTGTTATCGGCTTTGCATTTTTTCAATAAATTTTTAATAGTACCTAAAGCGAACTGAACCTGAGTACCACTGCTGGTTTTACTAGACTTTTCCTATCTTCTAGGGGACTGTTCTAGGTGAAGTAAACGCCGTGATCGTTGGTGGTAGACTGACTTTTTAATAAAAGAGAAAAAATATCAAAAATAATTAACATTCGAAATATGAAAACACTGTAAAAAGTACATAAAAAAGTATATAAAACTATAAAAAAGGTGCGTCGCGCACATTCCTCCCCCCCCAAGTTAAGCCCACAGCTTGAGCAGCTTCTTCAAGGGCCTCCTCAGTATGCCCGCTGCAGTTCTGACGTCTGCCACTCGGATCACCCCATCGCGGCCCGGGTAAGTCGCTGAGATGCGTCCTCTCGGCCAGGAGCCTCTTGGCAGGTTGCCGTCAACTATCAGAACCAGATCGCCTACAGCCAACTCTGGAATATCACCTTGCCCGGGTCTGGGAATAAGATTCGGCAGGTACTCTTTAACCCAGCGCTGCCAGAAGTAGTCCGCCAGTCTGACCGCTTTCCGCCAGCCGCTTCTTGATACCAGATCTCGGTCCGTCAAGGCTACTGGAACAGGGCGCCCCGACGAAGCTGCGAGGAGAAAATGATTCGGAGTAAGCGCCTCTACGCTGCCGGGCTCTACCGAGACGTGCGTCAGGGGGCGGGAGTTGATGAGCCCTTCTGCTTCTGCCAGCACGGTTTGCAGAACTTCTTCTGTCGGAGCACGTTCGGTGAGGGTCGTTCGGACTGCTGTCTTCACACTTCTGACCAGTCCCTCCCATACTCCACCCATAAACGGGGCCGACGGAGGAATGAAGCGCCAACTGATTTTCTCCCTCGCAGCATATTCCATAGCTGCGTTCCCGTAGAGTGCACGGAGTTCTCTTCTTGCCCCGACGAAAGCGGTGCCATTGTCAGACCAGATCTCAGAAGGCGTTCCTCTGCGAGCCACAAAGCTCCGGAGACTCATTATAGCAGAATCCGTTGACAAGCTTCCAACGACGTCCAAGTGGATGGCGCGGACGACTAGGCACGTGTACAAAGCGACCCATCTCTTCTCCCGTCTTCGGCCAACAGTCACCTGAACTGGCCCGAAGTAGTCTAGCCCAGTGAAAGTGAAGGGGCGTTTGTGGTGAGCTAAACGTGCCTCCGGTAGATCCCCAGTAGGTGGCTGGAATTTCTTAGCTCGGCGAATGCGGCATAGCTGGCAACGGAAGGCAACGGAGCGGACGACATTTCTTAAACCGAGCAAGTAGAAGCTCTGGCGAAGCTCGTTGACCACGGTCTCCGTGTTGGCATGGGCGGCTCGGCGGTGGTGGTGGTTCACCAGTAGCTGCACGGCAGGGTGCTTCCCGTCGAGAACGATGGGGTTCTTTGTGGCTTCAGGCACTCCCGAGGCCGCGGCAATACGGCTGGATAGGCGTAGGAGGCCGTCTTCATCCACAGTCAGCGACAGTCGGAACAGCCGACTCGTACGAGGTATGGACAGGGGTGGTAGTCTGCTCAGACACAGTAACTCATCGGGAAATGAGTCCAGCTGTGCCTGGCGCAAAATGTGCATCTCGGCCAAGCGCATATCGGCAGCTGTCTCATACGTTGAGTGTTGAGAGCCAAAAGAGTTTGACGGCTGAAAAGAAAACGTTACTATCCCCCCTTGCTCACGTACTAAATGTTCTACATGAAACCCCCTACGTGATAAGGAGTGGATCCTGATTTTAGTTAAATATTTATGAGCTCTACATGTTGCTCGTACCAATCTCAGCCAAGAGCTAAACCGCTTGGGATCAGCTGAGACAGGCACAGGCCTCTCAACGCTACCAATAAGGTGAACTGCTGCAATGGTATGTACCGGATTCCTGCTCTCTTCTTTTACATTTGGGTACTCTGAGGAACTACAAGGCTCACTAGGCCAGTCAGAAGAAAGCAAGAATTCCGAACCAGTGATCCAGCGAGACTCTAGGGACAACGTAATGCGTTTTAACCGGGTTGCATCGTCAGCGACGTTCAACTCGCTAGGCACCCACCGCCAATCACTAGCACTCGTTAACTCCAGGATCTCGCCGACCCTGTGCGAAACAAAAGGCTTGAACGAGCGGGCATCGCTTCGTAACCAACTCAACACCGTCATTGAATCGCACCAAAAAACTTGCCTGACGGGCCTGAAACGATGAGAGTCGCAAATTGATGAAGCGAGACGCGCGGCGATCAACGCTCCTTGCAGCTCCAACCGCGGAATCGACACCGGCTTTAGGGGAGCTACACGGACCTTGCTGCAAATCAGTGCGAGCTTGACTTCTCCATCTTTAAGCACGAACCGCCAGTAAGCTACCGCAGCAAAGGCAGACTCACTGGCGTCGGAAAAAACATGCAGCTCGCAGTGACTTACTTCACAGCCGGCTGGACTGTAGCAGCGTGGGACCTGCAATTCCGCGACCCCAAACAAATCCTGAAACCATAGCCTCCACGCTATGCTATCCTGCTGTGAAAGTTCTTCATCCCACTCGAGACCCTTGCGCCACGCATTTTGGAACATGATACGACCGGTCACTACTAGAGGCGCAAGAATCCCGAGAGGATCAAAAACCCGCATCACGTGGGCCAAAACCACCCGCCTGGTAAGCTTTTTTGGTAGCCCACCCTTTTTTAATCCAATATTGAAACCGACACAGTCTGTAGCGGGCTGCCAAATAAGGCCAATCGTCCTCACAGGAGTGGCCAGGTGGCCCAAGACTACGGGTGACGTCACCGGCGCCTCCAGCAATGTCTCCTTCGGCAACAACTTCAGGGCCGACGCGCTATTGGAGGCCCAGCCACGCATTTCAAAACCCCCGTTTTTGTGGACAGCGTGAATATCAGCGGCCAGTTTTGCTGCCTCATCTACGCTGTCAAGGCTGCTGATGCAATCGTCCATATAATGATCGCAAATGATTACACGCGCTGCGTCCGGGTATCGTGTCTGATGCTCGGCAGCATTTTTATTTTTAATGAAAACTGCCGTAACGGGACTAGAAGCGGCACCGAACATCATTGACGACATCCGGTAAACGCGCAGTGGTTCACGCGGACTATCGCGCCACAAAAACCTCTGCGCGTCGCGGTCTTCAGCGCGAATTTTAATTTGCCGAAACATTTCCCGAATGTCTGCGGTCAACCCAATTTTGCCCTCTCTGAACCGAAAAAGAATGCCTAGTAGTGGTTGAAGCAGGTCAGGACCCGGTAATAACAACGAGTTTAGTGAAACGCCCTCGGATTTGGCAGCGGCATCGTGCACAACCCGCAGCTTATTAGGTTTGTTTGGGTTGACTACGCCGAAGTGAGGCAGGTACCAAATACATGGCCCTGTGGGCGCCTCTGGACACAGCTCGGCGTAGCCCTTCCCAACCATATCGTGAACGTTGGCATGATACCGCTCCGCGTAGCTAGCATCCTTACACAACTTCTTTTCCAATCCTAAAAACCTAGATAAAGCGAGGTTGTAACTATCAGGTACCGAAAAATCGTCAGACTTCCAAATCAGACCTACTTCAAAACGACCACTCGGCAGACGGCGCGCTGTGCGCTCAACAATCTGACCAGCACGTTTGTCATCAGCATTGCGCGCCTCTCGTTTCAGAATACCTATAGACTCGAGTTTGTACTGCTCCTTAATAAGCTGCTCTAATTCGGAACGGTCGCTCTGGCCTACAGTCGCGGACTCGAGCAGTGTGGCGTGGCTAACAACATCAACCTGAGTAGTTGAACTACAACCGAAACCGAACAATACCCAACCAAGCACAGTACGGATCGCGACAGGTTGTGACTTAGACCCCTTACGTGTGGCCCTAGATACGGTGAGATGCCAGTTGTCAATGCCAATGATGATCATCGGCTGAATGTTACCGTAACACAACTCATCTGCAAGATCCACAAGGTTTCGTGACGGCGTCCCTGTTGACAAACTGAGACGACACCCCTAAACCGCCAATTGATCTAGCCCTACGAATAAGGTGACTATCTTTCGCGTGACGACCTTTGATGTAGAAGTCGACGTAACGCACCATTGCGTTCTTGTTAAGGCCCCCTATGCAATCTACGTGAACATGCCCTTCTGGCCCCTTAACACCTATCTTAGTTGCGACCTCCGCATCAATGAAAGTAGCGGTCGACCCGTCGTCCAACAAGGCGTAAGTATCGACACTACCAGACGGACCAGACACAGTCACAGCGACAACTTTCAGCAACGGGCGAAGACTCACCGATCGCGCCGGACTTTCAGCTGAAAAAGAAGTTGACGCATGGGATAGGATCTCTTTCTCCCTTTCAGCAAGAGAAACTTCAGGTGCGGAGCTCGACGTGCTCGGGGCGGAGCTCGACGTGGATGGTACAGGGTAGTCTTCCTCTTCTACACCTATGTGAGCCGCGGCTGCGCGCTCACTATCACTGTGCAACAACCTATGATGGCGGAATTTACAATCGCCAATGTCGCATAAACTTTTTGCTGAACACAAACTTAGCCTATGCCAACCTCCTTTGAGGCACCTGTGACAAATTCTTTTCTTTTTTATGAATTGCCACTTGTCATCTACTGACAAGGAAATAAATTTGTCACATTGCGTCAATGAATGCTGTTGTTGACATAAAACACAGGGAATTTTTCCTGCAGCAGCCGTGGATGAACTATTTTTAGGTTTTGACCGAGATTTTTCTCCATCAACGACTGCGTGCACTTTATCGGCTATTAGCCGCGGGTGTTGAACCCTGCGCGCCAGTCGACTCAGGGAGGAGACCGAATCTAGACTGCAGCTCTACTATGTTGGCCAGGAAGTCGGCGAACATGTCCAGCATGGGTAGACCACTGGCAGCGTGACTGCTGGCGTAGTCCACCCATTGTGCTCGTAACAGTGGGGGGACTTTAGAGATAACTGATTGAATCAGCTCTGGCGATGTTAGGTAGTGAGGCTGGTCGAGTAACCGAATCGCTTCCACGCAATTACGAGCACGACTAGCAAAAATAGCAAGGTCTTTACCTTCACCGGAGACGCGCGGCAAAGCGCGCATTGCAGCTGCCTCCTGAGCCACTATAAGCTCGGGGCGGCCGTAGCGCGTATCGAGCGCGCGTAGCACGACACCAGGCTCGCGCGCCGTTGCCAACAGCATCATGACTGCTTCACGCGCGTATCCCTTCAATGCTTTGTTCAACCTTGCTAGATTTTCCACTGCAGAATGAGAGTCCATCGTGCCTAGAAAGGCTCTTTTAAAAGAAAGCCATTCTAGATGCGATTTACCGTCGAAAAACGGCAATGGAAAATCCCTATCACCCCTACGGTGGCAAGCGCCTTTATTTACATTGTCTATGAGAATGCCTAACGACTTCACAAGGCGGTCTGAATCTCTGGAACAAAGATGCATGTTAGCATTTGTAGCTGTGGTAGCTAGGTCAGCCGGTTTTTTAGGCGATACTGTGGTAATTAGAGCCGGGCGAGAGGGGTCGACCGGGAAAATTGAAGAGCATTCAACTGGGTCAGCTAGGTCAACTGGATCAGCATTCAGAGTAGCATGCGATTTCTGCAGCCAGTCATTGACCGAACGGCTGCTTCTTGAACTACGATGACTGGCATCGGCATCTATAGCCGCCAATTCCGCTCGGAGTTCCAACTCCGCTACCTCGCGTGCTCGCGCGACCCTCTCTGCGGCGACCCTCTCTGCGGCGACCCTCTCTGCGGTGACCCTCTCTGCGGCCTCCTGCTCTAATTCAGCCATACGGCGAGCATGTAAAGCCTCTGCGGCTAACTTTCTAGCCACCATTGTGATAGAAGAACGAGATGAAGTTCTACTTACTGGTCTCGACGGAGTCTGGATGGTAGTGACGGGCCTCGGCGGGGTCTGATTGCCGGAGACGGGCCTCGAAGGGGTCTGGACTGCGGCCGCCGTGTCGGCGTGTGAGTGGCTGGGCCCTGGTTGCTCCAGCTCCCTCTCCACAGCGTTCCCATTTCCCTTTTTTGCACCCGCACGAGTACGCACCATCACCACTACCTACTAGACTGGCTGTAGAAGGACCACGATAAAGCGAACTGAACCTGGGTACCACTGCTGGTTTTACTAGACTTTTCCTATCTTCTAGGGGACTGTTCTAGGTGAAGTAAACGCCGTGATCGTTGGTGGTAGACTGACTTTTTAATAAAAGAGAAAAAATATCAAAAATAATTAACATTCGAAATATGAAAACACTGTAAAAAGTACATCAAAAAGTATATAAAACTATAAAAAATTGCGTTGCGCACAGTACCAATTGCCCTTTCTACCATACCATTTTATCATATCATTTTATCTGATAATATTATTTATCACATGAATTGATCTTTTAAAGAAAAATATGGTTTGACTGACTGATTTACTGACTTTTTATGTTCTGGCCAACCATTTTGACAAAAAGAAATAACTTTACTTAAAGTTGAATCTATTTTAGTAGTTTCCTGAATCTCAAGTAACTTTTTTGGACTTACTGTTAGGTTTGAGAATACAAGATTAACATGAAGATCGAGATCTTCTTCTAAATCTGTCAGTGCACCTACTGGTAGTGCTGCTCTTGAAAGTGTGTCTGCAATGAACAAATATTTACCAGGTTTGTACAGTACATTTAGATCATAGGGTTGCAACCTCATCATAATTCTCTGTAGTCTTGCTGGAATGTCGAATAGTGGCTTTTTAAACCGAGTAATTAATGGTTTATGGTCTGTTTCAACGGTTACTTTTCTACCATATATGTATTGGTGAAATTTGGTACAACCATAAAGAACAGCCAAAAGTTCCTTTTCGATCTGAGAATAGTTCTGTTGACAGGTACTGAGAGATGCTGATGCATAACCCAACTAGCAAAAAATACTCTTACAAATATCCCAAGACCATATTTTTTTCAGTCTTATATCACACTTATAGACACACATAAGTGTGGATTTGGGCGCACTTTAGAAATATATTCACCCTTACAATTGCCTTGTAATGGTCTCGCAAAGTGTATTTTCAAACTTATAAAACTCTTGCTAATACTTTTATAAGGAAAAACAAACTTACAAGTGACTTACAAGAGCTTGATTTAAGGGCAAATAACCTTAAAGTCTTCTTACGAATGCTATTTTAAGTGTAATATCACTTGTAGCCCTCTTTGAGATCTTATAAGAGTGTAATCACCAACGGTAATCACAAACCAACGCCGCGCCGTGAGGTAAAGAGAAACTTTGGGAAAATAATTAAAGAACGTAAGTATTATATTTTATTTTATTTTCCTAAGTGTGTAAGCTTAGTTTGTCACGCATTTTAAGCGATTATTAGGTTGCGAAGTAGTTTTTCTCGATTATTTTGAAATTTGAATAACAGTATTTTCACGGGCCTTCTCAAAAATGTGTCCTTTATTATATATAATTATAATTATTTGTGAGATAATATTCAAAATGTCGCCATTACGACCAACCACGACTCATAAGTGCTTTATCAGAACAATATAAGTCCAGTATTCTTGTGTAAGGTTTATATCGCCCTCGTAAAAGTCAAATTAAACCTAAAACCGTTATAACAACGAAGTCATTATAGGTACAAGTAAATAATTAATCCACTACGTTAATTCAATGTAAATACGCTTATATTATGTTTTAGGACAAATACACACAAAGTATGGTTGCAGTTATGGATGTCGACTGTTTCATAAGTAAAGAAAAGCTCCGAATGCTTAAGAATGAAACTTGGCCATTGAACATAACGCACTTTGTATTGTGTGACAAATGTATAGCCTGTGGATATCCTACTTCAAAGTTCCTGCCCCCAACATTTTACAACGGCCCAAAATGATATCATGACTTTATTGTATTTGGATTTCTTCTGGTGCGCAGGCTGCCATAAATTTGCAATTTACGACCACTACTCAAGTGATGTATGTGAATTGTATAACTAGTTAACCAATAAACTTCTATTAATGACATAATAATATATAAATAAAATTATAAATATATCGTTGAAATCATAACGCACTTTCAAGCTACATATTGAAAAACTTTGGGTAGGTAGACTTTTTAATACTTAGGTCGTTATTTTGCACGGAGCCATCAAATATATTTTTTGTGTCAGTTGCACGAGATGCTCGGAGAGATACTCGATATTTCTCGTGTCAAACACAACACGAAAAATAAATAACACTTAATAGAGAATTGTTAAGACACTTGTAAGACTTTTAAAAGTGCTTCTACTCTTTATTATGTCTTAGGTGAGATAATCACACTTTCAAAACACTCGTTCAAAAGAAGTTTAATAAAACACTTAGTATAGTCACTTATAAGATTAAATGTACTTATAAAATGCATTTATAAGTTTTAATTAAGAATCAAAGGCAATTAGACTTGTAAAAGGTGCTTATAAGACCAGTGCTCTTATTAATACTATATAACGTTTTCTTATATACGTCTATAAGAATAATGTTAAAAGTATGAATGCTCTTAAAACTTAAATAGACTTATAAGATATCACTATTAGAGTTTCTGGCTTAATCAGAACACATATAAACCTTATATGAAACCATAGCTCTTACAAGCTTTTGTTTGTAAGAGTACTAAGGGTTTCTGGCTTAATCAGAACATGTATAAACCTTATATGAAACCACAGCTCTTACAAGCTTTTGTTTGTAAGGGTATTTTGCTAGTTGGGAAGCTATGGGCTGCTGCTCATGTAAAATTACAGCTCCTAAAGCGTCTTTTGAGGCATCTACGGAGAGTATTAATTCTTTTTTAGGATCATAATATGTGAGAACTGGTGATGAACTAATTAGATTCTTGACTTTACAGAATTCGAAGTCTTGCTTTTGTGTCCGGATCCATTCATTTTTATTTTCCAATAATTGTCTTAGATTTGTAGTTTCTTCTGATAAATTCTTAATGAAAGGTCTTAAGTAATTCACCATACCAAGAAATCTCTGTAGTTCTGTGATATTTGTTGGATTGGGCATGTTTATAATTGCTTCCACTTTGGAAAGTTCAACTCGAACCCCATCCTGACTAAAGATATGACCTAAATATTTGATTTCTGTTGCTAAAATTTTACACTTATCTGCATTGAATTTTAAGTTTATAGACCGTGCCCTATCAATTACTTTTTGTAGAATAGTATTATGTTCTTTTATATCTTTAGCGTATATTAGAAAATCATCCATCATAATTTTAACCCCCTCAATGTCACTGAACCTTTTGACCATTTCACTGTGAAAGATTTCTGGTGCCGAACTGATACCAAAAGGTAGACGTGTGAATTTATAACGACCAAATGGAGTTATAAACGTGCACAGCTTAGAAAACTCTTCTGATAACCTTAACATCCAGAAGTCTTTATTAGCATCTAAAGTTGTGAAATACTTTGACCCTGCTAATTCTGATTTTATTTCATCTATTGTTGGCAATGGATAGTGAGGTCTCATGATGGCTTCATTGAGTTTATTTGGGTCTATGCAGAGCCTGATTTGACCGTTTTTTTTTAGTTGTCAGAATTATAGGACTTACCCACTCGGTTGGTGCTTCAACTCTGCGTATGATGTCTTGTTTCTCCAGCTACACCAGTTCTTTTTTGAGAGGTTCCCTTAATTGAAAAGGTACTCGTCTGCATGCTGAGACAGTTGGTTTGGCATCTGGCTTCAATTTGAGCTTGACTTCTAAATCTGTAATACACCCTATACCATTTGTCAAATCCTGAGGAAGCTGAGGTACAAAATCAACCTTATAGACTCTTTTAATTAAGTTAAGTATTTTGCATGTGCCTATAATATTTTGACAATTTAAGTCAACAACATGAAAGTTTACTGTGTATCTGTTATTGTTAAGTTTAACGATTAAGTTGCATTGACCGACAGTTGGTATAATATCACCACTGAATGAAGATAACCTATGACTACTTTTTTGTATCATGTCTGTTGGTATGTGTAGTGTTTCAAATGTTTTCACTGAAAGAATATTGGTATCTGCACCTGTATCTAGAATGAATTCTACAGCGCGATTATTTATCATGAGTTCTGCCCTCCACGACTGTGTATTGACTGTATTTATACAAATTGTGCCCACAAATAGGTTATTTTTGTTAGAATCATTATTGTTACAATTTTGAGACATGTCCATGTTTATGTTATTTACACTTTTACACACTTGTGCGAAATGATTGTACTTCCCACACTTCTTACACTTCACTCCTTTAGCTGGGCATTTGAACCTGTGTATTTGACCACACCTCTGGCAAGTGGCATTGCTAGTTGCTGATGACTGCGACTGCGAACGTTTAACGCCAGGCTTAGACTTGACTTTGCTTCGACTATGTGATTTGGAGACCTGGCCTATGAGTGGTTCTTCCAATGTTTTAGCCTGTTGTCTTGTAGCTTCCATGCTTTTAGCTAACGTCACCGCTTTGTCTGTCGTGTCTGGTTTATGCGTCAGTATCTTTTCTTTGATGTATTGATTACTGGCATTCAGATTCAAACTGAAAATATCCCGGAGGATGATGTCTTCAAGCGATATGAATTCACATTGTTTGGCAATATTTTTCAGATCCGTAATATAACTATCGATAGATTTGTTGACACCTTGTCGTCTGTTGAAAAGTTTATGTCGCTCCATGGTCACATTGATTTGTGGCAAGAAATGTTGGTTGAATTTATCGGTCAGTGTCTGAAAACTCACTGTATCTATATCTAGATTGAATGACTAAAATGTAGTCAGCGCGTTTGGTCCTATGAAATGAAGAAGTATAGCTACTTCTCTCGCGTCATTTTCATTTTCTAAGTTATTCGCTCGTAGGTATATCTTGAACTGAATTAACCAATTTTTCCACGCTAACGGCATATTGTTACTACCCATTTCGAGTGGCGAAATGTGACTACTGATGATTTTTTGCATCGACTGTGGTGGCTTATTATCGTTGTCCCCGGCCATTTTGTTTCAATTATGTACATGAATAAATGGTACCTTGTACAGCGTCGTCCAGCCTTACTTCTGACACCATGTAAGGTTTGTTTGTCGTGGATGGGATGATGTAATATGTGGAGCGGCTGCAGGGCGTCTTCGGAGATACGATGGAATATAATAACTCACCAGTAAGTTTTATGTCTTTATTAATTAATCTTACAGTATTATAACAAGGCATGGTGCATCGACCATTGTAAGAACAAGAAAGGGGCGGAAGCCAGTGTTGCTACACTTAAATAATAAGAGGTAGTGTTGTACTACCTAACATTATTCACTCTTGTCTTAAAAACCCTTAAACTATAGCTATCAGGAAATACAGACTCCAGCAGGGAATCCCACTCCTTAGCTGTCCGCACAATAAAAGTATTCCCGTATTGTGCGTGTGGGTGGGTTGTCCCCCATGAAACGATAGCATATTGCCGTGCGTCTTGTAGTCCAAGAATGGAAATAAATCAAATAAATGAAATATGTATTCATTAATTGAATGTAACTTCCAATTGAATATTATTCTGCTTCTGAAGCTATACATGCTTTCTGTACATGCTTTTTGGGTATAATTTCATATAGATACCGAAGACATAATTTGTAGTAAGTACTTCATTAAACAGATAATTTTTTCTTGGGGATAATTTTCAAATGACTTCTTGACCAAGTTTCAGACTCCTACAGACTAAAAACGTACCCAGTTCCTTCAGTGGCTATTGTGTTTTGGGGCTGCGGGTCCCTTTAGAATATTCTCATAATCGTGGTAGGCATTGACCCCGTCGAGCCTCGTCAATGGTGCTGACTGCTTTTGGCAGTGCGCGTGGAACAACACGCTACGTCGCCTTGAAAACATCACCTTTCAATTATCTTGCACGTTAACGGTCTGACCAAAGTCAGATAAATAAAGATAAATAATCTTACTAAATTCAACCATATTCAGCCCAATAGTGATACGCTCTATCAAGTCCTCAAAACTTTTTAAAGTAAACATCCACTACAAAACAACAAAGCAAATAACTCATATAGATCTTGAAAGCGATACTGAAGAAATAAATCTTGAAAACTTTGACGTTTAATACAACAATAAGGAATAGCTGAAGTATGCTTCGTACAACAAACAAAAACACACGCACTCAAAAACAAGATTCACGTACAGCAAGCGCCCGTTTTTTTTGAGAAAACTATAATATGACTCCTCTTGCTCTGGGTAGAGTGGAAAGGAGCGTCAGACTTCTACTGAATAAAATCCCACCCTGCACCTTCAGTTGCCTTTGCGTTTTGGTGCCATGGTATCTCGTTAAAACATTCCCGCAACCCCGGAAGACAATGACCCTATCAAGACCCGTCAACGTGACTGCTCTTTGAGGCGCACGCAAAATACGGCACGCGCTTGACTTGGGCCTGGTCCTTACCGTACGGTGAGCTTCCCCTGCTCGCCGTCCGCAGGCCTGGGTCTACGTTGGTTGGAGATCGGTTCACGATCGGGACGTCTTCCGCGGTGGCCTGAAGAAATTTGCTCCTCGATCGTACGTTCAGTCTCCTCCTTCGCTGTCATGACTGCTCCGCAGAGAACCAATCATGTCCTACCTATCAGGCGTAATTTCTGTTGCTGACTGCTTTCTGAGACAGTACAAGCGCACTTGTGACCGGCATTTGTTTCAGATTGCCTTGAGATTGCTGTATGCACGCGTCTATGTATGCGAGCACCTGCGTTCGCTTGCTTTATGGACCTAACTTTCTGTAAGTAGCAACTATTCTGGGTTGAACTAAAATTGAGTAGTACATACCCATGTTAATGTTTCCCGAAGGAGTCGTTACGGGAAGGTTATGTTGTCTTGAAAAATATATTTGTTTAGGTTACTAAAGTATTTGGTAATTTTGGTAGTATGTATGTATCGAATAGTAATAAAATGAATACTCGCGATTCCTTAACTGATTCTTTTACTAACTGATTTTATTTTCTTGCCTTGTCAATGAATCTTGGAAGGAGTTAAGTGCTATGTTTCGCTTTGTGTCTTGGAATTATTAATAGTGAAAATGAATCCACAATATAGCGGAGTAAGTTTATGCGAACTGACTGAATTGACTTTGGTTTTATTTATTTATTTCAATGTCCATCAAAAGATACATTTAGAAACAGAATAGTATTGAGCAGTTATTAATATTAGGAAAAACTAGGAAGTTACCTACCAATTTTATGATACAGCATGCAACCCAAACATAATATACTTGACACAAGTTTTGCCCCTTCACAGAAGATGTTGCCTCGTGTTGTTTGGTAGAATTATCACAAAATATTTGTCCTTAAAGTACTTAAAGGCGTTATTCAGTTATAAGAAACCATAGCATGAACTATTTTTAAAAATAAATCAAACTGTAGTCAAATATATAAAAAATTAATGATTAATACTTATTATCTACTATTATTAATTTGAAAATATTTTAAATATATTCTATTTTTTGGATATTATATAATTTAGATATGCATTACAAGTTATATAATATCTAGAAAAATACTTAACAGTACCGTTGCCTGTGGATTCAATAAAACTTAACAAGGAAGCGCCATATTCCAATACGATTAAATACTATCCTCAATTGAAAGCCATAGAACTAGAGATTAATAACCATTAAATTCCCACGTACAAGTATTAAAACAAAGCTTTTAAACGTTGGAAACCACCGAAGACGCACTCCTGTTTATTTATAGCACTTTGATGAAGTTTTAAGTCTACTACGCTGTAAAATTTATAACGTAACCACTGATATAAGAGCTCTGGATATATCAATAGAAGTTCCTCATTGGTCAGAATTTTAAGGGAATAAGGGAGGGGTAGCAGGTCAAAACAGTGTGGTAGTGATTTTAGAGTGAGGACAGAGTCTACAGATTGTTTACTTCTCAGTGGTTTATGGAAGCAGATAATGGGGGCGTAGGAACGGCAGATGGGTCTTCAGCGAAGCCATTAAATATGCAGAGAATTTTTTTTTCGTACAACTTAGAGGACTGCGGTTCCCGTTCTTAGATCGAACATTACTAAAATATACAATGTTCTTTTTCAAAATACAACTAAAAAAAAGCATTTTTAAGGGTCCAAAAAACTATTTAGCAGATGTGTAGGAGGATGCAGAGATTATAGAGTTTGCCCACATAATATCTAGTGTTGTTCATTCTGTTTTTTTTGACGACCTTGTTGGCGCAGTGGTTTAGAAATTGGCTGCTGTGCTAGGTGTTGTGGGTTTGATACCCGCACATAAGAAATGTTTATATGGCCTAAAAATATTATAGTATTTCCGATCATGGTGTTTTCAAATCATCAGCTTAGCATTTTCTCAACTATCTTGGTTGACTCCAGCCTAACCGGATGTTGTAAAGTACTAGTGTTTTACAGGACGCAACTAGCTGCTTGACTTCCTCAGCCCAGTACCCGAGTAACGCGATATCACTTAACCTACGCTCAAGATACAGGTGATTTTTTCGAGTGGGGTAAGGTCTTTCAAAAATTCATCTACTAACTCCTGATTTCGTGGCCCGAACCACGGCATGCTGCTAGATGATTCAGTCTCATACTGTTATTCTTTGTTACCAACTTAAGAAAGTTGGTAACACACTAGAGTGTCACTTGCCTACATCGTTTACGTCTAGCTCTACCCGCGACTTTGTTCGCGATCGAGGCAGTACGAACGACGCGGCTATTCCCGTGTATATCCCCAATCCGTAAGAATTCATAGTTATAAAGTAGTCTATTATGTTGTTCTGTAACTTCCTCTTCTTTCCAGTGAAAGAAAACTGACTGCTGACAAACAGTAGATCGGCGCAGTCCACTGTTGTATGACTAAGCATATTGAATATACTAATTAGCTGAACACTGTCTCTTAGAATACAGGCTAGCCTAGTTTAAGAGGCAATTGTGTAACATACTGTAATGCCTTAATTAATCTACTTGTTACTTGTTGTCAACTGTTTGTGTTTATTTCTGTATTTGTAATTTTGATTAAAAAAAAACTTAAATCCCTATTAAAGCCAGTTCAGCCATTCCAGAGATTAGCTCGGACAAAAAGAAAGACAGACCGACACTTTTTTTAAGTTTGTGTTAAGTACGGTATCAATAACTACACTCGAGAGCAATGAATCCGGGTCACTTAAAGAATCCTAAAAATCTCGGAAACTAAAAATGCTAGGTTAATGCAATAAATTGTATTTAATAGACAATGTAATACTCCTTAAATGAAAGTAATAAAAAATATGAGTCACCATACATTTTATTAACACAAAATTACACAAAGAAAAAAACTGCTGATCTCTCCTTAAAACAAAAATAGGAAACATGAAATTTTTGAACTTTATTACGATTTTCTTGAATTTTAATACTTCGTATTGCCTCCTCGTGCTTCCATTACTGCGTTTACGCGGTTTGGCATGCTGTACACCAAGTTCCTTATACGATTTTGGGGAATATTCTCCCATTCCTCTGTGAGAGCAATTTTGAGCTCACGAAGCGTGATTGGGGGAGGGTTTCGTTGTTTTACGCATCTGCCTAGCTCGTCCCAAGCATGCTCGATCGGGTTGATATCCGGGCTGCGCGCTGGCCACTCCATACGAGTAATGTTCATCTCTTGAAGGTAGTCATTCACAATCCTACCTGTATGAGGTCGGGCATTGTCATGCATAAATATAGCCTAAAAATATTATAGTATAATATTATAGTATAATTGACCATAAATGGACCAACGTGATCATTGAGGATTTCTTCCACATATCTTACGCTAGTTAAAGAGCCGTTTTCTGTGATCACCAGCTCTGTGCGACGTTCAGAAGAAATTCCGGCCCACACAAGTACAGACCCACCACCGTAGGCTACTTTTTCTTTGATGCATGCTTGCTTGAATCTTTCCCCTGGTCTTCGATACACTCTGTGTCTTCCATCGTGCTTGTAGAGCATAAATTTTGATTCGTCGGAGAACATAACTTTTGACCAATCTTCAATACTCCAATTTACGTGGCTCTGATGATATCAGATATGCCCATATCTTAGTCTTGAAATACGATGCCCACGCTCCAGTTTAGGGCCGTTTGCAGGTCTAAGGGGTTTTAAGTTAGATTCAGCAAGCCGACGTCTTACTGTCCATGCACTTGGGTTACTTCCTCCGAGGCGTCGAAACTGATTGGTGAGTTCAGTTCCTGTGAGAAAGCGATTTCGAAGCATGGTGTTCACCAAGTATCGGTCTTCTCGTGCTGTGGTACACCTGGTTCTGCCCGTTCCTGGTCTGCGTAGGTTAGAACCAGTTTCTTCGTAACGTCGGAGAACTCTTTGTACTGTTGACAGCGACACACCGACAGTCCTGGCTGTATCGCGCTGACTCCGGCCGGTTTCCAGCATTGTAAGTATTCTGGTGCATTCTTCAGGCGTAAGCGACATAATTTCAGCTTGAATAATGAATATAGAGCACTATCAACATGGTTTATGTACCCACATAAATGACAGATTACAAACAAAAGCAAAACCAAATGCTGTAATTTCGTACTTCCATCTTCGAAAGTGGCCCTTTTTCAAATTTGATTTTTTTATGATATAACTTTACAATAACTAAGAAGTTTTAATACCTTCATTTAAGGAGTATTACATTGTCTATTAAATACAATTTATTGCATTAACCTAGCATTTTTAGTTTCCGAGATTTTTAGGATTCTTTAAGTGACCCGGATTCATTGCTCTCGAGTGTATAAGCAATTGAAAAAACATCGATATTTTAAAATCACAGACAGTATCTTCATTTTTATTATATGTACGTATACCAGATGATATTTCTGCAAAGATGTGTACCTACTAAAATCGTTGATATAAATAAGCTATTGAATAGTTTTTTTCGGTGGAATAACCGTCTTATGACTCTTCCCACTCTGAGTGGATCGGAAGTGAGTGTCGTTCAGCTGCCTTTACGTTTCGGGGCCTAGTGTCTCGTGAAAACATTCTCGTAACCCCGGAAGGCAATGGCCCCGTCAACACCTAATTATATATACATGTAAGTAATGTTTTAATCAGATTATAATAAGTATTTGCATGTATCCGTGGGCTTGGATGAAAGTAATGAAACATTTTATACTAATAATATTAATTTAATATTGGCGAGAAGCTGCTTATGCTACTTACACACTAATAAGAACACTTTTTGGTCTCAACTTTAAATAGAAAACTTATGTACAATGAATTTTATTTACATTACAACTACTTAACAATTACAATAATTTGGATTTCTTTTAATTTTAATAATGACTTTTTGTGTTTTGAATTTAGAGACGATACATTGAATTCGAAATATCCTCTTATGTACATAATTATGTATAAAAAAACATCCAGTGTAGCTCATTTCTTATTTATTCTTTCTATTTTGTTCTACTTCCTTCCAGATAAGCATGGAAGCTATAAAAAATACTATTATCTATATACGCGACTAATTCAAAATTATAACCATTCTTCTTTAATCATGTCCGAAGCTTTTTCAGCAATCATAATTGTAGGAGCATTCGTGTTTCCCCTGACAATTAATGGCATTATAGAGGCATCTACAACTCTTAGTTTTTGAATACCGTACACTCGTAATCTCGGATCTACTACTGCTTCTTTGTCCCATTTAGGACCCATCTTGCAAGTACCTACAGGATGAAATATAGTTGCAGTGTACTGGATTAACAAACAAGTCCAATACTCATCAGTTCCCCAGTGTAACCCAGAACAAGCCTGCACTGGTATTCTGACATAACGAGCTCCACTGGCTCTGAATGCTTCAGTTTCTTCTAAACTTACAGCAAATTTTAGTCCATCAATCAAAGCTTCCAAATCTTCTCTCTCAGTAAAGAATCTTGAGTAAATTAATGGAGGACCAAATATTGGGTCAGTTGTATTTAGTAAGATGAACCCTCTACTTTTAGGCGTCAACAGTAAAGGTCTAGCTGATAGACCATCGTAGAATGCTAAAGGGAATATGTTTGTAGCCAAATACGTAGTCGGGTCAGCGTAAAAATCTTTGACATTTCTCCCATCGAAATGGAACTGAATATTGGGAACGTCATGATTATAATAAGTGCTCATAAATGCTGTACCAGTGAGAGTACCCGTTGTTGCCAAAGGTCCATATTTGGGCAAAGGCTGGGCATAATAGTTATGAATTTCTTCCATTAACTGCTCGTGACTTACAGCTGTTGCTGTCTTATTTGAAAGCGCCATAGTCAACGCGTCTGTAGTAATATGATCTTGTAGATTGGCACCTACACTCAGTTCAGCTATGACTGGAATATTCAAACTTTTTAAATGGTATTTAGGCCCAATACCAGACAACATCAATAACTTTGGAGAGTTAATTGTACCACCGCTTACTATGACTTCTTTTTCTGCATGAGCTGCAAGTATTTCTCCATTTTTGACATATTCAACTCCATACGCCTCCTTTGTGATAGGATCAATAAGTATTTTAGTTACAAAAGCGTTGCTAATAATATGAATATTATGTCGTTTAGATCTAATAGGGCTGATGTATGCTTTATTAACAGAATTTCTTTGCCCAAATTTTGTTGTAGTTTGTGCTATATCAGTTCCATATTGGTTCTCGCCGTTGAAGTCAGTGATAGGAAGACCTTTTTCTTTGAAGGCTTGGACTAACATCAAAGAGTTTACGTCGAGATACTTAAATCTTTCCACGTTGATGGGACCACCTTGACCATGGTAATAGGTGTCATGTGATTCAACGTCTTGATTATCTTCTGCTTTCTTGAAGTAAGGCAAGACCTGGTGAATAAAAATATATTTATTTATTTAAAGCGCTGATTTATTGATAGTAACAGTTCGAGCTCCTTAAATCTCTAAATTGAGGTACGCGATAACTGATAAATGCTTGCACTGTTTGGACAGGTACGCTTAAATCTATGTGTTTCTTTCTTTAAAAAGTACCACAGATTCAAACGTACATAGGTCTCATATAATTTGATAAGTATGGATAGTATGAACTTCTAAACTGACGTTAATCTCTGAGTTTGTTTAGAAGTTTCATCTCAGAGTAGTCAGCTACGAAAACTGGCATCATCTAGTTTAAAAATACGAAATAAAATTGTCGAGTATTTATTTTGTAACTTGGTAATAACATATTTACGTTTTTTTTTGCTGCGACTTAAGTTGAGTTATATGAAGCTGGTGTTTCCTCTTTACTTACTACTTTCTAATATTACTCTGAGAAGAAACACCGAAACAAACTCAAAGGCCAACGTCTCTTTTGAAGTTTATACAATTCGTATTGGTCAAATCATATGAGAAGCAGACAGATTTTAACGGGCCTGTCCAGACAGTGCAAGCATTTGTCAGTTATCGTGTAGCTCAAGTGTTTTTTACAACCAATTTTCAAAATAAGCAAAATTTAAACTTTTTTTATTAACACTGAACAAAACGAAAATTTATTGCTTTAAATAGCATAAAACAGTGTCTGGTATAAATGTTAATTAAATTACCTCTCTATAGCTCCACCCAGTGTTGCCTAGTTCTGCCCAGCTGTCGTAGTCCCTCCGGTTCCCTCTCATGTATATCATGTAGTTTATGGCACTCGAACCTCCCATTGTCTTCCCTCTGAAATGGTATAATTTTAAAGTTACTAATTTTTTATCAAGTTTTACATTATCAAGTTTGCTTGTTTGGCTAAATTATAAAATCATAAAAAAAAACATATTCGGGTTACGAAAGTATCGCTACCAAAACTTGAATTTTAACCCCAACATTTCCCATTATTATGATAATATAGCCATAAGTAGAGAAGGTACCTTTTGAAAATCAAACTACAACTTTTGTAAACTAAGATGTATGATTTCATTATTTAGTAAACAAGACATTAATTTATAATTAATACGTCAGCTTCTGATTAAACTATCAGACGCTTGTTATCAACAACAACCTACAACTAACAACATTTTAATTATTACACACAACTAAGATGTGCATAGATTAACAAAAAGTTAAACACACACACATAATAATAATAACACACAATTGCAACTTAAACTAATTAAAACAACAAAAATAAGTGACTACTAGCTACGAAAAATGTTATAAACTATATAACATAAACATTAAAACTAAAAAACTAGAACAAAAATCTGTTTTACATATAAATTGTGTAAGAAAAAATAAAATAAAGTGCCAAAAACAATCAAATTTGCTATCTACACACCCAACATAATGTTAACCTAAAACGGCAAAAAAATATTTAGGAAAATATGTTAAGGCGTTAAAAACTTATTAACAAACGAAAGATGGCGATGAAAATGTTATATTATACATTCGCATGAAATTCTATTCAAATGATATACTGAAATTATTTTGTTACATACTCAATTCTTTTCTTACGTTTCAATTCTTACTATTCTTTCCAGTAAATTACTGAAATTCTTTGTCAAACCACAGTAATTGATATATCCAATAATCTATAACGTTCTACATTATTATTTTAGACTAACAAAATTTATGTAGCAGGCTTTTCAAATTTTGACATAATATATCAAACTTAACAACACGTGTATCACGATATATGGAAATGAAGAAAAATATAAAAGGATCGGTCCCAAAATCTGACGATATCACGTCGCACATTGAAGTGGCTTTTTTCCAATTTAAAAACTGTCAGCGCCAGAAGAATTTTGATGTAAAAACTTTGCTGTATTACAGGTAAGATCAATAGGTCAGTAGAAATAAAAATACGAGAAACTATAGAAGTGTATTGCGGAGTAAAGTTTAGTAGGACAAGGGAAGACAGTAAATGTGGAAACTTTCGAAGCTGTAAATTCTTTAGCATTTCACTGATTAAATTAATTCTCAGTGTTTGTTTTTTATTCTCATTGCGAGAATGGTAGAACCAAAGACGTGATGAAAATCCCGTAAGTTTTTGAAGGGAGAAGCGAGAATCCTAGTAATCATAAAAGCGAGAGTGTAGTTTCCACTGGCACCAACTTTTAATATGTTCTAGAGACTATTTTCATTATTTTGAAACCGAAAACCATGAAAATGTTCACTCATCTTTAATTTTGAGCTCATTATAAGTCAACTTGAAAAATGTTCCCTTTTATTTTACTACAGAACCATAAAAACTTGCATTTTAAATATGATATGAGATGTATAGAAGAATAAGACACCAAGAGAATGATGACTGAACACTAAAATCTTATGGAACATTTAATAAAGTTCTATATTCGAAGTTATCACGAAAAATAATGCAGTAAGTGCGCTTGAAATGTCAATTTAACTTAATCTTCTAATCCTTACCTGTTTTGTAACGTATGTTGTGTGTCTAATTAATTCTACACGTACTAAATAGGTATGTTAGTGACCAAATTAACATTGTTAAAACGTTTAATTCTAATTAATTTATTTCTAAAGCTACTGTTTTAGTAACAAATTCTACCAAGTTTTAATAGTGATTTTTTCACTCACCACTTTGCAGGCTTATCTTTAAAGGTTAAAAGGCATGAGTCAAAATAAAAAACTTTTATTCTTTGGTATTTTTTAATTACAACGTAAATAATTATAATTTATGTTTTTCAAGCGAATGAGAAAAATTGAAGACACGAGACGATTTTAAATATGGCAATGTTACAGAAATAACAAAACCCACAGACACAAAAGAAAAATCCGTAATGGAAAAAGAATTGTGGCATATAAATAATGTACTCGTATATGAAATTTACATATTTTCATTTATAGCTAACCATAGACCAATTTAGCCCATTAAATAAAACTGATTTATAGGTAAAATCTTCTCTCACTTGAATAACCTTTTTATAATGAGAGTAAAAATGCTTTTACATGACTGATAAATACAATCACATAATTATATCTATACTAATATTATAAAGCTGAAGAGTTTGTTTGTTTGTTTGATTGCTTGAACGCGCTAATCTCAGGAACTACCGTTCTGATTTGAAAAATTCTTTCAGTGTTAGATAGCCCATTTATCGAGGAAGGCTATAGGCTATATATCATCACGCTAATACCAATAAGAGCGGAGCAGTAATGAAGAATGTTTCAAAATCGGGGGATTTTTTTTTCCACGTGGACGAAGTCACGGGCGGAAGCTAGTTTCACATATAATTATTAAGAAACAAAAAAATAATTAAACATGTTAAAGTTCAAATTAATGTATTGTTTTGCTTTTGTGACTTTTGGTCCTTAATGATTGAATCTACTGAGTTCTAGCATTTTGTAAGTAGCATTTATAGTATTTCTTATAATATTCTCCACTTTTCTGGTACTGTACCCCTACAAATAAATCTTTGACGACACGGTTGGCGAAGTGGTTGAGCGATTGGCTGGTGTGCTTCGTGTAGCGGGTTTGACTCCCGCACCGGAACAAATGTATTGTGGTATGGGTGCATGGTCTACAGATTGTTGGTGCTGGTCTGGGTATTTATAAAAATGCACTCACGATACAGAATAAATGCCTAGTGGAAGAAATGTTTAAAAACATAAAAATTATAAAAAAATCTATTCTACTGTGTAATTTATGATTACATTATTACCTAACTATAGTTATTATTGTTCCTAACAAATGTTATGCCAATCTTCTTTAATCATATCTGAAACTTTTTCTCCAATCATCACACAAGGAGCGTTAGTATTTCCTCTGACTATATGTGGCATTATCGAAGCGTCGGCTACCCTCAAACTTTGTATCCCATATACTCTTAATCTTGCATCAACCACCGCATCTTCATCATACCTAGGTCCCATCTTACAAGTTCCAGAAGGATGATATATAGTTCCAGTATAACTCATTAAAATACAAGCAAAGTATTTATCAGAACCCCATTTATGTGAAGTACAAGGTTGTACCTGTTTTCTTATAAACTTCACATTTTTTTCTTTAAAAGCGATAGTCTTTTCCAATGTAACAGCATACTTGAGAGCCTCAATCAATGTATTTAAATCTTTTTCCACTGTGAAAAATCTTGGATAAATTAAAGGCTGACCGACAATGGGATGCGTTTTGTTTAGGGTTAAATATCCTCTGCTGTCTGGGTGCAAAAGAATTGGCCTTACGTTAATACTATCGTACAAGGATAACGGGAATATATTGGTAGCTAAATAATTAGTAGGATACGCGTAGAAATCTCTTTTGCTTCTGCCATCAAAATGGAATTGTATATCTGGGACTGTTTCGTCTTCGTCTGCGTATTTTGTTCGATGAAAGGCTGTTATTTGCAAAGGACCAGTCGAGGTAATCTCATCATATCTGGTTTTGTACTTGTAAAAATCTTGAATAGCTTTTAACATTTGCTTCCCTGTCAAACTGGTTGACGTTTTATTAGTAAGGTTCATCAACACTGCTTCTGCTGTAACATGATCTTGCAAATTGTGACCCGCTTTTAAATCCTTCAGTACAGGTATTCCTAATTCCATCAAGTCTGATTTTGGTCCTATACCAGAAAGCATTAATATTTTTGGGCTGTTCAATGCACCTGCACTAATTATAATCTCTTTTTTGGCATAAACATTATACATTTTATTATTTTTTGTGTATTGAACTCCATATGCTTGCATATTTTCATCAATAAGTACCTTATTTACTTGAGAATTTGTCATTATGGTCAGGTTTGGTCTTTTGTTGCGTATCGGTCTTATGAAAGCTTGGTTCGATGATACTCTTTTGCCATCTTTAGTTGTAGTTTGGGTGGTCATGGTGCCTATCTGCGTCTTTCCATTAAAATCAACTAGTGGAAATCCTTTTTCATAAAACGCTTGTACCAACATGTTAACATTTTGGTCAGCAAAAGCAAATCTTTCTACATTTAGAGGACCGTCAGTTCCATGATACTCAATATCTTCAGCTTCTTCTTGATTATTTTCAGACTTTTTGAAATAATACAGGACCTGAAAAAAACGAGTATTATTTTGGACATTCATAGATATTTTTATTCCTTACTACTTTGTAAATATCCGCGAAGAAAACTTTATTTAATTATTATAATTATTATAAATTTAATATTTAAAAATTTGTTAAGAGTTTCTAAATCAAACAATCGATCATTATGTTCCTGGTCAGTTTGATTATTTTTGTAGTAGGAACTGTTAATCAACATTAGCCTATCCATTCTACCACTAACAATCAATTGTTTGATTTGAAAAAACCCTAGAATATCTCAATGGCGTCTCTTACTTCATCATAGCTCCAGCCTTCATTGCCAAGTGCTGCCCATTCATCATAATCTTTTTTATTACCTCTCATGTAAACCACGTAATTTGTAGAACTTGATCCACCCATAACTCGGCCACTGTAATTTCAAAGTTAGTAAATTATATTACAAGATGTCACGGTATTAATAAAAATATTTTTTTATAGATGGACTGCAACCCTTTTAACATACGTTAGCAAAAGAAGCAGCACACAAGATCATTCACCAAGTCTCTTCCCAACTTTGTTGGGATCAGATTCCAGTCGACTCGTAAGCAGCTGAATACCGTCCAGTTGGTGCAAATACATGGAGTGAACTGCTATTTGATCTCTACAACCCAATAGCTGAATAAAGCGAAAACTCTTCGCATTCGCGGTGTCAAATTTTCTGGCTTCTGATTATATTACTTTCTAAGGCACGAATATATAATATTAAGATGGTGACCCATCGGTGAACTATCCTCAGCAAGATCGAACTGCAGCTATTGACAAGCGAGCTCCAAGCAGCATTCAACGGTAAGTAGCATTTCAATCAGCTGTTCAGTTCCCTCTGCTAGGACATAGGCCTCTTATCTGAGAGAGGGAGACCACTAAGCCGGCATAGTGTAGATTGATGATTATTTCATACTTTAAAAACCTCTTAAAGTTCGGATAAGAACAAAGCGCCTCTGCGAATAGAGGCAGCCACGAATTCCGTGCGTGGTGGATTATCTTGACCAATGCAGGTTTCCTTACTATATTTTCTAATCAAAATTTTCTAAACTGATTTGTAAGTTCGTTGTAAGTATTTTTCTATGAAATTATTACGTCATTATCGAATTACTCGTACTTATTATAAGTTGCTCGCGTATTCTAACCTATTCAACCTAACTAGCGCCACCTGTTTTTTTTTATCTTTGTTATAGACCTTTTCTAATGTTTATATTGTTTACGTATCTAAAATAACGATTTGATTAGCGTAAGGGAGACTTTTACAATAAATACACTTAATTTATGCTTTTAAATAAATATTTTAGTAACAGATCTTCGAATATATAAATGTTTAAGGCTGGACCACTTTTTTTTTCGGATGAGAAAGTCATTGAATGACTTCACCCGCTCTGTGTGAAGCGGAAGGGAGTATCAGAATTCTACTGACTCAAAACCAGCACTGTTCCTTCAGCTACTCTTGCACTCCGCGGCTGCGTTATCTCGTTAGAACTTTCCCGCAACCCCGGCAAGGCGGGACCCCTAGTATTTAAAGAACTTAACTCAATAACTACGTCAAAATCACTGTCAAATTGGTAGTGGAAGTGAACGATTTAAGCCTCCATGTAACGTTTTGAGTATTTTGCTATTATTGAACTTGATATCAAAACTTTTGCATAAGATTTATATTTGGCTTGCACAAATATGATCACGTATCCGAAGAAATTAGAAAAATTCTCAATAATGAATATTTTGGTGACACTCATGATTAGATGTAATTTGTTTAAAATTTATTAGTTTTATGTTGCATGATTTGATCATCTTCTTGGTAGTTGAATTTTTAGCTTTAATTCTTAGTTTGTAACCTTAGTGATAAGTATATTATCTATTGTGTTTCGTTAAATGTCAACGAAAATTAGATGTAGGTAACTTGATAGCATATATCGACGTCCCCCGCGAATAATCCGGTAATGACCTATTACGGGGTTTTTCATGTTATGCATTTTTCGGCATCTAGAAGTTAAAATACACCATGTGATTTTTTTTCAGAATTTTTCTAACTTTATTTACGAAGATATGAAAAACTACGCGTATATTCCATAAAAATTAATTAAAATGTATTTTAAACGAATAATATGGTTTAAGATCTTTACGAAAAAAAATATCAATATGATTTGACAGTAAACATTGTTACGATATTATTCGGGTAAATAGATTTCTACCTTAATTAAGTAAGTGCTAGTACAGGCTTATTCGAGGTTTTATTAAGAAAACGATTTCCAGCTACATTCATTATCGAGTGGCTCCTTACCCAACCCTTTTCTATATTGATATTACGATATTATTCGTGTAAGTTATAATATATCATCTAAATATAAATAGACTATTACCAATGCCCCGCGCTCGTTTTCTTAACCTGTAAGGACATGTACCGTCTTGGGTTATGCCTATTGCAACGGCAAGAGCTATTTTATTTAGACATTTATTTCAGATTAGATACATCCATAAATAGATTAGTAACACTTACATCTATGTTATTAGTTAAAATTAATTATATTAACATCAATAATTAAGAAACAAATAAAAATAAAACAATTAAATATCAAAATAGCATAATAAAAATAAAACAATTAATTAATTAATCAAATTCCGAATAAAATGATCAAGTTATTTTACTTTAAATAAAAATAGCACCGCCGGAACCGTGGACAGTATTCCAGTGCTTCACCACAGGACAATCAACTCTATCCAATATGGTGTTCAGAAGGCTACTAGCGCTACCGCGCACACGCTGCATCAGGGAGGCAACTCGTTTACGTACTATTGCTCTAAAGCAGTCAATGTTGGCCTCGGCAAACATACCTGATGCACTGCAAAAGTTAGGCAACCCCAGCAACATTCTGGACCCATTATTGTACAGGACACGTAGGGCGTTGAAAGTTTTCTACGTATATCTGACCCACAGGCTGCAGGTATAAAAGGTCTGGCAATACACCGTGAAAAGTGAAATTTTAACATCCCTAGTGCATCTCGCAAACCTGCGCACCAGCATGTTGCATCTCACTGCCAACGCCCTACGTTCCCTCTCAATGTCCATGTCATCGGAGAGATCCTCAGTGACCCAGTGCCCCAGGTATTTAAACTTAGTGACCCTGCTTATCGGCATTCCCCCAAGCCTAACCGGTGGAACGGTCTTGGGACTTCTATTCCCGACTTAAAAACAAGTAGCTCACTCTTATTTTGGTTATACCTGAGGCCATGTGTCACTAAGTACCTCTCACAGATGCCTAAGATTATGTTGTGGGAGGACCCTGTCAGGGGACAGATGAACTCAGCAGGACCATATCATCAGCGTAACTGATGTTGTTCATGCAGACTCCATCCATTGAACAACCCACTCCAGCCCTGCTGAGCTCATCTATCAGTGCGTTTATGTATAGGTTGAAGAGACGTGGTGAAGTTAGTCCACCCTGCCTCACCCCACACTCCAACCTGTACTCTGCCGAACATGAACCTGCCCACTTAACATTATTGGTTTTGTTGCCTTATCTTAATATATTTATCAAATCCCCAGGAGTGCTAGTCTCTTCCCGGAGCTTACGCCAGAGTACGCTATATGAGACTAGATCGAATGCCTTCGACAGGTCCAAAAAACAGCCATAAACAGGTGTTTTTCTCGTGATATAGTACTGAATGGTCTGCTTGAGTCGCAGTATCGCAGCTTCAGTCGAATGCCCAGCTCCGAAGCTAAACTGTGTATCGTGCAAAACTATGTGCCGATTTAAGATATTATCAAGCAGCCCATCCAGCACCTTGGCAATGACCGTGGCCAATGAAATAGTAATTATCTGTAATTGTTCCCGTCAGAGGCATCACCCGTCCTATTTTTAATTATTGGTACAAAAAGAGTCTTCATAAGCTGCTGCATACCAACACCCTAGGCAAATGAACACCTGCATGCTGCAAGTGATCGATGCTGAGGCCATCATGTCCTGGAGACTTACCTCTCGTCATATTCTTAATAATATGAGCGACTTCTTTCACTTGAAACCGAGTTCTCTCACCACCCTTGACCTCAGCATCCAGCACCTGTTGCACACCTGCTAGTGGAGACACAACCTTAAATCTGAATCTGATCCACGTTGTCTTGACACCATTTAAGCTTTGGCTTAAAGCATTTTCTGGTTTCACGCATAGTGTTATAAATATTGCCAGATTTGGGTTTACCGCGTAGCATCCAGGTCTGAAAGCTACTTCGTGCCTCCATATGAGTCCTCCGCACATACTTATTCCATCCAATAACATGTTTTTGTTTCCTAAACTTTCCTAGTCTATGACTGCTTCGCGCAACTTCAGTCAAAGCACCTACGATACTGTTATACAATTTATCAATTATTTCATAACTAGTACTCACGCGGGGCTTCGCTCCCGTGGATTCTATCACGGTAAAAACATAACTCTCCTTTTTTGCAGTCGGGTAAAAAGTAGCCTATAACCTTCCTCAAGCTTCACGCTACTTCCATACCAAATTTCATCCAAATCCACCCAGTACTTTCGAAGATTAGCGCGTTCAAACAAACAAACAAACAAACTTTTCCGCTTTATAATATTAGTATAGATGACACCTGTTGCTACAGACATTATCAGCACCGCCCCTTCCGCCCGAACATTGCTCTAAAGCAGACGTGTTGTTGGTTATTCCGTAAATTTTTAAAGTTACCTTTTTATCCTAAAAATAATTATTTTCTACTAAATAATTTTTTTTTAAATCTAATTTTAATTTTGAAAGACAAGATTAACAATAATACAAAGTGAAACAAATAAAAGTCAACTGGAGCCTGGATATTGGCTCTGGATGCCTCTGGAAGAAATATTAAAAAACACCAGCTACCAGGCTGCCATAGGCTGAGACAATTATAAAACACTGCCAGTACTGAGAACGAACCGGTGAGTGAGACAAAAACTCATAAATAGTAATTTGTATCCTACCAAAAGTACCAGGATCGCATAAACACACACGAGTTTAATAGTAATACAAGAAGACCTTTTTCAAATGCACTATTAAATGTTCATCTGGCTCGTTTGGTAAGTGTTGGGTTTCGAATCAGAGTACCCAAGTTCGAATCCCACTATCCGATATTCTTTTTGTGTTTTTTATTTTGTTATCTTCAACTTCGGCCGAACTTTACTATAATAAAATGCCACTAAGACGAACTCCACCACCAACGCCAGCTGTACAAGAAGATTCGGAACCTGATATGCCAGCGGTAAAGGTAGATCTTGATCCCAATATTACTAAACGTAAGCGCAAGTTTGATCAAGTGGATGATTTGAATGTGTTCATGAGTGAAATGAAGAATCTCTTTACCAAATTTGAAAAGGAGCAAAATGATAAATACAATGCTCTGCATGCATCTATGATAGATATAAGAGAGCTAAACGCATCAATTAAAACATCATGCGAGTTTGTGACTGGAAAATACGACGATCTTTTGAAGGAATTTAATAAACTAACGTCGGAGCGTAGAGAAAACTTAGCGTACATCCAGATACTGGAAGAAAAGGTTGAAAACTTGGAAAGAGTTCAAAGATCTTCTTGCCTGGAACTAAGGAACATACCAGCTAAGTTAAAAGAAACAAAAGAAGACTTATCAAAGATTGTTACTGACACTGGTAATTCCTTAAACGTCTCAATAAACACCTCAGACATACGTGATGTATACCGATTAAATATAAAAAATGAAGTAAATAAACCCATTATAGTCAACTTTACGACAGTAATTACAAAGGAGAAAGTAATTAAATCTATAAAATCATATAATCGAACCAACAAAAACAACAAGTTCTCAACCGCTAAACTGCATATAAAAGGTCCGGATGTCCCTGTCTACATATCTGAACATCTAACTTCCAGGGCAAAACGCCTGTTCTTTTTAGCCAGAGATTTTTCTAAAACCAATGGGTACTCCTTCTGCTGGACGGCCCATGGTAAGGTTTTTATACGAAAGAAGGAAGGTCAAACTGCTCATTGCATTAACAATGAATCTGACTTAAAGAGCCTAAAAGTAGAAGACTGACTATTTCTCAACAATATTTTTTATTTTTTACCTGTTTTAATTGTTAAAATTATAGTTTTAGAATATGCATGCTTTACCTTTATTAATATTTTTACACGGAAATACTTTTATATCACTTTTATAACCCAATCACAGATATTTTGCTTACATCTTACTCTTCTTAGACCCACTTATATCCCCGTCACGCATAGGTACTGTTATGAAAAACTTGATACAGCAACGATACTACAAAATTTTAACCAAAATGGCTGTCAAAGAAGAAACTTTGGACCTTTGACAAGCACCTTAATTATGTTTCTACTGCGCTAATGGATAGCTTAAACAAGTTTATGGATTCCGTAGAATCCTATAACGTGTCTCAATCATTTATGTGTTCGCCAGACCAGTGTTTGCAGAATCTACAATCCTATAAAAAAACACTGAATACATTGCATGTAAACATTCGAAGTGTAAATCGGAACTTTGACGGCCTAAATGTTCTTCTTCACTCCATGGATGTTAAGTGTGATATTGTTATTCTCTCAGAGTGCTGGTTGAGTAAAGCTACTGAAATTCCTATTTTAGAGGGATTTTACTCCGCGAAGTCTGCTTTTACAAACCAAAATGACGGTATATTAATCTACATTCGTTCTGAGTTGGATTATAGGATTGCCGAGCCCGTGTTTCAGGATGCAAACTGTCTCATTTTGATGCTAGACCCAGACACAGTGATTGTTGCAATCTATAGATCACCTTCAGTCAGGAATATTGAGAATTTCGTTGGCTCCCTGAATGATGTACTGAGTTCCCTTACATCGGTAAAAACGGTTGCAGTGATTGGAGACTTGAACATTAATATTCGTCCAGGAAATACTGACTCGAACTCTGATGAGTATTTAAATGTAATGGCATTTCATGGGCTTCTGCCAGCCCACCTGTTCCCAACACGTATAGATAACTGCCTGGACCATGTATTTCTAAAATCAGACAAATGTTCAACAGCGCTGGTTTTAGACTCATTCTTTACTGACCATGCCCCTGTCTTATTTTGTCTTGAGACTGTCTCTTTGGTTGAGAAACCTAAAAGCTTGATACGCCAAATTAACCTTCCAGGTGTCATTAGTTACTTGGAAGAATCGGACTTCTCTAGCATTTCAAATAGTACAGACCCCAATCAAAGCGCTGAACTTCTTATCTCTATTTTATCTGAATCTATTACTGAAAACAGCAAATTAAAGAAAGTCTCACATAGGAAGCGAATTATTAAGCCATGGATCACCCCTGGCCTTTTGAGATGCATACGTAATCGTGACAAGTTGCATTTGAAATCAAAGCAGGATCCTGAGAATCAGATAGCTAAACTGACGTATTCAAGATATCGAAACTACTGCAACAACTTGCTCAAGACCATTAAGTGCAATTACGAACAGCAACAGCTTCAGAAAGCCAGTGGCGATCCCAAAGCGACTTGGGATATCATAAAATCCATCATTTACAAACACACCACACCCACAAGCAATTCGAGGGATCTGCTTAAGGTCTGTAAGGATCCGGATTCCTCTGTTAATGCTATAAATAATTACTTCGCGAATGTTGGAGGTAGTCTCGCTCACAAGATACAGCAAGCTCAACATCCAACCAGTAATAACTTTAAGTTTAGTTCCATGTCCAACCCACAAGGCAATTCATTTGTTTTGCTCGAAACTGACTTTGGTGAGATAAACAGTATAATCTCGGAATTAAAATATAACTGTGCAGTTGGATATGATGGCATACCTGCTTCAGTTATTAAAGCTGCTAAGCATGTTCTCATCCCTCCCATCACTCATGTATGCAATCTGTGTTTGACACATGGCATTTTCCCAAAGTCTTTCAAAAAGGCTTTAGTTACACCAATATTTAAGGGTGGGGAAAGGGATCGTGTTGAAAGCTATAGGCCTATATCTGTTCTTACAACTCTTTCAAAGATTCTTGAAAAAATCCTAAATAAGAGACTTCTTAAGTATTTAGATCACAATGATGCGATGGCTCCTAACCAATATGGCTTCAGGAAAGGAAAATCAACAGAAGATGCTGTGCTTGAGCTATCAAATCACATTGTAAAGAATCTTGACATGAAGAAGAAAACCATAGGTATATTTCTAGATTTGGCCAAGGCTTTTGACACGGTCTCTACCTCCATCCTTTTACAAGCACTGGAGACACTGGGAATAAGAGATACTGCTCTGAATATTTTTCGTGACTATCTCTCTGAGCGTAGCCAACGAGTCAGGCTTGAGAGCTATACTAGCAATGAAGAGGACTTATTTTTCGGAGTTCCACAGGGCAGTGTGCTGGGTCCTACTCTCTTTCTTGTGTATGTCAACAGGCTATGCCAACTCTCTATACCTGACTGCAAGATTCTTGTATATGCAGATGACACGGCACTTATTATAAGTGGGGATACCTGGGCCTCTGCTCACCGTTCGGCTGAATATGCACTTGGTGTTGTGATGGATTGGCTCTCCTGTAATCTTCTCACATTGAATGTTTCAAAAACACATTACGTCACCTTTTCAGCCAACTCATCTACGCAACCTAATGTGCTGCATATAAAGGCTCATAGATGCTCCCTTCCTGCGTCTAACACATGCGATTGCCCTGCCATTCATAGAACATCTTGCGTAAAGTATCTAGGGGTGTACATTGACTGTACTCTAAGCTGGAACAAACACATTGACGTTACGGTATCTCGTGTACGTAAGCTTATGTTCCCAATGAAGAAGCTTAGAGCCGTGGTCACTACCCCATTGCTGAAAACCACTTATTTTGCTTTAGCGCAGTCAATTCTGACCTATTGCATCCCTGTTTGGGGCGGAACATATAAAACTCTTATGCTTCGTCTTGAAAGGGCGCAGAGAGCAGTGTTGAAGGTGATGCTACACAAACCCTTCCGTTATTCTACAATCCAGCTATACAGGGATTTATCTGTGCTTACCGTCAGGCAACTTTGTGCACTCCATATAGTCCTACGTACTCATTCCTCACTGAGTTATGATCCTGAACTATTTACACATAAACGTCGTAAAGACATGGTTTGCACTTCTATGAAAGCCAATACTGCTCTAGCAAGTCGACACTTTCCGAACTTGAGTGGTCGCCTTTATAATGCGCTCAATAAAGTTTGCAAAATATATTCCTTGCCGAAATATAAATGTAAGAGAGTTGTAAGTGAATATCTTCAGGGTCTTACATACGACGAAACTGAAAGACTATTCAACAGAAATATATAATGTACTATGTGCTATTTCAAAATAATTATTATAAACTCACCTTCACTTAAAAGTATTTCCTTGCATGCCTTTAACTTAGCCTTAATTTTATTTTTTTAATGTTATATAATAATTGTTATCAAATTCATTAAATCTAATTCTATTTTATATAATTATTGTTATCAATTTCATTAAATCAAATTATAATTAAAAATATTATTACTATCAATTTCAATAAATCAAATAATGTTATATTGAAGTATAAGTATTGTGCAATTTTTATTATGTTAAATTTATATTCTACTAATTTTTAATCAACACGCATCAGAATCTTGTAGTTATTTATATTGCAAATAATTATGTTAATTTTTGTTGTTTTAATCTGTAAGAGGAAGGCGCTGATGTCCGTCACACAGTTTATACTAGCACGGACATCATCGTTTACTCTATCTTTTAAGGGACTAACATTTTTATACTGTTTTTTGAATAAGATAGATGATTTTGTACCCACCTTTCTGATAATAAACTTATTACTTATTACTATATTACTATAGCACAAAGACCAAGTTCCACAGGAAAGTCAATATGCCTTAATTTACTATTAGCAAGTTCGCAATATAACGTGATCTGATCAGAGTCCCTTTCACCCCACTTGACCTCATTGCAAGATTTAAATGTACCTCACTTCCTACATTTCGGTTACATTTCAGGGAGTGTACGATGGAATTACACAATCTGATTCCGCCAAGCCCGTTCCATCATCGGACTACGCGACAAACGGCGAAGCGCCATCGTTACATGGTGGACATCCCACCCATACGCACAAAACATTTTGGGAATACCTTCATTGTACGTACGGCTAAGGAGTGGAATTCCCTGCCGGATTCTGTGTTTCCCGATACCCTAACCTATAACCTAGGAGTCTTTAAGTCAAGAGTGAATAGGTTACTTTTAGGTAAGCGTGTTCCATCTTCGACACACTTACCATCAGGTGTGACGGTGGTCAAACTCGAACCTATTTTCAATAAAAAAAAAATACTACAATAATCATCAAATAATACTTAAGTAAACTGTTCGAATAAACAGTAATAGTCAGAAAGAAAGAAAGAAAAAACTTTTATTGGCTACATGCCGCAAAACACAGTAAAACATAATAAAATAAAAACTTAAAACTAACATTAACAACCCACTGTGTTACTCACGGCCGCGCCAAATAGGTCCTGTTCAGCATAATGCCAGGCAACTAGTGCCTGACGCTGATTTTCAACAGGACCTAACAACACAGCAACAGTCAAAACAATAAAATGTACGTTATTGTTAAACAATCGAATAACATAATAATTGCGTTTTACAAATGTTCAGTATACAAAACAAATTACACGAATAATAGCGCAACACGATTTTACTGTTGCCGTCGAAAATATAAATTTACGCGAATAATAACGCAACAAGATTTTACTGTTGCCGTCGAAAATATAAATTTACACGAACAATATCGTAAATGACATTACTGACCAGAGCTTGACCTACACTAATATAGTAAAATGCATCCAGCTAAATAATAACGAAGCCCTTGGAACTACTTAAATTTTGTTGAAATTACCAGATAGCTGAAAAAATTAGCTTCCATATACGGCATAAAAAGTCTCTGATACTTGTTGTTTAATGGAATTATTAAGGAAAAATGGTTTTTTATTTTTCCTGAACATTTACACTTTTACGATTACCGTATTATTCGCGGGGGGCGTCGATATGTGGAAGCTTTCTGTAAAATAAAATAAATAAATAAATTCTTACGAAACTCAAGTGGCTTTCTATACGTCTTCGCCAGAACTTACACATCTTGTCTCTGCTTTACAGTATTCTGTTCAATCCTAAAACCCCCTCTTATCTTAAAGAACGTTTCAAGTTCCTCCATGACACACATGCCAAATTTCTGAGGTCATCGGAAAACTTGAGGCTAGAGGTACCGAGTCACTCCACCAATTTCTTTGGTAAGACGTTCGCAGCTCAAGCAGTGCGACTGTGTAATACTCTTCCCGTCTTCCTTCTTTCAAAAACATGGTAATAAATCTTTGTCTCTCTCTTTAATTTGTTACTATATTTTTTATATCCCACTTTTTTATGTATATATATATGTGTGTATTATGTATGTAGGGTATTACTTATGTTTTGTATATAAGTGAATAGTACACCATGGACTACTCGCGTATTTATGTTCTCCTGCTGTATCAAATCCATCCAAAGGTTGTCTGTAAAAGATCACAGATCAAAAACTACAGGTTTAAGTCCTCATTTAATTCTGTTATGGTGTACAATAAAGAGTATATCTACCATCTATCATTCATGAATTTCATACAGTTTTCTAAAATGTAATTCCAAAAGAGAAAACACCCAAAACTATTATTTCACAGTAAATTGAATAACATAAATAAATAAAAATACAATTTTCATAATTATTATTTTATTAATTGAAGTGAAATTAATTCAAGATGTAACAAGCTACTAATAGGTTCTTGGAGAACGCTTTTATTGGAAAGAAAGACTCCAGAAATTTCTCCAAAGGAATAAAAAGATTTTAAAAATATTCAGACAAACTGTTTTCGTAATCTGAAACAATCTGATATCGAAGTTATCCAGAAATGTCATCATAGTTTCAGCTTTTAAAATTATTTAATCAATTCCGTTTGAAAGATTCCAAGTTTGAATTTATTCTGTTTTAAATGTTCGAGTAAAAGACGTAATATTCTTATGAATAAAAAAAAACGTTTTAGCAAAAAATAGAACCGACTTCCATATAAAAACACTACAAAGGCAAAAATAACTTTAATTTCGGAAGGCGGTGTCAAAAACGAAAATATATACAAAACTAAAGACACCGCCTTCCGAAATTAGTAACTAATAACTCTAGTTTTCAAGTTTTAAGTTTTTTCTTATGTCACCGATTCAGTAATTTTGAAAGTTACGGCGTACAATCGGTCGCACCTTAATGGCAGACACAATTATGTACATAATTTAAACAAACAATACAATCATATTCTTCTGAATTCTAAGTTCAAATTAGAATTTTGGGTTACTTTACTTTATTTTCTGTTACTTTACGTATGATATGCTAAAATTTTACATGCTTTCTAATTAAAATTGAGATTTGCCAGAATTCTAAGTGGCCTATAAAATACCCTTAAGTAACGCATTACCAATATCGAAGATATCGATTAAGGGTATATACAATATTTAGAACATATAATTTTGTTTTAATAAAATATATAAAATAGTGACGAGTGACTAGTCCAAATTCCAATACAGTTCAAGCCTACTTTATATCACATAAACTAAGCTCTCTTAAACAAAAACTACAGCTTTTCTTAAAAGTCTATACTAAAATTTACTGTTACTTTAATTTCGTTTCTCATTAGTAGCAATCTCTCCTAATAAAATAGCCTTTTCTTTAACGTCCATAGGTCATTAGTATTTTAGTAGGTATTTAGCGATTTTTATAGGAAAAACTAACTAATTACTTGATATTAGTAGCTCTAGAGCAAATTAAAAAAATACGATTGGTTTTTAATATAAATATCACAAATAGTAATTTATTCACAAGCTCCCGTTGAGGAATTGTCTGAGGCGGTGAAGATAGTGAATAAAGACTATAATAAGACTAGCGCGTATTTCTGACTGGAGTTTGGATCATGGTTTGAGGGTTAATCCTGCGAAGACTCAAGTCATTATTGTTGGCAGCCCTAGGTTACGTTCCAAAATTATAGTTTTTGATGGAGCTGTTATACCTTACTGTGACTCAGTAAGAGACCTTGGTATTTATATTGATAAGGATTTGTCTTGGGATCCCCAGTTGCAGGAAATGAGCCGCAAACTGTTTGCCTCTGCGGGGTCTTTACGCAGATTGCGCAATTTCCTGCCGACTGCCACTAAAACTGCGCTTGCCCAATCTCTTCTTCTCCCTATCCTCGACTATGCTGATGAAAGTTATCCAGATCTCACTGAAGTGCAGTTAGATAAGCTTGAGCGACTTCAAAATTTTTGTATCAGATTCATATTTGGTTTGCGCAAGTATGATCATGTTTCTGAGTTTCGCATTAAACTCAAGTGGCTGCCTATCCGCCTTCACCGGAATACACATATTTTATCATTACTCTACAGTATTCTTTTCCATCCAACGACTCCCTTTTATCTCAAAGAACGATTTAAGTTCCTTCATGACACACATGGTAGAGATTTGAAATCATCGGAGAATTTGAGACTTTTGATGCCTACACATTCCACTAAATTTTACGACCATTCTTTTACGGTGCAGGCTATTCGGTTGTGGAATGCATTGCCGGTGTCAGTAAGACAAGCACAGTCACTCGCTGCTTTTAAAAGCTCGGTTGCCAATCATTTTCTTTCAAATTTATGATTATTTTTTTGTTTTTCTCCACACGATGTTAAAGAACACATTACATTTATATATTTTATATAATTATGTATTGTATTTATATATATAAATACTTATATAATTCAATTAGGTTTTTTTTTCTGTTATGAGTATTTGTAGTACACTAATTTAGCCCTCCCCAATTCAATTGAAGCTTTTAAAGTCCTTCCAAAGGTTGTCTGGAAGATATCGCTCTCAGCGATAAGACCGCCATTGTAACCAAAGTTATAGAAATAAGGTTATGTAAATGTGTTTCAATTTGTGTTGTACAAAAAAGTATATTATATTCTATCTTCTATCTATCTATCACAAATAATAATAAAAGATCACTAAATGTTGACCTAATGCATGAGGTTGTCGGCATATGGGATACAGCAATCATTGTGCCGATAATCGTCATAACCAATGGCCTAATAACCCAGAGCTTCAACCAGCATCTGAGGAGGCTTTCACTAACTCAGGAGTTCTAACCACAGGTAACTTGAACCCTGTTCTCGATACCGGTGGTCTACTACTTTATCTATTTCTTATTGAAATATGTATTTCATTTATTTGTTTCTATAATGCGATAAAGATCACTAAAGCCGCGGTCTTGTGGCCTGATTTCGTCCAGGCTAGGCAAACAGACCGTAGATACTATCGCATTCGATGAAGCCTGTTGTGGCCTGTCGATTAACAGGCCGCGAGACCGTAGCTAAATAATGTATGAGAGTTGCTTTAAATGTCACATTAAAACACCTACACAAATACACAAATGAAAGCTTGATAAAGCTGTTTACGGTTAATTGTAATTATATTGATACCTATTGATTAATAATAAGATAATATATTTCGCCGTCAACTTTAATTATTACGCGTGTCATTTTATCAATAATTCGTAAAATATAGTACTTTTTTGTCTTATTTTTCATATCGTTTGTTTTACTTACCTATTATTTTTTAGCCGGTAATATAAAATTTAGAAAATAATAATATTATGTAGTAATTCAGTTATCTAAAGACGTTTTGTTGCTGGTGTATTAACATGTTCTGTTTTTTACCCTCGTTGGTAAACATCCGTATCTAGTTTTATTCCAGTAATTATTTGATCAACGTTCAGTGTAATGGTATGACTACACCAGTATTACGAATGGCTTAGGGGTGTTATTCAGTCAAACAGTCTAGAGCAGTGGATCCAAAACTTTATTTAATCTAGGATCAATTTTGTTTCAATATTGATGGCAGAGATCAGAAGTCCTGAAGAAAATTTAACTATGGATAGAAATAAAATATGGTAGCTTGCCTATTCTTTGAAAACAATAGAAAAACTTTTTTGATAGGAACTTAAATTAGCTTACGTAGATGTTACTTTAAGTTGGTAAGATTGATATTTTTAATCTCTCAGGTACCTTATAATTTACCTTTTGCGGACCATATTTTTCCTTTAACGGACCATCACAGGTTGGGAACCATTGGTCTAGAGAAATGTATGGTGCAACCGCGCAAACTAATTCAGGCAATTACAAACAGATAAGTATACTCGTAAAACGGAAAAACTGATTTGTTATTTTGTTATACCTATAGCGTAGAATTATCCTAATTACCCGTTTGAGTACCAATTTCAAGAGCACCAAAAGTCTGATTACAATAATAATCTTTGGTGATCTCAAACTAGGTACAAAAACGTTGTTTAAAAAAATGTTTAATTAACGTTCAAATGTCTTAACTTGGTCGAAGAGAAAAACAATAGCCTTGTTGAGATTAATTAAATTACTGTAGTTAGCTAGAAAAAGCTCTGACCTGATTTCGTGTTACACAAGAAGAAAACTTAACATTATTATACATGTACAATATTTTTAGTAAAATATTTATTGATAAATAATTCCAACTTTATTGTGGGTAGAATTCCCATTACTAGCAATCTTGATAACCCCTCCAACTAAGCTAAATATGCTTGTATCTGGAGTGGGTTCACGCCGTAACGGTAGTTGAGATCTCAGAACAATGTAACAGAGTCTGTTACATTGTTCTGAGATCTCAACTACCGTTTAATAAATAGCAATAGGATAATCGCTAATTGCAAGACTCTTGCGAGACTCTCGTTTGGGCAACACTAGTTCACGGCAAAAGTATAATGGGTGGCAAAAAATAGGCAATTGGCGCTTGAAATTAGCTGTTTAAGCTCGAATGCATTAAAAGCACCGCTCTCTCGCACGCAAATGTATTGCTCAAGCTTGAGGTAATATTAAATGCAACTCAGACCTATACTCAACACGTGCTTTGAGTCCATGAAGTATTCCACTCCATGAAGCATCTTCAGGAGACGTTGATGCTTCAACCGCTAGGGCACAAAATGATTCTCACAATATTTTTTAGACACACTAGCAATATGGGATTCACATTACTAGCAATCTCGTTAACCCTTCCAAATAAGCTAAATGTGCTTGTATCTGGAGTACGTTCATGGCAATAGTGTACTGGGTAGGGTTTGAACTTGCGACCTGACGATCACAAATCTGACACTTTAGTCATTAGGGTATTGCCACTTTACAATCTTCATATTTTATTAATCTTCTTCTAGAATGCTGAGGCTAATGTGTTTAAGCTTCTCTTGTTTCATGCAATAGAGAGCAACAAACAAACCGGCAGATGCAGGCCGAATATCACTATCCTTTCATATGATCCTAGTTCCCACGATGGCTCCTTCTTAGGGAGTTGTCTCACCACCAATGATGAACTAGAAATGAGTAGAGCTAGAAACTACAAACGAATGGCGAACAGTGAGTTTGAGAAAACTAGTTCCGATAGTTTTGTCGCTGGGCTATAAGCGAGTGTGCGAGTACGACGGGCGATTACTCGCTAGTTAGTGGTAGAGACCGACCGGTTGGTCGATTGGTCGGTCTCTGGGCGTGAGTTCTGACAGGCAAGTGAGCATCATTGAACGAGTATTATCTTTGACAGCTCTTGTCGCTCAGCGACAAAACTAGTGAATGTATATGCATCTCTTTCATTTACACGGAATTTATATTTTATTGTGCGTTTCTTGAGCGAGAAAGTTGCCTATAGTTAGTCGTTTTCTTACCGGCAGTTGGACAACTGCCTTAGTCAGCTCCTTAAGCACTATACTGTATATTTTGCCGGGGATGCGTAAATGCAAGGAAGCCATGAATCCGAGCGAGATAGGAATATGTGTAAAGCATACTTCACAGAATAAACGTTTATTTTCCTGGTCCTTCAGTGATGTTTTCAAAAGTTTTCCAATGAAACTTAACAAGAATTCTTCATATTTACTTAGATATTAAGAATTCTTCTTAAGTTTCGTTGGAAAACACTGCAAATACTTATTTGCAGTGTCAACATAGAAGTATGTTTATGAATGCATTAGTAGTAGTGCGGGCCTTCGCTGCCGTGGACTTTATCACGATAAAAACATAACCAATTTCCTTTGCAGTCGGATAAAAAGTAGCCTATAACCTACTTCGAGCTTCAAGCTACTTTCGTACCAAATTCATCCAAATCCATCTAGTACTTTCGAAGCTTCGCCTGTTTAGACAAACCAAGTTTTTCGCTTTGTAATATTAATATAGATTTTTTTCCGGTTCCAATATCACATTGCAGTAACAGTTTATAAACGAGCCTCGACAAGTGACACTAACAAATATTACTAATTCTAGAAAATCCAAAATTTACTACACTAATATAGGCCTCCGCACTATGGAAAAAATTGGGCAGTACTCCACCACGCAGACTCAGTACGAGTCGGTGGATGTTACATATCTTCGAGTTCTTGGTTCTACGATAGTTTCCTTCCAATGCTTCCCTTAATTATAAAATAACATATAGTAAATTCAAAAAGTTCCACAGAGTATATGGAATCAATTTGAATTTGCCCTATCAAAATGTCAAGATTCCAGAGAATCCAGATTGAAAACGGGTGTCAAATTGTAGCAACCATTTTGTTTAGATCCCAAGGAGTTTCATAAACCTCCTTGGAATCTAAACAAAGTGAATGGAATGAAGTGATTGAACTGTCTTTTGCAAAATAAAAACAAGTCCTCCTCCACCTCAAGTTGGTCCCTCAGTGCTGAAGAAAGTGGCTATGACGGAATCGTTGCAACAGGCTCCTCCGTCTACTACGGTCTTCACTTTGATGGAGAGCCCGGGACATCGGCATCAGCAGTACTTCGGATCAGTCCATCGTCTGGGACTGCGTCCTCTTGGTTGTTTATCATCTACATTGCCGGTAACAATGAGAGAATTTTCCAAGTTGTCTGTACCTACTTCGGCGTGTTATATGGCCAAAGTACTGCAGTATTCTGTGGAAGCATATTGTAGAGGGGCGCTGTTGTGTGTATTGCTTGAAAAAGAGTTCAATCACTTCTTTAAAGATCAATTAGATAATATATACCTCAACCAAGCGCAAGTTTGTCCCCTCTGCGCCCTACAGGTCAGTTCTTCAGGCTGTGTGCGGTAGTTCCAGTCAATATTGGACCTGCCCAGAACTGGAGCGAAGGCTGGAACGCTGGTCACATCGGGTTCTTCTGGACCGGCTTCTATTAACAGGACCTGTAAATGAGATTTTTAATTTATATGTAACTTTTCAATGAAGCTTGGATCCGCTACAGCAATGAGGTGCCGTTTACGCGGGCGTACTCTGGGTGGGTTCATAGTGAGAGTTTTTTTTGAGATATGTTATGGTCCTCAAACTTCCTCTCTATGAGAGGAATATAGCCACACCACGCGCGCCTATTACGGTTTGGTGTATGTCTTTTTCGGGTTGGGTCTGGGTTCGAACCTACGACCTAAAACACGTAACTCGTGCTTGACTGGGTCACAAAATGTATCAAAGATACACCTACAAAAAAAATGACGACACGTTTGGCGCAGTGACTGATCAATTGTCTTTTGCACTGTGCGTCCCGGGTCCGATTCCTGCACGGACATAATTTCCCTACAGATAATTGTACCGGTCTGGCCGTCTATGTATGTGAGTTTATACCTTTTGTAAACACAATCATAATACTTGTAATTCCTCGGGTGGGGCAACGTTATATTAAGAAAATAAACTTTTTTAAACAAAAGCCACTTCTCATAAGATATTTTCATGCTTAAACCCAAAAATCTTATACCTATAAAGCTTCAAGAGTACGGACTTAGTGGATCATCTCTGAGTCAGCATAAGCGCAAAAATCCCTGATTCCGTAAGATAAAATATTACCGTATTATTATTACCATGACATATTGGGATGTATAAAGAATCTGTGAAATATGCTTCATAAGATATATTTTAGGTTGAAACTTCCAGTACTAAAAGAATTCCTTGGGGGTCAATTTAGTCAATATATTACTACTGGGATATAAGGTTATCATCCTAACTACCCTTTTTTACAAAGTATAATAAAGGTTACATAATTGTGTCTCGTTTGTAGGTAAAACCTTGAACTACTTCAAGTATATTGTATCGAAAAAAATGTATAGTAAAATATTATATATTTTTGAAAACTCATTTTTTCACAAGGTCTTAGGTCTTATTCAACTTCTTGGTTGTATCGAAAGTTGCTGAAATAGCATGTTAGCTCCTACAAAATGTCTTAAACAACAGAAAACTGTATTCCATCCGACGTTAAGCTTTCCAACACTCACCAAATACATTTTACTCAAAAACAAAAGTTTACCTAAAAACAGAAGTCTAAATGGAAACCAAACCCTTTCACCAATAATCGTATTGCAGCTGCAATTTAAAAAGTAATATGATAGAGCATAAATAATGGCATAAAAACAAGCACAATTCAATTAAACAGTAAACCTAGTATAAATAAAAAATAAACTGTAGACGGTCGAATAACAGCAGAAAATAAACATTTCCCATCCACCTCGTCGAAAAGTTTGATTGAGTCTAAACTATCAGAATTATATTAATTGGCTACCAGGCCAGGCGTGCCTCCTATAAAATGAAACTTGTTTATATTTTCATTTTACGTTTTCAGTGAATCCCCTACTACGGTTGTTAAAAGTTTTTATTTGAAACTGTGGCGGTGTCAGAAGTTTCTTTCGTAGCAGACGCATGGCTGCAGTTGTAGGAGTTGAAAAAAAGAAGCATGGTGGGTACTAGTTTCAAATGAAGTGAGAGCATATAGGATTATTTTGGGAAAGTGTTCCCACACTTCAATGTGGGAAATACTGGTTTTATCCAGTTAATTTATTGATTTAAACAGAACGGCTGAAACCAATTACACTGTTTTTTTTATTGATATAATACCTATTTATTGGTTCGCGTTTGCCCACCATCTCACCTGATTGGTTGGTTATAGCTATCGGGAAATACAGACTCCGGCAGGGAATTCCACTCCTTAGCCGTACGAACAATGAAAGTATTCCGAAAATGTTTTGTGCGTATGTGTGGGATGTCCGCCATGTAACGATGGCGCATCGCCGTTTGTCTTGTAGTCCGATATTTAATATAATTTCTTTAATACTTCATGCATTGTTTTCACAAAAAATTAAACAGACTGACAGTATTAAATTGAACAAAATAGATTGACGTGTGAAGATGAAACTTTTAATCTATTTACTAACTAAATAGTTGTCTCATTTGTCTTTGACAAATGGCGTCCACCAAATATTTTGTGCAAATTAAATTTAAAAATTTATATCTATTAGAAAAATGGAATATCAATGAATTTTCTTTCGCTAGCATAGATGCTATGAAAAACCGACTCAATTGCAGAAGTGGAGTGTCCAATGTATGATCAAAAACAAGCAACAAATTTGCGTGGTGTAAGATCGGGAGTCTTTGCAAGGATTAGATCCACCGTATCCTTACTAAACGCAAAACGTATGTGCGTCATACAATACATTTACGCAGACGCATTCTCTCATGCAATGTTAGAGGCCGACATGCACACGAGCGCATTTCCTTGAATTAAGGATTTTATTAATTTGTCATGATACTGTGTTTCCATTTTAAGTTAAATGAAAGATTTTTCCGTCAAAATTTAACACCCATTTTCTATGACGGAAATCGATTCAGAAGCCAATTTCTGAACTACTTTCAGGAATTGCGTTTATTACACGTTGTATACACAGTTAGTAGACATACTAACTATGTATACATAAAAAGCATATTATGTCATGTATTATATAGGTAGACATACCTATATAATACATGACATAAGATGCTTTTTACTTATTTATTAATTTAAGTTGTACTGTTAGTACTTACTTAATCCTGTATGTAGTCTAAGTGTAAGATACGGTATAAATATAAGTAAGCAAATAATAAAAAAGTGGATCTGAGCATATATAATTCTAATGATATGATATACCTCGGTACATATATATATTTTTTTTTTTTTTAGCGTGGTAAAATTATCAAATAAGTCCTCCCACCCCGGGCAGGGTGGGAGGGACTGTCAGACTTTTACTGACTAAAATCCACGGTGTTCCTTCAATAACGCTTTACGTACCGGGGTCACGGTAACGGGATGAGTCCCACGACCCCGGCAGGCTTCGGCCCTCTGCAGAGGGGGCCTCGTCATGTTGCTGACGCTCTTTGAGGCGCGCGTGGAACACGACGCGCCGTCGACCCGGGCATGGTCCATGGTCGGACAGCGAGTTGCCCTTTACTCGCTGTCCGCATGCCCGCGCCTACGGTGGCCGGAGATCGTCGGCCGACGTCCGACGCCGTGGGCGTCTACCACTGTGGCTGGGCTGGAGGGAGGACACCATCCTCTCCCTCATGCGGCCCGCCTCCTCCTTCGGAAGCATGACTGCTTCGCAGAAGGAGGCGACCGCTTCCCACTCCCTCTCGCCCCGCAGCATGGCCTCGACCAATGCCGGGCGCGAGAGGTCTCCGCCTATTGCCGCCGTGAGGACACGTCGGTGCTCTGCCCAAGCGGGGCAGTCCTGCACCGTGTGCTCGACTGTGTCCTCAGGGCGACCCTCGCAGTGGTGACACCCAGGCGTTTCCTCCTTTCCCATCAGACACAGGTACCTCCCGAAACTTCCGTGTCCGGTGAGGACCTGCGTCATGCGGTAGGTCAGGACGCCGTGACGCCGATCTAGCCACTCCTCAAAGAAGGGTCTTACCGCCGCAATTGGTATATTAAAACCTAATTACGGGCCTATTTAATTTTTAGGCAAGTACCATTCTAGGTTACCTGGAAGAGATCGCGGACTGCGAAGAGGCCCTCGTATGTGTTTTGGATTTAAGTTTGCTTCTACGTAGTTTGCTGTGCGACAAAGTGTATAAAAAACAAACAAATAAATATAATAGGGAATATGCATGACAAAACATATATTATGCCACCAATTTACCATAAAATATACATGAATAAACCTAAATTAACAGAACTACTAGCTCAATACCATAAAATATAATATGTATGGCTAGGCTAGCTAAATAATAAAAATAAATGTCAGCCATTAGAATTGAACAAACTAAATTACTACTATTAAACTTCAACTGTTTGGTTTACCTATATAGGTTGCGGGTTCAGACCTAACCATCTTGCAATCCTGTTTTAATTTTCGACGGGGGGAAAATCATCAAATGACTCCTCCTATTCTAGGTGGAGTCGGAAGGAGTGTTGACTAAAATCCACCCGGTTCCTTCAGTTATTATTGCGTTCCAGGGCCGCGATTTCTCGTTAGAATATTCCCGCAAACTTAGCAAAAAAATTGGCCAAGTGCGAGTCAGACTTGCCCATGAAGGGTTCCGTAGTAACTATAATAATATAATATAATAGGTATATTTATTTGACGAATAAAAAAAACCTTAAAAATTTCTTAAAACTAGCTTATTTACTTTTTTACAACTACGCTAAATAACTTTGTTTTTCATAGTGTTTGTATGAATTACAAAGTTATATTTGCGGTTTTAGAAAATATGCTGTATCTCAAAAACTGCTAACCCGATTTCGTTCAAACTAGTTTTGGTTGAAAGTATACATTAAGATCTACAGACACATTTTTTTTTCGATTTTTCACTCCATTATTATAGAAGTTATAGGGGGGGGATACACATTTTACCATTTTGGAAGCTTATATCTTTTAAACAATTGACTTTATGAAAAAGTGGTTTTATAAACTCTTATATCATTTTTAAAGACCTATCTATAGATACCACACACGCATAGTTTTCATGAAAAAAAAAATATTTTCAGTTTTAGTTCCATGTATGGGGACCCCCCTTTATTTTTTAATTTTTTTCTTAAAATCGGAAAGCGGTTCACAGAATACATCTACCTACTAAGTTTTATATGTATAGTCTTAATAGTTTCGGAATAAAATGACTGTGACATATGGACGGACGGACAGACAGACAGACAGACATATCGAAACTATAAGGGTTCCGTTTTTTTGCCATTCGGCTACGGAACCCCAATTAGCCCTATCGGGTCTTGTCAATCGTGTTGACTACTTTTTGAGGCGCTCGTTGAACACGACGTGCTGTCGACTCGGGACCATGAAATCATAGGATGAAATAAATTCCTAAAGCCATACTTGTAAACAGATTATAGACTCATATTAATATTTCATCGCTAATTTTCTTTCAACACAAATGCTCACTGAAATAATTTCGACTTTTTAGTGTTGATTTTGGTCGCGTATCTTGGTATAATTGAACTAAACGTGTGGGTTTGAATGTTAATAGGTGGAGAGTTGAGGAAGGCCAAAGAAAAGATGGATAGATTGTGTGAAGGTGATATATGAAATAGAAAGGAGTAAATGATGCTATGACGTCTGACAGGGGAAAATGGAAGAAGAAACCGTGTTGCGCCAATCACAAAGAACTGGGAAAAGGGCAAGAAGATGAGATGAGTGTCGATTTTGTTCCGAAGTAGGGGTTTTAGAGTTTCAAATTACGGCGTTTGTTTTCAAAGCGAATTTATTCTAATTACGTTTTCCAGTGTTTTCTTTATTAGAAATCTGTATGTGTACTCAATTTTAGCGCAATAGTTTATACTCATAGGTATATTTAATTATTTTCTAGGTATTATTTGGATTATAAAGAATTTAAACGTTATTTTTTGTAATAAACTAATAACAGAAGTTTGGATTGCCAAATCAATTGTACAAGCATTGAACATATCCTATCTAAAGGCATTTTTCCGTATGCCAACATAAATTATTAAGTACCTAATCGTTGAAAAGAGTTACCACGGCTCCGGAACGTAAGTGCAATTGAAGGAACAGGGTGGGTTTTTAGTCAGTAGAAGTCTGACACTCCCTTCCGCTCCACCCAGAGCGGGGGTATTATTATATGATTTTCCCACCGGAAAAAGGTATTACTTACTCATGAATTGAGCTGCGTTCTCAAATATATAAATACACTTAAGTACATTCATATATACAAACGGTACAATTATCCGTAAGCCTAAACCCATATTTTTAGTCAGTTGAAATCAAACTCCCGGCGTTCAGTGTAGCAGCTAATGTTCAACCATTTATTTTAATGTGGTAATTCTTTTGGATAACCTCCAGCTCAAGATACAATGGAAGGGCCTGTCAGACTCGTTCTGGCTAAAACCATACATGTTCCACCTCGTCACTTCTTGCTCGAATGCAGGGTCACTTTGGTGTACTGTTCAGTCACCCCAGTAGTGATAGTTTGCAATCGCAAAGTCCTTCTCACATAAGAGGAAGAGTAAGTTACTCCCCGACTATCGTATTTTTAAAGGCTTAAACACCACGCTACACCCATTCGAGCCAAAATCTGTCGTATAAATTTATGAATTTTGGTTATAGTGGAATAATCTATATGCACTTCGTAAATAATCGATTTTATCTTTTAAATATTAACAAAAAATCAAAAAAGTTTGTCATAAAAAAATAAAACGAACGCAATAAAACGACAAAAAAATATACAACGTTTCAATCAAATTGTTGCAAATGGTGACATTCAATAGCATATAATTTCAATCACATATTTTAAGCCAGCAAATCAAATAACTGATACTTATTTGGTTGAGATTTCCAAATTCAAATAAAGGCATTCACTTTTTTCGCCCCCCTTTTTGCCATACATAGTTCTGTTTACAATATGGACAGTTTAAAGTATGACGTTGTTTACGAATATATTTTTTTGATTTGAGTTAGATACTAATAGAAGTTTCAGTTTTAGTATAGTTTATATTCAAAAGCCAAGCTGTAACATAAGTTTTAAAATTCATTTAGACATACGAATGTCTAGATGAATTTTAAATTTCGGTCCGCAATAACTTGGGGTACAGACGAGGGCCCATAAAACCTAAGGATTTTTGCTGAGCTAGATTTTTCTCCGTCAACAAGGGTTGCCTACCTTAGTTGACGAAGAAAAATCAAATGATTGTGGATTCTTATCCATCGCAAACCTCTTCAGAGTTAGTGACAAGTGATTGTGGATCATTATCCATCACAAAACTTGTAAATTGCAAACTCCATCACAACTCATCACAGTTAGTAATTGTGCATTCTTCCTTATACGTCACAAGCTTCGTCAAAGCTAGTGACTAGTGTTGCCCAAAATTAGTCTTGGTCTTGCAGTCTTGGTGTTGTTCTTGCATTTTTGCAAGACCGCATAATTTTAGCGAGACCAAGACCAAGACTTACCCTGCAAGATTTGAGCAAGAACAAAACTAAGCCTGCGAGACTCTTGCGTCTTGCAGTTAGTTCAGACTGTCGTTTTGTGTCTTTGACTGGGGACAGGGACATTACTACTAATTTAAATATCGATACGATGTAAAGATTTTTTGTATCGATTCATTTTGCAGTTTTAAAGCGTAGGTATCAGTGCATCAAAATGTTACAACGTAATCATACACGTAAACCGTTATTTTTTTTTTCGTTATGATGTCGCAAACCTCATCAAAGTTAGTGACAAGTGATTGTGGATCCTTATCCATCGCAAACCTTGTCAGTTGCAAACCTCGTTAGAATTATTGGCAAGTTGTTGTTGATCCTCATCCATCGCAAACCTCGTCAAGTTAGTAATAAGTGATCGAGGATCCTTCCCAACTAACACAAATGGGCTGCATTAGAGCTTTGGAGCGTATCCGATTATTACTTATGGTAATAGACGTAAGCGCTAGAGCGTCTACTGCAGACTTAAAGCAGCCGCTTTAGCGCTATTTGGGCGCCATTTTATGCAACCTAAAGTTCCATTTAACCTGCACAACGGTTGCATAAAGGTTCCTTAATAGCTATAACGATTTATTAACGCTATACTAAAGCTCTCGTAGCGCTACTTTTGAATGATTTTGAACTACTTTGAACGAATGAATTGATTATATCTTCAGTTGACATTGTTTGTAATATTTTGGTAAAGTGTTTTCGTCGCCATCATGAAAATAAAACATAAAGAAGTAAATGTTTGTATTCTGTATTAGCAAGATATATAAAGATACTTAAAACGCTGTCCAGTTTACTGTAGATATATAAGATAATTTTCGAGTAATTTTAACGCGCTTTTATGATATTTAAAAAATTAACAAAATATATGTGATATTTTTTATTTATTATACAGAATAAATTTTATTTCCGTATTTTTACGTGTTGATAACTTACTATTCGCAAGTGGCCGATTGTTTACCGGTACATTTAATGCACATTTAACTGAAAAACCAATGTATATCAACTCAATTTTGTAAGTGAATTATAAGTTTTCTTAAAAAATCATGGCGTCATTGTACTGTAGTCATAACCTGCAGTTTGAGCTCTAATAACTCCCTTTTGAGAATCATAGCGCTAATTTTCACCCTTCTAACGCTTCCAGTGATTTTTGTTCCCCTAGTGCAACTCACAGGCACAAAAAGCTCCTATTTTCCTATTTTTGAGGTTATAAGATTAATTATTTGTATCCTTAAGTGTATTGTAAGGTGTACAATAAAGTATATAATAAATAAATAAATAAATAAGATCTAGTTACGTACTTATTCGTTTAGCATCCATTTTATTAAATGTTTTATAATAGTTACAAAAGCGGCTGTAAAATGGCGAATGGATTGAGCCTGCAAGGAATGACTATTGCTACTAAAGGCCTTAGTTACACTGATGATTTTTTTGTAACTATAGTATGCATAAGAGTTTCTATTATTTCTATAATGAAACTTATAGTAGTATAATAGTGGTTACTATAACTATAACCTATACAAGTTACAATGGAAACTACTATGCAGCTGTGAGTGGCAGAATGACCTTCGTAACTCTCATATAAAGGTGTAAGTGGTAAATGAGTTCTACCGTGGACTACTGTGAAGGCTAGGGTAGTATTTGATTCAGCTTATAGCACCTTAAGTAACTTTTATAACTATAGACGTTTACGGATGCAGATATGCAACTCTGAACTGCTTTTTGAACCCTTAAAGCGCCATTTTACAGCCCAAAGTAACTAAATAGGCTGCTATTTCCACTAATGTGCTCGTTGGGTTATTCATCGCAAACCTTGTCTCAGCTAGTGACAGGCTTCAGTTCAAATGACAAAGTACTGATAGATGACATAACTCAACACTCAAAACAACAATTTCACATTGAGCCTTATTTATTTTTCAGTCATCATAATAGTAAACTAACGCCATGTAATAATATATATCGTAAATATTAACAACTCATCCCCCTTAGCAATACAAACAATATTTATAATATTTGCACAAAATACGGTCAAACAATCGTCTGTTCTTAATAAGCCTTGTTTTGAATTAGTAGGCATTGTCATTAGTCAGGAATTAATGGTTATGCGAATCGCATTATTAACATAATATGTATGTATGTGTGCTTTTAAGTTTCTGTCTTATTAGCTGAGGAGATTCAAAAATTTAGTACAACTCTCATTTTGGCATGTCCTTCAACTTTTTTTTAGTAGGAATTTCTCTACTTATTTAAGTTAAAATAGTATCTTAATCGAAAATTTACCTTTTATACTACATTTTTAACTAAATTCCAATGAAATCTAACTAAAACTAAATATTTGTAAATTATTTTAATCAAATACACCCATTCATTTTGGCTTGTGCCCAGAAAAATTAAAACTTTACGTAATGGTTTTTAATCTTTTCTGGAACAACCGGACATGTTGTGTTGTTTTTATAAAAGATAAACTAATATTAAGTATACTGTTAATAATTATTAAAGCTTTAATTCCTTTTATCTATTTAAAACTTAAAAACAATTAAGTGTCCCCGAAATTTGTTACTTCCGGACAAGTCAGGTTTGTTACGTCAATTTCTTTTAAAAATTCCTACCCAATGATTCTTTTTGGCTTTCTAAATATAGCAATACTGTAGTCTAAAGATCGGTCATTTAAAAAATTGAACGCCAGTGTCATTTCGTCTTTAACGAGGGTCTTTTTTGTTATCAACTGGACTGAGAAGAAATTCGTCGTCAGATTTGTGCTAGCGCAATTAATGACTTATCCGCACGTTCTTTATAATAAATTAATAAAGAAATGCATGATTTTATACTAAACAACTTGTATTATGTAGTTTTACTTAGCGAGAAATTGGACCGCTAATATATTTTTGGAAGGTTAGGTTAACACTTATGTTACTTCGGTTTTGTTACTGCATGTACGGTAACATATGGATGGACCGAAAAAGTAACAAAACCGACAGCATAAAGATAAGTTTACATAGCGCCTATCGTTTCTGTTCTAGGTCGGTCTATACTTACTATATTATTTTAATTTTATTTTAGTATTTTTTTTTTTACAGATCTTCAAACAATAAAGATGATGATTTTTGTGGACATTGACAAAGTTTTAATAAAATATGATTTACTGCAATATTATTACTACAGTTTAAAGAGGCACATTTCATACTTTCTACTGAGTGTGGAAAATGATTAAATGTAACGCATATCAGTGCTACGGGAATCCGACCACTTCACTTGACTCTATTAATGAATAAAGATGCTGTTAAATCGTTTACAATTTTGGTGTGATTATTGTGATGCGTTAATTTACGATCATTTTCCAAAAGACGAATGCACGATATATTCTTTGATATAATATTTAAATTATTACTACCATCGACTCGAAGAGGAAGAAGAAGCATAGCATGCTAAAAAGTATTTTTTATATGAGTATCTAAGTATTAATAACATGATTGATACCACTGAGGCCCAGTTGAATGTAAAACTTAACTTGGAGTTAGTTGCTAGCACTAAGTTAAATTGACAGTTTATCTTACAATATTATCAATTTAACTTCGTGCTAGCAATTAATTCTGAGTTAAGTTTTTTGGACAAGAATTTCTAATATGTATGTACCTATAAAAATAGATTAAAACTTGAATAATTTGTAATAAATATATTAATATGTAAATACACACTTACCGTGTTCCTAGTTATGGATGTCAATAAAAAGGAAGATTTAAGCTAAATATTTAATTAATACTTCATGTTTTAAGCTTAAGTGTTGCTTTGAAGCAATGTAAACTGAGCCTAAGAATTTTGTTACCATCGATTTTGTTACTGTCCCTATTTTGTTCTCAAAGTTTTCATATTATTTTATAGTAAAAATCGTTTCTTTTATGAATATACTTGGTTTTGGTTATAAATATGAGTTATTTAACAACTTTTGAACATGTTCATAATACGATAATGTTCGATTTACATCATAGGCATGAAAAACAATTGTTGACTTAGAGACTGTGGTAACAAAAACGACTGATAATTGTATTTATAAAAGATTTTTAATATGTTTTTGTAACTTGTTGATTCATTAAGTAACAAAGAAAGACACATTTTTTTCAAATAAATATATAGTCCTCCTAACCGATTTTCGGTCACGGCGGCTAATCTCATAATTGATTAGCCATCTGCACAGGAGATATTATAGTGCACAAGCATGTGCACAGGTACAGTTGCACTCTCTGTTCCTTTACTCTCATTGTCCGATGGGACGGTATTCCGACACGACCGGAGAGAGATCAAGCGCAGGACCAACGGCTTCACGTGCTTACCAACGCACGGGGGTTATCACACCACTAACTTCCAAACTCCGGGCTACTAATGAGAAATTTCTAACAGAAAAACCCAATAGCACTTTTTGTCTGACCCAGGATTCGAACCCGATACCTCTTGCTCAGCAGTCGCGCTTGCAACCACTAGGCCACCGAGGCAGTTTAAGCAAATATATTAAAGTGGTAAACTCCCCCATAGTTTTATGTATTACTAGTACTCACGCGGGGCTTCGCTCCCGTGGATTCTATCACGGTAAAAACATAGTAAATGTAAAACAAAAAGTAAAGTAAAAGTAGCCTATAACCTTCCTCAAGCTTCAAGCTACTTCCATACCAAATTGCATCCAGATCCACCCAGTACTTTCGAAGATTAGCGCGATCAAGCAAACAAACAAACTTTTCCGCTTTATAATATTAGTATAGATTCAACAAATAAATACTAATTTTACGAAATATATATATATATATATATTAAAACTAGAGAATATAGGTATGTCATTACAGATATTAAAAACGCCAACGGTGCCAAAAATTTTTTTTTATCATATTTTCATTAGATGTATTAAATTTTTGAATCTCCACAGCTACGGTCGTTTTTAGATTTTGTTGCTCCACACCTGAACACTAAATCAATTCATTTTAAAAATCTATTCAGACATACGTATACTCAGTATTTAATTGTAATTTGTGTACTTCATAATTGGCGTAACTTTTAAGTAATTATTTTATAATTTATACCTATGAAATAAATAAATAAAATATTAAACTTACTCTTATGGAGAATAACGGACAAGAAAGTCAATAGTTTCTAATAATCGGTACATATAAGTTTATATCTAATTGTATGTCAGAATGATGCACTTGTAGCAACATTTTTGTGACACCAATAGGTACAAACTGATATTAACACAGTCAAATGAATTAATTGTCTTAATTGGAGGTGGTACCTACTTACTTTTGTAAAACCCCACCATTTAGTTGGAGGGGTAAACAAGATTGCTAGTAATGTGAATCTTACCCAAAATGCTAGATCCCTTTAATTAAAACAAAAAGAATGGATCCTGTATGCGACTTTATTAACAAGAAAAAGAACACATAAGTCAAGTAAAATATATTCATTTATTTAGTTTACATATAAAATTAATATAGCAGAAGCTGTGGTGGCCCATTGATTATAGACACGATTTACAGGTCATAAGGTAATGGGTTTGAACCAAGACACGCACATTACTTTGTGTAATTTTAATCATTACTCTTACGAGCTGGGGTTCGGGATAGAAATAATTTACACTAATTAAACCAAAATTAACACTTTACTTAAATAAACACAAAACAAAAATCAACACATTTATTCACAGTACAATACTTGTCACTTAACACTTAAAACGCAATGAAATTCACTTGTATAGCTTCGATTATATCGCCTCGGATCTTCATATAAGGCTGACTGTCTGCGTTCCTCTGCGATCTATTTATACCCAGGTCTATGAGTTCTAGAACATTCTTCTAAAATCGACTTACTGCCTATACTGCAAAGAATATTCCAGAATCTACTCGAGATACTTAGTACTGCTACTCGCCGCTAGATGTCGTTAGTGTATCGACTCGATATACGCAGTACTGCTACTCGCCGCTAGATGGCATTAGTGTCTCGAACATTCTAGATTTCTATCGAAGTTTCTCGACGTACTTCACTAAGCGACTGGCGTAACTTACCATTGCTCTTAAAACAGTGAAACAAAATATAGTGAGGAAACCAGCTTGTCTTTGGACCGAAAAATCTGGCGATAACACCAGCTCGCACTGGACCTGCTTGCGTCCCAGCCTGCCTGTTACGGCCTGTGTGTCAGCAGTGGGACATTATATGCAGTATATGTTAAGTGCATGATATATAAATATAAACAGACGAACAGTTCGATGTTTGAAAATAAACATATTTTGCTAAGATCCGCACGTAGTTGGATAATCCGTCTCACACCAAAACTACTCCATGCTAAGGAAATAAAATTGGCCAAGTGCGAGTCGGACTCGTCCGTGAAGGGTTTCGTGGTAACTATAATAAATATAATATACTTAATATATTTAATAGAAAAAAAAAAAAAAAAACAAAAAACCTTACAAATTTCTTAAAACTAGCTTATTTACAATTTTTACAACTACGCCAAATAACTTTGTTTTTCATAGTATTTTTATGAATTACAAAGTTATATTTGCGGTTTTAGAAAATATATATCTGAATATATAAATATATATCTGTATCTCAAAATCTGCCGACTCGATCTCGTTCAAACTAATTTTGGTTGAAAGTTTACATTAAGATCTACAACATATGGTTTTTTTAGATTTTTCACTTCATTATTATAGAAGTTAGAGGAGGGGGGGACACATTTTACCACTTTGGAGGCGTATATCTTTTAAAGGATTACCTTTATGAAAAAGTCATTCGAAAAACCTCAATATCATTTTTAAAGACCTGTCTATAGATACCACACACGTATAGGTTTCATGAAAAAAGTATTTTCAGTTTCAGTTCCATGCATGGGGAGCCCCCTTTATTTTAAATGTTTTTTAAATTTTCTCATAAAATCGGAAAGCGGTTCAGAGAATACATCTATCTACCAAGTTTTACATGTATAGTCCTAATAGTTTCGGAATAAAATGGCTGTGACATACGGACGGACGGACAGACAGACAGACGGACAGACACACAGAAATCAAAAATATTTTTATCTATGGACAGACATATAGAAACTATAAGGGTTCCGTTTTTTGCCATTCGGCTACGGAACCCTAAAAACGTGTCATATCTAAGCTTACAAAAAATACTGTCTTTTGATACGATTGAAATAAAAACAAAAGCATTAGGTAAGTATACTAATAATATATTTAAAATTTGAATTTGGAAGTGGATGTTAATCAAAGACTCTAGTAGGAAACGGATTTGATTAACTAAACGGGTTATTCACCAACTGGACACAAGATACCGGACACACGTGTGTCCAGTTGGTGAAAATCAGAATTAGTACAATTATTATTTCGTCATCTGGACACGCCCAAATTTTTACGCGTGTCCACATAGTGAAACTTAAATTAAATCAGTTTTATGTTTTCGTCAACTGGACACACCCAGTTTTTTTGCAAAAAAGGGTACAGTCAGGTTAATAATCGCCTTGATTTCATGAAAAGGCTGCCTCACTTTTTTACTTGAAAAACCTTATTAGCTTTCATTTAAGACAAATCTATACTAATATTATAAAGCGGAAAAGTTCGTTTTTTTTTGTTTTTTTGTTTGCTTGAACTCGCTAATCTTCGAAAGTACTGGGTGGATTTGGATGCAATTTGGTGTGGAAGTAGCTTGAAGCTTGAGGACGGTAGGCTAGGCTACAAATACTTTTTACGCGAATGCAAAAAAGGAGAGTTATGTTTTTACCGTGATAGAATCCACGGGAGCTAAGCCCCGCGTGAGTACTAGTTTTGAAATAAAACGTTTAGTGTTAGTTTAGTTATGAACGTTTAGTAGCCGATGATGATTGTGACACAAAACATTAATGTGGTTGACTGTACTTTATCTTGAATTTGGGTAAAATGCGAACATGTGTCCAGTTGGCGAAAACATAAAAGTAATTTAATTTAAGTTTCACTATGTGGACACGAATAAAAATCTTGGCGTGTCTAGATGACGAAATAATAAGTAATACTGATTTTGAGTTTCACCAACTGGACACACGTGTGTCCGGTCTCTTGTGTCGAGTTGGTGAATAACCCAACTAAACAATATTGCATAGCAAATTGACTATAACAAGGAAATATAACTTTATTTAAATTCGAAGGTTGTTTTCTTATAGCGAAGCCATAAAAACTAGCTATCTCAGTAAAACTACCTACTTTATTGTACACCTAATAATATTTCACGGGATAAAAAAATAAAATAAAGCTAGTGTACAATAGGCGGTTTTATCGCACAGGGCAATCTCTTACAGACCTTTTACCTAACTTTGGATGTTTGTAATCTGCATACGCTCAGAACTACGAATTTTACAGGTTAAAAATAAGCCCATAACGTTACTGAATATACTATACACTAAATATTTACTGAATATTTATACCTACTATACCTTACTAAATTAAACAGTTTTAAAACCGTGAAAGCCTTTTAGAAATAGAACAATGGAATTATAGGATTACCTTATACAAAGAGTTTAACTTATTTATAATGTTTTATAGTTCAGATTAATGATCAATGTAATAAATAAATTTGTTGTTGAATGAGATTTTGTAGTAGACATGCAGCCTGACGTATGACTGTATATTTTAACATTCCAATACATTAAAAATATGTTTATTTATAGTTGGTTAAAAACAAAAGCAATAACAAAACCGATATAATGGGGCAGATAGTCTGTCCTTCATGTCTAAAAAAATAATATATTATATTATACAACGTGTAACGGAAACCCCATATCTATCCAAAAGGACTGAAGACAACATCTGGTATGGAGTTTCTATGCAAAGTTTCAGCTCAAAATAAGTGACTCACAAAGATGACCCCATATTATTGGTTTCATATGTTTCTTGAATACCAGTAATAACAATGTCACAGCACTATGAGGGTCATCATTTTCCACGTCACTTGTCAATAAAACGATAATTCTCTTCGTTCTTCATAATTTGAAAAATTCGGTCTCTGGTATCAATGTATTGAAATTTCTAATAAGTTCCACACATGTAGACATAGAAAACCCTGGCCATATCGTTTGTTATCATCCAAAGAAGCCGTGCACTTGGTATGTATATACCCTTTAAATTACACGTTAAGTTATATTTGAAAACGTTTGTTTTGTTAGAGAGAAAGAATATAATTATTTATAAGCTAACATGGTCACTGACAGTATCATTAGAACTTTAAAACGTGATATTTACCATGTGTGTCTTTTGTTTCTAGAAAAACTCGAAACTAAAGATACGCGTGGTAAATATCCCGTTTCAAGTTCTAATGATAATATAATTATTGATTAATTTTAGACGATGGCATTGAAGTTTGCAATTGTTAGTAGATTATAAGGCATGCCGATGCAAAATTTTTGGGATTACAATGTTTAACTCTTACAAAGACAATTTAACTGTAGCATGATGTTCCTGCTCTCATTTTAATATATTATCTTCAAAACTTAAAAAGTATTCAAGATTTTAGATTCGCACAGGAATACACAAGTGAAGTTATTCATATTAAATCTTGTTAAACTACATTATCATCATGTGTTTGTTTGTTTGCACGTCAAAACGGACTGATGAGATTTTTTGTTGTAAAGATAGATGAAGGGCTGGAGTGTGACTTACTTTTATTCTGAATAAAAATGTTTCACGCGATCATAGTTGCGGGTAGTAACTAGTCGAGAGGCAACTTTCTTCCTCGCGCCCCAGTCGCCGCGGCAGACTCCCCGGGCATCGGGGTTCGCGAGCCGATTTCCAGCCACCATAGGCGCGGGCCTGCGGACGGCGAGCAGGGGTCGCTTACCGTCCGGTAAGGACCAGGCCTGGGTCGGCGGCGCGTCGTGTTCCACGCGCGCCTCAAAGAGCTGTCAACACTAGTGACGGGGCCTTATAGGGCCATTGCCTGCCGGGGTTTGCGGGAAAGTTCTATCGAGATACCGCGGCTCCGGAACTTTAGGGCAGCCGAAGGAACAGGGTAGGTTTTTAGTCAGTAGAAGTCTGACACATCCTTCCGCTTAACCCAGAGCGGAAGAAGTCATTCGATGATTTTCCCACCCAGAAAAAAAAACAAAAAAGGGTAGTAACTAGTTATAATTTAAAACGAGCATTTGAACAAACTCTATAGGCATGCCTGGTTTTGTAGATTACAATTAATTGTGATAATTCCTTTACAATTTACCACGGTGGTTATCACTTAATCTACGACTACCAGCACCGCGGGGCTTCGCTCCCGTGGACTTAATCACAATAAATTAATAGTTTAAAAACTAAAAACACGCTATCATTTACTGCAATAAAAAGCGAGCCCAAACTCGTTATGTTTACTAGTAGGCAATCCATGGTTCTATTAGCCAACATCCAATTCCATCATCAGACCAGCTCGATAGTACCATAATATTGTATTGTCATCAAATCTACATAATTATGTTTCATGATGATAGAACAATCAGAAGTGGATGTAATTCAGTTTCTTAGATTTTATTACATAATTTGTTACAGCTCGACCTAATAAAAGCGTGTTAAGAAGAACATAACCGCCTTCTTTTGCAGTCGAATAAAAAGTAGCCAATAGCCTTTCTCAAGCATCAAACTACTTTCATACCAAATAAGATCCAAATCTAAAGGTACTTTAGAAGATTAGCACTTGCTTTTGAGTTTGGAAGTTGGCGGTGTGATACCGATGCCTGGAAAGCACGTAAAGCCGGGTCCCGGTTGTTAGATGGACATCTTTGACAGACGTTACGGGTAGACAGAAGCCAGTAAATCTGACACTGGTCTAGCCAAGAGGTGTCGTGTTACCCAGTTACTGGGTTGTGGAGCTCAGATAGGCAGTCGCTCCATGTATCACACACTAAACTACTAGAAGCCTTTTTTTTCCCGAGGTGGACATCCCACCTATACGCACTAAACGTTTTGTGAATACCTATAATGTACGTACGGCTAAGGAGTGGAATTCCCTGCCGGAGTCTGTGTTTCCCGATAGCTATAACCTAGGTCTTTAAGTCAAGAGTGAATAGGTTACTTTTAAGTAAGCGTGCTCCATCTTCGACCACATTATCTCTTACCATCAGGTGAGATGGTGGTCAAACGCGAGACTATTATAAATAAAATAAAAAGTTGAGAATCCTCATGGTTGTCCTCCGCCCTGGGGCGGGCGAATGGGACTGTCAGACTCTTACTGACTAAAACCACCTCGTGTTCCCTCGTACACATTTGCCGGGAGCTGCAGGAACATATAAGTATTCTTCAATACTGGACTATAAGCCTACCCTAACATAACAAGGAAAAGGCTTAAAAAATGACGACTTTCGAACAAACAAACTTTTCAGCTTTATATTAGTATAGATAAAACTATTCAACACGGGTGAGCCTATTAACAAAGCCGCAGGGCCTGGTTTCACAATCTAGTTATATAGGCTTTGTGGTCAAACGTTCAGTTGGTAACTGTTAATTTATATCACCAAATGCCATACGCTTTCAGTTTATTGTGTCAGCGATTTTGTAATAGATTAACTTTGCTAGAAAATAGAATTGCTACAGTTATAAATGATACAGCCGTTCTTTAGTAGTATTTAAGGCTTTAGCAGCAACAATGCTCAGACGAAAATATGCTATTTATATATTATATATATCAAACAGTAAATACAAGTTATTCGAACTAGCCAAAACCACCGTAAGGGGTAGGTGCTCGCAGTGGTAGACGGCCACGGCGTCGGACGTTGGCCGACGATCTCCGGCCACCGTAGGCGCGGGCATGCGTACAGCGAGTAAAGGGCAACTCGCTGTCCGACCATGGACCATGCCCGGGTTGACGGCGCGTTGTGTTCCACGCGCGCCTTAAAGAGCGTCAGCAATATGACGAGCCCCCCCCTGTAGAGGGCCGAAGCCTGCCGGGGTCGTGGGACTTATCCCATTACCGTGACCCCGGAACGTAAAGGGCTATTGAAAGAACACCGTGGATTTTAGTCAGTACAAGTCTGACAGTCCCTCCGGCCCTGCCCGGGGTGGGAGGACTTATTTGATGATTTTACCACGTAAAAAAAAAGGGGTAGGTGCTTCGCAGAATATCAAAAGATATTTTGGTTGGCAGCCAAAATTAGCGGCGAGTAGCAAAGCTCGAAAAAAAATTGTGAGAGAGGTAAGTTTCTTAGATTGAGAAGGCAACCCAAAGCTAAGATAATAATTCAAATTAATGGAGTTTATTAAGTCAAAAAAACATCTTACTCAAAATAAGGGAAACTTACATATACAGACACTGTAATATCATCATTACCACGGTTCTCAAAACGGTGAAGGATAACATACTCAACTAGTTTCTTAAAAAAGTATATAGCATTGAGTTTTCTCTGCGACAGAACTTACTAAAACAAAACACTATTGGGCAAGGAGAACTAACTACACTGCGATTAAAAAACTTTTTCACTCAGTGCCTGTCTCACTGTTTTAACTATCTTTGTACCTGGGAATAAGTTTCACTATCTGCTATAGTATTGTACGTTTCCGATTAAAGTACTTCTTTAGGTTTTTTGTTCTTACGTGAAAAATGCGCTTGTAATAGTTGCTTCAAGATTGTGTTCCGTAGCATATTGAAAATTATTTTGTATTTATTTTTTTTACTTTTAAGATGCTAGAAAATAGTGACATCATCAGTACAACTGCAGGGTAAAGGGGTTTTCACGGGGCAGGACCCGTGCTCCACCTAGAATCTCCACCTGAGTGGAGCACGGGTACTATATGGGCCCCGTGCTCCACCTGATGACGTTGTTGTACAGTGATGCAGTAAATTGTTTTCCCTATATGTTTCAAAATATCTAAACAATGATCAAATAGGAGTAAGTTTAATGTTTATTGTACAATAATATAATTAGTTTCTTACATTCAATTTGTATTATTAAATTACCTTATAGCTTTTATGATGCACAGAAATGAGTATGAGTAGAAATATTCCAAAAAAATTACAAATTGAATAAAATGTATGAGAAATAAATTCAACGCGCCTGCTTCAGTCTTTTGTTTTGTCGTTGGTGAGAAGTTGAAGCTGGAACATGATTTTGAGAACACTAGCTCTCGACAGCCCATTTTTATTTAAAAAAAGGAGGCATTATACTTTTATATGGCGGTCTTCAGTACTAGAAGCAAAAGACATAAAAATGGTAACCAGTTTTTGGTGTGCAGTGAGTCCTAAAAGAAGAAAGGTATGAAAGTTTCCTGATAGCTTTAACCTGGGAGTCTTTAAGTCAAGACTGAATAGGTTGCTTCTAGACAAGCGTGCTTCATCTTCGACCACATCATTGCTTAACATCAGGTGAGATGGTGGTCAAAAGCAAGCCTATCAACAATAAAAAAAAATCTATGCATCATCTATCTTATGATTCTTTTCAGTACGAACATATAAAACGTTGCATCACTACATGATATATAAAATGAACGAATAAAATATTTTGATTTGAGGTTTTTGAGATACGGAAACTTAAATGTATTTTTTTTATTACTTTCTACTTCTTTATGTAGAATAACAATGCATTGAATTTTTTTATTGTTAATAGGCTCGCATTTGACCACTATCTCACTTGATGGTAAGCGATGATGTGGTCGAAGATGAAGCACGCTTGCCTAGAAGTGACTTATTCACTCTTGACCTAATCATAGCTTGTTTCAGTTTAACAAAATATGGGGGTTGCAAAATACCTCTAAGTAACGGTAGGTAGATTGTTACTCCGGACTAGGTAGGGCAACTTTTCAGTGGCAGTAGTTTGTTTGATTTAAAGTACCGAAATAACGATACTCTGTAGTGGCATTAGTTCTGACAGCGGTATAAATAAAAATGGTTATTGTAAATTACAAAAATAGTCTTCACTACACAACAGTTTGACAACTTTAATATATTTTATTTAAGGACGGCAAAGTAGTGAAGGAAATGGATCACAGTACAAAAATGGAGGTAACAGTGGCTGTATACGACAAAACCGAAGTATTATTAGCTATAGAGAAGGCTAAAGAAGAAGCTACTACTTCAAATGAGTCTTTAACAAAAATTTATAAACAGGCCGTGGAACCGCTGTACCGGAAAAGTCTCAATTTAGTTCCAAAAATATTGGCATCAAAAATAAAACTTCACACGCATTCTAGGTCTATGTTGCAGCTTGCCTCTATTGCCCTATGATCGCATTGCAGAAGTATAGCAAGCAATATAATTTGAAAATTGACAAAGTATTATTCTGTCATAGAGTATAAATGTACATGTAGATGAATGGTGTGTAACCCCTAAGTAGATTGCTTACAGTGATATCACAAAATACTGATTCTTTAGATGTACCAACAACTAATCGCCACAAAGAAAACTGGAAAAGACCAACTTATTTTAAATTCACAAATGCAATTACTTAATAATGACATTTTTGGTCCATTTCTGGAAAAAAAAGCGTTAAAATAAATTCTTCTGATTATATTTTAAATTGTGTATTTTTCTTAATTACTTGATTGTACTAATCATCAGGTGGAGTACGGGACCCATATAGTACCCGTGCTCCACCCAGGTGGAGATTCTAGGTGAAGCACGGGTTCTCCCCCGTTTTCACAATGGAGTAAAAATTCAAAATTAAATTTATATTTCAAAATAATTTTAATGGATAAAAATCAAACTAGTAGTCTTAAATTAGTAATATTTTTTAATTAGTGTCACTAGAATCATAATTTGTATTTATTTTGAAAGAATTTTGCTCTGCGTTCTCTATGACGTCATCCAAATTTCATATAAGATTTCTTTTTGTATTATGTGGTCGCAGCATTTCTGCCATCGATTAACATCTATTAAAGTTGTTGTGTCAGAAAATATTTTTTTTTACACCACTCATCTTGAATGTTGAGTTATTGGCACCAACATAATTTTTTATTTGGGCCCACACGAATTCAATAGGATTGAATTAAATTAAATTATTTTATGTAGATAACGCATAAAAGACACGACCGTTTCGCTAAAAGATCTGCAGTCAACTAGTCACTGTGAACTTAGGTTTCTAATTTGTTGCGACCTCATTGGTCGAGAGGCAGCGGACAACGATGACGTCACTATTTTCTTAACGTGAACCAACTAGAGCGGCTAAATGGATGGATTGATTTTCAAGGTTAAGCAACACTTGATAGGAACCTATCGCCAGCACATGAAGCTTCCCGAAACTGTCAAATTTTCCTAATCAACCTTGAACCTAATTTCTTTACAAATAAAGTTGAAAATCTATTAAAGAATATTTTTTTTTGAAAAAAAAAATTAACACTATACTCAGCTGCTTCAGGTTAGACTGAAAGTCGAACCCAACATAATAATGTGTGTAATACTTTATAATATGCTCTTTAATCCTTTTATTCCTTTTTATCTTAAGGAACGCTTTCAGTTCCTCTGTGACACACATTCTAGATCCTTGAGATCATCGGAAAATTTAGAGTTAAGTATTCGTGTGCATTCCACTTCTTTCTTTGAAAAATCTTTTACTATTCAGCAGCTCGTTTGTGGAATGCATTACCCATAGAAGTGAGGCGTACTCAAACGCTACCAGCGCGAGCGTTCATAAGAATGGTGAAGGAGCATTACCTCCCCTATAACTTTTCCCCTTCTTTCTCAATTATACATGTTATATTTATTAGTATACTATTTTTGTTCAATTAATACACTTCTGGACACATCTATTGGCCCACCTTAGAGTTTAGGTTTCGATGGCCCCTACCGAAATATGATTGCTAGATTGAACAAAAACTGTTGATGCAGTTTTAAACCTGATACATTTTACCATCTTTTTCGATCGTATAGTTTTAAATTTGAATTCAGAATACCATACGACATGGACCTACGCCTAACAAGTCGGATATGCGCCTTGTTAAAGGCAATTAATTTTTGAATAAAAAACATGTTTTATCAAATAAAGGTTTAATTTAATAACGCGTGTTGCTTCCATGGGCATCTACCACAGCTCTCATACGATTAGGCATAGAGTTTATCAACCGCTCTATGAAATTTTGAGGGATCATCTCCCATTCCTCTTCTATGGCAGTTTTCAACTCCTGCATCGTCTGGGCAACTGGCTGACGAGCCCTAACACGCCTTTTTAGCTCGTCCCACATGTGCTCAATGGGGTTCATGTCTGGGCTTCTGGCTGGCCAGTCCATAACTGTGATGTTCACATCCCGAAGATATTCCCTGACGATGCCGGCCGCATGGGCTCTTGCATTATCATGCATAAAAAGGAAATTTGGGCCCACATAGTCCGCGTATGGTATCACGTGAGGTTCTAAGCACTCACGAATGTATCTTTCAGCATTTAATGTTGGCAGCCGTGGTCCTGTAACAACCTCAAGTTGAGTTTTGCCGCTCGCGGATATACCGCCCCAGACAGTCCATGAGCCACCGCCATAAGCAACCCTCTCTTCAAAGCAGCATTGTGCGAAACGCTCTCCCTTACGCCGGTAGACCTTCTTCCTTCCATCATTGCCATGTAACACAATTTTAGACTCATCAGAAAAGAGTACACGGCTCCAATCTTGCTGTGTCCAATTTAAATGACTGCGTGCGAAATGAAGGCGCGCTGTTCGGTGGGCTCGCTTTAGTTTGGGCCCATTAGCTGGCTTGTGTGGTACCATATCGCGTTCTTTTAACCTTCTCCGAACAGTTCGAGCGCTCACAGATACTCCGTGGAAGTCGCGAAGTTGGTTTTGTATCTCAATGGAGGTAAGGTGACGATTTCTCAAGCTGGTCGTCACGATGAATCGATCCTGCCTTTCAGTTGTGACCCGAGATCGTGGCCTTCCTTGGCGACGAACAAAGCCGCCAGTCTCTAGGTACCTCCGATAAACATTTCGGACCGCAGATCGACTTAAATTAAGTTGAGCACTCACGTTTCTTTGGCTGTGTCCGGCCTGAATAAGTGCCACAGCTTGGGCGGCGACTTCAGGTGAAGTATCCATAGATTATTGATAGAACCTCACCTTAATGTTAAGAATAAGTAATGTTTGTTGCAAAAGCAAAGATATCAATCACTTTTTCAAGAATTAAATCCAAGTAAACCAATAAAACCAAGTTTTCTTAGTATTCGATTGTTTGATATCAACAAACACGCTCCAAATTGTCTTTTGTTTCTTTAAATTCTGTGTTCGAAATTCAAAAAAAGACTATTGAATGAAATTGTGAATGTGCCAGGTTCAAAACTGCATAAAAACTTTTTGCTCGACCTAATATAAAATTTTAGCTAGGACCAAACGAAACTGAAAATACAAGGTGGGCCAATAGATGTGTCCAGAAGTGTATTATTTATGATGTTTGTACACTGACAGCCCTTTATCTGTCTCCTTTAAGTTTGTCCACCCAAAGGTTGTCTGTAAGAGATCACCCTGTGCGATAAGACCGCCCATTGTACACTAGTTTTAATGTTTGTGTACATAGAAATATTCTAAGGTGTACAATAAAGTATATAATAAATAAATAAATAGTAAATAATTGTGAAAAGGCTGAGCAGATTATGATACAAAACATGTCCGTGTTCTCTTAATAGTTAAGTAGATCTGAACAACACTATATTCGTTTTACGAGAGTTATAAGTTGCATAATTATGACAAACGGAACGTAGAATACCATTAGAGCTAGATTCATTCAAATTAAGGCCGTTCTCGAGTCGTAGACGGATCGTAGATCCAGCACTCATAGAACATCCCTATATAACTTTTAAAGGATCTCTATGAAACTGGGGTTTGAACTCTGGTAGAATAACAAACGAGTTAATTGGAACGTATTCAATTTGTGCGATATTCTAAAGATAATATTGTTTCTAGTAGTCTTTCCCGCGCACCACTTAGCTAATGAATGAAATAGTTATCCAATTGTTATTGTGCTATTACTTGTTCCAGATTACAATCTTTCTCTTCTATTGTGTCTCGTGATTTCTAGAGATTATCGGTAAAACTTTCGATTGTTGTGATTTGTGTAATAATATTGTCAAGTTAGCTATAATAACAGTAACAAGGTGCGCTCGTCAAGGTTATACAAGGTATAAATAATGGAAGGTGCATAATCGATTACGTACCTAAGTATGGCACTGCAAATGCAATATTAATATGGTGAAATGATTATTAAAATGAATATATTATTAATTCCAATTATATCATTTATAAACAACAAAAGTACAATTATACAACGTGTAATTTAAAGGGTATATACATACCAAGTGCACGGCTTTTTTGGATGATAATAAACGATATGGACTTGCCATTTTGTTGGCGCGAAAGGCTAATTTAGTGGACTGTATTTGCGGTGCGGAGCTAAACGATTGACAAACGCTTGGCGTTAGGTAATTCGAGTTGCAGTGGGTGTGGGACAATGGAATACAACCCGAAATAAATAGGGAAGGAAACACAAACCTTTACGGGAGCCACGTGCTCGCGTCGTCGCCGGTGCACCGGTTCACTTTTCCAGGTTCAGGGCAGTTGGGCTTCAAGTTATTGTCCTCACACGTTAAACACAAGCACAAACTATGGATTATAAGTCTTATTACATGCGAAAATGCGGTGATTCTAAAGTTATTAATATTTTTAAGCGGAGCGCGGTGACGCCATTGTTAACTTCTTGCGGAGCGATTCGGAAGTAGTTTTTTCGACAAATGGCGGGCGAATCTTCTTACTCACTCGCGAGGTATGTGCGGGAAGGAGATGGATATAGGAAATAGCGGATGTCAATCATATTTTGAATGTTGGCGCAACCATTCCCCCCCGGTTTGAAGGGTTACCTTCAAAAACTATAAAAAAAAAATAAAAAAAAAAATAAAATAAAACGTTTATTCGAGACCAAACATGAGAATTAATTTAAAAACCCACCAAACTGCTTAGCAGTTTGTCGGCGGGATTGGCGCTTGTTTTTACAATATTTTGGCTCTGAGGTACTAATATACACAATAAAACTAAGTAGGTACAGACAGTTGTTGTGACAGCGCAGGCCGCCGCGTCGTCGCCGGCACACGTGCAGGTGCGACGGACCCCTATTTACCTATTCTGAAGCGCGGCGGCCCGCGCTGTGCATGCTTTCGTTGAAAACAATGTAGGCATATAATTTTTTTCTTTTTTCTTTTTCAACACAACCACTTGGAACTCATTGTTGTCGCGCGAACGCGGAGCTCAACAACATGTGTATTACAACTTATTTAGATTACTTAACTTATTTAGAGACATTAGAATCATAACTTGCGACTACTTCATTCAGCAGTACAGTTTTAAGTTTATTCTTTAATGTTTGTTTACTAATACTGTTAACTTTTCTTAACCAGTCGTAATTATTGAACAATGTAGGGGTCAAATACTTATTGGTTCTCTTGCCGTAGTAATTTTTTACGGGTGGCCGCACGAATTTACGTTCTCTAACACTTCTAGTGTTATAAGAATTTTGCACATGCTCTTTATACTGGTCGTTATAGAAATGCTCAAGAACCACCAAGTACTTGACCTTCTCGTGTACAGGAAGCAGTTTACATGCAACAAAAAGTTTCTCATAATTTTCTTTACATTCACGTTTAATTTTTGGGTTCACAAGATATTTCATAAAACGCAATTGCAATGATTTTATACTGTTGAGATAGGTTTTAAATGTACGGCCATACGTGTATAAACCATAACTAAGCAGTGACTCGGCGAGGGCGAAATAAATTACACGCAGCGTTTTCCTACTCAGCGGTGCCTTCAGGATGTAGAACTTACCCAACACTGACCTAAGCTTTGCACACACTGTGTCAACCTGTGTCTTCCAGTTCATGTTGCGGTCCACCCACAGACCTAGATACCTAAATTTATCGACATACTCCAGCCTTTGACATACGCAGTTGACATTTCCAACGTGCATGCACTCATACGTGTGGCCCATGATACCGATATCATCACTATTGACATTCCTTGCTACTAGGTTGTGCGGTGAGTGCACATGCATCACTTTTGTCTTGCTCAGATTCAGAATGATGCCGTTGTCGTGCGCCCACCGAGTAATATTGTCAAAGTCAGCCTGTAATACAGCCCTGGCCTCCTGTATATTTTTAGACGAGTACATCAGGCACATATCATCCGCATACATATATACACGACACTTATCAACTACATTACTGACGCTATTTACATGCATGACATAGCCAACCGGTCCATATACAGAGCCAGTAGGCACTCCAAGGTTGACTGCAGCTTCTTTACCTGCCACACCAGAAATGCTGGTCTGTAAGGTTCTTCCACTCAGGTAGGTCTGGAACCACCTGTTTGTGGGGCCCCTGATCCCGCACTCATCCATGGCCCGCAGCAGCACTTCATGGTCTAGAGTGTCGAACGCCTTTTTATAGTCGATGAACAGCGCAAGGACCTGGTGACCCTGATCCAGACTACTATTCATGTCTTCCGAAAACTGTGATAGTGCTGATATGGTGCTACGGCCGCGCCTGAACCCGTGCTGCGCATCTGCTAGTATGTTATGCTGCTCCAAGAATTCGCCTACCTGACCGACTACTATTTTTTCAACTATTTTGTTTATCGCTGATAGGACAGCGATCGGCCTATAGTTAGCGTAATCCGAGTGTTCTCCCTGCTTAAATATGGGTCTAATTAAAGCTTTTTTTAGCAGACTTGGATATTCCCCTCTCGATAAACAGAGGTTAACAAAGTGCGACAAGACCGGTGAGATTTTATTCTTGATTATTTTTAAATCCATAACTCGAATGCAATCAATGCCCGGCGCCTTATCACTGCTCAGCTGGTCGATAACTTTACACACCGTGTTACTGGATACTGGTTTAAAACGAAACGTTACATCACTTGATCTAATATACTTATTTCTATCTAGTAATTGAACACTACAGTTATGTTTTATACTATCAATTTCTTGAGTAAATGTGTCTGCAAATTTACTACATATATTATACATTGTGTCTTTACCTCCAAAGTATCTCTTAACTATATCATCTATATTTGCTTTTTTTCTACCTGTCCAGCTATTAATTTTGTCCCATATTTTTTTTGGGTCTCCATTACATTTCTTTATTTCTTCCTGCCGGACATATTTCTTGATTTAAAAATTAATTTGTTTACTTTATTTCTAAATCGTGTGTACTCTAGTCTTTTAGTGTTATTGTTAGGTGTATTTTTCCAATCCCGAAATAAACTATCCCTACGCAACAACATATCATTTAAACCCCTTTTTATCCACGGTTGAGTATTCCGCTTTTTAGTCTTTGGCACTATAGTCTTACTACTATTATAGATATCATTAAACATTCTGTAACTTATCATACATGGTTAACGGGCAATCAACAAACAACAATTGAGACCAATCATAATCGGTGATTTTCTTAGCTACAATCTTATTGTTTATCACATACCGAGTGTCCGAGTTCTTACTGTCAGTCCACTTTTGCGTAGCATCCAACGGTATGGAGACTCCCACCACATGATGATCCGACATGAAGCACTCAATAAGAAACGATAGGCAATCTTGCAGCTGACCTGTCCGGACCCAGACATGATCAATGCACGACACTTCTCTTACACCCGCGACGATAGCCTCTCGCGTCACCTCCGTAGGTGGTATCACGCACTGTAAGCCTAGTCCACACAGGCAGTCCTTATAGTTCGACACTTGATGACTTTCACTCACTCCTAATAGATTTATGTTGACGTCACCTAACACGATGACATCCTCGTTTACTGGAAGCTTCTTGAGTATCTGCTCAATTTCATCAATAAATAACATTTTATTCGATCTTGGTGGTCTGTAGGTTGCCAGGATATTTATAGTTGTATGATTAATAGTGAGCTTACCAAGAAGGCCTTCTACTGAACTAGTCAGGGTTTTATTTGCATTAAAAATGAGATACTCTTTTGCATAAATAAGCACACCTCCTCCTCTTGTGTTCTCCCTCGTGTTTGCAAATAGATTGTACCCCTCTATGTAGTATAACGATAACTCATCTTCTTTGACGTTAACCTCCGTCAACACTAATATTTTTATCACTTCAGAGCAGCTTTTTAGAAAAGTTAACAACTCATTAAAGTTTTTTCTTAACGATCTAATATTTAAATGTACTATATGTAGGTACTTATTATTGCAAGATATACTCTGATCCCAAGCAGTTGCGTTTTGAAATCTAGTAAATTGGCAATCCAATGTGACAATAGCATCGAAACGATCCACTTTTATTTGTTGTCACAATGATACTTGCAATGTTTACTTCGCACTACGTATGCGCCAGATGCACATGTATAAACACAACTAGCAAGCTGCCGTATTCACGTTGCCTTCTACTAGTCGTTGAATATCACTTTCGTTCCTAATTGACGTAATCTTCTTTTGCTCGTCACTCTTTCTTATGAGTATTTTTCCATCCTGAATCCAAATGTACTTATAGGTTTGCTTTAGCTGACTTTTCGTGACCCATAGGAGGTTTTTTTTATATTTATTCAGATTCTCATTTATATAAATACGGTTGCCATTTTGAGTACCATAAACTTCGCCGTTGGTCAGGCGTTTTTTGCGACATTCAATCCATTTGTCACGAGCTTCTTTTGTTCTCAGTGTTATAACTACTGGTAGAGGTTTCTCCGTGTCCGGTTTTTCACGGCCTACCCTCTCTGCATGCTCAATCTGACTAACGTCCATCTGTAGCTTTTGAGCAACCTGGGCGACTATTTTAGCAACAACTTCGTTTTCTCTCTTTTCCAATCCAGCTAGCTCCACCTTTTTCTCCTTGTCTTTCTCTTCCAGCTCATTCACACGTTCTTCTAGTGATTTATTGCACTTAACCAAGTATGCATTCATATTTTCTAGTGATTTGATTTTTGCTTCACCTGATTTCTGGCATACCAAGAGATTGTCGTACTTTTCAGAAAGGAAATCAACTAGGTCTGCCAGCTCGTTCAGTTTTTTCTCCATGTTGTATACAACATCCATTTTTCTGTTCAAATCAGCAAGGGTTAATGCAATATTAGGTTCCTCCAGATTAGGCGAACCAGGCTGAGAGCCAGGCAGGGAGACGCAATCCTCACATTTTTCATTTCTGAAGGTAGATCGCGTTACGCACTTTTTATGGAAGACTGCGCCACATGATCCTTTACATTTAATATTATCATCTTTCGCGATCGACGCGCCTTTATTGCATTTTTTGCACTTCACCATAATTTATCTTTAGTTATTAGCAATATCAACTATCTGTATTCGGTACTTAGGCGTAATTCCGGTTTTTGCACAACGATACACACCCATACGCCAAGCGCGCGCGCACGAGACTGATATAAGCGAAACTAATCAAAGAACTAAACTCTGGAGTAACATCTAACTTCTAACCTTATTCCTAAACTATAATATAAAGCGTTACCATAACTACTAAACTAATTTGAAGCCTGCTGCTGATTAGGCAGAGGACAGAGGCGAATAACCGGACGTAAATACGAACCGGTCGCGGTTTTAACCCTTACTATACGCGTTACTCCCTTTGGATCAGGGAAAACTTCCTCCACTACACCTAGAGGCCAGTGTAGAGGAGGCGCACTCTCGGCCATTAAAACCACCACAGTACCAACGGCGACTGGATTCGATGGAGTATTCCATTTTTGACGCGACTGAAGCGTGTGTAAATAATCTGCTCTCCAACGCTTCCAAAATGATTGAACTAATCTATCCAAAAGAGCATGACGCTTTAGGAGATGTAGTCTGTCTTCATCAACATCCATAGCGGGCAAATACTTAAGAGGAGTCGTGGTTAAGAAGTGAGCCGGAGTTAAAGCTAAAGATTCTGAGGGGTCACTAGATAGAGTTCGGCACAGTGGACGAGTATTCATTACTGCCTCTATCTGAGCGAGTACAGTACTCAGCTCCTCATAAGAGAGAATCTGTACGCCTACAACGCGGAACAGATGCGACTTGAGGCTCTTAATATTCGCCTCCCAATTACCACCAAAGTGACTAGCAGCGGGCGTATTAAAATGCCATTCAATACGATTTTCGGCCAAAACATGAGCGAATTCACTCTGATAATACTTTGACCGTAAGAACGCGTGCAACTCTGAAATATTACGGCGAGCTCCAACATAATTGGTACCGTTGTCAGAATATAAACGTTTGACGGGACCACGGCGCGACAAAAGCGCTTAAACGCGGACATAAAACTTTGCGTACTTAAATCACCGGTCAATTCTATGTGAACTGCACGAGTTGTCATACAAATAAATAGACAAACGTAAGCTTTTGTGGAGCGTATTCCGCGACCACGGGCAACAGTTACCCTAAACGGGCCGGCGAAGTCTGTACCGGTGTGAACGAAAGGTTTAGCGGATTGAACAACACGACAAGAGCGATGATCGGCCATTTCAGGCGCGATAAAACGCGGGCGAAGCTTAAAACAGGGCACACATTTGTGTACTCTAGCACGAATCAAATTGCGAGCGGAAAGTATCCAATACTTCTGTCTAAGGATAGACATCAACAAGTCTGGACCTGCGTGGCAATTCAACCTATGATGATAATCTACAATCAAATCTAAAATATGGTCCTTGCGGGGTAAAACTACTGGATGCTTTTGCTCAAATCCTAAATCGGAATTTCTCAAACGACCACCTACTCGAATAAGACCATTCTGCAGAAAAGGTTTCAAATGTTGAAATGCGCGGCTACAAGGTTTGTTGGACTCCAAACTACTAATTTCGGATGCGAAATAAAATCTCTGCAATTCACGTAGCACGACTGACTCAGCTTTATCCAGATCAGCGGCGGTTATAACACCGCGCGTGGGTAACAGTTTTAGAAAACGACATACATACACCACACAACGCAAAAGTCTCGACCAAGACGAGACGCGATTAGATAACGATAAAATAATCGACTCTTCACGTGGAACCGAAACTACAAGCGAATGCTTCTTCTCCTCGGGTGGTTCTGAAACGGCAGCTGGATTAAAGGGCTTAACCGGCCATTCCTCGAGCACGCTATGAATCCAAGACGGAGCGCAGAACCACAGCGGATGATCTAAAATTTGCGAAGGGAGCAACCCACGGGAGAGACAATCGGCGGGATTATCTGTGCCAGCAACGTGAAAGAGATTTTGTGGTGGTAATTCGGACTGGATTTTGGCCACCCTATTGGCGACGAATGTGTCCCAGCGATGGGGCGAAGAATGTGCCCAACACAAAGCTACAGTAGAGTCAGAAAAAGCCATAATTCTATCAATAATAATGCGGTGCCTACAAGCATTGACAATCGAGCTGATTAATTGCACTAACAAAAGTATAGCGCACAGCTCCAGGCGCGCCAGAGAAACGACCTTGCGAGGGGAGACTTTGGATTTAGCGCTTATAAGACTAACCGAAACCTTGTCAGCATCCAAAACGTGAAAATAAACTACCCCCCCGTAAGCCTTTGCACTGGCGTCGGCGAAGCCTACAACAGTAACTATACTGTTCGACAATATACCAACATGGCGAGGAATTTTTATTTGATTGAGCAATGGAAGTTCTTTCCGGAAGCGAACCCACAATTTAACAATATTTTCGGGCGCGGGGTCGTCCCAATCACTATTGGAAAGCCAAAGTTCTTTTATAAGCAACTTGGCATATAAAACGACGGGAGCTACAAATCCCATAACATCCCATATACGTGCTACACAAGACAGGATAATGCGCTTAGTACAAATTTGCGGAGTCGAACTAACTTTAAGACTGAACATGTCAGACGCGGGTGACCAACTTAAACCTAGAACCTTGTGCGTATCATCACCATCAAATTCCTTCACCGAAGATAATTGATGCGATAGTGGAATCGAATCTAGAGCGGTCTGCGAATTACTAGTCTACTTCACAAGATCAAACTGACCGGCCTTCATAAGACTTATTACTTGAGCGGCGGTCTCAACGGCATCCGCCTCGCTGGCTACACTATAAACAAAGTCATCCATGTATAGCCCAGTCTCAATAGTGTCTTTCGCTTTCGGGAATCTTTCACCCTCATCAGCGGCTAATTGCTTGATAGTGCAAAGCGCATGGAAAGGACTCGACTTAAGCCCAAAACAAACACGATTAAACTCGTAAACTCTCAAAGGTTCTTGAGGCGAAAATCTATACAAAAAACGTTGAAATTTGCGGTCGCATTCGCGAATACCAATAGAAAGAAACATTTGCCTTATGTCGGCGGAAAGCGCGACAGCAAACAAGCGGAAATTCACAATAATGTCAAATAAGTTACCTTGAAGGTTTTGACCACAATACAAAATATCATTGAGCGATACGGAAGTGCTAGTCTTAGCACTGCCGTCCAAAACCACGCGGAGCTTAGTAGTAAGCTTGTCTTCTCTAACAACTCCGTGGTGTGGGATGATGTAAGATGGATGATCAAGAGTCTCGTCAGTCTCGGCGGTGGATGCAGGTGAGATGTACCCTTTATCTAGGTATTCGGTAACCACCTCATCATAGGCTTGCTTCAACTTCGGAGATGCTTGCATCTTACGTTCTAAACAAGAAAAGCGTTTTTCCGCGGAAGCGTAGGAGTCACCGAGCGAAAAAATATCTCCCTTGAATGGAAGCGCGACAATATAACGACCATCATTATCACGGGTAGTCGTGCCACAATAAATCTCCTCAGCCACCTTATCATCAGGGCTTAGGATAGGCGGGACATTGACCTCTTCAATTTCCCAGAACCTGCGGATGGTAGACTCCAGCGGCGGCTCAACAGTGCAGCAATGTGACACAGTCGAGTAATTATCTAAATGTGCGGGTGCGGAACCAACAATAACAAAACCTAGAACTGTTTCTAGGGCGTGCGGTGCGGGAAACGACGAATGACCTTGAATCTTACGAGATAACTGAAGGTGCGGGAGAATCGATGCGCCGATCAACATATCGACGTCTCCAGGGACACCATAAGATTCATCTGCCAACGGTAGGTCTTTAAATTTGGTCAATAAAGACGTGTCAACCGGGACAGTAGGCAATTGTTCCGTAATTTTATCTACGACAAGCGAATCCATATCAAAACAAATATTAGAATTAAAACGCGATGCAAATTTAATTTTAATCGAACCATGAATGGTTGATTTTAAACCACCGAACCCCTTAACTACTGAGCGGGCTGGTCGGTTATTAATACTAAAACCAAGGCGTTGACAACAATTTTGAGTTAAAAAATTACTCTGCGAAGCGCAATCTAACAACGCTCGAACAAGACACGGATTACCAAAAGCATCATCAACAACAACGTGAGCGGTCGCGAGCACCACGGTAGTGCACGTATTGCTTGCGGCGGACATCGAACACAACGTGACGTCAGTCACGGCGGCCTGCGAGCGGGCAACGTCGCGCGTTGATTGCGGCTGCGGCTGCGAAGCGGACGCAGAGTTCGCACCGACTGACTGCGACGACGTGTCACCGCTTGGTAAACTAACTGTGCTCACATTGGATGCGGCATTATTACAACTTTTCTCCATGTGAAGTAAAGTGTGGTGCTTCGAAGAACACTCACGACAACTTTGACTACTATTACAAGACGTAACCCGATGCTTGTCACTAAGGCAGTTAAAGCACAAATTTTTTTCGCGAACAAACTTATAACGTTCATAGGGCGTAAATTTTAAGAAACCAGAACACTTGTACAATTGCGAATGTTGACTATTACACAAAGAACAACTCGATTGTACAGGAGCAGGTGCTGTATTCACATACGTATGTGTCGACTTTTGTGACTTCGAAGCCGCATCTGTTCGACGGTCGGACTTCTTCGTAACTTCATGGGTTGACGAAGTGCGTTGCAATATTTTAATATGATCGCGAACAAAACATTCTAAATCATTGAATTTTGGCAGTTTACTACTGCGATGGTCTATTTCAAATAAACGAACAGTTTCACTATCTAATTTCTTTAAACCCAAATATAAAAACAAAAAGTCGCAGAGGTCATCGACCTTCAGGTTCTTTACTGCGCGAACAGATGATGCAAAAATATCTAAAAACTTCTCTAAATTATGTTCATTACAAACTGTAATATTTTTCAACTCGAATAGCTGATCTAAATATGCGGTAGCAACTAATCTTTTATCTTCATATTTCGACTTTAAAGTTTTTAAAATTAATGAATAATTTTCGGCACTAAAAGTAATGCCGGCACAAACAGTTTTAGCTTTACCAGTTAACTTTTCAACCAGATAGTGTAACTTTTCATGATCTGTCAAAGAGACGTTCCCATTTATAGTGTTTTCAAAACTATCTATAAATAGATTCCAATTGCGAATATCACCATTAAATTCAGGTATCTGAATGGGCGGTAATTTGGGTCGATCGCGAGTGTGATTTGCCTGGCTCTGATGGACAGACGGCTTCTCCAAGCTCCTCGCGACGCGTTTGATGCGACAGAATAAATCATCAAATGACGCCAAAGCCTGATAACTCACAGCGTATTCTGGATTTAATTCTAACTCTAAAACGTTAATATTATGAATTACGGATTCAAATTCCGTGCGCAAACTATCCAAGTTTTCTATAGAACATAAGAACGAATCTCTAATAGCTAGATCAAGTGTTTTAAGTGCATTATCACAAATAGATTGCACGCGAGAAAATATCATGTCTCTTTTAGCATATAAAAGTTTCAATTGAACTTTGATGTCCTTATGAGACATCGTGAATAATAATTATTTATTACAAACAATCAATGCGGTAAACAAGCAAATAAAGTTATTTTAACAAATAAGCGATGGAGAACAGCGACGCGGACAATATTAAATACCTAAAGTGGGTAGGTAGTTATAACGAACTGCGGGTGAAATAAAAGAACTGTAGGTAGTTTTTAAACAATCTTAATTTACCCACTAGGTTGTGTCTCTGTTTCTGATACACAAATAATTTTAGACTTCCGAATGAATAACTAATACGAGCGATCTATGGCTACGTAGGTATGTAGGTATTACGCACGTACGTAGGTAATAGATGAACAAACAACGAATTGGGTTAGGTACAAGACTGCGGTGCGGTGCGTTTATTCCTTATGGAATAAATACCAATGCGATAACTACAACAAATATGTACCTAATACAAATAAGTACCTAACTATCCGGTGAGAGGGACCAAAGAAAATGTTGGCGCGAAAGGCTAATTTAGTGGACTGTATTTGCGGTGCGGAGCTAAACGATTGACAAACGCTTGGCGTTAGGTAATTCGAGTTGCAGTGGGTGTGGGACAATGGAATACAACCCGAAATAAATAGGGAAGGAAACACAAACCTTTACGGGAGCCACGTGCTCGCGTCGTCGCCGGTGCACCGGTTCACTTTTCCAGGTTCAGGGCAGTTGGGCTTCAAGTTATTGTCCTCACACGTTAAACACAAGCACAAACTATGGATTATAAGTCTTATTACATGCGAAAATGCGGTGATTCTAAAGTTATTAATATTTTTAAGCGGAGCGCGGTGACGCCATTGTTAACTTCTTGCGGAGCGATTCGGAAGTAGTTTTTTCGACAAATGGCGGGCGAATCTTCTTACTCACTCGCGAGGTATGTGCGGGAAGGAGATGGATATAGGAAATAGCGGATGTCAATCATATTTTGAATGTTGGCGCAACCAGCAAGGGTTTTCTAATCCTATGTGTACATGTGTGGAGCATATTAGAAATTTCAATACATTGATACCAGAGACCGAATTTTTCAAATTAAGAAGAACGTAGAGAATTATCGTTTTATTGGCAAGTGACGTGGAAAGTTATTGACCCTCGTAGTGCTGTGACACGTTTGTTATTACTGGTATTCAAGAAACATATGAAACCAATAATTTGGGGTCAATTCTGTGAGTCACTTATTTTGATCTGAAACTTTACATAGAGACTTCATACCAGATGTTGTCTTCAGTCCTTTTGGATAGATATGGGGTTTCCGTTACACGTTGTATTTCAAGAGATATACGCTTTGCTTGCTTCTCTTCACTGTATATAAGATCAAACCACTGCCCGTTGGTCTTGTGTCGACTGCTGAATATGAGGTCTCGTTTTCGATACCCGGGTCTGGCAAAATGTGCTATTGGGTAAATACCCATATATAGCATACTACTGAGAAATATCTAATAGAAATCTATTAGATATTTCTCAGTAGTAACCCGGAGTTTCTGAAGTTGGGGATGTGATACCCCCGTGTTTTGAAAAGCACGTTACGCCGTTGGTCTCGCGCCTGATACCTCTCTGATCGTTTCAGATTGCTGTCCCATCGAACTGAGTGTGAGTAAATGAACAGAGAGTGCAGCTGTACCTGCACACATACACAGTAATTACCAAGGTAGAGCGCGCCCAACGTGCTGTGATCAAAGTTCTACTGGGGAGGCCCTTCCGTTATCCAACACGCCAATTATACTTGGACCACAAAGCTGTAACAGTGAGGCAACTATTTGTTCTGCGCACAGTCATGCGTAAGCACACTACTCTTCCACCTCCTGATACTAGTAGGTCCACCCCAAGGAGAAGACCAATACCTGCTTGCCCCAGACTACATGCCAATACAACTTTTGCAAAGCGCCATTACCTATCCATACTTGAGCTCTCTACTGTATAACAAATTGCACACAAAACTTAACATACACGCATTAAATGCAAACCAATGTAAACATAAAACTAAACAATATCTTATGTCGCTAGACTATGACGAAACAGAAAATCTAATTAATGCACCATATAAATGACATTCTGAGTAATGTTGAAACAACGAATTATCCTATCTATCATTATACTTCTTAAATTTGCGTCTCTCTCACTCACTTTTATATATCTGTATAAATGCTAACATATCACACCCACTACCATACCATTATACACACATACGCCATCATCTTATACAGCTGCACACACACACACACACACACACACACACACACACACACACACACACACACAAACACGCGCGCGCGCGCGCGCGCACACACACCAACCGCATACATAACTCATCTTTGTCTGTTGGTCGGGAAATCAGAATTAAATTAAATTGTTATTAACAAAGTAAATGTGTCACCTACTTACAAAACATCTATAATCTTAAAAGTTCACATGGACGGATTCAATGTCCCCATAACACAGGATTTTCCTAGCATGGGGGTCATTACCCTTTTTGATAAATGTTTTTAAGAGCTCTGATTGTATCTTTTAATTAACTGTAATTCTGTTAATGGCAAATAAACTTATTAAACTATTAAACTAAACATACTTGTGCAATTTAATATTGCATTGCATTATTATTAGATCAAACCACACTTATTATAAATCCACGAGCTAATTATTATTCAAGTGTTGCAATCCTATTTGCAAACATTTGATATAGCCAGCAAGCGTCATGTCATAAAAACAGTTAAACGAGCACGATTCAAGGTCAGTATTTTCATCAAAGATGTTTGTCAGTAATTATTTTTTTGCCTATATAATAACTGTTTGTGCAATGTTTTCTAATAAAGATTGGGGACTCATTTTAGCCCTGTAGATGATTTTTATGATGACTTATTATTTATTCACTTCATGTAAAACACTTTAACGCATACCATTTATATGTTTTTGAGTTTAAATTACTATTGCTAATTTATTTATTCGCTTATTATCTATTGTTTATTTAATTAGTCTTCTTACTTTAATGGTTACATTTTGCATTACATGAAAATAAACGATGCCGTAAATAAAATGAAATGATAAACATTACTCTAATTATACCGAGATCACATTTTGTTGTTTTAACGCAAATAAGTGCAGCTTTTGTTCTATATGAATAGTTGTAGATTTAATGCTTCAGAAATTATGGTAAAGCTTTGTTTTCCTAGGAAAGCGGTGCCGTCATATAGCGGCCGTAATATTACGGACGCAAAAAGACGGCCGTCTTTACGGTGACGACATGTGGAAAGTTTCACGGCCGTTTTATCACACTGTCTGCTTCATCGCTATCTAGTGTATTACATTCTCTTTGGAAACGTTCACGAAACCATCTGAAACCGACAAAACGGCCGTCATGCAAATGGCGGCACCGCTTTTTGACGTTACGGTGTCAGTTACCGCTCTCTAGGAAACCGCGCCATTTTGTTTACATAGACAACGTTCTAGTGACGTCATTCACCGCTGTATTACGGCCGCTATTTGACGGCACCGCTATCCTAGGAAACCAAAGCTTAAGGGTTTCAAAAAGCCGTCTTTATTACCCACATTTTATGTACGGAGTAGAACACAGAATATAATATTATTTATGTAAAAAAATGCTGTTTATTTTGCGGTTTATTTACAAATAGACCTATCATCATCAACATCATCAGATGATGATGTTGATGATGATGAGTAAAGGGGGTTCGGCGCAATACGTTTTCTTCTTTCATTGACAAAAAGAAGTATTTATATAATTAAGACCAGGCAGTGCAAAATAATTTTCACGCAAGCTCCTTCCCCATCCACCCCAGTTAGGCCGTTGTATACTAAACATTAACGCAGCAGTAATAAAGTTGAATATCGCGTGCGCTCTTTCACCATGTTCGGTTTCGAAACTGCCGTTGTGTGCTAAACGCTAACGCAGCAGTAATAAAGTTGAATATCGCGTGCGCTCTTTTACCATATTCGGGTTCGAAACTAAAGGTCGTAAGTCTCAATTCTTATTTCGTTTATAACTAAAGTGATAATTGATCTAGAGAAAAAAAATCCTATATTTGGATAATAAATTATATTTTCTTACTGTCAATACTAATTTTAGACATAAAAGCCGAGTAATCTTGATTAAATTTTGAATAATCTTTAAAAAAGACATGATTTTCGATTAAAAAATGAATCCAGCGAAAATGTTCCAATTACGAAACTGGTATAGACATGGAAAGAAAAAGATCCAATAAATCATATGCTAAAGTTCCATTTTGATTGTATACGTGATTGTTTCAGAATATTAATACAAAATTACATACAATTTAGGGAGCCTCCTCTTAACTAGCAATTGCTCGCGACTTCCTTCGCGTGGGAAGTTTTTCCCGTGTAAATCCCAACCCGTGGGAATTTCGCAAAGTCCCGTCTTAGCAAGCATCTAAGTACTAAAAGGAACCCCTATGTAAAATTTAAGAGCCCTACTACTTGTAGTTTCTTAGATTTCGTGATTAATCAGTGAGTGGTATTTGGCTTTTATATCAGTCAGTCACCTTTGAGTTATATATATAGACTAACTAGAGCCAGCGGCTTCGCCCGCGTGGGAAGTTTTTCCCGTGTAAATCCTGATCCCGTGAGAATTTCGCAAAATCGTTTCTTAGCGGATGCCTACGTCATAACATCTACCTGCATGCCAAATTTCAGCCCGATCCGTCCAGTGGTTTGGGCTGAGCGTTGATATATCACTATGTCAGTCAGTCAGTCAGTCACCCTTGAGTTATATATATTTAGATATATAGATTCACCGAGAGCGGTGGTGGCTCTGTAGTTACGATCTGACTTGCGAATTGCAAGTCGTGAGTTCGAAACTAGTCAGGCACATTACTTTGTATAATTTATATCACCATCACTGTTCTCAAATTGGTGAAGGGAAGCGGCAGGAAAGTGAAAGGAAACCGGCAAAAATTTGAAGATATGTGACATTCACCAAAACGCACTGAGCCCTTGTGGTTAACTAATTAACCATCAATATCGTAGTCTATATATCTAAGAATGTGATAAATAATGAACAATATTTTCTTTTTCTATTCTTGCATAGGATTAGCAAGAATAGTTAAAAGAATATGAGGTCTATAATATAGAGTGGATGTTTCTAGATCCAAGAGAAAATAGTCTGTTCATAATTTACTTTAGTGTATGCACATATAGTTTTATTAAGTTTCTTACCGACTTCAAAAAAGGAGGTTTGTATGTCCGCTATTTTACAAAAACTACTGAGGCGATTTCGATCGTGTTTACTAAGAAGGTTTTAATATATAACACTTCACGTTTTTATGAGGATCTTCAAAGATAAGTGATGGAACTCTTCAATTGAAAACAGCTAATCTCCCACGACTGCTGCCCTTACATCCACGTATTGTTTAGCATAATCAGCCTATTTACATCTCCACAGACCTTCCCTACGGATAACTACCATACTTAACGAGAATGGGCTAGACCCACTACGCAAGCCCAATGCGGATTAGTGGGTGGTGATGACTGGTGGATGCAGTTGGGACTAATGACCTAACGTACTTAGCCTATCACAATTATTCATTGGCTTGGCACCGACTTCAGCCATGTGAGTAGGTAACCTAGCCCTTATTTTAAACAAAATTAGACATGCAATGTAACAATCTTTAAAGTTATTGCTCGCTTTGTAGTGTTTTTGTTTGTTTTGGTCGGTAATTTTTTTGTTAAGAAGTTTTGTATTATGAATGTTTGTTTAAAGTAAATCATTATTACGGTTTAAAATGCTTAATACCTAAGTAAACACAACTAAATTCCTAAAATTCCGTAATTATCTTTTTATTAGTTCAATTTGTTTGTGCCAGTTTCATCTTAGCTTGAGTGTCAGTGGTCTATAACTCTGTGTAAATCTAGAATTTATAAGGAGACATGTTGTTTTATTAGTGAGTAGTGACTCTATGTACATTATTAAACTAAAAATAATGCATTTCAGATTTCTGTCATTAAACGAATAAATGGCCTTATAGGAGTTGTTACTGGAAGTGTGCTCACTTGGAAAACGCTTGTACAGAAGCCAGCACGTCAATCTACCCCAAACTGTCAAATTTTACCAATTGAACATTAGCCTTCCACTATTGTGATAAGGTTGAAAATCTATTAAAGAAATTTGACAGATTGAGGTAGGTTGATGTGCTGGCGTCTGTATAATGCTTAAATTTTAACCGATTGTAGCATGATCACAAACTTTCAATGCAGATCTTGCAACTTACGAATATCAAAGAAAAAAAAACTGGTTTTAGTCACATTTAGGCTGATCCAGTTATCCGATCATGGTCGAATGCCTACAATTATCTCTCCAATCTTAATGCACTCCAGTGTATTGCTTCGCAACTCTTACCCAACCCTGTTACGTGTTTTTTTAATTGGTCACTCTTACGACAAAGTTGGAGGCTGCAATTTTTATTTAACACTAGCGGTGCGCCGGCGTTTCACCCGATAAAAACAATTTTTATTTAATGATAATAGGCTCGCGTTTGACCACCATCTCACCTGATGGTAAATGATGATGTGGTCGAAGATGGAGCAAGCTTACCTAAAAGTAACCTATTCACTCTTGACTTAAAAACCCCTAGGTTATAGCTATCTGGAAACACAGACTCCGGCAGGGAATTCCACTCATTAGCCGTACGCACAGTGAAGGTATTCCCAAAACATCTAGTGCGTATAGGTGGGATGTCCACCATGTAACGATGGCGCATCGCCGTTTGTCTTGTAGTCCGATGATGGATTCAATTCAATACAAACTTTCATTCATATTTCAACCCTTAAAGAGGTGAATTTTTGAAAACAAAACGTGGCCTATGTTTGACCTTGGGTCTTCAACTTATTTTTATTTTCATTCTTGATAGGCTTGTATTTGACCATCATCTCACCTGATGTAACTATTCTCATTCTAAATTTCATCCAATTTGGTGAGGTGGTTTAGTCGTGAAACAGACAAACAGACGGACTTTCGCATTTATAATATAAGTATTATCATATTAGTAAAGATATGGATTAAGTCAAGACCATTGTGGTTTTGGTACTTTTATTATTGTGATTTAATTGTGTTGAGAATGATGATCGTAAAGTTTTAAGTGTTATTCTGATGTCAGAAGGATTTTGTCGGCCAGGCGGAACTTAATAATTTATCATCAGATCACTTATTAATTGATTTAGTTTCGTACCACCAGTTTGTACTTTTAACTATAAAATTACCGATGAAAATTGCGACACAAAAAAACTCTTATAACAAGTTAATGCATTAAAATTGATATTAATTATAGTACAAAGGGGTAGATTCAATAGATATGATCAATGGCCTGTATCCGAAGAAGAACACAGATTGTATTACAGGGCTCATCCATACATATATCTTTTCTGTGCCCAACATGGTCCACAATGAATTATGACTATATATATTTTGTATATATCTACCATCTAAGTTCACATTGTAGAAAGCAGTAAATGTATTGAGTATTTCACTGTGAACAGAGACACAACGCTAATTTCGTGCCAATGTTCGTCAGAAAGAAACAGCGTCATTATTCATTAGAGACAAAACACTCATAAACTTTATATATATTATACAGTGTGTTAGGTTAAACGAGGGACTTATTGAGAGAGGGTATTCAGTATTCGATTCTCGTCCCAAATATGTGAAAAACCTATAACTTAAATTTTTGACGTAATTCTCCAATATAATACATTTGTCATGTACACTGAGGCGCAAGAGGTGAATGAACTTGTAAACAGTACCTAAAGTAATCACATGGCAAAACACGGCCCGATCCTGCCAAAAAAAGTAAGCTCGTGTGTAAACTCCACCCCCGCGGGATTCTCCCCGAGGATTTTTAGTATGGTTCTATCTGTTATTTATCAGTGTTTTTTTTTGTTCATATTTTTATTAGTATCATGTAAGCATACACTATTGTAGGTTTGAATATGTCCCAGGATCAAACATGTTTTGTTTAAAAGAAGCAGTAAGTAAGAATTCAAAATGACTTAGTAATATTAATTAGTTTATAGCGATCCGATTGCTAGGGCACAAGTCTCGTCTCTAAGAGAGAGACTGAGTCTGGGTATAAATCAACTACGTGGGCCTAGTGTCTGTGATCCGGACGAAGATGAAGCACGCTTGCCTAGACCTATTCACTCTTGACATAGAATCCCCCAGGTTATAGCTACCAGGACACAGACTTTAGCTGTACGCGCAATGAAAGTATTCCCAAAACGTTTAGTTCGTATGGGTAGGATATCCACCATGTAACGATGTCGCATGTCCTCGAATTTTGGTCTTAGGTTTTCTTAACCAGTGTTAATCATGAAAAATTACCCAAAATAAGGTGCCTCATAACTTATTATCACACAAGTTATGATGTAATAAAATTATTTTTCTTTCCTCCTGAAATCGACAATGGTTGTAGAAATATCTAGCTAAGGAATTTTATAATTATTGTATTAAAAGTTAAAAGGTTTTTTCGGACCTATATTTCTGACTAAAATTTTTCTTAATTCAAGGTAAAATTTACTAACTAAAAGAGAAAAATCCAGTATAAAGATCTAGCAAAGCGGTAGTAACACGTTAAAAATGAAGTTATGATTCAGTATTAAATTGACTTTTCAAGACAACACTGTGCTTCTCTCTGTCAATTTATTTCAGTTAATTGTATGCGCACTGTACATATAAAACACACGCAAATAGGGTTCCGTATGAGTCATATGATTTTCTTAACAAGAATTTCATGAAAACTTAAAGTAATCATTTATTTATTTATTATTATATACTTTATTGTATAACTTACAATACACTTAAATATAAAAAAGTAAAACTAGTGTACAATTGGTATTGGCTAATGGGTATGTGTATTTTGTTTTTAAGATAGTAACCTGTTTAAGGTAAGAAAAAAACAAAAAAATGAAAGGTTTCGTTTGACATAGTAAATTAAATTAAAAATTATTAAAATATAAAAATTAAAATAATTAGAAATTTAAACCTTTTCTTACTAGCTGTTTTTCCAACGTTTTCCCTATCCCTTGGGGATTCCGGGATCAAAAGTATCCTATGTGCTATTTCAAGATTCCAGTTATGTAGATAACAAATTTATATCAAATCCATTCAATAGTTTTTGCGTAAACGAATAACTAAAATCTATCCATCTTTACAAACTGACGCATTTTTAATATTCTCACAAAAATCAAACCAAATAAAAAAAAATAGTTATATTGATCCGACTCCGTATTTGTATCATTGCGTCATTCTAGTAGACTTGCAAAAACTTATCTGTGACAGACGTACAGACATGGACACGAGTCAAGTGATAAGACTGTTTTGGACCCACGGAACTTTAAAACATTTCTAGTCTGCAATGCTGGACAGACAATATTATTATGGACATAAAGAGAAAACTTGGTATATCACTGTATAAGCCGTAAATGAGAAATCGTTCTAACCTAATGGCTTGTGATGTACTAACTTTGTTCGCAAAAGGGCTGAGTTAGTCATTAGTAGAAACCTAGTACTTTTGTTAGATCATGTATGTTTGCACAATCAAGAAGGGTATGTAATTAAAGGATTTATGTACTAACAAAATGTAGGCCATGATCCTTTGTGTCGGAATTTTGCTCTCATTAATTTAATTTTGAATTTCAGAAAGTCAAGATAAATTAATCTGAAACTGAGAGAGAGAGAGAGTTGGTATAGTGATAACTAACAAATTATAGCACTATTCCGGATAAGTCTACTTAAAAGCTAAATTATATCTATACTAATATTATAAAGCGGAAAAGTTTGTTAGTTTGTTTGTTTGTTTGTTTGTTTGTTTGTTTGCTTGAACGCGCTAATCTTCGAAAGTACTGGGTGGATTTGGATGAAATTTGGTATGGAAGTAGCTTGAAGCTTGAGGAAGGTTATAGGCTACTTTTTACCCGACTGCAAAAAAGGAGAGTTATGTTTTTACCGTGATAGAATCCACGGGAGCGAAGCCCCGCGAGAGTACTAGTCAGATATAAACCAAAATATGGAGCTGATATGGCTTTAAGATTAAAAATTCAAACATTAAAAAACATGCAAACTTAATCCATATTAATATTATAATTGAAAAAATAATGTTTAAAAATAATGAATTCATTTTCAGGTGAAAGCAGGATGAACAGACGTTCATCCTGCTTTCACCTGAAAATGAATCACCGAATCACCAGATCAATGTGATTTTTAGTGTGAAGATAGTTGAAAAGATACATACAACATGTAATTTAAAGGGTATATACATACAAAGTGCACGGCATCTTTGGACAAACGATATGACAAGGGTTTGGTAATCCTATGTCTTCATGTGTGGAACTAATTAGAAATTTCAATACATTGATACCAGAGACTGAATTTTTCAAATTAAGAAGATTGAAGAGAATTATCGTGTTATAAGCAAGTGACGTGGAAAGTTATTGACCCTCGTAGTGCTGTGACACGTTTGTTATGATTGATATTCAAGAAACATATGAAACCGATAATTTCGTATCAATTCTTTGAGTCACTTATTTTGTGCTGAAACTGTGCATAGAGACTCCATACCAGATGTTGTCTTCAGCCCTTTTGGATTGATATGGGGTTTCCGTTACACGTTGTATATATTTACAGCTGAAAAAATGCATGCCAGCGAAGCTGCGGACAGAAACTAGTCTAAAATATAGTCTATGTTCATATATTCTATAGTATATATTCATAGGCATCATCACCATCTTTTGGTAATAATAGGCAGATGTCCCACCGCCGACGATGAACGAGTAGCGAGTAGAGCTGGAAACTTGAAACGAGTGGCGAGCAGCGAGTAGCTAGCATGTAGTTCCGATAGTTCTGTCGCTGGGCTATTAGCGAGTGTGCGAGTGCAACGGGCGTTTACTCGCACTACTCGCTCGCGGCCATGCCCAATACGTGTACATTCAAAGCCACACAATAGAGAAATGACCGCTAGTTGGTCTCTGGGCGTGAGTTCTGATAGATAGCGAGCATCGCTGAGTGAGTATCATCTTTGATAGCTCTTGTCGATCAGCGAGCAACTGGTGGAGTGAGTACTCGGCAGTGTGAACAGTCAGCGATCGGCTATTAATATATGCATCTCTTTTGTTTACACAGAAAGTATGTCTATTGTACGTTTCTTAAGCTTGAAATAAGCCGACTGTTTAGTACCGATCGTTTCCGAACGTACCCTTTTGACATAAAGAAATTTGATCTTGACATTACTTTGACTTGAGAGATAGACTTTGCTTGGAAAAAATGCCGGTCGTCGGGACCCTCTTGTAATTGTAATTGTAATTGAAATATCGTTTGGAATCGCCTGTTGAAACCGATAATTGGGTCGCGAATTATCTATTGGTTGAAGTGAAATCCCCATTTGACGAAAACCCTGGGATAGTTTTGGATTTATCGCCGGTTGTGGCCACCTCGTGGCACTCGCCTTTGTTGGAAATAAATAGTTGGAAATCGAATTGGATCTCACGTGATATTAGCAGATTGATTGTGAACAGTGTTTAAGTGAACTTTGTAATCCCGGATTGACGAGAATCCAGGGATATTTCTCGGAACATATCGCCTTATTGCCTCACCGCGTGGCACGCGCATTTGCTGGAAACGAGTTTAGGCTGAGATGCTGTTGGAACCGCGCCATCTGGAGACTGGCGCCTTGTGAACGTCCACACATTTGACTTTCACACTTTCAATTACTCACCTCATATTACATACATACCACACTTGGGGCGTGACCTTGGGAAGGTCGAAGCTTGGCGAACCCAGCACAGAAAGTTAGTGGTAATAATGTATTCATAAAGCCTCAGAGGCTATAGACCTTTTGTTTATTGTTGTTTGTAAGCAACGGTAGGGCTCCACGTATCGTGGACAAGTTCAGACCGTTCAGTTACCGTTGGCTGGCCTTTTGTAGTCCTGAACACCGACAATCAATAGTTTCCTCGCTGGCGGTGAGACAACTGCCTTATAGCGTGATGTGATAGCTTGTAATTAAAGTTGTAATTATTTAAATCGAATGATGATATAGATACGATACATGTAAGTACTGCTTTTTGTATGATACCAACCCTGAAATCGCGAAACACACGTACGTGTACTAATATTATGAAGAATTTGTTTATAAATTTGTATGTATAGGGCAATCTTGGGAACTAATGATCCCATTCTAACAATGGTTCTATACGCTATTTTGTAATCTACACGGATGAAATTACAGGCGGAAGGCTCGTATAGAATATTGGTAAGTTTATACTTTTAGGTACCCATACTATAGATTAAATATTGTAAAATTTCTTGCTAAACCTAAATACAGAAATATCACGACTATACGAAAAAAATATATAACGACAATTGTAGCGACTTAAGAATAAATAAATGTCCTAAGATCATGAATAACGTATTACAGTCAAACGATTAGCCTTGAAATTATTTATATTTAGCGGAACTAATACCCATTACAAATCATAATCTATTAAAACGGATTTGAATTGATTTTAAAATAATTGATTTCGCATGTCTTACGGAAACACTAATAGTTCGTGCATTGATCCATATAGTAGGTGTAGCACAATCTAAAGTAAACGTTATGTCAATGTAAGTAGATCATGATTTCAAGCAGCACAAAAAGCACTACAAGAATAATGTAGATTGTTATGCTTGTACTATATTTTTTTTTTTATTCAAACGAGCCCGCTCTTAACCTCGATCACGCCTGATGCTAAGCGATAGATGAGGTCTACGATGGAACGAGCGAACCCCAGAATATGCCTGTAAACTCTTGCTGAAAGAATGCTGAAAGATCATAAGTGGTAGGGAAAACAGAAGCTGCAGAGAGCTCCACACCTTTGCTGTGCACACAATAAATTTAGAAGTGAAGGGCTTGTGTACCAAGCCCTTCAAGACGCCTTCAAGCCTACAAGACGGTATATCAACCAAGTGTGGATAGACCCTGCAGTGCGTCTGGTAGACCAGTAGTGAAAACCCGTATGTTCCTTTGCTCAAAAGAGCACCACAGACTTAAACCTACATGGTACTCATATGATTTAACCAGAACAGATTGTATGGACTTATTTCGGTGTTTCTTCTCAGGGTAATTGGGTAGAAAATTTCGGCCTCATCTGATTTATGAAAGATTAGACGTGGGCAACAAAATGAATTAGATGTCTTTATCAAATTTGCAAATATAAATAGGGGAAGGTTGCGATCAATGGACCGGCGCCTTCTTCGGACCACCTAAGTATTTAAAAAATTAATAATTTTAGAAGATGTCGAGTGGATGCATAGGTATCAGTTTCGAGCCCGGCGAATGTCTTTCAAACCTCAGGATCGGTAGGCCAGGCGTCGCATAGTGACGTGCACGGAAGTGTTGGTGAGTAAGTACAGCGATATAAAAACCGAGCAATATAAATATCGGTCTCGGGTTCGTTTCCTGGATCGGGCAATAAGTGCTGTCGGGTTTTCTATAAGAAATTTTCTCAGCCCGGAGTTAGAAGTTGGCGGTTTGATACCCCGTGCCTTGGAAAACACGTTAACTCTTTGGTTCGGCTGTTGTTTGGACATCTTTGAGAGTTGTTATGGGTTATCGATGTAAGCCAAAAAATTTGATACTGATCTAGCCGATTGGCACTTGTCCGGTTCTTTATTCATACCTCATTAACTTTCTTCTTTGTAGTACAGATAAAAGCTACTGTTTATTGCACTATGCATTCATAATAAAACCACAGCTAAGAATCAAACTTGAACATCTATAATAGAAAGAAAGAAGAAAGAAAATAAAATTTATTTGACCCAGATGTAAAGGCACGCAATAAATACATAAAAAAAACTAAAACTAAAACTAAAAAAAAAGTAATTCAATAAAACTAAAACAACAACTTAATTAAATAAAAATAAAACAGCGTTGCATGTGCCTCACGGCTGTGCCAAATAGGCCCAGTTCAGTAAAATGCCAGACAAATGCAAATTAATAGTAAAAATAAAAAGTTATAAGTAATTGAATTTCGAACCCAATGAATATCGTTCATATAGAAATATAGCTTTTCCCGCGGCTTCGCCCGCGTGCAATTCGAAAACTATCCCCCGATAACCTTATAGCGGGATAAAACTATCATATGTCCTTTCCAGGGTCCTAAACTATTCCCATGCCAAATTTCATCTAAATCGGTTCAGCGGTTTAGGCGTGAAAAGGTAACAGACTGACAGACAGAAAGAGTTACTTTCGCATTTATAATATTAGTATAGGTGGATATTAGTATAGTATGTTATTGATTCCCTATACGAAATTCCAACACCCTTTTACATCCTTTAGGGATGATTTCCGGGACAAAAACTATCCTATGTCCTTCCCAGGATCCTAAACTATTCCCATACCAATTTAAAAAATCTAATTTAATTTAGCTTTTGCCAGCGGCTGCATCTGCGTGCAATTCTAAAACTATCCCACGGGAACCTTATATCGGGATAAAAACTATCCTATGTCCTTCCCAGGGTCCTAAACTTTTCCCATTCTAAGGCTGCGTTTCCACCAGAGATGTGCGAGGTTGCGTAGCGAGGGATGTGTTTGTAAAGAACCAATAGAATCGCTTCATTTACCTCGCCTCGGTCAGCAGAGCCCTGGTGGAAACGGCTCAGCGGAGCTAGATTTTTGCGCATACAAAACAAGCGAGGGATGTGTGCGAGGGATGTGTGCGAGGGATGTGTGCGAGAGATGTGTTGCGAGGGATGTGTTGCGAGGAATGTGTGTTGAGAAGGATGTGTTGCGAGGTTTGCGCATCATCGCACTCGCACCACACATTAATGCGCATTTTCACAGCTCCGCTACACATCCTCGTAGGCACATTTTCATCGCACAGCTTTGGTGGAAACCCCCACACATTTTCACAGCACAGCTAGACATCCTCGCACGACACATTTCCATCGCATATCTCTGGTGGAAACGCACCCTTAATCGGTTCAGCGGTTTAGGCGTGAACAGGTAACAGACAGACATACAGACAGAGTTACTTTCGCATTTATAATATTAGTATGGAGTATGGAAGTATGGATAGTTATGACGTTTGAAGTGGTCTGCACTGAATATATTATAACACTACTATTATGTATCTCCAGTCATCATCACTTGCTCAGACTTTTCCTAACTATGTTTGGTTCGGCTTCCAGTCTAACCGGTTGCAGCTGTGTACTAGTGTTTTACATGGAACAACTACCTATCTGACCTCCACAACACAGTACTGGGTAACACGATACCACTTGGCAAGACCAATATCAGATTTACTGGCTTCCGTCTACCCGTAACCACTGTCAAATATGTATAGACACCAGCACATCAAGCTACAACAATCTGTCAAATTTCTTTAATAGATTTTCAACTTTATTGTTAAAGAAATTAGGTTCCAGGTTGATTGGGAAAATTTGACAGTTTCGGGTAGCTTCATGTGCTGGCGTCTGAACAAATGACAGCCAGTATCAACGGTTTAACGTGCTTTCCAAGGCATGCAGAAATCTCGATAGCTGTTCACCCATCCACAGACCCACCTCGGAAAGCGTTGCTTAACTTTGAAAATTGACCCGTATTTTGTTATTATTTAGTCACTACTCTACGAGCTCCTCACGTTAATAATTATCTGAATTACTCACGCGGGGCTTCGCTCCCGTGGATTCTATCAAGGTAAAAACATAACTTTCCTTTTTTGCAGTCGCGTAAGAAGTAGCCTTCCTCAAGCTTCAAGCTACTTCCATACCAAATTTCATCCAAATCCACCCAGTACTTTCGAAGATTAGCACGTTCAAGCAAACAAACAAACAAACAAACTTTTCCGCTTTATAATATTAGTATAGATTTATTTATTTATTATATACTTTATTGTACATCTTACAATAGACTTAAGTATACAAAAAATAAAATGAGTATACAATGGGTATGGTCTTAATGGTCTTATCGCACAGGACAATTTCTTACAGACAACCTTTGAATGGACAGAAATTAAAGGAGATAGATTTAGGGCTGTCAGTGTACAACATCATACATAATACTAATTAAACATAATAATATAGAAGACATACCATATACATAAATATAATATATTAATATATACTAATACATATCAAAATCATAATAGAGAAAGGAGGGGAAAAAATTATAGTGAGAGGTAATGCTCTTTCAACATTGTTTTGAACTTAGGTAATGTTTGAGCACGCCTCACATCTATGGGCAAAGCATTAACTTCTGTTATAGAAACTGTTTATTAAGTTTAAATAAATCAATACGAATAGAGCTTAAAAATTGTCCAATAGATTCCTCACTTCTTATTGGGTGCTGGGTACTATTATTTCTTCATTTAGAAGAAAATATTATTCTTAAATTAGTATTAAAAACATATCTACCAGTTACTATGAAACTCTTTAACACTCTCATTAAAATAATTTATCCATCTATTTAAAGAAACAATTTGAGTGAAAAAGATACTTATCACACATAAAATAATATAATATACAATAATTCGAGTCACATTCCAATCGCGCGCATAGAAAAATGTCAATATCTGTGTTTCCTAGATTCTAACTACATATCTTTCAATTGTTTTAGCGTGAGATACTATGTTCAGAATAATTATATCAATATAGTTTGTTTTCAAATATTATCGTTGCCTATGATAATATTTATAAAAATCTATCTACCTAACTATTCCTTACTATGACGGAGTTCGAGTCTAACAGGATGTCTCATAGTCATCGGCTTAACCTTTTTCCAACCACATAGGAGTCGAATTCCGGCCTTACCAGATACAGCTGAGATTTTAAACGTAGTGACTGTCTATCTAACTACCACTATTAACTGGATAACACGATACACCATGACAAGTTTCCAGCTTCTATCTACTCGTAAATGATGTGCAAATGACAACCGGGCCAGCTACTGGGGTGCAATCGCCTCCTTCTGCAAAGCAGTCATGCTCTAGCTAAGGAGGAGGCCGAACGCGCGAGGGAGAGGCAACTTTCTTTCTCACACCCCAGTCGCCGCGGGAGACGCCCCGGGCGCGGCGTCGGGGATCGCGAGCCGATCTCCGGCCACCGTAGGCACGGGCTTTCGGAAGGCGAGCAGGGATAGCTCACCGTCCGGTAAGGACCAGGCCCGGGTCGGCGGCGCATCGTGTTCCACGCGCGCCTCGAAGAACTGTCAGCAACAGTGACGGAGCTTCATCAGGCCATTGCCCGCCTGGGTTGCGGAAATGTTCTAACAGGATGCCGCAGCCCCGGAACTTAAGGGCAGCTGAAGGAACAGGGTGGGTTTTTAGTCAGTACAAGTCTGACACACCCTTCCGCTTAACCCAGAGCGGGAGAAGTCATTCGATGATTTTCCCACCCAGAAAAAGAAAGGGAGTCTTTAAGTCAAGAGAGAATATGTTACTTTTAGGTAAGCGTGCTCCATCGTCGACCACATCATCACTTACCATCAGGTGTGATAGTGGTCAAACGGGAACCTATTTTCAATAATAAAAAAAAACCGGGTTTTACGTACTTTTCATACGTCATGTTAAGATGGTGATTCGTCCGCGAATCGACCTCTGTATGCGTTCCTTTATTTTGAGCAAAAGTCTAATTTATCCAAAAAATCGGAAGAGGAGTAAACATTTATAATTAGTCTATCTTTAAATGTCACCATGCCATAATTATTTTATCTGTAATAATATTTCAAAGCGGAAAAGTTTGTTTGTTTGTTTGAACGCGTGTTCGAAAGTACTCGGTGGATTTGGATGAAATTTGGTACGAAAGTAGCTTGAGGAAGGTTATAGCTAGGCGGTCACAGCTCCATCAGGTCCTGTTGGCGGAATGGCGGGACAGGCTTATGCGCCCTACCGCCGGCCTCGTTACTATCGAGGCGGTCCGGCCAGTGCTCGATAACTGGCTCGGGAGGAGGCACGGCTCTCTATCTTTTAGGGCGACGCAGGTGCTCTCGGGTCAGGGCTGCTTTGGGAAGTACCTGCGCCGCATAGGCAGAGAGCCAGACGCTCGGTGTCATCACTGCGTCCATTGTCGGGAGGACACGGCGCGGCATACGCTGACAGAGTGTGCAGCTTGGGAGGAGCCGCGCCGTGCCCTCGTTTCAGAAGTGGGAAACGACCAGTCACTGCCGGCTGTGATTCGTTCCATGGCCAGCGGCGCAGCGTCTTGGGACGCGGTGATCTCCTTCTGCGAAGTTGTCATGTCGCAGAAGGAGGCTGCGGAAAGGGAGAGGGAGATCTCGAGTGCTCTCCCGGCCCGCAGAAGGCGCACCGGGCGTCGACAGAGGGCAGACAATGCCCTCTGGCGGCCCCCCTGAATGGGTCCAGGGACGGTGGGCTTGGGGATACCCACCGTCCCCTATAAAACGAGACCCGAGGTGGTGGCGCGTTTTGTTCCACGCGCGCCCTTCTCAGAAGTTACAGGGGAGCCAATATTTAAAACTACACTAGTCGGGGGCCGCGATGTTGAATACCTATGCGTTCCATCATCCATGAGGATTTCCACCACGCAAAAAAAAAAAAAAAAAAAAAAAAGAAGGTTATAGCTAGGCTACTTTTTATCCGACTGCAAGAGAAGGAGGTTATGTTTTATCGTGATAAAGTCCACGGAAGCGAAGTCAGTGCGACTGGTAGTACTTATCTAAAAATCGGTTCAGCGTTTTAGCCGTGAATGCGTTACACACATACAGACATTTCCATTTATAATCTTCTATATATACAAAGCTCAAAATAAGTGACTCACAGAATTGACCCCAAATTATCGGTTTCATATGTTTCTTGAATACCAATAATAACAAACATGTCACATCACTACGAGGGTCAATAACTTTCCACGTCCCTTGCCAATAAAACGATAATTCTCTTCGTTCTTCTTAATTCGGTCTCTGGTATCAATGTATTGAAATTTCTAATAAACTCCACACATGTAGACATAGGATTACAAAACCCTTGCTATATCGTTTGTTATCATCCAAAGAAGCCGTGCACTTGGTATGTATATACTCTTTAAATTACACGTTGTATATAAAAGCGAAATACAACTCACTGATTAATCACGAAATCTCAGAAACTACAAGTAGTAGGGCTCTCAAATATTGCATGGGAGTTCCTTTTAGTACATAGATGCTCGCTAAGACGGCATTTCGCGAAATTAAAACTACCCACAAGAACGAAGTCGCGAGCAATTATTAAAACTTAATAAATGGTGTAGGTTCGATATGGTATGTGTATTTAAGAGTATAAGCGTTATGTTTTATGGCATACAGGTATACCGTATGGTGTAACTTTAATATAGCATTTTTTCATAAGATTACTTTAGACATTATTTTTTGAAAACAATTTTTAAAACAAAAAGTTATGTTAGTTTTTGAATAGTGTGTAAAATAATTTGCAATGACTCACACTAAAATTCGCACAATAAGTACCAACAAAAGTCAACCTAAATATAAGCTACAGGTGCTTAAAGAAAAATAAAAAAGAAAATGGATTATTTTAACAATTCTGTAACATTGTTATAAACCGCCAAGGCCAATTTAAATAGAACAGCAAAGTAATGGTCAAGTTCATATGAGAATTTGAGCGAAATCGTATTGCAGACAATAACATTCTCTTTGGAATTGATTTCATAATAGTCATGACATGGTCACGCACAATAAAAAATAAAACATCACATAGTATTAATTAATTGCTTATAAGAATGAATTTGCAATTCTTTCACGATAGTAACACTATGACGAAAGCACTGCATATTTGGGCATTAACTCAACAGTAGAAGTCTTAAGTAGCTACCCATTTTTTGGGAGGGAAATTATCAAATGATTCCATCAAATCGCTCGTGGTGGAGCGGAAAGGAGAGTCAGATTTCTACTAACTAAATCCCACTCTGTTCCTTCAATTGCTCATGCGGTCAAGGGCTGCGGTTTCTCGTTAGGATATTCCTATAACCCCATCAAGCAATCTTTTATACAATTATCTTAATGTCTTCTTGTGGATTTTGGCTTAGAGAACCACTTTTGGGCGTTTCATTTCATGGTGAAAAACCTATTCTGTAGTTTCAGTATACTGAGAGAAGTGCATAGCTGAGAAATGGATTTCTCTGTTGGAGTCTTTTCTGATAACAACCTGGGGTTGGTAAAAATTTAATTATAGTGAATTGGTAACTTCTAAGTTAGCATACGAGTACTGAGTCTAATCGCAAATATTACTGGGTCAACCCGAGTAATATTCCCGTAGGCACGGGCCTGCGGGCTGCGAGCAATGGGTAGCTCGCCGCCCGACTGAAACCAGGCCCGTGTAGACGGCGCGTCGTGTTCCACGCGCGCCTTGGAGTGTCAGCAAAATTGTAGGGGCCCACAAGGGGACCGTTGCCTGCAGGGGTTGCGGAATTGTTCGAAAGAGTTACCGCGGCCTCGGAACACGAAGGGCATATGATAGAACACGGATGGGTTTTAGTCAGTAAAAGTCTGACACACCCTCCCACTTCACCCAGAACGGGAGGCAGTCATTGGATGATTTCCCACCCTTGAAAAAAAAAACCCGAGTAATATTTGCGAGTAGTTTGTATGGTAGCGGTCTATCAATAGTTATTCATTTTAATATGAAATGTAAATGAACTATTTAAATAATAAGCCTATAAACCTATGCCTATGGCATTAAGTCCGCCTTTGTACATTTTGTGTTGCATAAAGTTTTAATAAATAAATAAATAAACTACTTTTTACTTTTTCTCTTGGTCTGGGCGTGATACCATTTTAGATTTTGAAACGATATTGAGAAAATCTTAAGCGAAACACTTTTTCAAACTCCGACTGAATGAACAGTGAAGAACGTATATTAAATAATCGCCATTAAAATATGCGCTGATTATGTTTAAGGAAAGCTCAACAAATCGTTGAGCTTCATAGTGTTTCAAGTGGATAGGATAACTGGTAAATGTTTGAACTATCTACACTAGCTTAATTGAATCATTAACGGACTAATAAGATTGACATGCTAATTTGATATTTTTTTTTATTTATGTACAATATATAATTATTATTTAATTAAGTTAAATATTTACGACTGTGAAAAAGTTTTTGCTTTTTATTTTAAGAAAACTTAATGGGATCTTTGCACGGACATAAATATCACTAATAATACGGAACTCAATAACAACCCAATAATCACTCTACGGGTAAAACAACGAACAAAATAATACTAAAAGTAAGTATAGGGAAATGTACCAACCTTCCATTTTTTGATTTCGGATAGACGATTTGCAATCACACATCCTGCGGAGCCCGCTCCAACCACGATGAAATCATATTTTTCAGTCACTTGCCTTTTCCTTCGTGTCTTAGCCTTCGTGTTCTTCTCCGCTTTTACTGTCACTTTATCAGAATTTGCCGGTTCCACATCCGAGAACCTCTTCTTTTCAAATCCAAAATCCAAATCCCGTGATTGAAACCTACTATTGCCAGACGAAAATGGATTCTCGAAATCAAATATGGGATCACTTTTTTTATTCGTGGACTCAAAATCAAATGGTTCATTTTCAAAATTTTTGCTGTAGGTTTTACCGTATTTTTCGAAATCAAATAATGGAAAATATGATGTTATTTGAGACACGCCTTGACTACCACCCGGGCCATGGCTGTGAACTTTAGTCGGCCTACTAAACTTTCGGGAGAAAAAGTCATCATGCGACAATACACTTGGTCCTAATAGCGGCTTTGTTTGTAAATCTTCTGATTTAAACGTTATAGGTCCTAGAGGAACCTCCAAATCGCGAAAATATGGTGATACCGTGCTTGGAGCGTCATAATCCCAATAGTCTGGATAATCCGTCTTTTTGCTGTCTTTGGAACCACCGTAGAGTTGAGAAATAAGGGCTAGAAAGAGATACCCAGTTGTGGAACATTGTGTAAGCTGGGTCTGTTGTTCGCGGCAGATCGGGGTTATGTTTGGAGGGATCCAAATCTGTCCTGACATTGTTAACACTTCACTACACTCGCGCGCATTCGACCTTTTGCTTCGTGTGTTCGGTGCAAGCACCGGCGGTACAATGGCTTGCCGTTAAGCGATGCTGAGTAAGTGGGAGATTGGTTGACGACTGTCCTTAGTGATTGCATACCTGTTTTCATTAGTAACGCGTTTATTTATGTTTGAACTTAGAGAGTAAGGTTGTATGACATTGGTGTCAGAGATGAATTTGCCACGGAGTTTTTGTTGTTTCCCGTTTCGGTCTATTTTATAGGAGGTTGTTGTGATTTTCTGTTAAATTATTTAAAAATTACATTTATTTTACATTCATTTTATTTTTTACAATGCATAATTAATTTTTATTTCAACACATTTTCAATATTAATCCTTCAAATTCTTGAGTAATTGATGACAAACTGATTAAATAGAACGTTTTCGCTGTTTATAGCACTCATAAATAAAGCACATTTCTACCATGTTTTTTAATTTAAATTGGACGTACTAAGCTCATATGGCTTCCTATTAGGTTTCGCCGGAATGTTCATTTACTTTCTCTGCTCTATAATGTGCTTTTTAATCCTTTCACTCCTTTTTATCTTAAAGACCTCTTTCGGTTTCTCTGTGACACACTTGAGATCATCGGAAAATTGAGTGTTAAGTATCCGTAAGCATTCCACTTCTTTCTTCGATAAATCGTTCAATATCGTTTATGGAATGCATTGCCCATAGATGTGAGGCGTGCTCAAACATGTTCAAAAAATGGTGAAAGAGCATTACCTCTCACTATATTTTTTTTTCCTTCCTTTCTTTTTTTATTGATAATAGGCTCGCGTTTGACCACCATCTCACCTGATGGTAAGTGATGATGATTTTGATATGTTTTAGTATATATTAATATATTATATTTATGGAATGTATTTTATATTATTATGTTTAATTAGTATCATGTATGATGTTGTACACTGACAGCCCTAAATCTATCTCCTTTAATTTCTGTCCATCCAAAGGTTGTCTGTAAGAGATTGCCCTGTGCGATAAGACCGCCCATTGTACATTAATTTTATTATTTGTGTACTTAGTGTATTTTAAGGTTTACAATAAAGTATATACCTAATAAATAAATAAATTAGTTCCGGAAATTACCCTCTGCATACAAACTTACAAACAAATTTTACCGATTTTTTAATATCCGCATAGATTATTATTGTTGTTATTAGCGATCTGTTAAATTGTCAGAATGTCGAATCATATCTGACAAGGTTATCATATCATAACCATCGCTCTCAAATGGGTGAAAGAAAAAATCATTAGAAATATAGGCAATAGGATATTCTCGGACCAAACATTCAAAGACATTCCATTATCAACCCGCACTGAGCCTGTGTGGTGGATTAAGGCCCATTTCCTCTCATAGAGGTGGTATGTGTTCCGGCACTGGAAACTTAATATGCTTAATTGATATATAATTAGGCACATAATTGTATTTTAAACAAAATTTTTTTTTTCGATCTACAGCTAAATTTTTCTTTCAAATAAAGTATAGTATACAGGCGAAAATAAAAGGAAATTATAGGGCATCGAAAAATTCATCAACATCGCTATCAATGGGAAAAGTGCCCAGAACACTGGCCGCATTGCCACGTTGAATGGAAATGCTGATTCTCTGTCCAAAGAAAAGGCCAGCTCTTGTATTTTTGTTGATGTTGTTACACAAAAAAAAATGAAGCCCCGCTCTGCTAATCGATTAATTTATACAGTGAAAGAGTAAGTATGTATATTACGCAAAACATGCATGCATTAGAAGGAGAAATTATGATGCATATTTACGTACTCAATTGTTACATAAGAAAATGAATGAACGTTTAAATAATGTAGGAGAACGGAAATACTGTTCAACATTTTTTATTGATCCGCGCGATATTATCTGTAATTACTGATATCTACGGTTCGTATTGTAGCCATACAAAGCTTGAAATTGCTTTGCCTAAAATAAACCGCAAAATTGAATATTTTAATTTTTTCTTATGTGACTCATGTGAAGGAAACCGTGTAGAAATTGGCATGACCTATTATTTCGGTGAGAAAATCAAAATGATACCTTCAACACTGGGTGGAATGGAAGGGAGTGTCGTACTTCTACTGACTTCTGACTAAAAACCCTACGTGTTTCTTCAGTTACCCTTGCGTACTGAGACTACAGTATCTCATTAGAATATTGCCGTAACCCTAGTGACAGCCGCCCTTACCGGTCATGGATCATTTAATAAACACCTCTATGTAATAGGAGTTACAGACAGCCCACTTTGCAGAACCTGCATGGAGGAGGACGAAACAGCAGCACACCTGCTACTGAGCTGCCCTGTAGTCGCGGATTACAGAACTAAATACTTCGGCAAACCAGGTACCCTCCGAGAAATGGTAAGCAGAACGAGGGCGTTGCTCGCTTTCCTGGAGGAGTTGGCATGGATAGAATGAAAAGATCCGTACCCTTACGCAAAATACGTGCCTGGTCGTGGAGTTGCGGATACCTGCCCGACATACATACATACATACAACCCTAGCAGACACTAGCCCTGTCGGTCCCCATTACTAGTGCGGGCTCTTTGAGGCGCCGCGAACCGACCTAGGACTGAAAATTCGTAGCTATTTGAGATTCAACAACTTGTCCTGAGCACTTATGATGGATCAGGCCCCACTACTTCTCACTGCTTGGGTGTCACCAAGTAGTGGGTATGTTATACAACGTGTAACGGAAAGGGTATATACATACCAAGGGCACGGCTTCTTTGGGTGATATCAAACGATATTGGAAGGGTTTTTTAATCCTATCTCCTTTCTCACGCCGACAAAATAACACCGCCTTTACGCTAGACTACTACAGTACTAGGCGCACAGAATTACGGAAGAGATTTATCATGATATTTGCAAGTAACGTGGAAAGTTATTGACCTACGTAGTGCGTTGACACGATTGTTATGGTTTCAATTTAAGAAACTTACGAAACCGAAAAATTGGTATAATTTAAGAGTATTTTATTTTGAGTTGAAAGCCTTCCAATATCGTTTGATATCATCCAAAGAAGCCGTGCCCTTGGTATGTATATACCCTTTCCGTTACACGTTGTATATGGTTAGGTTAGGTTAGGCTTGCGTTTGACTTTGCACAAACACATCTTGGACACAACACATAGAAGATTCATTCTTGACTTAAAGACCCCATGTTTTAGCTATCAGGAAAGAAACTCTGGCAAGGAATTCCTCTCTTTAGCTGTACGCATTATGTTTATGTTTTGTTATGTAACCCAAGCCGAGATATGAATTAAATCCAACGCAATATGTTTTATGATTACGTAATGAGGTTGGTCATAATTAAGAGAGAAGGTATAAGACTTCCAACAAAATCGCGACAGTATCGCGATTCATTTGAGATCTCTACTCAATTTATGGCCAAAGAGGCTCAATCATACTTATTCTTTAATTATGACAAATGACACCATGTATGCTTAAAAGCTTTTCTGATATTAAAATTTGGCAGTATAGGTACTTAATTACCTATTTTTTTATTAATTAAGAAGTGAATATCCATATGCAAGTATTGCGTGATATTTTACCATAATCATATAAAATTTCGGAGACAGGCAAATAAAAAAAAATAAAACGCACATCTGGCCTCAGCTTTTCAATTAAATAACAGCTATAAAAAAAAAAAAAAAAATAACGTAAAATCGATAAACATCTTAATGTAAAAACTTTTACGGAACCGAATAAGTACAATGTTTGCATAATTTTACGCTAGCGAAAGTTACCTGCGATTAATTTAATCATCGTTTACGATACTGTCAGATGATTTAACTGTTGGTTATGTTAACGGCTGTTAAAGCAAAGTGGTAGTATATAATAGTTAATTGCTATAAAGATTATTTTATGTATACGCCTTTTTGCTAAGTGATCTTAATGCTTAATTGTCATTTAAAGGCTTATATTATGTGACCTGATCTTGTCGGTACCGATTATTGAAAAGCAATTAGGTTTGATTTTTGAATTGAAACTGTCGAATAACGATGATTGTCAACATGTTTTATCAAGGATATAAGGGGTTCATAAATGTTACATTAATGTCGATACAAAATGAAAAAAGTCCAAAATACATACAAGGTATTGACATGCGTACCCTTGTTAGATTCTATGAGCAATTATGTGACATTTATATGTGATTCGCCCCTCGTAGGTCAACCTATGCGGTTGTCGGCTTCTTAACCCAATTTGTCGGAGGCGATCTTAATAATAATAATTTAAGCCTCTAGCCAGGGCTTAGGTATAATAAAACCCACCAACTAAACGAGTTGACGCTAAGGGGTGTCCCTATGGGGTACGGATCTTGGCTTACGGCGTACCTACGGGCCAGCTAAGGTCAGCTAGGGACAGGCTGGATCGGATAAGGACCAATTATGTAACTGTCAAAACCCATAAGATAAGGAATTGGTTACGTGTTATTTTTAATGCTATAATCTAATTCCATATGTTTTTGATCGCTCTAGACTAGAGCCTTTTGTCTGACTTTTAACCTTTTCCAAGGTCATAACAACCAGTAGGTCAATTGTTCTGTGAAGGTTGCTGACCTGACCATGAACCGGTTTAATCAAACTAAAAAATTCTCAAAAAACTTGTAACTTCTTTGCATTACCCAAAATATGACTGACTTGTAAAAGAGGCAAGTCAAGTCCACCTTTGCAATGGGGATTAAGACCATGAGATAAAGTTTACATGCCTAATTAAAACCAATATAATTTACTTTTTGGCATTTGGCCTTTAAAAAATTAATTGTCATTAGTTATTTCGGTGCCTTACGAAAAAAAGAAAAAAATAGCGGTACCTTGGTTTAAGTAATAATCTTTCAGCAGTAATCTTTTTTTTAGATAAGGTAGGTATTCTTTTGATTTGTTATAAAACTACTCATGTATTTTGCATTGCCCGAGTATCTATACAAAAAATTGAGCTGGATAGCGAGTAAACGAGAATGCGGTAGAAGACAATATTCGCAGCAACTCTCGACACAGTCATATGCTACAGCAGCTTTCAGAAGTAGCTTTCGTTATGCGGCTTCTAAAGTATGGAATAACATACCACCTCCCATTCGAGCGATTAACACTATCGACACATTTCGAAGACGTCTACGACAGTACCTCATAGATGCACAACGAAAACTAGACATGGCAGACCAGAATATGTCGATTATATGAGATGTCTCGGGCAACTGTTCCATCTTATTATCTTTCTATATTAACAGACGTTATTTTCCGCCGTTTATTTACTAAGTAATATATATAACGTGTAATTTAAAGGGTATATACATACCAAGTGCACGGCTTCTTTGGATGATAATAAACGATATGGCAAGGGTTTTCTAATCCTATGTGTACATGTGTGGAACTTATTAGAAATTTCAATACATTGATACCAAAGGTCGATTTTTTCAAATTAAGAAGAACGAAGAGAATTATCGTTTTATTGGCAAATGACGTGGAAAGTGATGACCCTCATAGTGCTGTGACACGTTTGTTATTACTGGTATTCAAGAAACATATGAAACCAATAATTTGGGGTCAATTCTGTGAGTCACTTATTTTGAGCTGAAACTTTGCATAGAGACTCCATACCAGATGTTGTCTTCAGTCCTTTTGGATAGATAATTATGGGGTTTCCGTTACACTTTGTATAACCTCCACAGCCCAGTAGCTGGGTAAAACGATATCCCTTGCAATACTGGTCTTTCGATTTTTTCCGAGGCGCGGAGGAATCTTGCAATATTAACAACCCATACATGGAATAACCTCGACATGCGTTGCTTGACCTTGAAGTTCGAGACGTGCCGCTGTTATTATTTGGCCACGAGTTCCCCTTCACGAAAGTTACGGTTGCTAATTACCTTAGAATGTAAATTAGCATTGAAAAAGAAATATATATTTGAGTGTGCAAGGTTATAAATGCATGTGTGCGAAATGACACACATAATTACGTAAATCCTTAGTTTTTAAATTTGAATGTACAAGGAGGCTTTTGAATATTCTTTGCTCACGTTTGATTACCATCTCACATGATATTAAGCGAAGACGTGGTCTAAGATGAAGCACGCTTATTCACTCTTTACTTGGATCTTTTGACTGCGTCTTCTTAACAAAATAAGTTCGAAGAGAGGAGCTCGTAGCTAAAAACAACAGTCGCATGGATCGATTATCAAGGTTGAGTTACGCTTTTTAAGGTCGACCTTTGGATGCGTGATCATCTTAACGTATTGAGATTCCACCGTGCCTCAGAAATCCAGCTGAGCCGTTGGACCAGGTGTCATTATTTTTTTAAAGTTAACTAACAATATGGTTGGAATTCACATTACTAGCCATCTTGTTAACCCCTCCAACTAAGCTAAATATTCTTGTGTCTGGAGTGGGTTCACGGCAATAGTGTAATGGGTGGGGTTCGAACTCGCGACCTCTCGGTCACAAGTCCGACACCTTATCCATTAGGCTATTATACAACGTGTAACGGAAACCCCATATCTATCCAAAAGGGCTGAAGACAACATCTGGTATGGAGTCTCTATGCACAGTTTCAGCACAAAGTAACTGACTCAAAGAATTGATACCAAATTATTGGTTTCATATATTTCTTGAATACCAATAATAACAAACGTGTCACAGCACTACGAGGGTCAATAACTTTCCACGTCACTTGCCAATAAAACGATAATTCATTTCGTTCTTCTTAATTTGAAAAATTCGGTCTCTGGTATCAGTGTATTGGAATTTGTAATAAGTTCTACACACGTAGACTTAGGATTACAAAACCCTTGCCATATCGTTTGTTATCATCCAAAGAAGCTATGCACTTCGTATGTATATACCCTTTAAATTACACGTTGTATAGGCATTTGAACGTCTTAGACAGTTGTTATGGGTAGTCGGAAACTAAGAAATCTGACACTGGTTTTGTCAAACAGGTATCGTGTTTCCCGGTTCCTAGGTTGTGGAGTCAGGCAGGCAGTCGCTCTATGTAAAAACTCTAACTCAGCTGCATCACGTTAGACACAAATCCAACCCAAATTAGTTGGGAAAATGCTAATCTGAGATGATTTTGTGAAGATGTTAACAAAATAAATTTACCTGATCAACCTTTGGCTTATAATCAGCTCAGTACCAATATTTTACAGTGTGCGTATCTGACCAACACAGAGTAAGTAGGTACATGATACTTGATAGCCCTTGCCCCTGTGGTTGCAAGTGTGACTGCCAATCGTGGGACCCTGACTGGACTAACAGGTCAGGCTATAAATTAGTGTTGCCCAAACGAGAGTCTCGCAAGAGTCTTGCAATTAGCGATTATCCTATTGCTATTTATTAAACGGTAGTTGAGATCTCAGAACAATGTAACAGACTCTGTTACATTGTTCTGAGATCTCAACTACCGTTAAACACAAAAAACTGTAATATAATATAACAAAAAAAACTGTAATCGAAAAACCCAGAAACACATTTATAGCATAAATGTGTTTCTGTGTTTTTCGATTACAGTTTTGCAGTAGTTCCTTGGAGCTTATGGGTAATTTAGTGGTTTTTTTTTATTACTGATTGGCCCTCTCTTGACCTCGATCTCGCCTGATGGTAAGCGATAGATGAGGTCTAAGATGGGACGAGCGAGCCCAGAAGATGCCTATTTACTCGTGCCTTAAAGGCTGAAAGGTCATAAGTGGCAGGGAACACAGAAGCCGGCAGAGAATTCCACAACTTGGCTGTGCGCACAATAAATGTGAAGGAGAAGCGCTTGGTACGACAAGACGGTATATCAACCAAGTGAGGGTGGTACCCAGCCGTGCGTCTGGTAGACCGGTAATGAAAGGGAGATGGAGGAATCAGGTCATGGAGCTCCTGCGCACACTCCCCGAAGTACAATGTTTTCTTCTCAACAGACCTAAACCTCCTCGATTTAGTCGGATTTTGGTCCCGTATTGGATCTATCCAATCCGCTCCCGCTGTTTCTTTACTGCGGTAAAGACTTAGCAGGTGCACTTGTGTTTGCGCAGACATATATGCACCAATTGTAACCTGCGTAGTAAGCTAATCTCTGTTCAGTTTGACCTTTGTTATCGAAATACGAACGCGAGTAATTTTTAGCAAATAAAACTTGGTTTTTGTGATTCAGACTAATTCGATTAACAACCAAATAAAAAAAAAAAAACAAAACATTTACTTCAAATAAACCCTTTAAAGGCATTTTTGAATTGTCAAGGTCGGTTTGTAAAAATATGAAGCTAGTTCTGGCATGCTAGTGGAGCTACTTGCTCCACTGTTCTGCAATTCTGAAGCATACATTTTATGCAGGAAAACAAACAAGAAATTCCATCGACCATCCTTTTAATATATATTTTCTTTCAATGCATCGTTATGAAATATTGGTTACATTCATACCACGTCATATCCCCGACAAGACTGTATAGAGATCTCCTTAGGGATGTACCATCATCTTTAAAGGAATCACTTGTTTGGTGGACAGAGTCTCCAAACTGAACACCGGTGACCCCGTAGTATCACCTGCCTCAAATAAGCAGGCAAGGTTTCGGCGTATCAGGTGTTGAAGCGGTTGCCTCCTCGACGCCTCCTCCAGTGAGTGGGATCCACCCTCTCACGATCCCGCTTAGCGGCCTCCTTCTGGACGATCACTGTCTCACAGAAGGAGGCTACTTTCCTCTAGTTTTCGGTCGCAGAGACAGATCTTGTCCGATTTGGCGACCAAACCTTTTATATAACTAAAAGTAATTACTAAGATCTTTGTTCATCTGTAGAATTACTGCCAAACGTGAAACTTTTTAGTTTAAAAATAATGTGATGATTCCTAGTTTATACCTTGAAGTAAATATAATGAAATTTTCTTTGTTTAAGACCAAAATAATATCAATTAAGTTTATATAAAAACAATAAAAACCCTATTATAAAAATAATCTGGGAAACCCTTCGTAATTTGAGTGATTTCCCAGAACTGTAACAAACTAATAATTATAAAGTACAATACGGAAATTCACATGTGGTTAAATTAATTGGTCAAAGGTGGCGTTTTAACTATAATTAATACTTACTGGCTTGTGGTTGAGTACCATGGAATATTACGATACATTATTCGAAATTACGCCCCATAACGTTGTCATTCTTAATTTCGACAATTAATTATTTCGACACTGTCCCAATTTCGAAAAACAATAGTTCTACAACTCATTGTTATGCGGTTAGGTAAGAGAGGAAAAGGCTAATTTCTAACCGAATCGAAATTCAGAATGACACCCCCAGTATAAGTATTATGTTAACAGAGCAGCCAGTACGAGGCATGCCTTTTAAGTTTTGTCGTTTGAAGAAAAAAACACAACTAGAACCTTATAGCTTTTTTATTGTTTTTCAAAGTATTCACCACGTAGCTTAATACACTGTTCCATTCGCTCAAGCCAGTGATTATAACATTTATTCCACTCTAACGTGGTGGTGTTCAAAATGGCTGACTTGAAAGCGTCGACTGCTTCTTCACCGGACTGGAACCTTTGACGACGAAGACTTTTCTTAATTTTAGGAAATGTAAAGAAATCATTAGGGCTTAGGTCAGGACTGTATGGAGGATGGTCGAGAATTTCTACTTTTTCCTGCTTCAAATACTCAATCGTTTGACGAGCGCTGTGTGAGCTTGTGTTGTCATGGTGCAGGATGATGCGTCGCTTTGAGTTAGATTTCCGATGTTCGGCGATGATTTGTGGTAAATAAACTGTGGTAGGTATACCACGCTGCGTTAATCGTTCTACGATCTTCCAGTGCAATAGTCGCGACATGGTCGGTTTTTCCAACGAACGTGGCCACCATCTTCTTTGAAGTGCTTCGAGAACGAACAACTTTAGTCGGCTTTGGCTCGTACTGAAAGACCCAGATTGTAGATTGTTGTTTGGATTTGGAACGTTTTGGGAATACCTTCATTGTGCGTACGGCTAAGGAGTGGAATTCCCTGTCGGAGTCTATGTTTCCCGATAGCTATAACCTTTAGTTTTTAAGTCAAGAGCGAATAGGTTACTTTTAGGTTAGCGTGCTCCATCTTCGATCACATCATCACTTACTACCAGGTGAGATGGTGGTCAAACGCGAACCTATTTTTAATAAAAAAAAGAAATAAAAAAAAAGGATCGTAGGCATAGATCCAAGATTCGTCACCACTGATGATGTCGTAGACGTAATTTGACTCTCCTCGGTTGAACCTTTGCAGAGTTTTCTTACACCATCTGACGCGGGCCGCCTTGTGATCGTCGGAAAGCAGATGCGGTATCCAACGGCAAACTAGCTTTCTCACACCTAGCACTCCATGCAAGATCTTCTGAATGGTTGTCGCTGAGATGCCTAATAGAGCTTCTATCTCTCGATATGTTACATGGTTATCTTCGAGAATTATTTGTCTCATAGCAATTATGTTATCTTCAGTGAAGGCGATTTTGGGCGTCCGTCACGAGATTTATCAGTAACACTAGTATGTTCACGCAGGACTTCTAAATACCAGCGTTCGACAGTCCGCAGACATGGGCTTCATCACTGAACACAAATGTTAGCTCTTCAAAACACTGAAGCCATGCTAGGCCTCTTCTAAAGTTGTAGAAAATTATTACACGAACATTTTCCTTAGAAAGATTCATTTTCGTACGTAACAGATTCCAATCGACGCTGTGACTAAACAATATCATTAATCCTAATTCTTTCAACTATTTTGAGATTCAAAATTTAAACACATTCGAATATAGAACAGTATCAAATTCAAAATTGCCGAGAAATATGGAAACGACAGAACTTAAAAGGCATGCCTCGTATTCTATTTTCAAATAATAGGAACCTTAACCTTAACCTCTCGATTTCTTACAGGCATGTAAGAAATCGATATCATTTTCAAAGTAGAACATAATAACTCCTTGTACCGTAAATATCTCTAGGGATGGGAACCACGTTTTATCGAGAGGAACACTGATGTTATCTTCCTTAGAGCGGAAAGTATAAGTATCTTTTGAGAATTCCTTTGAGAAAATATTATTTACAGGCAATATATAAGAGAGAACATGAACTGCGTACTTCTTTTTTGAATACTGTATTCTGCAACATCCTTAGCATGATTTTGTAGCGGCATTTACACCACAACATACGGACACCACTAAATCCTACATCTAGGGGCCAAACTTCTCACCGATTTTTTACATATTTTCCTAATATTTGATATTTTCCAACGTTATAAATGAAATAACTTTTAAAAGTCTTTTATTTTACCTAAATTTAACCAGATGAGGCCGGCCTTGAAAAGGCAAAACTAGGTTCAAATAAATTTCAGCACTTTTTGAATGTCAAAAATTTACAAATCAATTACCGTGACGTTTCTTTGTAACGACCCTTAGACGTACGCGCCAGCCCTAACACCATTCTGAGAACACTAGCTGATCGGTAGGACTCTCCGATCTTGGGGCGATCGCTACAACTGCATGCAGTCAAGTAAACATGCCCCAGGGTCGGCGTGTCCCACACAGCTTAAATTTATAATTTAATTTGGTTATAAGTTGTTATTAGGCTATTACTAACACTAGGTTATAAGTTTATAAGTTACTAACAAACAAATATGCAATCATCCGAAATAAATATATTGAACTGAATTAGGCTCTCAAGAAATACAGACTCCGGCAGGGAATTCCACTGCAGCTGTACGCATAATGAAAGTATTCTCAAAACGTTTTGTGCGTATGGATAGGATGACAGATCACCATGTAACTATGACGCATTGCCGTTCATCTTGTAGTCCAATGATGGAACCTGGAACACAAATCTATCATATCCATGAACGAAAGTCTTCCAAAACGCCCGTCGCACTTCTTATTGTTCTAGCTGAGATGAGGCAGTGGGGCCAAAAACTCCCTAGTAACATTACAACAAAAAGTAGATATCAGTAAACACTAACAACCATAAAACGACAGATCCCACACGATTATCCTTAACAATTGTCCTCCCACACGATGTGCAAATAGGCGGAAACCAAATGTCCTATCTTATTCATAAAGATATAGAATAATAGTTGGTTCTGTCTTAAGGTAGTTCAGGGTTAATGACCTCATGTAAAGGTAGTTGGGTTTTACGGTCTATTAGTTTTACTTTCACGGTTTTAAGGAAACGTTTCAAGGTTGGATAACAAGTTATGAGTGTTTTGTGAGATATTAGAACTATATGAACGGATTTTTTTATTGATAATAGGCTCGCGTCTGACCACCATCTCACGTAAGTGATGATGTGGTCGAAGATGGAGCACGCTTACCTAAAAGTAACCTATTCACTCTTGACTTAAAGACCCCTAAGTTGTAGCTATCGGGAAACACAGACTCCGGCAGCGAATTCCTCTCCTTAGCCGTACGCATAATGAAGGTATTCCCAAAACGTTTAGTGCGTATTGGTGGGATGTCCACCATGTAACGATGACGCATCACCGTTTGTCATGTTTTTTTTTAGAAAGCAAGTGTGACCTAGCTCTGATATCTTCTGGGCTCGCTCGTTCCGACCTCATCTTACACTTACGATCACGTATAATCGAGGTCCAGAGTGGGCTGATTCGCAATAAAAAAATTACTTTGTCAACATGCGTATTTGTTTTTTTGTCGACACGGCTGTTGAACTGCGTGTCACGGGTTCGACATCCACACCGGAACAAATGTTTGAATGGCCTGCAGGTAGTTGTTCCGACTCTGGGTGTTTGTACAAGTCAATTCAAATGTTTATAATCGCACCCGTGATAAAGAAAAAAAAAATGTGGATTATAAATCTTTTAACATAAAAATCAACTGTTTCTTAATCTCGTTAAAACTCGTGAATGGCTGGATCGATTTGGCTTATTTTGGCTTTAAAATATTTGTATATAAAAGTTTAAAAGGTCTGAAAAATATATGGAATGATTTGTCGAAGAAATGATTGGTAACATGCTGGTTCATGATAAAATAAAACTGATTGATCCATTCTTGTTACTGATATGGTTACAATAATAGAATTGTATGTATGTAACTGAGTGCAAACTCCTATAAAGCCCAATAATTAATTAATACACAATACTCAATACTTTATTGCATTCCACAATGTAGGTTTAGGTAGTAAACATTTTTTTTTGGAGACAATTGTGGACCCTGTCGGGCACAGCAAAAGTGAGATATGTGTTGTGAATTTCTATTATTCTGTGCTAATATTTTTTGTACCAATTATTTGTGTAAAGCCTGCAATACATGTTGGCCGAGCGTTGTCGAGTGAAGGCCAATACCAACATGTAGACGGAAATTTCGCTTGTCTTGCTATCGCTCGGTGTCACTTGCCTAGTTGGCCGAGTGTAGGCCAGCGCCAACGTGTATAGAGCTCATTTGGTGCAACTTATCTTCGCGCGCCGTTGCTCGTGATCACTTGCCTCACTTCGGATCGGTGTCGGTTTTGGTCACAAATCAAAGGCGCTCGCCTGCTCTTAGCCAACGTATGGGCAGCTCTACAGACCCTCTTCTACATTGGTCATCTGCATTGGCGTTCGACGAACTTGTCGAACATGTGGACATTATTTCTTGCCTTGTACCTATTTGCCAACGCTCGCTTTGGCCTACGCTCGGCCAACATGTATTGCAGGCTTAATATTAGGTGCATGCTCTTCACATAGAATTAATTATAAGCATAATTTTAACATAACATAATCAACCTTAAGCCCTCTACATACAGGCCTCCTCTTTATGAGATAGAATGGGGCGTAATTCGCCACGCAGGCCCGTTACGGGTTAGTAGAAGACACATGGCATCCGTGTGTCTTCGGTTTTTCAGTCCAAGGTCATGCCGGCTGCCTTAGGATGTTTTCCTTCACCGTTTTGAGAGCAGTTGTGTGACAATTACAAAAAGTACTGTGCCTGTCTTGGGTTCGAACTCACGACCGAAAGTCGAAAGTCTTGTCTGTAACAAGTGAGCCACCGCTGCTCTAATGCTGTTTCGTCTCAATTCGTTGATTAAAACATTTTACACTACACAACACCTAAGACTTATTATAATATTATATTAACACTTTTTTTTTTTTTAGCGTGGTAAAATTATCAAATAAGTTCTCCCACCCCGGGCAGGGTGGGAGGGACTGTCAAACTTTTACTGACTAAAATCCACGGTGTTCCTTCAATAACCCTTTACGTACCGGGGTCACGGTAACGGGATGAGACCCACGACCCCGGCAGGCTTCGGCCCTCTACGGGGGGGCCTCGTCATATTGCTGACGCTCTTTGAGGCGCGCGTGGAACACGACCCGGGCATGGTCCATGGTCGGACAGCGAGTTGCCCTTTACTCGCTGTCCGCATGCCCGCGCCTACGGTGGCCGGAGATCGTCGGCCGACGTCCGACGCCGTGGGCGTCTACCACTGCGGCTGGGCTGGAGGGAGGACGCCATCCTCTCCCTCACGCGGCCCGCCTCCTCCTTCGGAAGCATGACTGCTTCGCAGAAGAAGGCGACCGCTTCCCACTCCCTCTCGCCCCGCAGCATGGCCTCGACCAAGGCCGGGCGCGAGAGGTCTCCGCCTATTGCCGCCGTGAGGACACGTCGGTGCTCTGCCCAAGCAGGGCAGTCCTGCACCGTGTGCTCGACTGTGTCCTCAGGGCGACCCTCGCAGTGGTGACACCCAGGCGTTTCCTCCTTTCCCATCAGACACAGGTACCTCCCGAAACATCCGTGTCCGGTGAGGACCTGCGTCATGCGGTAGGTCAGGACGCCGTGACGCCAATCTAGCCACTCCTCAAAGAGGGGTCTTACCGCCGCAATTGCGGCGTATTAACACATATTAACATATGTTTTTTATGACTATATAATACTAGTACTCACGCGGGGCTTCGCTCCCGTGGATTCTATCACGGTAAAAACATAACTCTCCTTTTTTGCAGTCGGGTAAAAAGTAGCCTACAACCTTCCTCAAGCTTCAAGCTACTTCCATACCAAATTTCATCCAAATCTACCCAGTACTTTCGAAGATTAGCGCGTTCAAGCAAACAAACAAACAAACAAACAAACTTTTCCGCTTTATAATATTAGTATAGTGACTATATAATATGTTATATATTTACAAGAAGTCTATTTATTTCAAACACCAAAGTTACTTTAACGTCTATTCGCAAAGGTAGATTCTAATCCAGAAGAATGGACAAGAAACTGTATAGTTACTCTTTTCAAATAAAGGTTTTGCAATTCCTACTAATATTATAAATGTGAAAGTAACTCTGTCTGTTGGCCTGTTACACCTTATTGTCTAAATCACTTAATCGATTTTGATGGGTGCTTAAAAAAATATATTCGACCTTGGAGTAGGACAAACGTTTTTTTTTTGTAGGGCTTCGGAGTGGTCTTTTAAGAGGTAATGGTATGTCTTGATGGTGATCACCGGGGAAGTAGAAATCCTACGCCTCCTATTGCGCTACTCTTATCATATATATTTCATTTCTTCTTCCGATGACAACGAAACATACCTGCTCTCAATTAAGTAATATATAAAAAACAATAGGAGTAAATTTGTTGATTAAATTTAGAGTTGAGTTAAATGACTTTTTGATGGGAGAGAGAGTCTTAATAAACGTCAGAAATATCTCTCATTTAGATTTACATAGCATTTTAGTATAATGTAATTATTTTTGGTTGAAATCTGATTTGAACGTTTTCAATTACAAGAATCGTCTTTCACGCAGATATTTCAGATTCATTGTTCACGAAATACCAAGAAAATAAATTAGTTATTTGTATAGCTATTTCTAAGTGTCAGATCATTAAAAGACCATGACACATCTATTGTGTCCGAAGCCTACTGATTGTTAGGACTTTTTGAATTATTTCTGCACAACATCAACAAAGCTACATCCACACAGTCACGTTTTATTCTGAAATTAGACCTATTTTAAAATTTATTGTTATAAAAATCATTTCTACAGCCTCAATAGACAGATACTTACAAAATTGATAATTGGATATACTAGACTATAGATATTTTGGAAGGACAGCAGAATTAACAAAAGAATTAATCAAGCAAAATAAGTCACCCGAAAAAAACATCAAAAGTTTTTCGCAATAGCCAATTTCGCGACTTCGTTCGAGCAATTGGTTTTTAATCCCGATCCTATGGGATTCCTGAGCTAAAAAGTGGCCTATGAGTTGCTTAATATACAATATATAACCTCTTCTGTACCTATAAAAGATGAACTATAACTAATAGGAAATATTCCGATTAACATCGGTTCTACTGTTCCAGAGATTGGCCCAGACAAACAGAACGAAATACACAGACAAGAATTAAAAAGATTGTTTATGTATTGGTATCGTGGTTACTATGTATAAGCACGCGTAAAACCACAGTTATATTGAAATTACACATTTCAATTTTAGTTATGTATAAATGAACACAAAAGTGGCTTAATGTTATTGTGCGTACTACTAAGTAGTAAAAATTCGTGCAGGAGTTTCCTGTTTCCTGATAGCAACAACCAAGAAGTCATTATTCAAGTTAGGTTGCCTTTTCAACGTTATTATTTTCTAACATTGGATAGGTCAAATGTGAGGTTATATATATCACTTATCATAGGGATAAGGACCAAAGCTGTTCGTGGCTAATTTATTTATTTAAACTTTATGTACAATTGTGCTACATGGGCGGACTTAATGCAACGAAGCATTCACTACCAACTTTTGGGTTAAAATAATGTAATGAATTTAATAGTTTGGCTAATCAAGCTCGTCCCGCTATCACCACTTTTGTCCATAGCTTCTCTGGCATGCGACAGATCCAGCCCAGTATGACAGGCCAGTTCAGTTTTAATAAAAGTATTTTCAATTCTCAATTTCAAAAGTATTCAAAATATACAATGTGTACATACGTAATACTTTTGATGGCCTCTTCGGGTGAATTATTTTCATCGAATAATTTTGTTGGTAACAGTTTCTTTACATAATAGAAATGAAATACTATTTGATCGAAACGTAAACTGAAAAGTAATTGAAAAGTAAAGTAGTTTTTAAGTATTGTGAACTTTCCCAAGTAATTCAAAAAACCTATAAATATTCTTCCTGAACAAAACTGCAAGATTACACCACTCTTACCCAATATTCGACTCAGCAGCATGACATTTACGTATTGTGGAACACAATGCATTTCTGAAAGTGCAATACTGTAGAGAAATCATTTTCATTCAAATCTTTCAACCGTGACTTATTGTGCCTAAATGCATTGTAAAAATATATTGTATTTTATGAGGAAATGTAAGTGATATATAACTGACTAAAATGTTATGTTGCAACCAAACTAATGACTTTCAAGATTTATGTTGCAAACGTTTTCAAGAATTTTTGTGCTAGAACCGCCTAAATTGCGGTTTTCTTTATTATTATAGGAATATAATATTCTACTTGTAATATGTAATGAACTAGGTTATTAGAGTGGGACTTGAGAAATCAATTCTAAGACATTTTTACAGATTTTTGCAATCGCATTACAGTTATTACAACACATCCAGCTTCTATCTTTTCTATAGCTCGTGGCTTAATAATTGAAAAATGACTTATGCGGCTAAGTCAATTTTAAAAGTTAAGGAATAAATATATATACACTAAAAAATTAACTGCATTTAATTCAAGTACACAACAACTCATATAAGCTTAACATAATTATAAACACACACACCAAATATTATTTTTAAAAGCATAAATTAAAATGAAAATGACAATTACAAAAAAAGAACTAAATGAAATAAAAATGTCAATAACCAAAATAAAAAAAATAAAATAAAAAAGTCATAATAAATTTATTTTATTTTTTCTATAATTTGGCAATGCTTGCCAAGGTAGGTACATAGATGGTTGTCCATCTTAACATAACGAGACACCTCCGTGCCTCGAAAAGCACGCTAAGAAAAAAATTGGATCTGGCTGCCATTTGGACATCTTTGTTGGTCGTTTCGGTAGCCAGAGGTTCGAAATTGCTCACGCGTTACACACACAACAAACACGACCTTTTTAATGTTTCGCGCGCACAACTTTTCTCGAAGATCACTAGACCATGAGATCAGTGTGCTTTGGAATAGTAATTAATACTTATGTCAGAAAAATATGAGGGGAAGGTCAGATTTTCTGGGAGCCAGTGATTAAATTACTCCTCCCGCTTTAGGTGGAGCGAATCTGGGGGCACGGCAGTGCCCCCGCCAAGTCAAGCGCAAAGCAAACACTGCCATACCATCCTTTTCTGGAACCATTTCGGCGTATTTTCAGGCCCTCTATTTGGGGACCTCTGGATAGATTTAGAACGCTGAAATTATCGTTATCTAGTAAGCTACCAGCACACATTTAAACCACAAAATTTCATGTTTGTAGCTTGTTTATTTCTTAAGTTATGCAAAAGCAAAGTTGTACTATTTCGACATGTATAGACTCACTGATTATCAAAATAGAACTAGTACTTCCCATAAACCTAGAGAGCTGAAATTTGGCACAGAGGTAGGGTTTAGTGCCTATATGAAGGGAAAACTATCAAAACTAGGATCATGGAAGATCTGGAGTACCTTACGACCCTGAGTAGAAACCGTAACAGACCAGCCAAACTATTGTTGAAATTATCGACATGCTATGTTCACAAAGTATATTAAGCGTAGTTAGCCCTTTCTTTTGAAATTAAAAAATGAAGGTCTGAAGTATCTGATATATATAATCCTTAAGAGCTCAGCTGAACTATGAGAGATATGGAAATGCGCCTTGACAAAAGTTATTCAGAGTGACGAGTCCCTTCTACTGATGTATATAAAAAATTAAAGGTCTAAAGTATCTGATGAAGAACCCTTAGAGCTCAGTCGAACTATGGGAGATATGGAAATGCGCCTTGACAAAACTTATTCAATGTGACGAGCCCCTTCTTATAAATGAATATGAAACTGGAGTCTGAATAATTAAGAAACTAATCAAGTAAAAAATAGCTTTCTGCAAAAAGAAGTGAAATCCCACCAAAACATCCTGTAAAAAATTAGCCAAGCCTCGCCTAAGCTGCTTGTTGCTCTATAAAAAGTAATGAAATCTCTAAGCAAAGCGAAGCCAAGTCTAAGGATCTTTACTGCGATTTCCTTATTAATATAGTTAGACTTTATGTGACTTGGCCGTTGACTTTGATTTATTAACTAGTAAAAGTGCATAGAGTATGTTCAACGGCCGGTTACATAAAATCTAACTATATTAATAAGGAAATCGCAGTAAAGATACTTAGGCTTGGCTTCGCTTTGCTTAGAGATTTCATTACTTTTTATAGAGAAACAAGCAGCTTAGGCGAGGCTTGGCTAATTTTTTACAGGATGTTTTGGTGGGATGGGACTGTTTGTCTCCAACTGACTAAAAATTACACTGTTCCTTCTGCTGTCCATACATTTCAGGGCCACGGTATCTATTCTATCTCGTTTTGGACAGGCATCGAATGTTGATATATAAACTTTCCATTCAATCTAAGTATTTATGAATTTGAATTAATGATTGATAATATAAGCTATAAGCAAATAGAAAACAAATTGAATAAAATAATTTTATTCCATATGTTTTCCATTTGTGACGTTCCCCTAATTTTTTTTCTGACTTATAAAAAACACGTCACTATTGCCTTTCAAAGTTGTTGTTACCTAAATAAATATATCAGTCCCGAAATCATCCCCACCAACTGTGTCCCCACGTTGTCGTCGTGGTGGGGCTTGCGTGTTTCGATGATCTCTGGGGCCATGCCGGTAGAGACACTCATGCCGGACGGGCCCAGAGGGAGAAACCAGACCAAGAGGGACACACCGGGGGAAATGCGCGCCGTCTGGAGGATCGAGCAGCTAGCTCGAGCTTCTAGGCGGCGCGGGGCCCGGTCTCAGAGATCGGGTCAAGGGGGAGGAAAGGTTCACTTCCGGTATGCGTCTAATCTTTAGACGTAACCGTGAAGTGAACCAGGGGAGGGGAATAGGGATGTAGGAACAGAGGAACTCACCTCTCTAAAAAAGGAAAAAATATGGCAGACAAAGTTTTTGGAAAAGCTACCCAGGCGGGTCCCAGCTGCTCCGCAGCTGGGGAGTCCCGCACCGGACACGTCCGGTCAGTCCCACCGTACTCTGGGGGGGACAACAAACACTTTTACCCCAGTTTCCCGGCAGTCGCCGCATTGAGCCAGGGAGGCTCACGTGCCCGTGAGGTGGAGTCGCTGGACTTGTCCAGCACGTCCACCTCACCGGCACCGAACATTGAGCGAGCGCAGAGCGCCGCTCCGAGGAGGAAGGGGGCGCTGGTGCTCGGGTCGGAGACCGACTCGGCATCGGACGCCGAGAGCTTCCAGAGTTTGATCTCTGGAAGCGCAGTGAGGAGCGACGAGGGGGGCGCCGACAGGAGGAAGGAGTTCCTCAAGCGCCCCCGCGACGATGAGTCGTCGTCGGAGGAGGGGCTTGTCTCGGCCCGTAAGATCCCCACTAGTGTGCGGGGTAAAGGCCGAGGCAAGACCTCGGGGAGGGGGCCTCCCTCTGGAGAGCCCAACACTGGTCTGGCCCCGAGCGAGGCCAAACTAGAAGAGGCCGTGGCGGCTGCCATCCGTACCATCTCGCGGAAGCGCAACCGGAAGAGTAAGGAGGACGCGATCGGCGAAGCCATGGCCTCCATCAAGGCGGCCGCGCGGACTTACGGCGGGGCTCCGGCTGCAAGGGACGACATGTCCGATCTGCGGCCGGAGGTCACCCGCCTGACTGCCGCCATAGACGCTCTTCAGAGGGAGAACGCCGCCCTCAAGGCGGACCTGGCCGCAATCCGGGGAGCCGGCCAGCGGAATGCGCCGCCGCGGGGCCAAGAGGAGAAAGGCCGGCCCACACCAGCGGAGGACTCGGTTCTCGACCTGGTGCGACAGGAGCTGGCTGCCTTCCAGCAGCGGTTCTCCGTATTGGAGAGCCGCGTGCTGCGACCCCCGCTGGCGGCGACTTCGTACGCGGCTGCGGCCGCGTCCAAGCCTCCCCAGACGACGACGAGGCCGCCTCAGGCGAAGACGGCCACGGTGCGGACGGCACCAGTGACGGCGGCCCCTGCGAGGGCAAAAACGGCCCCGGCCAAGCCGAAATCGGGCCCATCAAAGCCGCCTCCGACCCCGACACCTGCGGGGCCGAAGCAGGCGGCCAGAAAGAAGAAGGCCCAGGCCGGGAACCAGCCGTCCCAGCGGCCTCCTCCAAAGACTCCTCCGGCCAGCGCCGACTGGCAAGTGGCCGGGGAGAAGAGGAAGGCTGCTGGCGCAGCCAGGTCCTCGCGGCGTAGGGAAAGACGGAGGCGGCGAGACGCCGCGGCGCGATTGCGCGCCCCCAAGACCGCGGCTGTGGTGATCACACTGCAGCCGGACGCGGTGAAGAGGGGCGTGTCGTACCGCGACGTGCTCGCGAAGGCGCGGCAGGTGATTGACATCACGGAGCTCGGCATCACCGGTGGCCTCCGTCACCGGGTCACTGCGACGGGGGCTCGGATGTTAGAGATCCCCGGCGCGGACAGTGGCCCTACCGCTGACGCTCTCGCCGAACGGCTCAGAGCGTCCTTAAATGCGGAGGAGGCCCGAGTCTCCAGACCCACCAAGCGCGCAGACATGCGCATATTGGGTCTGGATGACTCCGTGACGGCCGAGGAAGTGGTGGCCGCCGTAGCCAGGACTGGGGGGTGCCCTCCCGATCAGGTGAGGGCGGGCGCCCTGCGTCCTGGCTTCACGGGGGGGCAAACCATTACGGTTAGCTGCCCCGTCCCGGCGGCCAAAAAGATCCAGGAGGGCCGAAGGCTCCTGGTTGGTTGGGTGTCTGCGCAGGTGAAAGTCCTGGACCCCAGACCCCTGAGGTGCTTCCGCTGCCAAGTGGGCAACCATGCGGCATGCGTGTGCACCTCGGAGGTAGACCGCAGCGATAGGTGCTTCCGCTGCGGTCAGCCCGGTCACAAGGCCGGCTCGTGCTCCGCCCCGCCTCACTGCTTCGCATGTGAGGCGGTTGGCAAGCCGGCCGATCACCGGGCTGGGGGCAAGTCCTGCGCCCCACCCACCAAAGCCAGGCGCAGAGGTAGGCCCTCTGCCGCCGTCGTCACCGCCACCGCCGCCGCCGCCGTCGCTACTGCCACCGCCGTCGCCGTCGTGGCTGAACCCCCGCGAGGGGCCCTGGAGGAGGCTGCAATGGATCCCGATTAATGGCCCCATTGCGCTTCCTCCAGGCGAACATCAACCACTGCGCCGCTGCTCAGGAACTTTTGCTCCAGAGCATGGCGCAGTGGTTGATCAACGTCGCCGTGGTCGCCGAGCCGTATTTTGTCCTGCCCAGGAACGACTGGGTGGCGGACTTGGACGGCTCGGTGACCCTCGTTTCGTCGGCCGCCGCCGGTACCCCGCCCCTCGATCGCGTCAAGAGAGGGCGTGGGATCATCGCAGCACGGTTCGGAGAGATCGCTGTGGTAGGCGTTTATTTCTCCCCGAACCGAACTCTCGCCGAGTTCCAGAACTCCCTAACGGAGCTGGGAGATGTCGTCGTCGCCCTCGGTTCCCTCCCCGCCCTCGTCCTCGGGGACTTCAACGCCAAGAGTCCGGCTTGGGGTTCCCGGTCCACGGACTATAGGCGGGGCAGGATGCTCGAGCACTGGGCCCGTGCGCAGGGCCTGGTGATCGAGAACCGGGGTTCTGTCCCCACGTGCGTGCGGTTTACGGGCGAGTCGGTGGTGGACGTTACGTTCGCCACCCCCAGCCTGTCACCGCGCGTCACCGACTGGCGCGTTATGGAGGAGGTGGAGACCTATTCCGACCACCGGTATATCCGGTTCGACGTCTCCGCCCAGACCCCAGACGCGCCGGTCCGACGGGACCTGAGTGGTACGCGATGGGCGCTGAAGCAGATGGACCGGGAGCTATTCCTGGAAGCCTCGATCGTGCAGGCCTGGGGGTCACCCCCGGACAGGCCTGCCGACATAAACGACGAGGCGGAGTGGTTCCAGGAGGCCATGTCGGAGATCTGCGACGTGGCCATGCCCCGGGTCCGGCAAGGACGCGCCCGGCGTCAGCTGTACTGGTGGTCGAGCGAGCTAGCAGCGCTGCGCGAAGCGTGCGTTGCGGCACGACGCCGGTACACCAGGTTCCGCAGGCGCCGCACCCGACCTCCGGATGCGGCGACTGTAGAGGCGGAGCTGTACGAGGGTTACAGGGCAGCGAAGGCCGTCCTCCGAGACGAGATCTGGCGGGCCAAGGAACTGGCCCGGGAGGAGATGCTGGCGACTCTGGACGGGGACCCATGGGGCCGCCCCTACAAGTGGGTGCGAGAAAAGCTCCGCCCCTGGGCTCCCCCGTTGACGCAGAGTCTCCAGCCTCAGTTCTTGGAGGACGTGGTGAGCGCCCTGTTCCCATCGCGAGGGGAGCACGCTCCCCCGCCCATGGCTCCGTCTCCGACGGAACCTGAAGCTGGCGCAAACGCGGACCACAGCGACGACGACGTCTACGACGCTCCAGAGGTGACCGAGGTAGACTTGAGAGTGGCGGTACAACGGCTCAAGGCCAAAAATACCGCCCCAGGACCCGACGGCTTGCCAGGGAAAGCGTGGGTCCTGGCCTCGGAGACTCTCGGGCCTCAACTAGGGGGGCTCTTTAGCGCATGCCTGGAGAGGGGCCAGTTTCCGCTTCGCTGGAAGACGGGAAAGCTGGTCCTGATCCAGAAAGCCGGGCGCCCTGCGGACTCTCCGTCCGCATTCCGGCCCATCGTGCTGCTCGACGAGGTGGGCAAGCTCTTGGAAAGAGTGATTGCAGACCGCCTCTTCGGGCACCTGAATCGGGTGGGCCCGGATCTTGCGGAGTGCCAGTTTGGCTTCCGCAGGGGGCGCTCGACGGTGGATGCTGTCATGCGCGTGAGAGCCCTCACGACGGGGGACGCGGTATCCCGGGGCAGGGTCGTCTTGGCGGTGTCTTTGGACATCACCAACGCCTTCAACACCCTGCCCTGGAGTTGCATCAGGAAGGCACTCCGGTATCACCGGGTGCCGACCTACCTCCGTCGCATAGTCGAGGACTACCTGACGGACAGAGCCGTCATCTACCCCGGTCACCGGGGAGAGTGGAACCGGCGAGAGATGTCGTGCGGTGTCCCACAGGGTTCGGTCTTGGGGCCGCCCCTGTGGAACATCGGATACGACTGGGTGCTGCGCGGCGACCTCCCTGACGGCGTCAGCGTAGTATGTTACGCTGACGACACGCTCGTCCTGGCGCAGGGAGAGTCGCACCAGGCGGCGGCCGACCTGGCGACGCAAGCGGTTGCGACAGTCGTTCGTAGGATCCGGCAGTTGGGACTCGACGTGGCGCTGCACAAGACCGAGGCCATGTGCTTCCATGGCGGTCGGAACGCGCCACGGTCCGAGTCCCACATAACGGTGGAGGGGGTTCGCATCGGCGTCGGGAGGACGATGAAGTACCTGGGACTCGTCCTCGACAGCCGGTGGAACTTCAGGGAGCACTTCCTGAGTTTGGCCCCAAAGCTGAACCGGGCAGCAGCCGCCTTCAGGCGACTCCTGCCTAATCTCAGCGGGCCAAACGCCTCCTGCCGAAGGCTGTACGCCGGCGTCGTGCGGTCCATGGCCCTCTACGGGTCCCCAGTGTGGGCCCTGTGCATCCGGACGCGACCACTAAAGTTGGTCGCATGCCAGAGGGTCATGGCTATCCGAATGATCCGGGGATACCGCACGATCGCCGGCGAATCGGCCAACCTCCTTGCCGGATTGCTGCCCTGGGATCTGGAGGCGACTGCCCTCCAGCGCGTCTATGAATGGCGCGTGGAGGCGCAGTGCCGGGGCGTATCCCCGCTGCCTCGAGAAGTCGAGGCGCGGCGGGAAGAGCTCCGGCGCGATCTCAGGGCAGTATGGAGGGAACGACTGTCGCAACCGACGGCCGGGCACGCCGCAATTGCGGCGGTAAGACCCCTCTTTGAGGAGTGGCTAGATCGGCGTCACGGCGTCCTGACCTACCGCATGACGCAGGTCCTCACCGGACACGGAAGTTTCGGGAGGTACCTGTGTCTGATGGGTAGGGAAGAGACGCCTGGGTGTCACCACTGCGAGGGTCGCCCTGAGGACACAGTCGAGCACACGGTGCAGGACTGCCCAGCTTGGGCAGAGCACCGACGTGTCCTCACGGCGACAATAGGCGGAGACCTCTCGCGCCCGGCCTTGGTCGAGGCCATGCTGCGGGGCGAGAGGGAGTGGGAAGCGGTCGCCTCCTTCTGCGAAGCAGTCATGCTTCCGAAGGAGGAGGCGGGCCGCGTGAGGGAGAGGATGGCGTCCTCCCTCCAGCCCAGCCGCAGTGGTAGACGCCCACGGCGTCGGACGTCGGCCGACGATCTCCGGCCACCGTAGGCGCGGGCATGCGGACAGCGAGTAAAGGGCAACTCGCTGTCCGACCATGGACCATGCCCGGGTCGACGGCGCGTCGTGTTCCACGCGCGCCTCAAAGAGCGTCAGCAACATGACGAGGCCCCCTCTGCAGAGGGCCGAAGCCCGCCGGGGTCGTGGGACTCATCCCGTTACCGTGGCCCCGGTATGTAAAGGGTTATTGAAGGAACACCGTGGATTTTAGTCAGTAAAAGTCTGACAGTCCCTCCCACCCTGCCCGGAGTGGGAGGACTTATTTGATAATTTTACCACGCTAAAAAAAAAAAAAAAAAAAAAAGTCCCGAAATCATAACATCGAATATTTAAATTATTAAATATTATTATAATAATATTATTATTTAATTATTTTATTTCGACCAAATTTCAGCCCCTGCAACTGGGTTACGGTTCCAAAGGGGGTTGTGAGGCTGCCGTACATGCCTTGACGACCTATTTAAATTCAGGTAAAGGAGAGGTCATCTTGAAGGTTGACATTAAAAATGCTTTTAATTCAGTCAATAGGGACACTTTGTTGGCAGAAACTAAAAAAGAAGTACCACATATTTTTAGTTTTCTTTGGCAATGTTACAGACATCCGACTAAATTACTTTATAAGGAAAACCTTTTGGAATCAGCTGTTGGCTGTCAACAAGGTGATCCCTCGGGCCAGCGATCTTTAGTTTAGCCATTAACCCAATCATTCGACAGTTAAATTCGAAATTTAATGTGTGGTATCTCGATGATGGAACCCTGGGAGGCGATGTAGACACGGTATTAGATGATCTACAGTTTTTAATAAATCAATTCCATTCCATAGGATTGGACCTCAACCTTTCTAAGTGTGAACTATTCATATTCGACAGTACTGACAGACAACTGACACTTTCAAAATTCAACGCAATAGCCCCAGATATCCAAATTGTGGAAAAAAGTTCTCTTCGTCTCCTTGGGTCTCCAATTTATGAGAATTCCTTTCTCGATTTTGTCGAGGAAAAAATACAAAATTTTAATGACATCTTGGACAGGATATACCAAATTAATATGCATTCGGCCATCACCTTAATTCGTTACTGTTGTTTTGGACCCAAATTAATGTATTTTCTTCGTTCTTCGCATCTATGGCATCATCCTCACCTTTTGGAAAAAATGGACCAAATTATTCGTCAAACTCTGACAGGAATTTTAAATGTGGCTATGGACGACCGAGCTTGGGCACAAGCTACTCTTCCCATTCGTATGGGTGGTCTCGGCGTCCGCAAAATTACTAGTATCAGTCTACCGGCTTTTGTATCCTCGGTACACGGCACTGAGAAATTAATCAGGAATATCCTAGCTCCATCACTGGTTGATTTCAATGTGCCGTATTTCACCGAGGCTATAGATACCTGGAGACTCGCTTGCCCGAACCTAAATCCACCCGACAATCCATCATCTCAGAGGCGGTGGGATGAGCCGCTCTGTAGAGCAGTTCAGAGTGACCTTATTGCCACATCTGCTTCGGCTGCAGAGCGTGCGCGCCTGCTGGCTGTGGGTGAATGGGAGTCGGGTCTCTGGCTCCATGCACTTCCGTCATCGAACATAGGCACCTTGATCGATGATACTACTTTCCTCCTCGCTGCTTCCCTTCGATTAGGTGCTCCCTGCTGTTCTGCTCATCGCTGACACTGTGGCGAAGTTGTCAATAGCCTCGGTCACCACGGCCTTTCATGCGGCCGCAGCGCGGGTCGCATAGCACGGCACGCGAATATTAACGACATTATCCGACGAGCTCTTGTCACTGTCGGCGTTCCAGCTGTTTTAGAACCCAATGGCCTGGCACGCGACGATGGCAAAAGACCGGATGGTATGTTTTTATTTCCTTGGAAGATGGGTAGGCCTTTAGTGTGGGACGCAACTTGTGTCGATACTCTTGCGCCATCCAATCTTCCTAGCTCATCTTGTTGTGCTGGCGCTGCTGCGGCTGCTGAGAACCTCAAGCGGCGGAAATATAATAACCTTGTTGGTAGTTATATTTTCGAACCGTTTGGGGTTGAAACCTTGGGGACGTGGGGTCCGAGTGCTCACAAATTATTTAAAGATCTGTCCAGACGCCTAGTTGACACTTCGCGTGACCCAAGGGCTGGCTTTCACCTTGGACAGAGGTTAAGCATTGCCATACAACGTGGCAATGCCGCCAGTCTTTTGGGCACATTGCCAGTGGACAGCGATGCGCACGATATTCTGGATGCAATATTTTAGTTTATTTTTAGGTGTGTATATGTAGTTTAGGGTTTTTATTTAAATTAAAATTGTATACTTTCTCAAATGAATTAATTAAAAGGATAATTTCTTTTTGCCCAATATTTAAATGACTGTAATATTGAATTGTAATATAAAAAGATTTAAAAACTGATTGACATGTACATTTATGTTTTTTCCTTTGTTTTCGTTTGTCAATATTAAAAATTTTGTTGAAAACCAAACCAATAGGTTTGGTTTTCAACAAAATTTTTAAATTAGAAAAAATATTATAAATACGTCTACTGTCAATTTGTTTCTACCTTTTCTCGAAAAAACGTGAATTATTAGTATTGAATCTTAGGCATTGAATGTTTTTTGTCTCGGTTATATTTTTAGGGTTCCGTACCAAAACGGTAAAAACGGGAACCTAAGGCTCCGCTGTCTGTCTGTCTGTCACCAGGCTGTATCTCATGAACCGTGATAGCTAGACAGTTGATATTCTCACAGATGATATATTTTAGCTACCGCTGTAACAAATAAAACTAAAAACAGAATAAAATAAATTAAATATTTAAGGGGGCTTCCATACAACAAACGTGATTTCCCACCCTTGAAAGTCTTCAGGGGAAGTAAGACTTTTAGCTGAAATAATGGTGATGATAAACTACAGCTCAATCCTCTCATCCTTGACTCCACCCGCTTGGGGGTAGTTAGAAGCCAGAAAATCTAACATTGGTCTGGTCAAAGGGTATTGTGTTAACCAGCTACTGGGTTTTTTTATTCAGAAAGAGCTCACTCTTGACCTCGATCTCGCCTGATGGTAAGCGATAGATGAGGTCTACGATGGAACGAGCGAGCCCAGAAGATGTCTGTTAACTCTTGCTTTAAAGGTTGAAAGGTCATAAGTGGCAGGAAACTCAGAAGCCCGTAGAGAATTCCACAGCTTGGAAGTGCGCACAATAAATGTGGAGGAGAAGCAGTCGCTTCATGTAAAAGACGCGCATCGGTTGTATCTGGTTAGACTGGAAACCGACTCCAGTATATAATAAAACCTTACAAATTTCGTAAAACTAGCTTATTTACATTTATTTACAACTACGCCAAATAACTTTGTTTTTCATAGTGTTTGTATGAATTACAAAGTTATATTTTCGGTTTTAGAAAATATGCGGTATCTCAAAAACTGCTGACCCAATTTCGTTCAAACTAATTTTGGTTGAAATTTCACATTAAGATCTACAGACATATATTTCTTTTTAGATTTTTCACTCCATTATTATAGAAGTTAGAGGGGGGGGGACACATTTTACCATTTTGGAAGCTTATATCTTTTAAACGATTGACTTTATGAAAAAGTGGTTTTAGAAACCCTTATATCATTTTTAAAGACCTGTCTATAGATACCACACACGCATAGGTTTCATGAAAAAAAATATTTTCAGTTCTAGTTCCATGTATTTTTTAAATTTTTTCTTAATATCGAAAAGCGGTTCACAGAATACATCTACCTACTAAGTTTCACATGTATAGTCTTAATAGTTTCGGAATAAAATGGCTGTGACATATGGACGGATGGACAGACAGACAGACGGACAGACATATCGAAACTATAAGGGTTCCGTTTTTTTGCCATTTGGCTACGGAACCTTAAAAATCCAGAATAGATACTATAATATCGCACTGTACCGGTTTACATTACAAGTCTCGTCGCTCCCGACTATAGATATGGTACCGCAGTACCGTAAACAGTGAAGTCGGGAAACGACTAAGCAGTTGATTTACTTTATTGTACACCTTACAATATTAATATGGACTACAATTATAAAACTTGTGTTCTATGGGTTCATCTTTAAATAGACAAAATTAGGAGTGGAATTCCGAGCCGGAGTCTGTGTTTCCTGATAGTTACAACTTGGGAGTCTTTAAGTCAAGAGTGAATAGGTTACTTCTAGGCAAGCGTGCTTCATCTTCGACCACATCATCTCTTAACATCAGGTGAGATTATGGTCAAACGCAGGCTTATCAACTATAAAAAAAAAAAAAAATTAAAAAAATAAATAAAAAAAAGATATAAGTATTTATTTGGTGCAACAGATAAAAGCATCTTGCACAGATACCACAGTCATAAGTCGATGGGTCCTATGTATATGGGCCAAAGTGCAAAACTACAACTTACAGGAGAGGCTTCCAAAGTTTCTATTTACTATAACTTCAGATTGATAAAACCGAAGTTTACGAATCTTTGCTTGTTTGCTAAGACAACTATCCTCCTCAATTGTACTATAGTATTTTATATATACATATATCGGTTTTTTTTACGTCACATTGGCCCTTCTACGTTAGTTTTTGTTAAAATTATTTTTCTCTAAAAACACTTTAAAAGGGCCAATGTGTCATATTGGCCATTATACGCGTATTACGTTAATTAGCATACGTTATATATTTTTATATTTTTTACTCATAAAGTCAAGTAACAATTGAAGTAGTTGATAATTCATTAATTAGAATATAAGCTATTTAGATATTTAGTCATTTATGTCACATTGACACTTATACGTTTTACAATCGGCTTACCTACTAACTCAATTTTCAGTTAGATCATTTCAATAATTAAAAAAACACGTAATAGTTTTATTCATTTATTGAAATAAAAATTAAAGTAGCCTTAAAACTACACTTATGAAAAAAAAAAAAACAAAAACATAATAAGTAAGAACGAAACTTTTACTGAAGATCTTAGTTTGATTAACAAAATAATGTACCTACTTCACATTATTATTTTCTCAATAAAATTACAAAAAAAGAATAACAAAATTAAAAACCTATCTTGTGTAAATAAACTAAAAAAATATCTGTAGTATAATTAAGTAATAAAATCAACATTAGTATTTTTTTTTTGTTAATTGGTTCGCGTTTGACCACCATCTCACCTGATGGTAAGCGATGATGTGGTCGAAGATAGAGCACGCTTACCTAAAAGTAACCTATTCACTCTTGACTTAAAGATTCCCAAGTTATAGCTATCGGGAAACACAGACTCCGGCAGGGAATTCCACTCCTTAACTGTACGCACAACGAAGGCATTCCCAAAACGTTTAGTGCGTATGGGTGGAATGTCGACCATGTAACGATGGCGCAACACCGTTTGTCTTATAGTCCGATGATGGAACGGGCTTGGCGGAATTCGATTGTGTAATTCCATCACACCCTCCCCGAAATGTAACCGATACAAAACCGATAGACTTGCAACTCGTCGTCAATGTTCAAGGCTCTGGAGCTTTGACTTGATCAGTGCATCGTTGCCAATGAGTCTCTTGGCCCGTTTCTCAATAGACTCAAGCGCGTCCAAATTGTATTTGGCAGATCTATCCCAAATATGAGAGCAGTAGTAGCTCCATACACGACCGAACCTGGGCTTGATACAGATTGAGCAACTGTTCCGGTGTGAAGTACTGTCTCACCTTTGCTAAGATTCCCAACTTTTTTGATGCTAGTTAAGCCTTAGCCTCGATAAATGGGCCAAAATTGAGGGTGGAAGTTAGTGTAACCCCAAGAAGCTTAATATGATCGGTTATCGGCACGATTACATCACAGAAAGTGGGAGCCGGTTCGAATTGGCTCCTTTTTGAGGAGAAGAGATAAGCCTGGGTATTAGCTGTATTAAACTGGACCAAGTTGTCATCACCCCATTCGGAGACAGCCTTCAAGGACAAGTTCAAGCGCCTAACCATGTCCTCATGGAGAGACTGGGTCTGACCCACCAGCACGCACGCTGGACCCCTGAGGGACCCCGACATTAATAGCCAATTGGCAATTGGCAATTTAGCAGTCATCAATAACCACTCGAATGGACCGATCTCTCGGGAAATCTTCAATCAAAACGCAAAGTTGAGTGGGTAAACCGAAAGAAGGAAGCTTAGCAATAAGGCTATCGTGCCAGACCCTGTCAAAAGCCTTGGAGATGCCAAGGGAAACAGCAAGTGCTTCCCCGTGCTAATTCTTAAAAAGTCTTCATTAATTTTCTTCATTATCGCTTTCATTAATTGACGCAATGTCATTAGATGCTACTAAATTTTCATAATAACTGTGATATGCAGGTGGGATAATATTTTTTCTTTTACTAAATTCCGACTTCTAGACAACTTAGCGCGATAATTGGATGTCATCTTTTACTTATTAAACTAAATTGTAACCCAAAAACACAACAATTACAATTTGTATTAATCACAGTGCGGCCGTTGCTCCGTTCAATGTATTGTCAAATCAGCTGATTGGTCCAAACAATAAATAAACGCGCGGCAACTCCCCGCGTATTAGTCTCTAACTACTATTAGGACCTATAAACGCGCGGCAACTCCCCGCGTATAAGTCTCTAACTACTATTAGGACCTTGTACGTTTAAATTCATGTCACAAACGCCGTTATACTGCAATAAAAAATCGTGTTTCTATGCAGAAATCTTTTTTTTTAATAGCTCACATAATTCTTTATATCGATAAGATGCGTTTACCATAAAAAAGTCAAAATGGCCAAATTGTTAGTTTGGCCCACATACATAGGACCCATCGAAGTTATGGATAGGTTTCCGTTACTGCCATTTCGACTTGGTTGCCACAATAAACACTCCCAACCCCATCGACTATTCTTTAAGGGCGGATCCAGGGGGGAGGGTCATGACCCCAGGACCCCCCCCCCTGGGCTGGGTCTAGGACCTAGGTGGACCACTAATTAAAATTTTTAAACAAAAGAAATTCCGAGCAAAGCCATTGTCATATCTCAAATAATACTTAGTGACTCACTCTAGAATTAATTCATAACTGAATGAAAACCACACTTGTTCAGAGTGAGATAGTATTTATTGAATGCCAAAGCATTAACTTCACGCGTGAAGCTGCAATCACGTACAGAAATAGTAATCCGATTACAAAAATGCTTTCACTCATATAACGTTATACACTAGCTCAGTGCTTGGCTAAGACGCTCAGTTTAAGTCCGTTAAAATGCGGAGTTAGCTGGTACCGAATTACGACAGTAAGAAAAGGAAATGGCCCTGTGGATAAATATCCACAGCGCAGAAGACCATAAAATAATTATGTTTTTAAAATAACCAAAAACAGTACCTTCCCAGATAATTACTGTTCAATGTCAGTTTGTCTTAAATAGTTAAAAAAAAAGTCTGCGACAGCATTATAATCTTCTATTAAGATTGACTTAGTATAACTTTTTTATGGTCATCAAAGTTCTAAAGTAGTGCATAATTTGCGGAGGTATTTTAATACATATGATATTTATCTTTATCCAAGTAGATACGTTATCCATCACAAGTATTTAGACATCATTTGATTTCTCTTTAGAGCCATTATTTATAGTTTTAAAATAACTCCGCAACAAAACAATGCTCAAGTATTACGCACGCTGGTCGGCTGCCGCTGCGAGGTTAACACAACTGCTTAAAGTAATGTACTTACCAAGTAGTAATTTTAAAGTAATGGAATATACACTTCTGGACACATCTATTGGCCCACCTTAGAGTTTAGGTTTCGATGGCCCCTACCGAAATATGATTGCTAGATTGAACAAAAACTGTTGATGCAGTTTTAAACCTGATACATTTTACCATCTTTTTCGATCGTATAGTTTTAAATTTGAATTCAGAATACCATACGACATGGACCTACGCCTAACAAGTCGGATATGCGCCTTGTTAAAGGCAATTAATTTTTGAATAAAAAACATGTTTTATCAAATAAAGGTTTAATTTAATAACGCGTGTTGCCTCCATGGGCATCTACCACAGCTCTCATACGATTAGGCATAGAGTTTATCAACCGCTCTATGAAATTTTGAGGGATCATCTCCCATTCCTCTTCTATGGCAGTTTTCAACTCCTGCATCGTCTGGGCAACTGGCTGACGAGCCCTAACACGCCTTTTTAGCTCGTCCCACATGTGCTCAATGGGGTTCATGTCTGGGCTTCTGGCTGGCCAGTCCATAACTGTGATGTTCACATCCCGAAGATATTCCCTGACGATGCCGGCCGCATGGGCTCTTGCATTATCATGCATAAAAAGGAAATTTGGGCCCACATAGTCCGCGTATGGTATCACGTGAGGTTCTAAGCACTCACGAATGTATCTTTCAGCATTTAATGTTGGCAGCCGTGGTCCTGTAACAACCTCAAGTTGAGTTTTGCCGCTCGCGGATATACCGCCCCAGACAGTCCATGAGCCACCGCCATAAGCAACCCTCTCTTCAAAGCAGCATTGTGCGAAACGCTCTCCCTTACGCCGGTAGACCTTCTTCCTTCCATCATTGCCATGTAACACAATTTTAGACTCATCAGAAAAGAGTACACGGCTCCAATCTTGCTGTGTCCAATTTAAATGACTGCGTGCGAAATGAAGGCGCGCTGTTCGGTGGGCTCGCTTTAGTTTGGGCCCATTAGCTGGCTTGTGTGGTACCATATCGCGTTCTTTTAACCTTCTCCGAACAGTTCGAGCGCTCACAGATACTCCGTGGAAGTCGCGAAGTTGGTTTTGTATCTCAATGGAGGTAAGGTGACGATTTCTCAAGCTGGTCGTCACGATGAATCGATCCTGCCTTTCAGTTGTGACCCGAGATCGTGGCCTTCCTTGGCGACGAACAAAGCCGCCAGTCTCTAGGTACCTCCGATAAACATTTCGGACCGCAGATCGACTTAAATTAAGTTGAGCACTCACGTTTCTTTGGCTGTGTCCGGCCTGAATAAGTGCCACAGCTTGGGCGGCGACTTCAGGTGAAGTATCCATAGATTATTGATAGAACCTCACCTTAATGTTAAGAATAAGTAATGTTTGTTGCAAAAGCAAAGATATCAATCACTTTTTCAAGAATTAAATCCAAGTAAACCAATAAAACCAAGTTTTCTTAGTATTCGATTGTTTGATATCAACAAACAGGCTCCAAATTGTCTTTTGTTTCTTTAAATTCTGTGTTCGAAATTCAAAAAAAGACTATTGAATGAAATTGTGAATGTGCCAGGTTCAAAACTGCATAAAAACTTTTTGCTCGACCTAATATAAAATTTTAGCTAGGACCAAACGAAACTGAAAATACAAGGTGGGCCAATAGATGTGTCCAGAAGTGTATTATTTTTGTACGTTTGCTTTTAACTTTAACACGGCTGAAACCACGGGGCACTGCTGGTTATATTTCTGTATGTTTGGACATTTGATAAGTAAAAGTCACAGAATGAACATGTTAAGGGATTTCGAAATTGCGCAAACAGGTAAACCATAGAAAAAAAACAACCGTTTGGTTTGATATTTGGTGACGCTTGGCGGGGTTTGTCAGTGGATGGGTTTGTCTTTTGAAATTTTTGATCAGTCACTCCGGAAAGTCTGAAGCCTAATCTTTCCAACGGGTACCGAGTAACTTGGTTGTTAAACTGCCTCTTTGGTTTAGTGGTAATGAGTTTCACAAATATAAATTTCTCTGTGCTAACCCGGAGTTTCGAAATTGGAGGTGGGATACCCGACTATGAAAGCACGCCTTAAATTGGCAGTGTACTCCACCAAAGACATAAACCTTAAAAATTCGATTGTAGTACAAATAAAAATAACTAAGCATCTATTTTCATTTTTAGTTTGTAAATATAGTAAAATTTGTTAGAAAAAATATTAGGACATAGTAAAATCTAAAATTATCAGTTAAATTCAAAATGTCTTCGAAGAGATCTAGTTTCTCTGCGTCACGCGTAAGGTTTTTAAGTATTTCTATACTTTTTGAGTGGAATTTGTTGTAACTAGACTTTATATTGCTTATGTACACTATAAATAACATCAATCATTAGTAACTGTGTGTGTAAATTGCGGAAGCCGTGGTTCTCAGTAGAAACCATTATTACAATCAAAATAAAACATTCATTGCTCACAAGTTCAATGCCACGACAAAAACCATGCTTATTAATACTAATTCGCCATTAAAGTGACATTGCGCGCAATTCTGAATTGAAATCTGATTTTGCAATTCTTGTTTTTACGCCAACAAGTACTTATATAGCTTGACACAATTGGCACAGTTTGTGCAAAAAATTATAGACAGTGCCATGACTTTAAATAAAAATAGAAAATAAACATAATCTATACCAATATTATTTATTAATTTATGGTTCATCAACAGATGTTACACCTAAACATGATTAATATTTGGTAAGATTACAATTTATAATACTGCACATCTAATTACAGATGAACACGCACGCTTCGTGTTGGACAAGTAACAAAGAGAGATAGACTAAATGTTAATACTATTGTTTATTGTTATTATAAAGAGGTAAGTATGTTTGTAAGTTTGTATGTAGGTGGTTATCTCCAAAACTAATGATTCAATTCTATTTATTTTATGTTTGGTACTCACACATATGACATAATGCAAGTTACGTTATGTGTGAGTGCTATAAATGATTTAGAAAACCACGCGGATGAAGTCACGGGCGTTGCTTGTCTGTCGGTCTTCTACTGTTTGAACATCGGAGAGTGCGCGCAGGAGCTCCGCGGCTTGATTCTTCCATCTCCCTTCCTTCTCCTGTACATTTATTGTGCGGAACTCTCCGGCAGCTTTTGTATTCCCCAACAATATCTCGTCTGCCTCTAAAGCAACAGTGAACAAGCATCTTCTGGTGTCGTAAACCTCACCTATCACTTACCCTGAAGCGTGATCGATGTCAAGAGCGGGCTCATCAGTAGTTAAAAAAAAAATGCTTCATTATCAATTTGCAGAATTTATGAAGGGGTGTTTTACTCACTGCAATCTATATATATATATATTATACTATATAAAGCTAAATTACCACTCACTGACTCACTGACAGAATTGTTCTCCCAGATGGTGGATGGGGAGGTGGGTATATTTTGACAGATTCGTAAACAAGTAACTCTCAAACCTACGGGAAAAGTGCCAAACCCCCCCTTTTCCCCCCCCTTCTCCCCCCCCCCCCCCCCTATCGTATCTCGGAAACTACGAGACCCGTATTTTTTCTTTTTACGGATTCGTATAGAGGAGGCTCGGTAAAGTAAAAACCATTTTTCAAAGTCCCCCCTCCCCGCCCCCCTTCTCCCCCCCTTTAGGCGGATCTCGGAATCTAAGAGACTTGGAACATTTTTTTTTTCAGATTCATTTAGAGGGGCAATGCTTAAGTCGAAATACTTGTGCAACCCCCCCCCCATCACCCCCCCCCCCTCTTTTTTTTTAATTTTTTTTTCACAAGCTCGCGAGGTGCTTGCACCTCGCGCAACACGCAAATACTAGTATATATATATAAAGGAAATACCACTCACTGATTAATCACGAAATCTCAGAAACTACAGATAGTAGGACTCAAATATTGCATGGGGGTTTTTTTGAGTACGTAGATGCTCATCAAGTCGGGATTTTGTGAAATTCCCACGGGATCGGTATTTACACGGGAAAAACTTCCCACGCGAACGAAGTCGCGAGCAACTGCTAGTGGCTAAATATAAGTACCTTAAAGTTGGCCTTATCGTGTAGGTCGTACGTACTTCTAATCTAGTTTGAAAGTACGAAACATCTGTATGAATTACCCTCTGCTAATGTAGTTTGCTTGAGCCAATTAGGACCGCACATGTTCGTGCGTACCAAATTAGCGTTCTTTAATCAATTTCTTTTAGCGGAGTGATTGACATTTCGCGTGAAGAATGATCTTATCTCGGCAATTAATAATTTTTTTTATAGTATGGCAGTAAATTATTTGTTTTTCTTTAAAATTATGATTATCATGTACACATTCATTGTTGACTAGTAATTGAGTAATTTTTACTTATTTTATACTATAGTCGCGCGGGGCTTCATTCACGTGGAGTTTATCATGATAAAAACCTAACCCTCCTTTTTGCAGTTGGAGAAAGCATGTAAGGTTCCTCAAGCTTCAAGCTACTTTAATACCAAATTTCATCCCAATCCACTTAGCACTTTTGAAGATTAGTGAGTTTAAACAAACAAACAATATTAATATAGATTATGTACGTTTTATTGTTACAGACTATTCCTTTCATATTGCTGTATCATTATACACTACTAATTTTTAATTAGTACAAATACTTAAAGGGCTTATTAGAAAAGGTCTTGTTATTATATATGTAAAGTCTCACTATATAATATTGATAAATAGCAAAGTTATTAGCGTTTGTTTATATCCCAAAATGTCACTCAATTTACGGACATATTGTACAGGCCATTCATGTATTCATTAATCGTGATGTCGCGGTCACGCGGTCTCGCTCAAACTTGCCCCGCCTCCAACAGCTGTTATCGTAATTGTAGGTAGCTTAGACGCATCTTTAAGCTTTACGAATTAAAAAAAGTAAAATAAAAGGTTCACGAAAAATAATAGGCACTTATTAAATTCAAACTTTACCTACATACTTTAATTGGGCCATTTGCTTGTGTTGTTCAGTATCCACCTGCAGAACTCCATCCTTGGTTCATTATCCACAGTAGTCAATTCTTGACCCTTTCTTTAGTGGTATGGGTGAAATCCAGACGAACTAATGATCGTCTATGCACAGTACTGGCTGATATTAAAATGACGAGCTGCGTCATTCGTACTTCGCCGGGGATCTTCAAAGTAGTCCACTACATCGTCGTAAAGGTTTTGGGCCGGTCTTCCATGTCCTTGGCGATGGGCCGTTGCGCGGAATGATCAATGGTCGAGTAAACGTTGGTAAACATTTACCACAGTCCGAACCTTTGGCTAGCGAGCATTTGGGTACTCTTCCCTGTACATACGAACAGCGGCCACCAGACCAAAAGTACACACGCAACATAGCCACGTACTCCCGAGATGAAAACTGGTAAGCCATCGCGACAGTAAAAACGTAACAACTTATGTTTAAAAAGCAAGCGCACACTTCCGCTAACAAATTGGCACTGTTTGTTCGTTCACTCGTTGTAAAAAGGACCGCTGGCCAGAGGGGGCGTGGCTTGAGCTTAGACGCGAGTTTGCCGGGATTTATGAATGACGATCTAACTGGACTAGCACTGCGCGTAGTATTTTCTAGTAGCAATTGTTATGAATGATTGATTCAATTATGAGTTTACCAGTTATGACAAATTTTCGTAGACAATTTTGGGGTTTCGTTTTTTTTACTTTTGACTACATAAATATGATCAGTAAAGGGTACGGATAGAGCCCCATTTTTTTTTGTACTAATTAAAAATTAGTAGTGTATATACAACGTGTAATTTAAAGGGTATATACATACCGAGTGCCCGGCTTCTTTGGATGATAACAAACGATATAGCAAGGGTTTTCTAATACTATGTCTACATGTGTGGAGCATATTAGAAATTTCAATACATTGATACCAGAGGCCGAATTTTTCAAATTAAGAAGAACGAAGAGAATATCGTTTTATTTGCAAGTGACGTGGAAAGTGATGACCCTCATAGTGCTGTGACACGTTTGTTATTACTGGTATTCAAGAAACAAATGAATCCAATAATTTGGGTTCAATTCTGTGAGTCACTTATTTTGAGCTGAAACTTTGCATAGAGACTCCATACTAGATGTTGTCTTCAGTCCTTTTGGATAGATATGGGGTTTCCGTTACACGTTGTATATGATAGAAATGTTAAAAGTTCTTACCTAAAAAAATTTTAGCTGTACGTGCACAGGTCGATACTTTACCCTTACCCTACAATTACAATTACCCTTCAAGGTTAAACAATGTTTGCAGTTGTCGATCCGTGGCTGGGTGATTGTAATTTTATGTCTGTAGCTTGGAAAACAGTTAAAGCTCTTCGACTGTCACTTGCACATTTTTGCCTATCATTAGATAAGCCAAATAATCTCACATCAGTACAGCCAAGGAGTATTGTGTTACCCAGTGAATGGGTTGTTGACCTCATATGGTCAGTACCTCCATGTGAAATATTCATCTCCATCCAGTAAGGCTGCGTTTCCACCAGAGATGTGCGAGGATGCGTAGCGAGGGATGTGTTTGTAAAGAACCAATAGAATCGCTTCATTTACCTCGCCTCGGTCAGCACAGCTCTGGTGGAAACGGCTCAGCGGAGCTAGATTTTTGCGCATACAAAACAAGCGAGGGATGTCTGCGAGGGATGTGTGCGAGAGATGTGTTGCGAGGGATATGTTGCGAGGAATGTGTGTTGAGAAGGATGTATTGCGAGGTTTGCGCATCCTCGCACCACACATTAACGCGCTGTTAAGTCCAACGTGAAACCGAACGCACCTTTGGTTGGCAACATTATTCTATTGTCTTTGACTTTTTTTTCACTTTGACGTTTTCCTTCTTGCAAAACTAACCACCGTTTGGGAGATTGAGTTTTATTGATTATAATTGGAAATCAAATTGGATCTCACGTGAGATTAACAGATTAATTGTGTTCAGTGATTGATTGAACTTTGTAATCCCGGATTGACGAGAATCCAGGGATATTTTTGGACATATCGCCGGTTTGTCGCCACCTCATGGCACGCGGGTTTGTTGGAAACAAGTAATTGTGCTGTGATTGCTGACGGACCGCATTGGGAGGACTGCATCTTGAGAACCTTCGTCCATCCACACATGACTTTCACTATACGTTCAATTACTCATTACCTATACACACACGCACACACGGACGCGGAATCAGGAAAGGTCGTAGCTTGTCGTCATCAGCTCCTTGGGTAAGTGATTATAATTATTAACCACTAAGGGGAAGCCCAAAGGGCTATAGTGTAACCGTGTTTATCGTAAGCAACGTTGGGCTCCACGTACCGTGGACCGTTCAGCATACCAGCCCCGTTGCGCTGGCTTGGGACTGAACATGCGCATTTTCACAGCTCCGCCACACATCCTCGTAGGCACATTTTCATCGCACAGCTTTGGTGGAAACGCCCACACATTTTCACAGCACAGCTAGACATCCTCGCACGACACATTTCCATCGCACATCTCTGGTGGAAACGCACCCTTACACTGGAATCCGTCAACAATACAGCTAAGGAGTGGAAATCCCTGTCGGAGTTTGTGTTTCCTGATAGCTATAACCTGGGAGTCTTTAAATCAAGAGTGAATAGGTTACTTCTAGGCAAGCGTGCTTCATCTTCGACCACATCCTCGCTTAACATCAGGTGAGATGGTGGTTAAACGTAAGCCTATCAATTATAAAAAAAGACAATATACTAGTTAGGTAAAGAGAAATCAGATGACGTTATAATAGAAGTACTTACATTAATACTGGAGTATAAAACCTTAAAATACAATTCACAATTCTGATGATTTTGAACAGTCCATCAAAGTGAAAATATGTTTATCAAATTGTCGCAATTAAACTCTGACGTCACTGCTTGATTGACCTCAAAATGTTCGAACATTAAAAATAAATAGTAGTAACGAATTCAGTTGTTTCAGCGCACGTAATCAAATGTCAGGTGAATATTTATTAGCTGTTTGTGTCAATTAAATACATTGTGTTTTACGGTACTTCCTTGGATTGACTGCTCAGTCGTAAGATTCGATTCTTATATTGCCGGGGTTGCGGAAATGTTCAAACGAGATACCGCGGCTCCAGAACGCAAGGGAAACTGAAGGAACAGTGGGTTTTTAGTCAGTAAAAGTCTCACACTCCCTTCCGCTCCACCTAGAGCGGGAGAAGCGATTCGATAATTTTCCCATTTGATAAAAAAGGGGCATAGTATCAGTAGCTGTCAGTAGTCAGTGCAGTCAGTATTTTCGATTGTAAATCCCAATCCCGAGGGAATTTCGGCATAACAATTAGCCTATGTGTTATTATAGGATGTCAACTATCTACTTACCAAACCAAATCTCACAAACTATAGCATTTTAAATATTAGTGAGACAGAAGATCAATTGATCAGTTGATCAGATATTGTGATAACTAATATCAATAAATACATAGTTTCAAAGATGCGGTATTACTTGTACTATTTTCTTGAATAGCATCAATTCAATTTAAAGTCAGTTTCTTTCATGAAATAAACTTAAGTCCCGTCTGTCTGTTTGATATACGAGTATAACACTGTTCCATTTATAACAATTTCTGATTTGTTGAGAAATAAATTCTATACTACAAAATATTTTAATTATACAGATTTTCTTTTTAAAAGAATCAAAAAATATTGGCTGTAAAAGATGGATAAACATTTTGTAATACAAAACCTGCGGGTTCTCCTATCTATACTAATATTATAAAGCGGAAAAATTTGTTTGTTTGTTTGCTTGAACGCGCTAATCTTCGAAAGGACTGGGTGGATTTGGATGCAATGTGGTATGGAAGTAGCTTGAAGCTTGAGGAAGGTTATAGGCTAATTTTTACCCGACTGCAAAAAAAGAGAGTTATGTTTTAACCGTAATAGAATCCACGGGAGCGAAGCCCCGCGTGAGTACTAGTTATTAAATAAATTTTATATAAGTGTGAAATCTCGCACAGCCGATTATGTTTCATAACATAGATTTTTAACCACCGACGGAAAAGAGGAGTGTTATAAGTTTAACGTGTGTATCTGTGTATCTGTCTCTGGCACCGTAGCTTCTAAGCAGGTGAACCGATTTCGATGCGCTTTTTTTTTGTTAGAAAGCAGGTTTCCCGACGGTGGTTCTTAGATATGTTTTGTCAAAATCGGTTAAGCCATTTACTAGATAGGGGCCACCCCCTATCTAGTAAATGGCTTAATGGCTACCCCACGGTGGTGACAGTGGGGATGAATAATAGAATGTTGTCAAATATACCCAAGTGGCGTATCAAATGAAAGGGCACCACGTGTACTATATTGCAAAAACTGTCCATTTCATGAAATTGGTCAAAGTGACAAAAACTATGGTAGGTTGGTATGGAAGTTTAAAAAGAATAAAATAAAAATTAAATTTAAAAAACCCCCTATGCAAAAAACACTTAGAAGTAGTTTTAGTTTTTAGTCGATATTTAAAGTTTGTTACATAGCGATACCCCGCCGCAACTTTTATTTTTTTACTTTTTAAGAGATTTTTCTTAAACTACTTCTAAGTATTTTTTGCGTAGGGGTTTTTTTCCAGTGTAATCATTAGTTCTTACAAAAAATACATCACAGCAATCTTAAAGCATTTTTCAACAGTTCGACTCATGAAGAAAAACCAACATTGCGAACACGTTTCAGTCATAAAAATACCAATAAGCTACCTAATATTTCACAACTAAGTACCTAATGACTTGTATAAAAACTCCAATACTTTTTAAATTACGGCAGCGAGACCATTGACCGTTGCCTTTCTATAGCAGAATCCTAATGTATTTGGAACATGAAGTAAGTAAATTCCATGGACTAGGTACGTCATAGGTTGTTTTAGGGTTCAAAACGGAACCCTTATAGTTTTGTCATGTCTATCACTCTGTCCGTCCAAATGTTAAGACTACACGTGTGAAACTTGTGAACATCTTTCCAATTTTTATACAAAAATTAAAAATAAAATATTAAGATGCCTATTAAAAGGAAACCAAAAATATGTTTTTTTCTTTAAACGTATACGTGTGTTACATCTATACACAGGTCTTTAAAAATATATGTGGCAGTGACAATGAGGTTTCTTAAACTACTTTTCCTTAAAGTCAATAGTTTAATAGATATACGCTTCCAAAGTGTTAAAATGTGTGTCCCCTTCCCCCTCTCTAACTTTTAAAACAATGGAATGAAAAATATAAAAACTATATATGCTATAGATCTCAAAAACTTTCAACGAAAATTAATTTGAACGAATTCGAATCTATAGTTTCTGAGATATAGGAGATTTTCTAAAACCACACATATAACTTTGTATTTCATACAAATACTATGAAAAACAAAGTTATTTGACGTAGTTACTACGGAACCCTTCATGGGTGAGTCTGACTGGAACTTTTTCCCTAATTATTTGTGTGTGTTTCCCTAATTTTATGGGAGAAATGCATAACAAGAGTGTTTAGCTTGCAGCTTTAAAGTAATAATGGGCAGTAGTAATGGGGTCCGATGGGGCCAATGTCTGCTTATTTTTACCCGACTACGGCAAAGCCAAAGGAGGGTTATGATTTTGACAGGCTATGTATGTATGTATGTATGTTCATCTGTTCCCTCATAGCTCCAATGCTGCTAATCGGAACTCGACAAATGAGATATCGTTAGAACCGTCTTGACCGTCCGCTGAACATAGGCTACGTGAGGAGTCACAAAACCCAATGTGGCGCCCTCTAGGGCCCAAAAAGTGTCGTATTAAAAAATAAAAATAAGGTAAACACATCGTGTTTCATCCTTTTTAGCATTGATTTTTTTTTTGTCGTAGTCGGATTTTAGTTTTTTTACTTTTTATTATTACAGATGAGTCCGCTCTTCAGCCCGATCCTACGTGATGGTAAGCATTAGATTAAGTCTACTATGGACCGAGCGAGTCCAGAAGTTGCCTGTTCACTCTTGCTTTAAAAGCTGATGGGTCATATGCGTAATAAAGGAATAATTATTGTTTATATTTTGCTTTTGATTTCCTCGGATTTTTATTATTATTATAAAGAAAGTGGCAGAGAGTTCTACTCCTAAGCTGTGTGTGCACAATAAATGTAGAGGTGACACGTACGTAGGCATAATTCTTCTAGAGAATGCCTATGGCATAAAATCCGCCTTTGTACCTATTTGTAAATAAATAAAGTTATTATAACATAGTTAGTTAGGTTACCTTGTAAAGACAGTTATAACTGGCAAAAAAATAAATAGATTTATTCAAATCAATTCAGTTCATTTTAATTTACTAACAATAAAAAATTGACGTTGACCCCAAAAGTCAACGATTGAAGTGGACCATTGAAAACTTGTTCACATAATTTAACGGTTTTTCAACCTGCTTAATGTTGAAGACTAACTTATAGTTAACCAACATTAAATATAAATCCGTGAATTATTCATGACTTTATTAGTCTCCACAACTGATCTAGAAGTAATAACTAGATAACAGTGCGGTACCGCACTGGCAGGACCCAACATGCTGCTGGTTTCAGCTGTACCAACAACGCAGCTGTATGTGTCCAGATTGCATCACTCCACGAAGGTTGAGGAGATCGTGGAGTACATTCGTGTGAAGACCAACTGGACTTTGAGGATTGTGAAGTTGGAGCCGCGCCACAATTCGAATTTCAAATCGTTCGTGGTATGAGTTCCAACCCTCCAACTGGAGACTTTTCTCAAAGAAGAGTTTTGGCCACAGGGTGTCGTGTATCGACGATTTCGTGGGAGACTACGTGACACCCCGCAGCGTAACACGACGCCCTCCGCCACTTCGTGCATAGTGATAGTGATAGTGTTATAAAAATATGTGTTAGTATATAGTTTATTGTGTAATAGAATGTATTTTTTTTTGTATGAATTAGAAAAATATGTATAAGTCTATTGTTACTTATTATGTATGTAATTTTTTTTGTATGGATTAGAAAAATATGTATTAGTCTATTGTTACTTATTATGTATGTATATTTTCTATGGGCCTTAGACACTTGAAATAAATAAAAAAAAAATATCAAGTGTCTGACAGATCTCTTTAATCGCCACGGTACGAGGGACAACCAAGGCTAGTATGCTGCTCAAAATGCACCACAAGCTCTTTATATTCAAGGACTAGCTGTTGCCCGCGACTTCGTTTGCGTCGGAGGTTTTTCCTGTGTAAATTCTGATACAGTCACAGTCACAGTTTCGGCTGTGCGTTGTCTGTCAGTCAGTCAGTAACGGACGCGTTTTATATATAAAACGCGTCCGTTACTATAATACATACATACATATATTGATTAATTTACGCACTAAATTACTACACTATTAAATTACCTGTTCCCATTTTTGTTGACGGCAAAAACCTTTCATAGGCGTTCGGTCTTTGTTGTTAAGACGAAGAGCACGAGGCTTTTAACTCACTTTATCCACACCAATGGTCTTCATTAACACACGAAATGAAGCCCCGGACATTGAAAAGACCGCTCCGGAGTGCCATGTGCTATGCTATTGCAAGAATGATTTTATACACACAAAGACAGCTAATTAAATAAAAATGTATCTTTATATTTTTTTTTCTTTTTACCAGTTCTGCTAATTACTGTTGTAGTTAAAAAACGGTGTAACTTAAATTTAATATTTCATGTTCATTAAAGCAGGACACGGTGTAAAAAGTGCATACAGAGAACGGAACGCGGCGCTCTAAAAAAGGAATTATAACAGCACTTGGACAAAAAAGCTTTCACGCTCGCATGGAATTGGGCAGGTAGTATGCATAATGATAGTTGGGTAAAAGTCTCAAAGGAAAGCCAAGATCTGTCTAAAAATGGTGACGGTTAATTATTTGCACTCGCATGAAGGCCGGCTTGTGGAAGAACCATAGATAAATTATTTCTGTGGGAAGAACAATATAAAATGTCTGGAAAGACACTCGACGGTATCTATTTAAGTGTTTCATTTTTTCTTTTTCTCTTGGTATGATTGTGTTTTGTGGCATGTGTCAAAAAAACGCAAAGTGATGTATATATACCACTGCACTGGTATTTATAAGTTTATGCAATAATATTCCACATGACGCGTCGGGATAGAAGATTAAAAAGAAAAATCACCTGTATTTATATTAAAGGAAAAAGGTTTTCTAGATTTCATTTTAAAGCAGCATCAAAAGTCACTCAGTAACACTGCAGACATGAATGAACAGATGAACATAGAGCATCTATTTTCATAAGAGTTTCTTGTTGTTTAATTAAACCCTAAAAAATCAGCAAGACTAGTCACTTGATAGCCTTGTATTTCTTAGCATAAAGTTCTGAACTATTAACTCCACAAGAAGCAGACCGTAACTTATGTATACATACATACATATTGTGTAATTATGTCTTCTAAAGATACACCACTTACAAATCTACACGGCTCTCATAAGATTTGATCACTACGGATTGTGTGGACTTCAAAAGAGACGGATCTCGGAGTTTGTTGCTGTGTTTTCAGGGTAGTCAGTTAGGAAACACCGGCTTCATCTAGTTTACGTTTACGGAAAAAATAATGACATGTAAAAGTGTTACTTATGACCTATTTGCAAAATAAACGTTATTGTTTCATCATAATATATTTATGGAAACGAAAATAAACCCTCCATTTCTTTTTACTCCGTAACCACCCCCACCAATATCACAGATAAAACATATAGGTCTGTAGAAATTGAACATTAATTGGACATTACATTTAACAGCGCTATATTGCTTCCAATGCGAGTTCGAAAATTAGGAATTTCTAGAATTTGTGTAGCTGGTGAATTTCGATTGGCATTTCCTTTATAAATGCCACATGTCACTAAAATTTACATTCCAAAACAGAGTGTATTTCAATGGCTAATGGCGTGTGTATATTTGCTTAAACGCTCCTTTCTTTGTAAATGCTATAACATTAGACTATTAGATTCGTTTTTGATCCATACCTATAAAAAAAGAGAGGAAACAGTAAGATAATCCACGTATCTTACTGTTTCTTCTCTATAGGAAATGACCAATCGAACCAGGTACTTTCTTCTGACGTTTCATTAGTGCTCATAGGATTATGTGAAATAAAATATTTTTGAATGGTTTGGTCGGATTTCACATCGCACATATACTCATTATACTCACTCACTATTGTAGTGTATTGCATAAATACGCGAGGACTTAGTAAATCGGGGAGATCTGGTGACCTGAAATACAGGTTTTTAGCCTAGCTCAGGCACCAGGCTCTCAGAATATACGTATGATACCCTAATGGGTATCATACGAATATTATCTATACTTATACTTACATGTAATTTATTGATATTGTGGCGACTAAATAAAGGCATTTGTACCAAGTACGGTCGCAGCCTGGAATTTGGGGGGGGAGTCACTATTAATAAAATATGTCGAGTAAATGAGTTTTCTTTATTGCACAATACAAATTTTATCGTACACATTGTAAAACAAATGGAAGTCTTCTATTTTAATTGACAAATTTGCAAAATTTTAGAAGATTTTCTATTTGGGGTGTAAGATTTTGGGGGGGGGGGGGGGTCATGTCCCCTGTGACCTCCCCCTTCGGATCGCGCCTAATTTGTACGGTATTTTCTGACAATTTGTATCAGATAATACTGTTGTTGCTCATGGCTACATATTAACATCCGAACGGTTCGACATCCGTTCTTTTGATAGGTGATCGAAAACATACAGAGATTCGATAAACACTGCCTGACTGTTAGTTTCGGCTGCCATATATAGATATTTAACAGACGTAATGGATAGTTAAGCCGGAACACCACACACACACACTTTGACACCAGTCTTGTAAAAGGGTATTTTGTAATTTATATAATTAACTAGCTTTTGCCCACGACTTCGTTCGCGTGGGAAGTTTTTCCCGCGTAATTCCCGATCCCGTGGGAATTCTGGGATAAAAACTATCCTATGTCCTTTCCAGGGTCCTAAACTATTCCCATGCCAAATTTCATCCAAATCGGTTAAGCGGTTTAGGTGTGAAAAGGTAACATACAGACAGACAGACAGAGTTACTTTCGCATTTCTAATATTAGTATGGATTATTGAAGCTAGCTACTGCGTTGTGAAGGTCAGATAGGCAGTCATTATACGTAAAACACTAGTCCTTAGCTGCATAGACTTAAAGCCGAAAAAGGCTAAGTAGATGTTGATGACTGTTCCAACTGCTGATATACAGGTCTCTCTCTATCTGAGGGATTAGGTCGTACCGTAAACTATAGGCAACAAAACAGACTCTTTCATCTCTTCTTTGCCGTAGACCAACCAGGATAAATGGAAGTCGCATGTTTTAAAAATCGAAAGGGCGCAAAGAGCAATTTTTAAAGTTAGCTTGTCCTTGCCTTATTATCATCCGACGGTGCACCTGTTTAAGAAGTGGGATGTATTAACGGCGAGACAGCTTTTCATTCTGTACACGGTACTCAAAAAACATTCCCAGTTAAAATACAAGCCTGACAAATTTAGTAACAAGCGCTGTAAGAATTTAGTTTGCACCTCAACCCCATTCAAAACCAAACTCTCACACCGATTCTTTTGCTTCCAAAGCTGTAATTTTTATAACAAATTAAATTGAGCCCTGTCTATATACGCATTACCTAGTGCTAAATGCAAATATGTTGTCATGGAGTAGCTAAACAAGTTGGACTATGACAAAACAGAATGTTTACTACATAATTAGCTTCTAGAAATGCCTTCAAACAAATCTTCTTCAGACACACACACATGCACTAACACACACGCACACATTAACACATACCTACATATACGTAAACACACTCTCCACACCCACTAAGCCATAATATACGTCATAAACCAGGCCTACAAATAACAACTATTATTATTATTTTTATTTTTTGCTTATTAGTATTAGTCTTTTTTAACTTAATTTATTTTTTTCTGTTTTATTTGTTTGTTTGTTACTAAGATAGTATGTGAGTGGGGACCAGCTGACCTGTGTAGTACGGGCATTTTGCCTAATTCAGACACCAGCTCCTCACATATTTATTTAAAGTAATAAGCATGAAATGTACCCCCATTTATATTTAATTTGACTTATGAGTATGTTATGTTATTATGTTCGTCTTTTATGGTATGTGAGAAGAAATATTATTGTTTTCTAACTTTTCATAAATATACAAATCTGTGCAATTCCTATACTAAAGTTCGTGAGTATTTAGAAATAGAACATCACTTACACATTAAACGTAGAAATTACTGCTTCGATTCTATACTAAAGCTCATAAAGTTGCTCTAAACTGTTGGCCTGGTTCTAGTGGAACACCTATTTATGGTAACAGAGTTCAATTACGTTGATATTGTCCATTTGTACTGTACTTATGTTAGTTGCTTAGAGGAGTTTCATTCTGTTAAAACTGTTAGTGAATCCAAAGTTTGAGTAGGTCATTCTGTGGTTTGACGAAAATTAAATAATATTGGCAATATGGTTGACGCAGTGGTGTCACGGGTTAGATTCCCGCACTGCGAAAAATTTTTGTATGGCCTACAAATATTTGTCCTGTGTCTGGGTGTTTGTATAAATGCCCCTTTTTTTGGCCGTTTGGGAAAATCATCGAATGACTTCTCCCGCTCTGGGTTGAACGGAAGGGTGTGTCAGACTTCTACTGACTAAAAACCCACCTTGTTCCTTTAGCTGCCCTTAAGTTCCGGGGCCGCGGTATCTCGTTAGAACATACCCACAACCTCGGTTGTATAAATGCACCTACTATACTAGAGAAGTTCCTTGTGTGATTTTTCCATTTTAAAAGATTTGTTGATATCAAATTACTAGACTTCAGGTTCATTTGAGCTTGGTTGGTAAGCTTGAGAGTCGTTATGCAATGGTATCTAGAGGCCAGGTGTCATCAGTGAGGATGGCCAACGCAAATGACTTTCAGCTATCATGAAGGATTGATCAGAGAAGGCAAGAGAAAGGAGGAAGCATAATACGTTGGAATGAGTTTTTTTTTATATTTTAAAACAGATTCCGTATGATATTATGCCTTATTTAAAAACATTGCAAAGTAATTTCACAACGGAAAGCATAAAATGTGGTACAACAAAACGACTGTTTCCTCTCAAATAGTATGTACGGTTAGCAAGCGACAAGTAAAAATGTTGTGCGTTCGAGTTTTATTGGGTTGATTGCCGCTGCTGACAGCGCATTTGCTGCCATTTTGTTGCTAGTCAGATATTCTATTGAAAAATTGACGAAAATTTTTTACCTTTACGCGATTTGTTATCTTAATGCACTATGCATTAGATTAAAAAATAGCGTAAAGGCGAAGGTAAAGAATTTTCGTCATTTGCATAATAATGTCAAGATCAAACTTGTGACAGTCTCTCAATGTCATTTATTTGCAGCCATTTAAAATGTGTTGTGCACGTGAGTTAGTTTCAATTGTATTTTGCTCGCAGCTGCGCACATATAATACAACTTTTTGCTGAACATCGCACGTGCCTCTATTTACCGCTAACAGTTGCGTCATCTGCGCTACAGTATATGTTGTAATTAGATTAGTTACACCAGTAATTTAAATATACCTGTAACACAATATTGCCAACAATACAGACACAATATTGTTATATAATAGATTCAGTTTTTTACCTGTAAGTTTTCTGCAGTATTTAATTTAATATCAGCAAATCCAGTTCCTGAGGAATGATAATACTTCTTAGCTTTTTTTTTTTTTTTTCACGTGGTAAAATTATCAAATGAGTCCTCCCACTCCGGGCAGGGTGGGAGGGACTGTCAGACTTTTACTGACTAAAATCCACGGTGTTTCTTCAATAGCCCTTTACGTACCGGGGCCACGGTAACGGGATGAGTCCCAAGACCCCGGCAGGCTTCGGCCCTCTACGGGGGGGGCCTCGTCATATTGCTGACGCTCTTTGAGGCGCGCGTGGAACACGACGCGCCGACGACCCGGGCATGGTCCATGGTCGGACAGCGAGTTGCCCTTTACTCGCTGTCCGCATGCCCGCGCCTACGGTGGCCGGAGATCGTCGGCCGACGTCCGACGCCGTGGGCGTCTACCACTGCGGCTGGGCTGGAGGGAGGACGCCATCCTCTCCCTCACGCGACCCGCCTCCTCCTTCGGAAGCATGACTGCTTCGCAGAAGGAGGCGACCGCTTCCCACTCCCTCTCGCCCCGCAGCATGGCCTCGACCAAGGCCGGGCGCGAGAGGTCTCCATCTATTGTCGCCGTGAGGACACGTCGGTGCTCTGCCCAAGCTGGACAGTCCTGCACCGTGTGCTCGACTGTGTCCTCAGGGCGACCCTCGCAGTGGTGACACCCAGGCGTATCTTCCTTACCCATCAGACACAGGTACCTCCCGAAACTTCCGTGTCCGGTGAGGACCTGCGCATGACGCATCATGCGGTAGGTCAGGACGCCGTGACGCCGATCTAGCCACTCCTCAAAGAGGGGTCTTACCGCCGCAATTGCGGCGTGCCCGAATACTTCTTAGCTAGACCAACAAATAAATTCATCATTCATAAACAAAAACAAGACTAACACTTACTTTAGTAAAGTATCAAGTCTTAATTCCGCTAAGAATTAGATGTACGAGTGTACGGTATACAGCATTGCCCTCCCGCCTGCAAAAAAATTACCTATGCAAATGCGCATATTGGCGGCGCATTAGTCAACGAGTCCACATCACGTAATGATGCTCCGTGAAAGAGCGAAACACGTATTGAGTATAGTTTCCTTGCATGTGGTATGTTTTTTATTGCATCCCTTCTGCATGTGCACATATTTGCGGGCGGGAGGACAGTGCTGCATACTGCATGCAAGATTGATCGTCTAGTTTTTGGCAGAATCAACACTAGATATTTTTCTGCAGTATTAGTTAGGTATGGATTTCCGCAAAGCAATGCTTGATTCTATTTTTACCCGACTGCGCCAGAAGGAGGGTTATGTTTTTCGAGAGTATGTATGTATGTATGTTTGTATAATTGTTTGGCACGCTCTGTGGCCTGAACGGCTCGACGGATTTTAGCTTGAGAGGTAATTTTAGATTCGTATTAACTGTGAGAGTGACACTGGGTATATCAAAATAAAAAGAAACCGCACCTGCACCAAAATGGCAGTTTTTTGGCGCCATTTTATGCCTACAAAACGGTTTTTTTTTTTCTCACAACCTATCGAGTGGGGTATCAAAATAAAGGGTTTTAAAAGGTGATTACAAAAATATATACAACTTATATGGTTAAAAGTAATTCAAAGTGACAAATCGTAAAAAACACGTATAAAGAACTAAATCTGTCTGCGAAATCTTTCACATTTGTAAACTAAAAAGCTGGAAATAAAAAAAAAATAATAAAATTAAAAAACCCGACTGCAACCTTATACTAAAATTAACTGAAAAGCTAATAAAAACAAGCCCATTTTTAATTAAATAAAAGTTGGAAGCAGGCGGGACCCATTTGAGTTTGAAACTATAATAATGGTATGGGCCCCGCCTGCTTCCAACTTTTATTTAATTTAAAATGGGCTTGTATTTATTAGCTTTTCAGTTAGTTTTAGTATAAGGTTGCAGTCGGGTTTTTTAATTTTTTTAATTACTTTTTTTTGTACTAAATAGTTAATTCCTTAATCTGACTTCAATTTATATAAATTTACGGTATAATATTGAATAAAAATATCTTGTTACATTTTGCATACCTTCACCAGAACGCGGTGCAGTTTACTGAATTAATTCTCATTTCTAAGAAAAAAAGCGTTGCACAGTGAGAGGTCCTTGATCTGACCCCCTTATGACGCATTCTGCTTATACAACATGATTGTATCGTAATTAACGCACACCCTCAAATACCCCAATTACAAAATTATGTTAATATCATAATACCTACATACTTACTCTGAATTTTTAGTTTTACTTGTTTGAACAGTTTTTTTAAGACTTTAACTTCCTTTAAATGAGATTAATTTTTCTGTAATGTGTACTGAATTACGGAATTTGCATTTAAAAATTTACTACTATAATTTACGGTCCATAGTCAGTTTGTTTTTACTATACAGCGAAAGTGTAATTTGGAATTTACGTAGATTTTAATGCTTTGGCATAAAAAAAAAATATTTTCTAAATTAATAATGATAACAATCGATTCAGTAAACGATTCTGGACAAACTAATTTCAGGATATGAAAACATAGAACCGTTCCGTAGTTTACTACAAAGCCAAGTGCGAGTCGGATTAGCAGACCGAGAGTTTCGTACCATGCTCTAACTAAAACAAACTACTTTGTCTTACACAAATAAGAACTTGTACTAAATATTTTTCAAAGTTAGTTGGAACAGATCACTGAATCGAAAATTGGTATTTCTACACTCCTATTATTTTTGAACGAACCATCCAATGACACAATTCTAGTGCCAATAGTTTCTGAGCTAAGCCACGGACAGGGACGGATATGGCGAAACTAAAAGGATTTCTTGTCGACTACGGAACCCTAAAAAAAGTCATCTGGCCTTCTTTTCAACATTTAATTTAATATCAGTTTATCACACATAATACTCAAACATTACCGCGAACATTCTTGTTTACAAAAGTACACAATTTTTACAAGTTTATCTCAACGCCACTGAGCCGAGTTTATGATACGTTCACCGATATATTCAATATCAGATGTTTTCGATTTATGCACGGTAACTTTCTATACTACTTTGTATTTTACGACATTCTGAAGTTGGTTTGATATTGTTATTTTGTTGGATTTTAAAGGTTTTGTTGCTCAGTGAGACACAGAGACGAAATATTGTTTAAGTTTTTATATAAAGAAGTTGGTGAAGCAATCGAATAATACTAAAATTGTTTAGATAAGATCAATAAAATATCTTAAATGTTTGCCTTCATATTATCTTCATACAACTAAATGTGAACGTAATATGGGTCATGGACTGGCTTATACATAAATTGTAAAAATGGGAACAAATTGGCCTATAATGGCCTGCAAAACCGAAGCGAATTCACCACATAGTTGAAAAAGTTGACGAGTAATATTAAAAATGTCATGTGGCTCATTTTTATTTTAAATTCAGTGGCCAATGCGTTCCAAGGCTGCGGTATGGCCATCATTCCCATAGCCCCGGCAGGTAATGGTCCTATAGGGACAGTCAATGCTTCTGACTGCTTTTTGAGGAACGCGTTAAACACAACGCGGCTTTGTCCACGGACTGGAATCAGATGGTGAGCTACCCTAGGTGCTCGCCGTCCATAAGCCTGCACCTACTGTAGCGGGAGATCAGCTTTCTTATTTTATGTAGTTATAGTTAAGCCCGCGACTTCGACCGCGTGGAATAGTTATTTTGGGCTAACGTTAAATTTAACCCCCATTTTGAAGCATTCTTCATTGGCGCTCCGCTCCTATTGGCCTTAGCGTAATGATATAAATTGACTATTTAATTAAAAAATAATTTTTCAATTCGAACCAGTAGTTCCTGAGATTATCGCCTTCAAACAAACAAACAAACAAACTCTTCAGCCTTATATTATTAGTATAGATAGCTGTTGCCCGCGACTTCGTCCGGGTTTTCGTCGTTTTTCTTAAAAAAAAGTAGCCTATGTCCTTCCTCACGGTTCAGTGATTTTGATGTAACAGACAGATTAACTTTCGTAATTTAGTAGGGAAATATAATATGTCAATCTATAATACTGTTGAAAAATATCGCAATAGGGAACCGCACATTACGCGACTCCGTCAGCGTAAGTTAATGTATTGGTAATATTGTGTAGATCACGTTCACATAAGGCTTAAGTACCTATAGAACGAAATTTTATACCTTCGGCCGCGAGACGCGTCGGGCGCGGCGATCGATTCTCAAAAATAATCCTTATAGCATGATTCACGCGCGATGGCTTATTATTAGCGTATTTCATGTATAACTTTGGTGTTTCTATATCGATTTATATGATTCTTTTTTATGGAATAGTTAATAATGTTAACTTTTTCAATTAGGCGTGACTGAGAGTGTTATAAACGTAAGAGTAGACAAATATTATAATCAGAAAGCTTCGAACTGCTAAGCTATCGGGAGTTACACGTGTTATTGTCAGTCAACCATAAAAGATAGACATATGCTGTCGTGGGATATTTTTTATATAATTTTAAGGAGAACATTTCCGTCATGAAATGATTTCTGTGTAGCTTTAACCATTTAGGTTGCGCACACGCGACGGAAGCTTAAAAAATGGAGTAACTTCTCCCGTTTTCCCAACATTTCCCTTCACTGCTCTGTTCCTATTTATTGTAGCGTGATGAAAAGTATACTATAACCAGCTCAGGAGTATGAAACATAATCGTACCAAGTTTCGTTAAAATCCGTTGAGTAGTTTTTGTTTCTATAATGGTTATACAGACAGACAGACAGACAGACAGACAAAAATTTTACTGATTGCATTTTTGGCATCAGTATCGATCCCTAATCACCCCCTGATAGTTATTTTGGAAATATATTTCATGTACAGAATTGACCTCTCTACAGATTTATTATAAGTATAGAAGATAGATAGTTAATAGCAGTATATTTTATGTACATTAGAATCTTCATAGCGTTCCGTACTAATTTCATATTTAATTTTCTTCTATGCCTAATATTTTAACAGTTTGGCGTAATGTGGTCGAAACATGACGCCATTTTCTGAACAACTGTTAAGATTCTCCGTATAAGAATGACCTTCACACAATTGTATTGAATAAATAGTACATATACTATTTTATTTTGCTGAAGTTGAATGTTGGTGCAAAACAGATTTAAACTGGAAGAAGATCCTGTGTGTATACCTATCTCTTGAACTGATAAAGCATTTTTGACACGGTAAAACTAAACTGTAATAAATGATTTGGTTTAGATACTCTTATTACTTTCAGCAACATGTATCACAATCACGCACCAAAAAAAAAACAATACTGTAATCAACACTTTCATTTCACACAATTTCAACGTGTAAAGCAAAAAAATGTTTAAAATATAAATCCTCAGATATGTGATACAATGGGTGTCCGGGATCTCGTAATGAGTGTCGGGACAATGGAACATGCGCTGCTGGGGTCAACGAATAGTTCAACATTCTTTACTATCCTGCGTATATAGATAGGATTATTTTTAAATTATGTGTTTGGTTTGAGAGAATAGTGCTGATCATTTTATTTAAGATATTTCACTGTTTTCAAAGGTTCTTCAGCTTGACTAGTCGAGCTAATAGAAATGTGTATACGTAGAGACATCTCTGCAAAATTTGCAAACTTCCCTCTTGAATTTACACGATAACTGGCAAATACTTGCACTGTCTGGACAAGTCCGCTCAAATCTGCGTGATCCTTTCCTCAAAAGACACAACAGACATGAACCTTCATGCTTCTCATATATGGTTTGATAAATACGAATTGTATGGACTTTAAAAGAAACGTTTCTTCTGAGTTTGTTTCGGTATTTCTTGTCAGAGTAGTCAGTTAGGAAGCACCGGCCTCATCTAGCTTAATTAAAAAACACAAAAAAAATGACGTGTCAAAGTGTTATTTATAACAATTTTATAAAATAAATATTTCATTTCATACCATCTAATACCTAGTTAGGTATTAACCTTCTTAATGTTATAAAAATGAACTTTCCGTCTAGAGATATTTAGTCAATTATCACGTGATATACGTATGGCTAAATTTATAGGTCTTCTTAGAGTTCTCGATGAAAATGGAAACACTTAAAACATCTTGTACATAGACAGTCAGCGCCTAATTTGTTTCACAAATTGCAAACAAAAATCAAAAGAATCATTTGGTGGTGCGTTGTTGTACAACGCACCACCAAATGTTTTTTTTTGTTTTCCTCACACGTTATTCTATGCACCTTTGACTTTGTGTCCTGTAATTGGGTAATATTAAATTTTATAAAGAAACGTAGTTCAAGGAATGATTAGTAACAATAGTATACTATTATTATAGTATAGTAATAGTAATAGTATAGTATTATATTATAAGCCGCTAGAGGCGTTAGTGTAGCGCGGGGTGTTCGAAATGACATATTTCATGATTTGATTTGATTTTGTGGGTCGGTGGGGGACGGAACATTCTTAATATATAAGGAGCTGTGATATGCTATCTACTTTTGGGACGAGGCCTACTGCTAACAGGGTAATAACGTCAGTCCGGGGCAGCGCAAGTCACATCCACACTCACAGTTCCAGACGCAAGCGAGCAAGGGAACACCGGAGTGATTATAGTCAGTACGAGTCCGTCAGTCCCCTTCGCCGTCCCTACGGTGGAGATCATCCATGAGGATTTCATTGATTGGGGATGGAATTCTATCACAAAGTAATATATTTGAGCATGTGTTAACTAATAACAGGCGCACGAGTCGATTTTTAAGGTTAAGCAACGCTTACAGAGGTCAGTGTGTGAACGGATGACCAACCTACATCTCAAGGACCGCCAATATTACGTCAACCATCCGTCAAGCACCGCGAGCGGGCTCTTATCGTATGCCAGCGGGGCTCAACTAATACTGGTTTACTGGCACATTTTTGTGCCGTTGGGGCTCTGGAGGTTAATATATCGAGATTCCTTCGTGCCTTGGAAAGCACGTTAATTGTTGGTCTCTCCTGTCATTTGTGAATCTTTGGTAGTCGTTACGTATATACAGGACCAGAAAATCTGACCAGTCTTGACAAAGAGCAAGGTTTCAAGCTATTGGTTTGTGGAGGTCAGATAAGCAGTCGCTGCATGTAAAATACTAGTACTCAGCTGCATTTCGACGCCTTAGAGTGAAAACCTCGTAAGTGAAAAAGGAGTAACTTTTCAGGAGGAAGAAAAATCTGCGTACTATAAAATTTTTGTACGGTTTCTTTTGTTTTTTTTTTATTAATTTATATGTAAATTTAACCCGTTTTTATAACCAGAACTGTTCAATATTATGTATAATATGAAAAGTATTATACATAATATCGAACAGTTCAGAAATGCATAATCCAAGGCCCGATTACGCTAAACTGACGATGCGATGCGAGTGTTTACGAGGTTCTCACTTACTTTCATAGATAGCGTTTTGAGTATCGAATGAACATATTACTGAGATCAGGATGTGCGTTGCTAGGATTGCGATCAGGAAACGCAAAAAAAAAAATTAAAAATGTACTCCCAAGGTTTTCACTCTAAGGCGACGATTTGGTTAGACTGGAAGGCGACTCTAACGCAGTTAGGAAAAAGTTTAGTAAAGAACGGTTTTGTCGAAAGCATTGTTTCTCAAGTTTGCATAGTAAGCATTGTAGCTCAGCAAATAACAGCTAGCTGCACTTGACTCGATCGAACACAGAGCTAAAAGGCTCATAGGTGACGAGGTTCTGGTAGGCAAACTTCACAGCCTGGTTTACTGGTGAAACGTTACTTGCCTGTCGATCTTCTATAGATTGTGCTTCGGGAAGTGTACGCAGGAGCTCCACGACCTAATCCCTTCATCCCCCTTTTACTACCGGTCTACCAGACGTAGTGGAGAGTACCATTCAGACTTGGTCGATATACCGTCTTGTCGTTATAAGCAGCCAAGCTGTGGAGCTCTCTGCCAGCATCCTTATTCCGTGCCACCTGTCAGCCTGAGCAAGAGTGAAAAAGTCTTCTGGTCATTCCATCGTAAACTCAACTAACATTTACCATCAGTGTGATCGGGGTAAAGAGCGAACTCATTGGAGGTAACGAAAAATTACTATGAAACATCGCAACACCATCGTTGTTATTATTTAATAAAACAAAATATCTTCAACATACACAGACTAAAAACATTACCAGCAAAACACAACAAAACCACCAGTACAAAGACAGTTCTAACAATAATTTAAGCCATTCTATTTATATTCTCTATACACCTGCGCTTGAGCGGGTATCACATAAGCCACTGGACAATTGCATGCGAAAGTGGCTAGCGACGCGTCATTTCAACGAAAACTCGGTTACAGTCACGAGGGACATAGTTAGACCGTACTACAGGAAGAAAAAATTGCAGGGCGAGATTTGAGTGAGAATTTATCACCATATTTCATAATTTTAGAGGAGGTTGTGGTTAAATATTAACAGCAACTAATGTTACCAGTCCCGGAAATAATTACTAAAAATATAAAATTTGCTGTATTATTACTGTATTCATTTGTACAAAAATATAAATGCACTCAGTTTTAAATCATTTACTTGCATACGTATCCAGTTCCATTTGATAAAACAATTGAATATTACTAATTGATCTGATAAGCCGCGTCAGCTGAGATAGTTTTCTTTTTGTTTTGGCTAGGTTATACAGGAAATTTCGATCCGTTTCTTTTTAAAGCGTCAATAGCCTTCGCCTATATCAGCCTTGAGATCGAGAGGTCGCGGGTTCGAACCCCACCCATCACACTATTTATTGCCGTGAACCTACTCCAAACAAAAGCATATAAAAAATGAGTGTGGCACTCGGGGACTGCCGCGGTAAAGCTATTGCATAGCATTTTTTATCAACTTATGCAATTATAATTATTTATTTATTTTATTTATGCAGTATTTTTTTCATCACTTTCTTCATTAATAAATGCACTTTGTTTATTCATATTATCTAAAACACTTTATACACTAATTTTAAGCGTACAGCTATTCACTGTTGTACATAGATGATAGATACCTATACACCTATATATTTTCTCACAAACAGCTGCTTACGTATTCGTCCGATTTTGGAGCGTGGACTCAGTTATGAGCAGTTAGCAGCTAGTCTACACGCATACGTCTAGTCGCACGCACACAAACACCATGCCAAAGTCTGCCGAACAGGAACGACGTTAGGCGATGCACGGCTTTCAATGCCGCACCTCTGTGCCGGTCGGAGTGGGGGGTGTTAGGTTTATTTTCTTTACGGAATTTCTTGATTCGGTCGCCGCGCTCAAAGCCCGCGATAAAAGCTATGCAATAGCTTAAAAAATGGATGATGTTCTTTATATCATAGACATACAAGTATAGTAGGGAAATAATAAATAAAAAAAAAATCTTAATAAAAACGATCTTTGTCACACATTTTGCAAACAGATTTCCGTATCAAAATATAGTTTAGATATTCCGTAAATATTTGTAGGTACCTATCGGACGGCGCCCTTACGATAACAAATAATTAACCCCCTGACTAAGCTGAACATGCTTGTATCTGGTGTGGGTTCACGGCAATAGTGTGATAGGTGGGGTTCGAACTGAAGATCTCTCGATCACAAATCCGACACTTACTATTCAAAAACGAATCTAAGAGTCTAGTGTTCAAAGCACATTTTCATGACTCAAAACATGAAATAAGAATTGTCATTTACTTCCAACCAAACTCACAATCGAGAAAATCTCTCCAATATTTTCAGCCAAAGGTAGGAACTCCCAGAGAAGTGTCTCAAAACCACTTTGTTTTGTCTTTGTTTGTAAAATGCTCTTCAGGAACCTTGTTTCAATAACTGCGACGGTTATGTCCAAACGTGGACGTGGGAATATGGACCCGAACTTTTTGCTGTGTATTGCTTCACAGTTTTCCTTTACGATGCAAGTTTAAATGCAAGCGCTTTGTGCGGCGTCTGTTTATTTAAGTTGGTACTATAGTTCTACATTAAAAATAATAATTAAAGTGCTGAAATAATTTTAATGTAAATATAAAATTATTGCTTTATCCAAAAACACTAGAAAAACACGCTTTTATAAATGCTCGTAAAAACAAAAAAGTGAACAATTAAACGGTCGATCCCCAGAGGATTTGAAAGTGATATCTATAAAAAAATAAATCTATGGATTACGCGGTAATTCAAAAAGTTTAAGAAAACCGATAACGGATTTTCTTTAGGTTTGTACCTTGAAACCTGATCGTGTTCAAAGTCCATTACGTGGCCTTTTTGATTCCATTACATAGTTAGTTACATACAGGTCGAGCTAATAAAAGCGTGTTAAAAATGAGCAAGAGCAGTGGTGGTCCAGTGGTTACGTGCCCAACTTGCAGGTTCAAAGTCTTGGGTTCGAACCCTGTCAAGAATATTACTTTGAGTAATTTATATCATCATCATTGCTCTCAAATCAGTGAAAGGAACCATATTAAAAATATATACAAAATAATGTTATTTTTTCTAAGCCCACGTTGTGTCCCACTGCTGAGCAAAAAGCTCCTCTTTTTCCTTCTAAACATCTCTATCTTGTGCAATTTCGGACCATGAATTATTGTTATTACAAAAATAAATTATGACCAAAAATGTACGTAATAATTCTCACAACATTGTTTTATACTTGTAAGTATTAATTTCTACAATGTTTTCCTTCACGTCCGCTTCTATTAATGAATACCATGCGAAATATAATTAGTGAACCTCTGCCCAACCTTTCAGTTAATAGGAGTAATATTATTTCGTTCCACTATTTGCCACAAACACGAACCAGCAAAGTCAGCCACGACCTAAGAGATGACTCTCCAACATTTGGATTACCATAAAAGCTAAATTAATATTTACTTCGTTCTCATGCTGGGATTCTCAGCGATTACATGTACAAATCTCTTGCACAAACATTGAGCTCGGCACATACCCAGTATTTAATTGTTTACCTAGCTGAATGTTATTCTCGTGGGTACATACCGCCTCTTTTGTGAGATTGTCGTAGCTGTAAATGGTTCAGGATTTCACGCTGTTAGGCGTAGAATAATATAGTGTGTTTTTGGCCTGAAATGTTTTAATTGTTTCTGTTGCAGCTCAAATCATTGAACTATCATAGCTTGATTAAAATATGGCAATGTAATTGAAAGCCAAACTTTTATTAGTTTTAGTATTCATAGATTAGATAGATAGGAATATTTTGCACTGTACAACCATAACATATTATTGTATTATAGAAACATCGCAAATAATATATACACACTGTGAGCGATCTCATTAATTTTTCAGTTGCATAGCCGCAATTTTTGATTGTTTTTAAGACCATGATATAACCCCCTAGTAAATATGAACTAGGGGTTATCTACTTTTAATTCAAGTGAACTAAGAGTATATCTCTATGTTCTCCCTTGGATCAATAGTGCATACCTAAATTTTTTTCGGATTACTTTTAGTTCTATCCAACTAAGCAAATGCAAAGCATACTATCTATGGGCCTGCAACTTAAAGAACTTCGCTATGTACCTACTGTCAATTTAGTCATCTTAATAATTAAAGCACATCAAAAATATGAATACAAATATTGACTGACAACAAAAAGAGATACGGATAATGTTTACATCAATTACAGACGTGCACAGCATTAAAAAAAACATCTTAGATTTAAATCTTAGATTAATTTAACTCGTAAACACCATAATTCATTCTCCATTTCAGCCCTTAGATATGGTTTGATACCACGTCTTTAACTCTCTTCTAAAATGGGTTTTTGAGGCTTGGCTTTAATAACTACAACTACATGTTCATAAAGACTTGCAATGCTTCTCGTGTTTAATGTTTACTTAAAAAAACTATTTAGCAAAAAATAAAAGCGATTAAAGTTATTTTTGGCTTTGTAGTATTTTGATATGGACGTCGGTTTTATTTTTTGTTAAAAAGTTTTTTTTAGCTTTTTAATGGGTCGGTTTGTAATTTATCTAGTTACAGAAGCCAAAATATCAACTACTTATCACCTTTTACCAAATATTTCTTTTCCCGATGCAGAGCCGTTAATTTTTGAGGAGTTCTCCTGGTACATCACCATCAGCTTTTCATCACCATATGCATTGTGACGAGCATAAAGTGCTTAACATCCATATTCAAGTAATCGAATCGCAATCCACGAAATACTTATTATTGAGTAGTTTCGGTGGCCATCTGTGTCTTCATCATCAGTTCCACTTCCCCAAATGGTGCTTTTCGAGAGCAACTGCACAAAGTACTATAAGAAATACCCAAAACGCTATAGGTGTGCCTATAATATTTGAAGAATTCCCTCGATTTCTCTAGGGTCCCATCATCAGATCCTGATTTCATAACAATGGGACCAACTAAAAAGTATACCCTTTCAAATGAAAAAAGAATTTTCCAAATCAGCCCAGCACTCTCCGAGGTATGAGGTAACATACATAAAAAAAAAGTTCAAGACGAACTAAGAACCTCCTCCTTTTTTTGAAATCGGTTAAAAATAACGAGGTTTACACTTATGTCTGGAATTTATATCTAAACCTTATTTCCCTAACGACTAGCATCCATTAACTTTGTCGTTAGCGTCGTCCGATGCATTTCTACATTATACGCTATATTTCTTTCTTTCTTTTTTGGTTCTAATCTTGGTAACTAGGAAATACATGAATAAGCTTTATGGCTTAAGCGTTTTGTAAACTATGGCTTAGTTTTATAAAAAAAAACTTTTTACCAAAAAATTAAACCGACTCCCAAAAAACACTGCAAAGTGAAAAATAACTTTAATTTCGGTAGTCGGTGTCTTTAGTTTTGTATTTTCGTTTTTGGCACCGACTTCCGAAATTAAAGTTATTTTTCACTTTGCAGTGTTTTTTGGGAGTCGGTTTAATTTTTTGGTAAAAAGTTTTTATTTCACTCTTTTTAGTTGGTCTATTTTTAATTTACCTAGTTACAAGAGCCTAATTATCAACTACTTATAACCTTTTACAAAATATTGCTTTTCCCAATGCTGGGCCGTTAATTGTTGAGGAGTTCTCCTGGTACTTCACCATCAGCTCTACATCACCATATGCATTGTGACGAGCATAAAGTGCGTAACATCCATATTCAAGTAATCGAATCGCAATCCACTCAATACTTATTATTGAGTAGTTTCGGCGGCCATCTGTGGTCTTCATCATCAGTTCCACTTCCTCAAATGGTACTTTTTGAGAGCAACTGCACAAGATACTATAATAAATACCCAAAACGACATAGGTGTGCCTATAATATTTGAAGAGTTCCCTCGATTTCTCCAGGATCCCATCATCAGATCCTGACGTTTATGAAAATGGGACCAGTATCGAAGTATACCCTTTCAATCAAAAAAAGAATTTTCCAAATCGGTTCAGCCGTCTTCGAGTAATCGATGATCATACATTAAAAAAAAAAAAAAAAAAATATACGCGTCGAATTGATAACCTCCTCTTTTTGTCGTCGGTTGAAAAATCACATTTAATTTTGACCTCGCTGTGAATGTGTGCTGTGATATATTTTTTTTATAATCAGGAGATATTTTAACTCACTTAAAGACTGTCAAGAGTAACTGAAATCAAACAGGTCGGACAATAAGTGGAAAAGCCTAAGGAACCTTTCGTTGAAGAATCGTGACCTAGTGTTGTGACCAGTAATTTTTGCTCAATTAATGAGGCATAACATGAGGTTTAAGTTGAATATCTGTTTTTTATTTTTATTTATTTGTGTCTTTTTTTGTAACATACTATAAGGTTAAATTGTTACTAACACTTTATGGACTAAGTCTGAAATAAAATAAAACTAAAAATATTTTATTTATAACTAGTCAGCTTATAAAGTACCCACTGTTGGAACACTCTCCTCTCTATGAAAGGGAATAGACCAAAAGCCACCACGCAAACTTTGTGGGATCAATTCCTCGGATCAAAGATATTGTAAGATTAGGTCTGGTTGCCTTAAGATGTTTGCCTTGCTTAGCAGTGGTGATGATGAAAATTACACAAAGTAATATTATGTAAGGGTAAAACTCTGACCGAGTGGCGTCGAAGAACTGGAAAGAGGAACGTTGGTTGTCCGCCAGCGAAATGGGCAGACAACATTGTTGCCGTCGTGGGTATACCCTAGATGAGACTGACACATGAACGTGGAGCTTGGTACAAGCGAAGGGTAGCTTATATCCTAGGGTGTCCCGTTCATGTATGGGGAAAAAAAAATGAGCTACGGCTACGCAAGAGGTATAAAAAGTTGCGTTTTGACACATATATTACGATTATTATAAAATTTAATTAGATATCCGGCATCTAGAGGCCTCTACCAGTCCTTGAAGTTTTTCAAATTTGCTACTTTTAGGGGTTCCTAATATAAACTATAAATCATACAAAAATAACATTTAAATGGTTTTTATTAAATTTAAGGGTACAACAATGAGTTAAAGCAAGGTTTAAAATAGTTGAAAGACAAAATAATCAATGGCAACTTTAAAAACGGAACTGGTTTTTGTGACCAAAATTAGGCATTTCTGAGCGAGATTTTAATCTGTTCCTAATAAAACCATCCCGAGCTGTAGCGTCCGTGACGCTTTGAGAAGCCTCCGTCACTAGTTTTACACATCTTTCCACTGACTGTGTGTGGCAGGGAAAGTCAATAATGTCGAGGATGTGTTCTTTAGCCTTAATTCTAAGTTCATCGTTGGAGACGTGTCGCAAAATTGGTGGAGCTGATATTTCACACTCTTGCCAAAATATTATATCGGTGTAGTCTCGCGCACAGAAGTTAAGCTTTGGTGCTTTAAATACCCTGCGAGAGTTGCTCTTTTCTGCTTCTCTGGCCTTTAATATTTTGCGAGATGCAAGCTCTCGAATGTGCTCTCTATCGTCGAATAACATGGCAATAAGCAAGTTTTCTGGGTGCGCAAAAAAAGCGTTTCTTTCGATTACCGAATTTACAATAGATCTCTGACTATCAGGCAAAAATCGAGAGTATATAACCATTTGAAAAATATGCTTGACACCATCTTTAAATGATGAGTTTTGCTTGATTAGTAACTAAACAGGAGCGTAAACTTTGACCACGTAGTTCACAAGCAGCTGCAAATTATTTGACGGCGAAACATTACTTACGTAAAGTCTGAGTATGCGATTGGCAGTAGTGAGCCATCTCGAATGCGCCATTTTTCCAGGTTGGCGGTTCGCTAGCTCAAGGGAACAGGAACCAGCCATCACAGCATGACACATTTCGTACAGATACTTTTGATCCGTGCTTAGTTCCTTCACAATATTATCAGGTAATACTAGCAAATTGCCAGACACTGCACAAAAAGACGCTAGAGGTTTACGTTCACAAGCAGCTAGCTGTTTTCCAATAGGTCCTGAATATTCTTTTGGCCCAGATGTGCTACCATCCAGAGACATGAACAAATGTCGAAGCGGTAATTCATTCGCGTGAAGCATACAAACACACCATTGCAACGGTCTCTTTAAATAGTTTTCCAGGTATTGAATGACACCTCCCTTCCAACCTGTATTCGTAGCAGTACCATCGCACCCCACACAGATCACCTCTTCCAAGTTCAACCCTTGATTTTCTAACAAAGATATGATAGAAGAGACGATCCCTTTGGCAGTGCCACGACTTGGCGTCATATGTCCCAAATAAATAGATCCCGGCTCTGTGAGAACTGAAATGTGTTCTTGCAAGACTTCCCTGCGGTGGTACCGATCGCCTATTTTCTCGTTTATGAGTGTTTTGTCCTTTCGTCCATCAAAGTAGATACTTTTTATTACAATCGTATCAATGTCTTTGCTGGCCTTGGTCCGAGCTTTTGAAACAGCTCTATGAATTTTATTCTTATCAATAACAAGACTTAGATCTTCGGAAGATACCAATCCTACGTCAGCTAAGACCGCCGAAGCGACCGCAGCCGCAGATCGCGTTGATAGTCCATACCGATCACATACCTTAGCTACTGTTGGCAGCGCCAGAGTGTTCCGATTCAACGAAGTAGATGGAGTCTCATTTACAGGCACGTCACTATTCGCAGAAAGCTCTGTTACAGGCGACTGCGGTCGAGGCAACAACTCGCGCACCGGAACAGGATTGGTTTTTAGTGATGCACTGGGAAAACATGCGTGCTCTGACTCTTTCCGATTCAAATTTTCTTGTCGCTGATGTTTCTTTAAAAGTCTTGCTGTTTCTTTTGTGTCTATACCGCTTATTGCCATTTTTCTATCACTTCTTTGATCCTGTAAAAAGTCTCTTTCAGAAATAGGAACTTTCTTAGGTTTTATGCAGGAACAAATGTCAAACGAAGTGCACTTACAAGCAGCAATATCGAAGAGCTTGTTCGACGATTCCAAAAAGCACTTCACTTTGCTTTCGTAACTATCATTTCTTTTATTTTTGGGATATCTTATCAATGACAGGTATTTGTCGAAATATGATTTCACTGGTAACTGGCGATCGTCAAGTTCTTTATATGATCCCAAAATAGCACAAGTAGTCTCACTTCGTCTTGAACCCATTATTATATATAACAAAAACACGTATTTTATCACAAGGAAGTGCAGAGCGACACCTTACAGCAATAAAACCGCAATAGAAATGAGACGAACTGCCTCACAGTAGAAGTAGATAATTTAAAAAAAACAAGTCAAAACATGAATTTTGCGAGTTTGTTCCAAACCAATTCCTAACAAAAAAAATCCTGTCGTTGCCTGCAAATCATAACTTAGGGTTTCACTATCAATGAAATAAAAAAAAAATAAGAATAATGTACATAAAATAGAATAGACGACATTGACTGGAGGGTTATTTAAGTGTTTAAAAAAAAAATGCCGGTAGAACCCTCAAGATATTTTTTTATGTTTTTTTTTTATTATTTTTACGGTAATCTAAAACTAATAATGCAACTTTTGAGGGGGCTTGAGTAGCGAAAAGCGAAAAAAAAGTTTTTCGGGACACCCTATTATACCCAGCAGTGGGTGAAGTCAGGCTGTCGATGATGATGATAAATATGCCTGCCTAGATCCAAACCCATGGCTTACAACTCGTAGATAGTTAGATAATAAGAATATTCTTTATTGTACACCAATAATTTAAACACACCTGAGTCATAATGTTTACAATGGCGGTCTTCTCGATAACGATATTTTCCAGACAATATTAGGATGGACTTAACGAACATAAAATAAAGAGGGGAGAGGAAAATCATTGTGTTTCAAATAGGTACCTATGTAATATAGGTACATGAAATCAAATTAAAAGGATTCATAAGTCGTAGTGTAACCACTGAGCCATTTTTGCCTGCACTACAATTAGTGAGGTAAAGAATTACAAATCCTTTTCTTTCCATTTTTCTCAAAATGCCAAGTTTTAAACCGAAGGCTACACAATTTCTGAATGGTGACGGTCATCCGATACATTTGCACATTATTCCTCATATTCACGCGAGGAACTGAAATTACATGTCAACGCTGCGAGATGCACATTGTTCCCAGACATGAATATTTTGCGGTGTTGCCAACATTTTTTGATATTTTTCACGCTTGGTAGTACAGTGTGAAAATTTCCGCTTTTTGTTTTATGTAATGTTGCCATGTTTTGTTGAATATTTTAGTGTTTTATTCTGATGTTATCGTGCTGCTTGTTCGATGTCAATTACTTTTGATTATTTTACTGATGAGGTTATTATCTACATACCTTAAGAGGTAACAAAAAGAAAAGTGATGACATGGAAAAGTACTTTTCCACTTTATGTAACGGTCGGCTTCCGTTCTAATAGGTATTTTACATGAATCTAATGTTGGCAACTGGGTACCACTGGCAAGACTGTTGCTACTTTTTAAGCTTCCGTCCATTCGTATTGACATATAAATGTTATAATATATGCTAATTTATATTCTTTAAATTTAAAATTTTCTAAATTAGCATATATATTCGATGATATTATTTTAATTGATAACATACAACATGTGCAACTTATTAACACTACTAAACCTAACTATGTACATTAAAAAACATAATTAGCATAAATATGTAAAATTTTTACGAGTGTTGGATAGCTGACAGCCAAATCTACTTCCTTTAAGTTTTGTCCATCCAAAGGTGGTCTTGTAAGAGATGGCCCTGTGTGATAAGACCGCCCATCGTACATTAGTTTTACTTTTTATATCCATTGAAATATTGTAAGGTGTACAATAAAGTATATAATAAATAATTAATAGTTTGCGTTTTACTAAAAGCACTGAATTAAATCGATGGTTTCTTTTTTTACGGTGGGAAAATCATCAAATAATTCCTTCCACTCTGAGTAGAGTAGAAAGGACTGTCAGACTGCTACAGACTCAAAATTTATCCTGCTTTTTTTTATTCTGGGGCCGCAGGATTTCGGAAAAACATTCCCGCAATCCGGGCAGGCACGATAAGAACGCAACGATAAGTTTAAGATCTATAAATGACAGCTGGGACAGATGGCTTAACATGCAATGCAAGGCTCACTCCCATCCATGGCTTGACCTCACCAAGCGTTGCTTAATCTGGAATATGAACACTTACAGCGGTTATCTAGGCAACGAGCTCTTCTAACGTCCATAAAACACGATTGTAATGCATTTATTTAACACCAAAAGTATTTGAAAAATAATTCTGTCTTTGACATCTTTAAAATAATGTATAGACATTTAGAACGGTCATTTGCTTCAAACTAAATAAAATTACATTCTTATCTGCCTGTCACAGAAAATTATTATTATTCTCGAGAATATGTATGTATGTCTATTTGTTAATTTATTTGGCACTGTAGCCTAGCGGCTGGCTAGATTTATATAATTAAATTCGTCTTCAGTTCTGAAGGGACATATAAACTGAAATAATGGAACTTTGAAAAAAGAAAAAAATTCTAGACGAAGATCGCAAAAGACGATTACGAATATTTCACTTTACAAGCAGTCTTGCGTGTTTAGTGGCATTAATTTCAGTTCAATGAAAGATTTGATTCTTCCAAATTAAGAAGAGAAACTCTATTACATATTCAAGAGAAGCTCGTTTCTAAATAATAAATGCCGCATTGGTCGATCGTCGAGGTAAAGCAACACTACCCGAGGTTGGACTGTGAATGGCTGACCAATTGACTATCTTACATATCGAGATTCCGTGCCTCGAAAAACACGAACCCCAGCGGCACAAAAACGTGCCAGTAAACAAGTATTAGTTGAGCCCCGCTGGCACAAATTTGTGCCACCAAACCCCGACCGATTTAAAACTGTATTTGTAGTAAAGATAAGTCTTAAAATCGTTTGTGACCGGGGTCAGATTACGCTTACGATAAGAGCCCGCCCGCGGTGCTTGACGGATGGTTGACGTAAATAATGGCGGTCCTTGAGAGGTTAAGCCAATGGTGGCGGCTGTCATTTGTAGATAGATAGATAGATAGACACTTTATTGTACACCATAACAAAACTAAAGGGTGTTACAATAGCCGGTCTTATCGCTAAAAGCGATCTTTTACAGACAACATTTGGATGGATTTGACAAAGCAGGAGAAAATAAATACGCGGATAATCCATGGTGTACTATTCACTTATATACCTACATACATAATACATACATATATATACATAAAAAAAACAAGCTAGGATATATAAAAAAAGCCACAAATTAAAGAGAGGGATAGAGATCTTTTACCATATTTTTGAAAGAAGGAAGGGTTTGTGCTTGTCTTACTGACACGGGAAGAGTATTCCACAGTCGTATTGCTTGAGCTGCGAACGACTTACCAAAGAAATTGGTGGAGTGACCCGGTACCTCAAAGTATCTTTAAGAACCGTTACTGGTAGTCAGAAGCCAGAACATCTGTCAGTGGTCTTTGCCAGGGGGTATCGTTACCTGCGGGGGGGGGGGGGGGGTTACCTAGGTACTGGATTTTGGAGCAGTCGCTCGATGTAAATCACGAATAGCCAGCTGCACGCGGCTAGACTCCAGTCTAACCTAAGTCTAGGTGGCTTCCAAGCCGACACCAATATCCTACCAGTAGCTTTTTCCCAACTACCAAATGATGATGATGATTTTGTATCGTGCACGATTATAAAAGTCATATTTTCCGGTGGGTCCTTCATGTCTGAAGATCATGGTTATGGTGAGATGCAAGTCTGAAACGAACGAACTGTCTCCATCGACTCCTGTCAGTAGCAATTATAGCGACTGTGTATAATTTTGTTGTGCCTCGATTCTTAAGTAGGTCAGACCATCTGGTTGAAGCGCGGCGTTTGGATCTTTCTCCTCTGCGTTCTAAACGAGGATTAATTTCTTGAGGCGATCGTTGTCGAATCTCATTATGAGTCTGAAGTTCAGGGGATTCTCAGAATCAGATTTTAAAATATCTTGTACGAAAATCATACAAAAATCCCGTCCAGTTCCTTCAGTTGCCCTTATACTCAGGTGCCGCGGTATCTCGTAAGGACATTCCCGTAACATCGGCTGGCAATGGCTCTTTCATTACCTGTTCTTAGAGGCGCGCGCGGAACACGTCGTGCCATCGACTTGGTATCATCATAGGACTTCCTCAAACCATAACAAAGCCTAAAACTCATAACACTTTAACACAGGTACATTCAAGCACAATAAACAGACAGAATTCTAGCATTCAATATTGTTATTGTCACAAATGTAGCGAAAAACACGCAAAGTTCACGTTTGACACTTACCACTTCAGATAATGGGACCGCCTGTACTTTGCTGTGGCCATTACTGGAAAATACGATGTGCTTGAGAGTTCTTGGCTCTGAAGAAGCATATTGTGAGGGTATTAAGTTATGTGTACTGTTTAAAATTATTTTCTATACATACATACATACAGGGTTCTCAACAAGAACTTTGTTTTTCAATTAGGTCACAACGGAACATGACAGTTTTGAAATTTCTTTTTTTACATAAGTAAGTTTAGTAGAAGCTTGGGCAATTGTTACCATGAATTCTATTTCACTCGAAAATTGTATTTAAAATTTAAATAGTAAAAATTCACTATAAAAATGCTGGATCTGTAATCTGAATATTATACATATACAGATTACAGATCTTAAAATTCGGGATATTTTCGGTCAACATACTCAATCGTCCTTCTAAGACCGCTACGAATTTGGTCAAAAAATTTCGGTACTTTAAGTGCCACCACAAACGCATGTTCGACCGGGTCGTTCAAGTGAAAACATCGCATCCGTGAGCCACAGTATTGAAGAAGATCCGAAATGAGGTTATGGTCAATGGATTATAGTTATTATTATGGATTATAATGGATAGCGTTATCGAGAGATGTTAACAACCAAATTTTTACTTATTATGGATGGAAAAATTGGCCAAGTGCGAGTCAGACTCGCCCATAACGGGTTCCGTAGTAACTATAGGTAATAATAGCTCATCATACTTCACTCTATTAACATATCTCCAACAGCGATTGACTGGTTTCGTAGTTACCTGTATGGCCGCCGGCAACGTATTTGCATAGATGAGTCCTGCTCTTCTTGGTGTAGTACTGTAGCCGGTGTTCCTCAGGGTGGCGTGTTATCTCCTTTACTTTTCGCAATTTTCATAAATTCCATTTCCAAAAAACTTCAATCCTCCTACCACCTCTATGCTGATGACTTGCAAATTTACAGACAAGCGCCTCATACTGATTTAGATGCTACAATAAATATTATAAACCAGGACTTGGCTTCAGTTTGCGAATGGAGTGAGGCACATGGTTTGCAGGTTAACCCGTTAAAGACTCAGGTCATTGTAGTCGGCAGCTCTAGGTTAGCATCTAAGGTAAACTGGTCTCAGCTTCCTCAGGTTATTTTCAACGGCACAGCTATTCCACTAAGCGAGAAAGTTAAGAACCTTGGGGTCTGGTTGGACAAATATCTTACGTGGGGTCCCCAATTACAAGAGGTGAGTCGCAAATTATTTGCTTCTGCCAGTTCCCTAAGACGGTTGCGTAACTTTCTGCCAACTGCCACTAAAATTGCGCTAGCACAGTCTCTTTTACATCCCATCCTAGACTACGCTGATGTCAGTTATCTTGATCTCACAGAGGCACAACTTGATAAACTTGAGCGACTTCAAAATTTATGCATAAGATTTATATTTGGTTTGCGCAAATATGATCACGTTTCTGAATTTCGTACGAAACTCAAGTGGCTTCCTATACGTCTTCGCCGGAACTTACACATATTGTCTCTGCTTTACAGTATTCTGTTCAATCCTAAGACCCCCTTTTATCTTAAAGAACGTTTTAAGTTCCTCCGTGACACACATGCCAAATTTCTGAGGTCATCGGAAAACTTGAGGCTAGAGGTACCGAGTCACTCCACCAATTTCTTTGGTAAGTCGTTCGTAGCTCAAGCAGTACGACTGTGGAATACTCTTCCCGTGTCAGTAAGACAAGCACAAACCCTTCCTTCTTTCAAAAACATGGTAAAAGATCTCTATCTCTCTCTTTAATATGTTACTATTTTTATTTTATTTATCTCAGCTTTGTTATTTTCAACCGACGACCAAAAGAGGAGGTTATCAATTCGACGCGTATATTTTTTTTTTTTTTTTTTTTTTTTTATGTATGATCATCGAGTACTCGAAGACGGCTGAGCCGATTTGGAAAATTCTTTTTTTGTTCGAATGGGTATACTTCGAAATTGGTACCATTATCACCAAAGTCAGGATCTGATGATGGGATCCTGGAGAAATCGAGGGAACTCTTCAAATATTATAGGCACACCTATGGCGTTTTGGGTATTTCTTATAGTAACTTGTGCAGTTGCTCTCAAAAAGTACCATTTGGGGAAGTGGAACTGATGATGAAGACCACAGATGGCCGCCGAAACTACTCAATAATAAGTATTAAGTGGATTGCGATTCGATTACTTGAATATGGATGTTAAGCACTTTATGCTCGTCACAATGCATATGGTGATGTAGAGCTGATGGTGAAGTACCAGGAGAACTCCTCAACAATTAACGGCCCAGCATTGGGAAAAGCAATATTTTGTAAAAGGTTATAAGTAGTTGACATTTAGGCTCTTGTAACTAGGTAAATTAAAAATCATCCAACTAAAAAGAGTGAAAAAAAAACTTTTTAACAAAAAATTAAACCGACTCCCAAAAAACACTGCAAAGTGAAAAATAACTTTAATTTCGGAAGTCGGTGCCAAAAACGAAAAAACAAAACTAAAGACACCGACTACCGAAATTAAAGTTATTTTTCACTTTGCAGTGTTTTTTGGGAGTCGGTTTAATTTTTTGTTAAAAAGTTTTTTATGTATATATATGTATATGTGTATTGAGTATGTAGGTTATTACTTATTTATTGTATATAAGTAAATAGTACACCATGGACTACCCGCGAATTTATTTTCTCCTGCTGTGTCAAATCCATCTAAAGGTTGTCTGTAAAAGATCGCTTTTAGCGATAAGACCGCCCATTGTAACACCCTTTGTAGTTTTTAGTCCTTATTTAATTCTGTTATGGTGTACAATAAAGAGTATATCTATCTATCTATCTATCTATCTAATATAATATTACTCTTTTCTGTGCATCATAAAAGCTATAAGGTAATTTAATCATATAAATTGAATATAAGAAACTAATTATATTATTGTACAAAAACATTAAACTTACTCCTATTTGATCATTGTTTAGATATTGTTACGAGCTGGGGTTCGGGATAGAATTAATTAACGCCAATTAAACCAAAATTAACACTTTAATTAATTAAACACAGAATAAAAATTTAACACAATTATTCGCACCACAACACTTGTCACTTAACACTCAGATCACACTGAAATTCACTGATAAATCTCCGATTATATCTCGTATTCGCCTCGTAATAAGACTTTCTGCGCCCCTTTGCCCTCTATTTATACCCCAGTCTATGAGTTGGAGAACATTCTTATAAAATCGACTCACTGTTTATACTGCCTAGAAAATTCCATGAAGCTATTCGAGATACATAGTACCACTATTCGTCGCTAGATGGCGCTAGTGTCTCGACTAGATATACACATTACCGCTATTCGCCGCTAGATGGCACTAGTGTCTCGAACATTCTAGATTTATGTCGAAGTTTCTCGACGTACTTCACTAAGCGACTGGCGTAACAATATTTTGAAACATATAGGAAAAAAAATTACTGCCTCACTGTACAACAACGTCATCAGGTGGAGCACGGGGCCCATATAGTACCCGTGCTCCACCCAGGTGGAGATTCTAGGTGGAGCACGGGTCCTGCCCCATTTATTTGACGAATAAAAAAAACCTTAAAGATTTCTTAAAACTAGCTTATTTACATTTATACAACTACCCTAAATAACTTTGTTTTTCATAGTGTTTGTATGAATTAAAAAGTTATATTTGGGGTTTTAGAAAATATGCTGTATCTCAAAAACTGCTGACCGGATTTCGTTTAAACAATTTTTGGTTGAAATTTTACATTAAGATCTAAAGACATGTATTTTTTTAGATTTTTCACTCCATTATTATAGAGGTTAGAGGGGGGACATATTTTATCACTTTGGAAGCTTATATCTTTTAAACGATTGACTTTATGAAAAAGTAATTTAAGAAACCCTTATATCATTTTTTTAGACCTGTCTATGGATACTACACACGCATAGGTTTCATGAAAAAAAATATTTTCAGTTCTAGTTCCATGTATGGGGACCCCCCTTTATTTTAAATATTTTTTAATTTTTTTCTAAAAATCGGAAAGCGGTTCACAGAATACATCTACCAACTAAGTTTCACATGTATAGTCTTAATAGTTTCGGAATAAAATGGCTGTGACATACGGACGGACGGACAGACAGACAGACAGACAGACAGACGGACAGACATATTGAAACTATAAGGGTTCCGTTTTTTGCCATTCAGCTACGGAACCCTAAAAATGGATGCCATTAATATGTAGTTTCAACAAGATGGTGCTACAACTTACACAGCCACCGAAACAATGAATTAAAAATTTATTACAAACTAAAATTCCCGATCGCATAATTTCACGAAATTCAGTCGTTAAGTAGCCAGCTTGATCATGTGATTTAATGCTGCTGGATTATTCTTTATTTGATTATGTTAAGTGTAAACAGAGCCAATCAAATTAATTGTAGCCTTGAAACTCAACATTCGCGAAGTAATTAACGAAGTAGACCCACCATTGTGTCAAAAAGTGTTTAAAAACTTTTATGAAAGAATCGAGATCTGTAACAGTGGCCATGGTGGACATTAAATAAGAGATATAATTTTTCTTTCATAATTGCCAAACCTTACTTCTATTAATACAATAAAAAATTGATCCATTTTCATTTAAATTTATTGTTTTATTTTGATTTATAAAACAAAGTTCTTATTTAAAATTCCTTTTTATTTAAAGAAAATAATTGAAACTTTATAAATAAAATTGAAGTGTCTGTCTGTCTCTGATTTCAAAATAACTAAGTTTTCTTAGGTGCTGGAATACTGAAACACAAAAATTTTATAACTGCCAATTAAAATTTTTGTTTGGCTGTCTTTTTAGGGTTCCGTAGCCAAATCGCAAAAAACGGAACTCTTATTGTTTCGTCATGTCTGTCTGTCTGTTTGTCGTTCTGTCTGTCGGTCTGTCTGTCAGTCCGTCCGTATGTCACAGCCATTTTATTCCTAAACTTGGTAGATAGATGTATTCTGTAAACCGCTTTCCGATTTTTAAGAAAAAAAATATTTAAAATAAAGGAGCCCCCCTTTATTTTACCTTTATTTTTACCTTCGCCGTACATGGAACTGAAACTGAAAATATTTTTTTCATGAAACCTATGCGTGGGTGATATCTAAAGACAGGTATTTAAAAATGACATTGAGGTCTCCAAAACCACTTTTTCATAAAGTCGATCGTTTAAAAGATGCTTCCAAAGTGATAAAATGTCCTTTAACTTCTATAATAATGAAGTAAAAAATCTAAAAAAAAAATATGCTGTAGATCTTAATGTAAACTTTCAACTAAAATTAGTTTGAACGAGATCAGATCAGTAGTTTCTGAAACACAGCATATTTTCTAAAACCGTGCTCCATCTTCGACCACTTCATCACTTACCATCAGGTGAGATGGCGGTCAAACGCGAAACTATTTTAAATAAAAAAAATACCGCAAATATAGCTTTGTAATTCATACAAACACTATGAAAAACAAAATTATTTGGCGTAGTTACTACTGAACCCTTCATGGGCAAGTCTGACTGGCACTTGGCCAATTTTTTATTGCCTGGGCGATGCGCAAAAAAACACCCGAGCCTATCAACAATAAAAAAGCTTGTTAAAAGTCTAACTACGCAATAACTGACTAATGCTTGCAATGGTCTACTCAAATCTGTATATTTTTCATTCAAAAGAGCACCACAGACCTTTCACCTACAAAGTCCTCATATGATTTGATCAGTACAGATTATGAGGATTTCGAAAAATACTTGAGTTTGTACGTACAAATAAATGAAAGGTTATAGACAATATTAAATACGGCACTTATTCAGAAGCATTTTGTTGAAAAGAGAATCCAATATAGATGGGTACATAGGATTTGTAGGGTAACACAAGGGTCGTTGTGTCGACAACGACACAACATAAATAAATAAAAAAATTGGTAAAATTCAAATAAGTTTGAGGAAATCTTGGCTGTAAAACCCGTTATTATGTCCATTACCTCGATGTGCTGGAGGAGAATTTTCTGACCATTACAAGTATCACTAATTGGCAATATCACAGACAGATCTTCATAAATGCATTACCGACAGAAGATCAAGATTACGTATGTTTTCAATACAACCATAAACCTCTATTTAAGCAAACAAGTTTGCGATCGGCTTACATAAGCTACCTTTTAGGACCGTCATTATTTGCTTAATATCGATTATAGACACATTCACTTAGAAAGTGAGGATAAGGCGAACCATGGGCGTACCGCAAGATTTTGTGATGCCAAAATTAGCCACGTATTAGGTTTGTAATCTCTCAGTCACGACACAAATTAGACTAGTGAAACATTAAAAATGCCGTGTTGCATTGTTGAGGCTACGTGAAATTTTAATACTAAATTAGGTACTATTTAGTTCAAAAATTATAAACGTGTCATTAGATCTATAGTAATATTATGAAGAGGTAAATTTTATTTGTGTGTAATTTTTCATTGGTAGTAAGTTGCGGGCGATGTGCTAGTTGTATTTAAATATTGCGGGCTCAATTCCTTCCGAAGTTCCTTTTTAGGCCATACAGACATTTATAGACATTTGCTACCCACCGGAACCAATATCAAGATGGATTATAAATTTTAATATTTAATCCCGGTTGGGTATTTTTTTTAAATGGGAACAAGATGCAGGATATATTCTTAGTGTGGAGCAACAGTAAAAACAACGCATTTGAGAAAAGTTCAAATCACCGTATCTTTACCGTTTCTTTGGATATCTTTTTAAAGATATCCAAAGTAAAGATACGAAAATCAATGTACATAATTTTTAAGACATTTCCTGGCATTCAGCGATCCTCATTCAATATTATGTAGTTCGTTCGCTTAGTGAGTACCCGCGCACGGCATTCAAGTTTGGCGGACCTCAATTGTAGCAGATACTACCTGTATTCTTGCACCTCTCAGTCCTTACGTAACTAAAGGACTCGTTTTACAAGATGGCGTGAAAGGTTTATTTGATTTCTGGCGTCTCTTGCGCAACAAAGAATGTTACTCACCTCCAATGTAGTTTAAAGGGTCAATATTTCATAAGAAATTGTCACATTCACAAAAATATTGCCCTGCTTTACTTTCTTTCTTTAATACAGGCTTCTGCCCGCATCTTTGTTCTTGTGAGATAGTTTTCCCACGTAAATCCCAAACCTGTGTTAATTGCGGAATAAGCGTACTAGCAAAATTATGTCGCCTTATAACTTGTCTATCTTCTAGTGAAAGTCCCAATTAAATCGGTTCAGACAATCTCATTAACAATTTTTTTTTTTGCATAAAATAGAACCACTTCCATATCAAAACACTATAAAGCCAAAAATAACTTTAATTTCGGTAGTCGGTGTTATTGGTTTTGTATTTACTTTTTTCACACCGCCTTCCGAAAAAAAGTTATTTTTGGCTTTATAGTGTTTTGATATGGAAGTCGGTTCTATTTGTTGTAAAAAAAAAAAAATCTCGCTTTTTAGTGGGTCGGTTTGTACTTTATCTAGTTACAAAAGCCATAATGTCTACAACTTATCACCTTTTACAAAATATTGCTATTACCGATGCATAGCCGTTAATTTTTGAGGAGTTCTCCTGGTACTTGACCATCAGCTCTACATCACCATATGCATTGTGACGAGCATAAAGTGCTTAACATCCGTACTCAACTAATCGAATCGCAATCGACGAAATACCTATTATTGAGTAGTTTCAGTGGCCATTTGTAGTCTTCATCATCAGTTCCACTTCCCCAAATGGTACTTTTCGAAAGCAACTGCTCAAGGTACTAAAATAAATATCCAAAACGCTATAGGTGTGCCTATAATATTTGAAGAGTTCCCTCGATTTCTCCAAGATCCTATCATCAGATCCTGATTTCGTGACAATGGGACCAACTAGAAAGTATACCCTTTCAAACGCAAAAAGAATTTTCCAAATCGGTCCAGCCGTCTCCGAGTTATAAGGTAACTAACATACATAAAAAAAAAAGTTCGAGACGAATTGAGAACCTCCTCCTTTTTTTTGAAGTCGGTTAAAAAAGGTAACCGACTTAATAAAAACAAACAAAAACACTACTGCATTAAGCCTGCGCCGAGTAAAATAACTCAAAACGGTCTCCACATCTAAAGGAATATAACCTATAATAGTACTTTAATTACCATACAAAAATATGTAATGAACACTAGAATAAATTTGTTAGCAAACATAGTTGGCAAAATTGAATTTTTTTTAATAGTTTATTAAACAAAAATACATAAAGTTGGACAAAAATCCTTACAAAACATGCTCGTGCGTCGCTGAATTTTGATAGTAAACTGTTGAATTTTTTCATAAACTTCAATTCATATTATTCTCTAATTATCATACTATCATTTACAGCTTTAACATTTCAAAAATGTCGCTTGGTTGTTTTAATTTTAATTTTTTCTTCTAATTTGCGCGCTATTTTGAACCATACGCAACGTACACCGGTCGAAAATTCAGTCGTCCACGGGAGCTCAGAGAGGGTCACGTCTCATCGTGGAGCGTTTCGCCGGTAACGATAATTCGCGATCTATTGTGTACGTATGTATTGCAGCAATCCGTTGAATAACATAAGTCATATTTTTTGTTTTTTTGAGTACGATTTATTATGCATACCCAACAATTACTTTTTATTGTTCAATATATATATCTTTAACATTTTTTTTTTTTAAATATTTGTTTTATTATGGGAAAATGTAAAAAGAAATATTATTAGAAGAAATTTGGCGCAAATTTTCGAAAAAAAATCCATTCTCATAAAAAGTACGTATTTCTATTTTGTGATGTTATTATTGCTTTTTAACCGACTTCAAAAAAAAGGAGAAGGTTCTCAGTTCGTCTTAAACATTTTTTTATGTATGTAACCTCAAACTCGAAGACGGCTGGACCGATTTAGAATTTTTTTTTCGTTTGAAAGGGTATACTTTCTAGTTGGTTCCATTGTTATGAAATCAGGATCTGATGATGGGATCCTGGAGAAAGCGAGGGAACTCTTTAAATATTATAGGCACACCTATAGCGTTTTGGGTATTTCTAATAGTACCTTGTGCAGTTGCTCCCGAAAAGCACCATTTGAGGAAGTGAAAGTGATGATGAAGACTTTTTCTCACAAATTCGATATGGGTACCGTGTAATGGGTTTTTGGGGGTGGTGATTGCAAATCTGACATTCATTTTAAAATCCAAGATGGCGGATGCAACTTTTTCTCAAACATTCGATATGGGTATCGTGTAATGGGTTTTTGGGGGTGGTGATTGCAAATCTGGCATTCATTTTAAAATCCAAGATGGCGGATGCAACTTTTTCTCAAACATTCGATATAGGTATCGTGTAATGGGTTTTTGGGGGTGGTGATTGCAAATCTGGCATTCATTTTAAAATCCAAGATGGCGGATGCAACTTTTTCTCAAACATTCGATATGGGTATCGTGTAATGGGTTTTTGGGGGTGGTGATTGCAAATCTGGAATTTATTTTTAAATTCAAGATGGCGTATGCAACTTTTTCTCACAAATTCGATATGGGTACCGTGTAATGGGTTTTTGGGGGTGGTGATTGCAAATCTGACATTCATTTTAAAATCCAAGATGGCGGATGCAACTTTTTCTCAAACATTCGATATGGGTATCGTGTAATGGGTTTTTGGGGGTGGTGATTGCAAATCTGGCATTCATTTTAAAATCCAAGATGGCGGATGCAACTTTTTCTCAAACATTCGATATAGGTATCGTGTAATGGGTTTTTGGGGGTGGTGATTGCAAATCTGGCATTCATTTTAAAATCCAAGATGGCGGATGCAACTTTTTCTCAAACATTCGATATGGGTATCGTGTAATGGGTTTTTGGGGGTGGTGATTGCAAATCTGGTATTCATTTTAAAATCCAAGATGGCGGATGCAACTTTTTCTCAAACATTTGATATGGGTACCGTGTAATGGGTTTTTGGGGGTGGCGATTGCAAATCTGGCATTCATTTTAAAATCCAAGATGGCGGATGCAACTTTTTCTTACACATTCGATATGGGTATCGTGTAATGGGTTTTCGGGGGTGGTGATTGCAAATCTGGCTTTCATTTTGAAATCCAATTTAAAACACATACGATATCCATATTGAATGTTGGAGAAAAAGTTGCATCCTTGGTGGATACAACTTTTTCTCCAACATTCAATATGGATATCGTGTGTGTCTACTAAGTTAAATACACTGATAACCTTCAAGGGTTTATTGCTAAGTATAATTAACAAAGTAACGTAAGGGCTAAAATTATCGCTAAATGATGAAAATGAGTGCACCCGGTTGCTGTTCGAAATACACTGAGCTAGCGGCGAACTTAGTGCGACCGTATTATATCGCTTGCTCAGCAAACGTGGTCGATTGCAAAATATTGCATCATACATCGTGTAATAGGTTTTTGGGCATACCGATTGCAATCCTTACATTCATTTTAGAATTTACGACGAAAGTTCATTGGCTACTTTGTTAGCTTACAATTTACACTGGGTTATTGACAATTTAACTGATCCTAGGTTAAGTGACTATTCAGTATTATCTAGGGTATCTAATAATACTGAAATTAATTGTTTAAACCCTTAGATGTGACAAAGGAGAGTTATAATAACACAATTTTACTATATCATCAGAATATAAATCGTTTCTCCGGCAAAATATTAGATGAGGAAATGTTAATAGATAAATATGATATAGATATCTAATGTTTTTGTGAAACCTGGCTAAAACCAGATAGAATGTTGTTTAAAATTAATATTTTTTCAGTTACTAGTGCGTACAACAGGTCCTCAGTAGGAGGTGGTACTTTAATATTACGTAGTAATTCTCTTAGATATAAGGAACAAAAATATATCACCGCTTGCTCTGTTGATTGCTTGTGTGAGGTAGCATGTACAGAAGTTGAAGGCCAAACTTTCTTAAGTGTTTATAGACCACCAGCATCAAACTTGTCATCATTCTTAATGATAATGGGAGAAATTTTAAGTACCTAAGCTTATAAGAGATAATAAATTAGTTTTCGTTTGTGGTCACCTAAATATTGATTTGTTAGTAAATTCACCTGAACACTGCAAGCTTACTTCATTGTTTGGTTCATTTAAATTAAAATGCACATACAAGGAAGCAACAAGAATAACAGCAACATCAGCTCAATGCATAGATAATATTTATACTAATTGTGCCATAAAATACTCGTCTCAAATTAGTGGAGTTAGGTCTGACCATACAGGTCAACTAGTATCCTTTGAGTTGGTTAAAAAGCGGCAATTAAATAAGACTATTAAGTTTAGGCCACTAACTAAAAAGAAATTAATGTTTTTAATGATAACATGTTAAGTAATCTTTCAATGGCCAGTTTTGACTCCCATGACCCCAATGAAAATTACAGGATATTATTTTCTTCACTATGTCACGAATTTAGTAAGGCATGTCCAGTTAAAAAAATTCAAATGAGTAATAAATCTAAATTTAATGAATGGGCCACTGCTGGAATAAGAATAAGCTGAGACAATTTATACAACTTATACCATGAAAAATCATTGACTTCCGATGAAGCCTTCCATAATTATGTAAGAAACTACTCAAATATATTTAAAAGAGTATGCGCCCTAAGCTAAATCTAAATCAGAAAGTAATAAAATTAGCATTTCTAACAATAAAATAAAAACTGTGTTTAAGGTGATAAATAAAGAAACTGGAAACACAAACCAACAGGGTTAGAATGATTTGGCTTTGAACATCGATGATCAGGTCATCTCAGATAAGTCAAAAGTGGCTGAGAAGTTGGAAAATTACTTTACCAATATTCCAGTAGAGGTTACTAAATCTCTACATTCTTCGCCATTATTAGCAGAATCTTTTTTAAAGGAAAACTTCAATAAGGATATACCAACATTTTCATTTAAGCCCATTTCTATTGATGTAATTAAAAAGCATTCCAAAGTCTTAACATAACAAACAATGATGATTTATGGAGTGCATCTGTTAGGGTTCTTGGTAATATTATTGACTCAATTGCTGCTACCCTAACAGGCACATTTAATTAATGTATAGACAGCGGTAATTTTCCCGATTTAATGAAACAGAGTAAAGTAGTAATAATTTTTAAGTCGGGTTGTAAGAGTGATCCCTCTAACTATAGACCGATATATGTGCTTCCAGCATTAAGCAAAATATACGAAAAAATCATGCTGGACCAGATGCTATCATATTTTAACTCAAATGGAATTCTGCATAGTCGGCAGTTTGGTTTCACGAAAGGTAGGTCAACAATAGACGCAGGAGTAGCGCTCATCCGTCACATTCTGGAATCTTGGGAGAAATCTCAGGATGCAATTGGCATATTTTGTGACCTCTCCAAAGCTTTTGATTGCGTTGACCACAAAACACTGATCTGTAAATTACACCATTACGGAGTTCGTGGATTCGTGTTCTGCTGACCTTGTTCTTTCATATTTATCTAACAGGCAACAAAAAGTTATTGTTAATGGAGCGACATCTGCAGGATCCCTAGCAAAGATGAGTGCTCCGCAAGGTTCAATTCTTGGCCCTTTCCTTTTTATAGTGTATATCAATGACATACATGATGACCAACTTATCGGATATTTTTTATTTGTAATTCCATTGTGCTGTATTAATTGGTCTATACGACAGTATAGACCAAAGTTTTAAATATAATTAAGCATATCTTAGAACTGGAAACATATCTTACAACTATATAATAATATAGGTTATCCATCAGAATTCAGACAGGCTTTAATTTATAATCATATTGTGGGAAGTACTAATTTCACACGGGTTCCCGTTAGTATATGCTTAAACTAGACGTATGGTATCATGGTGCGTGGTGCGCTGGTTGCACGCTACTGGCATGATTGCTCTATGTTATCTCTTGAAAAATAGTAGTAGAGATACCTACTACTGTTTCTTGTGATTTTTTTTTATTTTTGGCGCGCGTTTGAATTTTAAGAAAAAAATTAATTCAAACTCAAAATGTTTTATTTCACATAGGCCTACATGGGCACTTATACAACGTCAGCAGTTTAGCGTAGGGCACGGTTCGAAATTGGTCGTTTTCTATGGAGAAGATCCGGCAAGAAACTCCACAGTTACTCTTTTAAAATATCATTCTTACAATGTATCTATAATACAGGTTAATTAGGTATGAGAGGACATTAAAGCCTGTCTGAATTCTGATGGGTAACCTATATTATTGTATAGTTGTAAGATATGTTTCCAGTTTTAAGATATGCTTAATTATATTGAACTTTGGTCATTACAAGATATTTTCTAAATTTAAACCCACGACGTACGTCATTTAAATTTAAAAGTCAATTATCTGAAATTAAGTATTTCAAATGGCGGGAGACTTTGTTAAACATAAAAAACACAGTGATACGACGTCAATGTGGAGCTATTTTTTAGTTGCGAAGGATAGGAATAGTGCCAAATGTAACCGATGCTCAGCCATTCTCAAGACTTTGGATGGATCGACTAAGGGATTACATACACATTTGTCATCAAAACATAACATCAAGCTTATATCAGCTTCAACAAGTCTAGATTCTGATAATCTGAACACAGCACCGCCGCCAGCCAAGCGAAAGTTAAATGATTATTTTACTAAAAGTGCCGACGATAGCCTCGATGATGTTTTGGCAAGAATGATTGCATTAGATGGATTTCCATTCAGTATATTCATAACTTCAGATGATTCGAGAAAATTTGTCTTTGCAAAATACACGGATTTACCAAAGTCAGCCGTCACCATTCAAAAACGTGTCATGAATTACAGTGAAAAAATCAGAAAGCAAGTAACTGCAGAATTGAAACATTTGAAAAGTGCAGGTGAAAGATTTAGTCTTTCTTTCGACAAGTGGACTTCAACATCCAATAAACCATACATGGATGTCAACGTTCATTCATATAAAAAAAAATTGGAATTTAGGACTTGTTCCTATTTATGGAAGTATGAAAGTATGGCTGAAAATTGTCTTCGTATATTGAAAGAGCGTCTAAGTATATTTGATATTTCCCTGGATACTGGCTTTATGAAAAACATAATTATTTGCAAGACAGCTCTACCTCAGATGATACTATAAATGAACCACCTGTGGCTGTGGCATCCATGATGATGAACATTTAGAAGACTTAGACATTCCAGAATCAGACTTAATCTTAATGTCACAAAATGACCTTGTGCTATAACACATACCAGAGTTAACACAAGATGAAAACATTAATGAGCTGATAAAGAAAATCCGCAAAGTTGTAGAGTGTATTTCAAAAGATCACCATTGAAAAATGAAACAGTACTTCAAAAATAAATGAAAATTGAACATGGAAAAGAGCTGTCACTTCTTTTGGACTGTAAAACCAGGTGGAATAGTCTTTTAACAATGCTGGAGCGATTTTATCTTTTAAAAACCTTCATTCAAAAAGCTCTTATAGATCTCAATCATCCAATTCGTTTGGAAGAAGTTGATTTTGAATTGGTAAATAAAATTGTTGATGTGCTGACCCCAATTAAATTGACAGTAGAAGCAATCTGTCGGCGAGATGCTAATTTATGCACAGCTGATTCCGCTTTGAAATTTCTTATAAAACAGCTATCTAGCATAATCATTTTTTGGCAAGTGCTGACACTTGCCAAAAAATGAAAACATCCTTAGTGGAACGTATGAAGCAGCGACGAAGTGATGATTTGACTGGTGTGTTGAATTAATTACAAAATCCATGAAAAGATGATGAAAATCAGTTATTATCGGATTTGGAATGGCATGACTTATTTCCAGTTTCTACACAGGCTTTAGTTTGGAAGCAAATAAAGTGTATTGTTAAAAAACTTAAAAGTCGAGATGACACGGAAGAAGAAGAAGGAAGATCAGGATCACAAACAGATGCTGAGTTAAGGCCACAAACCTCCCAATCCCAACCCCAATTGACACTAAAGGAAAAGTTATAGCTGGAAATTGATAAGAGTATGAAATCCCCAGATCGTGAAGTACAAATACAAAATTAATCGGGGTTGGCAAAATATAGTATTAGACGTGAAATAAGCCTGTTTGAAAATGGAGGAATTAGTGGATATGACTTAGAAACAGCATATAAGTATCTATTGTCTATTCCTCCAACCAGTGTAAAACCTAAACGAGCGTTTTCAGCTGCTGCTTATGTTGGTAATAAACGAAGCAGGCTTGGAAGTCAAACCTTGGATGCATTGATATTTCTACGATTGTATTTTCAAAATTCGTAATAAGTTTTATTGTCTTTTTATTTCTTACAAAGTATAGTATCTTTTTGTCATTTTTTCTTTTCTTACTATACTGTGATATGTGTAGTGTACCAAAATTAAAAATATATATTTTAAGAAATTACTCGTTTTTTAGAGTTCAGTTGCCGAATGGCAAAAAACGGAACCCTTACAGTTTCGTCATGTCTGTCCGTCTGTCTGTCTGTCTGTCTGTCTGTCCGTCCGTCCGTATGTCACAGCTATTTTATTCCAAAACTATTAAGACTATACATGTGAAACTTGGTAAGTAGATGTATTCTATAAAACGCTTTCCGATATTGAGAAAAAAATTAAAAATCATTTAAAATAAAGGAACATACTACTACCCCATACATGGAACTAAAACTGAAAATATATATTTTTTTTCATGAAACCTATGCGTGTGTGGTATTTATAGACAGGTCTTTAAAAATGACATGGGGGTTTCTGAAACCACTTTTTCATAAAGTCAATCGTTTAAAAGATATAAGCTTCCAAAGTGGTCAAATGTGTATCCCTCCCTCTAACTTCTATAATAGTGGAGTGAAAATCTAAATAAATATGTATCTGTAGATCTTAATGTAAACTTTCAACCAAAATTGGTTTGAATGATATCGAGTTAACAGTTTTTTGAGATACGGCTTATTTTCTAAAACCGCAAATATAACTTTGTAATTCATACAAACACTATGAAAAACAAAGTTATCTAGCGTAGTTGTAAAAAATGTAAATAAGCTAGTTTTAAGAAATTTGTAAGGTTTTTTTCGTCAAATAAATATACATATTATATTATGTGATTATAGTTACACACGGAACCCTTCATGCGCGAGTCTGACTCGCACTTGGCCAATTTTTTACATTTGAGACCAATTAGAAACCACATAGTCTAATCCGGGGATAGCCCCAGGGTCCCAGGATTCAGCATCAAGAATCACGTAATCCCGGGATTGAAAAACATGCTCGGGATTGTATTCTCTAGTTGCAACTAAGAAAGGATTTCTATCGAAATTCTATTTTAGTTGCCTAATGTGTCAAAAAAAATAGAATTAATAAATTGTAAAGAACCAGATAGAAAGCCCTACAGACCTTAATCTGAACGATAATTCTGTAAGCAGTTTTATGTCGATAGGAGCCGGGTTTTCTGGTTTAGAACAAGTTTCAGCTTCCTTTGACATTCCCTCTATGTCCGACAAATTATACGCCAAGTGCCATAACAAGGTCTGTCTACTACGGGAATTAGCCAAAGAAAAATTGGCCAAGTGCGAGTCAGACTTGCCCATGAAGGGTTCCGTAGTAACTATAATAATATAATATGTATAACTACTACAACTACTAGTCTGTCTGTCTGTCCATCCGTCCGTCCGTATGTTACAGCCATTTTATTCCGAAACTATTAGGACTATACATAAAAAACTTGGTAGGTGATGTATTCTGTGAACCACTTTCCGATTTTAAGAAAAAATTAAAATATATTTAAATTAAATTTAAAAATATTTTCAGTTTTAGTTCCATGTATGGGGAGCCCCCCCATACATGGAACTAAAACTGCAAATATTTTTTTTTCATGAAACCTATGCATGTGTGGTATCTATATACAGGTCTTTAAAATGAGATTGAGGTTTCTAAAACCACTTTTTCATAAAATTAATCGTTTAAAAGATATACGCTTCCAAAGTGGTAAAATGTGTGCCCCCCTCTAATTTCTATAATAATGGAGTGAAAAATATAAATATATATACAACGTGTAACGAAAACCCCATATCTAACCAAAAGGGATGAAGACAACATTTGGTATGGAGTCTCTATGCACAGTTTCAGCACAAAATAACTGACTTAAAGAATTGATACCAAATGATTGGTTTCACATATTTTTTGAATACCAATCATAACAAACGTGTCACAGCACTACGAAGGTCAATAACTTTCCACGTCACTTGCCAATAACACGATAATTCTTTTCGTTCTTCTTAATTTGAAAAATTCGGTCTCTGGTACCAGTGTACTGGAATTTGTAATAAGTTCTACACATGTAGACTTAGGATTACAAAACCCTTGCCATATCGTTTGTTATCATCCAAAGAAGCCATGCACTTGGTATGTATATACCCTTTAAATTACACGTTGTATATATATATATATATATATCTATAGATCTTAATGTAAACTTTCAATCAAAATTGGTTTTAAAGAGATCGAGTCAGCAGTTTTTGAGATACAGCATATTTTCTAAAACCGCAAATATAACTTTGTAATTCATACAAATACTATTAAAAACAAAGTTATTTGGCCTAGTTGTAAAAAATGTAAATAAACTAGTTTTAAGAAATTTGTAAGTTTTAGTTTTTGTCAAGTAAATATACATATTATATTAAATTATTATAGTTACTACGGAACCCTTCATGGGCGAGTCTGACTCGCACTTGGCCAATTTTTGTAAAATGTTATAAGTAATAAGCAATATAACATTAGATTTATAGATTTCTTTTATTTTTTTTTCTTTTAAATTAAGTTACACTTGATACATATATTGTTATGAAATAAATTACGCTTATATTTTCTGCGAAGTAAGTTCGCTAGACAGCATTAATGAAAAAATGTTTTTTGGTATGGCCCCACGTATATATAATAAAGTACCGAATGTTATTAAAAATATGACAGTACATCAGAATTTAAACGAGCACTAAATGAAATTTTAATAAACAAAACTTATTTCAGTCTGGTTTTATTATGACATTACATAATTATATTTTTTTTATTTCATACTGGTTTTATTATTCAAATAAGTACTGCATACCCATCTACCCTAACTTGCTACTTACCCAGTTTCGAAGCGTCAATAGCCTAATGGATAAGGTGTCGGACTTGTGATCGAGTGGTCGCAGGTTCGAACCCCACCCATTACACTATTGCCGTGAACCCACTCCAGACACAAGCATATTTAGCTTAGTTGGAGGGGTTAACAAGATTGCTAGTCATGTGAAATGTACCCACATTGCTAGTATTCTTTAAAAAAAAATCTGAGGAGTTTAATATATAAAAATCAAAGTTTTATTGCAATAGGATGAATAGTGAGGGAACGGATAATGTATTACTACAGTAAAAACAAACGTTAATTTTTATATAATAGGTATAATTTATTAAATTTGTTTTTGTGATTTATTTACGTACTTACCTACTTGCTTCATTTAGATCCATCCAGCCGTTTGAGCGTAAAGAAGTAACAAACATGCAAACAGACACATTCATTCACAAACTTTCGCCTTTATAATATTAGTGTGATAAATAAAACCATCTAAATAATTAATATTCGTTTTTCAAGTTTATTCAACATAACGACAAAAAATTAAAAAATGCAAAGTTAGCAAACTTCGTCGTGCAACGGCAAGCGGGCCTTGAGCGAACTTGTCATTGTGTGTGTGACAACGCACACGACTAGCCCGCTGCAGTAAATACCTATTTTCCGCGCGTCTCGTAGGCTCGACACCCTCTTAAAAACCGAATAAAAATCTAAAATACAGTTTAATTGAATATCTAATTTTATAATAAGGGCTAGATATCTTTTTATCTGGTTGAAATCGGTGCTAAGCCAATGAATAATTTTGATGAGTGATCAAACCTATTCATTTGCCAATTATCAAAATTATTTTTTGTTCGAAAGCGTATACGGCCTGTGTGACAAAAAATCACCTCTTTGTCACCAAGTCAAAATCTGACGATGCAATATCAGGAAATACGAGAAAAAAAAATTGTAGACACACCTTATAAAGTTCGAGGATTTTCCTCGATTTCCATCATTAAAAGAATTTTGGAAATCGGTTCACAATTGGCGGAGAAATCGGTGAACATACATGAAGCGCCAATATCCTAATGGCTGGTTTCGAACTTGTGATCGGGAGGTTGAGGGTTCGAACCCTACCCATTAGACTATTGCCGTAAAGCCACTCCATTCACAAGTATATTTAGCTTAGTTGGAGGGGTTAACAAGATTGCTACTAATGTGTTGTAATAAAGGTCTACCCTTTTTCGGATAGTCAACAAATAGAATATCTGATACCATTATTGGCAAAGAATCGTGTTTGATTGTTACTCGACTTAGGGTCACAGCACACATATCAACTCAGGAGCAGATCGTCATCGCCTCGCCTTTCCCCTTGGCGTCAAACAGGCGTCCACGTAACGTAAGCTGATCAGAAGCTCCGGCAGGTCGACTCGGCTACAGCTAGGCGACGCGACGCCCGCGCTTACGGCTCGCCGGCCGCTGCTGGTTGATGGTTAGGCTGCACTAGTTCAATCATTTTGAATCCGAACCTTCGGCAACGCAGACCGCGGGAGGGGCGTGGAAGAAGAGACGTAAGCTAAGGTACGGAGAGCCGTAAGCTAGGGCATGGAGAACCGTAAGCGCGGGAACTGCAAATCGACCACACACCGCACCGCGGTTCGTGAGCTTGTCCCGAGGCGAGGCGATTACGTTACGATTCCGATTAGTGTGAGTTGCAGTAGGGAGTTTCATACAAATAATACTGAATGGCTCGAGTTGATACGGTGACGATTCCTTTCCGAGTTGATACGTGTAGGTCAGATAGGGAGAACGCTCCACCAAAATCGCTATTACTGCAGCTGAATTCGTTTAGATTAGAAGATGACCTAGTATAGTTGGGAAAGACTGAGAAAATTGAGTAGTCTATCAAACCGATAGGCACACAAGCCAGAAGCTACAGACCTTACAACATTCGAATAAACATTTGTTGAAAGTGAAGAATTTTTAATTTTTATTTATTTAAATCAAATTATCAAATAACAATAACAGTCTTTAATACTGCCAAACTATAAAACAGTTTGTCGGCAGCTCATTTTGTATCATCGTACATATCTAACCTACATATATTCTAAAACTAATAATTTAACAAATTATACACCCATACTTAGTTTATTTTTTATACAAAGCAAAAGCGAAGCTATTACGTTTATACATTATAACTACATGCTATCTATGAACTACTTAAGCCTATGGACACATTGACAAGTAGTGTTTTATTAAAATCTTCTTATGACGTTTTTTGGTTGTAGCACACGATACCAACTCCGGGGGCAGCTCATTGATTAACGTCGGCGTCACATATTTTCATGTGCGTTTTCCAATGCAATTAGTCACTTTGGGGACAGCAAGTGATTTTTGTTTTGTCAGACGTGTTGGATACATATGTATGCTTATGTTCCACTTTGTTACGTTCGTTATTGAATTGTTCCGACAAGATAACCAACTTGATTTTAAAATGAAATGAAATGAATAATTTTTATTTAAACTATCTTTAGATTTCTTGTCAACAAGCAGTTTAAGGATCCTAATCCGAAAGGTTTTAATTTTATTTAAGCGTGTAGGGAACATAAGACCATATGCACTATAATCAATAATTGAGTCCGCCAGAGCATAATATAGCGTATACAATGACCTTTCTGTTGACAACATATTTCAGACTTCTTAATTTACCTAAAATAAAAATGAAACTAGTGTTCACAGAGAAGACAAATTGATAATCGTAAACTTTATCTAGTCACCTTACCTTAAAACGATATAACTCCCATAAACTAGTATAATCGTGTAGTAGATTAATCAATCAAACATCAAATAATAATAATCAAGGCAAAATTAACGTGTAATATTAACACGCCACATTTAACAATAGTATAATAATTAATTAAAGCCAGAACCGCTATCGGTTTTCGATCGAAAGCTCAATAATACTAATTAAAGTTTACCAGATTTCGGTTCGTAGGACCTACCTATAATGCCATGAGCTGATTATTATCAATTATTATACAAGTTGTTTGTTCTTGATATATTGTTTGTTTTGTATTAATAATTAGGTAAATAACTCTCAAAATGAATATTTCCATATTGAATACCGTCGCTTTGCTATCAAGAGAAAGTCCCATATAGACGAGCTATAATGTGTACTGTACAATAAATTGATCAAATATAATCAAATTAGAATTCGATTTCGATTAAATGAAATGTAATGATGAATTTTGAAGCGATAATAGCGTCATGGTTAAGATGTCGGACTTGTGATCGAGATGTCGCGGGTTCATCCACATCCATTACACTAATGCCGTGATCCCAATCCAAGCACAAGCATATTATTTTAGCTTAGTAAACCCACATTACTAGTTCCCTTTAAAAAAAAAACACTATTGCACGTTATTTTTATGCTGTTTTTAGAACTGAGGCTAAACGACGCCGGTATTTCCTGACTATCCCGAGAAGAAAAACCGAAACAACTCAGAGGTCTGAGTGATATAAGATAATACTCAATACTTTATTGCATTCCACAATGTAGGCTTAGGTGGCAAATATTTTTTTTGGAGACAATCGTGGACCCTGTCGGGCACAGCAAAAGTGAGATATGTGAAGAGAACTTCTCATTTAAGTTTCTTATAATGTAACTTATTCTAAAAACATAGATATTTACATTACTAAAAACATTATTTTTCGAGCTTCAAGGATTTATCATTTAAATATTCGTTTACACTGTAGTAACATTTGCTTAATAATAACTTTTTTAACTTGTTTGAAAATAAATGGAGTTTTTTTTTTAATTTCTTATTGATTCGGGTAACATATTGTATATTTTTATTGACATAACCAGACGACTTAGGCCGTGCGCGCACTGCCTTGCGGTGGCCGCAATTCTGGTAGTTCTACCGCACCGGTAGACTGACCGCAGTGCGCGCACTTCTATGACACTTCATACTTCACAAATTTTGCGTTTCCAAAATGCAACGCAGTGCGCGCACGGCCTTATTGAATGTATTTTTAAGCGGGATGATGGTAGGTTGAGTCGCGTTTTGTGTCGGAGTGTGTAATAATATCAAGTTTAAGAGGCAAGCTGAACTGCCAAAGATGTGTAAATGATAGTCAGGACAAACAGCTTAACGTTCTTTAAAAGAGGCGGAGAAATCTCATTATGTTAAAATCGCAACAAACACAGACCGCCTTTGGCAACGGCTACTAAACCCTATTCGATCGATCCGAACTCCTGTTAAAAATAAACATAACATACTGAAAATAACACACGTACAGCTATATAATAACACACGTACAGCTATATAATAACACACGTACAGTCTTATCAATTGTCTTACCCAGCTACTGAATTATGGAGGTCAGATAGGCAGTCGTTCCATATAAATCACTAGTAGTCAGCTGCATCTGGTAAGACTTGATGGAATCCAACCCCGACATATTTGGGAAAGGACTAAGCAGACGATGAGAACAAACTCAAAAAAAAGTAATTTAAAAAACCCGACTGCTCTGAAATGCAAGAAAGAAGCACATTTTTATTTTAAAAAGTGACAAGCAGACGGGACCAAATTGAACATTTTTTTTTTTAATGGGATGTGTCCGCCTACTTGTCACTTTTTAAAATAAAAATGTGCTTGTTTCTTGCATTACAGAGCAAACAGATTTTTAGATTTTTTAAATTACTTTTTTTTCAACTTTTCAGTTAAAATATTAATTAACAATTTTTTAATATTTCCGGTCGTGTCACATTGGCATCCCACCGTATTCAAAAAGTGAAAGAGCTAAGTCCATATTTTTAAACTTTCTCTATGTATTATTTTTGCTAGTATTACAATAATGATAAACATGATATATTTTTTTGACATTGTTGTGGTAAGCCCTTTAATTTGATATCCATATTGTGGTATTCGAAAAAAATTTTTTTTTCACTATGTATAATGGCTTCGCACAGCCGCCATGTTCAATTTTTTTTAAATGTCACCTATCTAAGAACACTCGGGCTGTTAAGACAAATCTAACGATACCTCAATTGTGTGAAACCGTTCAGCGGTTTTGGAGATATGAGGTAATAAAGAATATTACATACATACATACATACAAGATACGTGCGAAAAACATAACCCTTCCTTTGCAGTCGGGTAATAACATACGTATAGCTATACAACGTATAACGGAAATCCCATATCTATCCAAAAGGGCTGAAGACAACATCTGGTATGGAGTCTCTATGCACAGTTTCAGCACAAAATAACTGACTCAAAGAATTGATACCAAATTATTGGTTTCATATATTTCTTGAATACCAATCATAACAAACGTGTCACAGCACTACGAGGGTCAATAACTTTCCACGTCACTTGCCAATAACACGATAATTATTTTCGTTCTTCTTTATTTGAATAATTCGGTCTCTGGTATCAGTGTATTGGAATTTGTAATAAGTTTTACACACGTAGACTTAGGATTACAAAACCCTTGCCATATCGTTTGTTAATATCCAAAGAAGCCATGCACTTGGTATGTATATACCCTTTAAATTACACGTTGTATAATAACACACGTACAGTCTTGTCAATTGTGTTACCCAGCTACTGAATTATGGAGGTCAGATAGGCAGTCGTTCTATGTAAATCACTAGTAGTCAGTTGCATTTGGTAAGACTAGAAACCGACAGACGATGAGAACAAACTCAAAAACACTTCGGAACTGTGGTAACGCCGTCTCTCGGCGTAATATTTATTAACGCTCATCTATGGTTCATTCGTTTTTGATGTACTTGTCAGAGCGGGCGCTCAGAACCTTTATCGAAGCTTCCCGCTATGCACGAGCCTCGAAGAAGCCATCGCTCCCGATTAATGCTCAAATACCGCTCCCGCAAACTGATTGAACTAAGGTGAACAGTGATCCATTGCCTGAGACATTCCTGTGATAGAAATCAGTGCTTCGAAGTAGGAACGCCATGTCGCTGCCAAGTTACGGAGCACGTGTCGCGAGACGCCAATACCAGAAGGTACCTTATATTCCTTATATCCGCGGCGCCCGTTCACCATCCAGTTCTTTCAAGGCGATCACCGCTATCCTTTAGAATACAGTCCACTTAAAATAAAACCCACACTTCTCAAATTGCCTTATAAATTGGTTAATTTCCGGATTCATTTTTATGGTCCTTTCCATACCAGAACTGAATCTATGATTGTTACGATTAGACCTACTAGGCAGTCAAAATGTAGACAGATCACACTACCATATTCCATCAAGCCCGCACATGCCATTGAATACCACTTCCTGTATGATTAGTCATGAATATTCACACGTATATTACAGTAAGCGATAGTCGTGAATACACATTGTAACAGCAATTTTTGATCGAAGACGCGATGTATTGTTACATTGCTGCGTGGGCAAGCAATCGATTGGGGAGATCAGTGAATGGGAGGCAATGGAACGTGATTTATGGAAGACAATGAATGTCGTTTATGTGAAATATGTGTAGTATATGTGTGCGGAGTGTTGAAATTAATTGTAGGATCAGATATTAAAGTTAATTGTACCAGTATTGCTTTGTTGGAGAGTTTGTATTGCTGGAAGTAAAGCAAATCTAAAATTAAATTTATTAACGAGTTGAACCCACCATTATGTCTACGAGCAATTTAGTGTTATCTAACAGTAGAGATGGACGGATTTTCATGTAGTGTTCCTCAAATACCCATAAGTATTAAATGAAATAAACAGGTCGGTATAATGGCTGTGCCCTCTAAGTACAAGTATTTATGAAAATCTCTTGTTTACTCATCAAAATTATTCTGTCTACACAACATCGTCAACTCTTAAAGCAAGAGTAAACAGATATCTTATAGGCTCACTCGTTTCACTTACCATCAGACGTCATCGAGGTCAAGAGCAGAATCAACTCATCATCTGCTTAGCCTTTTTCCAACTATATTAGACTCGGCTTCCAGTCTAACCGGATGCAGTGTTTTACATAGAGCGACTGCCTATCTCAACAACCAGAAGCTGGGTAACACAAAAGTCCTTCCAAAGGTTGTCTGGAAGATATGGCTCTCAGCGATAAGACCGCCGTTGTAACCAATTTTTTTTTGAATATTTTTATTTAACACGTTCGCTGACAGTACGTCATTAGGCGGGAAATTAAAATAGTGCGTTATGACCAGTGATCGGAATAGGTAGAGCTATTTAGGTTCATTGACCGTAAACATTGATGTTTATATGGATATTCCACGGGATTCCGACTGATACTACGGGATTTTATTGAATTTCATTATTTTTGTCAATATGTATAAAATGTGAATATGTTTATGTAAGCCAATAAGCGCATGAGCGACGTTGTAAATAAAACTGTAAATGTTTTTGTACAACTTCAGAATATAAATGTTTAAATGATTGTTGATTCTTGAATAAGAAATTGTTACGTAAAAAAATATGTGGTTTAATGAATCAAGTTTATCTATTTATTAAACTATCCTTAATCCCGTCCTTCTTATATTTACCCATCAGAAAGGAAGTGTAATCTTTCATTAGTCCCGAAGGCGAGAATAGCTTTTTATGATTTTACTACTTAAAAACCAAATCTCGGAACTCGGGGAATATCCATATTATTCTAACCTATGGTAAGTACATAAAACAGCTCTACCTATTCCGATCTCTAGTTATGACAGTACGTCGAGGGACGGGCCACTTATTTTTAAGAGTACGTCGTGGAAAATTCTACTGTCGTAATGTGGTGCCAGGGTAAGTGCTCACTGTCAGCGAACGTGTTAAGCTTAGAATAACAACGCAGTGTTAAGTGTGATTCAATTATTGGTGTACAATAAAGTATATTCTATCTATCTATCTATTCTATCTACCCCTTCGCTAGACCAGTGTCAGATTTACTGGCGTCTGACTACCCGTAACGACTGTCAAAGAGTTTCGAATGACAGCTGGGACTGATGGCTTAACATGCTTTCCAAGTCATGGGGTATCACACCACTAACTCCCAACCTCCGGACTACTACTGAGAGTTGTGGTTTGTTTAGACATCAATATAAAAACAACTTTCCTGCAACAATTGTTACATGGTGGACATCCCACCCATACGCACAAAACGTTTTGGAAATCATTCATTGTGCGTACGGCTAAGGAGTGGAATTCCCTGCCGGAGTCTGTGTTTCCTGATAGCTATAACCAGGGAGTCTTTAAGTCAAGAGTGAATAGGTTACTTCTAGGCAAGCGTGCTCCATCTGCGACCACATCATTACTTACCATCAGGTGAGATGGTGGTCAAACGCGAGCCTATTATCAATAAAAAAAACTTTCCTGCAACATCATCAAGAACTATGCTTCAATAAATTCAAATTAAAGTGGATTTCATTTATTACGACCTTGGTTGTAGCGACCATTTTTCTATAACGACGTTAAGTCTAAGTCCCTTGAATTTAAAGCATACTTTAGTACAAAATATATCGCTATAGCGAATCTGGATATAACGCCGAGTTCAGGTGTAGTGACTGTTTTTAACCGACTTCAAAAAAAGGAGGTTTACAATTCGTCTTGAACTTTTTTTTTTTTTTTTTTTTTTTTTTTTTTTTTTTTTTATGTATGTTACCTCATAACTCGGAGACGGCTGGACCGATTTGAAAAATTTTTTTTGCGTTTGAATAGGTATAGTTTCTAGTTGGTCCCATTGTTACGAAATCAGGATCTGATGATGGGATCCTGGAGAAATCGAGGGAACTCTTCAAATATTATAGGCACACCTATAGCGTTTTGGGTATTTCTTATAGTACCTTGAGCAGTTGCTTCCGAAAAGTACCATTTGGGGAAGTTGAACTGATGATGAAGACCACAGATGGCCACTGAAACTCCTCAATAATAAGTATTTCGTGGATTGCGATTCCATTACTTGAGTACGGATGTTAAACACTTTATGCTCGTTACAATACATATGGTGATGTAGAGTTGATGGTCAAGTACCAGGAGAACTCCTCAAAAGTTAACGGCTATGCATCGGGAAAAGCAATATTTTGTAAAAGGTGATAAGTTGTTGACATTATGGCTTTTGTAACTAGATAAATTACAAACCGACCCACTAAAAAGCGTGAAAAAAAAAATTTTAGCAAAAAATAGAACCGACTTCCATATCAAAACACTACAAAGGGAAAAATAACTTTAATTTCGGAAGGCGGTGTCTTTAGTTTTGTATGTATATATTTTCGTTTTTGACACCGCCTTCCGAAATTAAAGTTATTTTTCCCTTTGTAGTGTTTTGATATGGAAGTCGGTTCTATTTTTTGCTAAAAATTTTTTTTTGCTTCGCCATAGTCAGTAAGAAAACTTTTTTTTTTTCGCAAGCGACTTGATTTCTAGACCTTCTTTCTAGATCAATTGCCTTGAAAAAGAGATTCCACCAAAAACATTTCATGTAAAATGTTGCCAAGACGACCACATAAGGTTTGCCCTGTGAAAAAGATATCAGATCTCATGTAGAGCCAAGCTTCTGAATCTACACGGCCTAACTCTACCGACCCTAACTTCACAAATTCTACATATTCTATAAGCACTTCAGGAAGTAGCCAAACATTTTGATGATCATCAGATCATCATTCAATTGAGACTTTGTATATTTAATTAGTCTATTATTGACATCATATCCTGAGAATATGAACTATCTGGTACTTCGGAAAACAACTCTATGAGGGTTCAAAAAAACGACGAAACACTTCGAGAAAAGGTAGGTGCGCTTGCGCTTCGCTTGGCTCGTCTTGGCGGGGGCACTACCGTGCCCCCAGATTGATCTCACGACCTCACGACATTTCGACACTTGACGTTTTGGTAATCACTTTTGCCACGCTGGCCCTGACAGAATGCCATTTGTCTAGAGCCTCCGACAACTGAGGTGTCGGACTTGTGATCGAGAGGTTACGGGTTCGAACCCTACCCATTACACTACTGTCATGAAACCACTCTAGACACAATCATACTAATCATAGTTGGACGGGTTAACAAGATTGCCAGTAATGTGAATTCTACTGACATTACTAGTTCTCATTAAAAACATATATCCCAACAAAAGGTCCGTGCAACTCGAGCTACTTACCATAAAAGTATTGAACTAAGCGGCTATCATGCAGAAGAAAAGCAATAAGTTGGAACTCCAAGAGATTTTCGTCTTCACAAACTTCTAGAACGGAGTTAAAAACTATAAGTACTTGAGTCCGTAGTTTGGTATTGTTCCGATAAGCTGGCTGGATCTCTGTTAATAAAAGTTGTCATTCTTGACGGACTTGGCAATATTTTATATAGTGCTTTTTCCGAGAAAGTAACTTGAGATGGAGACTTTCCCACTAGAAACATAAATGTGAAAGAATGTTAAGTTCTTTATTAAGGCTTTGCTTTAAATTACTGAGATCTACCTTCATAACAAGTCTTCTCTAAGTTTCTTAAATCATAGCTCCTGTCGTGTACGTTCAATCTTGCGTTGTTGTAGTTGCGTTACTAAAAATGCCTAGTTCTTTGCTACTTGATATTGAAACTTGGCAAGTTTTTACATACTTTAAATAAATAAACTTTAAATTTGTAGTAGTATTAAAATTTTCCAACTGCAACTGAGCAGCAAAAATCTACTTTATGACAGCATAAAATTATAAATACTAGAGTAAGGTTTAAAGTAGGTATGCCTGCAATTTCGTTTTTGAGTGTGGGTTTTCCCGCGTAAATCCCAAACCCGTAAGAATTCCGTAATAAAAGGTTTTTAGATAAAACCTTTCTGTATGTTCGGGCTAATCTCTGAAACGGCTGAACTAATTTAATTGGGACTTTCACTAGAAAAGGTTACAGGGAAACATCATCATCCTGGAATTCTCCCGGTATCATGATTTATGCGGGGAAACTTGCGCTCGTATTTACCTTCTCCGTGCAACGTAGTTTTGACTATTTCTCTAGGAGTACCCACAAACATTGTTAATTTATTTATTTCAGGCTTCTAAGGCCCATAGAAAATATACATACATAAGAAGTAACAATAAACTAATACACATTTTTCTAATTCCACGATAGGCAACTTGGCCCATACAAATAAAATACATTCTATTAGGTACACAATAATGCGAATGTATCGTATTATATGTACATAATTCTAAATCCAAATATCGAAGAAATACAATTAGCGAAGCATTATTATTTAAAAACTAAGGTTAGTTTTGAAACATAATTCTTCGCGGGTACAGCTAGTACACTATTACTCTATTTCCCGTGACTTCATATGCGTATAAATTTCACACAATTTTTTAACTCGATCAAGCCTGATTGTAAATTATTGATGTAGTCTACAGATAGAAGATGCCTGTTTACTTTAGCTTTAAAGGCTTCTTTTAAGTATGGGATATCATCCAATGACTGCCTTCCGATCTGGACGAAGCGGGAGGGTGTGTCAGGCTTTTACTGACTAAAAAGCCATCCGTGTTCCATCATATGCCCTTCGTGTTCCGAGGCCGCGGTAACTCTTTCGAATAATTCCGCAACCCGGTCAGGCAACGGCCCCCTTATGGGCCTCAACAATTTTGCTGACACTCTTTGAGGCGCGTGTGGAACACGACGCGCCGTCTACACGGGCCTGGTTTCAGTCGGGCGGCGAGCTACCCATTGCTCGCAGCCCGCAGGCCCGCGCCTACGGTTGCTGGGAGTCACCCTGTGACCCGACGCCTCGAGCGTCTCCTGCGGCGAGCTTTAAAGGCTGACAAACCTTTGTGGAAGGAAACACAGAAACCGGAAAAGATTTCTACACTTTGGCTGTGCTCACAATAAATGTGGAGGAGAATCGTTTAGTACGACAAGAAGGTATATCAACCAAATGCAAATAATGCAATACGTCTGGTACTAATACCTATATACCTATGGTAGTAGTACGTATGCCTCGTATGAGTCACGTATTTTTTCTTTGTCTTATGTGCCAAACAAATTTTTCACGAAGAAACACACAGAATACCAACAGCAATGAAACAAAACTGTCTGTCGGCCACTCGGATGTTTGTTTCATTAATCAAATCCGGCATCGGACGTGCAGAAAACCAATCACTCAGCTGCTGCACAAATCAAACAGAAATAGTTGGATTTGTTCCTTTTACTAATCTGTTGTATAGGTAGCAAAGAAAAGGACTGAGTACACATCATATATATTATATGATGTGTACTCTATATATACAGCTATTGTAAGTAATTGCAAAATTAATATTTTAAGATTAGGGTAGTTTCCTGTGTTCCAAAATATATAACAATATACGGTCCGCTAGATTAAAAAAAAACTGCACATGTAATGTTGTGTTTTTAAATCAATAAAAGCTTCAAAGTTCACGAGTGGGGACTGCTGACGTCACATAATGCTGAAAAGTATAACACGGCGTGACTTGACGTGAATTTACTACTCACTTTATCCCCTTCTTTTTTTTAATACGTAATAAAAGAAAAAATATGTGTCCATTCTTTTTTAGTCATCTATGTGACGAATTAAATAAACTTTAATTTCGGCAGTCGGTGTCTTTAGTTTTGTATTTTCGTTTTTGGCACCGACTTCCGAAATTAAAGTTATTTTTCACTTTGCAGTGTTTTTCGGAAGTCGGTTTAATTTTTTGGTAAAAAGTTTTTATATTGAATAATTTTTAATATATTCTTAGAAATCCCATGCAGATATTGCGACCAGAGTCGATCGCCAAAGATACAAAGAGCTTTCTAATCGTTTATTTACATCCACATAGGTGGTCAGCAGTTGTGGTGTCCTTTACTTTTTGTTTATAAATATTAGCTTGGTAGGTAGGTAAGCGTGTAAGTTAAATTTAATTTTTTGAGTTACAAATTGATATTATAAACCATAAACTTGTTGTTATCTCCTTTCCTTTGCCTGTAACGACTTCCGGATATAACGGCGAAATTACAGTGGTCCCTTCATCGTCGTTATATCTGAAATCCACTGTATGTTTAAAACATAAGCTGTATCTTAAAGATTTTACACAGTTATACAACCTTGACGACAAGATGCTTATGTATGAGCTGCTCCAACAATATATGGGCCATTCATTCGTTATGTTTTGATCAGCACATTGACATACAAATTGACATCAATATTTACTTTGCAAAGTATTCTATTTTGTGAGAGAGGTAACGCGCACGACCAACGGCTTGACGTCGAGGTACGGGGATATTACTAACTAACTAACTAATAGAAATACGCATTAGCACTTTATGCACGACCTGGGAATTGAACTCGAGACCTATTGCTTAACAGTCACTCTTGTGACCACTAGACCGTCGAGTCCCAATATAGAGTAGGTATAATTAATTAAGCGAATACTCCAATCAAAGATCTACGCAAGTCCTCAAATACCGTGGCTGTCGGCATAAAGTGAAGATCAAGTGTGAAACTTCAATTCAAATCAAATAATCAATCAATCAAAAACTGGTAGTCAAACTTAATTTAACTGGGTCGAAGTTTTAAGTTTACTTTCACAATTAAGTGAGTGACCTCATCAAATTTTAATTATGCATTAAAAGGATTTAATGTATAATTAAATTTTGATCACGTTTAGCTGAGTGGTTGCACGATTAGCTGCGTTGCTTATCGTGGGCTCGGTTTCCGAAACAGGATAAATTTTTGTATGATCTAAAAATAGTTGTTCTTCTGTTTTTTTGAAAGTATATATAAATACTTACTATGTGACATGATCGGAAAAATATCAGGTGCCTTGCTTAACGGGATTTCGAGGCATCAGAATAGTCCTCAAAATCACGTTATGGATATCCAGTCTGCTAATAAGAAATATCTAATGGGAAAACTCAATACCTTTCAAACCTCACCTCTCCTCACATGATTAAAGAGGAAATAATTTTCCTAGAACATCAGAATACGCAAAAATAATACAGGAAATATCGAAGCTGATTTTAATGAACGTTTCTGTACAACTAAATTTTTTTTTATACTGTGTAAACCTAATAAAACGGAAACAATCAGTACACAGTGAAAGTAACACATAATAGTAAGTAAGGAAATAATACGTGAACAACGTAATCTATTTATCAATATACATGTAATAAAACAGCGAAAAACTGTATATGTACAAAAATGATTGAGGGGGTTTAGAAACAGTACCTAATAGAACAAGAATTTAAAAAGTCAGTCTGTGTTGTTTTCTGTTTGTACACGCTAATTGCTGGAACTGCTAGAAGGACTTGAATGTGTTTTTTTTTTTTGTTACACACCTATTAAATATTAGCTATTTTTGCCATTTTATTTTCAGAAACTGGAATACCTGATGCAGTGCTTTACATGTGAGCAGAGCCAGTCAGAACAGGGAGTGGGATTCATTAGATGATTTTACCACCGGAAAAAACGAGTACCAATTCTGTAATTGGCGGGCCCACAGATTGTCCAGTATGCGGTAGACATATCCTATCCAGTCCCAATAGTTGGGCAGACTTTTGAGTCACATAAATTATTTGCGTCTAAGAACGCAGAGCGCAGAGCGAGTAGTATTTCGTACGGGGTAAATTATTAATACATAGATTACTGCGCCCCCTAGCACGATGAAAAAACTTCAGTTTGGACTTTTGGATGCCAGTTGAAGTTTCTTCTCAAAATAATCACTAAAAACACACAATATACACCAATTCCGCAAGTCACAATATATTTTTAACCAACTTCAAAAAAAAGAGGAGGTTCTCAATTCGTCTTGAATTTTTTTTATGTATGTTACCTTATAAAGTTATAACTCTGAGATGGCTGGACCGATTTGAAAAATTCTTTTTTTGTTTGAAACGGTATACTTTCTAGTTGGTCTCATTGTCATCACGTTTGAATCTGATGATGGAATCATAGAGAAATCGAGGGAACTCTTCAAATATTATAGGCACACCTTTGGGTATTTCTTATAGTAGGTAACTTGTGCAGTTGCTCTCGATAAGCACCATTTGAATAAGTGGAACTGATGATGAAGACCCCAGATGGCCACCGAAACTACTCAATTATAACTATTTCGTGGATTGCAATTAGATTACCTACTTGAATATGGATGTTAAGCACTTTATGCCCATCACAATGCATATAGTGAAGTAGAACTGATGGTGATGTACTCCTCAAAAATTAGCGGCTCTGCACCGGGAAAAGCAATATTTTGTAAAAGGTGATAAGTAGATGACATTTTGGCTTTGGTAACTAGATAAATTACAAACCGACCCATTAAAAAGCGGGAAAAATTTTTTTTTGCAAAATATAGAACCGACTTCCATATCAAAACACTACAAAGCCAAAAATAACTTTAATTTTGGTAGTAGTGGAAGTCGGTTCTATTTTTTGCAAATTTTTTTTGTAGGGTAACTTGCAGTTAAGGTACTGAATAGTTTTATTTTATTTTATTTATTCAGGAAAAAAGACAGGTACACTAAAATAATACATAGACAATTCATACAGAGTGAGCTACTGTATAGTTGGTAAATAATGTTTGCTAGCTTTTCCCCGCGACTAATTTCGCGTGCGGGGTTTTTCCCGTCTGAATCCCGACCCCGTGGTAATTCCGGGATATAAATTACTTATGTGTTATTTCAAGATGTCAACTGTCTTCTCACTAAATTTCATTGAGATCCCTTTAGTAATGTTTGCGTGAAAGAGTAACAAACATACATTCTTACAAAGTTTCGCATTTATAATATTAGTAGAAAGTAGAATTTATTCAATCATTCACTATTGTTTTGTATCTATTCGACGTTCACGCTAGTGGGATCCAACAGAACATCAGTGTCAGGCATTTTTGCCTGACACATGCTCAGCTTAACTCCAATTTGGTGCAACTTGGAGACGTACACTACACTGATATTCCATGTTTGTAAAGGTGTTTTCTTCTTATTTGTATATTTTTTGTGATCGTTTTCCTGTAATTTATGTTTTAAATTACGTGTTACTGTTATTTTGTGTGCTGTGTTTGCTGTTATCCAATAAAAGCATTATCTATCTGACTGCCTCAAGGATAGATAAAGGTATACAAATTAAGAATTACAATAATAAATATAATATACAGGAGAATATAAAAAGAGTTTATAGGGCATCGAAAGATTCTTTATCTGAAGAAAAGGCCAGCCCTCTGGTCACATGAACTAAGAAAGGCAAGTATTTATTTAAACATCATTTTATTTTTGTGATGGACCCCGTCACCGTAGTCATGTCATGAGCTTACAAGACGAAAGTTAAGGCCTGTGCGTGCTGCAACTAATAAAATGAACTGAAATGTGATCGAATCCAATGGATTTCTTATAGTCTCTTTTTACTCGACTGCGCGACACAAGGGTGGGTAATGTGTTTAACATTAAATTAAATTTATGTATTTTTCCTTTCAATAAACCATACACAGAAAAAACGCTCTCAATTAGGATCTTACTAACCTAAACACATAAATAAAGGTAAAACAGAAAAAAGTCCCTTCAAACCGCAACCCGTGGGTAATATTATGAACTAAACCGGTAAGGTGTGCGGGGAGGGGAGTAGTCGTAAAAATGATAAATGTTCGCGCATTACGGGAACACTGCACATGCGGCTAGCAATGTTTTTGTTAATATCTACTGCGAATTTGAACATAGGTTTTCTGAGTGTTTAAATACGAACGTGAGAAACATTTTACGGTGTTGTTTGTTTCGTAGAATGTGATAAGTTCATTTTTGTGTTTGAAGTTTCTCTAGTAAAGAGGTAGCAGACATCCTATTATGTCATCGTTAGTGCGGTAAAGAAGACTATCGGTCCAGAAAAACTATATATAGGAGTATTATTTTTAATGAGATCTAGCAATGTGGGTAAAATTCACATTACTAGCAATCTTGTTAACCCCTCCAACTAAGTTAAAATATGCTTGTGTCTGGAGTGGGTTCAGAGCAGTAGCGTAATGGGTGGGGTACAAACCCGCGACTTGTCGATCACAAGGCCGACACCTTAGCCATTAGTAGGGATCGCAATCCCGCAGCTCATTCAATCCCGCGGAATTGATAGGTATACGGGAATACTCAATCCCACGCGGGATCACGAGGGATCCCGCATCTTTGAAATTATGTTATTAAATCAAATTACAACTACATATTTTTGTGTAAAAATAAACTTTTATTAAACATTTCTTACATTAAGCAACATAAATTATTTCTTTTCTATTAAGTAATTAATAATCTGTTTTCTTAGATTCACCTGTAAAGTTTTGGCATAGTTTAATAGTTTATTTTTTAATTGTACTCTTACTCCTAATAACAGTTTTATATTTTTAATTCAGTCTTATTCATATAAATAATCAAATCACAACTTTATCTTAGATGCTATTACTATGATATCAACTTATGGAGATAACTTTTGAAAATACGATCTTAAGGAGCAAATGGCATTTATTGTATCATCTCCGAGCCTGCTTCTGTGTGAACTGCAAAGTATCCTGTTGCTGAAAACGCTCTCTCGGCTTCTACGCTAGTAAGCTTAACCGTCAGGATATATTCATAGGCGAGCTCGTGCTACTCTCAATTTATGCGAAAGTTTTAGCGCCAAATTTTTAATTTGCGGGATCTGCGGATTCGCGCTTTGAAGATACGGGATCCAGCAGATTAATAAAAGCAGCCAGATTCCACGGGAATGCGTGATCCCGTTTTGCGGGATTGCAATTCCTGGCCATTAGTCTATTGACGGTTTAGTATAAGATTGACAAATGACATGGAAATGTCAGTTGATCAATATCCTATACAACATTTGGTATTTTGTTCATTGTATACACGGATACAATGTCACTTTGTCTAAAACAACATAATGCTTTATTTGGGATGGGAAGTCATTATATAAGTAGTACTAATCACCCGCCATTTAAAGTTATCCGCCATCACTCTCATTTAATAGCTACCAATTTCGGGCAATCATTTTAGCTACAGTAGAATACTTCATACATACATATCGCACTATACAACAAATAGTAAAGCAAAGTAGGAAAACGATGAAAAATAGTCAAAAAGATAATGATTATCCACGATACATGCGATTATGTAGTCCATATACAGACGTATTGCAAATATAATGTAATCCTGTCTTAACGATATTAGCTTCATCTTCGATCACATCATCGCTTAACATCAGGTGAGATGGTGGTCAAACGCAAGAATATCAACAATAAAAAAATGTTCGTTTCTAAGTGGCCTTGTTTTAACATACCTATTCGTTTCAGATGGACAATGATATACCTCTTGTTCATAATTTACAATTTGGAACGAATATGTTGAAACAGAACCACATTTACTCGCAAAATTTTAATCAAAGCGACACTACAAGAAAATGTTTCAACAATGTTCATACTATTCTACAAATGAACTGAACAAAAGCATGCAAATTCATCTCTACTAACAGCAATGTGTCTGTAATAAACGATGGGCGATTGTGCATAAGCTCTCTCATAATTCAAATACTTCAAGAACTGGAAAACGTCTGGTTTCTGAGTTCTTGAGAACAAATTAGACAGACATTGCTTTTGCTTCCAGCTGCAAAAGCTCTCTAGTTGTTGTAGTAAGGGGATGAATGTTTTATAGAGTGCCAATACCAACTAATAATTTTGTGTGGAAGAAGAATGTTTTCAAATTCGAATTACAATTATTTGATTTTTTTTAGTCAATACTGTGAACAGAAGTCAGTTTTCATTATCATCTTTATCACTACGTCTATTCTTGTAAAATTCCCTTCTATAGTTGTTTCAAGAAGGGAATTTCCCTGTGTTCCAGCAGTGGGAACGTAATACGTTGTTTTTTTTTTTATTTTTTGTGATTATTGTTGTAATTCAACTTACACGTTTTCATTCCAATTAAACTAAAAGCTGTACCTAAAAATTTGTTAATAAAAGATAAGTAGATAATATTGTCAGTTTTTAAATTTAATTGTTCAAACAATTATTTTTTCAGAAATACGGAGAAAAAGTGTGTTTAATAGTTTCAAATGAATACAATATTACATAATAGGTACATGCCTACCTATTACTTTCCTGTGACTACAAATATTAAGAAATACATTTTCAAGACACTTACAAACTGCTTCTTATTGCTTATACTTCAGTTTTTTTTCTTTTCACTATTTCTATTGAGAATAAAGGATAAGTCACGTGGACATCTATATATTGCCGTATTCTCTCGGCTAACCAACGTCTCGAGTGTCTTTCCGTTCTACTGCAATGACAAAGTTTTCCCACTTCAATCAAATCGTACTGTTTTTAGACTTAGATAAAGAGAACCAGCAATGTGGGTAGAAATCACATTATTAGCAATCATGTGAACCCCTCCAACTAAGCTAAATATGCTTGTATCTGGAGTGGGTTCACAGCAATAGTGTAATGGGCGGAGTTCAAACTCGCGACCTCTTGATTACAAGTCCGATTCAATTTAATTCAATTCAATTCAATCTTTATTGCAATCACATGTGTTAACAAGATCTTAATATATAGGTAATAACTCACATGGACCCTGTGGGGCACATCAATTTAATATAATATAAAGATTCCTTTTCCATTGGGCTTTTGTCACTTTACTCCATATCACAAAGGTACAGAAAGTTTCAAAGGATAATCCACGTAAAGCTTATCTTACTCATACTCAAAGGGCCAGTCCAATCACAAGACAATATATACATGCTTCTGTATTCAATCTACGCCAAACAATAGTTCATATTGTGTTCAAAACAGAACAATAAAGCGAAAGAAAATCGCTATATGTTAGGAAATAGACTTTTTATGCGCCAACTAACTTCATCTAAGTCGGACTATAATACAAACGTCGGAATCTGTCTCATAATGTTTATGTTCGTGGAATGTGCGTTGGGCACAAGTTTCGTAAAAGTCAGCGCACACGGGCAACACGCGATAGCCACAAAACATCGCCAGCCGAAGCTAAAAGCGGCTACAGATGTAGCCCACGCGTGCGACAGCCACTAGTGGCCAGTTAGTCACTTGTGGCAGGTGGCTCCTATTTTGTTTAACCCACACTGTGTAGTATCATAATGAACTCCGACAAAAAAGATATGATTGCGCTACCGCTGATAAAACAATGTCGGTTTAGAAGACAATACTGCCGTTATTGTATACTAGCACTTTGCTGTTAACTTCATCCGCGTGGATTTAGAAATAATTTATAGTAGTTACGATTATTGCGGCTTACCACCAACGAAACATTTTTTAGAATAAAATCATTGGTTCCGTTGATCACACCCTATATAGAAACTTACTGAAATAATATTACTCTTTTTAATATTAGTATAGCTACAGTCAGACAATTTTAACAAACGTACACAAAAGTCACGTATGTGAGCATATTGGGTCAGCGTCTCATCGACGGTTCGGACCACAAGAAGCAAGCAGCGACGACTTGTAGCGAGTGGTGACCAGGTGGTCACCACTCGCTACAAGTCGTCAATCGAGTGCGGCAATCCATATAAAATCTATGGAAACTCCTGGAAATAAATCAGTGGCAACGTTTTGTGGCTGCCACGTGTAGCCCGTGTGTGCCGTTATCAAACAAAACTTAAGACCAGAATAGTTTTCGGCACCGCAAACATCGGGACCATAAACAAAACGGTAAGAAAAACATTGGTGAAAATCTTGGTGGGCATCAAACTCTCGACTACAGCACAGCTACGTATCGCTCAACGCACTACGCCAACCGTATCGTCATTTATCGTCACTGCCACCGGTGACTAAAAACGCCAATATCTTGACCCACCCATGTTATGTACCCAAATTAATGGCTAGCGTTGTCCATCAATTTCTATGGTAAATTTTGGCTTGATAATCTTTGTTTTTGGCAGTTTACCTTTTTTTGTTACTACATATTTAGTTTTATTTTATCAAATACATGAAAGAGATTTTCAATGTGTATGCAAGAACACTGTAGGCCCTTAGATTTGATAAGTAATTACATTGCATGCATGTTGATTGGGCTATACTATCCTCTCATTCCTATAAAAACTGTGTCATGTAGACATCAATTAAAAAGGTTAGCCATAGAGTTTTTGTCCGGGTTTTCGCTATAGGAAACGACCAATTTGAACTACGTGCTTTTGACGTTTTATAAGTACGCCATGGAAGCTGATGCTACCATAGCCTAATGGCTAAGGTGTTAGCCTGGCGATCGAGAGGTCGCGGGACCAAACCCCACCCATTACACAATTGCCGTGAACCCACTCCAGACACAAGCATATTTAGCTTAGTTGGAGGGGTTAACAAGATTGCTAGTAATGAATTCAACCATATTGCTAGTTCTCTTTTCAAACAAACAATGGCCGCCACGACGGCGTTTAGTTGCTCTGTGAGCTATAAACCAAGGTATATGGGAATGTTGACGTCATCGAGTCCAGTTGATGGCGGAATGTGATATTTACCTTTGTCAGACAATTCAGATTGAATGTCTTTGGCGTAACTTGAGTTATCGTCTTTATTTTAGTATGACATGTGGGGAGATATGGCCTGAGATTCTTCACTTCCTCATTTGGTGGGTTTAATTTATCGTTATTGTGTGTATCTGGAACTTAGGTAAGGATCTTATACTTCATGGTATTGCCGTCCTTTTTTAAGATCATACTTACTTTCTATTAATTAAAAGTTCAAATAAGACAATATCTGCACATTTTCTGTTGGAGCATAAAATAATAATAAGGATTCAATAGCAAAAAAAAAGGTAAATGAAATCGGTTTTCGAGTTTGGTGCTGAGCAACACATTTGTTAATACATTTTTATGCATATAAATAAAGATTTAGTATCATGAAAACTCAAAAATTGTGTTAAATTATAGCCGTGAGGCTGGAAATATTCTTCCCATCAAAAACATCCTGTAAAAAATTTGCCTAGTCTCGCCTAAGCTGCTTGTTTCTCTATAAAATTAATGAAATCTCTAAGCAAAGCGAAGCTAAATCTAAGGATCTTAACTGCGATTTCTTTATTAATATGGTTAGATTTTATGTAACCAGCCGTTGAACATACTCTATGCACTTTTACTAGTTAATACATCGAAGTCAATGGCCAAGTCACAGTACAGCACTACGAGGGGCCAATAAATTTCCACGTCACTTGCCAATAACACGATAATTCTTTTCGTTCTTCTTAATTTGAAAAATTCGGTCTCTGGTATCAGTGTATTGGAATTTTTAATAAGTTCTACACACGTAGACTTAGGATTACAAAACCCTTGCCATATTGTTTGTTATCATCCAAAGAAGCCATGCACTTGGTATATATATACCCTTTAAATTACACGTTTTATATGTCCAAATAGTACAACTTTGCTTTTGCATAACTTAGGAAATAAACAAGCTACAAACATGAAATTTTGTGGTTGTAGCTTACTAGATAACGATAATTTCAGCGTTCTTAATCTATCCAGAGGTCCCCAAATAGGGGCCTGAAAATACACCGAAATGGTTCCAGAAAAAGATGGTACGGCAGTGTTTGCTTTGCGCTTGACTTGGCGGGGCACTGCCGTGCCCCCAGATTTTGAGTTTGTATTTTTAGGCAGACTCTTAATTATGTTTATATGTGGAAAACAAATAACCTCTAAGTTTTAATATCCTGTTTAAAAGTATTTATAAATCATAGCGCATAACTAGTAATGTACTTATTGACCTCTCTTCTTTTGTATAACTTCAAACTCAAACAAACTATGTACAGGCAATTTCTATGGCCAAGGTCAGACAATTAAAGAAATACAGACAGACAGAGATGCTTTCAAATTTATTTCAATAGAATTTTTATGTAAAAAACTTCTTACTTTCCAATTTTTAGGGTTCCGTAGCCGAATAGCAAAAAAAGGAGCCCTTATAGTTTCGATATGTCTGTCCGTCCGTCCGTATATCACAGCCATTTTATTCCGAAACTATTAAGACTATACATGTGAAACTTGGTAAGTAGATGTATTCTGTGAACCGCTTTCCGAATTCAAGAAAAAATAATAATAAATATTTAAAATAAAGGTGGCTCCCCATACATGGAACTAAACCTGAAAATATTTTTTTTTTCATGAAACCTATACGAGTGTGGTATCTATAGACAGTTCTTTAAAAATGACATAGGCGTTTCTAAAATCACTTTTTCATAAAGTCAATTGTCTAAAAGATATACGGTTCCAAAGTGGTAAAATGTGTCCCCCCCTCTGACTTCTATAATAATGGAGTGAAAAATCTATGAAAAATATATGTCTGTAGATCTTAATGTAAACTTTCAAATTGGTTTGAATGAGATCGGGTTAGCAGTTTTTGTGATACAGCATATTTTCTAAAACCGCAAATATAACTTTGTAATTCATACAAACACTATGAAAAACAAAGTTATTTGGCGTAGTTGTAAAAAATGTAAATTAGCTAGTTTTAAGAACTTTGTAAGTTTTTTTTTTCGTCAAATAAATATACCTACATATTATATTATATTGTTATAGTTACTACGGAACCCTTCACGGGCGAGTCTGACTCGCACTTGGCCAATTTTTTTTACAGACTTTAGGTATCCATCACGGACTAATGAAAAATCTAATATGAAAAAAAGGGATGTCGGCTGTTCCCTTCATTTTGTCGAGTTTTGCGAGCAAAGGCGTAAGGTATTAATAAAATCATTTTTCGTTTCACGATGTTATAAAAAAACCTGTCTGACCTCCTTATAATATTAGTCTTACTAAGCAAGATTGAAAACTGAGCAACGTTCTAAAATCAAGTCAAACTTAATAGTTTCCAAACTTGAAATCAATTTCTGTTCGAATATAAACAGTTTCAGCTTTCATTAAATAAACAAAAATCTTTCAAGGAAATTCTTTGCAATTTTGTTTGTAGAACTTTCTATTTAGCTCAATCTTACTGTTGCGCTTTCAAAAACTTTGAACGTTTTATGTTGAGCGGAAAATATTACGGAAATGCTCAAAGATGCTTAGTTTGATTTACCTTAAAGTTTTTCTTAGAAATTCAGGTATTAGAAAGGGAACAAAACAGTATTAAACCTATTGAATAATAGGCTTGTTAGTCTGAAATTGTTTTTGTTAAATTAAATTGGTTATTGAAAATGATTGATGTTCTATCAGTGGTAGTGTACAAAATAGTTTATTTGTTTATTAAATTTACATTAAAAGTTAGTACATAATGGCAGTATCCCTTTAATCAAGTATTGTCTGTGTTGGGTAACGAGTCCAAGTCAATATTCAAAGCGACAAAAATGTATGGGAATGATAAAAGTCTATTAAAATGTCAGGTGATCACTCCCTCATATTTTGACATTTCGACCATTTCGATGCATTTACTGAAAGACAAGGAAACTTGTCCATGAGCCTCTTGGTTTTTGCGATAGGCACAACTGATTATAGAATATGACATAGACGAGGAAGCCAAAAGCATAGTATCTACTTCTAAGAGATGTTTACTCCTACCTACCAATCTACCTTATTTTTACCCGGCTATGGCAAAGCCAAAGGAGGGTTATGATTTTGACAGGCTATGTATGTATGTATGTGTGTATGTTCATCTGTTCCCTCATAGCTCAAAAGCTACTTATTGGAACTCGACAAATGAGGTATCGTTAGAACCGCCTTGACCATCCGCTGAACATAGGCTAATTGACGTGTCACAAAACCTAATGTGGCGCCCTCTAGCGCCCAAAAAGTGTTGTGTTAAAAAATAAAAATAAGATAAACACATCGTATCTGATATCATTCGAAAGGGCGTCACATGCAGATTTCCAAAACATTGCTTAAATTTAAAGTGGCGCCCTCTAGTGGACAAAAAATCATGTGTATAACAATAAAAATAAGATAGATACACCGTGTTTGGTATCATTTGAAAGGGCTTCACTTGTACTTATCAAAAATATTGCTTAAATTTAACGTGGCGCCCTCTAGCGGACAAAAAGTCATATGTAAAAATAAAAATAAGATAGATACACCGTGTTTGGTATCATTTGAAAGGGCTTCACTTGAACTTGAAAGCCGAAGTCACACGTTATTTAGGATATCAACCGTAACAAAACAATTAATAGTGTGTGACTGCGGCTTTTATTTTTGTTCTGTTCTTGTTTTTCCAGTAACCTTGTTTATTTCAGCATCCTGAAAATCTTGTTTCATACTTTTTTAACGTCGATTTTTTTGGTCGTAGTCGGGTTTTAGTTTTTTACTTTTTATTATTTCCGAACCAGGTTGAGGTTTCGCCTGAATTACCAGCCGGATGCTGTATTTAATCTAAATCTGGGTGGATAGACTGCCCGGCCTCCACAATTGGGAAACAAGGAAACCCTTGGTAAGGTAGGTGACAGTTATTTTATTTAAAGGGTATATACATACCAAGTGCATGGCTTCTTTGGATTATAACAAACGATATGGCAAGGGTTTTGTAATCCTAAGTCTACGTGTGCAGAACTTATTACGAATTCCAATACACAATACCAGAGACCGAATTTTTCAAATTAAGAAGAACGAAAAGAATTATCGTGTTATGGGCAAGTGACGTGGAAAGTTATTGACCCTCGTAGTGCTGTGACACGTTTGTTATGATTGGTATTCAAGAAATATATGAAACCAATAATTTGGTATCAATTCTTTGAGTCAGTTATTTTGTGCTGAAACTGTGCATAGAGACTCCATACCAGATGTTGTCTTCAGGTCTTTTGGATAGATATGGGGTTTCCGTTACACGTTGTATAAATGATGATAGTCCAAACCACCGGCTGAGCTTTCTGCCGAGGCATGTTGGTTTCCTTGTATGCAATAGATGGCCATTGCAGACATTTGCTGAGATCAAAGACAGATCAATCAAAGACCTTTGCAAATGTAGCTTAACTTTGCAGCTCGTTCCATGCCACTTCCATTACATCACCGTCAAAACTTTAAACAACGTCATAAGTTAATTTCTTAGCCAAGAAAAAAATGCATCATTTCCCAGTTACTTAAATATACAATAAACAACTAGCTTTTGCCCACGACTTCGTTCGCGTGGGAGGTATTTCCCACGTAATTCCCGATCCCGTGGGAATTTCGGGATAGAAACTATTCTATGTCCTTTCCAGGGTCCTAAAATATACCATGCCAAATTTCATCTAAATCGGTTCAGCGGTTTAGGCGTAAAAAGGTAACAGACAGACGTACAGACAGATAGACAGACAGATAGAGTTACTTTCGCATTTATAATATTAAGTACAAAAGTATACTGTTTTTACCCGACTACTGCAAAGCAGAAGGAGGGTTATGATTTTGATAGGCTATGTATGTATGTATGTGTGTATGTTCATCTGTTCCCTCATAGCTCCAAAGCTGCTTATCGGAATTCGACAAATGAGGTACCGTTAGAACCGTCTTGACCTTCCGCTCAACATAGGCTACGTGACGTGTCACAAAACCCAATGTGGCGCCTCCTAGCGCCCAAAAAGTGTTGTGTTAAAAAATAAAAATAAGATAAACACATCGTGTTTGATATCATTTGAAAGGGCGCCACATGCACATTTCCAAAACATTGCTTAAATTTAAAGTGGCGCCCTCTAGTGGACAAAAAATCATGTGTATAACAATAAAAATAAGATAGATACACCGTGTTTGGTATCATTTGAAAGGGATTCACTTGTACTTATCAAAAATATTGCTTAAATTTAACGTGGCGTCCTCTAGCGGACAAAAAGTCATGTGTAAAAAATAAAAGTAAGATAGATATACCGTGTTTGGTATCATTTGAAAGGGCTTCACTTGAACTTATAAAAAATAAAGTAAATAGTATAGAAGCAAAGTGATTTAATACCAAAATAGTTTAAATAATAAAAAGTAAAAAAACTAAGCAACTAGCATCGATTTTTTTGTCGTAGTCGGGTTTTAGTTTTTTACTTTTTATTATAAGTTGTCGATTAATTGAAATGAAATAACAAAATGGGTTTAAAAGATGGACAATCGCAAAAAGTTGAACAATTCAATACAAAAAGCAGGAACTGCGGCTGAGAAACCTAAATAAATCGTAGTTTGTGAGAAAAGTTGTGTATTTATTTGCCTGTTCCTAGTGAATGTAGTTTTGTGTTGTTGTTGGTTTTGTATAGCGAAGTTGATGGGAAATTAAGTAGTTAAAAAGTTATGATCTTTCGCTGTAGCTGATTATTGATGTTTAACATGGAGCGTGCCTATCGAACTTCCACAATGCAGTGGCTGGGTAACAGGATGCTACTTGGCCAGATCAGTATCAGATTTTCAGGCTCCTGACTACCCGTAATGACTGCCAAAGATGTTCAAATAACAGCTGTTATCAACGGCTTATTATGCACTCGGAACCCCGGGTTACTAATAAGTTTTTTACAGAAATATCGAATACCATTTTATGCCCCAATTGAACCTGTGACCGCGTGTTCAACCGTCGTGCTTGTGACCACTTTCCCAACGAGGTCGTCCTGTCCTCCTGTAAAGTATTGGAACTCAGTTACATACTTTTAGTTTAGAAACTCTAGCCCTCAATATTTCGGGACAAGGCTGGACCAGTTATAATGATGAACTTCCTTTCAAATTATTTGTATAGCAAACAATAGACCAAGGTAATTCGTTGATATTGATTTGCAAGAATTTTAAATATTGTTAACGTATTTTGAATTAAAGACGACTTAAACAGCTGTAACAATATCAAATTATGTGTTTATTTACATTCTGATTGATGAAAAAATCTATGAGTCGTTTTATATATTCATAGATAATAAATGTATATACATATTATAATAAGGACAATTCTGACTATAAAGATTCCATTGCTGTAACAAGAGGGAATTGTCCGTAATCTACGACGCGTGCTCAGTGCTCCTGTACCCACATGTACTACATACAATGAGAAAACGTTTAGATAAAAAACTGCATCTAAAACGCAACATTTGTCAGCAAGAATATACGTCACAATTCATTACGCAGATTGCGCATGGGCCGTTTCTCCACTCGTTCATAGTTTTCCTGTTGATTAATTGTCATTTTTTCCATGTAGTGTGCCTAACAATGGCTTATTTCAATAGAAACTTGTTATTTCCATGAACAATACTCTGCGCTGGCTAATGGATGTGAAGCTGGACCGTGGGTGGTGGAGTGTGGCAAAGAAGAAAGCGGACTGGTGCTCTCTTCTCCTTACGCTCCGTACAGTGACATCTATCGATTATATTGACTGTAATAGTAAAAAAACTTACCTTTTTTTTTTTTTTTTTTTTTTGTGTGGCATCTCGCAGGTCAACCTTTGAGGTTGTCGGCTGCTTAACCGGGCTTGCCTGTGGTTGCCTTAATTAATTAATTAATTAAAGCCTCCAGCCAGGGCTTATTAGAAAACTTACAAACTAGGCGACTACACGCTAAGGGCACCCCCTGTGGGGTACGGACCTCGGCTTAGGGCGTCGCAGTGGGAGGGCAGCTAGGGACAGGCTGGATCATATCATTTTTATTATTAATAAGGGAATTTAAAGCTACTGGCTCAGCGTCGCGGGCTGGCTCTGGCAAGGGTCGGGGCGGACTATTACGGGGACGTCGCGGTGGGCCTCGGCGGCGAGGACGGAAGGACGGTCGGTTTTTGTTTTTGTGTGCCACTGTACTTGTTTCCCTACGGCTCTCTTGGAGCAGGGTGATTGCGTCATCGGGAGTGACAAGGGTGTGCCTTGGTCGGCGAATCTTAGAGATACGCGAGGGTTCGTATTGGGCGGCCGATACGATAAGGGGATTCCTATGTTGGATTGCAGTATCAAAGAAACGCTTGGAGACACGTTTCATGAACTGCTGGATGGTGGGCATCTTGAGGTCTACGTGAAGAAGCTCATTTCGAACATAAAAGGGGGCTCCCGTGACTCTACGGAGGAATCGGTTTTGAAGGGTCTGCATCTTGTGGAGGAGGTAGGGCTTTGCGTGTGCGAAAACAACGCAGGCGTAGGTCATGATGGGACGGATGACCGCGGTGAAAATACGCAGCTTGCACCTGAGTGATAACTTGCTGCGGGAGCTAAGAATGAAGTGGAGCCTACCTAGAGCGAAAGCGGCGCGCGAACGTGCCTGCTTTATGTGCTCAGCGAAGGAAAGGTGTTTATCGAGGACCACGCCTAAGTATTTGGCTTGCTTTTCCCAGGGGATCGGCTTGCCGTACATGGTAATCGGACGGGGGGAGGGTGGGTTTATCCGCGGCTTAGAAAAGAGGACTGCCTGGCTTTTGTCTGGATTGACTTCGATTCTCCATTTCCGGAACCACTTGGCCAGAGTGTTTGCGGAAGTTTGGAGAGTGCGAGCGATGGCATCGGGTTTAAGACCGGTATAATAGATAGCCGTATCGTCGGCAAATAGGGCTAGCTGAGTATTTTTGTGCTTGGGGATATCGCTAGTGAATAGCGTGAAAACGAGGGGGGATAGTACGGAGCCTTGAGGAACTCCTGCGCGAATGGGATGGGGGGAGGAAAGCTCCCCCTCAATTCGGTAACGAAAAGTGCGATTCGATAAAAAGTCCCGTAGGATGAGCACGAGACGGTCAGGCACGCCGAGTTGGTATAGCTTAAAGATTAAGCCATTGTGCCAGACTTTGTCGAACGCTTTCGCTATGTCGAAGAATAAGGCTCCCGTTATTGCGCCCCGTTGGAAGCCGGCGCTGACGTGTTCTATGATGCGGTGGACTTGTTGGATACATGAGTGTTCGGTTCTAAATCCAAACTGCTCATTGGGTATAAGACTCTTTGCTTCGGCAAAATCTTTGAGCCGCTTATATATAAGCCTTTCATAGATTTTACCAAGGACGTTGAGTAAGCTAATGGGACGGTAGCTAGACGGGTCAGACTTGGGCTTGCCTGTTTTGGGAATACCTATGACGGTGGCCTGTTTCCAGGTTGCGGGGAACATATTATTGCTCAATGCACCATTGAAGATGGCAGTCATTAGCACTATAAGCTGGGCGGGGAAAAGTTTGAAAACCCTATTGGTGATGCCGTCGGAGCCAGGGGCTTTTCGCGGTTGGAGACTTTTAATGATATCCTGGACCTCATCAGGAGTGATGGGGGCCAGTGGATTATCGGGATCTTCGACGGGCGGAAGGGAAGTTCTACGTTCGACTTCGGCGTTCACCATATCGAGGTGGGCTTGGTCTACTGGTTGAGAGCTGGGAGAACACTGGGACTCTAGGCTGTCGGCTAGGCATTCTGCTTTTTCAGAGTTATCGAAGGCGACACTCTTATCGGGACGAATGAGAGGAGGCATTGTGGCCTCTTCAGTGGATCGTAACTTCCTCTGAAGCTGCCAGAAGGCAAGATGGGTGGGCTCAAGTTCGCTCAGCATCTTGTCCCAGCTCGCATTACGCTGCTCGGTAATGCGTTTCCTTACAGCACGCTGTAAGTTGCGCATGTGAGCTTTGTTTGCGGCGCAGGGAAAAGCGCTGTACGCACGGATGGCTGCGTTCTTCTCGGTTATCAGATTCCGTACATCGTCCGGGAGTTTCCAGCGGTGGTCTTCCACTACAGGAACTTCCCTTGAACAATCGTTCAGGACGGATTGTACGTGATTTGTAAGCGAGTCGATCGCCGCCGTCGTGTCAGCGACTGAGACTATGTGGTCAGGAATGGTGTCCAATTGAGGCGACGTGGTGGATTTCAGTTTTTCACTTACTTTCCTCCAGTCGGTGATCAATTGGGTCGGAGGAGGTTGGGTAGGATCATGGTTACCCGAGCGGGAACCTAGGTGTAGGATAACGGGACGGTGATCCGAGTTGAGCTCGTGAAGCGCTTCTATGGAGTGTAAACGGAGGTTTACATTCTTTAGGAGCGCCACATCGAGGACATCGGGGTTATGGTTGGGGTCGTGTGGGTAGTGGGTGGGAGTCATCGGAGCGATGACGTCGTAGTTTAGGGTCGCGCCTAGGTTATACACGATTCTGCCTCTGGCATTTGTCGTGTTGCTGTTCCAAGCGGGGTGTTTGGCGTTGAGATCGCCCGCTAGTAAGACGGAGTCACTCAGGCCGAAGAGAGTCGTGAGATCGCTGGTGAGCGCGATAGGATCGTCTGAAGCAAGAGACGCGACCGATGGTGGGGGATGGTAGGCAGAGATGATGGTTATCGGAGGATGACCAGTCATGCCTAGTCGACAGGCAGAGTACTCTAGGTGAGAGAGAGGCGCGGGTGGGGTCAGAGGGATGCAGTATAACTCCTTTCTATAATAAATAAGGGTACCGCCGCCGTGGCAACGTGTTCTGTCATTGCGAACTAGACGGTAATTCGCAATTTTGGGATCAGCGCGGTGGGGTTTCAAAAGGGTCTCCTGTATAAGGAGGACGTCTAATTGGTGGTCGCGGAGGAATTTAGTTATTTCGGCGCGTTGGTTGAAAATTCCATTGGCGTTGAAAAAACCTAATTTGAGGGATCGAGGCCTAGTGTGGTTTATGCGTTGGGAATCCATTGGATCAGTCCATCGCATCCATCTGGTCGAGACCTAGCACCACATCACTGTGTGTGCTGAATATTTGGCTGTACATTGCCGTCGTAATTTTGCCGTTATTCTGCTGTTCGGCAGCCAGAAGGGCATCGCGGAGAGATCTGGCTTGGCGGGTCATAAATAACCTATAATGGCGCAGTATAGTCTGGGCGCAAGCCTCGCCATGCGCGACGGGTGAGGGATTGGGCGGTTGTTTGACTGCAGGAGCAGCAGTGGTTTGAGGCGCGGGTTTGTGACTGGCTGTGGGCTCTGTAGCCACGGCTATAGGCAGGATCTGCGCTGTGATGGGTATATCCATCAGTGCCTGCAAAGGTTTGGCAGGGGCCAAGGAGGGAAAGGCTTTTTCGTGGTTTAGCCTGTTCCACGGGGACGGTCTCTGAGGAGCGAGACGTTGGGGAATTTGAGAAGAAGGTGCCTCTCTCTGTTGGCGGGCGTTGGCGCGCTTCGCTAATTTAGGAGCGAGTTTGGGGGCTTTGGGACAGCCGCGGTAGTTTGCCGGGTGACCGGTCTGGCCGCAGAGAACGCAGCTGGGTGGTTCCGAACAGAGGGTTCGGTCTTTAGGCCGTGGGCAGTCCGCAGTGCTATGCTCGCCCAGACACTTGACGCATCTGGGAGTCGCATAGCAGTTGCTCTGCGCATGGCCATACAGTTGGCAACGGTGGCATTGTCCCACTGTTGCGGTTTTGTAGGGCTTTTCTATTGAGATACCGGATAGGGAGCAAATAGACTTAATCTTAAATATTGGGTGATGACCTTCGGTTGGTTCACAAATGACAAGAACCATGTCGTACAATTCACCGCCTCTCGCTTTATGTAAGCGATGGACGGCGATCACTGGTATACCTTGATCGGCAAGGTCGTCTTTAATATCCTGTACTAGGATTTCTTTAGGGACACGTTTAATAATAACACGAGTGGGCGTGTCCTCGGGGAAGGAGAAAGTGTGAAAGGAAATATTCCTTTCACGGAGGGCGCGATATAGTTCCCTATAGTCGTTCGACGTAGGGACGGTGACTTTAATGCCATTTTGGCAGGCACGGGCGTTTGTGTAGTTGATCTTTCGATCAACACACATCTTGGACACATCAGTCCATTTACCCTTGTCCTGGATGTAAAAGGGGGGCGGAGGGCGTTGCTTCCTTTGGGCCGAGGAAGTTTGGGCTATCGGGCTGCCGGGACGACTATTCTGTGCTCGAGCAGAGGTAGTTGGGGCGGGGCTAGCGGGTCGAACGGGCGTTTGAGTTGGGGACGGGGGCGACGCGGTGGTCTTTTTGGCCTTGCTGGCCTGGGAGGTTTTCCCTTTCTTCCTCTTGCCACCGGTGACGACTTGAAAGTCGTCTTCCGAGGACGAGGGGCATGATGACAAATCATTGTCAGAGTTGTTATTGGACACAGGTTCAGTGGTGTCCATTTCACGGAATTCAGGTGCAGCGCACACCTGCGCGGCGTCCATTGTTTTAGGAACAATGGGATTAGCAGGTGGGCCGGAAACAATGGGTGATTTCGGGAATCGGGTGATCGGCACGACTTTGTCGGCGGGCGGGGGCAATAAAGGGCTATCTACCTGGAAGTCGTTCGTTGTTTGACGAACAATGGGATCGGAGTTAATAAATACTTCCGTGAACTGACCTACCGGGATGCCTTGATCGGCAAGCGGGGGAGATAATGGGCTGTCAAGCGCGTCACTAAAATCAGCGACGTTGGCTTCGGTAGCCGGGGGACAATTAGCGATTTCACGCTGGATTTTTCCGCCATATTTGGCGGAAATAGTAGGGTTTTCCCTAAGGATTTCTAACAGAATCTCCAAAATATTGGAGTTCGCCATGATTGGCAATTGGATCAAAATTGAATGGGGAAATTTTGGAGATTTCTCTCCCGCGGGGGGCCTATTTAAAGCCTAACTGGCCTAACTCCCCGGATGGATGGGTCCGGGGATGTGTAACCCTCCCAGTCGGGTAGAGACTGGGAGGTGAGTACCTAATGGTGAGCCCTAAGCTTGTAACCGGTCGCCAGTCTTATTGTGCGAACCGGGCCCTATTGGGTCTAGTGCGAAGGGGTAGACACACCCAACCGACACTAGGTGTGTAGCTGAAAAGGAAACTCAGTAACTAGGTTTGACTAGGAGATCCCCCAAGGCCAAAACCTAGCACTCGACTCCAATTTACTGCTTCACCCTGAAGGGGATCAGCGGGTGCGTCGGGTCAGCACCCCCTTGGTATTGTTGACACCGTGAGGTTTCCAACCAAGGACCACGAAACTGTGGTTTTACCCTGAAGGGGCCAAACCAAATTGTTTTTGACGATACTCTGTTATAGAAACAGGATATCCTTCACCGCCTCGAAAAAGGCGGATCCGGACCAGGCGTCGTAGTCGGCGACTACGAGTGACGTCACGGCGAGCGTGACGAAGCGTAGCGATGACTCAGGCACGGAACGATCGAGAGCGCGGAGCGGTACGACCGTCGCGGGCGAGCGTCGGAAGCGGAATGAAAAAACTTACCTACTACAAAAATTACCTTTATAACATTTGGAAACCCAGAAATAACTGTCACTTATAGATTGTTACGTGGTCTTGACCCTTGATTGAGAAGATTTTTAGGGTTCCGTAGCCGAATGGCAAAAGAGGGAACCCTTATAGTTTCGACATGTCTGTCCGTCTGTCTGTCTGTCCGTCCGTCCGTATGTCACAGCCATTTTATTCCGAAACTATTAGGACTATACATGTAAAACTTAGTAGGTAGATGTATTCTGTGAACCGCTTTCCGATTTTAAGAGAAAATTTAAAAAATATTTAAATTAAAGGGGGCTCCCCATACATGGAACTGAAACTGAAAATATTTTTTTTCATGAAACCTATACGTGTGTGGTATTTATAGACAGGTCTTTAAAAATGACATTATAGTTTCTAAAATGACTTTTTCATAAAGTTAATCGTTTAAAAGATATACGCTTCCAAAGTGGTAAAATGTGTGTCCCCCCTCCAACTTCTATAATAATGAAGTGAAAAATATAAAAAACCATATGTTGTAGATCTTAATGTAGAATTTCAACCAAAATTAGTTTGAATGAGATCCAGTCAGCAGTTTTTGAGATACAGTATATTTTCAAAAACCGCAAATATAACTTTGTAATTCATACAAATACTATGAAAAACAGGGTTATTCACCAACTGGACACAAGATACCGGACACACGTGTGTCCAGTTGGTGAAAATCAGAATTAGTACAATTATTATTTCGTCATCCGGACACGCCCAAATGTTTACGCGTGTCCACATAGTGAAACTTAAATTAAATCAGTTTTATGTTTTCGTCAACTGGACACACCCAGTTTTTTTGCAAAAAAAGGGTACAGTCAGGTTAATAATCGCCTTGATTTCATGAAAAAGCTGCCTCACTTTTTTACTTGAAAAACCTTATTAGCTTTTATTTAAGACAAATCTATACTAATATTATAAAGCGGAAAAGTTTTTTTTTGTTTGTTTGTTTGTTTGCTTGAACTCGTTAATCTTCGAAAGTACTGGGTGGATTTGGATGCAATTTGGTATGGAAGTAGCTTGAAGCTTGAGAAAGGTTATAGGCTAGGCTACAAATACTTTTTACGCGAATGCAAAAAAGGAGAGTTATGTTTGTACTGTGATAGAATCCACGGGAGCTAAGCCCCGCGTGAGTACTAGTTTTGAAATAAAACGTTTAGTGTTGGTTTAGTTATGAACGTTTAGTGGCCGATGATGATTGTGACACAAAACATTAATGTGGTTGACTGTACTTTATCTTGAATGTGGGTAAAATGCGAACATGTATCCTGTTGGCGGAAACATAAAAGTAATTTAATTTAAGTTTCACTATGTGGACACGAATAAAAATCTTGGCGTGTCTAGATGACGAAATAATAAGTAATACTAAATTTGAGTTTCACCAACTGGACACACGTGTGTCCGGTCTCTTGTGTCGAGTTGGTGAATAACCCGAAAAACAAAGTTATTTGGCGTAGTTGTAAAAATTGTAAATAAGCTAGTTTTAAGAAATTTGTAAGAATTTTTGTTTTTTTTTTCAAATTAATATATTAAGTAATATTTATTATAGTTACTACGGAACCCTTCATGGGCGAGTTCGACTCGCACTTGGCCAATTTATTTAGTTACTACGGCCTACGATTGTTATTTAAATCCTTTATTAAATCCTTAATCCATCATGAGATTTTTTTTTGTTTGCGGTATCTTGCAGGTCGTCCGCTTAACTAGACTTACCTGTGGTGGCAGTTATAATAGTCAAAGGTATCAGCCAAGGCTTACAAATACATTTTAAAAACCTAGAGAATGGACGCTAAGTATTTCCACTCTTTTTCTAAGATAGGAAATCATCCAATGACTGTCTCCTGATCCGGGAAAAGCGGGAAGCGGAACACGAAGGGCAAATGACGGAACACGGGTAAAAGTAAAAGTCTGACAAACCCCCATCCGTGTTCCGTCATTTGCCCTTCATGATCCGTGGCCGCGGTAACTCTTGCGTACAATTCCGCAATCCCAGCAGGCAACGGTCCCCCTAGTGGGTCCCGACAAAGTATTTCCACTCTGCGGTATAGATTTCAAGAAGGCTACTATGACATTAGTATTTCATACAGCAATCGAAGACTAATTTTGTCAAAACTGGACAATTAATAACGTATAACCTATTCCGTTCCAATTGATTATTTCTTGATTTGAAAACTTTTAGTCTAGTAATTACTAATTGGCGTAATCAGCACCTGGTCTATAAATGAGGAATTGTACAAAACAAAACTATTTATTCTCAATAACCAGTTACATTTAACATCATTAATATTTGATCTTAAAAATATCTAACTTATAGCATCAAATAAATTGACGCCTGTATTTATACCAATTAACATAAATTAAACTCTAGCCTAAACGTGAAAATTACTTTAAGAAACTCGAAATGGAACCTCAGAAAAACCTATGATTTTTTTTAAAGAGACCTATCTATTAGTATTCACGTTACTAGCAATCTTGTTACCCCCTCCAATTAAGTTAATTATGTTTGTGTCTGGGGTGGGTTCACTGTAATAGGGTAATGGGTGGGGTTCAAACCCGTGACCTGTCGATCACAAGTCCGACATCTTAGCCGCTAGGCTATTGACGCTTAATAACCATTCATAGTCATTTCCACCAAGTGCCATAAGAGATAAATATTGTAGATTTCCGAAAATATGATTGGTCGATTCAATTCTCCACTTAATATGTCCGCTTCAGTGGATACGCACCCTTGTTACTTGGTCCATCATCAAAACCCACACTAATTTTTTTTTTTTTTTTTTGTGTGTGGCATCTCGCAGGTCAACCTCTGAGGTTGTCGGCTGCTTAACCGGGCTTGCCTGTGGTTGCCTTAATTAATTAATTAATCAAAGCCTCCAGCCAGGGCTTATTAGAAAACTTACAAACTAGGCGACTACACGCTAAGGGCACCCCCTGTGGGGTACGGACCTCGGCTTAGGGCGTCGCAGTGGGAGGGCAGCTAGGGACAGGCTGGATCATATCATTTTTATTATTAATAAGGGAATTTAAAGCTACTGGCTCAGCGTCGCGGGCTGGCTCTGGCAAGGGTCGGGGCGGACTATTACGGGGACGTCGCGGCGGGCCTCGGCGGCGAGGACGGAAGGACGGTCGGTTTTTGTTTTTGTGTGCCACTGTACTTGTTTCCCTACGGCTCTCTTGGAGCAGGGTGATTGCGTCATCGGGAGTGACAAGGGTGTGCCTTGGTCGGCGAATCTCAGAGATACGCGAGGGTTCGTATTGGGCGGCCGATACGATAAGGGGATTCCTATGTTGGATTGCAGTATCAAAGAAACGCTTGGAGACACGTTTCATGAACTGCTGGATGGTGGGCATCTTAAGGTCTACGTGAAGAAGCTCATTTCGAACATAAAAGGGGGCTCCCGTGACTCTACGGAGGAATCGGTTTTGAGAAACCCACACTAAGCTAGAGCATTGCTTTATAATTGAAGCTAGCTTGTCATTAACTGGCTGCACTCATCTGTACAACAGACATGAATACCAAATCAACTAGTATTAGTTGGTATTCATTGACCTCTCAATTAAGTTTTCCAATGAAACGTTTGCATTACGGAAAACTATATAGAAGTGGAATAAACATGGTGCATGCAAGCTGAATTCATTGAATCAATGAATTCATTTAGAGGGGCAATGCTTTAGTCAAAATACTTCTGCAACCCCCCCCCCCCCCCATCACCCCCCCTTTTTTTTTTTCACAAGCATGCGAGGTGCTTGCACCTCGCGCAACACGCAAGTACTAAACCCCCCCCCATCACCCCCCCCTTTTTTTTTTTTTCACAAGCACGCGAGGTGCTTGCACCTCGCGCAACACGCAAATACTAGTTATACTATATAAAGCTAAATTACCACTGACTGACTGACTCACTGACATAATTGTTCTCCCAGATGGTGGATGGGGAGGTGGGTATATTTTTACAGATTCGTAAACAAGTAACTCTCAAACCTACGGGAAAAGTGCCAAACCTCCCCTTTCCCCCCCCCCCCCCTTCTCTCCCCTCCCTATCGTATCTCGGAAACTACGAGACCCGTATTATTATTTTTTTACGGATTCGTATAGAGCATGGAAGAGTCATTCGATGATTTTCCCACCCAGAAAAAAAAAACCCGGTAGGCAATGGCCTTATTGGGCCTCATCGTTAATGCTGTCTGATGTTTGAGGTGTCCATGGAACACGACACGCCGTTGATTAGAATACTCGCGCTTCGTACGCGTGGTCATTTTACGTCGACAAAAATAGCCTATTATTTCAGACTATAATCTATCTCTGTGTCAAATGTCACCTAAACCTGTTCATCCATTTCGATATTGAGTAACAGACAGCCACATATCTAAACTTTAGTATTTATAATATCAAAACATATAAGTATAGATCAAATCTGTTATTATATTATCCAATATAAAAACAAACAGACAAATATTTCTCTTAAAATTAATAACCCTACAAAAACTTTTCATTGTTTCTGATATTATGTCAAGGAATACAATATGTAAAAACAAATTGTCTGCTTAACATAAGCAACTTCTTTATACATCACGATAGGTGATTGTACTGAATTACTGATTTCATGTCATCTAACTGTTTCATCGTCTGCTACGTTTTTTCACAACTTTGTTGGGGTCTGCTTCCAGTAATTTCTTTAAGAGATTTTCAACCTTATCATAATAGTGGAAGGTTAATGTTCGATTGGTAAAATTTGACAGATTGGGGTAGATTGACGTGCTGGCGACTGTATATAGAGCAAGGAACTTGTAGGTAGAAGATCCTTGATATAGAGCGACTGCAAGACCAGTGTTAGATTTTCCGGTTTCTGACTACCCGTGACGACTACCAAAGATGTACAAATGACAGCCAGGACCTTAACGTGCTTTCCTAGGAAAGGAGGATTCTCAAAATGTTAAAATAGTCACCCATCCACGAACTGTCCTCGGAAAGCGTTGCTTAACCTCAATGATCGTCCCGTCCGGTTGTTATCATTTAGCCACGTGCATCATTTAACTGTGTATACAACGTGTAATTTAAAGGGTATATACATACCAAGTGCACGGATTCTTTGAATGATAACTAACGATATAGCAAGGGTTTTGTAATCCTATGTCTACATGTGTGGAGCTTATTAGAAATTTCAATACATTGATACCAAAGACCGAATTTTTCAAATTAAGAAGAACGAAGAAAATTATCGTTTTATTGGCAAGAGACGTGGAAAGTGATGACCCTCATAGTGATGTGACACGTTTGTTATTATTGGTATTCAAGAAACATATGAAACCGATAATTTGGGGTCAATTCTGTGAGTCACTTATTTTGAGCTGAAACTTTGCATAGAGACTCCATACCAGATGTTGTCTTCAGTCCTTTTGGATAGATATGGGGTTTCCGTTACACGTTGTATATAAAGTCAATTATGTTCAGCATTCATAAACAGAAGTCAGTTCAGTCATTCAGAAGTCGTTATCCTGTAATTGGCAGAAAACTAAGGCATTGTTCAATGTTTACATTCAAAAAATTTTAAAATAATAAAAAAAAACTACGGCAATCAGTCCACTAGATATTTCCAATTTATTTTATCCTTTAGATCCAGCTTCAGAAAGGCTTTAAGTAGGCGTCGTTTGATTTACAAACAAAATAAATTAAAATAAATTCTTACCTATATACCTCGCACGGGTTGGCAGTTTTTTTACTGGTTACAAAGTGCTACTTATTTTTACACCTCTGACCTATTATTTACATACTAGTTGTGCCGCGACTTCGTTTGCAATAGAGTATAACGTACGTGGCTTTTTCGACCCCATGGGAATACCAGGATAAAAAACCTAAGCCTAGCCTAGCCTAGGCTATAATACAAGTCGTTATTGGCGTACACCCTCAAGCCTACAAACTAAAAAGCCATGCCCTATTATAAACACTAGATATTCGATAACATTTCTCAAACAATATAATTCAAACTTTCAACTCAGCAGACTTCAACTCAACCATATTTATCCCGTACTTTTTATGAACCTTACAGTCTCATAAAATCGCAATATAAATATTCCATAAAGGAAAAAATGTCCCTTAGGATATGATAGTAAAATAAGATTCTCTTTATTGTGGCGTAATATTTCTCTCAGTCCGCCACGGTAAACGCTTTAAATCATTGTTTGTAAAGGTTATGAAATATTCTAGCTTTTATTGTGTCAGTATGTTTTGTAATCTCTTTTACTTGGCATTTAGACTGTATAAATTGCAAGAGACCCACCCAGTCGTAGGCTGAATACGTATATTTCAGCTCCAGGTCGAGTTTGATTGATTTAAACCTGTAATTTATCATCTTTATCTGCTTAGTATTTTTCCCAAATATGTCACACAGTCAGCTTCTAGTCTACCCGAAAGCGGCTACGTACTCTGCCCCCGATGTCATAATAACAGTAAGTCGTGTTACTGGTGTTATGACTTTTTTACATTACTGTGATTCTTAAATCAAGCCCTATAAGGATTGTTTTTCTTTATTTTTACATCTAATTTATTAACAAAGTTACGATAAGCACAATCGTAGTAAATATTGAGAAGACTCAATCGTTCATTATAATAATAACAGTAAGTAGACTTACTGTGTTAAAATTATGTTTTATTTCGTATTTTCACTATCATATTTACAGTAACTAATATTCCGGTAGATTGACATCATTTAAATATGGCGTTTTAGCTACTCATTTTCGCAGTAAGTATAGTTACTCTATTTATAACTTGTGTAATACCGACTTACTGTAAAGACGCTTAAGAAAGTGTTAGTTGGGCTGATAGAAGTGGTAATTATAGATACAATTCATTAGCTAAAAAAAAACCATCAATATTTAACAAATAAATTATATAGACGACTAATCTACAAACATGTATCTTTTGTTATCCGTTTAAATATTTAAGCTATCTGCTATAATTATCAAGATACACCAATTTTTTTTGACTTACTGTAATTATGACATTGGGGGCAGTACTAGTGTTTCACATGGATTGACTACCTGTCAGACCTCAATAACCCAGTTATAGCTGGGTAGCACGATACTCCTTAGTATGACTAGTGTCATATTTTCTGGGTTCTGACTACACATAATGACTGGCAAGATACACTGGTCGAGTCAAAGCTCCAGAGCCTTGAACATCGACGACGAGTTGCAAGTCTATCGGTTTTCTATCGGTTACATTTCGGGGAGTGTGCGATGGAATTACACAATCTAATTCCACCAAGCCTGTTCCATCATCGGACTACGAGACAAACGGCGAAGCGCCATCGTTACATGGTGGACATCCCACCCATACGCACCAAACGTTTTGGGAATACCTTCATTGTGCGTACGGCTAAGGAGTGGAATTCCCTGACGGAGTCTGTTTCCCGATAGCTATAACCTAGGAGTCTTTAAGTCAAGAGTGAATAGGTTACTTTTAGGTAAGCGTGCTCCATCTTCGACCACATCATCACTTACCATCAGGTGAGATGGTGGTCAAACGCGAACCTATTTTAAATAAAAAAAAAAAACGACTTAGCATGTTTTCCAAGGCACAGTGGAAGCTCGATATTATGTTTAGTTATTCCACCGTTAGTCTACCCATCCACAAACCAACCTTAATAAGCGGCGCTTATCCTTAAAGATCAGATTATTTAGCCACAAGCTCTTTAAACTTGAAATTGAGACTTCAGATAGACTAAAGCCAAATATAGGAATAAAAACATTAAAGTATTGAGCAGCAAAATGCTCTAAGATACCTCTATCATAGAGCATTTTGCTGCTCAATACTTTAATGTTTTTTTGTATTATTAAATCTGTTACAGATATTATAAATGTATGAGTTAATACAGAATTGGAAAACAACATGAACAATCCAGATAAATATCATAGACACTAAAAATAGTGCCCAAGAATAAAATCCAACCTAAAAGCGAGCGTCAAACGTGACCCCATAACTTATTCAAGCCGTATGTTTAGACAAAATCGAAGACACACTTTGAAAAGAAACAATAGTATTTCTGAACATTTATTGTCAGAAGTTCCAGCGAATAGTTTAAATTCAACGTATATGGTGCAATAATAGGCAACAATGTCCACAATTGCAAATCCCTGTACATATTGAAATGTTTGTGCAGAAGTTTAAGTAAAAGGGGGACGCGACGAAGGGTATTGAAATGTGCGAAGAGTCCTCGCGAAGTATGCGAGAGATCACGGACTGGTGTTAGTCAGTTAGACCAACAGACCCCTTAAATGGCACAGAATCCGCCTTGGGGCAAATGGAGTCTGTCAAACTATCAGACAGTCATATGGATTTCCACCTGGAAAAAACCTTTACGTGTCCCATTTATCTCAAAAAAATTAAGACATAATTCTTCTTTAAATTTCAGCTTATATGGAACTTATATACTTGAGCTTATATATTCTCAGGTTGCGGGAATTTTCCAGATAAGTAAGCGGCTTGTATTGCAAGGCAACTCAAAGAACAGGGTTGGTTTTTCGTCACTAGAAGTCTGATAGTCACCAAAGATGTTTAAATTTTGTAATAATATAAACTGGAAATTCTTAAATGTACAAATAATATATTTTATGTAACTCACTTTTTAGTACTCAGTGATATACTTCTGGTAAACATTTTAATAATTTTAATACAATTTGGCTATAATAGTATTTTACTAACTGCTACTAATATCATTAAGGCGCTATTTCAAGTAGCGAGTGCCTAGCAGAAATATTTATCCAAACAATTCTTTGAACAGCTTCCATACTGCTACACTGCGATTTTACGGAAACAATACGATGATGTATCATTGACATCGTGTCATGCCTAAGTGTGTATATTCAAGGTTATGTCTTTTATGCCACGTCAGCATAATGGTAACAGTTGTTATAACACCGATGCAAAATGACATTCAGATTGAAAGAACTGAAGATGATATCTTCCTAAACATTTATGATTAATGAATATACATCTTTATTACTTGTCCTGCCCGACCAAGCCTGGACCAAGAAATACAAAGAGAATCGGTCAAAACAATTTGAAAAATGTAAAACTAAGGATGCTATAATAATAGTTCTATTTCGTTATCTCTATTTGAACAGCAAATAAATTAATAGTTTAAAAAACTAAAACACGCTTTTAGGACTAATGTAATAAGCAGAAATTAGAAATGTTTACTAGTAGGCAGTCCAAGGCTCCATCAGCCACCTTCCAATTCCATCGTCAGACCAGCTGGTACCATAATATTCTATTGTCGTCTAATCTACATATATTTGCCAAGTTTCATGATGATACAACAATTAGAAGTACGTTTAATTCAGATTCTTAGATTTTATTGCATATTTAGTTCGTTACAGATCGACCTAATAATAAATCTATGGATTACGCGGTAATTCAAAAAGGTTAAGAAAACCGATAACAGATTTTCTTTAGGTTTGTTATAACCTTGAAACCTGATCGTGTTCAAAGTCCATTAAGTGGCCTTTCTCACAAGTGCAAACTCGACCATGATACGATATTCCATCATGGAATGCCAGTGCCTATCTTCCGGCTTCATCATCAGACCTTGAAACCTAATCGTGATCAAAGTTCATTACAAGACCTTTCTAAGAAACCCAAAACAACTATGATACGATTTTCCATCATGAAGTTCCAGTTCATATCTTCCGGCTCCATCATCAGATCAGTTCGATAGTACCATATTATTGTATTGTCATCAGACCTACATACAGCTGCCAATTTTCATTACGCTACGACCCTTGGAAGATGGTTAAATTAGTTACCTTAGATTTCATTACATAGTTACATACAGGTCGACCTAATAAAAGCGTGTTAAAAAATATTTATCAAAGAGGTTTTACTTGGGGATTTTTATTTGTCGGAAATCTCTAGCTGGAATTTCAATTGACAGCCAAACGCCACAAAACAAGTTCAAACCAATTGATCCTCCGATTTTTAAAAACTGGCCAAGTGCGAGTCAGACTCGCCCATGAAGGGTTCCGTAGTAACTATAATAATATAATATAATACGTATATTTATTTGACAAAAAAAACCTTACAAATTTCTTAAAACTAGGTTATTTATATTTTTACAACTACGCCAAATAACTTTGTTTTCATAGTGTTTGTATGAATTACAAAGTTATATTTACGGTTTAAGAAAATAGGCTGTATCTCAAAAACTGCTCCCGATCTCGTTCAAACCAATTTTGATTGAAATTTTTTTAGATTTTTACTCTATTATTATAGAAGTTAGAGGGGGGGAAATATTTTACCACTTTGGAAGCGTATATCTTTTAAACAATTAACTTTATAAGAAAGTGTTCTTAGAAACCTCATTTTCATTTTTAAAGACCTGTCTATAGATACACACAAACGTGTAGGTTTCATGAAAAAAAAAATAGTTTTAGTTTTTTTCAGTTTAGTTAATTTTTTTCTTAAAATCGGAAAGCGTTTTATAAAATACATCTAGCTCCCAAGTTTCACATGTATAGTTTCAATAGTTTCGGAATAAAATGGCTGTGTGACAGACATGACGAAACTATAAGGGTTCCTTTTTTTGCCATTCGGCTACGGAACCAGTAACAAAAACAAAAGGCTGTAAAATGGTTCTTATTTCAAACCAAAACAACAACTAGCTGGAATGAAATCCAATCGTTGTTTTCTCCAAGTTTTCTGCAGTTTCCCTGTACTTTGCCCTAAGCCATACTAGCAGACATGCAATCTCATTCCGTTTGCGATTACATAAACATGTAATAGGGTACATTTTAAAGGAAAATGGAGTCGGTACGGTTTAGTCGATAAAACGAGAACGAACGATGTGGGACAATCATATCATCTATCAGAGTAAGGCAGTAGATAAGGACAATGTTTATGCAATCAAGGGGTTTGATATTGGTACTTAATCACTAAACGTGCGTAGACTCTCTCTATAGATACCTGATAGGCTACCTCATTAGGTATTCTATTAGCTCATCTATCGCTTACTATCAGGCGAGATCGAGGTCAAGAGTAGGCTCATATATATATATATATATAAGCCTTTTTAACCGACTTCAAAAAACGGAGGTTTACAATATTCGTCTTGAACTTTTTTTTATTTTTATTTATGTTACCTCATAACTCGGAGATGGCTGGACCGATTTAGAAAATTCTTTTTTTGTTTGAAAGGGTATACTTTCTAGTTGGTCCCATTGTCGTCACGTTTGGATCTGATGATGGGATCATGGAGAAATCGAGGGAACTCTTCAAATATTATAGGCACACTAATAGCGTTTTGGGTATTTCTTATAGTACCTTGTGCAGTTGCGAAAAGCACCACTTGAGGAAGTGGAACTGATGATGAAGACCCCAGATAGCAACCGAAACTACTCAATAAGTATTTCGTTGATTGCGATTAGATTACTTGAATATGGATGTTAAGCACTTTATGCTCGTCACAATGCATATGGTGAAGTAGAGCTGATGGTGATGTACCAGGAGAACTCCTCAAAAATTAACGGCTCTGCACCGGGAAAAGCAACATTTTGTAAAAGGTGATAAGTAGTTGACACTTTGGCTTTTGTAACTAGATGAATTACAAACCGACCGACTAACAAGCGTGAAAAAGAAACTTTTTAGCAAAAAATAGAACCGACTTCCATATAAAAACAATACAAAGGCAAAAATAACTTTAATTTCGGAAGGCGGTGTCTTTAGTTTAGTATATATTTTCGTTTTTGACACCGCCTTCCGAAATTAAAGTTATTTTTGCCTTTGTAGTGTTTTTATATGGAAGTCGGTTCTATTTTTTGCTAAAAAGTTTTTTCCTATCCACAAAGCCTGGTTCAGAAGGACTTTGAAAGAAAATAAGATATAAATGAGGGGCTTAGATGTTCTTTTATTTCAAAGCTACAACCAGTTTATCAATGTGACTATTAATAAAGCACTTGTCAACGTCAATGTTTCCCGTTAAAATGGATACGAATGAATGGAATGGATGGAAAGTGACTTTAGTTCATTTTCGATATTCAAAGGTAATTTCTTATATCTATTTTCACAGGTATATTCTTAAGAAAAAAATAATGAAAAAAGCTCCATAGTTACTCATTACTTTTTTTTTTAATATTTAATGTTTTGTTTTATTTTTAACTAGCTTTTGCCCGCGACTTCACCCGCGTGGAATAGTTACTTTGGGCTAACGTTAAATTTAACCCCGATTTTGAAGCATTCTTCATTGGCGCTCCGCTCCTATTGGCCTTAGCGTAATGATATATCGCCTATAGCCTTTCTCTATAAATTGACTATTTAATTAAAAAATAATTTTTCAATTGGAACCAGTAGTTCCTGAGATTATCACGTTCAAACAAATTATTCAGCCTTATATTATTAGTATAGATAGCTGTTGCCCGCGACTTCGTCCACGTTTCCGTCGTTTTTTGTAAAAAAAAAGGAGCCTATATCCTTCCTCACGGTTCAGTGATTTTGATGTAACAGACAGATTAACTTTCGTAAATTATAATCAGAAAGCTTCGAACTGCTAAGCTATCGGGAGTTACACGTGTTATTGTGAGTCAAACATAAAAGATAGACATATGCTGTCGTGGGATATTTTTTATATAATTTTAAGGAGAACATTTTCGTCATGAAATAATTTCTGTGTAGCTTTAATCATTAAGGTTGCACACGCGACGGAAGCTTAAAAAATGGAGAAACTTCTCCCATTTTCCCAATATTTCCCTTCACTGCTCTGCTCCTATTGATTGTAGCGTGATGAAAAGTATACTATAACCAGCTCAGGAGTATGAAAAATAATTGTACCAAGTTTCGTTAAAATCCGTCGAGTAGTTTTTGTTTTTATAACGGTTATACAGACAGACAGACAGACAAAAATTTTACTGATTGCATTTTTGGCATCAGTATCGATCCCTAATCACCCCCTGATAGTTATTTTGGAAATATATATCATGTACAGAATTGACCTCTCTACAGATTTATTATAAGTAGGTATAGATATACATATAGAAGAAGAAGAAGATAGTTTCTAGGCTTGCATTGGACAACCATCTCACCTGATGACAATTTATGATGTGGTCGAAGACGAAGAACATTTGCACAGAAGTATCCTATTTTATTAATCGTTCATACCTTTATTGACATTCATTTATCTTGGTGGTAAGAAATGATAAGGGTAACGATGGAGCACGCATACCTAGAATCAACTCATAACCCTTGACTTAATCACTCCCAAGAATTTTGTGATATCGGTGACCCAACGCGTTGTTAGACGCAGTCAAATCTTCTTCCTATGACACAATAACGCTTAGAAAAATCCAGGATTAATCTTATGGATTACCAATATAATAATACTTATAAGGTTTCTTATTGAAACCTCAATTGATGTTTTAATTTTGTAAATAGCCCACGTAATAATATGCATTCGTAGTCCCAATCAACAATTATAGTTATTGGCAACAAAACGATTAGGTTTTTGCGGTAGGCAGGCAAAAACCGATGAAGAAACATATTTTGTCCAATTTATATGATTTAAAATATAATTGACTAGCCCGTTTGTGATTTCGAAATAACCATGTTTTCTCAATTGTTCAAACTTATTTACTCAATACTATAACACAACAAAAACACATTTAATTTTTGTCTGTTTATCTGGACACTTTAAATAAAATTTTACTGAAAACAAAGGAGGTTATAAGGCAATATAAAGGCTACTTTTTGTCCTTGAATTTCCAAAAGAGATCGGGCTCCTACGTGAAAAAAGTCGCAGGCACAGCTAGTTAAGAATATGTTCATAAAATGTTTCAAGAATCGACTAAGGATGGTATCAAAATGTTAAATCTGGAATATGAAAAAATATTGTCAAGAATTAATGCCTTTTGTTACTAACTTACTCATAAAAATGCAGGCAAACATTAAAAGTCTACAACACACTGAATTTCAGGATGTAATCTACATTGAAACATACTCCAACACAAACCAGCTTTTTTTACAAACAAACTTACAATTGTAGTGGCTCGCCGCTCGCTAACGAAGTCAACTGTATAAATAGTGCATTTTAAATGAAATGATGATTAACACAGTAATTTGGGTGTGGTGTTGTGATGGCTGAATTAAAAAGAGCAGTTTAACTCTGCAGTTGATTCCGGAGTTAAAAGGAAAATATGGTAAAGTTTTTGGGGTTGAAAGGGAGGTCGTTACGCGTTTGTAGAAGGGTAATGAAGTTTTGAATTTTGCAGTGCATAGAACGGTAGTGAAGAGTGTATGCTGTTGCTAATTGACACTTTACATGAAATGTCTAAAACTGCGAACAATACTATTTTGAGATGTGATTGCTATGGATATGTGGTGTTATGGTAATGATTCGAATGGAAAGATTATAAGATAATATATCAAATTGAAACGTACTAATTAAAAGTGACGCGTGGGAAGTTGTATGTTTTCTAATGGCCTTTGGATATGAATACGATAATCACATATAATGAAATTAGCTTTGTACGCGTATAAAGTAATCTTTGTTTTGTCTATAAAAACTATCATATGTCCTTCCCAGGGTCCTAAACTATTCCCATGCTAAATTTCATCTAAATCGGTTCAGCAGTTTAGGCGTGAAAAGGTAACACACAGACAGACAGAGTTACTTTTACATTTATAATATTATAGTATGGATTTTGTTCAGTTGTTTTTTATAGTCTAAACTGACCTCGATATTTCGTATTATTCGAATAATATTGTCACAAAATATATTACGCCAAACAGTAGCAGTAGTAGATAACTACCTACAATGACTATGGATATAATCCAGCGAGTCATAAATTCTCAGAGTTCATTGGTCAACGTTCACGTCGACTTCATCGCGTGTAGATATAATCATCAGTTGCACTTCGTATACCCGATACATTGTATATTTTCCCGTCTCAGCGTATGGAAAAATATCAGACAATATCTACATAATTTTCTTTCAGCGTACAATAGATCTCACATGACCCACATAAAGAGTTGTGCAACGAACAGCGATATAACATTTTTCCTTGAGAAACTGTGATAAAAAATGATTAGATCCGTGTGAATGGCTCTTATCCAGTTATTATAATGGCTATAGTAGTTTATGGAGTATAAAAAGTGTTGTGTGTTTGCGTTAGTTTCCGGAACGGTCTATTAAATAACGATTATGTTCTGAAATTACTGTGTGGGTTAATCGAGTGCTATTTCTTCATCCAGGCTTTAGAAGTCAACTAATGTACATACAATTGTATTGGTTCAATTTGTATTTGTTTTGGTCATTGCATATACAAAAGAACTATACACCAAAAAGCCACATCGGTCGATCAAGACACTACGTGAATGGTTGTTCATCTCAACCCGCATTTCTCTGTACTTTAAACCGTAGGTCACAGCTGTTATTGGTCTATCTGTGACAGGCGTTACATCGTGACAGATGTCAAAAAAATTGAGACCAGTCTTGCCAAGCGGTATCGAGTTAACCAGTTGCTGGGTTGTGGTGTTTGGATAGGCAGTCACCTTAACCTCTCAAGGACCGCCATTATTTACGTCAACCATCCGTCAAGCACCGCGGACGGGCTCTTATCGTATGCCAGCGGGGCTCAACTAATACTTGTTTACTGGCACGTTTTTGTGCTGCTGGGGCTCTAGAAGTTAAATTCATTTTGAAAAAAATGGCGAAATACGAGTCAGACTCGCCCATGCAGGGTTCGGTAATGACTAGGTTTGTAATATTAATGTTGTGATCTAGCTCCCTGCAACTTCCTAAGCCTAGGTCCGTACCCCACAGGCGTTGCCCTTAGCTTGCCCTGGAGACTTTATTTATTTTATTAATGAAGGCAACGACAGGCAAGTCCGGTTAAGCAGCCGACAACCTCAGAGGTTGACCAGCGAGATGCCACACACAACTAATAACATTGTATTTTAATTTCACAGACACCAAATCGGTACTTTACCACGCTAAGATTTTTGTGACAGTTTCCAGAACTCTCGCCCGTGAATATCAGAAAGGTTTAAAACTGACGGACGTAGACCACTTCAATGCAACAATCAAAGGTTAACTTTGAACACTTAAATTCATCCTGCATGGTGCGAAAACCGACACTTCACGTCCTTTGAGGTTCAACAGATACCTAAGTTTGTTGATTTGCGATCTCCACTCAAGATCACGTTTGCCCGAGCGGATATTGGTGAAAGAGTAAATATGACGAGCTCGTTGCCTTGACTTGCCTTTAAAATGCTTACCCTACAGAATGTTAACGTTTCTGGTGTAATTCTAGTCGACGGGATATCTTTTTAGGGTTCCGTAGCCGAATGGAAAAAACGGAACCCTTATAGTTTCATGTCTGTCTGTCGGTCCGTCCGTCCGTATGTCACAGCCATTTTATTCCGAAACTATGTATTAAGTATTCTGTGAACCGCTTTCCGATTTTAAGAAAAAAAATAAAAAATATCCTCCTCATACCTACATGGAACTGAAATTGAAAATATTTTTTTCATGAACCCTATGCGTGTGTGTCTATAGAAATGTCTTTAAAAATGACATTGAGGTTTCTAAAACCACTTTTTCATTAAGTCAATCGTTTAAAAACGATATACGCTTAAAAGATATACGCTTCGAAAGTGGTAAAATGTGTTCCCCCCTCTGACTCTATAATAATGGAGGGAAAAATCTAAAAAGACATATGCTGTAGTAGATCTTAATGTAAACTTTCAACAAAAAAAATTTTTTGCAAAAAATGGAACCGACTTCCATATCAAAACACTACAAAGGCAAAAATAACCTTAATTTCGGAAGGCGGTGTCAAAAACGAAAATATATACAAAACTAAAGACACCGCCTTCCAAAATTAAAGTTATTTTTGCCTTTGTAGTGTTTTGATATGGAAGTCGGTTCCATTTTTTGCTAAAAATTTTTTTTTTCACGCTTTTTAGTGGGTCGGTTTGTAATTTATCTAGTTACAAAAGCCATAATGTCGACAACTTATCACCTTTTACAAAATTTTGCTTTTCCCGATGCATAGCCGTTAATTTTTGAGGAGTACTCCTGGTACTTGACCATCAGCTCTACATCACCATATGTATTGTGACGAGCATAAAGTGTTTAACATCCGTACTCAAGTAATCGAATCGCAATCCACGAAATACTTATTATTGAGGAGTTTCAGTAGCCATCTGTGGTCTTCATCATCAATTCCACTTCCCCAAATGGTACTTTTCGGAAGCAACTGCTCAAGGTACTATAAGAAATACCCAAAACGCTATAGGTGTGCCTATAATATTTGAAGAGTTCCCTCGATTTCTCCAAGATTCCATCATCAGATCCTGATTTCGTAACAATGGGACCAACTAGAAACTATACCCATTCGAACGCAAAAAAAATTTTTGAAATCGGTCCAGCCGTCTCCGAGTTACGAGGTAACATAAATAAAAATAAAAAAAAAAGAAAAAAAAAAGTTCAAGACGAATTGTAAACCTCCTTTTTTTTTAAGTCGGTTAAAAACAGGTTTGAACGAGATCGGGTCAGCAATTTTTGAGATATAGCATATTTTCTAAAACCGCAATTATAACTTTGTAATTCATACAAATACTATGAAAAACAGTTATTTGGCGTAGTTACTAGATTCATGGGCGAGTCTGACTTGCACTTGGCCAATTTTTTCTTATCACACACAAACCAATCTACTATATAATGCAATATTTATTTTTTATCACTTACAGATAAATGAACACTTTTTTAGCGGTAGATTTAATTACATTAACAGACTGATTTGCATCCGTATAGTCAGCGTAAGGTTCCGTTGGTAACTGGGTCGGCATCGTGATCCACGCCCGCCTCAAGGAGCCGGATCTTGAGTCCGATCTTGTTACAGCAACACTGGCCTGCCAGGGTTGCTGTAACAAGATATCGTGACCCTGGAACGCGTGGGCAGCTGAATCGACAGGGTGGGTTTTTTGTCAGTGGAAATGAAACACTGCATTCCAACCCGCCCAGAGCAAGCGGAGTCATTTGATGATTATTTTTTGGTGTTGATGATTAGGCAAAAAAAGATTCAGTTGGAAACCAGCGTCAGGAAACTTTTTTGTTGCATAATATTTTGCTTAACTAGACCTGTATGGCGTAGCTGCAGGGAATACTATATGGTTCTTTGCTGATTTAGAAATTTGGTCCACATTTTTCGTTCTCATAATAATGTCTAGGTCATTTATCACCTTCTTAGCCTTTTTCTATGTCTTATTTTATTTTATTTTATTAGGAATAACAAACAGTCACATAATAAAAGATATAGGTAAAAAATATTACAAAGAAACTACAATTATGTAACCAACAGCGTTATCCACAACATACACATGAGAAACATTGTACGCGCTACAAAAATAATAAAAAATGAAACGAAAAACAAGATTAACAAAAATGGTGCACTAACAAACAATGAATGCAATAATTAAAACTAAGATTCGACCACAAGACAAAACTAATTAAAACAAAATTAAACAAATCAAACATGTGTTTTAAATACAACAAAGAAAAAAAATGGATATTTAAGGAAACAATAAAAATAAATTATAAATAAATACGTACTATAACATTCTTATAAATTATTTATTAATTTATTATTATATGCATATTCAGCCAATCTAACTGGATGCAGCTGAGTGGTAGTGTCTTATATGGAGCATCTACCTATCTGACCTCCACAACCCAATAGCTGGGTAACACGATACCCTTCACAAGACATTAAATGTATTTTTTTTTCTGGCTTCTGACTGCCCGCTGTCAAAATTGATTAGAATTGCTAACTTAAATTTAGATTGGAAATACAATTGGTTACATTAATAATATCGGTGCATAATTTAATGAATATTCACTGACATATAATTATACTAGGTACGTTTAGGTTTAATTAAGTTGCCAAAGTTTGTACATTGATATAAGGAATAACTTGACCAATTTTTCCAACCAAATTTAATCTATACTTATCTATACTAATATTATAAAGCGGAAAAGTTTGTTTGTTAGCTTGAACGCGCTAATCTTCGAAAGTACTGGGTGGATTTGGATGCAATTTGGTATGGAAGTAGCTTGAAGCTTGAGGAAGGTTATAGGCTACTTTTTAAGCGACTGCAAAAAGAGGAGAGTTATGGTTTTACCGTGATAGAATCCACGGGAGCGAAGCCCCGCGTGAGTACTAGTACATTCATAAAATGCAAACACCGATTACAACTCTACTTAAAACACACACCAACGTACCGATTCCTGAATTCATGTGCTAAAAGTAGTCACTATACTCCTCTCCGTGTCGTGTTCTTCATTGCTGAGGTTTGTGAAAGGCTACTAATTCGGCTAAAATAGCTAGCTAAAATAACGGCTCCTATATTATTGCATTTAAGAATGTCAGTTTTCAGAAAAAAACATTTTTCCTCCAATTTAGGTACAACACTTCACTCCAAACCGTCTAGATATAACCAACCTTCTCCCACTTACACAAAATATTTGACCTTATTTCTTCCAGGTCTACGTTATAGAAATAATGACGTAAACCAGCTAATATATCAGTAGAAGTGAAAACCAGTAGTCCATAAAATCGGAAGTACTGCAATTAAGTCGATTTGTCCTTCATAGCGCGTTGAGCGTGGTAAAAGTGGGGGCAGAAAGCGGGTCGTAGAGCAATCTAGAAGCGGAAGCGGTTAGATTTGTTATTTTGGTGCTTGAAAATTTGCTAACAAGTACAGCGCTATGTATTATCCTAAAAGATCGGTTTAAAATCGATGGAAATTTTATTACCTTATCTCCTCCCACCAGTTGAGCAGAATATGGTGGATTTTTAGTCAGTAAAAGTACGACACCACCATACTTCTACTGACTAAAAATCCACCCTATTCCATCAACTTCCCCTACGTTCGAGGGCCACGGTATCTCACTAAGAAATTTCTGAAAAATAATTATAATATTTTAATCTATTTTATTATCATTTTATATCATTATAATTATTAGTGTTTAATATAACATAGTCACTAACAGCATTATTTAAACTTGCGAACAAGCGCCATGATCACGGATGAACTGATTCATCCTTGATAAACGGTGAATACACATGGTAAATAACCCGTTTTAATAGCTAACGATATTATATTTTCTAATAAATAATATAAAATATAAACGCTTTCGCCTTATACTTGAACCACAGTCAAGTGCAAGCGACGTCGTCGTTCACTCGAATTGATCGTCAAGTTGCGTAATCGATGCATTCTCGAATGCTGTTTTGTCATACCGATTGTTCGTTATTCAAGTCGAATGCACTTTTAATCGGCATTTTTGCGGTATTGTAGTTATGATGAATTTTGCATGCGGGTCGTTTTCGGGACAAATGAGCTGATTTCTTGTATTGTTTGCTTTTACATGAAAGCTTTTATGTTTTGAATGCCATATCATTATACGGAATGATTACAGCATTTAACTCAGCTTGTTACGCTCGTAACAAGCGAACTTCGGAACAATTTTGAACGTTCTTAATGGAGTTATTGACTTTAAGATAATGCAGATACTGTATTTACTTCCAAAATAAAACGTATATATCATAACATACAGGTTGTTTTATTTGTTATATCAGTTTAATTAAACTGGATACTACCCCTTCGCAAAAATTATGACCGCTTTTCTAACTTCTGACTCAGTAACGACTGAAAAAGAAAAACAAATGACTCACTGGATCCACGGTTTAACATACTTTCAAGGCACGGGGAAATATATTATTATGATTACCCACCTAAAATGCAAACTTGAAGATCTAACCGTTTGGTATTTTTTTTATAGAAGACCTTGCACCGCACTGGAAATATGTCCTGTATAGTAAGTGCATTTTTGCATGTTTTGTTAGTGCATAGTCGTGGGTTCGAACACAGTCAGGCACATTACTTTGTGTAATTTATATCATCACCATTGTCCTCAAATCATGTGAGGAAACATCAAATCAGTGAAGTAAAACATTGTGAGGAAACAGGCATGTTCCAAGACCAAAAATCTGAAGACATATGACATCCAACAACCCGATGTGGGTTCTCGTGGTGGATTACGGACCAATCGTTCCAGCTCCTTAAGATTCTAAGTCGAGCTACGCGACATTTGACAAATGCTTGCACTGTTTGGACGGGCCTGCTTAAATCTGTTTGATTCTGTCCTCTAAAGGGCGCCACAGACATTAACCTACATGGCTCTCATATGATTTGATCACTACAGATTGTCTGGACTTAATTAAAATAGACGTTGACCTCTGAGTTTGTTTCAGTGTTTCTTCTCAGAGTAGTCAGTTAGGAAACACTGGCCTCATCTAGTTTACATTTACGAAAAAAAGACGTGTGAAATTATTTATAACCTATTTGCAAAATAAACATCATCATTTCATTATTTCATTCCTTCTCGTAAAAAGTAGGTACTGTGTCCCAGTGGTGAGAACGTAACGGTGATTTACTAGTCATATTATGTGCATGCTCTGGTTTTTTTAAATTCCGGTTGAGGCCTTTCGTGACCTCGATTTCGCCTGCTAGAAAGCGATAGAGGAGATCTACGCTACCTATAACTGAGGGAGCACATAATTATAAAGGTACCTCTATTGTATAACATTAAATTAAATTAAATGATTGGAAATCTCATAATGTTTTGATTGATGTATATGCGTATTATTTATTGGAGATTCTAATAAATAAATAAAGGTAGTATAATTTCTGAAAACTGTTGCGGAGAATTTTTACTCCCCTATTTTGAGACATTTTGTATGGGTGATGAACAAGTAAATACTTACCTGTTCGTCCCTCATGCAAGATGTACTCAACTTCTTAATTATTCGTTACTTTATTATTATTTTGTTGTACTTGTAACTTATATTTGTTTTTCATACTAAAATTAGTTTTAAGCGTGTTGTCCGGGTGGAATAAATAAATTAAATTTCATAATAGTTATACTGAAAACTATAACGTACATTAAATTATGATAATTATACTGTATGATTTACTATGGTTGAGTTACGTGATTGGTTGTCGGCCACATACTAATTACGATCGATGTATTAATGATAATGTACTCAGCCATAAGTGCTGAGTTACTCGGTTGCCAGCATCGTACCCAACAAATACTAATTATCCTTTCTGTAATTGAATCAAAGGCATCTTATGTGGGTACCATACTAGCCATGTAGGAGATCGCTACACTTAGTTATAGATAGTGGGGCGATTCTATTAGGATGATGATTATGAAATAGTTTTATTGTGCGTTCAGCTAAGGAGTAAAATTCCCTGCCGGAGTCTGTTTCCTGATAATTATAACCTGGGAGTGTTTAAGTCAAGAGTGAATAGGTTACTTCTAGGGAAGCGTGCTTCAACTTCGACCTCATCATTGCTTAAAATCAGGTGGTCAAACGCAAATGAAGCATACTCCCCTAGAAGCAACCTATTCGCTCTTGACTTAAAGACTCCTAGGTTATAGCTATCAGGAAACACAGACTCCGAGAATTCTACTCCTTAGTTGTACGCACGGTGAAACTATTGCGTTTTGTGCGTATGAATGGGATGTCCACCATGTAACGATGGCGCATAGCCGTTTATCTTATAGTCCGACGACGGAACGGGCACTCCCCGAAATGGAACCGATAGAAAACCTAACTAGCTTGCTAACACGCCTTTTTTTGGTCAGGTGGGAAAATCATTGAATGACTTCTCCCGCTCTGGGTTAAGCGGAAGGGTGTGTCAGACTTCTACTGACTAAAAACCTACCCTTTTCCTTCAGCTACCCTTAACTTCCGGGGCCGCGGTATCTCGTTAAAACATTCCCGTAACCGCGGCAGGCAATGGCCCTATGGGGCCCCGTCACTGGTGCTGACAGCTCTTTGAGGCGCACGCGGAACACGACGCGCCGCCGACCCGGGCCTGGTCCTTACCGGACGGTGAGCTAACCCTGCTCACCGTCCGCAAGCCCGCGCCTACGGTGGCCGGAAATCGGCTCGCGATCTCCGACGCCCGGGGCGTCTCCCGCGGCGGCTTGGGCGTGAGGAAGAGAGTTGCCTCACCCTTGCGTGCTCGGCCTCCTCCTTCGCTAGAATTACGGCCTCGCAGAAGGAGGCGATTGCATCCCATTCCCTCTCGCTCCCTACCATGGTCTGAACCAGGGCCGGGCGCGAGAGGTCACCGCCGCCAATCGCCTCAACGAGGACACGGGCTTGCAGAATTGCGAAAACATTTACCGTTGTGTACCTCTTCTATACTCTCAGGCACACATTACATCCTACTAACATTACATCAAGTTTGTTGTGTTTATATTCACTGTGTAAAAAAATATATATTATCTGTATATCTAGCGATTGTACGGTTACTTACTAGGGTTAAAACGAATTCCAAGCGACAGTAAAATACTGTCTCCTAAGACATAGGGTATCCTAATTTAGGAGGCAGGGTCGAAATATTTATGTATGCCTTCCACAAATTGTAAATAAGCTAGTTTTAAGAATTCTGTAAGGTTTTATGTCAAATAAATATATAAATTAAAATGAAAAAAAAAACTGAGTTCATGACAGACTCTTCAGAGGCTGTAGTGGTAGCAAGCGCTACTGTTGGATATGTGTTCCTGGTTACAATTGATAGGTTTTTACATCTGCTCTCAAAATGGTGAAGAAAAACATCCGAAGAAAACTGGGAAATCCCGAAGACTTTCGAGAACCATCAACCGGCACTGGGCCCAGTGGTGGGAATGTTGATGTCAATAAAACTTACTCTTATAACAATTGGCTTAAGTATTAATTGCCAAAATATAAGTAAAAGTTCTATAGGTAATCTTTATTTATCAGTGAATTCTTTGTTAGTGTCTCTAAAACTTTAGATTTGCATTGTCTTCTACCATTGGCGGCAATATGACGATATTATTAGAAACCTATTCCTATATCTTCTGATACTGATTCATTTTAAGTTTTCTCCCTTTATTTTTACAAGTGCAAAAGGAGTTATGTAAATGTAAAATCAAATATATTTGTATATGACGAACATCAATTCGAACATTTTACTGCGAGCACTACACGTTGTATACAGTATATTAACTAACAGAGGGCATTCCCGTTAACCCGCAATAGTATAGCATCCATACATGCTAAAAAAATATTACCATTAGAAAGCAAAATGTTTTTATTTTTTTTAGTATTAAAATATTCATTAAAAATGTTAAATTGATACGTAAAAGAAACACTCTGTACACGCGTTCGCATTCATAAATAAATTGCGACGTTGCCGACCTTCAAGTACGCGTGTACAGAGTGTTTCTTTTACGTAAGCATTTTTAGTGAATATTTTAACATAAAAAAAATAAAAACATTTTGTTTACGAAAGGTAATAAATATTTTGTTAGTATTCATGGATGCCATACTATTGCGGGTTAGTGGGAACGCCCTTTATTAGTTAACATACAGTATATTAAGACCGTGCCTCCTACACTGGGACACCCTGTGTCTTAGGAGGCAGTAGCACAATTTATCAATCAAGACATTAACAGATCTGCTTCATCTGCCTAGCCTTTTGACGTGACAACGTCTTATAATTCGATGAAGCTGGCTGCACACACGAAAATACATGACACATGCGGCGTTACCTCGCTCTGAGGCGTTCCATCGCTCTGAGGCGTTCCAAAGCAAATCAAATTGGATCTACAAGTTGACATTTATGTATGACTCAACGAGTCAAGTACTAGGCTATCATAAAACGCTAAGAGATGACATCACTGTGTAGGGATTCTTCCATTGTAATGAGAAGTGCAGTAATAGTGATGTAAAATTAAAATTTTCTTTTGAAAAATGCAACCATTCCATCAGTATTTTCTTATGACGTTGTCACGTTCAACTATCGTCAGTAAACCGACTTTACAGACAACCGATTTTTTCCAACTAAGTTCGGGTCAACTTCCAGTGTAACCGACTGTACCTCAGTTCAGTGTTTTAGATTGAGCGGCTTCCTAACTGACCTCCACAACCCATTAGCTTGATAACACGATATCCTTTGGCAATACCAGTGTCAGATTTTTTGGCTTTCTGTAACGATTACCAAAGATAAAGCTTACAGCTTACAGACTAACTGAAAAAGGCTTGCACTGACAGGACGGGTCTACTCAAATCTGTGTGGTTCTTTCTTCAAAAGGCCATTTCAGACCAATCTACATAATTACGGCCTACCCAAACGTCCTTACCTTGGTATTGTTCGTCAAATCGTTAAGCTCCTTGTTTTAAGTTGAGCTATACGTTATCTGACAAATGCTTGCACTGTATGGACAGGCCCACTCAAATCTGTGAGCATCTTTCCTCAAAAGATCGCCTCAGACGGTAATCTACAGGGTTCCCATATATTTTTAACCAGTATAGATTGTATGGACTTCAAAAGAGACGGACGCCTGAGTTTGTTTCGGTGTTTCTTCTCAGGGTAGTCAGTTAGGAAACACTGGCCTCATCTAGTTTAAATTTACAAAAAATTACGTGTAAAAGTGTTATCAACCGACGACAAAAAGAGGAGGTTATCAATTCGACGCGTATATTTTGTTTTTATGTATGACTAGCTTTTGCCCGCGACTTCGTCCGCGTGGAATAGTTACTTTGGGCTAACGTTAAATTTAACCCCGATTTTGAAGCATTCTTCATTGGCGCTCCGCTCCTATTGGCCTTAGCGTAGTGATATAAATTGACTATTTAATTAAAAAATAATTTTTCAATTCGAACCAGTAGTTCCTGAGATTATCGCGTTCAAACAAACAAACTCTTCAGCCTTATATGATTAGTATAGATAGCTGTTGCCCGCGAATTCGTCCACGTTTCCGTCGTTTTTCATGAAAAAAAAAAGTAGCCTATGTCCTTCCTCACGGTTCAGTGATTTTGATGTAACAGACAGATTAACTTTCGTAATTTAGTAGGGAAATATAATATGTCAATCTATAATACTGTTAAAAAATATCGCAATACCGAACCGCACAATATTATTGTTAATAGCTGTGCCCGCGACTCCGTCAGCGTGTAACTCCTTGTGTGTTATTAAGTTAATGTATTGGTAATATTGTTTAGATCACGTTCACATGAGGCTTAAGTACCTATAGAACGAAAATACTTCAGCGCAAAGCTTCCGGGTAAACTATGTTGAAAGTTGACCCGTCCGGTACGTGAACATAAAGATTTCTAGAACTGCTAACCCGGGAAAGAGCGACGTACAACTGACCATGCGAGAAACAACAGACACCGAGATCTACTCCAGTAACATGAAAAGTCTGCCCTTGAGCCTTATTAATTGTCATTGCATAACACACCGATACTGGGAATTGCGTTCTTTTAAATTGGAATGGAAAATTATTTGGTATTATGGGAATTCTGGGAATAAAGACGGTTTCTCCTGTACCGCAACCTGTTAAAATTTGAGCCTCGATTATATTTTGTTGCAACTGGGTTACTTTTAGCCGAGTTCCATTGCAAAGTTGTGGTAGTTTTAAATTTCGGAGCAGAATAATAATCATAAAGCTTAGAACTGCTAAGCTATCGCGAGTTACAGGTGTTATTGTGAGTCAACCATAAAAGATAGATATATGCTGTCGTGGGATATTTTTTTATATAGCCTATTTTATATATAGCCTATAGCCTTTCTCTATAAATTGACTATTTAATTAAAACATATTTTTTTAATTCGAACCAGTAGTTCCTGAGATTATCGCGTTCAAACAAACAAACAAATTCTTCAGCCTTATATTATTAGTATAGATAGCTGTTGCCCGCGACTTCGTCCACGTTTCCGTCGTTTTTCGTAAAAAAAGGAGCCTATGTCCTTCCTCGCGGTTCAGTGATTTTGATGTAACACACAGATTAACTTTCGTAAATTATAATCAGAAAGCTTCGAACTGCTAAGCTATCGGGAGTTACACGTGTTATTGTGAGTCAAACATAAAAGATAGACATATGCAGTCGTGGGATATTTTTTATATCATTTTAAGGAGAACATTTCCGTCATAAATGATTTCTGTGTAGCTTTAACCATTAAGGTTGCACACGCGACGGATCCTTAAAAAATGGAGTGACTTCTCCCGTTTTCCCAACATTTCCCTTCACTGCTCTGCTCCTATTGATTGTAGCGTGATGAAAAGTATACTATAACCAGCTCAGGAGTATGAAAAATAATTGTACCAAGTTTCGTTAAAATCCGTCGAGTAGTTTTTGTTTCTATAACGGTTATACAGACAGACAGACAGACAGACAGACAAAAATTTTACTGATTGCATTTTTGGCATCAGTATCGATCCCTAATCACCCCCTGATAGTTATTTTGTACATATATTTCATGTACAGAATTGACCTCTCTACAGATTTATTATAAGTATATTTTGTAATTATATTTCATGTACAGAATTGACCTCTCTACAGATTTATTATAAGTATAGATTATCGATTACTCGAAGACGGCTGGACCGATTTGGAAAATTCTTTTTTTTTATTGAAAGGGTATACTTCGAAATTGGTCCTATTTTTATAAACGTCCGGATCTGATGATGGGATCCTGGAGAAATCGAGGGAACTCTTCAAATATTATAGGCACATCTATGACGTTTTGGGTATTTATTATAGTAACTTGTGCAGTTGCTCTCAAAAAGTACCATTTGAGGAAGTGGAACTGATGATGAAGACCACAGATGGCCGCCGAAACTACTCAATAATAAGTATTGAGTGGATTGCGATTAGATTACTTGAATATGGATGTTAAGCGCTTTATACTCGTCACAATGCATATGGTGATGTAGAGCTGATGGTGAAGTACCAGGAGAACTCCTCAACAATTAACGGCCCAGCATTGGGAAAAGCAATATTTTGTAAAAGGTTTTAAGTAGTTGACATTTAGCCTCTTGTAACTAGATAAATTAAAAATAGACCAACTAAAAAGAGTGAAATAAAAACTTTTTACCAAAAAATTAAACCGACTTCCGAAAAACACTGCAAAGTGAAAAATAACTTTAATTTCGGAAGTCGGTGCCAAAAACGAAAATACAAAACTAAAGACACCGACTGCCGAAATTAAAGTTTATTTAATTCGTCACATAGATGACTCAAAAAGAATGGACACATATTTTTTCTTTTATTACGTATTAAAAAAAAAGAAGGGGATAAAGTGAGTAGTAAATTCACGTCAAGTCACGCCGTGTTATACTTTTCAGCATTATGTGACGTCAGCAGTCCCCACTCGTGAACTTTGAAGCTTTTATTGATTGAAAAACACAACATTACATGTGCAGTTTTTTTTTAATCTAGCGGACCGTATATTGTTATATATTTTGGAACACAGGAAACTACCCTAATCTTAAAATATTAATTTTGCAATTACTTACAATAGCCTATGATGTGTACTCAGTCCTTTTCTTTGCTACCTATACAACAGATTAGTAAAAGGAACAAATCCAACTATTTCTGTTTGATTTGTGCAGCAGCTGAGTGATTGGTTTTCTGCACGTCCGATGCCGGATTTGATTAATGAAACAAACATCCGAGTGGCCGACAGACAGTTTTGTTTCATTGCTGTTGGTATTCTGTGTGTTTCTTCGTGAAAAATTTGTTTGGCACATAAGACAAAGAAAAAATACGTGACTCATACGAGGCATACGTACTACTACCATAGGTATATAGGTATTAGTACCAGACGTATTGCATTATTTGCATTTGGTTGATATACCTTCTTGTCGTACTAAACGATTCTCCTCCACATTTATTGTGAGCACAGCCAAAGTGTAGAAATCTTTTCCGGTTTCTGTGTTTCCTTCCACAAAGGTTTGTCAGCCTTTAAAGCTCGTCGCAGGAGACGCTCGAGGCGTCGGGTCACAGGGTGACTCCCAGCAACCGTAGGGTAGCAGGGAGCAATGGGTAGCTCGCCGCCCGACTGAAACCAGGCCCGTGTAGACGGCGCGTCGTGTTCCACACGCGCCTCAAAGAGTGTCAGCAAAATTGTTGAGGCCCATAAGGGGGCCGTTGCCTGACCGGGTTGCGGAATTATTCGAAAGAGTTACCGCGGCCTCGGAACACGAAGGGCATATGATGGAACACGGATGGCTTTTTAGTCAGTAAAAGCCTGACACACCCTCCCGCTTCGTCCAGATCGGAAGGTAGTCATTGGATGATATCCCATACTTAAAAGAAGCCTTTAAAGCTAAAGTAAACAGGCATCTTCTATCTGTAGACTACATCAATAATTTACAATCAGGCTTGATCGAGTTAAAAAATTGTGTGAAATTTATACGCATATGAAGTCACGGGAAATAGAGTAATAGTGTACTAGCTGTACCCGCGAAGAATTACGTTTCAAAACTAACCTTAGTTTTTAAATAATAATGCTTCGCTAATTGTATTTCTTCGATATTTGGATTTAGAATTATGTACATATAATACGATACATTCGCATTATTGTGTACCTAATAGAATGTATTTTTTTTGTATGGGCCAAGTTGCCTATCGTGGAATTAGAAAAATGTGTATTAGTTTATTGTTACTTCTTATGTATGTATATTTTCTATGGGCCTTAGAAGCCTGAAATAAATAAATTAACAATGTTTGTGGGTACTCCTAGAGAAATAGTCAAAACTACGTTGCACGGAGAAGGTAAATACGAGCGCAAGTTTCCCCGCATAAATCATGATACCGGGAGAATTCCAGGATGATGATGTTTCCCTGTAACCTTTTCTAGTGAAAGTCCCAATTAAATTAGTTCAGCCGTTTCAGAGATTAGCCCGAACATACAGAAAGGTTTTATCTAAAAACCTTTTATTACGGAATTCTTACGGGTTTGGGATTTACGCGGGAAAACCCACACTCAAAAACGAAATTGCAGGCATACCTACTTTAAACCTTACTCTAGTATTTATAATTTTATGCTGTCATAAAGTAGATTTTTGCTGCTCAGTTGCAGTTGGAAAATTTTAATACTACTACAAATTTAAAGTTTATTTATTTAAAGTGTGTAAAAACTTGCCAAGTTTCAATATCAAGTAGCAAAGAACTAGGCATTTTTAGTAACGTAACTACAACAACGCAAGATTGAACGTACACGACAGGAGCCATGATTTAAGAAACTTAGAGAAGACTTGTTATGAAGGTAGATCTCAGTAATTTAAAGCAAAGCCTTAATAAAGAACTTAACATTCTTTCACATTTATGTTTCTAGTGGGAAAGTCTCCATCTCAAGTTACTTTCTCGGAAAAAGCACTATATAAAATATTGCCAAGTCCGTCAAGAATGACAACTTTTATTAACAGAGATCCAGCCAGCTTATCGGAACAATACCAAACTACGGACTCAAGTACTTATAGTTTTTAACTCCGTTCTAGAAGTTTGTGAAGACGAAAATCTCTTGGAGTTCCAACTTATTGCTTTTCTTCTGCATGATAGCCGCTTAGTTCAATACTTTTATGGTAAGTAGCTCGAGTTGCACGGACCTTTTGTTGGGATATATGTTTTTAATGAGAACTAGTAATGTCAGTAGAATTCACATTACTGGCAATCTTGTTAACCCGTCCAACTATGATTAGTATGATTGTGTCTAGAGTGGTTTCATGACAGTAGTGTAATGGGTAGGGTTCGAACCCGTAACCTCTCGATCACAAGTCCGACACCTCAGTTGTCGGAGGCTCTAGACAAATGGCATTCTGTCAGGGCCAGCGTGGCAAAAGTGATTACCAAAACGTCAAGTGTCGAAATGTCGTGAGATCAATCTGGGGGCACGGTAGTGCCCCCGCCAAGACGAGCCAAGCGAAGCGCAAGCGCACCTACCTTTTCTCGAAGTGTTTCGTCGTTTTTTTGAACCCTCATAGAGTTGTTTTCCGAAGTACCAGATAGTTCATATTCTCAGGATATGATGTCAATAATAGACTAATTAAATATACAAAGTCTCAATTGAATGATGATCTGATGATCATCAAAATGTTTGGCTACTTCCTGAAGTGCTTATAGAATATGTAGAATTTGTGAAGTTAGGGTCGGTAGAGTTAGGCCGTGTAGATTCAGAAGCTTGGCTCTACATGAGATCTGATATCTTTTTCACAGGGCAAACCTTATGTGGTCGTCTTGGCAACATTTTACATGAAATGTTTTTGGTGGAATTTCTTTTTCAAGGCAATTGATCTAGAAAGAAGGTCTAGAAATCAAGTCGCTTGCGAAAAAAAAAAGTTTTCTTACTGACTATGGCGAAGCAAAAAAGAGGGTTATGATTTTAACCGGTGTGGGTTTGTATGTTTGTTTCTTGTCTTTGCACATAACTACTCATCATATTTTTTAAATTTTATTTATAGGTTCTCACACATACCATTGTTTTTATAGTGGGAACTAAAGGTGCGAGAGTAAAACATAGTTACAAATTATCTCGTTCAGAGACGGCATCGAAAAACCAATCACACACATTTTATCGTTCATGGTAATTCTTAAGAAATGCAACTTATGTAAAAGACAACACGTTGAGTGTTAGGTACTCTCTGAATCTGAATTACCATAATGACAAAATTGAAGTGTGAGCCAAAATATCCACTTTTTGGAACCCTGACACAGCCAGAAGACGTCGCGCCATACCTTTTAGAAGACGTGAGCTGGACCAAACTAAAGACCATTGATACACTTTGGCCATGAATAGAACCCTTATACATACATCGGCTAGTTAGCAAAATAATAATATATTGGTTTTTTAAAACAGGATATACATTGCACTTTATACATTTGACATTAGGTACATATTGCTTTACAACGTGCCACGCTATAAGCACAGTTTTATACTCTACCTCATAAACTAGATCAGGCCTGTATCTTAAAGAGAGATAGACCTCTTCGTTAGAATTGTTAAAGAATATGAATCTAACAAGAAGCGTCAATAGCCTAATTAATAAATCAATCCATTTATTTCAGGAAATCTTGGGAATACTTACATACTTTAACAATAACTATAAATACATAATATTACTAAACTAAAACTAATGCTATATTAAACAAAATAATTTTATTCTATAATAAACTAATACATATTAGAAACCTTACAAAACTATCTAGCTGCAAGGTGTCGCGTAACCGTCCTCGGAAACATCGATATACGACACCTTTTGGCCAAAAATCCTCATTCAGGCAGGTCTGTAGATGAAAGAAAGAAAGAAAGAAAAACGTTTATTGACTCATGCCACAAGTACACACACAGTGAAAAAAAAACATCATATTATTGTTAAAAGAAATTATACATTAATAATAATAGAATTGAACACATCTAGGACTATTAATAATACTGTGTGACTCACGGCTGCTGATGGTGGAACTCGTACCCCATCCATTACACTATTGCTTAGTTGGAGTAGTTAACAAGATTGCTAGTAATGCCAATTCTACCCAAATTGCTAGTAAACCATTAAAAATAAAATAAAAAAAGTTGTTGTGGCGCGATTCCAACCTTCAGAGTGGAGTGGTGCAGACGCGAAAGATCGTAGGCCCTACTTCTTGTCTTATGACTTCAAGAATCGGCGTACGCTTGCACGTTCATACTCGAGACGATTTTGACGATGCTTCAGGTGCACAAATGAAATTCGCGAGAAAGGAGACTCACTGCTATCACTTGCCATCTCTTCATCAACAGTAGGTAGAAGCACAAACCATACACATCACACCCAAAACCTACATCTCGTAAGTCATTGCCGTTAGCTATTTGGGCATAGGCGTTAATACGCTAATGGCAAAGGTGTCAAACTTGTGTTCAAGAGGTCGCTGGTTCAAACCCCACCAACCCACTCCAGATACAAGCATTACTAGCTAAGTTGTTGGAGTTAACAAGGTTGCTAGTAATGTGAATTCTACCCACATTGCTAGTACTCTGTTTAAAACAGAGCATAAAACACTAACTTACACACGTAACTACACGTCTTTAACACGTACTCTTAACCTTGGATTCAATTGAAAACCAGCGTCAGGCAACTACATCTAATTGCGTGACATTTTGCTAAACTAGATCCGTAAGGCGGTTTCGCAGGGCACGTGACGTCATTTCTCTCAATTAATGCTTTTTATATTTTGTTTCTAAATTGTCTGATCTGTTATGACTGATTCTTTAATACATCGTAAAACATTATAATCCATTGATCAAGTGGGACCAATAACAGCTTAAGATAATTTACATGCCTATGTAAACAAGGTTACAGGTTAAGTGAACTAAATGTTGTAGTACAAGTTGATAGACTTGCAACTCGTCGTTGATGTTCAAGACTCTGGAGCTCTGTATGTCTGAAATAAATGATTTTATCAATACTTTTACAGATTAGGTTTACTTAGATTAGATTATATTAGGGGTACTGCTTTTATCTTTGGGATGGATCTGCTAAATACCAACTGGACGCGCTTGAGTCTATCGAGAAGCGGGCCAAGAGACTCATTGGCAACGATGCACTGGTCGAGTCAAAGCTCCAGAGCCTTGAACATCGACGACGAGTTGCTATTCTATCGGTTTTCTATCGGTTACATTTCCGGGAGTGTGCGATGAAATTACACAGTCTAATTCCGCCAAGCCCGTTCCATCATCGGACTATGAGACAAACGGCGAAGCGCCATCGTTACATGGTGGACATCCCACCCATACGCACAAAACCTTTTGGGAATACCTTCATTGTGCGTATGGCTAAGGAGTGGAATTCCCTGCCGGAGTCTGTGTTTCCCGATAGCTATAACCTAGGAGTCTTTAAGTCAAGAGTGAATAGGTTACTTTTAGGTAAGCGTGCTCCATCTTCGACCACATCATCACTTACCATCAGGTGAGATGGTGGTCACACGTGAACCTATTTTTATTAAAAATAAGATATAACAATTTTTTGACTATAGCCTTTGCTCGTCTGTTTCTGCGCAGAGTCAATTCACGATAGGAGATTCGAATAATAATTTAATAATAAATTACATTGGTTTCAATGAAAATACAGAAACTAAATCTTCATTAAACACTTCTTCATTTCGCTACCATATTGTCCTGTGAAGTTTATGTCCCACTTTTAAATTCACATTACTATTTTTCTTTGGAAGTAAATTTCTACCCATTTCGATAAAAATAGTAATTTATATGCAGTATAGGTACAATAAATCTCAACGAATTGCACCCTAAGTTTATTTTAAACAAAATTGTAGTAGAAAATATTAAGGCTTAGTTAGAAAGACGAGTGAGCCAACGAAATGCATTATACGCAACAGAAATTTAACATTATCGGCTTATAAAGTTTGGTGGGAACCGTACGATCGGAGACGATAGCGCGCTATACAGTCAAAATATTTCAAGGAACTTCTGCCTTTATGGTGGTAGTCCTAAAGTTTATAATGGCGTAAATAGAAAAAGAATTATGTAAGATACCGCGTTGAAAGTCGTGAGCGATAACTCAGGGAGCACACGATATACGCTGCACAGAGTTAAAAAAGTAACAGATAGGGACTTGGCTTAGTTTAGTTTGAAAAAGAAAAGTTTTGCTTCGGAAAAAGGGATGCTTTTGCATAAGTTAGAGTACTGAGTGTAGTCCTAATTTGATGGTTGTTATTTTAACATTATGTATACACAATTTCCTGAAAATATAGGAAGGATATTAAAAAGTATATATAATAGTCGTAGGTATATACTAGCGACCCGCCCCGGCTTCGCACGGGTGCAATGTTTATATTAAATATAGGCAGCGTTCGCGAGAATCGTTAACGTACGGCAGTTTTTTCGACGCCTTACTCCACAATTTTCACTACCACGAAAAATCCTATCTATTTTCCGGGATAAAATATAGCCTATACGGATTCGGAAGAATCCCTCTAAGTAATGGTAAAAGAAATTTTGAAATCAGTCCAGTAGTTTTTGAGCCTATTCAATACAAACATACAAAAATACAAAAATACAAAGGTTTCCTCTTTATAATATTAGTATAGATATAATATTTTACGTAAACTATATGTTTACGTAAAATATTTCAATAAAATTCTGAACGAAAGTTTAAAAACATTTATGAAAAGTACTTGGTAAACAAATTAACTATAGTATGTTACAAATGACGGGTTTATAAATAAATGATAATGAATATTTAGTCCTGCTGGTACTGCTCCAAATGACTGATAACTTAATATTAACTACACATACATATTTTATGTGTTTACATTAAATTAACTCACACATTGGTGAATTTTTATAACACCCATATTATTGATGAATGATTGATTGATTTCTGTTTAAAAAAAATTTAAACATTTTGTTAGAAATCAGTGACCCAATCACGTCACTGCACAAATTTATATCGTATACGGTTACCAAGTTCTACATAGTTACATTTGGACCTTTAAAGGTACCGGAAACTGTAACAGTTACCTCATTCTATGCATTGTATGATGCTCAAAGGGTTTTTTTTATTTCGGTGACAGATATATGGGTCAGTGAAAAGGTAAATTCTGTAGATTTTCTGCGGAAGATTCTGTCGGAAAATAACTTATTATATAGTATATTAACTAACAGAGGGCGTTCCCGTTAACCCGCAATAGTATAAGCACATCAATTAGATCGCCGCACACGCGGCCCGACTTACATAAATAAATTGCGACGTTGCCATCCTTCAAGTACGCGTGTACAGAGTGATTTTGTTTTCGAATGGTAATATTTTTTTTAGCATGTATGGATGCTATACTATTGCGGGTTAACGGGAACGCCCTCTGTTAGTTAACATACTGTATACTTAGCCTTTTACCAACTATGTTGGAGTTAGCATCCAGTATCACCAGATACAGCTGAGTACTAGTGTTTTACAAGGAGCGACTGTCTGTCTGACCTCCAAAACCCAGTAACTGGGTAACACGTTACGCCTTGGCAAGACCACTGTCAGATTTTCTGACACCCCTAAAGGACACTGTCAAATATGTAAAAATTATACTTAGATACATGCTTAACGTGCTTTTCGAAACACGGAGGAATCTTAACATGTGAAGATGATCACCCATCCATGGGCTGACCCCGGAAAGCGTTCAATCAACGCTCTCCGAGTACAATATAATAACGCGTTCAGGGTGCTGGTGGGGCTCCCACGCTGCTGTAGTGCGTCTGCAATGTTTGCGCATGCGCACACAGACGGCTTCCACACTGTGTTGCGGCGCCGCATCGCCTCGCTGATGTTCCGTACGCGTGGGAGCACCAACACCATCCTGAACGTGCTCAGCCATAAGCTAGACAGCCCCCTTCTGGGACACTGGGTTCAAATACAAGTGCGCGTGCCCGGTGCCCCAGAGGGAGGCAAATACTTAAATTAAATTAATGTGTATATAGATTAGATTAAACTAAATTAATAGATTAAATTAAATTAGTAGATTAAATTAAATTAATAAATTAAATTAAATTAAATTAAATTAAATTAAATTACGTCATAATTTATTTTATTCGATGTGACATGTGTGTGATGTTTTTAAGATGAATTGATGATTTTGAAAATGTATGGACCCAATGTCTGAAATAAAAAGATTTTATTTTATTTTATTTATTTTATTTAACCTTGACGATCCGTGCGGCTGTTATTATTTAGCCACAAGCTCCTCCACATTACAACGCCGTCGAAGTCGACCACGGCCCCGGTGGGGTGACGATCTGAGCATGTTCGCGGGGCAAACATGGTCCGAAATTGCCCAAGATAAAGAGGTTTGGAAGGAAATAGGGGAGGCCTTTTCTCAACAGTGGGACACAACTAAGGCTAAGAAAAAAAAAACAAAAAGCTCCGCCACTAAAGAAGGAAGGAAGATAACGACTGAATATAATATTACCTGTATGGATGAGATAAGAGAATGAGAAGAGTAGGTAATTAACTAAGCTTCAAAGGCATACTGACAAATTGGTATTGTTGTATGGACATCAGGACGTATTGTTTCAACTACAAATAAAATGACAAACGTCAGAGTACTATCAAATAATCGACATTTGAAACAATGCACAAGTACAATCAAAACCACCATTGTTTTAAAAGTTATAATCCCTTAAAAGAATCTGTATTTATTTTAGTCGCTACTCAAATATGGTAATCAAAAGCCTTTTGAAGTTTTTTTTTCTTTTTCCTCAGCTTTTTCTTTGTGGCTAATAAAACTGCCCTCTTGGGAAATGTCATACTTTAAGATGGCGAGATAAAAAGCTCAGAGATTGTAATATTTCGATGGACAAACGGTAAGCTATTTAAAATCACATATTTAATTTCGCTGTCTGTGCAGTAAAATAGAAGATCTGCATCAAAATATAGGCCGGATATAAATTGGATAATTGTTATGAAAAAAAGAAAAAGTGGTAAGATATTTTGGATCTGGCTGGCGTAGAACGTAACTCTTTTCAAGACCTGATGAAAATACAAAAATTTATTTTAATTACTGTCTGTATTCTTAAACTCTCTTTTGTGTTCAGTTATTTTAAATAATGTGAGTAAGAAAAGGATTAAGAGCAGTAGCTTTCAACTAATTAAAAGAAAACCTTATATCATAATAGTTAGTTATTAACCGCGGATATTTTTGTCGATTGGCTCGCATTTCCCCACCAAATCTCATGATAGTAAGCGTTGATATGGCCAAAGATGAGGCACGCTTAACTAGAAGTAACCTATTCACATTTGATTTAAATACCGCCAGCTTTTTGGAAACACAGACTCCAGCAGGGTTTTGTACTGTATTATAACGTATTATTATGATTGCATATCTGGCCAACTTATAGTACAGTTTTACGCCTTTTATAGCGTGGAAAACAAGAGCCATAATTTTCTTATTCCCGTGTCAATGCTCAAACATCCTGAGACCAATATGCAGCTACCTGCACAGCTCTTACATGGCCTCGTTAAGATCCTGCAATATGCAGGTGACCGTGCACGGTGGACATGATAGGGTATATCTTGTAAAAGGCACACGCTGAGATTGGTGACCAAGTTTGAAAGTCAAGAGCCAAGCTAAGCTAAGCTCGGGTACCGCAGCTAAAAGTCATGCGGCAAACATGTAGTAGTATAAACAATTACTACTTTAGTTTTTGTATAAAATAACAAAGAGGGTCTGTAATTTCAAAATAGCTGTTTTCGCAAGAGCTTATAGTTTACTTACATGATATTAAAACACAAATAAACTCTGTTTGTCCGGACAAAGTTTCGGAATGGCTGAAAATATTTTTACGAGATTTTCACTGGAATATGATTGATATAGGGCATGGGCTTCTTTTTATACCGGAATTCTCAGGGTATCTGGATTAACGCGGGAAAACCTCCCAAGCTAATAACGTTGCGGGCACAGCTAGTTATAAATAAAATCTCTTTACACTTGTCATTCTTTTTAATTCAATAATATTCGATTTTCAAAGGAAATTGCTGGGTCATAAGACTCGACAATAATTCAATTTCATACAATTTTGTTTGAGTGTTTTCAAGAAGCACGGCTTGGTAGCCTTTGCTCAAGGTAGGTTGTCAAAGTAATTAACAATTTACAAGCATATTTGAGTAAATTCGTGGAAAATCATGTTGGTTATTTACTTATTTAGTGACCAAACAGAAACAAGAGAATATTTCGGAATTTATACAAAATCCTGGCTCCAGACACACCTTTCCTAATTCTGTACGAAAACTAAAGCCGGGAAGGCACTTACGCTAAATATATCGGAACTTGGACGATCCCGTTCACGCCGATTTATCGAGCCCGTTCGCACCAAAACTTTTGCAAACTCTCTGTACTAAGGCGTAAATTCAATTTTAATAATGCCTGAATGCCAATTGGGAACGCTTAAAGTAATAGCTTGCAAATAACTAAGTTATAGTGAGTCTCAAGTAACTTATTAAGGGAAAACTTGGAATACAATAACGTGATTTTCGTCACAACTTTGCTTACGATTTGTTAGACTAATGTAGAATATTTTGAATGGCTTTTAGGTAATTTCATCATTAATCAATTGATTTTCTTCCCACATAAAACAATAGGTAATGAAATGAAATGAAATGAGACGAAATGAAATGAAATATTTATTTTGTAAATTGGTTATAAATAACACTTTTACACGTCATGTTTTTGGCGTGTTAAGTTTAGCTAGATGAGGCCGGTATTTCCTAACTTCCGAAACAAACTCAGAGGTCATAGTCTATTTTAAAATCCAGACAATTTGTATTTGTATATGAGAAGCATGTAGGTTCATGTCTGTGGTATTTTTTTGAGGAAATAACCACGCAAATTTGAGCGGACCTGTCCAGACAGTGCAAGCATTTGTCAGTTATCATGTAGCTCAACTTGGAGCTCTACAATTTGACAAAAAATACGAACATTTGGGTAGGCCACACAAGTACTCAAACTGCTTGACATCATTAAAGAAATTATAGTGAAAGTAAAAACAACGAAGAAAGAATAACCTACATTGTCCTCACATTAACAATAATGAAATAATTATATAAAAACAAACCAAAAACAAAATAAATAGGTATATACAATACTTAACAAAACAAATATTTAAATCAATAAAAAATAAATCAACTATCTAAAATTAGAAAATAAAAAAGGCTCACGTATATCTTCTTCTTCTTGTCCTCAATATAATCTTTACCACTGTAAAAAGCTTTCTGAAACAGCTTACGTTTTATAAACAATTTGAATTTATGAATACTTAGTTCTTGAATATGGCTAGGAATTTTATTATAAAAACGTATACATTGGCATCTAAACGAACCACCTATTTTTTTTAACCTTGTTTTAGGAATGACATATGTGTCTTTGTTCCTTGTATTTACACTATGAATATCACTGTATTTTTTAAACAGTTAAATATTTTTGTGTGCATACAAGAGATTCTCATAAATATACTGAGATGGCACAGTCATAATATTAATCTCTTTAAATTTGTCTCTTAAGGAGTGCTTAGGACTTAATTTATAAATTGCACGAATTGCCCTTTTTTGTAATACAAATATAGTGTGAATGTCGGCGGCATTTCCCCAAAGTAAAATGCCGTATGACATCACACTGTGAAAGTAACTAAAGTAGACTAAACGTGCTGTTTCGATATCAGTTAATCCACGTATTTTTCTAACGGCATATGCTGCAGAACTTAACTTTTTTGACAATTTATCTATATGGTAACTAGTTGAATGATGAAAACAATGTGGTTTGTGTGGTGCAGACTAAAATAGAAGCACGATACCTCTCTGACTTTAATCAACTTGCGTACTACAAAACGCGATAAACGCGACTAGAAGTTAATGCACCAATACTTGACCGATATTTAGATTAAGACCATATCTACATCTACAGCATGTAACGGAAACCCTATATCTATCCAAAAGGACTGAAGACAACATCTGGTATGTAGTCTCTATGCACAGTTTCAGGTCAAAATGAGTGACTCAAAGAATTGATACCAAATTATCGGTTTCACATGTTTCTTGAATACCATACATAACAAACGTGTCACAGCACTACGAGGGTCACTAACTTTCCACGTCACTTGCCATTGACACGATAATTCTCTTCGTTCTTCTTCATTGAAAAAATCGGCCTCTGGTATCAATCTATTGAAATTTCTAATAAGTTCCACACACGTAGACATAGGATTACAAAAACCTTGCCATATTATTTGCTATCGTCCAAAGAAGGCGTGCGATTGTTATGTATTATATACCCTTTATGTTACACGTTGTATAGTCAGTCGCAAACAACAGTAAAAGGGAATAAGGTCTTGCCAATATTCGTGAACATTTAACAGGTAGTTCCAAACAAACTACACTCCATGAGCATTATATTTATCTATACATATAAATATAATTGAACTGTATGTCTGAGATTTCTAAACAACTGTGTTTTCTCAAGTGTTGTATTATTTAGGCAATACTAAAACACATATAAACTTTTTAACATTTTCGTCTGTTTGTCCAAGCTAATCTCTAAAGTGGCTGACCCAAATTTAATCAGCCTTCCACCGGAAAATAGACACATAAGCTACTTTTTTAGTCCGGAATTCCTGCGGGATCAGGATGTATATGGAGAAAACAGCGTAGGTAATAAATATGCCAGCAAAGTCACGGGAACACCTAGTTTTTTATATAGATTCCATACTTAGAACAATAACGCATAGAAAGGGCGTCTAGAACAAAATACGAGCTATTTCGTGTGTCCACTTTATTTTCTTTGTGTGCGTGAGCCGAATGTATCTACGTTCCTCAAACGCAGCCAAATATAGCTTTCAGTGATACCATCACCAGACCATTACCCACAAAAATGGGAAAATTCACTATTATGTTGCTGGATCAAATCAAGTATTTTATGTTATGAAACTGGATAAGATGTTTTTTCATGTAATGTAAGTCACATATGACATATTTTTACGGAAGGTAAACGAAATAGGATATCGGTCATTGCGTTTAGAATGTGTGATGTGTAATGTGTATGTGTATTATATGTGTATATTATATTATATGTATATTATATTATATATGTGTGTGTTTATATTATGTGTAGAAATGTATTAATTGCTTGAAAAATCTCGTTTGATATCAATTAAAAGTATGTGTTTTATTTACGAAATAGAAAACTATTATTGATAACATTACTTAAATGAAAAAAATCTTAATCAATAAAATTGTAATCTTTATGATACCACTCTTTGAACTAACAGTAACTTTTAGTTTTAAAACACTGTAGGTAGTAGCTGTAAATAAATATAGTTTAATTTGACGCATACATAATTGCCGCCAAAACTATATATTTTTATACAAAAATAAGCACAAAAGAAATCAATATTGCTATTTTTTTCCTCACGGATAGCAACATTGAATTGTAATAAGTCAGGTTATTAGTATGTTTGTTTGATGATCGATTTACGTAAAAATAATGTATAAAATGTAAGTATTTACTTGTGAAATTAAATTTGATTACACGTTTTTTGTTTTCCTGAAGTACTATACGCTTACGCCACAAACGATCGTTTCAAATTATTTACTCGCGAGCTCTGTTCGGCGGAATGTGACCTTGATTACTGACGTCTCGTCGAGAAAAGTTAGCCAAAATGGCTAAGTTTTAGGTGCCTCACTTTTTGCACTCGTACTAGACTTCTATGCGTTATTCTTCTAAGATTCTATAGTTTAAAAAAAAAAACTAGCAATTCTCATTACTATCAATTTTGTAAACTCCTCCAACTAAGCTAAATATGTTTGTATCTGGAATGGGTTCACGGCAATAGTGTAATGGAATAGAATGGAAATCTTGAACATAAGTCTGACACCTTTTCCATTAGCGTATTAACGCCTATGTCCAATTAGCTAACGGCAATGACTTACGAGATGTAGGTCTTGGGTGTGCTGTATATGGTTTGTACTTTACCTACCCCTGTTGATGACGAGATGGCAAGTGACAGCAGTGAGTCTTCTTTCTCGCGAATTTCATTTATGCAACTGAAACATCGTCAAAATCGTCTCGAGTAGGAACGTGCAAGCGTACGCCGATTCTTGAAGTAATAAGACAAGAAGGAATAGTCCATGTGCCTTTGGAAGGTTTCCCCCTTCGCTCGCTGGCGGTATATGGATTCATAACTAGCTGAGTAACTGTGTACTATTTTGTTTAGGTAGTCTTCATATTGTTTTCTTTTTAATATAATAATATAGAGATATTATAATATTTTCAGTATATTAATAAGTGTTCTCTTTTCTTGCTGGCAATACTAAAAGAATATGTCGCTTACTGACTTCATTCTTTGACATCACATGTTGTTATGCATTGAGACCTGTAATTGGCTGTTAAATTACCACATTAATGTATTGTATTTAGCTGTTGTTCTCCCATGAAAATAAATAACAATAAAATTCTTAACTTTTTGTTATTTATTCCACTACCATTACATGCACCACGAATCACATCATGAGGATACCCTGCAAATAATTGAAGATTATGCAGCGCTAAGTAAGTACACTGAAAGCTGCATAGTGCAGGTACGCCTGAAAAGAGGAATAAGGTAGCCAAAGAACAATCTAATACTCTCAAAAGCATACCAGGAGGTTCACATCCAAATCCCACAAAGAAACTAGACCGCATTGCAGAGAATGGGAAAGAAATAAAACGTTTACGCTTTCACTGCGTGATTGTTAAATATTTTATGATCCCAAGAGACTTAGGCTCGTTGTGTCAAACCAGGATATTAACCGGGGTTTTTACGGCGACGAAATTGGTTGGAGAGTTTTGTTTCTTTTTTACAATGGACCAAGGAGGGTAAATTTGTTCGAAATTTGAGGTTGTAGAAATTGGAAAGAAACCGTTTTAAAAGTCGTAACTAAAGTATGATACAGTATTCGCTGCTTAGCTTTTTCACAACTATGTTTAGATCGGGTTCCAATCTAAACAAATTTAACATGGAACGATTGCCTTTCTGACCTCATATCTCCAATTACTGGATACTATGATATATTTTGGCAAGACTGTTGGCCATATTCCGGCTACTGAGAACCCGTATTGACTACCAGGAGTTTAGATGGCAGTCGGGACCAATGGCTTAAGGTGCCTTCAAGGTACGGCAGAATGTCGATATGTGATCTATATACCGACGGAACTCGGCAAGGGTAACTCTTAATGCTCGACTCACTGTTATTAGCCCATAGGCTCCTCTGAACATAATTAAGTAAAACATAATATGATAATCAATTAATCATAGCCTTCACCAGTCAGTGAATTGATTCTATCAATTCACTGACTGGTGAAACAGATACGAGTAGACAGAATGGAATCAGACGTTACTTTGTGGAAATCTATATTAAGTTAATACTTCAGAAAAATATCTAAGTGTTCATTCCGCCGAGAACAAGATGGTAAATTTTGTTTTTGTTTTTAATTTACGGGCGGGAGGGTGGTTCTGCATACTGCATGCAATATTGATAATCTTGATTGAGTTCTTGAGGGAATTAACAGTAAATATTTATAAATAGACCAACAGATAGATTTACTCGTTACTGTACATGCATCAAAATTATAAGGACTTGACGGAACATCTAAAAGGGCGGTCTTATCGTTTGAAACGCTTTTTACAGGCAAACATTGGATGGATTTGACACAGAAGGAGAAAATTAATACGCGAGTAGTCCATGGAGGATTATAATTTATATGCTCGTATACAATATATTAGTTATAAACTAAACACTCAATACCAATACAAACTAATAATAAAAATCTTTAAAAAATTTACCACGTGTCTGTGGATGAGTGATTGTCATAACATGTTTTAAAAGGGAACTAACAATGCGGGTTGAATTCACATTTCTATCAATCTTGTTAACCCCTCCAACTAGGCTCTACCCTCCAAATATGCTTATGTCTAAGGTGAGAGTGGGTTATGATTCCTTCGTACCCACGGAATAGAAAATACAGTGGAAGTGCCGCTCAGATATCGCACGCGTGTCAACATTAAGCACAGATGCGCGACATTAGCTTATTCGCTATCAGATTCATGTCGCGATTGGTTGTCTCTAAAATACACGAAATATTAGAAATTATGCCTTGTTGTGCGGTTTGGACCTGCAAAACCGAAAGCAGTAAATAAAATGTATCTTGTGGAGGCGTATCGTATCATCGATAAGTATTAAAGTTTGTTAATTTTAAATATATTTGATTTTAATGACAATACCACATTTCATGACTTCAATGCAAACTATAAACAACCTTATTTTCATTAGCACAACGTTTAAATCTACTTGGTCGTTATCTGGAGGAACATACTATAAATTCTAGTAACTTCGACGCTACTCAATTAGGGATGTGACACATTCGTAAAGTAGGTCTGTATCGATAATTTTCATTTATTTCGAACTCTTCATTTCATAGCAGCTGGCACCATCATTCTGAAAATTTATTTCGGACGGTTTATGTGTATAATTCATAAATGTTAAACTGAGATTGCACAGAAATGTCGACGTTTTAACCACACGTAGCCTGCATCCGTCTGTAGTAGATACGGGTCGTCACTAATCACACCGCCTATTGTATACTCATTTTTATGAATGATTGTCCTGTATTAAATTGAGGTGTACAATAAAGTATATAATGATAATATATTATATCGATGGCCTAGAAGACAAATGTGCTAATTACAAAATTTTAATAATGTAACATTTTAATGCCAAAAGTATTGAAATGATCAATGAATACTTTTGGCATTAAAATCTTACAATATCAAAATTTTGTAATTAGCACATTTGTCTTCTAGGCCATCGATATTACTTATAATAATTACACTAATATTATAAGTCAAAAGTTTGTGTTTGTTACTTCTTCACGCTCGAAAGGCTGAACGGATTTCAATGAAACTTGGTACACGGGTAGACCATGTCCTGGAATAGAACATACGATTTTTCCTGAGACTATGTTCCCTTGGGATAACTTTCTACTTTCACGCGGGCGAAGCCGCTGGTAGCAGCTAGTAGTTAATAAAGATAACATCACATAATGTAAACCGTAACACATCAATTTCTGGATATTGACATAAGAAAAAAAGTAATTTAAATATTTCAGTTTTCCCCAAGATCCTTTTATTAAGGAAAATGGATGTTTATTGGGTCGTCAATATTCTAAAACATAATCTATCATCAGTTAGGGGAATTTTCTACGTCTAATCATATTACCGACTTAATGAAAGCCATCACGGCAAAATATATTAATATACGCTTTCATCACCTATTAAAATTAAACATAAAACTATCAAAACGGCAATTATTAAACAAATATGTATAATTTCAAGGTCAATAAATATTTTTAATACTATCTATTAACATTTCATTGAACACTAGCTTGTGCCAGCGGCTTCGCCCGCGTGAAATTAATACTTTGTTATATGATTTATAGCCTATCTATAGCACTAAAGAATAATGCAGCTACATATTAGGGAAAGAATTATCAGAATCGGTTCAGTAGTTTCAGAGATTACCCCTACATACAAACTTACAAATTTTACCTCTTTAATATTAAAATAGATTCTATTTTTTTGAAGATGATCAACCTTTTTCCATTGCTAACCATTTGTATGATGTCGATAAATTATTACATTGCTCACACGAATAAAATACGTAACATCGATATTAAAATATCGATATGTGTCTACATCTCTATCTGAGTAGCAAAAGACATTACATGTGCATGCAAATATGACATCTATTTCAAAGTTCTTAGCGGTCCGAATAGAATAAATTTGTTACAGTGCCATCTAGCGTTGACTAGCTGAACTCGTTGTAAATTGTTCGATTTATGTTTTTTAAACGATAAACGCCTTTATTGATTATGTCATGTCAAATAATACCAACTTTCGGTCGTTGTAATAAGTGTTAATATTTTTGACAGCATTAAGAAGATGATTTGTTAAAGTTGCGTTTCAACTTTGTAGCCAATTATATCACTGTTTTTTATGTTTGTAATGGACATTTTGATTTGCAAATGTGTGAGTTTGGCGACACTGGTTCTCGTTTTGAGAGAGTGTAGGGGCACTTCTACTTAATTTTCTTTTCTGTGTACGTACCTCTGAGAGTACTTTAAGGCATCCCAGTTTTCAATTGTTCACCTCTGACAATCTTACCAGTAGTCAAATATCAGAAAATCTGACACAAGTCTCGTCAAGGTTATAGGGTGGTTATAGATGTCTAACTTATATAACGAGGGTGGGCGCTAATACCTATAAATACAAGATATTAAGTCATCTTAGTTTAGGATTTATTAATTAAGGCAACCACAGGCAAGCCCGGTTAAGCAGCCGACAACCTCAGAGGTTGACATGCGAGATGCCACACAAAAAAAATATCTTAGTTTAGGTATTGGCTGCAACTCTTACATAAACATATGTATTACCTTAAGGCCTATTTACATTGCAACATTGCCATTTTACTTGAAGGTGCAAATAAACCATTTTATTTTTTTATTTTATCTATTTACAGGGTTGTGGAGGTTACAATGCTGAAAAATAATACCAATCTTATGCAACTTTTTTCATCATCTAATGACTCCTTCTTCAGTTTCTCCACTGGTGGATTGGAAGGGAATACTGGACTTCTACTCACTCTGGTCCTTCAATTATCTTTACGTTCCGTGACCTGGGTCTACGGTATTTCGTTAGAACATTCCAGAAACTACGGCAGGCAATGGCCCTGTCGGGCCCCGTCAATGCTGCTGACTGCTCTTTGAAGTACACCAGTAAGACTACAGGGTGTTTCAAAAGTCCGTGGTCATATTTAAGGTCCAGGTTCTGTATACAGTATAATATAAATATTAGCTACTGTTTCTTTGCATTACTCGAAATTATTACATTACAGTGCATGGTTTTTCAGGCCAGGGGGAGGTGTCTAGATAACGTACCATTAATTAAGCTTAACAGTTGCCCACTTAAAAGGGTTGATAAGTTTACGTATCTTGGACATCTACTGACCTCGGGCCTGAAAGACGATGCAGACATTGAAAGGGAGCGTAGGGCGCTGCTGTCTGTTCGAGCGAATATGATAGCCCGCAGATTTGCACGGTGTTCGAGGAGCGTCAAAATTGCCATATTTAGGGATTTTTGTACGTCTTTCTATACTGGCAGTCTGTGGATGGATTACACGCGGAAACAGTACGGTGCTCTACGCGTTAACTACAACCCGCTCAAGATGCTCTTGGGGCTGCCTCGCTTCTGTAGCGCGTCAGGGATGTTTGCCGAGGCGCGTGTGGATTGCTTCCACACAATCATGAGCAAGCGGTGCACATCCCTGTTGCGTAGGGTGCGGGGCAGCCGCAATAGTATCCTGAACACCTTTGCAGAACGATTGACTGTCAGTACGTGAACCATTGCTGCATGCTGCTGAGTAATGTTAAAATATTATTTTTCATCACACTTGCACGTAAACAGTATCTAAACACACAGGTTAACTTGGCCGTAATGCCCCATATAAAACCCTTGGGCTTTCTTTTTGTCATGAAACCCAAGGTCGGTAAGTATTTTTTTTTTTAATTAATAGCACAGCACACAGATTATGCATGTTCAAGCAAGGAGTTTAAACGCTATTGAAAAAATTTCTTAAAATAATGTCATTGCAATCTCGCTACATGTTACCTACTTTAATACTCAACTAATGTTCTTAATGTACGATTTTAATACCTTTTTGTATCAAACCGTCGAAATTATTTTTATTTTTTTCACTCCGTCATGGCAGTATACCTACGTAAGTATTTGCCCTTAACGTTTCTGAACGAAACAGTTGTATCATCTGTGGTGTGGGCATAAACCCCACATCCGCTTAAAAAAAAAGGTCACTTATTTCGTAAGTTACGTAATAATAGTTGTGCTGACCTGTGTATTGAAGCTCATATAAGCTGTGTATTAAATTAATAATTATTTACCTTTTGTATTTGAAGACAAGTAAAAAAGTTATAAAAAATGTCGTAGGCGTCGTCCGATGAATGTGATTTAAATGCAACACAGCCAATTAGCTAACGGCAATGACTTACGAGATGTAGGTCTTGGGTGTGCGGTGTATGGTTTTATGCAACTGAAACATCGTCAAAATCGTCTCGAGTAGGAACGTGCAAGCGTACGCCGATTCTTGAAGTAATAAGACAAGACGGAATAGTCCATGTGCCTTTGGAAGGTTTCACCTACATAATAAGAAGAGATTTTTATAATGTTATTGATATAATATTAAGTAGACCGTATCCCCTTCTCTCGCTGGCTGTATATGGATTCATAACTAGCTGAGTAACTGTGTACTTTTAGCAAGTCTTCATATTGTTTTCTTTTTAATATAATAATATAGAGATATTATAATACTTTCAGTATATTAATAAGTGTTCCCTTTTCTTGCTGGCAGTACTAAAAGCATATGTCGTTTACTGACTTCATTCTTTGACATCACATGTTGTTATACATTGAGACCTGTAATTGGCTGTCAAATTACCACATTAATGTATTGTATTTAGCTGTTGTTCTCCCATGAAAATAAATAACAATAAAATGCTTAACTTTTTGTTATTTATTCCACTACCATTACATGCACCACGAATCACATCATGAGGATACCCTGCAAATAATTGAAGATTATGCAGCGCTAAGTAAGTACACTGAAAGCTGCATAGTGCAGGTACGCCTGAAAAGAGGAATAAGGTAGCCAAAGAACAATCTAATACTCTCAAAAGCATACCAGGAGGTTCACATCCAAATCCCACAAAGAAACTAGACCGCATTGCAGAGAATGGGAAAGAAATAAAACGTTTACGCTTTCACTGCGTGATTGTTAAATATTTTATGATCCCAAGAGACTTAGGCTCGTTGTGTCAAACCAGGATATTAACCGGGGTTTTTACGGCGACGAAATTGGTTGGAGAGTTTTGTTTCTTTTTTACAATGGACCAAGGAGGGTAAATTTGTTCGAAATTTGAGGTTGTAGAAATTGGAAAGAAGCCGTTTTAAAAGTCGTAACTAAAGTATGATACAGTCTTCGCTGCTTAGCTTTTTCACAACTATGTTTAGATCGGGTTCCAATCTAAACAAATTTAACATGGAACGATTGCCTTTCTGACCTCATATCTCCAATTACTGGATACTATGATATATTTTGGCAAGACTGTTGGCCATATTCCGGCTACTGAGAACCCGTATTGACTACCAGGAGTTTAGATGGCAGTCGGGACCAATGGCTTAAGGTGCCTTCAAGGTACGGCAGAATGGCGATATGTGATCGATATACCGACGGAACTCGGCAAGGGTAACCCTTAATGCTCGACTCACTATTATTAGCCCATAGGCTCCTCTGAACATAATTAAGTAAAACATAATATGATAATCAATTAATCATAGCCTTCACCAGTCAGTGAATTGATTCTATCAGTTCACTGACTGGTGAAACAGATACGAGTAGACAGAATGGAATCAGACGTTACTTTGTGGAAATCTATATTAAGTTAATACTTCAGAAAAATATCTAAGTGTTCATTCCACCGAGAACAAGATGGTAAATTTTGTTTTTGTTTTTAATTGCATCCCTTCTGTGCATATATTTGCCTTCTGTAACGTGCATATATTTACGGGCGGGAGGGTGGTTCTGCATACTGCATGCAATATTGATAATCTTGATTGAGTTCTTGACGGAATTAACAGTAAATATTTTTAAATAGACCAACAGATAGATTTACTCGTTACTGTACATGCATCAAAATTAATAAGGAGTTGACGGAACATCTAAAAGGGCGGTCTTATCGTTTGAAACGCTTTTTACAGGCAAACATTGGATGGATTTGACACAGAAGGAGAAAATTAATACGCGAGTAGTCCATGGAGGATTATAATTTACATGCTCGTATACAATATATTAGTTATAAACTAAACACTCAATACCAATACAAACTAATAATAAAAATCTATAAAAAAATTACCATTTATGAAACAGTATTATCGATTAAGAAACCAGTATCACATCTGTACAAGAATTATTTGCTCTATCAACAAATATTATTAAAAGAACTTACTTAATTATACCTGCATCTACAAAAAAATTAGAGCTTATGCCTCATCCAAAATTATGTACTAAGTTAATGCTGTAAGAATTGGCTCTTTAAAAATACATATATTTCAAAATACTCGTAAGTCATTACATTTAATCCCCTAATTTTTTTAGAATGAGCTTCAAAGGGGGAGATTTCCCGTAAATTTTATTTTCCACATCCAAACTCCCTGTGATTGCATCAAAGTCAGCCCCATATTTGTTTCATTGGTTCACGGCTCGCGCTTGTTTGTAAACCGCCCCGTGTGAGTCATTCTTTTCGATTTACGAGCCCTTAAATTTTACGCACTTCAGAGTTTTCAAGTGTTTATCTTGATTGTTTTTACAATAATAGGATTTGTGAAGATTGGGGTTAATCCTTCAATGCCGTTCCTTTAGTATTGTTTTCCATATTTTTGTCCTCATTCTGTACGTCTTTTTCATGGCGATTAATTTTCTATTTAAAACAATTAGTTTGTCGTTAAATACTTATGTTGTATTATTAAATACGAAAGTTTGTTTGTTTTTCCTTTTTACATGTCAAAATAGAGCAATAGATTTTTTTTGTGGTAGTACTTTGACGCCTAAGTCTATTTTTGGTTATTTTTATATACATAGTTATGTTTAACAATAGTTATAATAATTATACGTACATACAATAAAGCATTATGTGAATTAAAACATTTATATTGCTGGCTAAAGAGTTTTATTAAAATAAAATTACCACCAATCAGATTCACTCATATCATCTTACAGCAAAAAAAAAGCTTAGCAAAATTGTGCTCTTAGTGACAAATTTATTTATGCCAACATCTATCACATGCCTAGACTTCTCTCAACTATGATAGGATCGGCTTTCAGTCTAGTTGGTTGTGGCTGAGTAGGTTTTATATAAAGCGACTGCTAGTGCTACCCAGTTATTGGGTTGTGGAGTGACCACCACAACCCAGTCACTGGGTAGCATCATGGGTCGGCTGGTTGGAACAAATTTGTTAAGATAGGCAAAACGATTTGGGCATTGCTTAACCCTAAAGATCAATCCGTAAAGTATTTATTATTTAGCCCCGAGTTTTTCTCTATTTAACTATTTACACTAAAACATATTGATTATTGAAACGACCAAGCTCAAAAATTTGAAAAGACTTAGGACCAACTTTTTCTGATTTGTTGGCTTAAAACTATCTATAGCACACCGGCCGTAACCCCATTTAATCCCGACACGCACATCTCGTAAGGCTTACCATGGTTTGGAAAATATTATAAATGAATAAGGAAAGTCCCAGCAGCGGAAAGGTTATATGCTGATTATGGAATAATAAGTTTTTGTATGTATGTATGATTTACGCAAGAAATCGATTAGCCGGCGAGACAATAATCAGTATCAACTCTTTAGCCTACATTACTTGTATGGAAAAATGTTTTAAAAACTTTATCTCTGTGGCCCAGTATCACGTTTTGCAACGTATAACACCAATTAAAAGTATTTTCATTGGAATTATTTCGATTGCGATATTCAGTGTTTCCTGTTACATTTTATTTATCAGTTTTAGATTTTCAGTATTTTGTTTTCACTTGCAAGACTTTAAGGAGATATATTGAAATCAATCACGGAATCTAACAAGATCATCTAATAGGAAATTATTCAGAATGTCAAAAGGTAATACGAATTTAAGGCAGCACTGCTCAATGTCTAGATACTGTATGTATCCTGTGTATGATTGACATTGATTTGTTCCATACACCTGGTCCTTCTATAAAGAGAATTTCAAATTATAATTAGGGAAAAAATTTGTTAGTAAATAATTGTAATTAATTAATTATTATTTTATAGCAGCTTATTTTTTTTTATTTATTTATCAAAAGAAAGTTTAAATATTTAATTTAATCTAGAATCACATAAACCTCTTGGGTTTGTGTATGATACTTTACAATTCTATTCATCCGTCTTAAAATTACTTATTACATACAGAAACTGTTTATGTAACACAATTTACTTGAACAAAAATGTAGGTAGGTACTTAAAAATGTTCGACACTGTTCTGTTATAAATTTGAGAAGAAATATGTTTTCAATTTATGTTTAATATTTTTTTCGGTAATAATATTGCGCATGTCGGTAGGTAAAGAATTTATTAGTCGAGGTAGTAGATACGCACTCGTCCTTGAGCCGTAGAAATTCTTTGCCGGTATGGTAAAGAGTTGTTTTTGTGCGATACTCCGCGTGTATACAGGTGACATTTTTCGAGCTGTATTGATGTATTGAAAAATTGTTCTTTTAAGATGCTATACTTGACCTTATCATGTACAGGTAATGTTTTGCAATATTTAAAATATTCAGAGTCGTTTGTGAAGGTTGATTTGATTTTAGGTAAAATTATTAACTTTAATGTCCTGAGTTGTAGTTTATATATTGAATCCAGGTAAGTTTTAAATGTACGTCCGTAGATGGATAACCCGTATGATATGATTGAATCAAATAGTGCATTGTACAGCAAGAGTTTAGTTTTATAAGGAAGGCGATTATTTATTATATAAAGTTTAGCTAGGATCGCACGTAACTTGTCACACACTCGTGAAATATGGGGACGCCAATTAAATTTATCATCGATGAGCAGCCCTAGGTACATATGTGACTCGACTTGTTCAATTATTGGGCATTTTGTGTCACAATAAAGGGGATTTTTATGGAGACAACTGTGTGTGTGTGCTACTAAAGTCGGGATTGGGGTGTTATATTTCAAGTAGGCTGATTTTATGTGCATTATTTTTGTTTTTTGAGCATTCATTACGAGTCCTAGATCATGACACCACATACAAAGCTTATCGAAGTCTTCTTGTAGAAGTGCACTTATACGGGTCAGGTCATTTCCTTCGATAAGGAGACATGTATCATCAGCAAACTGATACGCTTTGGAATTCAGAAATATTGCATCCATGTCGTTTACATACACAAGAAAATGCAAAGGGCCACATACAGATCCTTGGGCTGTGCCGTTGGTCACATAAACTGGGTCACTTAGGCTATTATCGATTTTAACGCGATATTTCCTATTTCTTAGGTAGTCAGCACACCAGGCATACATTGGACCCCGCAAGCCACTGTCTTTTAACTTTTCCAGTAGTTTATGGTGGTCAAGAGTATCGAAAGCACGGGAGAAGTCAATGAACAGAGCTAGAACGTGTTTTTTTTTTCATTAAGTGCAGTATTAACGTGGTCTGAAAATTTTGAGAGCAACGCAGTAGTACTTTTATTTGGCTGAAATCCATACTGTGACTCACTAATGATATCATTTTTTCCATAAAATGCGTAAATTTGATTACAAACAAATTTTTCAACGATTTTGTCTATCGATGATAATAGCGTGATTGGGCGATAATTGTTTTCGTCGTTTCTTTTGCCTTTTTTGAATACTGGTCGTACACATCCCAGTTTTAGATTGTCTGGGTACAAGCCAGTGTATATACTAACATTTATGAGTTTAGGAAGAGAGGATGCAATTTTGTCACTGACTGCTTGTAAATCGGCCACACTGATACTGTCAAAGCCCGGTGCTTTTTTATTATTGAGTGACATGGTAAGCTTATGTATTTGTTTTGGAGTTGCTTTCTGAAATCGAAAACTAACATCCGCAGATTTGCTTGTGTGATTTTCAAGAAGTGGAACTGAACAATTTGGTAAGATTTTTTTCACAGCACTATCGAAATTAACGGCAAATTTATTTGATATTTCAAGAGATGACATATTTTGCGCACTAAAAGCGTCCGTTATGAGTGTATCAATAGACTGATATATTTTACCACATAATAAATTTAAAAAAGCCCAAAGCTTTTTGGGATTGTTATAGTATGATTTAATTTGATCTTTATTATATTTATTTCTGTAGAATTCAATAGTTTTATGCGCTTTATTTCTCAATCTATTGTACTTTAATCTTAATGTTTTATTAAAGGGATCTTTCTTCCAGAGGTTAAAACATTCATCTCTCAAATCACACAATTTCACTATGTTGGTGTTTAACCAGGGATATGATTTCCTGATTTTTTTATTTGTAAAAATAGTACGTTTTGACTTAATTAGTGCAAAATTAAAAGCCTCAAAGATATACTCATATATTGAGTCTGACGTAGTTAGGTTGTTAGTTTCATCCCAGTTAGTTGTATTTAAGACCTCATACATTATTTTTTTATCGTAAATGCATTTGGTATGTGACGCATCCTGTATAGCACGACGAGCGCTCAGGCTACCGGTTAAACATACGATAGTCGCGCGGTGATCCGCCAGAACAGTGTCGAGTGCCGCTGCGTATGGTGTTAACGTGTGCGATCGTGTAAAAATGTGGTCAATGCATGATTTTGTTATTTGATTATTTCGCTTTTCAATTCTAGTATAGTCCGATATCCCACACGTTAAGCCACACGCAGAAAGCATATCCATATACATGCCTCTGTGTGACGTATGTGATTTAAGATCGATGTTCATATCACCTATAACAATAAGGATAGTGTTGGACAAGTATTTGTTCAGTGTGTTTTGAAGTTCCCTAATAAATAACGTTTTGCTTGATGATGGTGGTCTGTAGATTGCACATACAGCTATCGTGTTTTCTGGGGTTTTTAAAATACCTCCAAGGTATTCAAACGTGTGAGTGTTAATGAATTTTGGAGTAAATTTAAGATGATTCCTGACGTAGATTATTATTCCACCTCCTTTTCTGTGGACACGGTGCTGTGAATGCATTCTATACCCAGCTATATAAAACAAATTTGAGATTTCATCGGAGATCCCTACCTCAGTCAAAACAATTAAATCTATACTTTTAAGTGAATTATTAATTATTTGAATTAGTTTAGCAAAATTTTAGAGCATTGATCTTATGTTTACATGCAGACAAGAGAGATTAATTTTATCGGCAGGTATATAACTAAAGAAGCTGTTTACATTGACACACTCAAATAATTCTGAGTTTACAGGTAAATTGTTATTATTTATTGTATGGAATTTTATTACGAGAAGTTCTGACACAAGTATAAAGAACAACGAAGCACTTTTATATATTCTTTTTAGGTGTAAGTATGTCAATATCATCCGTGGAGCGAATGATTTGAACCTTTTTACTATTATCAGACTTTTTTACATAAACTCTACCCTCTTTACACCATACATACTTGAAGGAACCGTTAGGTGCTTTAAGGCGCTGCTTGGCTTGGTACAGGATAGTTTTCTTGTTCCGAGTTAGAGCTTCCCTGACGAAGATCTTGCTGTTAGGTTGTTGAACAGGAATTGAAAGTGACAATTCTGCCACGGTTATTTCCTTTGATTTGGCTGCAGAGATCCATTTGTTTCGGGTTGTTTTGTTATTCAGTTCGACTAATAGATAACCAGATGTATCCGATCGTCCCGTTATCTGCCTAACGTCCTGAATGACTTCATTTTCAACGTGTAGTACGTCAGCTACTTTCTTGGTTACGGCCATGACATCAACACTTGGAACATTCGGTAATCCAGCTATTTCAATGAAATTGCACAAAGTTTTTTGCTCAATTTCCTCCATACGTTGTTCCATAGCAGAAACGCGTAATTCCAGGTTCTTTTTCGCATTTATAAGTTCAATATTCTTATTTTCAAGTTGTCTGATTTTACTATTCTGGTTTTTAAGTATCTCCTCGATGTTACTAACCTGGTCTCCGATGAATTCTACAGACTCTTGGAAGCTCTCAAGCTCTTCGTTTATAGCTTTCTTGATTTCGGCTGAAATATTTTTCATGAATTTTTGAACATCGAATGGTACGGTTTCTAAAGTTTCTTCGGTGTCTTCCGGAATGAAGAATGATGAACGCCTGCTGATGCTTTGGTGGCAGTCATTGCAGCACCATTCCAATCCATCTGAAGCTCGAAGGGCGGCAAGCTGCTTAGAATTTAATTTCGTTCGTGGTTCGTGGCATGAACCGTCTTTTCACACCTGCTACATTCAAGGCCAGGATTTTTTTTTGTAATATTACTATTACAATTCACACATTTCTTTAGCACCATTTATAGGGAGACTACCCACATATATTTTAACAAATCGTAACGTGAGCGTTCTCTATGATGATAGTGTGCAGTGCATGAAGTGTACTTATCTAAGTGATGGAACTCTTAAACGTAGATTGAGACGTAAAGTTGTGTATGTAATAGTGTTATCATAGTTGAAGAGCGAAATAAATAATATAATTCTACTTATTTTATGGACTTCAATAGAGACGGACCTCTGAGTTTGTTTCGGTGTTTCTTCTCAGGGTTGTCAGTTAGGAAATATCAGCCTCATCTAGTTAACATTTACGAAAAAAATGACGTGTAAAAGTGTTATTTAAAAACCAATTTGCAAAATAAAGATCATTTATCACGTTGTATGGTACAGACGATTGCCTCTGGCCAAAGTCGAGAAGTGTCAACCAGCCATTTTGAAATATATTTGAATCGGCTGTGTGAACACAAGAGCTTCACGTTCCGAGAGTTGCAACTCCAAAGCTCTTATGAGAAGTTCGCAGCCACAGCGGCTACACCAGCAAAACATGCTGAACTAGGAGAACGCATGCCGTACGTCGATTTTGATTTAGACACAATGCTAAAATAGATCCTTTTATAAACAATCCAGAATGAAATGTACACATCTTTTAAATACTAACAAGAGAGTATCGCTATGTTCGGTCCGACGTGAAACAGAACGCACCTTTTGGCCGGCAACATTAATTATCTGTGGACTTGACATAACCTCTCTGACTTGACAGATAGACTTTGCTTGCTTGGAAAAATGCCGGTCGTCGGAACCCTCTTGTGTTAATATAATTGGTAAAATATTGTTGAATTCGCCTGTTGAGACCGATAATTGGGTCGCGAATTATTTGTTGGTTGAAGTGTATTCCCCATTTGTTGAAAACCCCGGGATATTGTTGAATTATACGCCGCCTTGTCGTCGGTCGGCCGGCACGCGGAATTTGTTGTAAACCGAATTGGATCTCGCGAGATATGAACAGATTAATTGTGTTCAGTGATTGATTGAACTTTGTGATCTCGGATTAACAAGAATCCAGTGATATTTCTCGGAACAAGTACGCCATATTGACGCCATACCAAGGCACGCGCGTTGTTGGAATTAAGTGTGCTGATTGAAGACGGACCGCATTGGGAGGACTGCATCTTGGAGAACCTTGTCCATCCACACTTGTCTTTCACTATACGTTCAATTACTCACCCCATTTTACATACAAACCACACTTAGGGCGTGACCTTTGAAGGTCGAACTTGGCGTCCCCAGCACTCAGGTTAGTGGTACATTTTGTTTTTATTGTTGTAGGCCGAAGCCTAGTAGAGGCAGGCCATTGTGTAACCTTGTTTATAGTATTGAAAACAACGGTAGTCTCCACGTATCGTGGAAAAGTTCCGGACACGTCCAGTTACCGTTGGCTGGCCTATTGCAGTCTTGAACAATTTGGTAGCAGAGGCGCGGCTCTTATAATATAAGATCCACTGGTTTAATTGGAAGTTTTGAATATTGTTGAAAACTTAAAACTTGAGTTTAATTACTTAACACAACTTATAACTTGATAAGTTTTGAATATATTACCATGTCATCCGGGCTATCTAATTGAAGTTGAATCAATTGAAGTTGTATTTGTAATTTGTACTGTAGCCTCTTTCATTGCATTGACAGGTAGGATTTATTTGTGAAATTAGGAATTATTGGTATAATTTGGTATAATTTGGTACATAATTTGGTACATAAGTTGGTATATTGTTGTAAAAGTTGTTTGGTATTTGTGGCAATTAATAATTGAATGTCATTGATCTGAATTTGAAAGGTTATCTAAATAATAATTACACATAGTCTAACAACATAGGACTTGAATTGTGTGTATTGCTTATTGCATTTATTTGTATTTATTGGATTTTGTTAGAGATTCTCCGGCTCAATATTATACAGACAATTGTTGTGCTTATTGATGTTTAATTGGAGTTGATCCTGCACAATAGATACATTGAATTGTTATTTGTTTTGTAACTAGCCATCCTTAGCAAGCTAGATTCATACCTGGAATGGGTGCAGGGTCGGATTTGGACTTGAAATAATTGAATTAGAATTTTTATTTTGTTGAATATATTTGGCCGGCTAACAAGTCATTGCTGTTTGTTTAATATTTGATTGTTGGTTGTTGATTGTTGTTTTGTATTAATATTTGATTGTTGCAATGGCCTCATTAAGGGCAGTCAGGGAGGCTGCTGCGGGATTGACCTCACAGTTGAGATGGTTCACATCGGCAGCTGCAACTGTTGAGCGTGTGGAATTGGAAGAGCTCACCCTTGCTCGGTATGGGCAAGTGATTGAGAGGATCAAGTCAGCTGATGCTGCGCTCACATGCTTCAACGAGTACATCATGGACGTGGATTTGGGGGTGATGGATCAGACAGCCCGCGATAAGATTTTGGGTGACTATGACCAGATTATCCACCTGGGGGATGTCATATGTCTTCGAGTGCGGAAAATTTTGAAGAGCCGGGTGCCTGATGCGGCCAAGCCGCAGACCCCTGTTGTTGCAGGCCCTGGACTATTGAGTAGGCTGTCCACCCTGGAGCTGCCACATTTTGACGGTCGCTTGGACCACTGGCTGGGCTTCCTAGATCTCTTTGAGAGTCTTGTCGATGCACGCTCGGACCTCGGACCTGCCCAGAAGCTGGCCTATTTATTGTCTGTCCTGGAGGGCGAAGCCAGAGCCTTGGTGCAGCACTTGCCGGTGACGGATTCCTCTTACCCGACCGCTCTGGAGCTTCTCTCCCGACGGTATCAGAACAAGCGCTGCCTGGCTGATGTGCACATCGACCAGATTTTGGGGCTACCGGCCATTGTCAGCACGTCGACGTTGCGCACTGACTTGCTGAACCCGTTGGTTTCAGCGACCAACGCTTTGAGACGCTTGGAGTTACCGGTAGAACATTGGTCCTACTTGTTGGTGCACATAGTGCTGCAGTTGCTCCCCGCGGAGTTGAGGTCACGTTTTGAGCAGGAGTATGGTGGGGATGGTGCCACCCATCTTCCCTCCTTTGACGACCTCCTCAAATTTTTGGAAGACGAGTGTCGGTTTGCGGATAACACTCGTGGCGCTACGGGGTCGCCCCCACTACCTTCTCAGCCCAGAGACCAGGGACGGACTAGGGCCCGGGGGCCTGTTGATGTTCCCCCCGCCCCCCGTTTTGCTGGCGCCCGGAGTCCTCGGGCTAGGGGGCCTGTTGTTGATCGCCCCGCCCCTCGTTTTGCTGGCGCCCGGAGTCCTCTGGCTAGGGGGCCTGTTGATGTTCACCCCGCCCCCCGTTTTGATGGTGCCCGGAGTCCTCATCATTGTGACTTTTGTAAGGCAACGGGGCATGTCATGGCGCGTTGCCCGGATTTTTTGAATTTGCACGTAAGTGCCCGCCGCCGTATTGTCAACGCACGCCGTTTGTGCTTTTCGTGCTTGGGGGCCCACTTCCATCGGGACTGCCCCGACCCCCGCCCGTGTAGAATTTGTGATGGGTCCCACTTGGAGATTTTGTGCGCCAACGCGAACCGCTCCAGCAGACCAGCTTCTGAGGGGGGTTCGCGCAGGGGGGGGGTACCCCGGAGACGAGCACCGGGCTGAGACCCGCGATTCCGTACGCCGCTCTCCACCCCCCGCGCAAGTTGAACGGGAGCCCCACGAGCGCCATTTGGTCTTCCCTCGTCAGGGAGAACGCGCATTGGCTGCTAGGCAGCAGTGGCCGGGTCGGCGCCGCTGCCTTTCCCCTCCGTTGGCGGAACGTCCCCCGCTGGAGTCGCGGCCTCCGCCATTCGGGCATTCGGTGGGATATGCCCCTCCAGTGATGGCGAGCGGCTTGGGACACCGCGCGGACGAATGGTTTGATTGTTGGCCTCGTCGTGAACGAAGGCAGCCTGGAAGCGGCGATCGGTCGCCGCCCAGACATCACTAAGAGATTGACGCCTGCCCCGCTAAAGGAACCCCCCGATCAAGACGGTTTTGTTGCCAACGGCCTCGGTCACGGTCTGGGGACCCTTGGGTGACTCGATTTTGGTCTGTGCCATTTTGGAGACGGGAGTCCGGGGTTGCCTTTTGTCTTCTTGGTTAGCGGGACAGGTTGGCCTGAAGGTGAACGACCTTTCAGGCAAGATTTGGGGAATTGGCGAACCGGCTGACACCACTGTTGAGGGAAGGACCTGGTTTGAGGTCACCCTTGTGAGTTGTCCTTACCCTAAAATTGGTGCTCCTGCCCTTGTTGTAACTGAACTTGGTACAATTGTTGGTGACTGATCGTCACACTAAGAACTCGCATGCCGGTTGCAATGCGCTGTTGGCCATTCTGCAGCGAGAATTTTGGATTTTGTCGGCTGATCGCGTCAATGAGGCGAGGCCCTTTGCTGGCGTCGTAACGGATTGTTGGTCCCCCTTTGTTGAAGACGTCCACCCTTCGTAATAGCAAGATTGTTGGGGCTTATTTGTGTGTTTGTCTGCCTGTCAACCAAGGCAGTACATTTGGAGCTGGTAACCTCCCTCTCGACAGAGGCCTTTGAGGCGACTTGGGAAAGATTTGTGTCTCGCCGTGGGTTACCTTCGTTGATTAGGTCTGATTGCGGTACGAATTACAAGGGTGCAAGTAACTATTTGAAGGAGCTATACGCCTTCCTTAATGAGAGCCAGGTTGATATTGGTAATAGTTTGGCCCGCCGAGGGGTCACTTGGTTGTTTGACCCGCCAGCCTGCCCCCCATTGGGGGGGTATTTTTGGGGCCGCGGTGAAAGCGGCAAAGGGACGCTGGCGGAGATTGTTGGGAGACACCGTTCTCACCTTAGAGGAACTAGCTACGGTATTTGGCCGCATTGAAGCTGTGTTGAATTTGCAACCTTGTCAAGACTTCCAATTGATTAGCGGACGGGTAGGCCCGTCCGGGGGGGGGGGGTAGATGTTCGGTCCGACGTGAAACAGAACGCACCTTTTGGCCGGCAACATTAATTATCTGTGGACTTGACATAACCTCTCTGACTTGACAGATAGACTTTGCTTGCTTGGAAAAATGCCGGTCGTCGGAACCCTCTTGTGTTAATATAATTGGTAAAATATTGTTGAATTCGCCTGTTGAGACCGATAATTGGGTCGCGAATTATTTGTTGGTTGAAGTGTATTCCCCATTTGTTGAAAACCCCGGGATATTGTTGAATTATACGCCGCCTTGTCGTCGGTCGGCCGGCACGCGGAATTTGTTGTAAATCGAATTGGATCTCGCGAGATATGAACAGATTAATTGTGTTCAGTGATTGATTGAACTTTGTGATCTCGGATTAACAAGAATCCAGTGATATTTCTCGGAACAAGTACGCCATATTGACGCCATACCAAGGCACGCGCGTTGTTGGAATTAAGTGTGCTGATTGAAGACGGACCGCATTGGGAGGACTGCATCTTGGAGAACCTTGTCCATCCACACTTGTCTTTCACTATACGTTCAATTACTCACCCCATTTTACATACAAACCACACTTAGGGCGTGACCTTTGAAGGTCGAACTTGGCGTCCCCAGCACTCAGGTTAGTGGTACATTTTGTTTTTATTGTTGTAGGCCGAAGCCTAGTAGAGGCAGGCCATTGTGTAACCTTGTTTATAGTATTGAAAACAACGGTAGTCTCCACGTATCGTGGAAAAGTTCCGGACACGTCCAGTTACCGTTGGCTGGCCTATTGCAGTCTTGAACACGCTATTTGTCTTTCTATCAACAATAAAGCTTATTAAAAAGACAAACGTGTTACTTAGTTGACTTCCATGAACAAACACAAATACGAAATATGAATCTTTGCCTCATCTCAGGGCAGCTACAAAATCATCTAGTATAATTTTGTAAAAATGACGTGAAATAATTTCTACTAGTATGTAATTGCAAAATAAATATAGTTTATCATTTGTTTCTTATTATTTTTATTAGATTTTTTGTATATAATATTTTTCATATACTTCGGAAACAGCTAGATATATATATAGTCTTCATTGTACGCCATAACTGAAAAGAAATTATAAAATATTAGTAACTAAAAAAGGTCATACAATGAGCGGTTTTATTGCTAAAACCATCTTTTATAATTGCTTTTTGCTAATAATCTGCCAAAGATGAAAAAGCTCATGATAATAGCCTACATTGACTTAAAACAGCTACCATCGAAACTTAAGCGACTTCATTAAACACGTACGTCACAAAAGCCACGATACATTTCCATAAATGATTTTGCACCAATCAAACAAATGGCAACATGCATTACCGATTCGAGAGCACGTGATTAACATATCGATAAAATTTATCGAAACGTCCCCATCCCTATGTGACAATGATTCGAATTAACCAATTCTCTGTTATGGTTGGGCTACTGACAAATTGCCTTGCACAGTACGCAACGTGCAGTGTCGAATAGATTTTTGCGTTGCACCAAATTGAATTTCAGTATTTTTGCGTGTAGTGAATTTTTTTGTAATGGATATCGTGAAATAGATGGATTCATTTTTGGAGTTGTGAATAAAAGTTAATAATGTTTTGCAGATGTCCAATAAAGAATATATATATATATTCTTAAACTATGATGAAAGATGAACGTAAACTATGATACTATACATATATCGATGGTCCCTAGGTAGGTATCGAAAATGAAAAATGCTACTTTACAGGAGAGCGATTTGAAGTTTATTTTTTGCATAACTTTTTTTTTAATTATCAGATTTCCATAAAAATTTGGATTCACAGTTGTGTTGGGTTTACATACTATTACTGTGCATCAAAAATTAATATATATGAATAGTTTTCGAGAAAATTGAGTTACGATAGTATACCAAGTTACTGAACTTGCTTTATGAATCGAAACTGGCACTTTCAATCATTTACAGGGAACCGCAAATTCAAAAATGCATCGGATCTGCCGATTTCGATATTCTACGTTGGTTTGTGTTTAGAATATTTTATTGAAAGTGTCACATACGATTATTTACTTCGCAGATTGGTTGTACTTACAATTATTTCTCTATAGAATAACAAAAACACAGTTAACATGGAATATCTTTATTAAAGTAAATGTATTACAAATTGAAATAGTTATACTATATTTAGCTAAAATTATTTAAAGCCAGTGCTTGATACTTTAACTTACGGTAAAAAGCTGAGATACTTAAGTTATAACAAATGCGAGCGCTGAGCACTTAATATGCTAAAATAATAAGATTTTTTTAATATCAAATCACAATATAATCAAATTACTTATACAAGACAAAAACTAATAAATCTTCTAAGAAACTTCAAATAAAAGTGACAAAAAATTATAATCTATAACATCAATTAAATACTTACCACAAAATATAATTACGAATTGTAGTTAAATATTTATGATAGGTACTTTGTAAAATCTAATAAACAGAATAAAGTGTAAGAATACTCTGGTAAAATAAAAAGTACTAATAAATCAGGAAAATATTTCTCTTTTAACAAAAATAATAAGACGTGGCACATAAAAAAATCTTAGTACGTAAATATATTACCCATCGCACTCATTTTCAGAATTTTCTGCGGCTGTAGAATAATATAGCATAGCTTTCGTAAAACCTATGATATTGAATTACATAAAGAAATCAAATCTTTATAATTTGCCACTGGCAAAGCTAGTGAATCCGAATAAAGATTTTTTAATTACATAGATTGAAACTTTCTCTTTTTTCGGCTTCTTGTTTCTACAGAAGTATTCAAACAAAAATAATCAGCCTTCAAATCGTATTTTAAGTATAGGTTATTTGGTTCCTCTTTTCTCACACTAACTTCCTTAATGGTGTTTTATCTCACGTTTTCTCTTTTGTTGTCTTTTTCCAATTTTTGTCATTTATTAAAAATTTAAAATCATAAACATCACTCTTGGTTACTTCTGTAACCTTGTAGGGTTTTAGTTCAGCCTTTGCCCAGCGTATTAATGCGTACCATTGGTCAAGAATGTTAATTAGTTTTCTCGTTTTGATAGGTACATGTATAACGAATAAACGACTCTATTCCTATTCTGGCCCCCACAATTATCTGACCAAAATAAGGATTTCTTAGACACCCCAATATATCTTTGCGTTTAAAAATTACATTAAACAGCTTCTTACTTCATTAGCTCCTCTTTTACCGGTACTTTCCATCCACATGTAGCATGTACCTTCTTTTAACGCTAAATCGAAAACGGTAAAAATAAATACAGAAAATTTACGCTTATAATAAAATAAACCAACGTCTCCATGTGGACAATTTAATTTTTTTGTGGAAATCAAATGTAGCACACACAATTGCAGGCGATTCTCTAGATTGCTGTCAATATTCTTTAACTCTCTAGCTATTGTCTTATTTTTAAGTGTTTATTATGAGTCTGTACTTGTTCTTCTGTCGGAGATGAATTGTTAGAAAAACTATGACACTTATCACAGATATCCTTCTTGGGATTAAAAAAATCTAACATTTATGTTAACATTGATGATGTCTCTGTACTGACGAAGGGTCTGTGCTTGATTGATATAATTTGAAGGTTGGCTCCATTCTTTGTATAAGAAAAACATTCTGTTCATATTTAAATTATTATCTAAGTACAGCTTACTGGTGTCTTTACGTGTATAATGTGATTCTACGGGTTGGAAAGAAGCTACATAATCATAAACACTTTTAATCATTGCAGAATTCGTAGAATCGTTTGGATGATTGGAATGTTTACCTTTATTATCCGATAAAGTTATTCCTTCTTGATTTAATTTACTATTTATTTTATTTATTTATTTATTTTTTATTTATTTATTTACTTCAAAATAACACGGCCGAAGGCCAATTACATTAATTGAAGACATTATAAAAAACATTATAAAAAAACATCTAACAGTCATACACTCATCTCACAGTACTCCAGGCATACAGACAAGATCTTCTTCCATTCATCCGCAAACACATCACAATCAGGTTTGGCATCCAAGAGAACGTTGAGCGCGGAGAGTGTGCGAGGAATAGGAGACTGGGCTCGAGCGACGGTACGACTCCTGGACACAGCGAACAATCTGTGTCTCCTATTTCGGTTAAAGTTGATCGGAGCAAATAGATGGCTTAGTTCGTCATGGAGATCAGGAGCATCTGTTTTTCCGCGAAATATTTTAACCATATTAATGATTTGATCATTTTTCCGTCTAACTTCTAGAGAATTATACCCTAAAATGCCTAGGAGAAAGTTAGAAGGATACAAAAAGGGATAGAAACCAAAAGTGCGCTTATAAAGGTACCTAAGATAAGCCTTCTGAACCCTCTCTAAAACTAATGTGTATTTCTTTTCAAAAGGATTCCAGACACATGCGCTAGACTCCAGCTTACTGCGAACTAGTACGTTAAATATAGATCTTATAACACTTATGTTCTTAAAGTCCTTAGCATTGCGTAGTACGAAACCTAAACGTTGAAATGAATTTTTTGCTACTAATAATATGTGATCATGGAAAGTGAGTTTGCTGTCAAAATGTACACCTAGATCCTTCATTGTACTTGTCCTGGTAATGGTGCTGTCGTTAATTTTGTACGCAAAGTTGACGGGATGACGTGCACGAGTAAATGTCATTACAAAACATTTGGCAGGGTTAAATTCCATTTTGTTCTTTATGCTCCAATCTAATATCAAATTTAGGTCACGTTGCAGCCCCAAGCAATCGGTTTCAGAGTGAATTTCAGAAAAAAGCTTTAAATCATCTGCATATAGCAGACTTTTGGCATGAAGAATGACTGATGGAAGGTCGTTGACCATTATTAAAAACAGGAGTGGTCCCAGAATTGATCCTTGACTGACTCCGGAGCGCGTATGATAGGGCTTGGACTCATAAAGCCCCAATCTGACAAACTGTTGACGATCGCGGAGGTAGTCAGCGAGGAGCCGCAGGAGACGTGGTGGAAAACCGATAGCGCAAAGTTTCGCCAGCAGAATATCGTTATTGACCCTATCAAACGCTTTCCGGAAGTCAAAGTACAACACATCTACTTGGCCTCCCTGGTCTAAACGTTTGGAAATATAGTCTACTAGGGTAAGAAGGTTCGTATTCACCGACCGTTTTGCTCTGAAACCATGTTGCTCGTCGCACAGATATTTTTCAACTTGGTAGTAAATGTAATTATGTAATATATTCTCGAAGACTTTAGCTGGTGATGACAGAATGGCAATAGGACGGAATTCTTCAACTAATGTTTTCTTGTGACTTTTGGGAATGGGCGTGACTCGTGACATCTTCCACTGTCGAGGATAGACTCCATTTTTTAGTGATAGATTAAAAATATGATGTAATGGTAAACAGAAATATTTTTTAAAACTTTTCAATATTTCAGGGGGAATATTATCAGGACCAACTGAGCTACTTAATTTAAGTTTGTTTATTCCTAAAATGATGTCTTGAGGAGAAAATTTAAATATGTTTATGTAATTGCTGTTGACATTATTATCACTAGCTAAAGTTTTTTCAGCATCAAGAAGTGGAACTTCAGGGAGATAGACGCTAACAAAAAAATCTGCAAAGGCTTCGGCTGCGTGAACACCTGTAAATTTATGACCTTTGTAGGTGACATTCGGGTCAAAACCACCTTTTGAGCGCAAACTAGAAATATGTTGCCAGAAATTACGTGGGTTGGTTCTTAAATTGCTTTCAATTATATTTATGTGTGATTCATGAGCCAATGCTACTCGTGTTTTAAGGCTAGCTCTTAAATCTGAAAAGGTTTTATAAGCTATAGTGCATTTTTTGCGCTTCCAAAAACTATGAGAAGTGTAAACAAACTGGTCGTTATGTCAAAACTATGGAAAGCCTATTGTGCTAAATTTTATTTCTGTCCGAGGAGAGTTCGTCATCCACCAACTCCTTTAAGTTATTCCATCGGATTCATTGAAGGCGCAGTTCGTGAGGAGCGGTGACTCTAAAAAAGAACATTGAAGGTCAGAAGGTACATTTAATAAATATATGATTAACAATTCATTTATACAAATCCAATTTAGTTAATCACAGAAAGTGACATAAAAGTAAGTTACTACATTTTTAGCATAAACACTTATATCCAATCTTTACAAATAATAAACAAAATTCGATCGAAATAATCGAAAGTGGCACTTTCATTAGAAATTTAAATTTGTAATACGACGTACAGTATCGAAATCGTCAGTTTCGATTGAAATAATTTATGAATACACCCCGTACATTATCGTCATTATTACTGGCATTTTCGTTACTATCAGGAACATGACAATCCGTCATAAATGATCGAATCTACCCGATTCGTTATATTACGCGGGATACATTTTTAATTCAAGCAAATCATTAAGATGGTCAATAAAACCTGATTTAGGTAACCTATACTTAAAAATATTCTTATTTATTAAAGTTGCAATTACGTATCAGTCAAATAAAAGTATTTCAAGTATTAAAACTTACCCGCATTAAAAATAACTGATTTTGTATCCAAGTCTTGTTGTTGTTCATTCTCACTGTTTCTTTGCATTAAATCAACTATTTTCCTCGATCTTGAATACATTTTAAAGGTAACTGGCTCATAATACAGTATTTTAGTTAGAACATTTAAAAAACAGTAACAAAATACTTATAACACTATTATTACGCAAATGCAATGCCGCGGATGTTGACGTTGCTGAGCGCACGAGCACTGCGGCGGCGTACATTCGCGATAGTGGTAGTTCCGTCCTTGTCGCACACTCGCCGGCGCAGCTTAAACACGCGAAACTTAACATTCGTTGATAGACGTCGGATAGACTGACATATTTCGATAAAATACGTCTCTAATAAACGCATAAATAATGAGTTTTTTAAATTTTTGATATTCAGTTAATAAAATTACCTTTATTTATAGTTCTAAACAGGAATTAAAAAAAATTGGCATTTTGTAAATTCGATAGTTTACTTAGGGACCATCGATATGTATGGTATCATAGTTTACTTTTCTGACATTTTTATATCGTACTTATAGTTGTAGTTCTATGTAGTTTCCGTGGAGTTCCTGGGAAGAAGGCACATTAATCTAAATCCCACGGGATCGGGATTTACATGGGAAAAACTTCCCACGCGGGCGAAGCCGCTGGCACAAGCTAGTAATATATACTTTGTGTTTGCCACTTTCTTTTTATTAGACATGAACCGTTTCCCCACACATGAAATATCTTTTATATCGTGGGTGCGTTTTTAAGCATTTAAACTCACATGCACGAATTAAAGACCAAGAACATTTTATTTATTTTATTTTATAAAATTACATAGGTACATACATTAGTCTGTAGCCATTCGTCACATCCATACATGATTCTCAAAATAACAAGTCCAATATTGGAAATGATGATATATTTACTTTGATATTGGTAAAGTGAGTCTGCCTAACTATTAACTATTTGCGTGGGTACAATTTCTGTCCAGTTTGTACTAATAAATGAACTAAGTAGGATTACTGATCTAAGTAATATTAATGTACTTGATGGAATTTACTTTTTATATTCATCAGGTCTTACGAAAAATTAAATAAATAAACGAACGGCGCTGAGCCATTGTTACATGGTGGACATCCCATCCATACGCACAAAACGTTTTGAAAATACTTCAATTGTGCGTACAGCTAAGGAGTGGAATTCCATACCGAAGTCTGTTTTTCCTGATAGTTATAACCTAGGTGTATTTAATTCAAGAGTGAATAGGTTATTTCTAGGCAAACGTGCTTCATCTTCGACCACATTGTAGTGTGTAACATTAAGTACCTAGATTAAATATATACATATAGTTTAGTTGGAGCCTTAGCGGACACATGTTGGTTAGGGCAGTCTCAGAATATGCGTCGTACGAACAATACGTCTTTTATTTGAAACACGATAACCACGTTCCTCTACATACTTAATGTTATACACTACAACATCATCGCTTACCATTAGATGAGATGGTGGTTAAACGCGAGCCTATCATATCACAGAAAAAAAATTTGTTGTAAAGATACAGTAAAGATAACCACAATGTTGAAAAATCGTCTATATTGGCAACAATGATACTATAAACGTTAGACACATGACATTACAATATGTGGCTATGATCAAAATGACCATGACACAAAATTAAGCTCTTTTCAAAAAGTTGCTACTCGCTATAATCTTACTTTGAACTTACAGAAAAGCGAATTTTCGAAAACAGAGATAAATTTGCTAGGTCATAATATCTGCAACAACATAATCAAGCCAGATCCTGGGCATCTCCAACCTCTTTTGGATATGCCGATACCTAATGACCGGGCCTCTCTTCGAAGGACCATGGGTGTTTTCGCACACTATTCGAAATGGATCCCAAAATTTTCAGACAAAATAAGATTGCTTGCAAAATCAGATAAATTTCCATTGATTCCCGAAGCTATACAAGCATTTCAATCGCTAAAGGCAGAAATAGCAAAGTCAGCTATCAATGTTATTGACCCTAAAATACAACTCACTGCAGAAACAGACGCATCTGATCACGCCATAGCTGCTGCTCTTACCCAAGAAGGGAGACCAGTAGCGTTTTTCTCCAGAACCCTAAGCACTCATGAACGTAATCATTCAGCAATAGAGAAGGAAGCTGCAGCTATTGTAGAAAGTATAAAGAAATGGCGGCAATTTCTAATGGGTAAAACATTTCAACTGATAACTGATCAGAAATCAGTATCTTTTATGTTTGATCAGAAACACAACTCTAAAATTAAAAATGATAAGATTCAACGATGGCACCTGGAACTTTCTAATTATAGATTTGATATTATATATCGTCCAGGCAAGGACAACATAGTAGCTGATGCCCTCTCACGTGCAAATATAACAGCATCAACTCAATCAATCACCGTCAATCTTTTTGAATTACATAAGAATTTGTGCCATCCCGGTATAACTCGAATGGTTCACTGGGTAAGAGCTAAAAATTTACCATACTCAGTCGATGATGTCAGGCGAATTACGGGATCATGCACTGTCTGTGCTGAAATTAAACCTAGATTTCTTAGAACAAAGGGCACATTGATCAAGGCGACTGCTCCATTTGAAAGGATTGGAATAGACTTCAAGGGTCCACTGCCAAGTGTAACTGGAAACCGTTACATGCTTACTATAATAGATGAGTACTCCAGATTTCCCTTTGCGTTTCCCTGTTCTGACCTAAGTTCCGAAACTGTTAAAAAAAGCTAAAACAATTATTTGCAATATTTGGTACACCAACCTACGTACATTCTGATAGAGGAACCGCATTTGTATCAGCTGATCTGAAAAAAATTCTGCACGGAATTGGCGTAGCTACTAGCTATACCACGCCATATAACCCCCAAAGTAATGGCCAAACTGAGCGATACAATGGCATTATTTGGAAAACTATACAACTCTCGCTAAAGTCAATGAATTTGCCGATTAACCGCTGGGAAACTGTCCTCGAACAGTCACTACACTCCATACGATCTTTATTGTGCACAGCAACTGGATGTACACCTCACGAACGAATGTTCACCCATCCCCGCAGATCTTCAAATGGACATTCGTTGCCGACGTGGCTTACGGAGGCAGAGAGAGCACTGTTGAATAATAATGATAGAAAAAGTAAGTATGACCCAATTGTCGAGGAAGTAGAACTAGTCGAGACCAACCCTCTACACTCCCACATAAGATGTCAAAATGGCCGCGAGATGGTAGTTTCGAATCGTCACTTAGCGCCGTTGGGAAATACTTTATATTCTGACGCTGAAGATCGCGAAACAGGATCTGACTCCAGCTGGCTTTCTGCTGAGTCGGATGAACCAGAATTTCAAATAAATGATGAACCAACTAGTATTCCGACGAACCAACCAGTTAGTATTACTCTAGATCCTACTAACGTACAAGGTTCTGCACCTCGCCGTTCAGCAAGAGAGCGACACCCTCCGTCTTATCTTCAAGACTATGTCACTTCTTAATGGGGGGAGAATGAGGTGATATGCAACCTCTATCGAACTGGCTGGTTTACTACCTATGTCTCAAATGACATCGAACACAAATACTTGTGTCATTACTTATACTTATACATTTATACACACTTACACATACGTACATGTGAAATTTTAAATGAATAAAGAAATAATGTATTACGGAATGGTTTAATTTACTACAATGAACAATAAGAAACAATTTAAAACATCTCACAAAGGCCTGCAGTGACAACAGTATGAATATTTCCCCTTTTGACAAACCAAAAAACTAAAACAAAACGACTTAAACCACTCGCACAGGCGATTCCATTCCAATAACAATGCAATATAAAAGTCCCAAAAAAATGTACCGAAGCCTATCGAAAACGAAACGACATCTGCGCTGTTGGTACAATTGGTAGTAAATCTCCTGAACAACCTGCAGGCCTTGGTACACCACATGTTTACGAATGTTACATTATCCGATTGTGGTGAGTTTAGGAGAGGGTCTTGGATTTCACATGTGATGCTTTATCAGCTTATAAAGACAGCTATGGAATCTATTCTGACAATGGAGTGGCGTTATAATTAACGCGCGTCGCAAACATTAAGGATTTCTGATGTCATATGTGATATAATACCTTGTATATTATGTATTTCATTTTAACGTAGAAATAATGGATTTGATCGATTTGCACACTATGTAGAAAATGACGCAGTGGTAGACGCCCACGGCGTCGGACGTCGGCCGACGATCTCCAGCCACCGTAGGCGCGGGCATGCGGAAAGCGAGTAAAGGGCAACTCGCTGTCCGACCATGGACCATGCCCGGGTCGACGGCGCGTTGTGATCCACGCGCGCCTCAAAGAGCGTCAGCAACATGACGAGGCCCCCTCTGTAGAGGGTCGAAGCCTGCCGGGGTCGTGGGACTTATCCCATTACCGTGACCCCGGTACGTAAAGGGTTATTGAAGGAACACCGTGGATTTTAGTCAGTAAAAGTCTGACAGTCCCTCCCACCCTGCCCGGGGTGGGAGGACTTATTTGATAATTTTACCACGTTAAAAAAAAAAATTGTAGAAAGTGAACATAAAAAATTAAAATCTGTATACATCCTGCTGGGGTTATTGGAATGTTCTAACTATATACAAAATAAATAATTTATTTAATTTCACTCCGTTCCACTCCACCCAGAGAGAGGAAGAGGAGTTATTTGATGACTTTCACCACATAAAAAAGCCTTTCTGAATATTTATTCCTATAGCAAATCTTCACATAATTCATAACAATTTAATAACCATCTTCTGTTTAATTTTATATATTTTTATTTATTTTTTTATTTATGTTTATTTTATTTTTTTATTTATACAAAGTATTTGAATGATAAACGACAATCATAATTGCATGAAATTTAAATATAAATGTTTAGCTGAACACACAAAAATGACTGAACAGATCTGGATGAAACTTGATACACTGTGTGTGTGTGTTCTCATACTACTCTGTCTATTCTCTTCAAAAACTATACAAAACCCACATGAATATCGTCGTAGGTTATAAGCTAGTGAAGTTATCTATCTTACGAAACCACGCCAAAATACCCCAGATTCAATCAATATCTACCAATTCTAAATAAGGAACTTTAAATCCAACACGAATTCTATTAACACATTCAATTTTAATCTTTAATGGCATCCCGTCGATGTCACCAGGCCGTTAATAACGACGATCAAACTGTAGCTGAGTCGTTAACTTGAATTGAAAGGGGATTATGGGATTAACACATGCAAATTCCTCTACCTACCTGTACCTACCTTCCAAGGTGCTAACTCCCATCTATTGTTTCTGATTTAAATTATGTTTTTGGGTGTAAACTTTGTGTTTTTGTAGTCACGTCATGTAAGGGTTTAGAATGGACTGTTGGAACTTTATTATTTGTTTTATATTATTATGCGTCAAAAGCCTAATGGCTATGGTGTCAGACTTGTGATTGAGAGGTCGTGGGTTTGGGTCTGTGGCTTAGGCGCCCAGTGATCGAGGCACCTGTGGGTGACGCCCCCGATTCTATTAATTTAATATCTTTCTTTTTTATGCTTTTTATGCTTTTTAACTTAGTACAGTAAATAATAAAAGTGTTTCGCCATAATAATAAAGTATTTTTCTTGCTACACAAAAGTTATTGAAATAACAGAGAGAATAGATCGCCTTAAGCTTATCGTTACCCACCTTTTTCCTCATTAAAAACACATTTATTATGTACACACATAAGCAGAGCACAGCACAGCACTCTATAAGTAAGTTACATGATTTTCTTGATTATAGGTGATAAAAACTGTGATTTATATACAATTTTGTTACTAGATTTCTTATTGAAATAAACAAATAAATAATGAAAAATAAGTAAGACTTTAATTTTTCAAAATATACAAGCAATATAAAAACATTTCTATACCTGATATACCAGTACCTACATTTGATAAAAAAATGCTTTGAATTAAATTAATAGAATCGGGGGCGTCGGCCACAGGTGCCTCGACTACTGGGGGCCTAAGCCACAGACCCGTGGGTCTTACTCTATTGCTGTGAACCGACTCCAGACACAAGCGTATTTGGCTTATTTGGAGGGGTTAACAAGATTGCTAGTATTGTAAATTCTACACACATTGCTAGTTTTTTTTTAATTCATTAATTCCTTCCCTTTCCCAACTTTGTTGGGGTCGGGTTTCACTCTAACCAAATGCAGCTGAGGTATTAGTGTTTTACTTTTTTTTTCTGGGTGGAAAAGTCATCGATGACTTCCCGATCTGGGTGGAGCAGAAGGGAGTGTCAGACTTCTACTGACTAAAAACCCACCCTGTTCCTTCAGCTGCCCTTAAGTTCTGGGGCTGCGGCATCTCGTTAGAACATTCCCGCAACCCCGGCAAGCAATGGCCGTATGGGGCCCCGTCACTAGTGCTGACAACTCTTTGAGGCGCGCGTTGAACACGACGCGCCGCCGACCCGGGCCTGGTCCTTACCGGACGGAGAGCTACCCTTGCTCGCCGTCCGTAAGCCCGCGCTTACGGTGGCTGGAGATCGGCTCGCGATCCTCGACGTCCGCGGGCGTCTCCAGTGGTGGCTGGGGTGCGAGGAAGAGCATTGCCTCTCTCTCGCGCGTTCAGCCTCCTCCTTCACTAGCATGACTGCTTCGCAGAAGGAGGCGACTGCATCCCATTCCCCCTCGCCCCGCACCATGGCTTGAACCAAGGCTGGACGTGAGAGGTCGCCGCCGCCGATCGCCTGTAGCTTTTAATACAATAATTAATTGAGTTTTTTGTTACTGCACACTTTTTCATTAATCGTCATACTGTTTTTCCTTGATCTACCGAGAATGTCAGGATAATAAAGGAAAATTGTGGGAGATGATTTGTTGAAAAGGAAATTAGTAAAATGTATACCTATATTGATTAATTAATATCAAAATTAAGGCAGCAAAACATTAATTATCGTACCTATGTGCACTCAAAACAAAAAAAAAAAACTTTCGTTACTTTGTGTTCGGGTGTCTTAACTGTCCAAGAGTGTTATACGTACATTCTCTATTCTTGAAACGATAAATTGTTATTCATATTTCACACTTAAGACTTATAGATTACTTCCAGTACCTTAAATATATTACGTAGAACAAGCTTAAATTGAGTTTTCAAAATAACAAAATTGTTTCCTTTGCACAAACTTATATTCCTCAACAGAATTAGTACAATCATGCTCTCAAAATCCAGTTCAACATTTAGATCCGAGTTTAGAACTTGTTAGGACCGTTTTAGTAACTGGATCGCTTCAGGCTTTTCCCGAGAATTTAACGCGTATGATTCCCTTTTAAACTCTGTCGACTTTCCATTTTGGTGTGACAATTTAATTTTTGTCACCTTTGTGTAAATGGTATTGTTATTACACATTCTTGTTTTAAATTCATTTTTGTTTTTTTTTTGTAAAAGTACTATTATATATTTTCAAAGTAGTGGTACTCCAGTGCCACTGTACTATGACTTAACTAATGTGCTTACTTGGTTCGAACCCAACCAAGCACATTAGTTTGTTTAATTTTCATTTTCATCTCTGCTCTTAAAACGGTGAACAGAAGACATCGTGAGGAAACTGAATCTCCAGACTTTTCGGTCCTAAGACGAATATCTTATAAATTAAATGTTGGGGGTCCTAAGGTCTTTTAAATTAGACAACCATCTCGAACGAATGTACTTTAATCAAATATAATATAAAGGAAATATGTTATAATGAGCATTACAGTAAAGTGCTTACTTAGCATAAAATTACACTTATATTCTAAAGGAGCGTACTTACTACGTTATGTATTATAAGGGAGCATACATACACTTCACCTCCGGGGGTGAAATAAAATAACTTATGAGTTTATGACTTAAAGTCCGGAGATTTGCGACATCCATCAGCCCTCACTGGGATAGCGTGGTTGACAGACAGACCATTCTCTTGCATACAGAAGAGGCCTGTGTTTCCAGCAGTGAGCAAGTTATTGGCTGATTATGTATTTTTATATTTCTAATTAATTAACCATGACAAAAATGTTCTATGGATAGGACCGAGCTTGAGCTTTTAACCAACTTTCTTAAGCATTTCTCTACCTGTACGTATGCCTGTATTGTTACAAGGCTTCAACTGTTGTTTATAGACCTTGCTCATCAAATAACTCCTTCTGCTCTAGATAGAGTGGAAGTGAGTGTCATACTTCTTCTGAATAAAAACCCACCCTGTTCCTTCAGTTGCCCTTGTGGTCCATAATTCTCATATTCTGCGGATTCTCGTTACTCTAAAGAGTTTTATGCCATTATTATATTTATCTCCGTCAAAGTCACGCGAATCGAAACCAAAGGTAATATAGTCACTAAAACTTGTATTGACCACATTTTTGTGAGATCTCGCCTTGATGACCTTTACTCAGCTGCTCTGGGGACTGTCTTGGCGGACCATCGCATGACGATTGTCACGCTTGCGTCTATACCCAAAAGTAGGGATCCAAAATTCATTGAGTCTATTGATAATAAAAAAATAAAATCTCTTTTAGCTTGCACCGATTGGGAAATGATAGACGAGTTAAACTGCGCTAATGACATATACAAGTACATAAAAGAAAACTTTATTAAATGCTACAATGAATGTAAATATAATAAAAAGATAAATAACGCGAGCAAAAGAAATTGTGAGAGATGGGTTAACAATAAGATAAGGATAAGTTGTACTAAAAGAGACAAACTATTTATAAAATGGAAAAATGACCCAGATAATAAAACACTTAAGTTACAATACAATAAAACTAGAAATAAAGTTAATAAAATAATACTAAACACTAGAAATAATTATTACAGAGAAGAAATAACAGGAAACAAAAATAATCCTAAAAAACTGTGGGAAATATTAAATAGACTTACCGGTAAAATAGTGAAGTCGGTAGATGAGGTGATAATGAACGCTTTTTTAAATAAATCAAATAATGAGTTGAGTATCGCTAATGACTTTGCAATGGAGTTGGAAACCGGTGTGTCTGATATTGTGCCCAGGTGTGACAGACCCTTGCTGGACGAATTCAAATTTATGAAATCCCAAGATAAATCAATATTTTTCAAAAAAGCTACCCCTCTTAAAATTTCTAGAATCATAAAAAACTTAAATACAAATAAATCAGCTGGATACGCTTCAATAAGAATCATGGACATCAAAATGATAGGAGATAAAATTGTGAATATAATAGTAAAGTTAATTAATGCGAGTATTCAACAAGCCGAATATCCGACAGAATTAAAAACAGGTATAGTTAGGCCCATTCATAAAAAAGGTAAATTCAATGACTTAGCAAATTACAGACCCATAACGATATTGCCTGCCATAAATAAAATAGTTGAAAAATTTATATACGATCAAATACACAGCTTCTATCGGGACAATAATATAATTTCCAAAGCTCAGTATGGCTTCCAAAGTAAGAAATCTACAGCTCAGCTACTTTCCAATTTTACTGATGAAGTTAACAACTACTTAGATGAGAAGCAGCATGTTGTACTCATATTTATTGATTTCAGCAAGGCTTTTGACACACTCAGGCACACTACTAAAAACACTCGAAAATTCAGGTATTAGGGGGAAATTACTTGACTGGTGCAGAGACTACCTTCGTAACCGAAGTTATCGCGTCAAAGTTGGTCCTAGCCTCAGCAGACCAGTAAACGTGACCAAGGGCACAGCACAAGGTTCAGTTTCTGGTCCACTCCACTATCTGGCATACGTCAATGACCTAGAAACCTGTTTACTTTCTGCTAATAAATACCTTACTATAGCCGCAGAATGTTTGCAGAAAGATTTTACGTCTATGTCTAAATGGGCCCATGATATGGGACTTGTTCTGAATCCACAAAAAACGAAAGTCACATAATTACCTCCCATACCTTTCAAATCATAGCTCACAGTCATGACTATCTGCATAAACAGGTATCGGACTGCCACTGCTCGCCGATAGAGCAAGTCCCATATCATACTTATCTTGGATTAATAATTGACAACCGATTCAACTGGAGTTACCAGGTGGAATCTGTTTGTGGCAAGTTACGTGCGATACTCACCAAGTTTTCCATTATAAAGCGTAATATACCGTATAGAACCCTCCTTCAAATGTACACAGCTCTTGCTGAGTCCATAATCTCCTATGGACTCACCAGTTATGGACGCACATTTAAAACTTACCTAGATAAAATACATAATTTGCAAACACGTTTACTAAAACTTGTAGTACCAAACTATGTAAAAAATAAATATCAAGACAATTACACCGGGTTATTTAAACATTGCAGTTTTATCTGTTCTAGCGCGCGCTGAGTATTTGTTCCTCATAGAACATTTTGATAATAGTGAGATTCAAATCCCAGTTCAATACGAAGTTAATACACGACAAACCAAATTAAAATCACTTCAAGTGCCACGCAAAAATAACTTTTATGGCAGACGTACCGCTTCTTTCACAATACCCAATTTACTAAACCAAATACCTGTAGACATTAGAGACTCAATGAATAGTAAAAACATAAAGCGTAAGCTGAAAGAACATTACATCAACTCAATTAATAGTTATTAATGGCGCGTTGATCAAATCTCAGTTCATGGCATGCTAAGACAGACCCCAGAGGTCTAATTGTGTGCTTTGTTTAAGTATGTTTACAAGGAACTTGTAACGTGCAAATAAAAAAAAAAAGCACTAAATTGAGTGCATGAACAAAGTCTTCCCGAGCGACGTATCTCTTTAGCCTAAATATGCGCCGGACGGTTAGCGTCCGGGCAGTCTACGAGTTCTAATGCTGACTGGCCAATCCTTGCTCTACGATGGCAATCACAAGTCTTCCTTAGTATATTAACTCATAAGAATTAACGTACAATAAAGTTGATGATGGCATGGTGGTTATGGTACATTTATGACTATATTACACAACCAATTTCTGCATGTCAATCAAATAAAATAGAAACCAATTTCCATACGATCACAACAAAAAAAAAATTATATATATAATTTCTTCCAAAACAATAAAGTCATCAAGGTATACAAATTAAAACAGCAAACCGGATTTAACCATATGTCGGAAACAAGCGTTAATCAATTACCAGATTTTATGTCCAAATTAAATAAAAATACTCATACGAGTGTTCGGAACAGAGGTCGGGAATGCAAATGTCCATGTCGCCTGGCAGACTGAATAAGCAATGACCGCGTTCGATTATGGAAGGATGGATGACTTTAAAAAGAACATGAACGGCTGACGCTCTTGATTCGTTGTCGAATTATCTTCATTGGCTATTCGATATGAGAGGACAGATGGAATTCAATCGATTATAATTATTGTTTTGATTCGTTTGAAGCTGGAAACGAATGGGGTCACCATTGGTTCGAATTTATAGGCAATTTATTTAGAGGCAAAAACAGTTACCTACCTGTAGGAATCCTACAATAGTAATTACTGGCAACACTGCCATTTTTATACTTCTCAATTGTTCATTCGGTCTGAATCCACTTCCGTCTACCATTGCAGTGTGCAAACTTTGTATTCCGTAAAAATCATTACAATAAATAGTTCTTGTGGTAATTAAAAAAAAAAAAAAAAAAAAAAAAAAAAAAAAAAAAAAAAAAAACTTGGTCCAAACGATCCGTAAATCATAGTGAAAAATACAAAAACTGTAAGTACGTGGAGCGTGGTGTGTGATAAGTGCATCGTTGTGAGAAAACATTACAACCGAACTGTGCAGTGCGCCCAACTTCGCGAGAACCCAGGAACCACGGAGTACAACGATTCCGTGTTTGATGAGCAGTCTTGACGCCATCAAATATCAACCTGCAAGCATACCAAACAAAGAAGTCTAAATCTCAGCCAGCCAATTCAGCCATCCATCTTTATTTTTTCAATTTTTTGGTGGCGCTGGTGAAGGTGAACGTGTTACGTGGCAGAACATTCAATCGGCGTGGCAGATTTTTCCAATTTCATTCACAAATCCGCTCACAAAATCAAGAGTGCCCAAACTTCCAAAAACGAAACATTCGTTCAACGTGTTGGCGTTGGTAGCATCTTCTCTCACACGCGACGCACACTGTACGGCGAGCGAGTGAGCGAGAAAGAAGAATTCGTCGAGTGACAGTTCCTGTTGGCCGACACGACATTTTTATGTTGTCTATCTGTATAAATTCTCTAACTTCGTTCGTTCCGTCGACGCCATTTTGACATTCATTTTTATCGATTTGTGTTCGATCCACGTTGTAATTTTTTTGCATTTTTGATTTTGCATATTGTTGTAGCGTCAAAATGGGAGCCGACGAAGAAACGTTAAAGATGAGCAAACTAAAACGAGGCTACATACAACAATCCTTAACTAAATTGTTTAAAACTATTGCAGCAAAGGATTGTGCCACCTTGTCAATCGAGGCGCTTTCTGTGATAGAAAATCGTTTAAAAACGCTATTTTGCGATTATGAAAATCTTTGTATTAGTGTATACGCTCTTGGCGATAGTGATACATCCGCTGCAGAGGTGTGTGAAGAAAATTATTTGAAAAATCTTACTATGTTGCGCGAGCTCATAAATGAGAAATCTCAGCCTCCTCTCAGTTCGCAAAGTGGCTCACACAGTCGCAATTCTGAAACTAAAACTAAACTACCTGTGATTACCATACCTGTTTTTAACGGTAAGTCAAGTGAATATAAAACATTTATTGGTTTATTCGAATCATTGATCCACAATGACAAATCATTAGATGACATTAAAAAGTTGTACTATTTGCGTAATTTTGTCAAAGATGAACCTTATAACCTCATAATAAACTTACCTTTAGTAGGAGAAAGTTATTCTGAAGCGCTGAAAATCATAAAAGAAAGATATGATAATAAATATAAGATAATAAATGATCATGTAAACAGCTTGCTTGATTTGCAACCTATAACAAAGTCTACTGCTGCCAATATTAGGGAATTTGTCTGTACAGTTAAGCAGCAGCTGGCTGCGCTCAAAAATCTTGATCAATGTGTTGATGCGTGGGATCAAATTATTGTTTGCATTATGACTAGGAAGCTCGATCTGTATTCTAACAGGGAATACCAATTAGATCGCAATTTTAATGTAGAACCTACAGTAAAGCAATTGATTGATTTCTTAGAAAAACGCGCTTTAGCACTCGAGAATGCGGAGTCAGCAAGCCGAGGTGGTCACAGTGCTTCTACTGCACAGCGCATCGAGTCAGCAGTGGGTCCGAAGAAGTGTTCTGCATCTGCAAGTGTAAGCAATGTAGCTATCAAGCACCCTGCTGTATGCGCCTACTGTAAGTGTGAACATAAGCTTTATAATTGCCCTAAATTCAAATTATGTTCTTCTTCTGAAAGAAACAAGTTTGCGGTGGACAATCAGCTGTGCAATATATGCCTAAACAAACATGCCAAGAAATGTCGATATTATTTTAAATGTGCTACATGCAACGGTAAGCATAACACGCTTTTGCATGAGGATGAGCATGTGAAATCCACTGTCACAATGGTATCAGGGGCCTCTAACACGCAAGTATTGCTGCCTACTGTACAGGTAAAACTTTTAGCAGCAGATGGAACTGAGGTGCGAGCCAAGGCCCTGCTTGATAGTGGGTCTCAAAACTCTTTTGTAACTTCTGACTTGGTAAGGCGGCTGGGCCTTAAGCCAAAGACAACTAGCTCTAGGGTGATAGGCATTGGGAATGCTTCAAGCGCTATTAAAGAGAGTGTACATTTGGAAGTCCAGTCAGTGGTGTCTTCTTATCAGATGTCAATAAATTGCTATGTTATTGAGCAAATCACATCTAAGATTCCACAGACCCAAATAGATATGAGTGCAAGTAAAATACCCTCTCAATTAGCTCTTGCTGATGCCAGCTTTGACACACCCAGCAATATACAAATCCTCATGGCCGCTGATGTATTCTTCCAGGCATTGCTACCCCAGTCTGAACAACACAAGAACGAGCCATCAGCACCATGTAGTCCAGTCGATCCTGAGCACCAGTCTGCATCTCCATATCTTTTAAACACAAGGTTTGGTGTAGTAATTGCAGGTACTATTCCCAATTTAAGTCACAATCAAAAAGCACAAAAAGAATCAACTTCTTTATTTTGTCAATCTTGTAACAATGACATAAATGATACTATCAAAGGTTTTTGGAGAGCTGAATCTGTGCCTGAAATCTTCCCAGAGAAAATACCCGAGTTTGAGCAAGCTGAAAAACATTTTCAGGAAACTGTTGAATTTAATAATAATCAGTTTCAGGTTAGTTTACCCTTAAAAGTGCCGCTCAGTGAAGTTAATGAAATGCTCGGTGATTCACTTCATCTGGCTTTAAAAAGGTTTCAGAGCTTAGAAAAAAGGCTACAAAAAGATTCTGACTTGTATAACCAATATAAATCTTTTATTGGTGAATATATTGCTTTAGGTCATGGCACATACTATGATATTGATAAATATAACCTCACTAGTGATCCAATATATTTTTTGCCACATCACGCTGTATTACAGCCGGACAAAAAGACCACTAAGTGTAGAGTAGTATTCGATGCATCAATGTTAACAAGTCAGCGAAGATCTCTCAATGATTTATTATTGAACGGTCCCAAAGTTCAAAAGGAACTATTTGACATTTTATTACTTTTTCGATTAGGTGCTTATGTTTTCAGCACAGATTTAAAAAAAATGTTCAGATGTGTTCTTTTAGATCCGAGACACCGTCCACTTCAACTTATTTTGTGGCGGGAAACACCAAGCGAAAGCATAAGGTGTATAGAACTAAATACAGTCGCATATGGACTCAAGTGTTCAACATTTCTAGCTACTAGATGTCTCATAGAGCTAGCGAGTAGGTACATGACCGAGTTTCCTGCAGCATCTTTCATTCTGCAAAATCAAACATACTGTGATGACATTTTAGTCTCCAGTAACTCTTTAGAGTCTCTATCTCAGATGAAAGATGAATTGATAAGCCTCTTGTCACTGGGTGGATTCCAGGCACACAAATGGTCTTCAAACGCTGCTGAGATCTTACAGGACATACCTAAAGAAAAACAACACTTTGATGAATTTGACATTCAAAAAGAAAATCACTACATAAAGACATTAGGTGTTACATACAATACGAAGACAGACACATTTAACATTTCTAGTCCAAGTCAAGAGAAAATTACGCCTCTCACAAAACGCGAAATTGTTAGTTATGTCGCTCGATTTTACGACCCGTTAGGTCTAGCTGGCCCAGTCACAGTGTCTGCCAAAATTATTATACAGAAACTATGGGCAGCCCATATCAACTGGGACTCTTCATTACCTGACGATCTAAAAAACACTTGGCTAGAGTTTTACAATAGTCTTCTCATTATGTCTCCAATACACATTATTAGGAATGTCACCTTACAAGGCCCTACTACAACTCAACTGGTAGGTTATGCAGATGCCAGCAATACAGCATATGGCTGCTGTTTATATCTACGTGAAGTCGACCAAACAGGTAATGTCAAAATCACTTTACTGTGTTCAAAATCTAGACTGGCCCCATTGAGCCAAAAACTTACTACGCCCAGATTAGAGCTAAATGCAGTACTATTACTAGCTAAACTTGTCCACAGAGTATACTCATTATTATCTCTCAAACTGCATTTCAACCATGTACTTCTTTTCTCAGACTCGCAAATAGTACTGGCGTGGCTAAAAATAGATATTACCAAATTAAATACCTATGTAGCGAACAGGGTAAAGATGGTTTGCGAATATGCTGAGAACTTTGCATGGTATTATGTAAAAACAGGAGACAACCCTGCAGATTGCCTAAGCCGCGGTGTGCAGCCTCATGAGCTTGAACAAAACGTGCTGTGGTGGCAGGGCCCCAGTTACTTGCATAACAGTAAGTATACTCTACCTGAAACAAATATTAATAAAATTATAAAAGACTTACCTGAGTTGAAGATTGGTGCTGCTGGACTCCCATGCTCGAGTGCTATGGTTTGTAGTGTGGATAATAATAATTCTTTAAATCTAGAGTTTCTAAACAAATTCTCTACTATTACTAAAATGCAACGTGTACTTACCTATGTACGTCGTTTTTGTAAAAATTTGAACCCACAGTCAATAAAAATTAAACTTAATTATTTAACTAGCGCTGAGCTAAATGATTCTTTGTTATTGATTGTCAAGTATGAGCAACAGAATCACTTCTCGAACGAAATAAATTTATTAAGACAAAATAAACCTGTCATAGGCAACTTAAAACCACTTTATCCCTTTATAGATGGCAATGGTATGCTGAGAGTAGGTGGTCGTTTAGATAGTGCCACAATACCTAACTCACAAAAACACCCTGTAATCTTGCCCAACAAATCACGAGTTACACAATTGATTGTTACTAATGAACATGTAAAAAATTTACATGCAGGTCAAAAACTTATTTTGTCTTCACTTAATCAGCGATTCTGGCTTATCAATGGTATAAAGGAGATTAAGAAAATCATCCATTCATGTATTATCTGTTTCAGACTCAAAGCTCAAGTTGTTAATCAGCTGATGGGTTCCTTGCCCCCAGACAGAGTGAACATAAGTAGACCATTTCAAAAGGTAGGCGTAGACTTCGCTGGGCCGATCTCTATCAAACAGTCTCGCATCAGGCGTGCCGTAGTATCAAAGGGATACATCTGTGTCTTCGTCTGTTTTACGACGAAGGCAGTGCATCTCGAGATCGCATCCAATTTAACTACTGCGGCATTTTTAGCTTGCTTTAAGCGTTTTGTATCGCGTCGTGGCCTGCCCAGTGATGTCTATTGCGACAATGCCTCTAATTTCAAGGGGGCAAGGAACCAATTAGATGAGCTCTACAAACTGCAGAATTCTGCAGACCACCGATGACAGGTGCAGTCACAAACAGCTGAGCAAGGCATCAATTTCCACTTCATACCCAGCTACTCGCCTGTCTTCGGGGGTCTATGGGAGGCTGCAGTAAAGAGCACCAAATTTCATTTAAAAAGAGTTACTCAAAAAGCTTTGTTAACTTTTGAGGAACTATGTACTGTATTATGTCAAATAGAGTCAATTCTAAATAGTAGGCCTTTAACTCCTATGTCTACCGATATAAGTGACTACTCTTATCTTACTCCAGGACATTTCCTAATTGGTTGTGCATTGAACGCGTATCCAGACAAAAATGTTATAGACACGCCTATAAATAGGTTGAATTTTTGGAATATTTGTTGTAATATGTTTCAGAGTTTCTGGAAAGTGTGGAGTAAACACTATCTCAATGTTCTTCAATGCAGACCCAAATGGAGAAATAGTTCAGATAATATTAAGGTAGGGTCTTTAGTAATTTTAAAGGAGGATAACACTTCACCACTTCATTGGCCGATGGCCCGAGTTGTAAATGTATATCCAGGTTCTGACAACAGAGTTAGAACTGTTGAGTTGAGAACTCCAAATGGAAAAACACATAGAAGGGCAGTAAATAAAATATGCTTACTCCCCATTGATTGTACTTAGCCAATAAGTAGGCATTTAGTTAGTCTCTATTTTTAATTTTAAATGTTTTAAAACTTCTGTTTTTTTATAAACATTTGTAAGTGCTTATTTGTTGAACCTATTTCTAATCCTAGGCCCTTAAATAAGAACTTTCATACTTCTTTTATAACAAACATTTCATGTTTCGAGCTTTAGTTTTTGTTTTTTTTTATATAAACTCTAGGTTCTTATCTTGTGGCCGGGAGCATGTAGGAATCCTACAATATTAATAACTGGCAACACTGCCATTTTTATACTTCTCAATTGTTCATTCGGTCTGAATCCACTTCCGTCTACCATTGCAGTGTGCAAACTTTGTATTCCGTAAAAATCATTACAATAAATAGTTCTTGTGGTAATTACTTGCAGTGTTTCACTATAAAAGACCAACAAAACCTAAAAATACAGTCCACGCTTAAACACTACCTAATAAAAAATATCAACTAAAATCTTTCTTCTTTTTCTTTGTACACGTTATCGACAGAAAATTTAAAACTGACATAATAACAAAAAGTTGGGAATCCGAGCAAAGGTGAGACGGTACTTAACACCGGAACAGCGGCTCAATCTTTATCAAGCCTAGATTCGTTCGTGTATGAAGTACTGCTCTCATCTTTGGGATGGATCTGCCAAATACCAACTGGACACCCTTGAGTCTATCGAGGAACGGGCCGAGAGACTAATTGGCAACGATGCACTGGTCGAGTCAAAGCTGCAGAGCCTTGAACATCGACGACAAGTTGCAAGTCTGTCGGTTTTCTATCGGTTACATTTCGGGGAATGTGCGATGAAATTACACAATCTAATTTCACCAAGCCTGTTCCATCATCGGACTACAAGACAAACGGCGAAGCACCATCGTTACATCGTGGACATCCCACCCACACGCACAAAACGTTTTGGGAATACTTTCATTGTGCGCACGGCTGAGGAGTGGAATTCCCTGCCGGAGTCTGTGTTTCCCGATAGCTATAACCTGGGGGTCTTTAAGTCAAGAGTGAATAGGTTTCTTCTAGGTAAGCGTGCTCTATCTTCAACCACATCATCACTTTCCATCAGGTGAGATGGTGGTCAAACGCAAGCCTATTCTGAACAAAAAAAAAAGCAAGAAAGGCAAGTATAAGTTAATGAATAAATAAAATAAATTCATCACCTGCTTGCTTTCTATTTTAACTCGATGTAGCTGATATCTATTTAATTAGTGTTTTGCATGAAGTGAATGCCTGTCTGATCTCCATAACCCAGTACTGTACCTGGGTAGCACTTTACCCCTTGGCCAGATAATTGTCAGATTTAAGGCTCTTATAACTAATTTAAAAATAAATGAATAGTTTAAAAAACAATAGAAAAACACGTTTTTATAAATGCACGTAAAACAAAAAAAAAAATGTTAAGAAAACCGATAACGGATTTTCTTTAGGTTTGTTATAACCTTGAAACCTGATCGTATTCAAAGTCCATTACGTGGCCTTTCTCACAAGTGAAAACACGACTATGATACGATATTCCATCATGGAATGCCAGTGCCTGTCTTCATCATCAGACCTTGAAACCTAATCGTAGTCAAAGTTCATTACAAGACTTTTCTAAGAAATCCAAAACAGCTATGATACGATATTCCACCATGAAGTTCCAGTTTATATCTTCCGGCTCCATCATCAGATCAGTTCGATAGTACCATATTATTGTATTGTCGTCAGAACTACATACAGCTGCCAATTTTCATTACGCTACGACCTTTGAAATATGGTTAAATTAGTTACCTTAGATTCCATTACATAGTTAGTTACATACAGGTCGACCTAATAAAAGCGTGTTAATAAAAGAACAAAGTTTGATGAACCTTTAACTCATTTATCTCATTTACTGCAAGGACACTTTAACTTGAACTCTTTTGCAAGAGGATCACTTAAACGCCAATAGTATGATGATGCATTTTCATCCTTACAGAATTTAATAGGCCCGAGCTGCTAACGGAAAAAACTAGACCGAATTTCTTAAGAAATATAGTCCTTAGAAATAAATATAGCGTACTAAATAGTGGTAATAATGCAGTATGCAGTACCTTACTTTATTAACAAACTCCTAGAGGAATTGCAAACGTATAACAAATGCAAAAAGTTGTAGGTACAGATATTATGTAAAAAACGTTTATGTCTTATACTGTATAGATTATTATATCTGTACTTATTTAGACAAAAACAAAAACCAGATTAATAAGTATAATTTACCATTTTATGAACCAATCTTGTTTTTTTATTTTTTTCTAATCTAATAAATAACGACTTATCAGCACACAGATAAGCCCTAAGAGGCTTTCGTGTTGTTGTGTAATAAATATATTGTGTTAAGTTTATTGGATAAAATAATCATTATCGCATTTCGCATGCGATGATGCCAGTAGTTCTACATTTCTGCAAAAATACACTAACTATTTACCTTATTACTTGTAATGGTCAATGTAGGTACTGCTGAGTAATCCTAATCACTGAAGCAATATTTAAAGTTGATTCTGCCTAAAATTTGCATCAGGAGATATTGTGTGTATGTGACTTGTCGGCTACTTATGTGCAAAACACGTTTCAAATACGGTTGCAAGTTGCATCAAAACATTTGCATTTTTGTATTTACATATATTTGCTAAAGGGCAGTGCTAGCTGAAATAAATCTAAATTTTGTCTTCAAATGCAAAGTAACGTCTGTTTCTACTCGTTGAATGTAGTTTCATATGCGCCGCGTTGAATCAAATGCAGCAACATTTATATTAGAATCATAATAAGCTGCCAAATGGCTGAAATGATGTCATTATCTTTATTTATTTAAAGTTAATCGAAATAATATAACACCAATTATTAAACAAAGCTTAGGGTAAAACATTACAAACAGAACATTCAGTGGGTTAAATTACAACTAACACGGAACTGTGGACACTCTTGCATAGGTCCTCTCACAGAACACAAGTCATACACATGCGTATCACTTTCAACCAATCATCCGCATTCAGGGCTGGGAGACAGAAGGGCGTTGAGTACCTATCTTAAGAAAATTACATAATTATAGGAAATTCTATGCGATATTTCCAAAGTAAGAAGCAATCTTGTCATAATATATTTGGTCATAATTAAGTAGATATTTCTTGCTCTCTTCTAACCAAATGTGTTTTATTTATATTACGACTGTAGATAAAATATATACTTATAACAAAAATTTTGTTTGTCGTTCTGTAATGTTGAAAACTAGCAAGTGATCGATCTGATTTTTGGTTTAAAAATGCTTGACGGGCTAAAGAAACTCATAGGCTAGCAAGCAAAGCCGAGGGTAGAAGCTAGATAAGTATAAATAATAAAATACTACATACGCATAGTGCATAAGCACTACCTACTTGTAGTATTTTTCCAAAAGTTTCATCCTTTTAATACTTAAATAGCTCAACTAGTCACAAAACTTCTGGGAATACTTTTATTATGCCTAAAGCTAAGGAGTAGAATTCCCTGCCTGCTTTCTAGGTAAACGTGCTTCTTCTTCCACCACATCATCGCTTAACATCAAGTGAGACGATGGCCAAACGCGCCCCAATCATCAAAAAAAAAGCACACAGTGAATTTAAAGTGTGCGGTACTAATAATGTTCAAATATTTTTTCCATGAGATACTCGTAATAAACAAAGATACTGCACGAATAGAAATACAGAAAACGAACTAAACGCCTGTGTTTTATCCGTCGTATTTTTTATTCTTATAACCCTGAAGCAACTTATTGCTCTACACGAAATGGCAGGAGCTAAAGATAAATTGCTCATTTTATTGGCCGATTTAGCGTTTTTATTTTTCATAAGAAAATAATTCCTAGCACTTTTCATTGTAAGCAAAACTAAGAGCTGATTTTTTATAAAATATAATACTTACTGCAGTGATTTAACAAATATTATTGGAAGCCGGATTAATCTGGAGTGTATTAAAACAGTTGTAGGTATAGTATATATGTAAATATAATTCGCATTCATGCAAATGGCAGAATAGGTTTTTTTATTAAGAAAGTCAACTCAATTAACACGTATTGCTTCGTTTAGTTTGGTTTCATTATCCTTTTTTTGGAACAAGAAGCAAGAAAGAAAAAAATTAATGGATTGTGAACATGTAACATTTGGTACGGGAGAATGAAGTGTGGAAACCTGTTTCCTGTGAAAACTATGTTGGGGTTGGCTTCCACTGGAACGAGGTAAGTACAGCAGATTACCAGTAACTTCCATCTTACCTTTACTATTGAGTAAGTAATAGGGTAGCATGATATCATATCAGTTTAGCGCTAGGTCGTAGCACTACTTTAGTGCTATGTTTGAGCACTATTTTTAGGAGATTATATTTAAGGCAGCAGAGATTTACTTTAGACAGCACTTTGGAGAATAAGTTAGGGAGAGCAGTGACAAGGCGTGAAGTCGCAGTAATGAATGTGGAATGAATGTTCTTTATTAAAATAGAATTGTGTATATATAATTGTAGTGTTTACATTAGTTAAACAGTGGTCACTGTGTGGGAGCGCGGCCCTCCGCCCGCGTGTCGAATAACTGTTGACATTATATTTAATTTATAGTACTTAGAATAATATTCCTTTGTGCATTGTATGAGCGATTGGTTATCAAAGTGAAGGGTGTGCTACGTATGCTACATCAGCATCGCTTACCTTCAGGTGATATGGTTCTAGAACGTGAGCCAATCAACAACAAAAAAAAGATACCCCATTGCAAGACTCATATCAGATTTTCTGGTTTCTGACTACCCGTTATGACTCTTAATTAAGTATAAATGCAACACAGCACAGCATAGAACAAAGGTTGATCGTGTCACGTAATCTCCAAGGTACGGGCGAAACTTATTATGTTAAGTTAGCCACTCCTACACGGATCGTCGTCAAGCGTTGCTTAAAGGAGGAAATTGACACAGGTGGATTTCACCAAACCCAAGCAAAGTAAGACAAAGCATTACGATTACGATGATAATGAAATAATAATTCCTATTAATTGTAATACATAATTAAGTACTTTTTTTCCGGTGGGAAAATCGTCAAGGACTCATGGGAGAGTCAGACTTCTACTAACTTGGCTTGGTCCCTACCGGGCGGTGAGCCACCCCTGCTCGCCACCCGCAAGCCCGAACCTACGATGGCTGGAGATAGGCCTGCGATGCCCGACGCCCGGGGCGTCTCCCGTGGCGGACGAGGCGTGAGGAAGACAGTTTTCTCTCCCTATCTATCTTACTGCGAGTGAAAGTAGTACTTACTTTGACGTCTAAACTACTTTACTGATTTTAATTATATTTTGCACATTTTTAAGCTGAAACGGAAACATTTTACGCAAGTGAAGCTGCGGCTCGCAGAGGCTAGTAGGAAATAAACGATACTTTTTATTTATTTATTTATTCATTGCACAATGTAGACGCACTTTATATTATGAGTGCCAGTGGTAGTTACCTACTTAGAAATATGTAAGAAAATAAGTAAAAGTAAGTTTTCATTTATGTATTTAGTATTTATACACACTGTGTCTATCATCTGAGCTAATTCAACTCTCCTGTCGCAGGTCTGCTGGAAGAAATTTCTTATGAAACAAACAGCAAGTTTGTGCTCTTTTATTTATATTTTTTTATCTTTGTAGTTTCATGTGTGTACATAAATTAATAAATAAAACTTAGCTTTAATTGTTTCATTAGCTAGTTAACGACCTCATAAATATTAAAACAAACAAACTTCAAATGGCTCACAAACTGACTATGCAAATAAAAACCCACCCAACCACTACTCTCAACAATGTTCATAAGCCCATAGGTCCAAAATAGTAATAAACAATGAAATTTGATGGTGCCATAACCTATTCAAGTCGATCCAGTAAATTGAGCATATAAATCCCTTTAAGTGCCTCACCCGGCCAGTTTGAGTTTTGACTGGAATACCAATTAACAATACGGTGATAGGCTGTGATTATTTTTGGGCTGGTTAATTTGTATGGTCTTAAAAGTTTTTGGGGACAATGGACGTAAACTGCCGCAACGAATTTACCTAAAAATATGAAGTAGGTATAATATTAAAAGTTAATGTGAAAGTAGGCTAATGGTTAAGGCAAAAGCTTACTTATTACATAATTTAAAATAATATTTTAACATTACTCAGCACGTGAACCATGCAGCAATGGTTCACGTACTGACAGTCAAAACGTTCTGCAAAGGCGTTCAGGATACTATTGCGGCTGCCCCGCACCCTACGTAACAGGGATGTGCACCGCTTGCACATTATTGTGTGGAAGCAATCCACACGCGCCTCGGCAAACATCCCTGACGCGCTACAGAATCGAAGCAGCGTCAAGAGCATCCTGAGCGCGTTGTAGTGAACGCGTAGAGCGCCGTACTATTTCCGCGTGTAATCCACCCACAGACTGCCAGTATAGAAAGACGTGCAAAAATCCCTAAATATGGCAATTTTGACGCTCCTCGAACACTGCGCAAATCTGCGGGCTATCATATTCGCTCGAACAGACAGCGCCCTACGCTCCCTTTCAATGTCTGCATCGTCTTTCAGGCCCGAGGTCAGTAGATGTCCAAGATACGTAAACTTATCAACCCTTTCAAGTGGGCAAACGTTAAGCTTAATTAATGGTACGTTATCTAGACACCTCCCCCTGGCCTGAAAAACCATGCACTGTAATGTAATAACTTCGATAATGCAAAGAAACAGTAGCTGATATTTATATTATACTGTATACAGAACCTGGACCTTAAATATGACCACGGACTTTGAAACACCCTGTAGTCTTACTGGTGTACTTCAAAGAGCAGTCAGCAGCATTGACGGGGCCCGACAGGGCCATTGTCTGTCGTAGTTTCTGGAATGTTCTAACGAAATACCGTAGATCCAGGCCCCGGAACTTAAAGGCAATTGAAGGAACAGAGTGAGTAGAAGTCCAATACTCCCTTCCAATCCACCAGTGGAGAAACTGAAGAAGGAGTCATTAGATGATGAAAAAAGTTGCATAAGATTGGTATTATTGTTCAGCATTGTAACCTCCACAACCCTGCACCTTGACGAGACTTGTGTCAGATTTTCTGACATTTGACTACTAGTAATGATTGTCAGAGGTGAACAATTGACAACTGGGATGCCTGGGGTTGAAGTGCTCTCAGAGGTACAAAGGAATCATATTCCACTCTCACTCCAGACATATGCATATTTAGAGGGCAGAGCTTAGTTGGAGAGGTTAATAAAATTGCTAGTAATGTGAAATTAACCTACATTGTTAGTTCTCTTTAAAAACATGTTATGACAATCACTCGTCCTCAGACCGACATCGTTAACCCCTGAAGTGTCAACGGTACAGTCAGTTTGATTTGCTTATTGAATGGTAAATAGTTAGGTAACTCATAACGAAGCCAGGAAGGTATAATATATACCATGATAATGGCTATAAATTGCCGATTTCTCTTTTCTTTTTCTCGCTTGGTGCGTTTCGACAGGCGGGCGGCCAGACGTGCGAGGGGGTTAGCATTGCTGAACCTTGAATTTTTATTAAATTATTAAAACTTTATGCTACACAAAATGAACAAAGGCGGACCGATCCCTACTATCGATATTATTTAGCCACGTGCTATTTATAAAGCAGTACGGATATTAACAAAGCAATTAAAATTTGTCACGTTTAAAGATGACTCAAGATTGAAGACAACAAGGAGAGAAAATAAAAAACTTTTTAATAAAAAATAAAAACTACTTTTTTTGTTTTTTTCTCACGCTTTTTATCTATTTATAAAAGCCTAAATTGCAACTACTTATCACCTTTTACAAAGTATTGCTTTTCTCGATGCAGAGCTGTTAATATTTGAGAAGTTCTATTTTATGGTACTTTACCATCAGCTCTACTTCACCATATGCATTGTTGAACAACCATATTCAAGTAATCGAATCGGAACCCACAAAATACTTATTATTGAGTTGGCCAACTGTGGTCTCCACCATTAGTTCCATTTCACCAAATAGTGCTTTTCGTGAGCAACTATACTAGTTACTATAAAAAATACCCAAATCGCTATTGGTGTACCTGTAATATTTGAAGATTTCTCTTGATTTCTCCATGATTCCAGCATCAAATCCTGGCGTGAGGACAGCGGGACCAACTAGAAAGTATACCCTTTAAAAAACTTTTTACCAAAAAATTAAACCGACTCCCAAAAAACACTGCAAAGTGAAAAATAACTTTAATTTCGGTAGTCGGTGTCTTTAGTTTTGTATTTTCGGTTTTGGCACCGACTTCCGAAATTAAAGTTATTTTTCACTTTGCAGTGTTTTTTGGGAGTCGGTTTAATTTTTTGGTAAAAAGTTTTTATTTCACTCTTTTTAGTTGGTCTATTTTTAATTTACCTAGTTACAAGAGCCTAATTATCAACTACTTATAACCTTTTACAAAATCTTGCTTTTCCCAATGCTGGGCCGTTAATTGTTGAGGAGTTCTCCTGGTACTTCACCATCAGCTCTACATCACCATATGCATTGTGACGAGCATAAAATGCGTAACATCCATATTCAAGTAATCGAAACGCAATCCACTTAATACTTATTATTGAGTAGTTTCGGCGGCCATCTGTGGTCTTCATCATCAGTTCCACTTTCTCAAATGGTACTTTTTAGAGCAACTGCACAAGTTACTATAATAAATACCCAAAACGACATAGGTGTGCCTATAATATTTGAAGAGTTCCCTCGATTTCTCCAGGATCCCATCATCAGATCCTGACGTTTATGAAAATGTGACCAATATCGAAGTATACCCTTTCAATCAAAAATAGAATTTTACAAATCGGTTCAGCCGTCTTCGAGTAATCGATGATCATACATAAAAAAAAAAAAAAAAAAAAAAAATACGCGTCGAATTGATAACCTCCTCTTTTTGTCGTCGGTTGAAAACTATAAAAGAGTTTTCGAAATCGGTCCAGCCATCTTCGAGTAATCGGGGAACATACAGAACAAAAAGATTCCGACGAACTGAGAACCTCCTGTTTTTTGAAGTTGGTTAAAAATTGTGTGAGTGAAAAATCTGGTTTTTACTCCGTTCATTTATAATTCTATACAGGCCTGCAACACATCAAATTAATATAAATGATGTAAATCCAGCCAGCTCAAAACAGAACCACACCTGTGTCAAATCAAATCAATTTTATTCCTACTCTAAATCCAATACATCTGGAATCTATTCACAACAAAAACTCTACTAAATCTATATAGAACGACACTTTACACCGACAGATGACAAATCGAACCAAAGCCAGGACGCCATTTTTCGTCCCCGAACCGAAAACACAGGATTTATTAGCGAAGAAAGTAGTTGAAAACTCGATTATTCATTTTCATTGTGACTTATTAAAGTCAAACTAACAATAAAGCAGAACAGTAAACAAGAGTTTAAAGATAGATTTACACTGGTCGATATTTTCACTTGTTTTTTATCGCCAGACAAAGTTACACGCGTTTGTTTTAACTGACATTTTGAGTATTACAAGCGCAACGTTTTATCCAAAAATTAGCAAATCTCTGAAAATATAAAAAAAACTGTTTCGATGTTTATGATGTCTTTGACACATAGACAAAGATCATAGTCACACGCAATTAGTATGTACCTATGTTCTGTGTTAGTAAACATTACCATAGCCTATCCCCAAATACGTCGGGTTCGGTTTCTAATTTTATTCTACTGATTTTTGTTATATTTTCACAAACTATACCAGTTTTGTTACATATCACAAAGAAGTCTTTATTGATACAGATTTTTGACAATACTAAAAGAAACTTGTCCGTGAGGCCTATAATCATGCATTTTTGCGGACGGCTATGACGGGTAGCTCACCGTCCGGTACAACCAGGTAAACCAGGCCCGGGTTACGGGAATGTTCTAAAAAGATACCGTGATCCCTAAAGGCAAGGTCAAATCTGAAGTCGCTTTCGCTCCACGCAGCGCGGGCGTTTAATAACAAATCATTAAAGGACTGCTCTTGTTCTTTTTCATAGGATAAGATCAATTTCGAACCGTGCACTAGATTCTGATGTTAAGTAATAAGTACCCGTGCAGGCCTATGTGAAATAATATATTTTGAGTTTGAGTTTAAAGAAAGGCCTAGTAATTTGTTTAAAATCGACCCGTGTGAACTACCCGTAACATAAGTTAGGCACAAACTTCTTTAAAAATTCACAAGTTGGCAATGCGGCCTCCTTTCGAACACAGTCCAAACCTTTTATTTCCTTTTGGCCTTTAATTCACTTAATTCGGTGTGCGCCAATGCAGAAGCCTGGAATCGTATGTCGGTTCGTGACCAGAATTTCTATTGACTTTTTCACCTGTGTACCGCATTATTTTTCTTCTTTAATCAGGGTAATGTTTTGGCTGGCTGAGTTTACCTGTGGGCGAGAAATAACTGTCTATAACATGTTAATATTTTCAAGACGTAATAATTTTACGAAATGAGTATATTATAATATGCAATTAAATTAAATGAAATATCGTTTATTTCAGGCAATTTTAAACCCATAATATACAGAGACATATTCTTAACTAACATAACATAAAATTTCAATAAAATAAATAACGAAATAAAATAAATCAAAAACATAAATCAAATAAAAAATAACTAAATTCTTAAAATGTCTTTTACCTCTCTTGAGAGATGGACGGTTCGGTACACAGCAGTAACTATTTCATTATTACTCCAGGCTACTCTTGTGTAGAATGACACCCTGAGCTTATTTAGCACTGCGGAAAAGCGGGCAACTCTGCTCTCGGCGAACATGTCAGTGGCACTACACCGCAAGGGCAAGTTCATCATAGGCCGGAACGCGTTATTATACTGTGCACGAAAAGTGTACACTAAATACTAACTTCTTTTGACTTGACCACTGCGCATTTTATGGACGTTAAAATGGACTTAGACCTCTGAATTTATTTAAGTAGTTCTTCATAGTATAGTCAGTCAGGAAATACCACCCCATCTTATTAGAACTGCCCAAAACAGATGTGATGTGAAGCAATAAGAAGATTACACATTAATCATATTTTTGCATTTAAAATATATAAGTGAAGTCCAGCGGTGGTACACTTAATATGTGTAGCTGAAAATGAGTTTAACAATCATAACAATAAGACAGCATTGTATGTATTGTCAAAGACATTGATTCAACGCAGTTTTCCATTTTTGCGACTCATCATGGTGACCCAAATACATAATAAAAAAAGCAAAACGGCCGTAGTGTCGCGCTGCCTTTAACACTGCTAACTACTAAATTAATATCAATACTTCAGCAGGATCATCAGACATCCGAAACTCAAATTCCACTTTGATCTCTCTCCCATTCACCACCGACTCCCAGGAGTACTATACGTTTAACATAATAAATCGATGGACTGCTACAAGTTCTACCATGACTGAATAGCGAGCAGGGAGCTCAATAGTTTCCAACTCCATTGTCATGGGATTATGATACTTAAATGAATATGTAGAGGTATGAAGATCGGATAATTTAATAATTTGATTGATTTAGAGTTTGAGGATGTGTGACACAATGTTTTTCAAGTTTTGAAGTCTGTGTTGTTTGAAAGTCAGAATCAAGACAAAATACAGACTTGTTTGGACTAAATATAATTATTATTGTGACGAAATATGCTTAACTTGTTTTGACTAACAATATTAATTGCTTTGTAGAAGTTCTATTTTTCTGTAAACATCAATTATTTCAAAGTCGAACGTAGTCGGAGTGTGTGTAAAGCTTTTCAAAACATGTTTCGTTGGGAAAGCTGTGTAGTTTTACCAATGAGATTTGAAGTGAACTTCACAGAATTACGAAACAGTACAGCCGTAGTTATATTTAAGTTAATTTATTAAATACAATATTATAAATGTTGTGTCAATATACTGTTATTCCATATTTTTTAAACAACATTGCAACAGTTTGTGAATTGTGCTTCTTTTACAAATATTAAACCTCGCATACATAAACAGTCAGACCCGGAATAACTATATTTAGGCTACATAAATATTAATTCCAAAATTGAACCAACAAATCGGAGCACAGAAGTCAGTCTCTTAACCATTACGCCAATATCATTGTTGTCGACGGTACGTCGTGCTCCATGCACGCCTCAAAGAGCAATCAGCAGGAATGAATGAGCCAATGCCTGCCGGGGCTGTGGAAGTGATCTAATTAGATACAGCGGCCCCAAACGCAGACAACTGAAGTTACGTAGTAACTATTAAGTAATCTGTGACTGAAGGAACATGGTGAGTTTTTAATAAATAAAAGTCTGACATGCTTGCGCTCCACCCAGGGCGGGAGAATATTCATTCGATGATTTTCCCTAAAACAAAATGATGTCGTTAAAGATTTCGATGAACATACCAGTTGTAACAGATTAAGCGCAATACCTCAGACACCCCAATTATAATATTAAATTATAAGTCTAAAACAACATCCATAACTAATTAAATTGAAATCAAACCTGGACATTTTTTATAAAATATTTATCCTTACTAAACGCAAAACGTATTCGTATGTGCGTCATACAATATCCTTACGCAGACGCATACACACATGCAATGTTAGCGGCCGACACGCACACGAGCGCATTTATATATAAAAAAAGGACGGTGTTTCCTAACTTATTGCTCTGAGAAGAAACACCGTCACGTTTATTATCCTTATAGAAAGTTTAATTAATAATTAAACAATTTTCAGCTGAATTCACAGTAAGAGAAAGTGATAAGACTTAAAATCCGGTTTACCGGCTTTACGAAAGTTATACAAGGTCCTTCCCTTTTTATATAAAACTTATTAACCACACGCTTAGATGGAACACTGATTTGTAGTTTATACATTCAAATTATTCATTATAAAAGAAAAAGAAGAAGAGCAATGGTGGCGCAGATTTTAGAGAAATGACTTTCAAGTTGTAGATCGGGGTTCTATCCCTGCCAGGAACATTACTTTGTAAATGGAAAAAAAATTGAAGAAACCGCCATGAGCTAACACTGGCCCACGTGGTGAATTCTGGCCTATTTCCCATTCCTTTTCATAGCCTGTGTCCCAAAAACAAATCTAAACTCTGTATTAGTAATCTGTGTCTTACGCATATATGTTAAAGTGAATAAATTTTCAAAATGGAAAGTAAAAAAAAAAACTAGCGAGATTGTAAGAAATCTTTAGTTCATTATGTTTACTCACGCAATTATAAAATCAAAAACATCGTTAGAAAATACTCAAGAATAATCTTTTCACTACTCATAAAATTAAAACAAGCATTTTATCAGCGCTCTAAATAATTTTATTATGATCAAGAAGCTCTTCGTCGTAAAACTCTGCTCCTCCTAGTACATTAGCATCATCGATAAAAAGTTATTTACTGTTATAAAAACTATATTTATTTGCATTTTTTTGCAATCTTAACGAGGGATGAGATCAGTAAACTGTCCTTATTATTCCGTGCCCAAGTCTAAATTGTGTTTTTCCGCCACTGAAAATTCTATCCAAAACCCTCATTAGTAAATGGGGTGTGAAATATCAGATTTTATATTGAGACTTGATCAGTTCAGTTTAATTAAAAACTATAATATTCATATGTGAGAAAGTAACTTTGATATTATGGATGGATTTAGATTAATCTTGGAATTTCTATGGGAAGAATACAAAGCTTAAGTAACGGCATAATATCTTATTGCTTCCGATAGGTTGAACAATTAGTTATTACTTTTTATATTTACCACTTTCAGGTGAACTGAATGGATTGTGACAATTATTATGAGCTCTAATTCTTGACACTTAGTCATTAGTCTTCATTTTGCGATTACTCTGTCATTTGAAAAGCATCATAAGCCGTTAATCCCAGTTGTAATTTATTCATTTTTCACAGTCGTTCGGAGTAGTCAAAAGCTGGTCTTATCACAAGGTGCTTTATCAACCTTTTACTGGGTGATGTAGGCCAAATAAGATAGGTTGTGAGATCTTCACTTAGAGCGCGGAACAGTTAATTTAGCTCCTCAGGTATGTGCCATAATCGAGATACCTGTGCTCTTGAACGCAAGAGCAACTAAAGGAATAGAGTGGGTTTTTGATTAGATTATAAAAAATGACGTGCTATTGTAATAAGCAGTACACAGATAGCCATCTCTTAGGAGGATCCGAACCTTCATTCCATATGGTTATTCTCACCATAGTGGTTTTAGTGTGCTGTAAATTTCAGTCACCTCGGACTTGTGACCAAAGACCGAGCGTCTTTTGAAGATTTACCCCGATATAAAAAAAAATATGCAGTCGTTCAATGCCATTTACTTTCCAGCAGTACCTGATTAGACTGAAAGCCGACTAACATAGTTGGAATAGTTCAGCCTTCATTCAAAACTAGCTTAAGCCTGGTCTTCGCTAGTGTGTATTTTAGAAACTGGAACATCTGATTCGTTATCTTCTTGCATCAGATGTTCCAGTTTCCAAAATCAATTATAGCCTATATGTTGCTCAGATTTAATAGCTGTGTAACAAAAAAGTTTCATTCAATTCCGTCTAGGAGTTCCGGAGAATATTAAATATACAAACACACATATATTGATAAAAAACCAACATAAAAGAAAAGCTTCGAAGACCCAAAAAAAAAAACTTAAACCCTTATCTTCCATTTCCATAAATTAATTTTTCCACAATGTGTCGCCATTTTATATCGAAAGTACGTGCAACAGTAAATAAAATCGAGAGCCGTATGGACAGAAAGAACAATAAGCAGTACCGCTTATTTACAGAATGGCCGCTTGCTGTAATTAATTCCCTTGTCTACTTATACATTTATATATTTATACACGAGCAGTGAGCCAATTTCAGTACCACAGTTTTATTTACACTGGTCGACGCGTGAATGCGTGTGCATACCAAAATGGGTACTTAATTACGGGTTAATTTATCGTCACTATTTTGGTCGTAAGACGACATGTACTGGGCATAGGTGGAAGGATAGTGATGATTGAAGCGAGCACATTGTTGCAATATCGAGAAGAAGAGAATAGAGAGTTGGTAACGAGAAACTGGTTGCGACAAAGCTCCAGAGTCTTGAACATCGGCGACGTGTTGCAAGCCTATCGGTTTTCTATTTGTTACATTTCGGGAAGTGCAAAGGAATTGCACATTCTAATTTCACCAAGCCCGTTCCAGCATTGAACTATGTACATCGTTACGTGGTGGATGTACCGTGGTGGTATTTTATAAAAAAAACAAATTCGTGGTCAATAGGTCTAAAATTATAATTTAAAATTCCGAAGGTGATCATCAGATGGGTTAAAATAAATAAATAAAATAAAATTCCTTTATTGCAGGCACGTAGGCTCATATAAAAATAAACACAAAGAAATAAACATAAAGCTTGTCCCGAATCGGTTTAGTAGAATGGGTTAAATGTTATAAAACAGTACCTAAATGTAAATTTCGGTAAATTCATTTAATTTTTATTCAATATTTGATAGATCTGTAAATTAGTGTATTATAATATCTGATAAATCTGTTAATGATTAAATTATTTTAACAACAAGTTCAGATTGATGATGATGATTCATCGATTTATCAGATATTTAAATACATGCCTGATATCCATCAGGCATGGCATAGTAATTAAAGCAAAACATATCGTATTCACTATAATACTATGTTATTTATAGCGCTTGAAATTAGCCTCATGTTACATACGGCATGTACAAGCACAAAAAAGAACTAAAAACATTTCAACATTTTTTCTCGTGTCACAAAAATATTTTAGGAATACCAACCCGTTTCGCAGTAATAAGAAAATAAACGACACATCTGAAGACATAACCGTAATTTATCTAGACATACACGTAAAGATTCTTTACCTAAAGATAGCTGTCTTACTTAAGCTCATTGCATTAGGACTCTCTTCTTCTCACCGTACTCATAAAAAACACTGTATGAAGATATATATTTTTTGAAGTAGAATTTATAAAGGCTCGTGTTTACTAGACTTGTTGATTTTATTTGGAATTGGTAACATTTTACTAAGTAACAAAGAAGAAAAAAACATTTTAAGAAAACTATTACGTAGTCTAAAATCATCATCGCGCAGTCAGCAGGCATTGTGGTTAGTATAATGTTTTGTCTACCCTGATTCCAAGTTTTGTTTGTGTATATGTAATTATAACCGAAAAAAATGGAATAGTATTTTTTTTTTACTTCTACTATGAGAAGAGCTCTTGGCTTTATAATAACAGCCGCAAGGATTGATCTTAAAGATTATGCAAGTCGATCTGCTGATCTCCAACAATGGAGGATGCATCGACGAAGTAGAGACGTATGGGCATTACTAGAACCGCAATGTATAAGATGAGGAAAATATGACGGAATCGAAACCTTACCAAGGCCACTAAGACCCGCCTCACCCGAACATTCGTATTCCCCATATTCCTGTACGCCTCGGAGACGTGAACGCTGCGAGAAATAGAGAAAAAGAAGATAGACGCTCTGGAAATGCGGTGCTGGTGAAGGATACTCGGAGTATCATGGACCGAGTTCCGCACAAATGTATCCATACTAGACGAATTACACATCCAACAACGTCTATCAGTTCTAGTTCAAACTCGCATTCTCAAATTCTTCGGTCACGTCTCCAGACGAAATATCGATTCCATCGAACACCTCGTTGTTCAAGGTAAAGTCGAAGGCACCAGGCCACGCGGTAGGTCACCCCTGCGATGGACTGATCAAATCAAGTCTGCTTGAGTGTACCAAATTGACCGCTAACAGGTAAAATTGGCGTAAAATTGTGAAGATGATCACAACGGCCCAGAAAACTGGAACATGACATGACGACCATGACCGTTCTGGCAAGAGCGTACTCACTGAGAAGAAGAAGAAGAAGTCGATCTGCGGATGGGTACCACCTTAATATTTTAGAGATTCATCCGAGCCTCGCACAGCGTACGTGCTTAACGGACTAAACACATTAAGCTGTTAGTCCCAGCTGCCATTTGTACATACATATTTGTTTGTCTTTACAGGAAGTCAGAAATCAGATAATCTTACACCAGTACACAACACGGTACCAGGCTATTGAGCCTGGTACCGTGTTTCCAGGCTGCGGGGTTATTTCGCTCCATGTAAAATACTGTTAATCTCGTTAGAGTTGAAGCAAGTGACGGTGAACTGCGGTGTATAATTTACGAAACAGTTCCAGTAAGAACACACCATCGACTAGGGTAACCCGTCAGCGAAAAGAGTTGCTTTTGATTTTTTCTAATATTTTTTTTAATTTGTGGGTTTTTGTCCAATAAGGATAGGTCCACCCCATCATATCTTACAACAAAGTGAATCCGCTTAATATGATACACACTAACGTAGGTAATACTAAATTACTAGGTTCCTCATTGCTGAACCACTAATACTAAACTACATAAACTTTTTGTTGCTTTCGATTTAGGGTTTGCTAAAATGCTTTGAATCAGTCCTACATCCAGTATGTTTAACTTAAACTTGTTCAGCATCGAGTCGTATTGACAACAACACACATATAGAGTTAATACGACAGAGGGGCATTAAATTACACTACGTATACTATACGTGTTTAGTGTTAATTTGATACAGTTAAAAAATAAGAAGAGAAAAAAATATTTTTTCAAACAAGCTTACAAATCAGAGTAAAACACAACCACCCCTTTGTAAATAAATATGACGGACCTTAAATACCTAGGTAACAAAGTGGCAACGTAGCGCGGCGTGTGTTATCTCTTGTCTTGGTCAGATTTATCGCTTTAAGGTGCATCTCATCAAAATCATTTGCGACTAAACTACTTCTCCTATTTAATTGATTTTTGGTGCAAAGCTTGAAAATGGTAGGGTAGACCCGGGATAATAGTACCATTTCAGAAACATCGGTTGATTACACAAATTGTACTGTCGCTTTTTGTTTTAAATATTATTATTTTACAGCCTTGGTTTATTATCTACCGAAGAAAATACCTAAAGTTGGCGTAGATTGAACAAAACTTGGTCAAAATTGACTTTGAATCAAATGATGGCTTGTGTTACAAATGACCCCCTTTAAGGGTTAATTGTACCAAAACTGCTTAGGGTAATAAAACGCGAATACAGGTATTAATCACATTTTCTCAGTCATTTATTTGAAGTCTTATGGGTTTACAACCAGTCTTAAAAATTAGGAACAAAAATATCATAAGATCGTTGTTTTAAATCAACACAAACGTGAAGTATTAAAATTAACATAACAATTCATCACATCGAACAAAAATAAAATAAGTTTTTATTAACATACAATCAACTTTGGTCTACTGTTGCATATTTGCAATTAACTAGCTTTATAACAATTAGAAAATAGAAATAATCAACAAAAATATTTTAGTATGGAGGTACAATCGACCCCTGGTACAACTAACCCTCATAGGATATTATTTACTTATAAAAAAATATTAGTCAGATTCGCAATTGTGACAAACATAAATTGACTCCTGAGGTGTACATTCTAGTGGCTTGCGCACACCTTATCGAAAGTTCCGATTTTCTTTTCATAAAAGATGTAAACCAATCAAGACCTGCCATTCCGTTTTGATCCCAGGACTGTGGTCTTATCAAATCAAATTTAATAGCTAAATCAAGTGCCAAGCGTCTTTTCAAATCAAATTTAATAGCCAAATCAATTGCCAAGCGTCTTACTACTTTTGGCGTTAAACCATAATAAATATCTGCTGTTCTCACTAAATATTTCGCTGTACTTTGTTCTTGCTCTTCGGTGAATACTTTCATTGGTGGATTAAATACCCATAGAAATAAATTCGTCTGGATTAGCTTCTCTTTTATTACGTTTATATCTTATGAGAGAAACATGACAAACGTTGAACATATTCGCAGCAGCGCGTATGCTACGCCCTTTTAAAATCTCATCATATGCCTGTTCATACAACAAAGTATCTCTTGATCCACGGTCCGTCTTTTTCAATCTATTTCGTGGCATCTAAAACAAGAACATGTCTAATTAAATTAAAAAACAGTAATTGCATACCTATTTTAAATATTTATTTTTTTAATCTATTATTGTTACTACGGGGTTATTTCTACCATGGGATCAATTGTACCGGTAACATTGACCCCGGCGATGTTGGTACAATTGCCCCAAAGTAACTAATTTAGAAAAACCATCTCATAGTCACATAATTCTAGACTTATAGTTTCAGTATTTATCATAAATCAAAAGTTTAATATCCGTTTAAACTGGCAACAACAATTACTTATCGAAAAAGCTCTGGTAGTACGAGTTACAGTCAATAATATTTTACATAAAAACTTACTGTGACTTGCCGAAAATCTAAAATTCTCCACTAAAACGTCCGTATCACAGCACGCGCGCCGGCAACTGGGGGGCGCCTCGGGACGTAAGGAGCGCGTGTGCTGGCGCACTCACACATGCATTGATTAGCTCAGTAGTAGAAATATCGATGATGGTACTATTGACCCGTGTTACTATTGTACCCGGTCTACCCTACCTAGTATACGCAGTTTAAAGGAAAGCCCCTCGGTCATATCAACTCTGTATGTGTTATTCATATTATTAAATATCGTTAAGAAATTAGAGAGGTGAGTGATACTTATATCACCCGCTGTTTAAATAACTCAGATAATGAGTATTATCGACTAATGCAGGCGATGAAGAATGAAAAACAGCCAAATTTATACAAGACAGTATTACACGGGATTAAAGAAAATACTTCAGTTATTCACATACGTTCACATAAAGATAAGATGCTCAGTACTCAGCGATAGTCTAGAGGTCGCTGTGTTTTTATATAACTATAATTGAGTTGTCTAATCACTGTCAACACTCAAGTTTATTTTATTAAATAAACTGTGTTCTGTGTGAGCGTAAAATGTTGGAACACAATTTTATGTGCTGAGAGATGAAGAGTTTTTCAAGTAAGTTTAATTGAAATTTGTTTATTTTGGGGGACTCTTACGCAACTTTCTTCAAATGCTTTCTTTAATTATTTATCTGACACGTTATCTAAGTATTGAATGTCGAGGCTTTACTGACGTAAGTATCTTATCTATAAGTATCTTATCTATATACCTTAACGATTTTTAATATAATCAGCGTAATCGGTTCCAGGTCCACCGCTGGGCACAGGCCTCCTTTCTTTAAGAGTGACCAGGCCGTACCTAGTCCACCACGCGTGTGCCGTACGGTATGGTAGACATTGCATTGAATGAGTCAGTCCAGGGATATAGGTACTGTCGGAGTGTCGGTTGCCTCACGATGTTATACAGCACTGTTGAGAGCAGTGGTGTATATGTAAATTACACAAAGTAATGTGCCTGTCTGGATTTGAACTCACGCAAGTCTCGCAAGTTACGCTCAGAACCACTAGGCCACCGCTAATCAATTAAAAAATAAATGTAGGTATTTTAGTCGTCGTAGTAAGTATCTGTCGTATTTGATATCTAGTACACTATTAACATAATAAACATAATGAATATAAACGTTTAGATGTAGACGAAAAAAAAAGAAAAAAAAAAAAAAACATATTACCTTAAAAGAGATATACGGTCTACTAAGTATTTGAGTCAACATAATATAATTCATAAATATTATATACGGTTTAAAGAAATCACAAAAGTTTTGGAATTGTACAAAAACTGAAAGTAATGCTAACCAAAAAAATATATTCACGTACGTAAAACCTTAATAATATATCAGCGTTATTAAAGCCGTCAACGCCAGCGCGCCGTTTCATTTTTATTGAATACAAAATCAGCTTTTTTCATATGTCAATCAATATAATATTATAAATGCTACTCAAGGGTTCCAAAGCTTCATTATAATGTTTGACTTTTTTATCGAATGTTTTCGAATTCCCTTTTGTAGATATATAGATATACTCTTTATTGTACACCTTAGCAGAATTCAATGATGACTTAAAAACTACAAAGGGTGTTACAATGGGCGGTCTTATCGCTAAAAGTGATCTTTTACAGACAACCTTTGGATGGATTTGACACAGCAGGAGAAAAGAAATACGCGGGTAGTCCATGGTATATCCATGGCTATTCACTTATGTACCCTTTCTTAATATTTTTTACGACTAAAGGTCTGTCGCCACACATCAGTGCCGTGTCAGGGACGGGGCAGGAACGTGGCCGTGGCAAGACCGAGCATCCGTGTCCCGTCAGGAGATGTCTGTTCACACAAGTCAGTGCCGTGACAATGCCGTGAACAGACGAGGCCTTCCTTTCCACCTATACCCACTTCTTACTTCATTCTATTTCATTGTCCGAGTATAGCCTCAGTGTTGTATGGTGAAATAGATAACAGGAAAAGTGATACACGTCATGGCTTTATTTAATACAGAGGAGTCAATTGCGATTGCAATTGCTCTAGATGAAGAGTCTCTAGATCTCGAGTTAGACAAATCGTACAATACGCTATATTCGCGTACAGTGTCTATTAATAAATCATCATTCATGTTTACCAACAAAAAATGTCAACAAATTGCAAGGAAAAAATATCAACACGTGCAGGTCACGGAATAGAATCGGAACACTTGCACACATTACAGCGTCGGCCATGACACTGAAGCTTCGTTGCCGTCACGGGCATGGACATAATGTGATCGAGTTCATACACAATGTATGCAATGATTTTTTTTAGACTCCTGACGAAACACGTCCCTGCCCCGTCCCTGGCACGGCACTGATGTGTGGGGATAGACCTTAAGTGTTCACATTTTTATGCCTACCGTATGAGTTCGTGGGTAAAATAATACATATACAGATAAAATATACAGCCGCACGAGTCGATCTTCAAAGTTAAGCTACACTGACTGAGGTTGGTCTATGGATGCGTGCCTATCTTATATAAGATTTCTCACACCTTGGAAGTCACGCTAAGTCGTTGCATCCGGCTGTCATTTGTACATCTTTGACAGCCGTTCCAGGTAGTCAGTAGCCAGAAATCTGACACTAGCCTTTTTATTGGGTATCGTGTTATCCAGATAAGATAAGCAGTCGCTGCTGTTGCATCCGGTTAGACTAAAATCTGACCATGACTTATTATTGTTTTTAGTGCAATTAATTTATTTATATTTCTTTTATTTTCAATATACAACATGTAACGAAAACCCCATATCTATCCAAAAAAGCTGAAGACAACATCTGGTGTGGAGTCTCTATGCAAAGTTTCAGCTCAAAATAAGTTTTTAAAATAAGTTTCAAAATTCATATGTTTCTTGAATACCAATAATAACAAACGTGTCACAGCACTATGAGGGTCATCACTTTCCACGTCACTTGCCAATAAAACGATAATTCTCTTCGTTCTTCTTAATTTGAAAAATTCGGTCTCTGGTATCAATGTATTGAAATTTCTAATAAGTTCCACACATGTAGATATAGGATTACAAAACCCTTGCTATATCGTTGGTTATCATCCAAAGAAGCCGTGTACTTGGTATGTATATACCCTTTCAATTACACGCTGTATACGTTGCTGTATACATATAAATTACATTTTTAAATATTCTAAAAAAAAATTTCAAGATTTAAAAAATAGTAGCCCACCGGTATCGGGAACATGGTCCAAGCTACCGGCGGTCAGAGCTCCATAGAGAGGAACCTCCTGACGATATGCGCCGTATCCAGTAGTACCGCTTTCTGAAGCAAGCCCTTGATCCAACCATCTAACGAGAGCCTCCTGAGGTGTTGGTCGAGGCTCTTGGCTATTAAGCCCAATAGCTTAATAGCCAAGAGCCTTCGAGAAGAGTCATCTCAGCTAATGCTGAGATGACTATCGGTACAATTCTTGCCGTGTTCACATCCCACATGTCGACAATCTCGTGTGCCAAGTCAAGATATTTGATTTGCTTATCTTTCTTAGCTTTCACGAGGTTCTCATCATGCGGGATGGTTATGTCGACAATCATGGCACGCCTCTCGATTCGGTCCACCACCACTATATCAGGCTTATTGGCTACAATAGTCCTGTTAGTGATGATGGACCGATCCCAGTACAATGTGACATAGCCATTATCGAGAACTGAGTCGGGCACTTACCTATAGTACGGCACTTACGATTCCACAAGAGAATATTTTAGAGCAAGTTGCTGATGAATTATCTTGGATGCAAGGTTGTGCCTGTGCAAGTACTCTCCATTAGCAAGACGAGAACAACCAGAAATAATGTGGCGGATTGATTCATCCGGACGGTGACATGCCCGACATATGTCCGGTGCCATCCTTCACAATAAATTTCCGGTAGTTGTTCGTCATGATAACTTCGTCCATAATCGCATAAACAAAACCTTCGGTTTCCTTAAAGAGGTCACCGAAGCGCAACCAAGCTACGGACGCCACATGGTCTACGTCGGACCCATGTAGGGCCTGGAAAAAACGTCCATGAAGCTCCTTACTCTGCCATATCCCCCTCGATTGTTAGTGTCTAGCACTGCAAGTTTGCGCCAGTTCTCATTAGCCAAGGAGAGCGGCGTGATTCCCTTGTCCACCGCTACTACATCTCGATGCATACCCACTTCAGAAGCAATTATTATATTTCTAATTATTATAATTGCTATTCGATCTGCCTCCTTTATGTTTAGAATTATGTATGTTAATAATATTGATTTCTAACCTTGAGTAGCACATGTGGTGTTAGCCTGTAATTAATTGTTGCACAGTTTATAAATGTAATATGAATGTTTCATACAAATTTAACGTGTAAACAATTGTTAGTTAACCTAAATAAATAAAAAAGTGACCTAATTAATAAAAAGGATAAGCAGGTAATGATTTAGATCTACCGTCTCGGATCTATATGCCGAGCGCGTACCGAGAGACAAGAGAGTGCTTCCCAAAAATTAAATCGATTGTTGATTAAGGGTTGTAAGACTGCACGTGAGTTGAATGAGAGGTGTAGAAAAAGCCTCTATCGATCAATGGTCATCTTTTTTAATTTTTTTAGTAGCCTATGCTGCCCCACTGCTGGGCTAAGGCCAATTATTTCCATACGCTCTTTTCCCGCGCCACTTCAGACTAACAATGTACATCTATTCGCTATAATTTTGAATTGACTACCCGCGACTTTGATGGCGTGGAATTTTAGCACGTTATCCGTGATAAAAGGCTTATGTGCTAGACTATGTGTAATATTATTTATTTATTTAAACTTTATGTACAATAGTGTTTAATGTAAGCAAGGCATCCTCTACCAGTCAACCTTTGGGTTACAAAAACACATTGTAGTAGGTGTACGAGAAAATGGAATGAAACAATATATTTAATACTAATAAATATAATACTAATATGTAAAAAAAACGACCACGACCCTCTAAAGGAAAAAAATGAAGAAACTAGCAAGATAAAAAGAACAATCTCGGACATATACATAGCGACCTTAAACACGCGATCACTACGAACACCAGAAAAGCTAATGGAATTAGAATTGGCCATAGACAACATCAAATGGGACATAATCGGAATAAGCGAAATGAGGCGATTTGGAGAAGGAATTGAAGACCATAACGGCAAGTACATTCTACATTACATTGGTGAGACACCGGGCCTGTATGGTGTCGGCTTTTTAATCAAAACCAATCTTGTAAATAAGATAGAAGAAATTAAAGGAATAAATGAAAGAATAGCACTCCTTAACATCAAATTACCCTCATATACAGGAAGAGAAGAAATGTGGACCATAATTCAGGCATATTCACCAACGGAATCAGGTAATAAAGAAGACAACATAAAAACCGACAAATTCTATGAAGATCTACAAATAGCCATACAGGATTCATATAAAAACATTATTGTCATGGGAGACTTTAATGGTCAAATAGGAGTCTGCAAGGAAGGAGAAGAATATACAGTCGGGAAATACGGACATGGCCATAGAAGCAAAAACGGGAAAAGATTAGTAGCCTTTGCACTAGAAAACAAACTAAGCATACTAAATAGCTTTTACAAGAAGAAAAGATCAAGAAAATGGACATGGACCTCTCCCAGTGGAAAGCATAGGAATGAAATCGATTTCATCCTCACCAACAACCGGAAAGTGTTTAATGACGTGTGTACTGTAAACCAGCTTAATTTCAATACAGACCACAGAATGATAAGAACAGCACTATCAGGAAAGCATGTACGAAGTAGAACATATTTCCAAAATAATAAATACCAAACTGCCCATGCAATCACCGAAAACAATGATGCACTCCTTAATAATATAGATGTTGCAATAAATAGAATTCCACAAATAAATAATAAACCAATTCAGGAACGTTACGACAACTTATTAAATGTACTAAAAACGGAAGTTAGAATAACAAATAAACAAACTGAAAATATAATATCCTTAGAAACTAAACAATTGATTAATGTTAGGAAAGAACTCATACACCAAGAAAAAAACAAACAAATACGTAAAAAAATATCTGAATTAAGCAAAAAGATAAATGAACACATAAGGAAAGACAGAAAAATAAGAAGGCAGAAATCTATAAAAACTTTCATTGCAAAAACTGGGGGGATCAAAAAAGCTTTAAAGATATTAAACAAAACAAAAGTCTGGATGCCCAACATAAAAACTAAACACGGAAGTTCTACAAGTAAAAGGAAAGTGATACTTGAAACCGCCACAGATTACTATAGAAGATTATATAAAAAACAAGCAATATCACGAGCTGAAAACGATAAACAAATAACGACAGAATTAGAACCAGTACCGATAATACTACAAGAAGAAACTATAAGAGCAATCAACACACAGAAACTAGACAAAGCACCAGGTCAAGACCAAATATCTAATGAGATATTAAAATGTACATCACCGGTAATTGCTCCTAGACTTACAGAACTATTCAATGACATCCTTGTAACTGAAAACATCCCTGAAGAGTGGACAAAGTCAACTATAGTATTGATACACAAAAAAGGAGATAAAGGAGACATGAACAACTACAGACCAATCAGCTTAATGTCAAACATATACAAGATATTTTCAAAAATAATACTATCACGAATTGCTGTCACGCTCGATGAAAACCAACCAAAGGAACAAGCTGGCTTTCGAAGTAAATTCTCAACGATAGACCACATTCACGTCGTAAGACAGATACTCCAAAAATATAACGAATACAACAAAGTTTACTACTTAGGGTTTGTGGATTTTAACAAAGCATTCGATTCCTTAGACCATGATAGCATATGGAAGGCACTAGAAAGTCAGGGAGTTGAGCACAAGTACATAAGTATACTCAGGAGCATCTATTCGAAGAGTACGGCCCAAGTTATGCTGGAAAGAACAGGAGAAGAATTTCATATTGAAAGAGGTGTCAGACAAGGGGATCCCATTTCACCGAAGTTATTCACCGCGGTTTTAGAAATGATATTCAGAAACCTTAAATGGGAAAAATATGGACTCAGCATTAACGGGAACAAACTTAACCACCTACGCTTCGCAGACGATATTGTCCTATTTTCTGAACACCCAGATAACTTGGAAGACATGCTACAACAACTATCAGAAGAAAGTGCCAAGGTAGGCTTAACAATGAACACAACAAAAACGAAGGTAATGACAAACTCAACTAAAAAAGACATTAAAATAGACAGCGGACAAATTGAGTATGTGGATGAATACACATATTTGGGACAACTAATATCTACAAAAGACACAATGCAAAAGGAAATAGATAGGAGGATAGCAAACAGCTGGAAACGGTTTTGGTCCCTACGTGAGGTCATGAAAGATAAAGAGATGCCTATCAAAGACAAGCGGAAAGTATTCAACACATGCATTCTCCCTTGTTTATCATATGGATGTCAAACATGGTCTCTAACCGAGAATCAACACAAAAAAGTTCAAGTGTGCCAAAATGGGATGGAAAGGAGCGTAATTGGAGTTAAAAGAAGGGACAAGGTGAGATTACTAAATGTAAAGAATAAAACAAAATTCAAAAATATACATACCGTCTACAAACGCCTGAAATGGAGATGGACAGGACACATGTTAAGGGAGGAAAAAGAGAAATGGACGAGACTAGTGACGGAATGGTACCCGAGAGGCAGTAAGAGGAGCAAAGGTAGACAACTTAAACGATGGGAAGACGACATAAAAAAGATAGCTGGTCCAGAATGGACACGTACTGCAAGAGACCGAACAAAATGGAAAGCTTTAGAGGAGGCCTTTGTCGAGGGACAAGCTGTGAAAGAAAAAAAAAAAAAAAAACCGGTTACCGATATAAATAGAAAAAAACATATTATGCATAATTTTAAGTAAAAGTTATAAGTAAGTTAATTGTAATTTTACAGCAATAAAGGCTTATATTATTATTATTATGTAAAAATATCTACTAATAAAATACATATATATGCTAAAATGACAAACTAATAAATACGGTGCTTTATAATATTATATGTCTCAGTGCTAAATTCCATTCAGATACGTGTGACGTGTTTGAGGAACAAACATATGTCCAACAAACCTCTAAATTTTCGCTATTATTATCATAACTATGGACTATACTACAGACTATACTTATAAATAATACTGAGATTCTAGAGAATGGACGCAAACGCTGAATATTTCTTTTAATATTAGCACTTGTATGTACTTAGAAACTGTCATGTGTCCATATTTTTCACGATCAATATCAACGTAATTAATGATTTTGTCTAAGATTGAACTTTGAGCACAATACAGTCATGGTCTGCGAATTTCCTCTTACAATGTCTATTTGTATATAAAGGAACGGGAATGCAACTGAAGTCATTCAATTCGATTGCATACAACGCTCAAAATGTAGAGGATAAAGAAGGTCCACTTTGTATCAAGTGCGAATATGCACGCAAACATAGACACATTTAACCAAGAGTGGGTATATTTACGTGCTCGAAATTAGCATTTCTTTTTAGAGGAGCTCGTGACTAAATAATAAAAGCCGATCGATCACGAGCACGGGACGATCTTCAATTATAACAACTCTTCCCGATGGTGGTCTGTGGATTGGTACCATCTTGGTACCAATCCACAGAACAACCACTGTCTCTCTCCGGGGACCATCTTATTATATCGAGATTCCTCCATGCCTCGAAAAGTATGTTATGCTAGTGATCCCGGCTGTCATTTGTACATCTTTGACAGTCGTTACGGCAGTCAGAACCCAAAAAATCAGACAAATAAAAAAAGACAGTTCTTGCCAAGGGATGTTACCCAGCTACTGGGTGGTGGAGATCAGGCAAAACACTAGTACTCAGCTACATCCAATTAGACTGGAAGTGTCCCCAACATAGTTCCGCCATAGGGAGTCTTTAAGTCATGAGTGAATAGGTTACTTCTAGGCAAGCGTGCTTCATCTTCGACAAAATTATCGATTAACATCAGGTGAGATAGTGGTGGAAAAATAAGTCGGGAAAAAGATGAGCAGATGATGATAAGAATATGATTAAGATCACTGCACGTGCCCGTCTTTATGCGTTTATAGCTGTTACAACTCGTTGTATAGAGTTGACCTACTGCATCAAATTTATAGTGGTTAAAGTCAGTTCTCTTGCATTGTACGTATGGCAATTGTCAAAGTGAGGTCGATCTTGCGGTTTGGTGTGTACTACAAGAACGCCATCAAATACTGGTATAGAATGGATATATGTAATTGTTCCATTTCCGCACATTACGTGAATGGATTTAAATTACAAATCTTTGATAGTTTGTATTAGTGCAATTGAGTATGGAATTTCTCATTTACTATGTTTGTTAATTTTGATTTTTAACCGACTTCTGAAAAAGGAGGAGGTTCTCAATTCGGATGTTTGTTTGTTTTTTTTTTTTTTTTTTTTTTTTTATTTTTGTTCGGGCATAGCTCCGTCGCTCGCCAACCGATTTGAAAAATTCTTTTTTTGTTGGAAAGGGTATACTTCCCAAATGGTCCCATGAAAATTTTATCGACATCGAACAAGCCGTTTCTGAAAAATTAACAAAGGTCTAAAAAAAATATTTACATTGATGATTTTTTCGGTTACTCCATATTGTGTTTTTTGTTCGCGCGTTTTTAGTTTTTTGTAGTTGACATTTTGGCTTTTATAACTAGATTAATTACAAATTGACCCACTAAAAAGCGCGAAAATAAAAACTTTTTTGCAAAAAAATAAAACCGACTTCCATATCAAAACACTACAAAGCCAAAAATAATTTTAATTTCGGGAGGCGGTGTGAAAAAAAGAAAATACAAAACCAATAACACCGACTACCGAAATTAAAATTATTTTTGGCTTTGTAGTGTTTTGATATGGAAGTCGGTTTTATTTTTTTGCAAAAAAGTTTTGAATATTCTTATCCTCTAATTGGTTTACAACATAGCATTTGTAGTCTAATGAAGACAGTATTTGTTTTATCAAATATTTAAAGGTGACTTGTTCTTTCGACCTCATCATCATTTACCATCAGGTGAGATGGTGCTCAAACGCGAAGCTATTCTCAATAAAAAAGTTTAGAATTGACATTAATAGCTAGATAATATAAATTGAATATTAATTGGGCTTTAATAGCCTAATGGCTAATGTGTATCCTTGTGATCGAGAAGTCGCGGGTTCGAACCCCACCCATTATACTTTTGGCGTGAACCCGCTCCAGACACAAGCATATTTAGCCTAGTTGGAGGGATTAACAAGATTGCTTAAATAATATTTATTCTACCTACATTGCTAATAATTCTCTTTTTTTTAAAGAAAGTTAAAAAACAGATAGCTTTTTTGTGAATTTACTTTCTATTCCATGCAAACCATTTTTTCTAAAGACTAGTCTCTAAGAATTCAGAGACATTCTTTTAGACACAAACAAAGAAACGGTTTGTCTATATTTAAGCAGTAATTACTAAAGCTTTATCTTTTCAAATAAAGCCAATAATTTTGTAAGCAATAAAATTAAAATCATTTCAGACCTGAAAAATATAAAGCAGAACATACTCCGAATAAAAGTCTTCCTACATTTGAACAATTCGAATTCCCATATTCCATATTGAACTCCTTTAATTTGAATTCCCTTCAAAAGCATGCGGGACATCAAACACCTCCCATTGACATTAGCAAGGCCAAATGCCTTAACGAAATTCGTACGAATAATTTCCTTTAAGGCGCGTTTACACAGGCAATTTTTTTATTGCTCCATGTGACTGCTAATTCCAACGGTATCTTTTGGTTTGTTAAAATACTACAAGATTATGACTATTATAACTCATACAGTCATACCGATAAGAAGCTCTGATTAAATAATAACAGCCGCGTAGGTCGATTTTCTAGGCTAAGCAATAGATATATACAACGTGTAACGGAAAGGGTATATACATACCAAGGACACGGCTTCTTTGAGTGATATCAAACGATATTGGAAGGGTGTTTTAATCCTATCTCTACATGTTTGGAAGTAGTGAAGTCACCGCCCGGACAGTAGGCTACTACAGTACTAGGCGCACAGAATTACGGAATAGATTTATCGTGATATTTACATGTAACGTGGAAAGTTATTGACCTACGTAGTGCAGTGGCACGATTGTTATGATTTCAATTTAAGAATCTTACGAAACCGAAAATTTGGTATCAATTTTTAGAGTATTTTATTTTGAGTTGAAACCCTTCCAATATCGTTTGATATCATCCAAAGAAGCCGTGCCCTTGGTAAGTATATACCTTTTCTGTTACACGTGGTATAGATAATAGGTTGGTCTTTGCATGGGTAACCATTTTAACATATCGATATTTCTCTATGCCCCGCCATTGGTTCCGGCTGTCATTGGTCAACTTTTGACAGTCGTTACGGCAGTCAGAAGTTGGAAAATCTGACACTGGTCTAGTCAAGGGGTATCGAGAAAAAGGGATGGAGCTATATAGCCTGCATAGCTTCATCCCTCTTTCTCGCTAGAACGACTCTCGTTTTAACACGTCATGGTATGGCCCCAGATCGGCAGTCACTCCGTGGTAAACACTTATACTCAGCTTTAAAATAAATAAAAAATGTTTATTTGACACAGAGTAAAGACATACACAATTTGGCACTCCTGCGCTTCAGACAAATTTTTATAACTATTATATTATGGTGTATTACCAAAAGGTACTGAGATACTGTTTCCCAAACTAGGCTGGCAAGCGGCAGAGAGGTTAGTTACACTTAACAAAAATAGAGGCTTCTGTCTTTTACTTAGTACAGATTATGGATTATTAATTGAGCAATTATTTACACATTATACATGTTTGTACAGTTGGTGGCGTCTCCTTTTAAGCATATATATGCCTGTGCCAGGAGGCGCCACTCTTTTATAGCTTACATTAAACAAAAGTGCAACCTTAAAGTTAAAGAATATTTTGAATACAAAAAAAATGAACTAATAACTATTGTCTAGATTTTTATTTTATTAGTCTGTTTGTATGTGTATGTATTTATGTGTTTGAGTGTATGTGCGTGTGTGTGTACGTGTATGTGTGTATGTATGTAATTATGTATTTTCTATTGTTAAAATATTACAATAAATTAAAAAGTATAAGTGAGAATGCGTGGGTATGTGTGTATGTGTGTGTGTGTGCTGAGCTTTATCCAGTTAGACTGAAAGTCGACCCTAATATAGTTGCGAAAAGGCTGGTTTCTGACTGACTAGCCCTTACAACTGTAATGTAATGTCCGAATGAGAGCCGGTACCAACGGCTTCACGTGCTTTCCGAAGCACGAGGGTATCACACCGCCAAATTCTAAACACCGAGCAACACTGAGAAATTCCTTTTACCCGACCCGGTAATTGCACTTGTTATATAGACAAACATACTGTACTGAAATTAAACAAATTGGTTTACACATATGGACCGAAGAATAATGAAGGACGAGAAAAAAAAATAACAAGCAACCTTGCCAAAAAGAGGCCAGTTTACACACGCCTTAACAGCAGTTAGGCAACCGCCTGATGTGAATAAAATTGATGTTGATACAGGACCCGATTGACACGTAATTCGGAATGAGCTTACTTTACATAGGCATATACATTCGAATTTGCGTCGGTTAATTTCAGAGAAGGGTTTCTGTAGTGTTTGACATTGAGTTGAATGTCACCTTGTGTTGTCAGGGTGGAGTGTTATGGGTTTTTTATTGGTAGGAGTGTTTTTCTTTGGTTGAAATTGAAGAGGCATGTGTCTTGTTCACCGTTAGTATCTACATACCCATTGCGATTAAAATTTGAGGGTACAGATTTCTGATTATATTTAATCGACTTCAGAAAACGTAAAAGGTTTTATGTTTGACGTCTATATTTTTAATGTATTTCGTGTTATTTCACCGTCATTTGTGAACCAATTTTAAAGGAGCGTAGTTAGCGTACTACCAAGGAGTATGTATCATATTATCCAGCTACTGGGCTGTGGAAGTCAAATAGGTTGTCGCTCCTTGTAACACTTGTACTCAGCTGTTTCCGGTTAGACTCAAAGCTGACTCCGTCTGCCGAGGCGTGTGCTAAACACGTCTCATCACGTTTCATTTCAATCCATTCAACTATTGAAACGTTAAAAGTTAACAAATAAACAAGCGGCACGAAATACTTTTGCTTCTATAAAATAAGAATAAAAATGTGTATGAGAGACAAAAAGAATTTTTCATCCCCCCATCTCGGAAAGAGTATTTTTGCTCCTCGATATCTGAGTGCAAAAGCCGTTTTTATCCGCTAGATGATAAAGTAAATTGAATTTACAGTACCTAACAAAATATTACATATTACACTTAATTTAAGTAACTGTAGCAACGTTACTTTAAATTTTTCTTAATTACACCTAAGTATTGTTTGTTATAATTTAAAGATTATTCTGTAATACTTACTTAGCATAATGTAGTAGTTAATACCTAAACTGAAATAAAAGTATCTTGTGAATGTAATTTTTTTTTTTTTTGCATTTTTACAAGTTACGTGTTGCACTCGAGTGCAAAGATTTTTCACCTCGTGCTCTTTTGATTCCCTCGCTAACGCTCAGGATTCTAATGTTTGAATTACTCGCTGCACTCGTGATTCAATTTTAGAATCCTTCGCTTGCTCGGTCATCAAAATTGAGCACGCGGTTAAAAAGCAACTTTGCAATCTTGTATAACAAATAACTATTATCACGTATTTACGACAATTTTGATTTACAATTAACTATTAAATTAAAACAAAAGAAGTGTCTTTCTTTTTTTAAATTCGATAACAAAGAAACATGACAGCAGCGTCCGTAATTTCACAAAACTCCCTAAAGATTGCGAGTTCCCAGAAAAGTCCGAAACTGCCACCGCATTCGTGAAACGCATATTTGATTACGAAAAGATTATTTAACAGGGAAATAATGAAGTTACAAATTACAACTATATAGATACAGAAGGCCAACTCCAAATATTGGTTGAAGACGCACCCACACATAGACACGCTACACGAACCGCTGTTCGTGTAGCGTGTCTATGTGTGGGTGCATCTTCAACCAATATTTGCACTCGCTAGTGCAAGCGTACTTACAACCGGTATTCTTTGTCTCTCGCAGGTCAACCTATGAGGTTCTTGGCTACTTAACCGGACTTGTCTAAGGCGGCCTTCTCTTCCTATTCTACCACGCCTGCTCTCTTTTTTGTAAAAAAAAAAGAGAATTTCCAATGTGGGTAGATTTCATATTACTAGCAATCTTGTTAACCCCTCCAACTAGGCTAAATATGCTAGTGTCTGGAGTGGGTTCACGGAAATAGTGTAGTGTGTTTAAGGCACCAGGACACTCTGTCCTAGATTGTCTGTACTTTCAGCTGAGCTCGCTCCATATCTTGGTAGCAATTGTCCACCAAGTGCGGCCTTAATTATAATAATTAAAGCCTCCGCTCAGGGCTTCTATTAAACATAAAAACTGGTTAAGTACATGTCTGTTGGGTAATAGGTACCTTAGGATTAGGCTTAGGATGATGCTCGAGAAGGACAGATAGGTACAAGCAGGATCGATGTGCACTTGCACATCTTCATCTTGCTATATTCAGTCGTTATTTGGATCCGACCTTCGGTATATATCTGCTTTGTGCTTTACAAACTGACACAAAACAAGATAAAGTTTCAATTATATAAATTGGAGGGTTTAAACTTCAAAGTGACGCCGGCGGGTGCTCTTTATAGGGTTAAGATGTTGACTACCAATTAGAAGGAGCTATTAAAATATTATTCTTTCTATTTCAATTTGGGTTGAATTGTGGAATTGATGAAAAAGGATTATCTGAACATTTCGAAATAATTGTTATAAAACTAATCGAAATAATATTGAATACATATCTCTGAAATCAATCTCGTAAAAAGCGTTTCAAAATGTTTTGATGATTTAGATGATGATCGTGAGCGTGTAAGGCCCGTTTTAATAGATAGGTCTCAATCGTGATCCCAAGACCAGCATCAGTTGATAAGTTCTCAAGATTGGACCAGCATCTTAATGTCGACGCTAATTAATAAACCCATATCAACAGCATCTCAGATGATACCGAGTATAAGACCACGATCTTTGGATTCGTAATTCGACATCCAATGAAATCCTGATCTTAAGATTTGCTACGTCACAGTGAAGGAACTATTTCATCTTTTGTTTATATTACGCTTAGTACTTGCTTTGTAGAAATGCACACTGTGTAATTTTGCTTCAATTGCGGTCACCTATATTTTATCCCTTCAACCTATAGATCCAGCGAAGAACTAAAACTTCTGCAAAGGAACCATGACTTTTTTATGATTAGTTTTGAAGTTATTTGAAATCTCGAGAAAACTCCATAGAAACCATAAAAATGCATTATTTCATTTCTAATATATGATTTTGCAATTGTTATAGGTGAGGTCTTAAAAAGGACTGTTATATTCACTAAATTAGTGGTTTATTTTTAAAAAATAATCGTAAATATAAGGAAAAATCATGATTTTCAAAAAATCGAATATATTTTTTATTTGGTTAGTCTCATTGTATCCGCATTTTGTTTTAACATGAACAGTTTTGTATTATAATATACTATATTATAAAAAAAAATCAGGTGCGGATAATGCGGGACTTCAGAGTTATTGAATTTTTATTTTTGAGGTTAGGGCTGTCACCTACTTTACTATAACTATTCTTATATAATTTTGATTGCCAATTTACTATCTTTCTTGATATAAAATTAAATACATGTGTTTTTGGTGTAAAATTAAGTATTTTAAGTTAGATTCCTGACCACACTGTGGAATTTTGCTTCAATTGCGGACACCTATATTTTATCTCTTCATCCTATAGATTCAGTGAAGAACTAAAACTTCTGGAAAGGAACTATGATTTTATTATGTTAAGTTTTAAAGCTATATATAGTTATGCTGACGTCAGCAAAAACTGTTTTTATTGGTACATTTAAAAATAATGATGTAACATAGATCATTGTTTTACTACAGTAAAATTACAATATCTAACTCCATACAAAGTTTAGGCATTGCACCTACGAGGCACAAAGAGTAATCTTTTTTTTTTCTATTTTCACTAAATTATGGTTTTCTCCGTATTTCTATCGATCCCGTATCTGATTTTAAAATTAAATTGTTAATGCTTAAGCCGTTTCATTTTCTTTACTCTTCGACATCCGAAGATATTGAAACTTCTTCAGATAGTAAAATTACATTTTCATCATCTTTGTTTCTTCAAGTAAGTCCTCGTGATTCAGAACATTTTCCATTGATGATTTTAAAAGCCAAAGAACTTTTTCAGGTAGAACCAAACGCTTGTTATTTTTTTGGCAACTACCGAGTGACATCATGGATAGAAATGGATCTGAAGATTCTAAAGCTCGGTGACATAGGTCAAGTACAGTTATCTTCCGGTTTAATTTTCTCGTATGGTGTTCCCTATCATAACGCCAGAATTTGTTACGAGATTCTGAAGCTTGCTCACTCAGCATACCAATTGGTAGCAGACTAGACTTTATAATTTGACTCCTGTGAGCTATTTTGTGAAGTGTAACTGAAATGTAGCACCACTCGTATTTTTCTACATATTTTGAAGCGAAATTCGCATAAAATTGGGGAAACTTTTTATTATATATTTCAAAATTACTTGACAGCGCTACTAATATAACATGTAAATCATCTACAAGCCAATCTTCGACACCTAGAACGTTTGCAAATGTTTTCCTATGTAAGTCCGATACTGCAGTGCGGGCTGTGTTTCCGTCATTGGATGTTCCTGAATTCGGTCGTACAACATCGAATGCCAAAGACATTTTAGCATAAATTTCAGCTTGGATTCTTGTTTTCCGGTCATGTGGCATCGCAACACGCGCATCGTAATTGTGATTTAGTATCCGTAATCGCGTTAAATACTTTGCCGTCAGTTAAGGTCAAATATAATTTGGGATCTGCTATGATACTATGCCCGGCGCTAGTTTTGGCATAAATAGATGTGAGATCTTTAATTTTCTCCTCATCTTGCAAGGTCAATTCTTTAGATTCAGATCGATATTGAATCTTGATTGGGCGACAAAATCTGTAAGATTGAGGGTTTGGGTTTGACCACAGTACGAAACCGTCGTTAGTTTTTATTCTTAAAGGTACATAAGTTGTTGTAAATATACTATGTTCGTCAATTTCGCCATCTGAAAAACTTTGCTTATACATCGAATGTCCCGTACTGCCATAAAACCCCCAAGAACCCTGAAAGACGCATTGAATTGTATCGATTTGTTTTTGGTTGCAATACTCGTTAGTAATTTCAGCTAATGATTCAACGAGTCGACGAAACGAGTGCATAATTAGGCTAAGGAGAGACACTGTTGCTTCTCTTTCTATTACTAGAACTTTGTCATCGGGATAGCACTTTTTTTCGTTGATTGCACTTTATAATAAGCTGGGTAAATATTGTGTCCTCGTGATTTTGCACCATTATAGAGAGTTATATAGTCCTCAACAGTAAGCTTTCTGTCTATAATTAAACAAAGAGGTTCGTTAGGACTATACTGTTGTTGGAGTGCACTTTCTTAATTAGATTTTATCATGCTTGCGATTGTTGTTGCTCCAGTAGGGGTTCTTCTCTTTTAGGCATTCTTTAGTGACAAACTCGAAATCAACGGCAGATTTACTACTAAGTTTATTTCCGTCTTCGTCTGTTACAATCTTGGAGAAAACTTTTAATATTTTGGCTGCAGGCTGATCTTCTAATTCATCTGTAAGACGTTTCGATACACGGCGCTGCTGACGATTGCTCAGACTGTCGTATTGCTTAGAAGTGGAAGGATTCAATAAAACATGAGTAGGGTTTGGTGGTTCTATGATGCATTCCAACTCTCTGGATGTAGAAGGAGCATTTACTTGTCCAATGTTAATTTCTGTCACTTCTGCGATGATTTGAGTGGTTTCGGAAGTTGTTCGTTGTCGTTCTATATCTGGAGATATCTTATCACCAGAGCTTACGACAGATTCTTTTAACAGCATTTCGTGATCAAAGATAGTCGAAAGCCAAATATTGCTTTTCTTTATAAAAAACTGATTGCTTTCTGTGACAATCCTTGTACTTCTTTTCACATTTGCTTATGAATTTTGTCAGCGTATTTTGAATCTTTTTTAAGCTATTCCTGATAATATCAGGAATACCTTTCGGATAAATGGCGTTCATGACAATTTCGGTTCGCTGAGTAACATCCAAATCTATTGGTCGAATTTTCGGACCTTGCAACCGAGCATGTGATTCTAATATTTTTAAGACCTCAAGACGAGTCAACCTCAACGATATGTTCTTCGTATACGTAGCACGCATTGCTGCGCTACTATTTTCATTTTCGGTAGAATGATAGTCTGCCACTCGCTGACCAACATGAGGGTTGGCGCCCTCATGCCCTGGCATTAAGTCCCCCGGTCGAGGCCCGGAAGGACATCCCCCCGCAGAATGGGTCAGGTCCTGCGGAGGCAATGCAGCGCCATGGGTCTTTAACGACTCCATGACGCCTCACCCCCGCTTCTCCAGACATCATGTAAAGATATTTGGTTTTTTGCAATGCGCTTGACGAGGGCGGACCCCTTCCCAATATCACATGATGTCCTTCATCGAAGAAATTACACAAACCATGATTGAAACATCGTTAATAATGTGCAACGTATAATTAAAAAGAATAAGTAAAATACTCACTAATAGGTTTTCCTATTCTACTTTTCAACTGTTACATCATTGCAGCTCCCAAATTTGAAATAAACTTAGTAGCAAATCTGCCGTTTATTTCGAGTCTATCATTAAAGAATGCCTAAAAACCTTTACTGGAGCAACAACAATCGCGACAGTGAACAACGACAAACAACTTCCGAAACCACTCAAATCATCGCAAAAGTGACAGAAATTAACATTGGACAAGTAAATGCTCCTTCTACATCCAGAGAGATGGAATGCGTCATAGAACCACCAAACCCTACTCCTGTTTTATAGGATCCTTCCACTTCTAAGCATTACGAGAGTCTGAGTAATCGTCAGCAGCACCGTGTATCGAAACGTCTTACAGATGAATTAGAAAATCAGCCTGCAGCCAAAATATTAAAAGTTTTCGCCAAGACTGTAATAGATGAAGACGGAAATAAACTTAGTAGCAAATCTGCCGTTGATTTCGAGTTTGTCATTAAAGAATGCCTAAAAACCCCTACTGGAGCAATAAAAATCGCAAACATGATAAAATCTAATCGAGAAAGTGCACACCAACAACAGTTTCATAACGAAGCTCTTTGTTTAATTATAGGCAGAAAGCTTACCGTTAAGGACTATATAATTCTTTATAATGGTGCAAAATCACGAGGATATAATATTTACCCAGCTTATTATAAAGTGCAATCAACGAAAAAAAGTGCTATCCAGATGACGAAGTTCTAGTAACAGAAAGAGAAGCAACAGTGTCTCTCCTTAGCTTGATTATGCACTCGTTTCGTCGACTCGTTGAATCATTAGATCAAATTATTAACGAGTACTGCAACCAAAAACAAATCGATACAATTCATTGCGTTTTTCAGAATTCTTGGGGGTTTGACGGCAGTACGGGACAATCGATGTTTAAGCAAAGTTTTTCAGATGGCGAAATTAACGAAGATAGTTTATTTTCAACAACTTGTATACCTTTAAGAATAATTAATAACGATGGTTTCGTACTGTGGTCAATCTTACAGATTTTGTCGCCCAATCAAAATTCAATATCAATCTGAATCTTGATTCCGACTTTGCAAGAAAAAAACCTGGTTGAAGAGGAAATGAAAGATCTCACATCTATTTATGCCGAAACTAGCGCCGGGCATAGTGTCATTGCGGATCCCAAATTATATTTGACGGCAAAGTATAATATTTAACGCGATTACGGATACTAAATCACAATTACGATGCGCGTGTTGAGATGCCGCATGTACAGAATTTAATAAATTGGATAATATTTCCGGGAGGCTAGTTAATCTGGAAGCCCTAAAATATTGTCTAAGCCCGTTGCACGCATGGATTAGAATTTTTGAGTTTCTTCTTCATTTAGGATACAAAAATGACCCAGCAGTGAGAAAGTGGAGAGTCTCAAAAATATCGATAGAGGCCAAGATTGTTGAGGACCGGAAAACAAGAATCCAAGCTGAAATTTATGCTAAAATGTCTTTGGCATTCGATGTTGTACGACCGAATTCAGGAACATCCAATGACGGAAACACAGCCCGCACTGCAGTATCGGACTTACATAGGAAAACATTTGTAAACGTTCTAGGCGTCGAAGAATGGCTTGTAGATGATTTACATGTTATATTAGTAGCGCTGTCAAGTAATTTTGAAATAGATAATAAAAAGTTTCCCCAATTTTATACGAATTTCGCTTTAAAATATGTAGAAAAATACGAGTGGTGCTACATTTCAGTTACACTTCACAAAATAGCTCACAGGAGTCAAATTATAAAGTCTAGTCTGCTACCAATTGGTATGCTGAGTGAGTAAGCTTCAGAATCTCGTAACAAATTCTGGCGTTATGATAGGGAACACCATACGAGAAAATTAAACCGGAAGATAACTGTACTTGACCTATGTCACCGAGCTTTAGAATCTTCAGATCCATTTCTATCCATGATGTCACTCGGTAGTTGCCAAAAAAATAACAAGCGTTTGGTTCTACCTGAAAAAGTTCTTTGGCTTTTAAAATCATCAATGGAAAATGTTCTGAATCACGAGGACTTACTTGAAGAAACAAAGATGATGAAAATGTAATTTTACCATCTGAAGAAGTTTCAATATCTTCGGATGTCGAAGAGTAAAGAAAATGAAACAGCTTAAGCATTAAATTTTTTATTTAATAATAAATTTTTCCATTTCAATAAAATAAATAGATGTATGCAATTTGACAACCCTGTTTCCATAGAAACTCTATGGAAACTTTAGAAATTTAATATTTCCGAAGTCCCACTATTAACCTATTTGCTTTTTATTTTATGTTGTTAATAACTATATTATGCATGCTCAGAATTAAAATCAGATGCGGAATCGATAGTAATACGGAGAAAACCATAATTTAGTGAAAATCGAAAAAAAAAACGATTACTCTTTGTACATCATAGGTGCAATGCCTAAACTTTGTATGGAGTTAGATATTCTACTTTTACGGTAATAAAACAAGATCTATGTAAATCACATCATTATTTTGGAATTTACAAATAAAAACAGTTTTTTGCTGACGTCAGCATAACTTTAAATAACTTTAAAACTAAACTTAATAAAATCATGGTTCCTTCCCAGAAGTTTTAGTTCTTCGCTGGATCTATAGGATGAAGGGATAAAATATAGATGTCCACAATTGAAGCAAAATTCCAGTGTGAAGTGTAATGTTCAACTCTGTGTGCGCACGAATACAATTTATTTTTCAGTTTATACGAATTATTTTTTTTTTTTAAATTTAAGCACATGTTTATAATTCATACGTTTAATCTTTATACACTATAGAAAAAATTGGTCAAGTGTAACTACACCAAATAACTTTGTTTCTCATAATGTTTGTATGAATTACAAAGTTATATTTGTGGTTTTAGAAAATATGCTGTATCTCAAAAACTGCTGACCCGATCTCGTTCAAACTAATTTTCGTTGAAAGTTTATATTAAGATCTACAGTATATACAGGGTTTATTGTAAAACACCAAAAACCTCTCAGGACTATGTTACTAACATCATAATCAACAACTTTAGTTCTATGACTTTTAAAAATTCGTAATTTTTTAGTTCACCAGATTTTCATATAAAAATAAAAATATTTAAATTGAACGCCCTAAACGCATGTAGCGTCTATGCAATGCAAAAGAAAGCGATAGTATAAAAAAAAAATCATTTAATTCAGATTCCAAAGATCCATATTACATTGTTTAAAATTACAAATTAGAAAAATTAAAATTTAATTAAATTATCATCATACACAAAGATTACAACACAAATTACAGATACACACACATTATTACAATTATTTATTATTACAATTTATTATATAACCCTCATAATAAGGGATTTCCATAATGGGGATGATTAACAGAGTCTGTTACATTGTTCTGAGATCTCAACTACCGTTTAATAAATAGCAATAGGATAATCGCTAATTGCAAGACTCTTGCGAGACTCTCATTTGGGCAACACTATGCGGAACCTTTCATGGGCGAGTCTGACTCGCACTTGGCCAATTTCTTAAAATTTTGCAGAGGTATTTCGAAGGGATTTGTCGCGTCCCTTACATAAACTTTAGGTAATCGAATTTGAAAAGGCCATAAAATATCATCATAATAGTTTTGTTCATCGTAATAATTGATTTCGGAAATCATATTTTACAAGTTCACGATCTTAAGTCACGGATTGACTGGACTTAACTATTATGATCTTATTAAGCATTTTAATACCGCTGTTGAAACCCGAGTATTGTTTATTAAACAATACGATCTCAGGTGATGATAGAGTATTAAACCGCATCTTAACTTTTGTTTATTAATATGCCGGGATCTCAAACCAGCTCTTAAGATCTTACTCTCATGCTGATATCGGTTTATTAATACGGGCCTAAGTGTATCGCTTCTGAATAAACCTAAGTTGAAAGCGAATACCTTTGGATGAACAACTAAAATTTTGTGTATTATTTATCGTTTTCAGGTAATTTTTTAACATAGTAGTATATACTTTATGGCTTGAGTAACATTAGGTACCCACTGCTCTCAAAACAGAGAACGAAAACATTTATTTATTTAACTTTATGTACAATTGTGTTACATGGGCGGACTTAATGCAGCAAGGTATTCTCTATCAGTCAACCTTTGGGTTAAAAAAACACATTGTGGTAGGTGTACGAGAAAATGGAATGAAATAATATATCAAACATCGTGCGGAAACCGGAAAATCCAATTCAAAATAGCAAAAGCAATGTTTGATTTTTAAATTAATAAAGACATTTTACGAAGACTTTTCGAGGTTTAGTTATTCGATATTGCATGGCTACGGTGTTCAGTTTTTATTGGTTGAGTGCATTCGTTGTTAAGTGTTTCGAATAGGTGAGATTAGAGATTTGGTTAATATTCGAGATCCCATGACTACGGCGTTAGGTTTTACGTGTGACTGCTGTTCGAGGCATGAGTGGAACACGACGATGCAACGGTGACCGGGGCCTGGTCCTGGTTACATTTCCTAAGCAATGACCAAATAAACATATTTCTTTCTATTAATAATGACGCCAAGGGAATTATGTAAATTTTTCTGGCAGAGAAGTCCTACGCTTTCTACACTCCAATATATCAGCAGAAAATATGTATTCAACTAGTCTTATTATTTCAAACTGGCTGACATGGATGTATCGGGAGGTACCTGTTCCGGATTCAGCAGGAGAACACGCCCGGGTGTCGTTATTGTATGGACCACCCGGAGGACACGATGGAGCATACGGTCGAGGTGTGCCCTGCTTGGACGGAGCACCGCCGTGTCCTCGTGGAGGTGATCGGCGGCAGCAACCACTCGCGCCCGGCCCTGGTTCAGATCATGGAGCAGAGCGAGAGGAAATGAGATGCAGTCGCCTCCCAAGAAGCAAAATGTGGTCGAGTAATTGTCCTGGAACCACCATTTCATCAGGACTATAACGGAATAGTAAACGATTATAACCACGGAAAAGGGCCAAATTTATAGGCGTATATTATCTAATTAAATATCTATAGTAGACTTGTTGAACACCATTTCGATCAATAACGACCTTATAGTTAGACTGCGTAGAACTATTTGCTCCCGCGAAGCTAACTATTAGCGCTTAATGGAACCAAACACGACAATAACGTAAACAGTGAATCTATTAAAAGCTCATAAAAAAGTGTTGTGAACTGGTGAATAGATATTACTGACTTTTTTTTAATAAAGGTAAGTTATTGATCCATTTCTTATTATAAATAATATTAAAAGTGTAGTTAACAGTCAAGATGTTATAATGTGTGTATAAATGTGCATGGCGCACGTATATTTTTGGTGAAGTATTATCAGATTTCATCAATTTTTTTACGCGCCTCCTGGAATTCGCGTTATCGATAAGCTGATTTTTAAAATAATATTTGGTCCAGTAAGATATACAATTAAAAGTCGCCATTTTCACACAGTTGGTTTTCACAAATACATTAAAAAACCTTTATAGGCGTACTTTTCTTTAAAATGGTGACAATAAGAACCATTGCTTGGCCATATTGTTCAGAATTAGGGTTCCGTTAATGTTTCTATAACCTGTCTCATTTTAATGTTTTTGTTAGGTGAAGAGGACGATGTTCCATCCAGCAGTGCAAACAGAGGTCGTCAGTGTAGTCATACATGCCAATGGATGAGTTGCTTCAAAAGAGATATTTAAACTTAAGTAAATCTTAAATTAATTTAAATTGTTATAAGTTTTCTGTTTTGTAATTTATTATTTTAGCTAATTATACAATTACCTGTTTCAAGCTCACCACGCCATGTGCCACGGAAATTTTTATGTAGTAATACTACTACCCTCGGTAGTTGCTTAAATTATATTATAGGTATATAAAGCAAGAATACTCTGAGATTTTGTTTTGAAATTTAGATTCTAAATAAATTTAGAACAAGGAACAACAACATTCAACATTTTGTTGAATTGTTTAGTGTTATTACCACATAGACATTATAATTTTTAAATATAGTTAGTTTTGCATGACAGTCACCTATACGTAGTACGTACCTATACATACATTATTAATTTCCTATTCTTTGTTACGTGATTAACTTACCTATTTGAAATACCTCTCGTAAGTAATTTATTTTTACTGAAATCCAAAGGATACGGAAACACTTATTAGTCAACTACTATGTTAATAGAAAAACACCTGTCTATGCTTGTTTCCTGGACCTGGTGGATTACAGCAGGCTCTGGGCCAAACTTGGAGAGGTAGGGGCTCCCACTGAATTTATTAACTTCTTGTCTTTTTGGTGGTAACCATCAGAAAAATTATGTAAAGTGGGGAGTCGGATGAGTATGCACCATAGATAAAATAAATAAGTAGATTTGGTCAACAGACGAAATTATATCGGAACCGTGTGTCTCCAGTTAGGTGCTGGGCGGGGCAACAACTACACATGCAGTTTAATAAAATCAATAGATACGCACTCGCGCACACACCCGCATTTCTTAAATCAGAACGTACTATACAATCAATAATAAACCTTATTCCGTCAAACACAGCGTGTATTTACCATGCACCGTAGAATTTACCCACACAAAAACATCGGTCGCTATCGTTATGCTGTGCAAAAGCAATTTATTTTACATATACGCTGCTAGTGATTGACTAAATCGGAAAGTTATCGATTCTTCCATTTATTATTGTACAATTTTTTTTGGGCACCTGAAAATGAACCAAATGAAAAATGACATGTCCAGAAAATATTACAATAACAATAAACATATTATTAAGAACATAACATTACATAATTATTATTAAGTACTACCTACTAAGTATTAAGGGCTACCCTGGCGCTTTCGACTTAAATCTTAATATTTAATTATCATAGTGATAGGTCAAATAGAAGTCGATGTTAACTTACATTACGCTCTTGATCGGAACATACCAGCCGTATAGGTTTTATAGAATCCTGAAAAGTTGAATGACTGATTTTATGAATACCCTAAATCATGAGAATAGCTTTCGGTAATAAAATAAAATTTAACACACTTCTGCAAATATCAGTTGTACTCTTAATTTTGGAATTGTCCATTCAACAAGCCTGTGTCTATTCTTTAGAGACTAGAACATTTCTGCGTTGAAGTGAACCGAGCATATGGTGCTATTTTTTGTAGGGTACCAGTTAGGTGGCATGCCTGTGGCATCAATCCATTCCTTTTTTATGTTACCATCTTTTGGAAAGCTGAAAAGTACGAAAAGCACTTATTTATAATTTACATACATCCTAAGCTACTTCTAAACGTCACCATATAATAAGCATCTCAATAATTACGTAACACACTATAAATCAAGATCTGAATTATTTTGACGTATATTGCTAATCCATTGCTTCATATGTTCGAAATATTGGTCTGCTCAACAACGTAAATACCACAGTGAGTGTTGTTGATTTAGCATAATGAAACCGATTCCTACTGTAAGTGTGTTACGCAACTATTACCTGCGGGGTAACCGCAGGTAATAGTTTAGTAGGTTATAATAGGTTTTTGTTATAAGAAAAATCCTAGTTAGTAGAGAAATTGTTAAATATATGAAAACAAACACACATCCATGCATAACAAATAAATAGCATGAATATATTGACTTATTTTAAGCTCAATTCACAAATATATTATCTGAACCATGCCGATTATTATAACGCATTCGAAGCTTCAATGGAAGCAAAATACAAAAACCATAAAAGATAAAGAAACAGCATGAGGATAAGGCATAACATACGATAATTCTAAACCGAAAAACACCACCGATTATTAACCTAAAATTAAAGTAACTTACTTTACGAATATTGGTTACGCATTTCTCTACTACTCTGTAAAAAAATCAAAATAAGTAAAAAAACATTATTTACATCGATCTTCCAACTGGGCTTTTAACCGTTTTAACGGTTGACAGATTGAAAAATAAACTATTGTAGCGACGGCGACGTCGGAACTCCTTACGCATGCTGCGGGCGTTAAATATTTTTTTTATTTTTTTTTACTTTTTTGTACACTTGACTTTTCAACGTATTTTTATTTCTGTCATCTCATGTAAAATAAAAGTTAAACATATTTTCTTAGAGGTTTCCGTATGTTATAAAAAACTTTTTACCAAAAAATTACACCAAGTCCGGATCTGATGATGGGACATCATCAGATCCTGACTTGGTGACAATGGGACCAATTTCAAAGTATACCTTTTCAAACAAAAAAAGCATTTTTCAAATCGGTTCAGCCGTCTCCGAGTAATCGGTGATCATACATAAAAAAATAATAATAATATACGCGTCGAATTGATAACCTCCTCTTTTTTATGTCATCGGTTGAAAAACCCCTAAACTATAATAGCAATATTTCATTCGTCAATCGACATTGCTGTCGATAGCCTACGTTAGTGGATCTGCACAAGCACATCACTAATTCGTCGCAAGAAGTGGCGGCCTCACTACGCGATGAATCCGCGTAATACAGTTTCGTATGTTATGTTTACATTGCTTGTCCAGTTACTTAGTGACGAACTCAGGTAGTGGTTAAGGAGCAATGTATTTATAGCAAAAGGAGTACAGTCGCTCTGATATTTGAAAACAAAAATAACATAGTAAAACCAAGAAATATTTTACGATTTATTGTTTTTCATGATTTTAAAGACAAATATTGTAAAATACTTGTACTTACATATGGTAAGTGATTCCATGATTCACATAGATTTGATTTTGGCTTCGGTTTTTACAAGATACCACAGAACAACTCGGCATTCATATATGTTATCACGATCGTCGTCGAAAGCGCACTAGTTCGCAGAGACGGCCACTTGCCTGTGACATGAGCCCTGTGGCCATGTCGCGCGGACACCGATACGCCCCCTTACCACTTCTCTGTATTTTTGATTTCTGTGGTATGCACTTAAATGCGGTGTCAGACAGGGAGGCCTGTACTCTCCAACAGGGGCGTAGCTACCGCCGTATTTGCCGTATCAATTATACGGGGCCCCCGGGCCACGGGGGCCCCCAAAGCGTGTAAGGAAAAAGAATAAAAACTTTCTAATTTATTTTATTTTACAAATGACAAAATTCTATAAAGCAATTCCTTTTTTTCCCGCCTTAAGCGTGCGTTCAAAAGTTGGCAACACTACATCGTTATGGCGGGCTGCGGGACTTCCCCGTTTTACTTACTTCATCTTCAACTCAGCGGGGAATCCCCGGGAATCCTTCATCGATATCGCGATGTACGTGTACGTTGTTGTACTTTGCATTGGATGTTAAACCACGGAGTGCAGTGCACTGTTTATTTACGCGCTTTATATAAATGTGCATTACATTGTAATTCAGTACAAACAATATTGTTCTTCTGGTTTAGCAGTATTAGTAACGATTTGTAAAAGAAATGAGTGAAAGGAAAAGAGATTATCCCAGCGGCGCTAAAAAAAGAAAAATTAAACAGAAAAGGGACGAGGTTATAAAAAAGTGCCCAAAATTTCTTCATTTTTTCAGAGACAAGATACTGTGAGTGATTTAGATTGGAAAGGTAAGTACTACACTACTACCCAACCCATTTATTAGGGGCCCGTAGTGATAAACAAGGAAATCTTTTAATTTCGGTCTGTCCATCTGTCCGTCACAAAAAGTTGTCTCCCCCCTCGATTTTCACAATTATACTGTTTTTAGGGTTCCGTGCCTTGATTAAAAAAAACAAAATTCTAACTTATCTATAGGATCGATTTGTTTTGTTGTTTGTTTATCAGTCCGTATCGTATCGTTAATTGCGTGTTGAGAACTTCAGATGTGCAGACTCGCTTTCGGGTTCTCGTTTTGTATGGCCACTACACTACGCGCTGCGTTTAAATAGCACGCAGGTGTATAGTAATGCGGGCTGCAGGTGATTTTGTATCTACTAATAGGTACGAGCACAATCCGCGTAGAATCTGTGTGCGTCTGAACTGAACACTCTCTAACTGTGACCCTTAGTAACGTTATTTATTTATATATAACTCTTTTTAGTTTAGTATCAAAGCATTCGTATTTATTTTTTAACAATTACTCGTTTATTTTTAGATTCTTCTGAAGCATGTTCTTCGTCACATATCCATCCGGAAATAGAAGAAAGCCAAGCACATACTTTATCGGATGTCCATCCAGAAATCGAGGAACCCCAAGTCAACGATTCTGATATATCTGCAGATAATGCAGATTGTAATATAATTTCATCAGATAGAGGAAATTTTGGTGACAATTTAACTGAATGCGAACGAAAAATAATTTTTAAATTGGGTCCATTTAAACCACAAGGACCATTTCCAAAAGTTTCAGAAAATAACCGACCTTTTTCAGCTTATTATTATTCATATTTCAATCAGGCAGGCATAAAAATTATAAGACCATGGTTATGTTATTCTAACGTTTTAAACAAACCGTACTGTCACTTCTGTTGGTTATTAGCAGATCGTCAAAACAAATCGTACTCCTCTGCTTGGGTTAACGGTGTTTCGGTTAGAAGCAATTTCACACAAAATATTCTTGACCATGAAAAGTCACAGCAGCATATTAGTGCCTCACTCTCTTATTATAATTGGTTGCAAGGAAATACCATCGATACTCTATTGAAAAGTGAAATCGATAGTAAAATTACATTCTGAAGAGATGTATGCATCGTATAATTAATGTTATAATTACTTTAGTATCTTGTAATCTACCTTTGAGGGGGCATGATTCTGATTCTGACAATTTTATGGCAATTTCACGTCTGCTATCTAACTATGATGCAACTTTAAAAGAACTTTTTCTAAAACCGAAAGGTGTAATAAATTATTTAAGCCCTATGATTCAAAACGAAATTATTAGTTTGCTTGGTACTAACGTTAGGAACAGTATTATCTCAGAAATTAAAAAAAGCTCCATTTCTGACAATAATTCTGGATACAACACAAGACTTGTCAAAAATTGACCAACTATCTGTAGTTTTTCGATATATCTCGGTTACAGAAAATGATGATAATGTGCCTAAAGAAATAAAAATCTGTGAGTCCTTTTTAGGATTCATAGCAGTAACCGATTGCAGTGCTGCAGGTCTGAAAACTGTCATTTTAAATTTGACTAAAGAATATGGAATTGATTTGACTAAATGTAGAGGACAGGGCTACGATGGAGCAAATGTTATGTCGGGTGTGTATGGAGGATTACAAACCCTAATAAAAGAGCATGCTCCAAATGCCGATTATGTTCATTGTGCTGCGCACGCTTTAAACTTGGTTTTGAACGATGCTGCGAGACATGTTCGTGAAGTATCGACTTTTTTCGATAATTTAGAAAAAATATATACTTTTTTTGGCAATAGTATAAAACGCTGGGCTATGCTAAGTGACGATTCATCTGAAAAATATTTGATTACCCTTAAAAAGGTATGTCCTACCAGATGGTCTTCTAGGAACGACGCTTTATTAGCAGTAAAGAAAAATTTTTTACTAATCATGAAAACTTTGTACCAACTAAATTTAATTTCAAATAAAAAAGATGAACGTGAAGAATCTAAAAGTATAATTAATATTTTAGAGAGTTTTGATTTCTTAGTGCTCGTTACATTTTTTTCTTCACTATTTGAAATTATTAATCCTGTTTCTAAAGCTCTACAGCATGATAATAATGACTTACAGAAATCTAGTATTTTATTAAGTAATCTTTTAAATAGACTGTGCCAATTAAGAAATCAGAATTCATTTAATAGTTTGCTAAATGAATCCAAAGATTTAGCAAAAAAGTGGGGTGTAACAACTGTTTTTAAAAACAGTAGGCGAAAGATAACGAAGCGTTTTTTTGATGAGTTATCACAAAATGAGAGAATTTCAGACCCGGAATCCTATTTCAAAGTCAATGTATACTATTGCTGTTTAGATATATTAATTTCTCAAACTAAAGAAAGATTTCAGAGCCTTTGCAACCTGAGTAGTATATTCGAAATATTACAACCGGAGAAACTACTATCTTCTTCAAGCGAAGAGATATTAAACGCTTCCGGAAAACTGTCTGCTAAATACAGTAAAGACATCTCACTTAATCTTTGTGACCAATTAAAGGCTCTAAAAACATGCTTAAATTCTGAAATTAAAAAAAATATTCCATTAAAGAACTCATTGAATTATTGCTAGTAAAATTCAATAGTCTTGCATCCAGTTTTCCCGAGGTAATCACAGCATGCTTTTTATTCTTGACCCTTCCAGTTACAACCGCAACGGCAGAAAGAAGTTTTTCAAAATTAAAACTAATAAAAAATTACTTAAGAACTTCGATGGGACAAGAACGGCTGTCAGACATCTCACTATTGTCCATAGAGGCAGAAACTTTAGAAAAACTAAAATCATCATCAGCCATAAATGATTTAATAAATCAGTTTGCCGATAAAAAGGCAAGGAGAGTGAATACTTAAAATTCGATTTTTATTTGTAAATTGGGTAAATTATGTGATAAATAAATATTACTTCTCACAATATTTTTTTTCTTTTGTGAAAAATCTTTACCTCCATATAAGGGCCTCCAAAAAAATTTTTATACGGGGCCCCGACAAGGCACGCTACGCCACTGCTCTCCAAGACTATTCATCTTGTATGTTAATCAGCTGATTGAGGGGCTCAGTAACACCCACGTTGGTTGTCATATGGATGACGTCTGCGTTAACAACATCAGTGACGCTGACGATATGGTGTTACTGAATCCGTCGCTCAGTGGATTGAGAAAACTGCTCGGTATCTGTGAGTCATATGCGAAAGCTCATGGTCTGAAGTACAACGAGAAGAAAAGTATGTTTATGGTTATTATAGGTAAGAATAAGTCTCCGGAACATGTACCTCCAGTCCGTTTAAATGGAGTACCTCTAAAACGTGTCTCTGTACCTAGGACACATAGTAACTGAGACCGAGCGAGAGCGAAAGGCGTTGTCGGTTCGTGCTAATATGTTGGTGCATAGATTTGCAAGGTGTACATTAGACGTAAAAGTGACACTGTTCAGGGCCTGCTGCCAAAGCTATTGCACTAGCGCTCTATGGGCCAGCTATACGCAACTGACCTACAACGCTCTTCGCGTACAATATAACAATGCTTTCAGAATTCTGGTTTCCTCCCACGTTTCTGTAGCGCTTCAGCCATGTTTGCTGACGCAAGAGTCGATGATTTTTATGCCATAATACGTATAAAAGCAGCATCTCTGATGTGTAGGATCCGGGGGAGAGAATTCTGTAGATGATATCAGAAAGGCCGGAGTATGCAGTGCTAGGGAGGCTTATTCGACTTCACGTAACGAGATGAAGCAATTTTTTGTTTTTAAAAATATCATTGTTATTTTATTTTTTGACATTATTGGATTTTTATTGGAATTTATTTTATTTTATTTGTATGTAAATTATTATTATTCTTCTATTATTGTGATAAATAACACGTTTAATAATATTATTTAAAACTATTTATGAAGTTTGACACTGACAGCCTTATATCGTGTCTCCTTTAAGTTCTGTACACATCTATCATACATCGCAAAGTTGTCTGTATGTAAAAGATCGGCCTGTGCGATAAAACTGCCCATTGTACACTGGTTTTACTTTTTGTTTTCATAGAAATATTGTATGACTAGCTTTCTGCCCGCGACTTCGTTCGCGTGGGAGGGTATTCCCGCATAAAATCCCGATCCCGTGGGAATTCCGGGATAAAAATCAGACTATGTGTTATTCCAGGATGTATACTATCTACTTACCAAATTTGATTCAAATTCATTCAGTAGATTTTGCATGAAAGAGTAAACATTTTTATTAGGGATGCCTATTTTTTTTTTTATATGTGATATAGCCTATGTCACTCAGTGAAATTGCAGCTTTCTAATGGTGAAAGAATTTTTTAAACCTGTCCAGTAGTTTTTGTATGAAATCGTTATATACATACAAAAACACAAATGTTTCCTCTTTATAATATTAGTTTAGATATAAAATAAAGTATGAATGAAAGTATAAATGAATAAAAGATATCTAAGTTACCTATTTAAATAAGTAATTCAAGCACTGGTATGATTGTGAAATTGAAGACTGTTGATTCAATATTATAACATAAGAAAAAAGCCCAACTATTATGGAAAATTAAGGCAGCGAACCTATTTTAAGGGAGAAGTTTAAATAATTTCAATTAAAACATTTGTAAGAAACATTTGCTTTTATTGATATCCTGTTATCGCTCAGTTTAGTTCTACATTTAACATGATCGGTAAGTACTTTAGCAGTATACTTTAAGAATAGGAGTTAATGAGAAAATCAAATCAAAAGAAAATACCTATACATACATTATTAATTTCCTATTCTTTGTTACGTGATTAACTTACCTATTTGAAATACCTCTCGTAAGTAATTTATTTTTACTGAAATCCAAAGGATATGGAAACACTTATTAGTCAACTACTATGTTAATAGAAAAACACCTGTCTATGCTTGTTTCCTGGACCTGATGGATTACAGCAGGCTCTGGGCCAAACTTGGAGAGGTAGGGGCTCCCACTGAATTTATTAACTTCTTGTCTTTTTGGTGGTAACCATCAGAAAAATTATGTAAAGTGGGGAGTCGGATGAGTATGCACTTAAATGCGGTGTCAGACAGGGAGGCCTGTACTCTCCAAGACTATTCATCTTGTATGTTAATCAGCTGATTGAGGGGCTCAGTAACACCCACGTTGGTTGTCATATGGATGACGTCTGCGTTAACAACATCAGTGACGCTGACGATATGGTGTTACTGAATCCGTCGCTCAGTGGATTGAGAAAACTGCTCGGTATCTGTGAGTCATATGCGAAAGCTCATGGTCTGAAGTACAACGAGAAGAAAAGTATGTTTATGGTTATTATAGGTAAGAATAAGTCTCCGGAACATGTACCTCCAGTCCGTTTAAATGGAGTACCTCTAAAACGTGTCTCTGTACCTAGGACACATAGTAACTGGGACCGAGCGAGAGCGAAGGGCGTTGTCGGTTCGTGCTAATATATTGGTGCATAGATTTGCAAGGTGTACATTAGACGTAAAAGTGACACTGTTCAGGGCCTGCTGCCAAAGCTATTGCACTAGCGCTCTATGGGCCAGCTATACGCAACTGACCTACAACGCTCTTCGCGTACAATATAACAATGCTTTCAGAATTTTGGTTTTCTCCCACGTTTCTGTAGCGCTTCAGCCATGTTTGCTGACGCAAGAGTCGATGATTTTTATGCCATAATACGTATAAAAGCAGCATCTCTGATGTGTAGGATCCGGGGGAGAGAATTCTGAAGATGATATCAGAAAGGCCGGAGTATGCAGTGCTAGGGAGGCTTATTCGACTTCACGTAACGAGATGAAGCAATTTTTTGTTTTTAAAAATATCATTGTTATTTTATTTTTTGACATTATTGGATTTTTATTGGAATTTATTTTATTTTATTTGTATGTGAATTATTATTATTCTTCTATTATTGTGATAAATAACATGTTTAATAATATTATTTAAAATTATTTATGAAGTTTGACACTGACAGCCTTATATCGTGTCTCCTTTAAGTTCTGTACACATCTATCATACATCGAAAAGTTGTCTGTATGTAAAAGATCGGCCTGTGCGATAAAACTGCCCATTGTACACTAGTTTTACTTTTTGTTTTCATAGAAATATTGTATGACTAGCTTTCTGCCCGCGACTTCGTTCGCGTGGGAGGGTATTCCCGCGTAAAATCCCGATCCCGTGGGAATTCCGGGATAAAAATCAGACTATGTGTTATTCCAGGATGTATACTATCTACTTGCCAAATTTGATTCAAATCCATTCAGTAGATTTTGCATGAAAGAGTAAACATTTTTATTAGGGATGCCTATTTTTTTTTTTATATGTGATATAGCCTATGTCACTCAGTGAAATTGCAGCTTTCTAATGGTGAAAGAATTTTTTAAACCTGTCCAGTAGTTTTTGTATGAAATCGTTATATACATACAAAAACACAAATGTTTCCTCTTTATAATATTAGTTTAGATATAAAATAAAGTATGAATGAAAGTATAAATGAATAAAAGATATCTAAGTTACCTATTTAAATAAGTAATTCAAGCACTGGTATGATTATGAAATTGAAGACTGTTGATTCAATATTATAACATAAGGAAAAATGCCCTACTATTATGGAAAATTAAGGCAGCGAACCTATTTTAAGGGAGAAGTTTAAATAATTTCAATTAAAACATTTGTAAGAAACATTTGCTTTTATTGATATCCTGTTATCGCTCAGTTTAGTTCTACATTTAACATGATCGGTAAGTACTTTAGCAGTATACTTTAAGAATAGGAGTTAATGAGAAAATCAAATCAAAAGAAAATTAAATCAACCGATCAGTAAAATAATAAGGCCAAAACAGTTGTTCTAAAACTTATATTATTCTGCTCGAATTCTCACATGCACTTTAATTTCTCTTTATAATTTAGTTGCTACTGTAAACCCATCTTGATGTGGAATCATTTCTGCCCCAAAAATGCGTCCAAATCAGGCTTAGTTCAAAATTTCTGATAAAGAATTTAACGTCGCATGTCTTATATTGTACGATAAAACACTGTTTTGTTCAGAATTATTCATATAAACATTTTGTCTCTTTCGCTGGAACTAATGTGTACGGATCCTTCTCCTATATCTACGAAACGTTCTTCGCCAAATACGAAGTTAGAAACCGACACTTGAGTTATTTGGTTATGAACTTTTTGTTTGTAAGAACCTCTTGTTTTTAGTCGTTTACATTTATTCAGATCCACTTTTGAAAGAAAAGTAAATAGCACAACACGTCGGCAACAAATCAAAATGTGCGTACTGAGACTACTCGTATAAACAGCATTTGCAAAACTATTATAAACCGATGTATTCTTGTAAAGGACACCACGGATATAGTTTAGGATACTAAGTATATTATACCGAACCTTTACAATCTTGTTAAGATTATAATAGTATTAGTTTAAACCACTATAAAGCCGCTCCATTTAACTTATAATTGTTCTATAAAGTGAATTTATAAACCCTTATAAAACCAATTAATAAATACATATGGTTTCCAGTGTGTTTAGTTCTGTGCATCACTCTTATTGCCGTATTTTACTTATAACGGTTCTGTAATGCTTCTTGTTAGTAGTTATAAGTATAGCTTACCAGTTTAACTACTCTTGAGTGTGTTTACACCCTCATGATACTTTTATAGGTCACCTAAGTTTATATTGCACCCTTAATTTGTATCTATAAGTAATTATAAGTTAATGTATAAGATCAGATATACTATTAAACCCAACTAACTCCATGGTTGCTATTATAAGCATGGCAGCCGATACTAGAACCGTTAAGAGATAATTATAAGTGCTGGAGGCCTATAACACCTGAACTATAGGATAATTTTGCTTCTTGGGCTCCTTCTGCGAAGCAGTTGTGCTAGCGAAGGAGGAGGCCGAAAGCGCGAGGGAGAGACAACTGTCTTCTTCACGCTCCAGCCACCGCGAGAATCACCCCGGACGTCGGGGATCATGAGCTGATCTCTTGCCACCGTAGGCACGGGCTTGCGGACGGCGAGCAGGGGTAGCTCACCATCCGGTAACGATCAGACCCGGGTCGGCGGCGCGTTGTGTTCCACGCGCGCCTCAAAGAGTGTCAGCACCAGTGACGGGGCCCCATACGGCCGTTGCCTGCCGGGGTTGCGGGAATGTTCTTACGAGATACCGCGGCTCCGGAACTTAAGGGCAGCTGAAGGAACGGGGGTTTTTAGTCAGTCGAAGTCTGATACTCCCTTCCGCTTAACCCAGAGCGGGAGAAGTCATTAGATGATTTTCCCAACAGGAAAAAAGGACCATTGATGAAATTGCCGGAAGTTTTAAATTGTATGTATCTAAAGCCCAAGCAGTAGGCAATAAAAAGTAAGTGAGTGAGTCGAAAAAGTAATAATGAAAAAATATTTATAATGAAAATGCGCAAAAGAACCCATATAATAAACCTGTAAAATATCATCATTGAAAGCGTTACCTTGAAATTAAGTTAATGTGAATTTAAATTTAATATTGAAACAATAAAATTTCGAAATATATTTTAGGGATCCGCCATTCAAACGGTGCCAGCACAACCCAGTGATTTTTTAATGCGAAATATAATTTGGTCTACAAGGCTGTAGTGAGGTTGGGCGGGACACAACTACAGGATGCACGAGGACAGATTGGCCAGTATCGTCTCGGGATGGGTGCCTCAAGAAGGACGTCGTAGCCGAAGCAGGCCTAAAAAGCGCTGGCGAGATGATCTGGACTCACATTGGCCGGAGAAGACTGCAGAAAAAGTTATCTGGAAAGATTTGGAAGAGGCTCTTGCCCAGCAGCATAGCATTATACAACGTAGTCAGTAATTTTCATTTACACCCCAATAAATATTTAGTTTCCATATTAAAGCTCACAAATGGATATCTTATTATTATGTTTTGAGTCGTTATCCGTGATCTCGGTGGGTAGACGCATTAACGGGTTCATGGGTAATTTTAATATTATCCGTGGTCCCATAGGGTTGGGAATTGAACCCTGGACTTTTGATTATATGGATATAAAATCAAAACTACCACTTACAGTCGATAAAGTTTATTCGTTGCCTGTACTACTCATTTCTTATGGGATGATGAACGAGGTTGCAACTATAAACATTTAAATTCTTATGAACAAACAACGAGACTAGAAACAAATATCTGTAGGCCTTAAAAATTGTACTGTCGGGAATTGAACCTGATCCAAATTTGAATTTTCGTAATTTTCGCTTAAAACGGGTTTCATACATAGTATTGATATGTAGATTCTTAGCTTTACTATGAAATCTAGCATTACAGGCTGAATGAATAAGATAAATAGATATTAATATTATGTATATTCGATGACCCTCATTGCGAACAAGCCCGACTCGCACTTGGTATTATTTTAATGAGCTCTGTTTTCAAGCACATGCTTAATTCCGTACACGATATACAAGAGCATGTGTCTCAGTGTCTTATTTGGTTCAAGCGCTTTATACAGCACCTACATATGTGTATAGAATATAAATTGAACAAAAACCGCACTGTCCAAGCGTATCGGACGTTAATATGGGCACGTGTGGCGCTTCCATCGAGTTAACGATTCAGCGATACAACGCTGTTAGGGCGGCTGCATATTTACGACTGAGTTTTTCGCTACTGCTCTGTGGGAAAGGAGAATTTTATCATGACAAGAGTTTGCTCAGTCGTCTAAATTCGATAATCATTTAAATTCTTCCTAACCAGCTGCGTCCCACGGTTTCACCCGCTTTCGTTTGAAGAAAAAACTTAAGCGGTTTAGATTTATCAAACAAATTTTCATCCACAATTTCAACCAAATTTAAAAAAAAAAGTGGACAGGCCCATTCAAATCTCAATCTGTGCAGGATGCACACAGATTCTAGTGGGCAAAAGATCGCCTCATACATTAACCTACAAGGTTCTCATATGATTTGACCAGTACATATTGCATGGACTTTAAAAGAGACCTCTGAGCTTGTTTCGGTGTTTCTTCTAGCGGTGGGCGAAAGCGTTTTTTTTTGTCACTGTCGTTCCTGTTCCAAAAAAGTCACAGTGACAAATCATCGTGACTTTGTCACTGCCATCACTCACGTTACGAAATACTTATGATTCCTTAGATATTTGATCCCAACAACGTTCACTGTGATTTTTGTAACAGGAACGACAGTGACAGTGACAAAAAAAGACGCTTTCGCCCACCGCTGTCGCAAATTCTTTTGAATAACTACTTCACTATAATATTTATTTAACATTTATATTTACATTATGTTTTCTAAATGTTTTTTCGAAATATAGTCAGATATTTTTTAAAAGCATGTTTTACACAAGTTTTTACTATTTGTTCAAATAACAAATATTTTAATTACCACTAGTTCACATTTCAGAATTATAAGAATTATAATATTTTTTGCGTAGTGATATCCTCAAGTCTACAAAATAAATATTTTTATAATATATAAACATAAGAATTTAATTTTGCTATTTTAAGCAAATTAGTATGCAAGGCGCGAGGGAACGAGCCAGAAGTACGGAATCATTCACCGTCTCACTCCAAGTCATCTTCCGTCATCTTCCAAGGAAACAAAGACATACCGTCCGGTCTTTTGCCATCGTCGCGTGCCAAGCCATTGGGTTCTAAAACAGCTGGAACGCCGACAGTGACAAGAGCTCGTCGGATATTGTCGTTAATATTCGCGTGCCGTGCTATGCGACCCGCGCTGCGGCCGCATGAAAGGCCGTGGTGACCGAGGCTGTTGACAACTTCGCCACAGTGGCAGCGATGAGCAGAACAGCAGGGAGCACCTAATCGAAGGGAAGCAGCGAGGCGGAAAGTAGTTTAATGAAATAATGATGTTTATTTTGCAAATAGGTTATAAATAACACTTTTACACGTCTTTTTTTTTCGTAAATGTAAACTAGATGAGGCCAGTGTTTCCTGACTACTCTGAGAAGAAACACTGAAACAAACTCAGAGGTCAACGTCTCTTTTAAAGTCCAGACAATCTATAGTGATCAAATCATATGAGAGCCATGTAGGTTAATGTCTGTGGCGCCCTTTAGAGGACAGAATCAAACAGATTTGAGCAGGCCCGTCCAAGCAGTGCAAGCATTTGTCAAATATCGCGTAGCTCAACTTAGAACCTTAAGGAGCTGGAATGATTTGACGAACAATACCAAAGTAAGGACATTTGGGTGGGCCGTATAAAGCACTCAAACTGCCAGACAGTGTGGTAATCTATTAATAATATTCGTTGTTATCCCACATTACTCTCATATTCACAACATAGCTTTTGCTTTTACACAAAAAAAAAAATATTACTTGAAAAGAAAATAATATTGTCATCTTGTACAAACAAAATTACAATAATAGTCGTAATATTATATACAGTAGTTGGCACTTGTCTAACGTGAGGCATCGTAAACTTTATACATTTCGTTTTTTTTTCATTCAAAAGAAGATTATTAACATTAAACCAATGTACTATTTCTATAAGGGCGTTATTAATGTCGTCAGAATCAGGTTGCTGACGTTTAATTTTAAACAAAAGTGAAGTGTCATCTGCAAACAACACAATTTTATTGTTATCCTTTATGAGGTAAGGCAGGTCATTTATATATATAAGAAACAAAAATGGTCCAAGAATTGAGCCCTGTGGCACACCCATAGTCACCACAGATCCTGGGGATATTATCCTGTCACTTAAATATGAAGTAAGAAGATTCAAAGAGGAGTTCCGAATTCCGTAGTGGTGTAGTTTTCTGACCAATGTTTCATGATGAACACAGTCAAATGCCTTGGACAAGTCGCAAAAGATGCCCAGGGCATCACATTTGTCTTCCCATGCATTATATATGTGTCCTAAAAGTTCAACACCAGCATCGGTTGTTGAACGACCCCTTGTGAAACCGAACTGTTTGGAATGAAATAATTTGTGTCTACTAAAAAACCTTTGTAATTGCTCTAAAATTAATTTTTCAAATATTTTACTAAAAGTGGGTAGTACTGAAATTGGTCTATAATTAGTAGGGTCTGATGTACTACCTGCTTTAAACAATGGTATAGTTTTGCTATACTTCATTAAGTCAGGAAACTCACCACAATCAATACAATTATTAAAAATAAATACTAAACTAGGAGCTACAATATTAATAATGGACTTGACGATGTCTACAGAATTACCCCACAAATCTTTTGTCTTTTTTACATTCAATGTGTTAAAAGTTTTAATTATATCCTTACAAGAAACATGTTGAAAATTAAGTACTGAATCGCAAACTTTAACATTTTCTTTTAGCAGAGACTCTGCAGCGGTGGTTGAGGAATCCAAAGATTTTGTTGTTGATACCGGGATCTCTGCAAAAAAGTTTTCAAAAGCCGCGGCAACCTGGGCGTCAGATTTAATTATTTCATCATTGATTACAAGGTTGTAGTCACTACACCGTTTTTTAGACCTGCCTGTTTCACTGTTAATAATATCCCAAGTTGTTTTAATAATATTATTACTATTTTTGATCTTAGAACTCAAATGGCGCGTCTTTGCCATACAACAAACCTTTTTAAATAATTTTGAATATTTCTTAACATACAAATTAAATTCAACAGTGTTTATATGTGCTCTTTCATTGTACAATTCATAAAGACGAGTTCTACTTTTGTGAATACCAATGGTAGCCCAATCAGCGAAAGATACAGTATTGTTAATTGAAATGGTTTTAGGTAAAAAAGTGGAATTAAATTGCTTACAGTACATATTAAAAAAGTCCTTATATAAATGATTAGGATCATGTAGGGTCGTCAAAACTGGTAAACTATGTCTAAGTTTATCTTTGAAAGTTTCTAAACGACTTACAGTTTTTGGGTTAACAGTGATATATTTTTTAGCCGCTTTATTATTTTTACATTCGAAAGTAATTAATTGCCCGCTATGATCTGATTCTAGTAAATTAATTATCTCTTTGTTTTTAACTGATACATCTGTATAAACATTATCAAGGCATGTAGCACTGGTAGGGGTGATTCTTGTTGGCTCTGTGAATAAATTATCAAGATTGTAGGACCGAAACAGATTTATAATTTTGGTAGTTAAACCAGTGTTTTCTAACAAATTGACATTAAAATCCCCACAAGTGATAATGTACTTGTTCGAATTACTAATCTTGTGTAACGCTTCATCCATTACCTTTTCAAAAAAGTCATACAATCCTGAGGGGGGTCTGTACACACTTAATACAATAAACTGCTCCAGTTCTATACAGGCTATTTCAATAGTTCGCTCAACAGACAGGCTCACTATATCCTTACGTTCTTTAAATTTAAGGTCATTATGTACTAAAATTAAGGAGCCACCACGAATGGCATTACTTCTGCTGAATGAACTACCAACCTGGTGATTACTAAAATTAAACAACATTTCATGACTTTTTAACCAATGTTCAGTAATGCAAAGAATATCAACCTTGTTACAATTTATAAATAATTCCACTTCTAAATCTTTGTTCAATAATCCTTGAATGTTTTGGTGCACCAGGTTGATCCCATTTACTAATTTATGAATTTTATTTGAATTTAATGTAATAATATTATTCTCTGCATTATTGCTAGAGATTGCCTCTGTTGTCATGATTTCTAATTTAAATGATCACTAATATCATTGCTTAAAACCAAGCAATTGGTTGAATTATTATGAATGTCAATGCATTGCTCAATAGAAGCAACTTGTTTAGCCAAATTCTTGGCTGTAATACTAAAATAATATGATAGCGACACAGCTATCCGTCTTCTACAATAATTGGAAAGATAGTATCTATCTTTTGTCAAATAAAAACTATTACCAAGGTAATTGTTAATATCAATTAATTGAAATTTATCACTATTATAAGTCAAATTATGCAATGTATTATTAATATTATATCTAAGGTAATTTTCTTCCTGTGGCAAACTGTTGCTATAAGGAAGTGTAAACATTACAATTTTTCCTAAGCTAAGGCTGCTCAAAGACCTATGAAAATTTAATATTTCACCTTTTTTTACATTACCCCTATTACCAATAAATATTAACAATGTTGAGTCCTGGGTAAAGTTATAGTTAATTATTTTTGTCATTATGTCAAGTAAAGAGCAACCAGGCATACAGTGATTTAGAATTGACTGTCCCGGATATTCATGCTTCAATAAATGGCCAAAATTCTTTCCAATTTCATCGCTAAATATCACTATATCCTTCTTAATAGTGTGTGTATGATTCGTTGGGGAACCGATAATAGGAAGTGGTAAACTAACACAAGGCCGCTGTGTGATGTTATTGGTTGAACATGTTGACAATGAATGATCAGGTGTCTCTATATTGGAAGTTGGTTGACAATGCTCACAGTTGGTAGTTTGTGAGCTTACTAGTTCATTCATTGCCAACACGTATTCCCTCATAAGATTTTCAGAGGTATTATACTTCTTAGTCATTGAACTGAGTTTTTCCTGTAAATGATTCAGTTCAGATTGCAATTCCTCAGTGTCAATTTTGTACTTCCTAGTACTTTGTTCCAGATTAAAAGAATATATATCTAATTGTTTTAGTAAATTTAACCTTTCCCTATTTAATTTTACATTTTTTATAAAAAACTTATGTTTTTTAACTAACTTTTTGGTTTTTGTAATATATTTATTAATTTTTATGTATTTTATAAGTTTGTTTTTTCTAGCTACTATCCTTACTGATTTAATTGAATTAGAATCATCATCACTAATTAAGTCTATGTTATCACTTGGGTTTATTAATGGAACCATGGTGGGGGCAATAGGCATTAGCTCACTGAATAAACTTTGATTCAACGAGGCTGTTATGTTTAAATTTGTTGTTTCTAGTTGGGATATTTGGCATTGAGCCTCGTGTAACTCTTGTTGTAACAAGTACCTGTCATTTAGAGCTTGTTCGTACTCTGAGCTACACTTACTAAACCCGTCGACAACTAATTGGAGCCTATCCCGGGCTTCTATAGCCTCAGTGAATTGAATGTATAGCTGAGACATTTCACTTTTTAACTGCCTATTCTTTTCATGGGCCTCAAAGAGCACCTTTTCACTGTCATCTATTTCCTTAGTTAATTGATCACAGCACTTCTTCGACGCCTGCAATTCGCTCAAAGCCAGCTTCAGTTTGGACTCTTCTTGGCGAACATAGGCGCTACGTGTGATAGGCATTGTTGTAAGGAAACGGAAATTAAGTCAAAGAAAAGCAGATAAATGAAGATTAAGAGATAATTTGTTAAAAGGAAATGGAAGTGATGTTATAAGGTGAGAAGTTCTGACATCAACCAACCAAGGTTATTTAACTATTCGCGTCTATTTTTAGCCGTATAGAAAGTGCACGGCGAGATTATAAGAAACTTTATAGCACGCAATAATGTAATTAACAAGTAAAAAGAACTTATTTGTACGGTCGGCCAAGAAAGTGGTGTACCAGTTTTGATTTAGTTTCCCGGTCATCGAAAATTACAACAAGGTTCGTTATAAAAAGATATTACTGAAAGAGACAACATTATCATGACGTAAACCTATGTATTTAGTATTCATACGTCATATGTCACATATAAGTACATGACATTTTAACCTTTAGTATAAATGAAAAGGACATTAGTTTCTACAAAGCAATTGAAATGTTTCCAAACAAAAGTAATAAAAACTATTTAGACAACCGAATTCCATTTGAAAAAGAAAACTGACAATTGACATTTTGTCAAATATATGCAAAAAATCGATATATTTTCCGTGTTATTTTTCAATCAACTGCATATAAAATCATCTCAATGCCTGCCAACTTGACCATTGCCGAAAGAGCACAAATAATTGCCCAATTTAATGAGGGAAGCAGTATCAGTGCGATATCCCGGAATTTGAATATATCGAGGCGTTCTGTCCGCTTTTGGATTCGTCGTGAAGGAGAGGAGGGAAGTTTGTTGGATCACAGAAGAAGTGGTCGCCGGCCTGCACTCTCCAATAACGATAGAGAATTCATGAGACGGGAATATGAAATCAATGGTTTTAAGCCCACAAAACATTTTGCGGAGATGTTCGATGTGATTGCCCAAACAATAAGGAATCATCTACATTACATGGGGTTGCACCACAGGCATTACGCCAAGAAAATATATTTGACGGATGCTCACAGACTTGCTCGTCTGAACTTCGCCAGAGAGCACTTAGAGTTTGATTGGTCTAATACAGTGTTTTGTGATGAAAAAACGTTTAAATCCAGTCAGCATGGACGTCTTCACCTTTGGCGATATAATTCAACACGGTATAAAGATGATCATGTAATCCCAAATAGAGAATCAGGTCGAATTTCCGTAAATATTTGGGGCTGGATGAGTACGGATGGTGTAGGAGAATTGTGTTCTCTACCTCCTCGAGCGACGGCTGTAAATTATATCGACGTGCTTCAGAATGCAATGCTACCGACAGTCCGTAATGTTTACCCGGAGAACGAAGTGCCACAATTTGATTTTGTTCAAGATAATTGTTCAATTCATAATGCGAGGATCGTAAGAGCCTGGTTTCGTTCACACACTGACGTAAGGGTAATTCAGTGGCCCTCAAGAGCGCCGGACCTCAACCCGATAGAAAATCTTTGGGGCCTTATGGTCCAACGATGGTCGCATCAAAATGAAAGAACCAAACAAGCTCTTATTAGTCACTGTAATTATATCTGGGAGGAAATGCGGGGAACCGATATTTGCTCACGGCTTGTTGGTTCAATGAGGTCTCGTCTTTTAGAGGTTATAGAGGCCAACGGCGGTTACACCCGTTTCTAATTTTTAAAAATTTTCAATATCTTCTAAATATTACTATATATGCTATGTTTTTGTTTGTTATAAGTATTTTAAAATTGATTGTAGAAATTTAATAAAAGGATAAATCTATTTTTAGCTTGTTTTTTATTGATATTGTAATTACAAGTTTACAGAAATTGTAGGTTTGTGGACTCGCCTTGTGCCTTTACAATTTTATGTAACTTGTTGATTACAATTCTGAATTTGTAGATACAATTTTGTCATCAAAATCTACAGCCCCCCGCCGTTGATTTTACGACGTCATTGGTTCCATCAAGTTCAAACTAAGAACAGCTGTCACGTTACAAACAGTAATAGTCGTTATCAATAATCAGATAAAGACAGCAATAGAAGTTTTCAGATCGATCTGCAAGCGAAACTAATCTTTATCACCTATGAATCTGCAAGCGATATTCAACCTTAGGGTGGTACACCACTTTCTTGGCCGACTGTACCTGATATCCAGATGACAATGCAAAAATGTATTTGAGCCGGTAACCTATAACTGTCAGTCTGTCATCGATACACTTTTTTGCACTTATTTACACTTTACTGGATGATTCTAACACGAAACAATTAATTAACATTCTATAAACTTAGCGAGTAATTAGAAATAAGCCAATAAAACTAAGAAATTTGATATTTTAACATAAATATACAAGGAACAAATTCCATTCAACTGTTAGCCGTAGTGTTGCCACAGGAAAAAAAAAAAAGTATCATCGAACAAGGTGCCTATGTTCGATGACGGCAGTGCATGGAGCCAGAGACCCGACTCCCATTCACCCACAGCCAGCAGGCTCGCACGCTCTGCAGCCGAAGCAGATGTGGCAATAAAGTCACTCTGAACTGCTCTACGGAGCGGCTCATCCCACCGCCTCTGAGATGATGGATTGTCGGGTGGATTTAGGTTCGGGCAAGCGAGTCTCCAGGTATCTATAGCCTCGGTGAAATACGGCACATTGAAATCAACGAGTGATGGAGCTAGGATATTCCTGATTAATTTCTCAGTGCCGTGTACCGAGGATACAAAAGCCGGTATATGTATATGTATATGTTTTTTTCTGAGTAAATGTCTCAACACTCAACCACCTAGTGGTGAGGATTTTTGGGGCACTTTTCAAAGGAATTTGTGGTTTCACACTAGTGTAGCGTAGATATAATCTTCGCCAAGCTTGAAGTTGCTTCTATACCGAATATCTTTCGAAGATTAGCGTGCTTAGACAAACGGTATCTCACACAACGGTAAGCGATGATATGGTAGAAGACGTAACATGTTTTCCTAGAAATAATTTATTCACTCTCGACTTAAAGCCCCTAGGTTATAGTAATCAGGAAACGCAGACTCCGGCAGAGAATTCCACTCCTCAAGTGACCAAGTGTACACATAATGCAAGTATTCCCGAAACGATCATCTCTTTTAAGCGAGATTTGTGTACATAAATGCAATAAAGTCGTGCGTGTGTGGCCGATATAATGATTCGCTTCCAGTGGCCACCACACAAGAACGCTTTTGTGTGCTGTGACATTTTTGTTATATCTCTGCTAAACTATGAACCCGGATTTTTCGACAATTTTCTGGGTTTTCGGACGTATTTTACGAACAGGGTTTTAGGATGTGTGCTAGTTGAATACAGTGTTGTGTTACAAAATGTTGAGTTAAACATTTTATATCAGTTGTTGATCAAATGATTGCTCTTTAGAGTGTCAAATAAAGTTTATAAAAATAAACATATCTGTAGAAATTCTACTCAGAATAGGTGAGTTGGCCTCGCCCATGAAGTGTTCCGTAGTAGCAAGCAAATATTAACTTTGTTATTCATAGTGTTTGTATGAATGAACAAGTTATATTTAGTTAAATTTCGTTATTCGTTTAATTAAGATTTTTTTTAGGTTTTTTACTCCCGTATTTTAATAGTAAAAGGTAGACACATATTTTAACACTTTGGAAGTGATCTTTCAAATGATTGACTTTGAGAAAAAATAGTTTTGGAACCTGAATGTCATTTTTGAAGACCTACTATTATCCTCGTACCTATAGGTTAGATGAAAAAAAAATTTTCTAGTTTGAGTTCCAATGTCGTACCTAGTTAAAATTCGTCCGCTTGACTAAGCATCTCTTTGCGAAAGAAAGAATTTGCAAGCTCCCCAGTACCCATACCTTGTTTCTTCACCTTGCTAATAATTTATGTCATTTAACATTAAATAATGAATAAACATAGTTAAATTGATATCCCTTTCTTAGAGTTTTTTAAAGAAAATGAGCATTCGTTTAAAACATCATACATACTTTCTATAGGTGAATATTCAGCGTCTAATCTACACACATCAAAAGTGTCTAGGGATCAACATATATTTTTGCAATAACTTTTCTCCTGATTGATATTAATTAAAATTTTCTTTAAGGATTCATCAAATAAAGTGTTTTCGTTTGTCACAGTAACGATAAACCAAGTCACCTTTGCATTAATAAAGAAATTTGCCATTTTCCTAATAAAGCGATTTTTGACATTTGAACCACTAACATTAAAGTTCGAAAAAAAGACTGAAATAACAGTTTTTTTAAAATTTTATTGGGTAACTTAAACAATTAATAATTCGTGTTTCTACCGCGAACACTAACAACACAAGTACATCGGTTTGGCATACTCAAAATGAGTTCATCCAAATCACGCTGTGGAATGGCCGCCCATGTTCGTTGCAACAACAAAAAAAGGTCTTCTTGCGACTGGATACCCTCCATATTCGGCAGAGCTCTTCTCTGTAGCATACCCCATGCATGCTCAATCGGGTTCAAGTCTGGCGACTGAGCAGGCCAGAGCAGGACATTGATGTTAGCTGCGGCGAGAGTCTGTCTTACAACTCTTGCGGTGTGCGGTCGTGCATTATCATGCATTAACTGAAATAAGGGACCGATTTGCACTTGTAGAGGAACGATGACGTCAGATACAATCGTCTCAGCATAAATTTGAGCGTTGAGGTTGCCTCTGATCCAAATCAACTCAGTTCTTCCGCCGATCCAAATACCCGCCCATACTATGATGGTTCCACCACTATAAGGATGGACTTCCTGGCAGGATTTTAATCGCTGTTGGCGTCCAGGGGTTCTCCAGTGTCGTATACGTCTTGTATCCGGTCTCATACCAAAACGAGACTCATCAGAAAAGCACACGAAACGCCATTGTTCTTCTGCCCAATTTCTGTGTTCAAGAGCCCATTGATATCGAATCCTACGATTGTGCATTGCTATAGGTGGTACCCGTAGCGGTCTTCGGGAATGAAGGTTCACTTCATGCAAGCGGTTTCTGACTGTTTGGTCGCTAATTAAGTTCCCTGATGAGTGATGAAGCCTCACGGCTAACATCATGGCGGTTATTGTTGGAGCTCTTCGAGTTAAGATTTGAATGTATCGGTCTTGTCTCCGTGTGGTGCAGCGATACCGTCCTCCATGGCGCTCAGCCACGGTACCAGTGCTTCGGTAACGTGTCCAAAGTCGACTGATAACACTCTGACTTGTATTCAGAGCTAAAGCCACAGTACGTTGCCGGGAACCAGCTTCTATCATTCCCACGGCTCTGAGCATTTCTTCCCTGCTTATATGACGTCGCCGCTCCATAATAACGTTGGTTTTAATCAGTAGTAGGGAAACAGTAGCACTAATAATGTCTTCAATGCGTTGTATGTTTTTATAGCGAAAATATTGACAGCTGATTTTCATCTTTTACTCGAATTTGATTAACAGTTCCTGTTTCAAATTATGAAATGCACCAAAAAGGATCCATATAAATTTATAAAATCATAAATTTATTACAAAGCCACATCTCAATCTCAAGAAATCCGCATAAAAATGCTTGATCCCTAGACACTTTTGATGTGTGTATTTGCCACACAAAATTTTCATCAGTTCTAATCTACATCTATATTAGTAAAGGGGTAAGTTAGCGTAGGAGGTTGTCGTCGAAACTAATATTCAGATTTAAAAAATTCCTTCACCAGGACAATGCTACGTTAGCATTACGTGACAGGCATACTGACAGGCCCGTTGGTATAGTAGTCAGTGGCCCTGACTGCTATGCGCAAGGTCGTGGGTTCGATTCCCACCTAGGACAAATGTTTGTGTGATGAGCACGGTCATTTGTTCTTTGTCTGGGTATAATTTATCTATAATATGTATGTATTTAGAAATATATATGTATGTTTATCAGTTGTCTAGTACCCATACCACAAGCTCTGCTTAGTTTGGGACTAGATGGCGTTGTGTGAAAAAAGTTGTGGAATATTATTATTATTATTATTATACTTACATGTCTTTAACAAAAAAAAACCTTTTCAGGCGGATGATGCCGCAGGCAGACGGTAATTCTCTATGACTGACTTTGTGTATCCTGTAACTAATTATAAGACCACCCATTCTATCACCCTTTTTAGTTGTTAAGTCCTTATTTGTTTTTCTGTTATGCCGTATAATAAATAATATATCTATCTTTCTAATATAAATTTTAATAAGCGGTATTGTTGTTTTTTTTTATTCATTATAAGCTCAACTGATGGTAAATGATGATGTGGTCAACGATGAAGCACGCTTGTCTAGAAGTAACGTTATCACTATTAACTTAAATATCCCCAGGTTATAGCTAACAATCAATGAAATTTGAATTTTCACGCGTGGTCCACTCGAAAAATCAATAGTAACTACATACCTACCTTGTCCAAAATATGGTTCAGTTATCTGGAGTTAATAATAGGAGGTATTTGAGAGACATATAAAGCCGAGCTAATGATAAAAGTAGATCATAAAAAGGGGTCCTCCCCTCCTTGCCGACGTACCAACTTTTTTAGCCTAGCAATATACGAATTGTTAATGACAACATTCCATGTTTATTAATTTACCCCGTCAAACCCTTGTCGATATTTTTATGAAAGGCTAGTACGGTTTAAAAGTAATATAAATAAACCAATAACTTCATTTGCTCTTGATATGTTTGACAAAGCGTAAGTTGACACGTAGCGTAGGTACTTGTAGATCTGCGAATCAAATGTAAATGGGCAGTTGCATGGGGCGTCGCTCCCGTGGATTTAATCACGATAAAAACACAATCCTCCTTATTTTGCAGTCGGTAAAAAAGTAGCCTTTAACCTCTCTGACGCTTCAAACTACTTTCATACCTGGATGAGCGGTAATGCGAAAGAATGCGAATTTAGAAATTTGTTTTGCACAAAGTTGGTAGAAAATGCGACGCTTGGATTGGAACAAAATTATAAGAATCAGGCGCCATTTAGGATTGGATGCACATTATTTGTCACGGCTTGTCTCCCGGCACTCTGTCTGGAACCACGTTACACCACACAAACACTAAACTTCTTCGAACTCGAATTTTTCTCACGGAGAGCGTATGCGTTCAACAGCGAGTTGTCAGCCATTAGTCTTTTTCGATTCCATCGAGTCGAGTCCATCTCTTTCACTCACGAGCGGTCAACGGTTGGTGCGAAGGAGATGGTAAAAGCGGAAGGAGCAATGTGTCAACCAATCAGTTATTAGGCGTGTTGCCAACAATTAAATATAAACGAAAAAGAATTGTATATCAGCGCAAACAATACCAAATTTCATCTTAATCCAACCAGTACTTTAGAAGAATAGCAAGTTCAAAAAAAAAATGACCCCTTTATAATAATTATTACTAACAGTCACGCGGGCCTTCGCTCACGAGGACTTTAACACGATAAAAGCATAACATACTTCTTTCGCAGTCGGGTAAAAAATGCACTAGTAAAACTAGGAACTGTCTCCTCCCGGCGCGTGTCAAGCTGGGCATGTACAAGCTGTACATATGCCCGCTCCTGACATACGCCGCCCCCGCCTGGTTCGTCCTCACTAGCGAAACAACCCGCAGGAAGCTCAGCGCGCAGCAGAACTTGGCGCTGTGGACCATACTCCAAGCTCGCTATGTGAGGAACGATGTTATCAGGCGGGATATCGGGATTGAGAGCCTGGAAGAGCCTCTGATTGGCCCCACGTCAAGCACTTGGCACCTTGGCACGCGCGCGCGCCCGACGCGAGGCGGCTCCCAAGAGATCTGCTCCCGACAGATGTTGCGGCCCCATCCCTCCCGGACTTGATGTCAGGGTAAGTCGCCCCACGCCACACTCGACTTACTCAAACAGTTATACTGTACAAATACACACCACGTAGTACGTAACGTGTTCTAAGTTAATATAGGCACGTTACGTACTAAAAACACACATTCATGACCCTACATGCGCTATATATAACTAGCACCGGATAGCAGCGCACGCTATTCGGTGCAGACGCACTGATGCGGTGACTCACAGTACAATGCCGCTCACACATACATACTCGGCTCTGCGGTTCGAAACGTGACCGGCTAGCTCTGGAAACGGGACGGACGGGAGCCACGCATTTACTATAGGTGCGTCTGAGTCGGCACTCTCGCCGCTGGTCGGCTCCCGCTGGGCTTCCTCCAGGAAACTGGAGGTTTCACCTGGCGGGGTCGGACCGCCGGAATGCCGTGAAGAAACGACGCCGAGTCACGGCGTCGCGGCACGCCTATAGTTACACGCAAGCAACTATACATACGGGTGTGCGTTGCCGCTCACTTTTGAGCAGGCGCTTACACGCACACCCGACCAGCTACGCCGAAACTAGGCCACCCGATGACGGTCCCGTATTGACGGGACACGGTACAGCTCCCGCGGTCAGGGGGCGAAGCCTTGTGGCCGCTCGCCGCGCCCCTAGCGGGGCGCAGTGACAGCCAAGTGTGTAAAACTAGGAACGTTTTCTAACGGGCCCTCCGGTAACAGTTACACGATACCTAATGTAGTAGGTAGCAGCCGTGAGAAAAATAAACTCCTTAGTGACTTTACTCTAGTAATTTCTTGGTAAGAGAAACTTCTTTTTACCAACAAGTTTTTTTCCGGGTTAAACATCATTACCGCTTTGTATTACATAAATTACTAGCAGTCATGCGGAGCGTCGCTACCGTGGACGTTATCACAATAAAAATATAAACCTCCTTTCACAGTCCGGTAAAAAGTATCCTATAACCTTCCTCAAGCTTCAAGTTCCTTCCAAACCAAGTTTCGTCCAAATCCCCAGTATTTTTGAAGATTAGTTCGCGTTCAAACAAACAAGTAAACTTTCCCGCTTCATAATATTAGTACATATAGATATACCTATAACTAACTAGCTGTGCCCGCGACTTCGTCCGCGCGGAATAGTGACAATCGGCAGCATTTTTAATTTTTAGGCTAATTATTTTGAAAACAAAACTCATACATATTTTGAATGTCGTATTTATTAATATCCAATCAAAAGTCTAAAAAAATAAGTTAAATTTTTTGCTCAGTGTAATTTTTGAGATCAAGTAGTATGTATTTCAACTATCACAATAAAACAAAGTATTTTATTTTATTCCTTTAATTTTGGTTAGCTTCCACAAGTGAATCCCGACTAACTGAATGCTATGAGAAGCAACATCACAGCTTTAGAAATTATTCATACATACTAAATGGTACGTAATGGTATTCAAACACTTCAATAGTTTCCAAATTATATTATGTAATAACACTAAAACTGTGCATTGAGTACAGCGTCCATTCTACATATATACATAGCAATCTGATATAACATGCCAGTACATAGGTACTCACTTGGCCTAATGCAATGTGTCGTCTGAAAGCAATTTGCTACACCGCATGCGGTCCTTCTTTCATTACAAGCACCCATCTGGGTTGTTAAGAAAGTTCCGGAAAAAATAGCAGACAATTTTCATCTTTATTTGGAAAATGATGGGGTTGATATTCGAGTGCGGCGTTTGAGGACATAGGATGTATAGTTTTCGAAGTGAAGGCAGTTAGTTCAGGAAGGGTCTTCTGTTTTTAAAGTGAATTATTTTAAAGGAATACTTAGCAGGGATGTGGGGAGTTCGGAAATATATGATTTTAACGCTCGAGTTAATATTTTAGGGAGAACTGTAGGGATGTTTAGTAGGCTTTCCGTGTATTAGGTTGAAGGGATCGTAAAAATCTGTACGTACGTGCATTTTATACGTTTTTTATTTCATGGGGTGAACGCGGATTCAATAAATACGTTCCGATAATGTTAAGTTTACTCCGAGAGATGTTTTATTTTTTGTGAGTAAAGTTAGCTTTTGATACAGTGTAGGGGAGTAACTTACAATATAATGCTTTTAGATTTTATAACCTGGAACTAAATCCCCTAATGTTTTACGATATCATGTGTGGTGTGGATTCGCATAATCTGTAGATTCTTAATGATTGCTTTTAAAGAGATGTAGCTATTTGGGTACAATCTACATTTCTAGTTATCTTGTTAACCCCTCCAACTAAGCTAAATATGCTAGTGTTTGGAGTGGGTTCACGGAAATAGTATAACGGGTGAGGTTCGAACCCACAACGCTTCGATTTCAAGACCGACACCTTAGCCATTAAGCTATTGACGCTATACTTTGGTCTGCTAACAGTTTTTTTTTTTTCATTTAAGAAGATCAAAGGGAGAAATAACAATTGGTCATACGTGCCTTGAACGGTTACTCTTGCTATTATTATCACACAAAACCTGAGTTTTAGGGCCTATGTACACCACGTTTTTTAAACGCGCCGTTGACGCGAGTTTGTAGCGATACGGACGCAATACGCACCCAAGTCAGACGCAGCCTGTAGACCTTTGCACACCTGTATAAATTCTCTCTCTCAAATCTGTAAAAAATTATATCGATACACACGCGTGTTAGTATTGCTGTCTCGACCAATGCCATCTTGCTACTGTTGACGAGGTTCTGCTTAAAAACGCACAATGCCAGCGCATCTGTATCGCAACACACGTGTGCTTGCTTCGCGTCTGTATCGATTCAAACGCGTATTTGAATTTTTAAAGGTCTACAGGCTGCGCCTGACTTGCGAGCGTATCGCGTATGTATCGCTACAAACGCGCGTCAACGGCGCGTTTAAAAAACGTAGTGTGTATAGGCCCTAAAGAGCACTCAGCAGCAGTGACGTGGCCCGATAGGGTTATTGCCTGCCGAGGTTACGAGAATGTTCTAACTAGATACCGCAGCCCCGAATCGCAAGGGCAACTGAAGGAACAAGGTGGGTTTTTAGTCAGTAGAAGTCTGACACTCCCTTCCGCTCCACCCAGAGTGGTAGGACTGTTATGTAGATGGTTTTTCCCCTGGAAAAAAGAAACGCGAGGTCGGCTCAGTTTGGGAATCAGTGTGCTACATAATATATTTGCTTCACTGTAAACTGTACTAATTGTGCTTATTCATATTTTGTAAGTACTTTTGATGAAATAAATTTTATTTATATCCGTCTACTTATTATGTAATCAAGCTCAAACATTACATGGCTAAACACTGTCTTCTAAGAGACAAGTTACCCTAGTTAAGCAGGCAGGGTTACATACAGTTTGTACAGATTTTGAAATGGTTTCCTTTAATAATATTTAAGTTCTTTCTCTAAAATGAACTATTCCTCATTTACTTTTACATGTTTTTTTTTGTATCAATCTGTATTTATTTTGTGTTCTATTATTATAAATTGAAAAGGAAAATGTAGGTAATTGTTTTTGTTAATATTTCCAAAACAGTGCTGTATATTCAAGCAAACCATATTATCTCTACCTACGCATACTTCATTACCTACAACATTTAATAACATCCGCCATATGCGTGACACGCCCGTCACCTTGTTTTAATTAACGGTGCCTGATTGACATTGATTGAATTAGACGCTTTCAGCGCTTTAATGATCCTCGACGATATATATATTTAAAATAGGTTGTTTAGCGCTGCGGTGCTTTATTGCTTTGGTATATTATTTTGTTTTGAGTTTTCAAATATCGAAACTAACTAGGTGACCATCATAACATATCAAAATTTATAGAATAGTATCAGACGATACTTTGTGGAAATTTATATCATACTTTAGAAAAAGATTTACTGTTCATTAGGGGCAGGACCCGTGCTCCACCTAGGATTTCCACCTGGGTAGAGCACGGGTACTATATGGCTGCCCATGCTCCACCTGATGATTAGTACAGTCAAGTAATTAAGAAAAAGACACAATTTAAAATATAATCAAATAATTAATTTAACGCTTTTTTTCCAAAAAATGGCCCTGAAAAGACTGAAGCAGACGCGTTAAATATATTTTTCATAAATTTTATTCACCAATAAAGTTTGTAATTTTTTTTTGTAAGATTTTCTATCATTTTCTTTTCTGTGCATCATAAAAGCTATAAGGTAAAATAATAATATAAATTGAATATAAGAAACTAATTATATTATTGTACAATAAACATATAAACTTACTCCTATTTAATCGTTGTTTAGATATTTGGAAACATATAGGGAAAACAATTGAGTGCATCACTGTACAACAACGTCATCAGGTGGAGCACGGGACCCATATAGTACCCGTGCTCCACCCAGGTGGAGATTCTAGGTGGAGCACGGGTCCTGCCCCGTTCATTTTAATAAGTATTACTTTTATTTCGACATTCCGCCGTACCTAGAAAAGCACGCTAAAACGTGTGTCTCGGCTGTCATTTGAACATCTTAGACAGTCATTTCAGGTCGTGAGAAGCCAGAAAATCTAGCACTAGTCAAGCCTAGGGGTATAGTGTTACCCGGTTACACAATATTAGTTTTTGTTTATGTGAAACCTGAATATAGTTTGACAAAATACGTAACTGAATCGATTCCAATAATTTTACACCATGTTATAGGAGAAAGAATATATGTTTTTTACTAATTGCAAAAAATATTGATTTCGAAGACTTTTAAAGATATTCATTTTGGTGAACATTTCACCCATACGCACAATGCGTTTTGAGAATACTTTCATTGCGCGTACGGCTAAGCTTGCCTGAGTCTGTGTTTCCTAATAGCTATAACCTGGGTGTCTTTAAGTCAAGAGTGAATAGGTTATTTCTAGGTAAGCGAACTTCATCTTCGACCACATCATTACTTACTTATCAGGTGAGATGCGAGAGCCTATAAGCTCGCGTTTGACCACCGTCTTACCCGTCGTCACCGTCAGTACCTAAAATTTTACAAAAAGAGTATTCCCTGACAACTAAACCGTGATATAAACCGGCAACCAATACTCGGGTGTCACCCCTCCGCCCCATAGTACCTACGCCACTAAGTTTTGCAATATAAAAATGTGTAATACAAAATGTTTATTCCTGACCTTAGCATCATTATATTGCTATTTACCTTTTGATCTAAAGATTATATTTCCACAAAATCAAATCATGAGATAAATAAATACATGGAATAGTAATAGACCTTAATGCCATATAAAAATAGCTGATAATACAAATAAAGTGAGATATAAGGGTAAAATGGTACTTTGCTAATAGCGATATCTACCAGACGACCTTTGAATGAATACAATCTCCTCTAGCAAATTGGTATCTGTTTGGGTAACTGAATAGTATCTGATATCATTTCAAAGTTATTTAGAACTAGAGGTTTGCCGTCGTAGATTTTAGATACGACACGATGAAACTTCTTATCGCCTCAATATTAAAAAACTTTGTACAATAATTTAATTTTGGTACATACAACGTTATAAAAGCTAGACGTATTAAATTAAATCACATACCATACGTGTTTACCTTTAATGCGAAATTATTTAAAAATAAGTTAATGAAAAATAATCGAAAAAATGCAGAGCGGCATTGTAGCGTCAATTTTGTCGTTTTAAGGTGTACGTCCCTAGAAGCGTAAGTACTTCGTCGCCTGCTCGGTAAGATACATAGCGTTTTAACTAAGATTTCGTGTGACTAAACTATTAATAGGCTAAACACTAAAAATCAGATCAAAACAAGCAATTGCTTGCATAATAAATGTGGTTTTATTTAATGCATCTCGCTTTTATGAACGTTGTAAATGTCACTGTAAAATTTTAAAAATCTTTAGATTATAATCTATCTAGCGAGATTGTAATCTATGGATAAATAGCAGGTAATCTGTGCTTGCAATTTAACGTATTACATTTCGATAAAACATAATCTATCGAACTGTTTGATTTCAAACTGTCACTCGTTAAAGTGCCTACAGTCCCTGATTGATCGGTTTGGCTGTACGACGAAATAAATGTCAGTCGGGAGCGGGACTAACGGCCTAATAACCTAATATGTTAAGCTGATCAAATATCTACAGACCGACTTCGGTGAGCGTTCAACCCATTTTTTTTTCTCTGGGTGGGAAAATCATCGAATGACTTCTCCCGCTGTGGGTGGAGTGGAAGGCAGTGTCAGACTTCTACTGACTAAAAAACCACCGTGTTCTTTCAGCTGCCCTTAAATTCCGAGGCCGCGGTATCTCGTTAGAACATTCCCGCAACACCGGCAGGCAATGGCCCTATAGGAGCCCGTCACTATTGCTGACAGCTCTTTGAGGCGCGCGTGGAACACAACGTGCCTCCGACCCGGGCAGTCCTTACCAGATAGTGAGCTACCCCTGGTCGCCGTTCGCAAGCCCGCGCCTACGGTGCCCGGAGATCGGTACGCGATCCCCGTAAGATCAACCCATGGGGCCGTTATTATTTAGCAACAAGCTCCGCCGTGCTCAAGAGGACTCGAAATTAAAGAAAAAATAAAACCAGTGCTCTTATATTTTTTTTCAACACACCGATTCCATTCCTACCTACGTCGCGTCATAGCTACCTTAATTTTCACTAAATCCCCTATTCATGACGTCACCGTTTCAACCTACGAGTTACAGAGTACGTCATTGATTGCTGACTTCGTGCGGTGTTCCCAATTAGTCCTTTTCAATCAGCTTCTGTGTGGAGGTTTATTTAGCCTTTTTAAAGGGATAATTATTGTTAGTGCTATGGGTACTCCATCTATGCACTGATTATTGGATGATTGGGTTGTTAAAATTGGGTTGTTTTTTATGGTAGCTTTTTCTGCTAGGTAAAGTAAAGGCTAAATATTAATTACAATGCTGTATATTTCACACTTATCTACGAGGAAAAAAGTAGTCATTTACGTATACCTATACATTATTATTATTATAATGAGGAAAGATTTCATTTTGAATGTTTGTAACAAATAAACTCAATACTGTAAACTCAGTACTAATAAGTACTGGACCGACTTTCAACAATATGAAGCTGCATTATCAGCAAGAAACACTAGACTTTTTTTTCGCAGAAAGGCTTTCTCATGCATACGAAAGCTGCCATGAACAGAAGCTTGTACAATAAAATCATATTATTTTCAACAATGATTAATATCTAGCATTTAACATAATTTCAAGTTGCCACCAGCTACGATATTGGTATAAGGTTTAAAATTTGGTATAAATATAATAATAATAATATAATAAATAACTAGTATTTGCGTGTTGCGCGAGGTGCAAGCACCTCGCGTGCTTGTGAAAAGAAAAAAAAATTGGGGGGGCGGGTGATGGGGGGGGGGGGTTGCACAATTATTTGGACTAAAGAATTGCCCCTCAATGAATCTGAAAAAAAAATGTTCCAAGTCTCTTAATTTCCGAGATCCGCCTAAAGGGGGTGAGAAGGGGGGCAAGGGGGGCGACTTTGAAAAATGGCTTTTACTTTACCGAGCGTCCTCTATACGAATCCGTAAGAAAAAAAAATACGGGTCTCGTAGTTTCCCAGATACGATAGGGAGGGGGGAGAAGGGGGGTGAAAAGGGGAGGTTTGGCACTTTTCCCGTAGGTTTGAGAGTTACTTGTTTACGAATCTGTCAAAATATACCCACCTGGGGATCCACCACCTGGGAGAACAATTATGTCAATGAGTGAGTCAGTCAGTGAGTCAGTGGTAATTTAGCTTTATATAGTATAATATAATATTCCACATCTTTCACACAACGCCATCTAGTCCCAAACTAAGCAGAGCTTGTGCTATGAGTACTAGGCAACTGATAAACATACATATATATTTCTGAATACATACATATTATAGATAAATTACACCCAGACAGAGAACAAATGATCGTGCTCATCACACAAACATTTGTCCTGGGTGGGAATCGAACCCACGATCTTATGCATAGCAGTCAGGGCCACTGACCACTAGACCAACAGGCCTGTCTTAAGTATACAACTATTGATAGGTTTTTGTTCACATTGTCCTATATTATTTTTGAAAGAAAACATTGTTTCTATTTCAGGGGCCGCGCATTTAAAAGGATCAATACACCTAATTTATCGTATCCCTTCCGAACAAAATAAACATGACAAAAAATAACCAATGGAAGAAAAACACCCCTTTATAACAAAAACGGCAAAAAGGACAATGTTTTAACATCACCCAAAATATTTAAGGTTCCCATAATCGCACCGATGCCGATGCTAAGCACAAAATATCGAATTTCAATTTTCGGACCGAAACGCCCGTGTTTCGTAGTAAATTCCATATAAAAACCCTTTTTGGTGCGGGCACAATGGATTCGTGACAAGGAATTATCGGATAGAGCTTGACGACCCGAATGCTCCACTAGAATGAGTTTCAGCGGGATTTCGAAACATTTTTTCGGGACTTTTCAAATGTCCTACCTATTTGATTTTTTTTTTTTGGATTTGTTGCGGTTCACGGTATTGTTTGTGGGGTTATCAGTGGCTTAATGCTTTTGACAATATAGTAATTATTTCTTTTGAAGTACTGTCATCAATTAATAATTTCTCCAAACTTCAGCGGGGTCATGTCGGAGCCGAGGGGTCAGATGTAAATATATAAAGATTTAAAAAATAAAGTAGTGTTTAATGTGCGGTCTTATCCCATTATCTTATTGACAGTATTTAGATAGACAGAATTACAAGAGATAGATTAAGAACTGTCAGAGTACAAAGATCGTAAATGTAAATATATAAATCCAGCATAAAATACTAATAAATAATAAATATAACAATTACATTTATTTATATATTTTTCATTTCGTATGCTTTCGTATGCTTCTTCACCATTTTTTACCTTGTTTATAATTTATAATAACACTAGCTGCTGCCCGCAACTTCGTTCGCGTGGGAGGATTTCCCGCGTAAATCCCGATCCCGTGGGAATTCCGGGATAAAAAGTAGATAGTAGCCGATTCTCAGACCTACTGAATATGCATATAAAATTTGGTAAAAATCAGTAAAGCCGTTTCGGAGGAGTAAGGTAACTAACATTGTGACACGAGAATTTTATATATTAGAGATTACAACTGCCAGTACTAATGGAGTTTTAACAGGCAATAAAAAACAACTCAAGTACACGGTTCTAAATCTAATTCTAATCAATTTTGTTCTTCCTTCAAATAGTCCAATAGCACAGCAATGTGTTATAGTACGAATTGAGGTAAATTTTGCCCCTACAACGCATAAATAAGCCTAATTTAATATGTTCTTTACGAAATACGTTTGTGGCAGTGCGAAGCAGGATACTAGACTAGTTTCACTAGTTTGTTATGTGCTTTCATTTATGTTCTTTATTTAAACTTTATGCAACACAAATAGTACAAAGACGGACTTAATGCTTCAAGCATTCGATACTATCAATACTATCAGTAGTAGGTATAGTTAAAATATATTAACAACGTGTGTGATCACAGTTATTTGTTCCTAAAGACCTAGACTGAAAGGTCAGAGGAAAGCCCTAAGTGGAATTTTTGCGGAATTCTTTAACCTACACGACCCTTACGCCACTAAATTCTTGTTCCAGCCCCTCATAGTCATATTAAATGTATTAATTAAATGAAACACTAGAGGGTCCTATTCATATACTCTCCTTTCTAACAATGGACAGTGCGAATTAAAATAACTCTGTACTTATATTTGAAGCACAAAAGGTAGTTTCACACACACGAGTGAATGAAACACATAATAATTCCAACAGTGAAAAAGGTACAATCATAAACAAAAGAGGAATAAACTAAGCTTTCGACAAACAGGAAAAATAGTCCAGCAGAATATAGCCGAACAAAATCAGAGTTCGCTTAGTTTTTCCATTACAAGTTCAGCACGCAACCGTGGGATTACATTGCAATATTCTATTTTTTCAACACACTTTTATTTTATTCCGGTTTCAGTGGATTATTGTTTTTGTTCGCGATTGTACTGGATTATGATGTGTGTTCTTGGTATTAGGCGGTTTTACGTCTTTATTAGTTGCTGGATTGGAATATAGGTACTTATTTTGGGTGCGTCTCATATCATATAAAGTTATTTGGTATATTTTCATTTCAATAACGTTCACAAGATATAATAAACGTGAGTTATACCAACTGTTGATATAATTTCTTTAGATACAACATTTATATACTCTAAAACTTTTTTCGTGTAACGTTATTGGATATAGAGTTTATTTAATCGAAAATAATTAGGCCTATCTCTTAGAATAAATAATATTGCGATTAATTTGATAGAGCGTGCTGCGGGAGCGGCTTGTCAGAAACGAATCGTTGCAAAACCGACTCCACGTAGTCTTGTCTGCCCTACCCTAGAGTGTTATTTAAAATTGCGTAGGCGCGGAAGGGTGAGACAGCCCGCGAGCTGAGGAGCTGGTGATTTTAACACTCGCCTTCGGCTTGCTGGCTGGCTTCGCCGACCAGCCTCAGCCACGGCGGTGTGCGTGAAACACATCTGCGATGATAAGCTCGCATGGGACCGTCGCCGGAGCCCTGCAGCGCCGGACCCGTGAAAGAAACCATGCCTGCTGCATGTTGCATGCTTGCTTACGTGCTGCATGCTTGCTTGCATGCTGCATGCTTGCTTGCATGCTGCATGCTTGCTTGCATGCTGCATGCTTGCTTGCATAAGTTTTTACAGGGAAATGAAAACTAGGCATTTTATCATGTCATACTAAATAGGTTTTACGTCTTGTGAGTGGTATATCAAACGATTTTATATTCAATGTATGGTTATGCTTATAAAAATTAGTTGTTTTAAAATTATATAATTTCTTATATTTATATTAACTGATCATTATATCAAATACAATTAATGATTCAGTTCATTCCTGTAAATATTAGAGATTTTGTAATTATATCAAATATTGCTTACCCACTTATTTTATCTATAACTTCCTTGGTGGTCTAGTGATTGCAAACTACAGCTGTTGAGTGTGAAGTTGTCGGATTAGAGGTATTTTTTTTTTGGTTGGGTTCTTGGATAAATAATAATTTAATAGTCGTAGGAGTCTTCAAGATTGAGCAACGCTTGCAAGAGTCGGTCCGAGGGTCACCATGTTATAAAAAATCTCATTAAACCTATTCGTGCGAAGTATCTATGGATAAATCTTAAAAAATATTTCTAAAGTATATCGTTTGAAAGATAAACACTTCGCAAAGTGGTAAGATGTGTGTACCAATAGTTTAATTAAATAAATACTCTATGGATAGATATAGGGTACCTGCGACCTTCTCTCTCTCTTTCTAACCCATGTACAACTAGAGGATTTGCTCTCGTGTTCTATTTATAATCACTTTAAGGAGATTTCACCAGCTTCCACTCCTGAACTTTTCAAGCTTTTGATCTTAACAATTAGTCTTTTAAGGGGAAAATTTGCGTAATAATCATTGTGCGTACAGCTAAGGAGTGGAATTCCCTGCTGGAGTCTGTGTTTCCTCATCGCTATAACCTGGGAGTCTTTAAGTCAAGAGTGAATAGCTTACTTCTAGGCAAGCGTGCTTCGTCTTCGACCACATCATCACTTACCATCAGCTGAGATGGTGGTCAAACGCGAGCCTATTGTCAATAAAAAAAATACTTTTGGGTTAGGTTTTACTAAGTTTTTTTATTCAGAGATTTTTTATCATTTTTTTTTAATAGTTGATAGGCTTGCGTTTGACCATAATCTCACCTGATGTTAAGCGATGATGTGGTCCAAGATGAAGCGCACTTGCCTAGAAGTAACCTATTCACTCTTGACGTAAAGACTCCCAGGTTATAACTATCGGGAAACACCATAGATGAAATAAATAAGTAGATGTGGTCAACAGACGAAATTATATCGGAACCGTGTGTCTCCAGTTAGGCTCTGGGCGGGGCAACAACTACACATGCAGTTTAATAAAATCAATAGATACGCACTCGCGCACACACCCGCATTTCTTAAATCAGAACGTACTATACAATCAATAATAAACCTTATTCCGTCAAACACAGCGTGTATTTACCATGCACCGTAGAACTTACCCACACAAAAACATCGGTCGCTATCGTTGTGCTGTGCAAAAGCATTTTTTTTTACATATACGCTAGTGATTGACTAAATCGGAAAGTTATCGATTCTTCCATTTATTATTGTACAATCTTTTTTGGGCACCTGAAAATGAACCAAATAAAAAATGGCATGTCCAGAAAATATTACAATAGCAATAAACATATTATTAAGAACATAACATTACATAATTATTATTAAGTACTACCTACTAAGTATTAAGGGCTACCCTGGCGCTTTCGACTTAAATCTTAATATTTAATTATCATAGTGATAGGTCATTATTAATTATCATAGTTGATCGGAACATACCAGCCGTATAGGTTGTATAGAATCCTGAAAAGTTGAATGACTGATTTTATGAATGCCCTAAAACATGAGAATAGCTTTCAGTAATAAAATAAAATTTAACCCACTAGGGGGAAGTGGGGCAGATTCGTACAAGGGGCACCGTCATACACCAAATATATCTGATGTTAGGCGCACATCAACAGAATGACTTATGCGTGTATGTGTAGCTTACTTTTGTGTGTGGTTGCTCACGGAGTTTGAAAGCAGTCGGTGTGAAACGCGCGTCGGTGTGACACAGAACGTGATTCGGCCAGGCATAAGTATTTTTGTAAGCTCACTTTAACGTCTTTTTTTAAATAAAAGCTGTTCTCTAGATTATTCAGTTCTATTTTATTTAAAAGATAATAGGGTCAAGTTTGTGAATTAATCTGTGAATAATTTTATATATGCTTGCTTTTTTTTCTAGAAATATTTTGATTTCATTTTCTTGTGATGGGGTAGATTCATACAGGAGTGTACGGGGCACATTCATACTGTATGAATGTGCCCCATTTTTTGTTTATTTGTAAAATTATACCATAATTTTGTTTTGCAGAACGATTATGTTCAGAAATTACAAGAAAAAGGGAACTAGGAGTGGAGTAGTGGACGAAGATGCAATGTTTAAAGCTATCGATAAAGTTTTGGAAAACAAACTCTCATTTCGGAAATCAGCAGCCAAATATGGAGTATTAATAAATAAGAATTAAGCAATAGGATGTAGATATTTAAAAAGTGATGTGACTGATCAGAAAGACTGTTTTTTTTATTACTGGTGGGCCCACTTCTTGACCTCGATCTTGCCTGATGGTAAGCGATAGATGAGGTCTACGATGGAACGAGCGAGCCCAGAAGATGCCTATTCACTCGTGCTTTAAAGGCTGAAAAGTCATAAGTGGCAGGGAACACATAAGCCGGCAGAGAATTCCACAGCTTGGCTGTGCGCACAATAAATGTGGAGGAGAAGCGCTTAGTACGACAAGACGGTATATCAACCAAATGTGGGTGGTACCCAGCCGTGCGTCTGGTAGTCCGGTAGTGAAAGGGATATGGATGAATCAGGTCATGGAGCTCCTGCGCACACTCCCCGAAGTACAATCTGTAGAAAACCGACAGGCAAGCAACGGTTCGCCGATGAACCAGGCTATGAAGCTTGTCCACCAGCACCTCGTCGCCTATAAGCTTTTTAGCTCTGCGCTCGATCGAGTCCAATGCAGCAAGTTGGTACTTTGCAGAGCCATCCCATAAGTGGCTGCAATACTCCACGCAGGAACGGACCTGTGCTTTATACAGAATTAGAAGCTGTCCAAGCGTGAAGTACCGCCTCACCTTGTGTAGGATTCCCAGTTTTTTTGCTACAGTCTGACGTCAACTCCATGCCCAAAAGCTCCAGGCGATTGGTAACTGGCACAGATGTACTTCGAAAAGTAGGGGTCAATTCAAAAGGGCACCTTTTAGCACTGAAAAGACAAGCCTGTGTTTACAGAGCATTGAATTTGACCAGATTGTCGCCACCCCATTGGGAAACGAAATTTAAGGTCAAATTAATGCGCTCTACCATGGCCTTTCTGAGAGTGGCAATTTCGTTGCTGTCAGCTCTAGAACTGGATAAGTATCTCTCTGTGTGCTGTGTGTGTTAGGTTAAGTTAGTTCCCTCGGTGCCATAAAAATAAAAACTAACTATATTTGTCTTTTTATAAAATGATTATGTAAGTATTATTTGATAATAGAGACTAATATTGCTTTTGTTTCCATGAACGTTGTGTTTTGATACTTTGATTTTGATAAATAAATAAACATTTCACGCAAAACTTGTGTATTTTGTCACATGTATGAATCTGCCCCATAGGCTGTATGTAAGTGCCCCGCATGTGGGGTACATTCATACATTTTTAATTTTTTCTTTAAAGTGGTACAAAAAGTTGTACAAGTGTATTTACACAAATTTCATGTTTTTTTTATAAAGTCAGATAGTTAGACTATTGATTTTTGATGAATCAATAAAGATATCGATACCCGAGAGCATTCTATAAGACGAAATATAAAAACTGTATGAAGCTGCCCCACCTTCCCCTACTGCAAAAATCAGTTGTACTCTTAATTTTGGAATTGTCTATTCAAAAAGCCTGCGACTTTTCTTTAGAGGCTGGAACATTTCTGCGCTGAAGTGAACCGAGCATATGGTGCTATTTTTTGTAGGGTACCAGTTAGGTGGCATGCCTGTGGCATCAAACCATTCCTTTTTTATATTACCATCTTTTGGGAAGCTGAAAAGTACGAAAACCACTTATTTATCATTTACATACATCCTAAGCTACTTCTAAACGTCACCATATAATAAGCATCGCAATAATTACGTAACACACTATAAATCAAGATTTGAATGATTTTGACGTATATTGCTAATCCATTGCTTCATAAGTTCGAAATATTGGTCTGCTCAACAACGTAAATACCGCAGTGAGTGTTGTTGATTTAGCATAATGAAACCGATTCCTACTGTAAGTGTGTTACGCAATTACCCCGCAGGTAATATTTTAGTAGGTTATAATAGGTTTTTGTTTTAAGAAAAATCCTAGTTAGTAGAGAAATAGTTAAATATATGAAAACAAACACACATCCATGCATAACTAATAAATAGCATGAATATATTGACTTATTTTAAGCTAAATTCACAAATATATTTTCTGAACCATGCCGATTACTATAACGCAATCGAAGCTTCAACGGAAGTAAAATACAAAAACCATAAAAAAAAATAATGAAACAGCAACATAGGATAAGGCATAACATACGATAATTCTAAACCGAAAAACACCGCCGATTATTAACGTAAAATTAAAGTAACTTACTTTACGAATATTGGTTACGCATTTCTCTACTACTCTGTAAAAAAATCAAAATCAGTAAAAAAACATTATATACATCGATCTTCTAACCGGGCTAAAACGGTTGACAGATTGAAAAATAAAATATTGTAGCGACGACGGTGACGTCGGAACTCGTTACGCATGCTGCGGGCGTAAAATAAATTGATTATTTTTTTTTACTTGTTTGTACACTTGACTTTTCAACGTATTTTACTATTTTTATTTCTGTCATCTCATCTAAATTAAAAGTAAAACATATTTTCTTAGAGGTTTCCGTATGTTATAAAAAACTTTTTACCAAAAAATTAAACAGACTCCCAAAAAACACTGCAAAGTGAAAAATAACTTTAATTTTGGAAGTCGGTTTAATTTTTTGGTAAAAAGTTTTTATTTCAGTCTTTTTAGTTGGTCGATTTTTAATTTACCTAGTTACAAGAGCCTAAATGTCAACTACTTATATTCATTTACAAAATATTGCTTTTCCCAATGTTGGGCTGTTATTTGTTGCGAAGTTCTCCTGGTAGTTCACCATCAGCTTCACTTCACCATATGCATTGTGACGAGCATATTGTGCTTAATAACCACATTCAAGTAATCGAAGCGGAACACATGAACTACTTATTATTCCTACTTATATATTGAGTAGTTCCAGTGACCATCGGTGGTCATCATCATTAGGTCTACTTCACAAATGGTGCTTTTCGAATGCAACTACACAAGTTACTATAAAAAATACTCAAATCACTATAGGTGTGCCTATAATATTTGAAGAGTTCCCTCGATTTCTCCAGGTTCCCATCATCAGATCCTGACTTGGTGACAATGGGACCAATTTCAAAGTATACCCTTTCAAACAAAAAGAATTTTCCAAATCGGTTCAGCCGTCTCCGAGTAATCGGTGATCATACATAAAAAAAAATATACGCGTCGAATTGATAACCTCCTCCTTTTTTTTGTCATCGGTTGAAAAACCCCTAAACTATAATAGCAATATTTCATTCGTCAATCGACATTGCTGTCGATAGCCTACGTTAGTGGATCTGCACAAGCACATCACTAATTCGTTGCAAGAACTGGCGGCCTCACTACGCGATGAATCCGCGTAATACAGTTTCGTATGTTATTTTTACATTGCTTGTCCAGTTACTTAGTGACGAACTCAGATAGTGGTTAAGGAGCAATGTATTTATAGCAAAAGTAGTACAGTCGCTCTGATATTTGAAAACAAAAATAATATAGTAAAACCAAGAAATATTTTACGTTTTTCATGATTTTAAAGACAAATATTGTAAAATACTTGTACTTACATATGGTAAGTGATTCCATGATTCACATAGTTTTGATTTTGGCTTCGGTTTTTACAAGATACCACAGAACAACTCGGCATTCATATATGTTATCACGATCGCCGTCGAAAGCGCACTAGTTCGCGGAGACGGCCACTTGCCTGTGACATGAGCCCTGTGGCCATGTCGCGCGGACACCGATACGCCCCCTTACCACTTCTCCTATATTTTTTATTTCTGTGGGAAACACAGACTCCGGCAGGGAATTCCTCTCCTTAGCCGTACGCACAATGAAATTATTCCCAAAACGTTTCGCGCATATGGGTGGGATGTCCACCATGTAACGATGGCGCATCGCCGTTTGTCTTTTAGAGAGAGATTTAGAGAACAAAAGACAGACAATCGATATTGAGCCTAAAATCATGAAAAACTAACCTATGCTTTTAAAATCGTGAAAAATATGATCGCCCTCGGCTGGTTTTATATTTTATGTCATTTCCAATTTAAAAAAAAAAGGAATGCGCTCAATCGTTCCTTTGCTTTCCAAACAAACACTATCAATTTTAAATCGGTGGAACTCATACCAAAAGTGCAACGTTTGCCAGCCAGGAATTTCATATCCGCGTCGGAAATTCACTCTGATTCCATGGGCTCTTCAAAACTTAAATAAAAAAGAAGTGGTTTTACAAAACGGTTTGCTACTGTTTATTACTGAGTATCCAGAGTATATTCATAAATCCTACCTCGTTAGTCAAGTGGTCACAGGCGCGACTGTTGAGGAGTGGAGTTGAGTCATTTGGAAATCTTTGACAGTCGTTACGGGTAGTCAGAAGCCAGTAAATCTGACCAAGCCAAGGGGTATCGTGTTACCCAGTTACTGGGTTTTGGAAGTCAGATAGGCAGTCGTTCCATGTAAACACTAATACTCAGCTGCATCTGATTAGACTGAAAGCCGAGAGCAGAAGATGATCCTGAGACAATTCAGACAGACGTCGTTTTAGATTTTTTTTGTCCATTGTATGGCTTGACTTGATTGAGATGGGGTGAATAATTTCTGGACCTGATACGACTTGTATGTTCTAACAAGATAAGGCTCTGGAATGTAAGGGCAACTGACGAAACAGGGTAGGTTTTTAGTCAGTAGAAGTCTGATACTCCCTTCCGTGCCACCCAGAGCGAGAGTCGACGTCGTTACCTAGGCCTGGTCCTTACCGGACGGTGAGCTACCTCTACTAGTCCCTGCTCGCCATCCGCAAGCCCGTGCCTTCAGTGGTCGGAGATCGGCTCACAATCCCCAATGCCCGGGGCATCTCCCGCGGCGGCTAGGACGTCAGGTAGAGAGTTGTCTCTGCCTCTCTCTCTCGTGCTGTAGTTTTGTGTACATGTGCGTGTATGTGACTAAAACGATTGAAAATAAAGCTAATTGATACATGAGTTCCAAGTTTCTTCTAAATCAGTTTTTCAGTCTTCAAAACGTGAAGACATAACAAACAGGCCCACTAAGGAGCAAAAAAAGAAATATCTCTATACAACGTGTAATTTAAAGGGTATACACATACCGAGTGCACGGCTTCTCTGGATGACAATAAACGATGTGGCAAAGGTTTTCTAATCCTATGTCTACATGTGTGGAGTATATTTTAAATTTCAATACATTGATACCAGAGGCCGAATTTTTCAAATTAAGAAGAACGAAGAGAATTATCGTTTTATTGGCAAGTGACGTGGAAAGTGATGACCTTCATAGTGCTGTGACACGTTTGTTATTACTGGTATTCAACAAACATATGAAACCAATAATTTGGGTTCAATTCTGTGAGTCACTTATTTTGAGCTGAAACTGTGCATAGAGACTCCATAGCAGATGTTGTCTTCAGTCCTTTTGGATAGATATGGGGTTTTCGTTACACGTTGTATATGTATATTCGTAACACTCTGTCATTATATTATATTCCTATGTTGAAGCCGGTTCAACTACAATGGTTTCCTAGAATAAGTTCTTGATGCTAAGGATAAAAGATCAAAAGGAAAACCGGAGCAGCAAAGATAATGTTCAATATATTCACATTGGAGCTTCTGCCCGTTGATTTCCAAGGCAGAAAAAGGCGAAAACAATTTGATCTGTGAGATAGCCTCAAGATTTGTAAGGAAAAAGGAAAGACCTTTGCTTAGCAGTGGGTCAAAATCTAGACTAAGGAAAAAAAGGCAACCCCATACACATAACAACCTCGGCAAGAATTGTTTAACCTTGGAGATAAATCTGTAAGTCATTTATTATTTAGTCTCGAGTAGCTCTTTATTTATTTACGCCAACCATTGACGCCAACAGACTGTTTATTGAAACGACCAAGCTCAAACATTTGGTAAGAGTTATGACCAACCTTTTTTGATTTCTTGGCTTACAACTAGCTTTTAACTATAGCTATAATATGTTTATAATATAATTATACTGTGAAACAAAATCATTGTAAAGTTTATATGGAGAAAGAGTGTAGAAGCGTATTGACCTCTGAGTATTGTCGAGGTTTCTTCTTAGGACAGTCAGCTAGGAACAGTCTAGTTTCAGAAAATCTAGTTCTAGTTTATCAGAAAAAATAATTGAGTAACAAACATCCATACATTCATCTAAATTTTCATATTTATAAAGCCTGGTAAGGGTCTTTAAGTCATGAGTAAAAGTTACTTCTAGGCAAGCGTACTTCATCTTCTATCGCATCATCGCTTACAACGGGAAATACCTTATCAATTTTGATCCCTTGAGAGTGTCGTGAATATGCGTTTTTTGCGGCATAATCAACCGTATTTTAATTTGAAAGTTTGATTTTTTCAGAGCCTCAAGGGACTGCAGACCTAATTAAGTATAATTATGGTTATAATTTCGAATATATATCTCCACGCTTTCGCGAAATAAAGGGAAAAAAAGAAAGACGGACGGATAACAAAGTGATCTTATAAGGGGTTCGTTTATTTACTTTTAAGGTACGGAACCCTAAAAAAATTATAATTAGTACGGTTTGCATTATAAATATCATTTAACATTTCTATCAAAGCAGAATAAAGTCATACCTGACACAGCAAAATGCTGAGCAAACAAAAAACAAATGAAATTCAAAAAAATGTTAACAACACGAACTAAATCTACCCAGTTAGCATTGAAAGCTGCAATATAAAACTAAATTCAGTTTTTGAATTCCAAAACTGTATTGGTACTGTTATAGACTTTAGATTTTGTTTTTTAAGGAAACATATTGGTTTGTGAATCTTTTTTTACGTTCGTTATGCGCTTTTCAGGATTGTAACACAAGGGTAACAGATTTATTAAAATACATATTTTGGCTTAGAGTTTGACAACACGAGTGGCGCATTGGTTGAGCCGAAACCCAGTAGCTGGGTAACACGATACGCTTGGCAAGACTGGCGTCAGATTTACTTGCTTTTGCCTACCCATAACTACTGTTAAAGATTTACAAACGACATCCGGGACCTACTTAAGGCTTAGTGTGTTTTCTAAGGCACAGCGGAATTTCAATATGTTATGATGGTCATTCATTCACGAACCAACCTCGGCAAGTGGTGCTTAACCTCAAAGACTGAAGTTATTATACAACGTGTAATTTAAAGGGTATATACATACCAAGTGCATGGCTTCTTTGGATGATAACAAACGATATGGCAAGGGTTTTGTAATCCTAAGTATAGGTGTGTAGAACTTATTACAAATTCCAATACACTGATACCAGAGACCAAATTTTTCAAATTAAGAAGAACGAAAAGAATTATCGTGTTATTGGCAAGTGACGTGGAAAGTTATTGACCCTCGTAGTGCTGTGACACGTTTGTTATGATTGGTATTCGAGAAATATATGAATACAATAATTTGGTATCAATTCTTTGAGTCAGTTATTTTGTGCTGAAACTGTGCATAGAGACTCCATACCAGATGTTATCTTCAGCCCTTTTGGATAGATATGGGGTTTCCGTTACACGTTGTAGAGCCACGAGATTCTTCTTGCCCGGTATTATATATCTCAATTTATTCGGTTTTGTCTCATATTTAGAATCTCTCGGTTTAGTAATAATAACAAGCCGCATGTGCTCTCTTCAAGGTTCAAGCATTTGTTTTTCTCTGATCCATGAAGGAGTAATCATCCGTTACATGAAAAACCTCCTTCGTACCTCGAAAAGCATTCCATGCCAAGTCATTTGAAATACCTTTCACAGTCAAATCGTTAGAAGTATCGTGCTTACCAGATACCAGCATTTGGAGATCGGAATTGCTAAATAAATTCTCAGTAGATTGGTTCCCTACCCAATCTAAGCTACTTTCGCAATAAAACCAATCCGTTAAAAGACTGAAAGGTCAAGATTTAAATAAATTTAATATAAACGAAATCACTTTAACAGTCAATCATTTAAATTGTAATTTAAAGATCTAATAATATGAAAAATTTAATACCTAAAGATTAAATTAATCTTAACGTAATCAAAACTATAGAAATTGCAAAAGTTACAATGAATTCTTCTGCGAAATTTTTAAGCCCAACTGAATTTTAAGACTAAAAAGTTGGTAAATAAATTCTATTTGAATTTTTTTATTGTTTTGAAAAAGTAACAATTGTTTGGAATGCTGGAGACAGGTGAGTAAACCCATTATTTAATAGGGGTTACAGCGAATTTTTGTGAAGGGCTTTTCTGCAAATTGAAACTTGTATTGGAGTTTAAAAATTTAGTTCGTTGAAGTTGGAAGTGGAAAGTTAGTCGAAGCCAGAATCGACGATTTTGGCAGATTACACATTTAAGGGCTGGCCTTAATAAAATCATCAATTATTGCTTCTCGTAAATATTAAGATATAAATAACATAAGTTATAAATAACACATTTTCTGAGGCCTATGTCTTATCTGATTGTTCTGAGAAGAAACACGAACAAACGATAAAACGACTTTGACAGTCGGGACTGGAGGACTACTGCATCTTACTAAGTACAATAGTAATTTAGTAACAGATGCTCTCGAAAATGTATTTCATCTAAAGACCGTATGGATAGCAGCATTTTATTTGATCTGTATGTTATTTTTTTCATTCGTAAGAAAAGTTTTACCCAAAATTACTTTCAAAGTTAGTATGTTAAAAAATCTTTTTAGCAAAAAATAAAACCGACTTCCATACAAATTTCGGAAGGCGGTGTCAAAAAAAGAAAAGAAAATACAAAACAAATGACACCGACCACCGAAATTTAAGTTATTTTTGTCTTTGTAGTGTTTTTATATGGAAGTCGGTTTTATTTTTTGCTAAAAAGTTTTTTTTCGGTCGTTTTGTAATTTATCTAGTTACAAAAGCCAAAATGTCAACTACTTATCACCTTTTACAAAGTATTGCTTTTTCCGGTGCAGAACCGTTAATTTTTGAGGAGTTCTCCTGGTACTTCACCGTCAGCTCTACTTCACCATATGCATTGTGACGAGCATAAAGCGCTTAGCACCTATATTCAAGTAATCTAATCGCTATCCACGAAATACTTATTATTGAGTAGTTTAGGTGGCCATCTGTGGTCTTCATTATCAGTTCCACTTCCTTAAATGGTGCTTTTCGAGAGCAACTGCACAAGATACTATAAGAAATATCCAAAACGCTATAAGTAGGTGTGCCTATAATATTTGAAGAGTTCCCTCGATTTTTCTATGATTCCATCATCAGATCCAAACGTGACGACAATGAGACCAACTAGAAAGTATACCCTTTCAAACAATAAAACTATTTTTCAAATCGGTTTAGCCATCTGCGAGTTATGAGGTAACATACAGAAAAAATTAAAGTTCAGAACGAATTGAGAACCTCCTCCTTTTTTTTCAAGTCGTCGTTTTTCAAAGTTGGTTAAAAAATAACTATTTTCTAAGCATTTTTACGTGTTTTAGTTGTCATCTTTGTTTATACGTCATAAGTCATTTATTTCGGAACAATATACAACGTGTAGAAATTTCGTAAAATAAAACAATACCATGCAAATAAAACAAACATACATGTCAAAGAAAATAACAAATTCAAGACGATAAAAGCCCACATTCAATTTACAATAAGTAGGTAATCTTATTTACAATAAAACATTAAGTCAAATAAAAAGGAAAAACAAAAATCAGATTAGTGTATAAAAAAAATCAAGAATTACAATTTACATTACAATTAAATTAAATAAAAATTGTGTATAACTGATTAATAATATGTCATCTTATTTTCTGTGAGTTATCAATAATAAAACTAGAATGTCAAATATAAATAAAAGAGAGAAAAAAATAATAATAAACAAATTGTTATAAAAATGTCCGTAATAATATGTCATCTAATTGTAAAATGAAATGTCAAAGATAAAATTTATAATTATGCTGGAAATAATAAACAAAATAACAAAATTTAATCAAGGTGATATTATAAAACAAAAATAAAAAAAAACAATAGACAACATATCATTAAAATTAATTTTAATCTAAAACAATAATATTACAGTTATCGCTAGTCATCTAGGTATTTCTCGACGCTGTAATAGCCCTTCCTCAGTAAATATGTCTTCAATTTGTTTTTAAATAAGTTGGCGCTATTTTATGCATTTAAATTCTAATGGAAGCTTGTTGTATATACATACCGATTGGTACCTAGGACTGTGATGAACTACATTTAGTTTTGGTGGGATTGTGTTAGGCAAGTCTTTATTCTCTACCTTTTGAATATCCTCTAAAATTTTGACATTTATTTTCACAGGGTGAAGTGAAGTACGCGTTACGCGAAGAAAGCTATTAAAATGGTAATAAAGTTTTACATGACATAAAATGTTAGTACTTTTTGGTTAAGTTCTAAAACGAAGTATTAGATCTTCTTTTTCTAAAGGGTTTTGATCAAAGGACGATGTTAAAGTAGAATTATGTAGGTTAAATTACGTTAAAAATACGTTACCATATTTTATTTCTAACATTATATCAATAACAAGCTGTGCCCGTGACTTCGTTGCTTTCACTGCCCTATAACTTCTTTTTTCTTCCAGTAAAATCGATTTAGCCGTTCCAGAAATTAGCTCCGACGAACAAAATTACAGACAAACATAAATAAAATAAAAACTTTGTTCGTGACTAAGTACTTGAGCACTACACACACACTTACGTACGTTACACGTACACTTGAGCAAACAATTATTCTAAAATCACAGAGAAACACTTTTATTTTATTTTTAGGTGCACAACGTGTAATTTAAAGGGTAGGTATATACATACCAAGTGCACGGCTTCTTTGGATGATAACAAACGATATGGCAAGGGTTTTGTAATCCTATGTCTTCATGTGTGGAGCATATTAGAAATTTCAATACATTGATACCAGAGGCCGAATTTTTCAAATTAAGAAGAACGAAGAGAATTATCGTTTTATTGGCAAGTGACGTGGAAAGCGATGACCCTCATAGTGCTGTGACACGTTTGTTATTACTGGTATTCAACAAACATATGAAACCAATAATTTGGGTTCAATTCTGTGAGTCACTTATTTTGAGCTGAAACTTTGCATAGAGACTCCATACCAGATGTTGTCTTCAGTCCTTTTGGATAGATATGGGGTTTCCTTTACACGTTGTATAGATATACTCTTTATTGTATACCATAACAGAATTAAATAAGGACTTAACAACTACAAAGAGTGTTACATCGGGTGGTCTTATCGCTAAAAGCAATCTTTTACGGACAACCTTTGAGACGTTTCCTTTGCACAACACAGGCGTTCTCTCTATAAGAAGGGATTGGACCATAATCCACCACGCAGCCGGGCCCAGTGCGGGGTGGTGTATATCACATGTCTTCTCCAAGAGATGCTAATTTCTTTACGGTGTATTCCTTCACCGTTTTGGTGTAGTAACTCCTACTAGTGACTGGGTTTGAACTTCGAACTCACGACCCATCACCTCGAAATTCAGTTCCGTACCCACTAGGTAACTACTGCTTTCACAATTTAAGCGTCAATGCCCCAATGGCTAAGGTGTCGGACTTGTGATTGTGAGGTCACAGGTTTGAACCCCACCCACTATTTCCCTGAATCTACTCCAGGCACGGGGATGAGGATGAATTTTTTGTGCTATATTCTAGTTTGTATTTTAAGTATTTTAGTTATGCATGATGGTTATAAATAAATCTATGCACACATAAACTATAAGACAAATAAATTAAACATACAACGTGTAATTTAAAGGGTATATACATACCAAGTGCATGGTTTCTTTGGATGATAGCAAACGATATGGCAAGGGTTTTGTAATCCTACGTCTACATATGTGGAACTTATTAAAAAATTTAAATACATTGATACCAGAGACCGAAATATTCAAAATAAGAGAACGTTTGCTATGATTGATATTCAAGAAACATATGAAACCGATAATTTGGTATCAATTCTTTGAGTGACTTATTTTGAGCTGAAACTGTGCATAGAGACTCCATACCAGATGTTGTCTTCAGCCCTTTTGGATAGATATGGGGTTTCCGTTACACGTTAAAAATATTAAAATATGAAAGTCATTTACGTATTTTTCATCACTGATTTCTTCAATCTTTTGTTCACATACCCCCAAAATCTGTCCCCTCATACATTTTTCACGACTGCTGCAAATGCAATCTGTCCCAAATACGATTAGATTTATTTCAGCATCCCTCGACCGCTCCTGTCAGACACATCTTAAACATTACAGATTCCAGTCAGGTAGGAGTTCGATACAGAAAATTGAGTTTCACGATGAAACCTTGAGAATAAAATATTTTCTTGACCAGTCCAACTATCGCCTTTGGGGCAAGCGTTGCAAATTATTGATGTTGTGTCTTGAATAATGTTTAAGGTATATGGAATTAGTCTTGTTACGTCAGGATTTGAAAGAGGAGATGACTTACAATACACTTGTTGTAGGTAAAAGACCTAAACATAGTATTAATTTATTATAAGGTAATTTGTTTCTATTAACGTGTGATTAGTGGTTTATAGTTAGGCACATATAATTAAACATAATCAGCTGCATTGCTGAGTCACAGCTAGGTCTCCACTCTATGAAAGAGAGAGTTACATACGTATTCAAAATGTTGTATTTTGGTAACCAATAGTCAAAAAAATCTAATCAGAATACCTGAATGTATAATGCAAGTTTTAAGTTAGACTCTTGTTTATTGGTAGGAGCAAATTATTTTGAATTGTACCTAAGTTATCTTTGAGGGAGAATAACGTCAAACAGTTACGTAAGGATAGCTCGCCGCCCGACAGAATCCAGGCCCGTGTAGCCAGCGCGTCGTGTTCCACGCGCGCCTCAAAGAGTGTCAGCAAAATTGTCGGGGCCTACTAGCGGGCCGTTGCATGGGGGGTTGCGGAATTGTTCGAAAGAGTTATCGCGGCCTCGGAACACGAAGAGCGAATGACGGAACATGGATGGGTTTTAGTTAGTAAAAGTCTGACACACCCTTCCGCCAGATCGGGAGGCCGTCATTGGATGATTTCCGATCTTTAAAAAAAGGGTGCAATCCTATACAAATAACACTACTCAACATAAAATAAATCTCTTAATTGTGATTTGGTAGGCTAAGGAAAAATATTTGATTAAATGACTGATTTAATTTCATATCATATCTACAAGGGAGGATATTTGTTTAAATATGTGTTTCATTTCATAAACCGATCTAAAATCTCAGGTAGTTAAAAAACTGCTATCAATCTAAACACTGTGTTCTATTTAGTTTTTACACCATTGCCATGAATCCACTCCACACACAAGCATATTTAGCTTATTTGGAGAGGTTAACAACATTGCTAGGCATGTGAATTCTATCCACGTTACTAGTTCTCTTAAAAATACTTTATATATACTTATCCAACGATTTTTAGGGTTCCGTAGCCGAATGGCAAAAAACGGAACCCTTATAGTTTCGATATGTCTGTCCGTCTGTCTGTCTGTCCGTCCGTCCGTATGTCACAGCCATTTTATTCCGAAACTATTAAGACTATACATGTGAAACTTAGTAAGTAGATGTATTTTGTGAACCAATTTCCGATTTTAAGAAAAAAAAAATTAAAAAATATTTAAAATAAAGGGATACCATACATGGAACTAGAACTGAAAATATTTTTTTTTCTTGAAACCTATGCATGTGTAGTATCTTTAGACAGGTGTTCAAAAATGATATTAGGATTTCTAAAACCACTTTTTCATAAAGTCAATCGTTTAAAAGATATAAGCTTCCAAAGTGGTAAAATGTGTGTGTGTCCCCTCTAACTTCTATAACAATAGAGTGAAAAATCTAAAATAATATGTGTCTGTAGATCTTAATGCAAACTTTCAACCAAAATTAGTTTGAACGAAATCGGGTCAGCAGTTTTTGAGATACAGTATATTTTCTAAAACCGCAAATATAACTTTGTAATTCATACAAACACTATGAAAAACAAAGTTATTTAGCGTAGTTGTAAAAATGTAAATAAGCTAGTTTTAAGAAATTTCTAAGGTTTTCTTTATTCGTCAAATAAATATACATGTTATATTATATTATTATAGTTACTACGGAACCCTTCATGGGCGAGTCTGACTCGCACTCGGCCAATTTTTTATACTAAATTAGTACCATAAATGTCAGCCTTTTACGATTCAAAAGTACCTTTATTACAAGGCAATCAAAAAGTTTTATATGAGGTAGGTATATAGCAGTATTAGTGAAAAAACACAGATAACATCTAATCACAGAATATAATTGAAACAAATGACTGAAAAAAGAAACTACAAAAGCAATTCCAATCCTAAAAGATAACAATACTACAGGCTTAACAGTTTGAAAACATTGATGGTATATCCGTCAATATTTTAAAAACAGTTTAGAAGGTCAACTCTCCACAACGAAAGAAAACGACACATAAACACGCTTTACGAACATCGACTGTAAGCGAACAACTGTCATTTGTTTCAAATAATATAATAATATAATATAATAATAATATAATATTCCAAACAAAATCGGAGTACCTATTTACGTGTCTAACGTGGCGTGCACATAATTTCAATCACTGTATTGAGCTGACCTTTTAAATTTTCCTATTTCTTGGTCCAACACAACATAGATGTTAAATTAATTTGTTTTCGTACAAAAGCAAATCGTAAAAGCAATTACAATATTTGTGTCGGCTTTTTGTAAAAAATAAACTGTTGTTTATATTCATTGATTGAACATAAATTCAACTAATATTTGTTTCAGATTTTTAACACATTCTATTTAAATATTTTATATAGAGGTATTAAAAGCTGTTTTTGAAACAGACACCATGAGTTGGCGGTGTGGAACTGACTTTCAAAAAATGTTATGGTCGAGTAAGTAAATTATAGACACTGAGTTCCGTATTAATCCCAACTACCCGCAGATCAGGCCAGTAAAATTTGAGGATTGTTGCGAAAAAACAATTGCTTGCTGTAAACGGTCTTGCAATAGTTTGACGACCCATCCAGCCATCGTCAGGGCTGCATATCTCGATTATTGGCCGCTTCATAACCAGAGATGGTTGGCACTGTAAACATAGCCACAGCTTCATCAGAGCTTTTGCGACCAACTTTGCTACTAACACTTCGAGTCTGTTTAGTGCGCAGAATACCTAAATGCTTATGGAAAATAAAGTAGGTACTTTATTTTAACCAGCATGGTTTGTACTGTGCAACTACTGAACAAGAGATCTCAGTGCTGGGTCGGGCAATAATAAATAAAAAAATAAAAAAAATAATAAAAAATAAATAAAAATAAGAAATTTAACAGCAGAAGCCCGGAGTTTGGAAATTGGCGGTGTGATACCTCCATACATCGGAAACCACGTCAAGCCGTTGGTCCTGCTCCTGATCTACTTCAGGTTATGTCGGATTGCCGTCCTATCTAGTATGAGAATAAAAGAACAGAGAATTCACCAGTACTTGTATACATAATACTTGTGCACCACAACATGTAACAGAATTAAACGCAATTCCTGAAAGTAGTTGGTTCAGAATCGGCTTCTGAATTGATTTCCCTCATAAAAAAAAATTAAACCGACTCCCAAAAAACACTGCAAAGTGAAAAATAACTTTAATTTCGGTAGTCGGTGTCTTTAGTTTTGTATTTTCGTTTTCGGCACCGACTTCCGAAATTAAAGTTATTTTTCACTTTGCAGTGTTTTTTGGGAGTCGGTTTAATTTTTTGGTAAAAAGTTTTTATTTCACCCTTTTTAGTTGGTTGATTTTTAATTTACCTAGTTACAAGAGCCTAAATGTCAACTACTTATAACATTTTACAAAATATTGCTTTTCCCAATACTGGGCCGTTAATTTTTGAGGAGTTCTCCTGGTACTTCACCATCAGCTATACATCACCATATGCATTGTGACGAGCACCAAGTGCTTAATATCCATATTCAAGTAATCGAATCGCAATCCACGAAATACTTATTATTGAGTAGTTTCGGCGGCCATTTGTGGTCTTCATCATCAGTTCCACTTCCCCAAATGGTACTTTTTGAGAGCAACTGCACAAGTTACTATAAGAAATACCCAAAACGCCATAGGTGTGCCTATAATATTTGAAGAGTTCCCTCGATTTCTCCAGGATCCCATCATCAGATTCTGACTTTGGTGATAATGGTACCAATTTCGAAGTATACCCATTCGAACAAAAAAAGAATTATCCAAATCGGTTCAGCCGTCTTCGAGTACTCGATGATCATACATAAAAAAAAAAAAAAAAAAAAAAAAAATATACGCGTCGAATTGATAACCTCCTCTTTTGGTCGTCGGTTGAAAATAGGTGTTAAATTTTGATGGAAAAAATCTTTCATTTAGCTTAAAATGAAAATAAAGTATCATAATAAATTAATACAATCCTTAATTGAAGGAAATTGAACTAACATTGCATGTGTATGCGTCTGCGTAAGCATATTGTATGACGCACATACGTTTTGTGTTTAGTACGTATAACTATTTTATAAAAAATGCCTAGGTTTGGTTTCAGTTTATTTAGTTACGGATGTTGTTTTAGACTTATAATTTAATATTCTTATTGGGGTGTCGGAGGTATTGTGCTTAATATTTTACACCTTGTATAATAATATCTTCTGCGCAGATGACGGATCTCCACTGAAATTGGCTGCCGTGACCAAAATCAGTCAAGAGGACTATTTTTATTATATTTTTCTAACTGTTCGACAAAGGCTCAAATTTAATTCACGTTTTCCCTGCCTTGAACTCAAGCTCAATATAATACCTTGGAGTTGACTTTTAGTTTAAACGGATAAAGCTGAGTACCAGTATTTTACATAAAGCGAAGGCCTATCCCTGCAAAACCAATACCTCTTTGCTATATTGGTGACCGATTAATTGTCTTCTGACTACCCGTCACATATGTCAAAGACGTAACGATGACAGCCGGGATGTTGATCCCGGACTTAGCGGACTTTCCAAGGCACGGAAGAATCTCGATATATTGAAATGATCGGCTGAATAGATGAAAGAACTGACCACATCAGTGCGACTGTTAATACATAGTCACTAGCATGGGCGTAGCCAGCCATAGGCTCAGGGTGGAGTAGCAGTCTACAATAATATGTAACTAGCAAACTATACCCGCGGTCTGACTGACCCGGTTATTTTTTTCATACAAAAAGGTTACACCCTATAGCATCCTGTATCTGTATGTACAACGTGTAATTTAAAGGGTACTTATATACATACCGAGTGCTCGGCTTCTTTGGATGATAACAAACGATATGGCAAGGGTTTTCTAATCCTACATATGTCTACATGTGTGGAGCATATTAGAAATTTCAATACATTGATAGCAGAGGCCGAATTTTTCAAATTAAAAGAACGAAGAGAATTATCGTTTTATTGGCAAGTGACGTGGAAAGTGATGACCCTCATAGTACTGTGACACGTTTGTTATTACTGGTATTCAAGAAGCATATGAAACCAATAATTTGGGGCCAATTCTGTGAGTCACTTATATTGAGCTGAAACTTTGCATAGAGACTCCATACCAGATGTTGTCTTCAGTCCGTTTGGATATATATGGGGTTTCCGTTACAGGTTGTATAATTTGAATTATCCAAAACACTTTCTTATTGCTCACCTACCTACACCACGAAATCTTCCATCCAAAAATGTGTCTGTAACTTCAGCCGTTTAAGCTCTGGGCGTATGCCAATTTGTTAATCAGTCAATTTAGGGGTTTATATCTATCTATGCATAGTACTTTCAGGTACAGTAAGTAAACAATTACACATAGGTATTATAGGTTATTTATATATATTATTAGGTATTAAGTAACTAACTTCATAATATTACTTTAAGAGAAGCCGGCGTGGGTTCTGGCAGAACCTCCTTAGCACTTCGGCTTCCAATTTATTTTTCGCTACGGCGATCCTCATCCTATGAAAACTCAGCATACAGAGACCGCTCAGACGATTTTCACTCATGTTGGAGCGAAGCCACACCTTGATATGCCGTAAGGTACCGAAAGACTTCTCTATAGTACAGATCGTACACGGTTAGGTTAGGTACCTTACAAGTCAGAGCCAGGGTGGGGCAAGCGCCCCACTCTGCCCCACCGTGGCTACACCCATGGTCACCAGCTCCATTTTCAGATGTAAAAACATAATAAAACAGTGCCAAACTAGACCTGATGCTCAAGCCATTCCGACCAGCGAGGCAGTCATAGATTTTCACAAAAATATTCACAACAGCACATCAAAAATACAAACGCCCTAATAGTCAATACTAGTTTGTATGTTACGTGTACGGGAATCCCGAATGCATTACACATTCTAGACTGGCTACTAGCTGGTTCGATATAGTTGCTCCGGGCAACTGGCCTGCTATTTGACGATATGAAAAATGTGTTTGTATGTGTGTTTGTATGACTAATACCTTTTAGGAAAAGGAATTGGGAGTGAATTCTTCCGTTCTTGTTTCATTTTGATCGTGAATTTCAATGTGTTTATGATGACGAAGATATCGTAAAAGTCTACTGGCGATCGTCAATTGCTTTAAACGTAGGGGCAGAATAAATAAATAATTATTTATTTGTTTTTAATAGTAAGTGTTTAAAATCATACGATGCATTATTTATTTATTTATTTGGTTTACTAACAACTAACACGTTAATTAAAATACAACACATAATATTTAAACTAGATGTACAACATTAAGCAGTAAACACTACATGCTACATAATAAATACATGAACATATCTAAATAAAAGATTTAGGTACGAAGGAAAACAAAACTGACCAGAAACAAATTTTGTATGGAAATATAATATATGGATAATTGTTACTAGTGTATCTTTTTATATGATAAGACTTGTTGTATACTAAATTAATGCTTACTAATTGTTTGGAATAGCTGGTACTTGAACTGCTGAAGAGAGGAGCTACAAATATCAATATTTCTTAATTTATTATGCAATCGACTAAGCATAGGAATTGCCGAATTACGTCCTAAAACAGTTCTACGAAACGGTGGATATAGGAGATTAATGGGATTTCTAGGATAATTATGGGGAATATTGAAGGTTAGTTTATTTAACAGTTGTGGGGAATCAATCTTATTGTGTAAAATTTTATACAAATACATTAAATCAATCATGTCTCTTCGTCTTTCGAGGGATATCATATTGAATGTGCTTAAACGTTTCGTGTAACTCAGGATTTTACGTTTCACCGTCGAGTAAGCTAAGTGATTTAAAAACCGCTTCTGAATACGTTCAATTCTTAGGCTGTGGGTTGAGTAGTGTGGACGCCAAGCAACAATACAATACTCAAGCAAACTACGGACTACGCAATTGTACAGGTATATTTTAGTTTCCGGTTTGCGAAAAGGTTTTGCGTTGCGAATGATAAACCCCAATGATTTTGAAGCCTTTTTTATTACATTATCTACGTGTGGGATAAATGTTAACTTAGAATCCAATAGGACACCAAGATCTTTTACAACATCAGCTTTGCACAGACACAACCCATTCATTTTTAGTTCACTTTAATAGGATTTAGCTTTCGTGTGAATGTGATTTGGGAACATTTTCCCACATTAAGTTGCATATTGTTGATAGTGCACCAATGCGTAATCGAGGCAACAAAGTATCTGATAAAGATTTAATTACACAGGCTATCTTCAAATCATCAGCAAACAAGTATGGTTTTGAGCTTACAAAGCAACTAGGCAGGTCGTTTATAAAAATATTAAAGAGAATAGGTCCCAAATGCGATCCTTGCGGTACACCTGAGGTTGCTTTAAAGGTGCTAGATCTGTATCCATTGGCAACCACATAAAAAGATCTATCTAATAAATAGGAGTTTAACCATTTCAGAAGAGGTCCTGCAAATCCATACGCGGCCAACTTTTGAATGAGAACTTCATGGGACACTTTGTCGAAAGCTTTACTCAAATCTGTATATATTACATCTATTTGGTTATTAGAGTCTACCGCCTCTACTAAGCTTTCAACAAAAAGGACCAAGTTGCTACACGTCGATCTACCAGCTGTGAATCCGTGCTGAGCGACAGAAACATATTTTTTAAAGTAGCTTTGGATGTAAGGACAAATAAGTGCCTCAAAAATCTTCGACAAGGTTGGAAGTATTGAAATTGGTCTATAATTGCTAACTAAGCTTTCGGATTCAGCTTTGTGTATTGGGACTAATTTAGCAGTTTTCCAACGATCAGGAAATACACCAATTTCAAGAGATTTATTAAAAATTATATGGATGGGTGTAGCTAGCTCTTCAGCACAAGATTTTATGAAAATTGCAGGAAACTCATCACTGCCTGAACCTTTAGTGATATCGAAACTTTTAATACATTTTTCTACTTCACTTTTAGTAAGAGATAATAATGAGAGGCAGTCAGAATTATTTGCTAAATTGCTTAAGAAAGAAGAAGTTTTATATAATGTCGCGTGTAGGAGCATTTTGGCAGTACACCGAATAAAAATGGGCCCCAAACATGTCGCACATCTCGTAGCCATCATCAGTGTAATTCGTACCATTTGACATCGAAGCTGGGTAAGCCTGTCTTGCGTTTCGTCTTGTTTTTATGTATGACCAGAAGAATTTAGGGTTTTTAGAAATTTTTTGTTCTATGTCATTAATGTATGAATTATAGCATTCTTTAGCCAATTTGTCACTATGTTTGCAACACCACCGAAACGATATCTTATCCATCGGGTTTTTATACATATTATATCGTTTTCTATATTTTTCCTTTTCACGCAATAGCTTTATTAATTTTTTGTTAAACCAAGGGGGTTTCGTATTACTTTTAACGGTACTTAAGGGGACAAATTTTTTAATTAATTGATTTATGACTTCATAGAAAATATCGAGCAATTTATTGGGATCATTAATGTTCAAAAATAATTCTTGCCAATTGACTTTGCGTAATTCTGCATTAATTTCGAAATAATTGGCTCTTTTATAATTTAGTCTACTAGTTAGGTTAGGTTTTAAATTGTTAGTAATAATAGATTGTGGGACAATTAAAAGAGGAGGATGATAGGGATCAATCTTAGTGAGACTACATGAGGCTTCGATTACATCACAATCAGGCTTATCAACCAAAACTAAGTCTAAGATCTTGTTTTTGACATTTAAAACGTTGTTACATTGGGTGAGGTTATTAATATGGATAAAATCAACAAGTTCTTGGCCCAATTTCGACAAAGAACAGGAGTGGCGAGAAGAAGCGGGAGAACTTTTTCCATTCTGCATTAAATTCCAATCAATGTTACTCATATTAAAATAACCTACAACAACAGTAGGGAAGTCATTTTTTTCTACCACGTGATTAAAGCTATCAATAAAATGTTCCAATATTAAACTTTGTACAGGTGCGGGCAGATATATTGCACATATTGCTATTTTAAAATTCGACGCACCCTCCACCGTAACCCATAAGTCCTCACACTTACTCTCCCAGCTCTGTTGTCTATGGGCAGTGAACCTTTTGTCAACCGCAATTAAAACACCGCCTCCATCTTTCTTGTTATTATGGAAACCAGAAGTTTCCCTGTCTCGCCTAAAAACATTATATCTTTGATCAAAAAGTTCACTGCTAAGTATACAAACATTAAGCCAAGTTTCTGTCAATACTAATGCATCGTAGTTAGCACATACCAAATTACAATAAAATTCTTGACATTTTGAACGTAAACCATTACTTTTACATTATACATTACATTCATTTTTATCCGACGAGCTCTTGTCACTGTCGGCGTTCCAGCTGTATTAGAACCCAATGGCCTGGCACGCGACGATGGCAAAAAACCGGACGGCATGTCTTTATTTCCTTGGAAGATGGGTAGGCTTTTAGTGTGGGACGCAACTTGTGTCGATACTCTTGCGCTATCCCATCTTCCTAGCTCATCTTGCTGTGCTGGCGCTGCCGCTGCGGCTGCTGAGAACCTCAAGTGGCGGAAATATAATAACCTTGTTGGTAGTTATATTTTCGAGCTGTTTGGGGTTGAAACCTTGGAGTCGTGGGGTCCGAGTGCTCACAAATTATTTAAAGATCTATCCAGACGCCTAGTTGACACTTCGCGTGACCCAAGGGCTGGCTTTTGCCTTGGACAGAGGTTAAGCATTGCCATAGAACGTGGCAATGCCGCCAGTCTATTGGGCACATTACCAGTGGACAGCGATGCGCATGAATTTCTGGATGCCATATTTTAGTTTATTTTTATATGTGTATACGTAGTTTAGGGTTTTTTATTTAAGTAATGTTTTAGTAATTATTCTAATGTTTTATTTAATAAATAACTCATAAAATACATTACCGGGGTTGCGGTAATGTTCTATTGAGATATTACAGTACCGAAACGCTAGGACATCTGAAGAAACATGGTGAGACTCAATAAAAATCTGATATTCCCTTTCGCTCCACCCAGAGCAGAAGGTGTAATTTGATGATATCCCGCAAAAAAAAATACAGAATACACAAAGGCGTATTGCTGTTGTGTATTCTGTATTCTTTTAACAGTAGGAAATGATACAAAACCTGTATCGTTATAGACGCATTACAATTAGAATTACGAACATAATTAAATACGACGTATTTCAATAAACCCTTGACGTATATTTTTTACTGACTGTCTCAAAAATTTGGTGATAGATAACTATGGTATTCGACCGGAATAAAATATTTAAATTTATTTGTGATATCCTGCATAGTGGATCAGACTGGAATAGAAATATTAGATCCCATAAAAACAATACTTGTCAAAAAACCAAGTCTCGCAACTCAGTTCTTCTACCGTAAAAAATTTGTGAGATCCATGTAATACCAAGTCGATTATTCGATTATTCAGTCCCTACTTAAGGGACCTTCTGCCTTAAGTTGTTACGTAATTATCTAACCTAACAACATCTTATAGTGACCATATCAATATTAAAAATCTTTAATGTTTTAAATAAATAGATTGACTCGGCCATCGCATGAAAACACAATATATCTTACAATTAATACATACATATAAAAATTACATTGTTTTTGCGATTGCCAAGCCAATCTATTTATTTAAAACGTTAAAGATTTTTAATATTGATATGGTCACTATAAGATATTGTTAGGTTAGATAATTACGTAACAACTTAAGACAGAAGGTCCCTTAAGTAGGGACTGAATCATCGAATAATCGACTTGGTATTACATGGATCCCACAACTTTTTAAGGTAGTCGAAGAACTGAGTTTCGAGACTTGGTTTCTTGACAAGTATTGTTTTTTATGGGATCTCACTTCTTTTTGTAGATAGTCCTACTTTTTTCCTTTCCAGCGCCTTCTACTTTTTGTATACCAATAACTAATTTTCTTAAAGCCCCCTCGCTGACTTTTTATTCCGTTAACCATTTTACAAGTTACCTTTAAACATAATTATATCTAGGTACCTATCTACACATATTATTCCATTATATTATCCATAATTATATACAGGTACACTGATTAATTAACTGTAAATGTAACTTTGTAATCCTATATAAATATATGGGATTACAAAGTTATTTATGCAGTTGATGTATCTAGAAAACTAGACCGAAATTGAAAAATATTTTTAGTTTTTCCTTGATTCATACACTAAACACTATTTTTTTTCTAAATTTGAAGCTTCTATGTCTGCTAGAAGTGCCTTTGACTTTTGATGATCGGTTAGTCAGTGAGTGACAAAATTAAGAAACTTTGACTCGTTATAATTCTTAAAACTACTGGTTCAAATTGAATGAAATTTTAAATTTAGAAATTAGAAATTAGAAATTATTTATTCATTTGTTAACATAGGTAAACAATACAGATCTTATTTTAATAAACAGAGCGCTATGTTATGCCAGGAGGCGTACAAATGTGGTGTGCATATCCTTGCGAGTATTATAAATGAAAGAAAACATTGTACAAAATCATGCATTATTATAGTATTATATTAAAATAAATTAAACAATCACTAAGTAATAATTCTGTCACACCTAAATAAGGAATTATTTATGTCTCAGAAAAAATATATATGTCAAAATAATTAAAGTGCCAATAATTAGAATGTCAAATAATTAAAATGTCAAATAATTAAAACGTAAAATAATTAAAAGTCAAACAAATTAACATGTCAAATAATTCAAATGCCAAAACTAATAATTGTGGTATTAAATTAATTCGTCATTTAAGTATTCGTCAATGGTATAATAGCATTTATTGGTTAATAATAATTGCATTTTTTGCTTAAATTGTTTCAAATTTAATTCTTTTATAGAATCTGGTATTTTATTATAAATGCGTGGTGCCATACCCAGGACACTTTTCCTTACTAATGCAGTTTTGCATTTAAAATTATTTAAAGAATTTTTGTATTGATTACGAATTGGAACATTTCGTACAGTTTTCATTATTTCAAAAAGGTTGGGATTCGATTTCACGAAGATACTGGTTTCTAATATGTACATCGCCGGTAACGTAAGTATCTTTAATGATTTAAAATATGGTACACAACTGTCATCTGTTTTCAGACCACACATAGCTCTAATGCACCTTATTTGTGCCTTAAATATTAGTTCCTTATCTGGGGAATTACCCCAAAAAATTATTCCGTACCTGAGAAGTGAGGCTACTAGAAAAGAAACCAGTAACGCGTCTATATTCACTTATCTACCCAATTGAAAAAGTGCATATGCAGATTTATTTATTCTTTTACATAGTTGTTCTATGTGAGCTTTCCAATTAAGATTATTGTCAATGTGTAAACCTAAAAACACACTTAATTTTGTTTCTTCTATCTCAGTGTCATTGTAGCTAATACAAATTTTTGGTGCTTCAATTCTCTGGTGGAAGTGCATTACTTTAGTTTTCTTGAGGTTTATTATCAAATTATTCATATGAAGCCAATTAATTATGTCAGTTAGTGTATTATTAATGTCAAGTTGGTAGGTATTTAAGTCCTTACATTTTACTATAGCAGTGCTATCGTCTGCAAACAAAATCATTTGTTGTTGTGTCACTTTTGGTAAATCATTAATGTAAATGAGGAATAAGGGGGGTCCACCTTGAGGAACTCCATATTTTATATTCCTGAACCTCGACATATACGTTCGTTCCGTTTTGGTTTTTGCGCACACTCTAGTGATTTCTGTACATTGCAACCTATTACTTAAATATGATTCTAGTAATTTCAAAATGTTCCCTCTGATGCCATAGCAATGTAATTTCTCAAGAAGGACTTTGTGATCAACATAATCAAATGCCTTAGTCATATCTGTGTAAATAGCGCACACGGGTATTTTTTTATCAACAGCAGACATAACATTATTAATAATAAGACATAACATTATTAAATATACATTGTTTATACAATGCCTGCTTGGTAAATGAAAATTTAGACTTCTACTTTTATCCACAACGAAGTTATACGGGGTCGAAAATGGCCTGAATTGCTTCGAGAAAAGTATGGTACGGCCGTGCCGCTTTTTGCTCGACTTGGCGGGGGCACTGCCGTGCCCCCAGATTTGGGTATCCGACCGGTATAATTCGTTATTTCCAATAAACAGCTAAAAATAAAAGAAAATCCATCGTACCTCTATATTTTATACGGCATCCATCTTGTATTGATCAACAGACAGTGAAATGGGGAGTTCATTGCCCTTGCGAGTATATTGGTAACCTTCGAATCTGTCAGTCTCTTGAGTAAGTTTACACGAGACTTTTGTACGGATATTAAGTTTCATATTCATACAAGAATATCATGTACACATTCTGCGAAGTTTACTTAGATACTTTTTGAAATATAACAGTCGGGAGTCAAGTTTTCATATCTCACTGAACATCCTTTGAAAATATAATGAATTTGCTGAGAAAAATGTAAATAGTGAAGAAAAATAAGCTATCGCTTTTACATTATTTATTACCTTTTTTACCTAACTCTATTGAGCTCTATAATATTGAGAAGAGTTTGCCAGTAAAATAACTCCTTTTTTTTCAAGGCAAAAATCATTAACTTCCTTCTCTCGCTCTGGGTGGAGCGGAAACGAGTATCATAATTGTATAATTAATTTCTTTATATTATTATTCTACTTTGATTCGGCTACAGATTTCATCTAGGTATATTAAGATAAGAAAAAATACCACTGACAGAAAAAATAGAATTTAATTAAGCTCTCAAGGACCGCCATTATTTAAGTCAACTTGAGTTGAGCCCCGCTGGCACACAAATTTGTTGCCAGCGGGGCACAACTAATACTGGTTTACTGGCACGTTTTTGTGCCACTGGGGCTGTAGAGGTTAAAATTTACTTTTCATGTTTTATTCTGGGTAGAAATCATCAAATGACTCTTCTGCACTGGGTGGAGTGGTGGTGTCAGACTCTTACTGACTAAAAACTCAACCCCCAGTTGCCCTTGCGTTCTAGTGACTATATCTCATTAGAACATTCCCGCAACACTAGAGTATAACTAGTCCTTAATTCATATTTGTTGTAACTTCCACCTACATAGATTTACATAACCAAAAGATACAGAACAACATCAAAAGTCCTATAAATCGCATGTGAAGCGTTGAAACAGTGCATAAACAGGCAACACCCACGTTGAACGACTACAATCGTCTCACTAAAGCATGATATATGACCTAAGGGGAACCTAAAGGCACCATTCCGTTGCTGCGTACACTATCCACGTGTAGTATATTTGTTGCCATCGAAACAGACAAAGTAATTTTTTTTTTATTATTGTTGATAGGCTTGCGTTTGACCACCATCTCACATGATGTTAATCGAGGATGTGGTCGAAAATGAAGCACGCTTGCCTATAAATAACCTATTCACTCTTAACTTAAAGACTCCCAGGATATAGATATCAGGAAACACAGATTCTTGTATAGAATTCCTCTCATTAGCTGTACGCACAATGAAACAATTCCCAAAATGTTTTGTGCGTTACGGTAAGATGTCCACCATATAACGATGGCGCATTGCCGTTTGTCTTGTAGTCCGATGATGAAACGGGCTTGGTAGAATTAGACTGTGCAATTCCATCGCACACTCCGTAACTGATTAAAAACTACAAAATTAGGATTTAAAATCAGCTAAACAGTATTTAATCAAATCATATTATGTTTGGATTGTTTTTAGGAATAAGCCAGAAAATATCTTGAATTGTCCATGTAAAGATGTGTTATGAGGTGAGATATACTAAATCAATAAGGTTAGCAAGTCTTAAAGACGTCAGAGAAAATGTACGAGTATACTCAATACCAGTTATTGTGGTCCGGTTTGGAAGAGGTTTTCGTTCATTACCAAACCAAGATTGTATTGATTACTTGATGTATAATATTTCATTGTTTTTTGCATGCTGTTTATATTGGTCATAATACTGAGCGTAGTGCAGCTAAAAAAACTAACATTCGCAGCAATGGAGCATCATCTTAATTCTGAACTGCAGTTTTCTCAGCTGTCATACTTCATAAGCTCAATATATTCGTACAGCCAACATTTGCGACTAGATGTAAATTTGAATAAGTTCTGAGCCAGTTTTCGTCAGTAGTACCTATATACATTATTTAAGTGGCTTAGTTCGTGAGATTTCGCCTTGATTTCACTAAAAAATAATTTTAACAAGGAATTTAAGACCTACTTAAGAGGTGTCAGCTGTTAAATTTGGTAAACGGTTGGTGGGTTGGAATCTAGTCAGGAACATTTACTTTGTGTAATTTATAACTTCATAATTAGGTTGGATTATTATACTAGTAGTATATAGCACAATGGTAAAATGCGATTGTTGGAATTCCAAAATAACAGGAATTAATCGCATTTATTTTAGAGGAGGAAAATCATCCTATGGCTTGCACCGCTCAAGAAGCAGATGAGTTTGCCATACTTTTATGGACTAAAATGTTTCCCTGTTCCTTGAGTATCATTCCGGGCCTGCAAGTATAAGTATATCGTTTCTTGATCCCATACACCTTTGACCTTTTGATTTTTCCACCACCGCAACAGAATATTACTCTTATCTCAAGCCTCCGGAATGAACTAAACAAAAGTTAACGGTTCAACGCCCTGATGCACCCTACTTTAATTTAAACCCTACGGAAATGAAAGCACCTATAATATTCTTATCTTTCAAATCCAACTACTGAAACCTGTCTCCGTACTACGAATTTGTTGATGAAAAATCTTCAACGCCTACGAGTTTAAACTCTAGCGTATCAGTTATAAAGTCTATTATTGATGATGATTTTGGATTATAATAGAGAAAAATGAGTGTCCCCTCATTGCTAAAGTAAGCCAATTGTGAGATATTAGAGAAAATTCAAGGATGGCGTTTTAGATAATGGCGATTCATATTTCGTTGTTATGTTAAAGAATTATTTCCCTGTTCGATATTCGTTATTTATGAAAGGAAATTAATAAATTTGAGACACGCCTGGGCTTAAACTTAATTGAGAAATAGGAAATGTAATTTATTTGGTATGACATTGTTTAATTATGCGGTATTATGTATGATGTTGTATACTGACAGCCCTAAATCTATCTCTTTTAATTTCTGTTCATCCAAAGGTTGTCTGTAAGAGATTGCCCTGTGCGATAAGACCACCCATTGTACACTAGTTTTATTATTTGTATCCTAAAATGTATTGTAAGGTGTACAATAAAGTATATAATAAATAATAAATAAATATATCATTTCGTGCATAATTTTTTCACAGTGTACGTATGACATACAGCCTCACTAGTCTAGTGGTCGCAACTGCTGAGCATGAGGTCTCGAGTCCGATTCCTGGTTGGGGCAAAATAATGATATTGGGTTCTTCAACTTTATATTCTGCAAATTGTTACAAAGCAACACTCATTGTTATTATATGATCCAAAGTTGTTAGACAAACGTCGTAGAAAAGAAATTGTCTGCAATAACCCCTCATTCAAAACACGTTTTGCCCATCGTTTTTTTATCTATCAAAGCTGTAAATTATAAACAAAGTTCTCTTCAAAAATCGCAAAATCTAGACTACACAACTACAGAAAATCTTCAACACTAATAGTATTAATCACAAAATACACATCAAAACATACAAAAACAAAATTCCCACGTACACAGACTACTCACTCATGCATCCAAACTTACAAACGAACATCACATCCACAAAAACACACATATCACATCCACACACACAAACACATTTTAAAGAGGCACTATGACTTTTACTAATTTTATTTTCTCCATAAAAAATGTTTATATTTTTTATATACACACGCTGTTTTAAAAATTGTCTACACCTGTTTTAGTGGGGTAGGGACCTGGTGATCTATACGACACCAGCTCCCCACAATTTTTTGACTGTAAGTGTTACTTTAGAATATCTTTGTATAAATATGTAAGTCATTCTTTTGTGAGGAGAAATAAAGTTTTTTTTAATTATTATTCTATAAGAAGATTTCTCAGTAGTAGACCGGAGTTTGGAAGTTGGCGGAACCCTGTGCCTTGGAAAGCGCGTTAAGTTGCCCCTGCTCTCATTTGGATAGCTTTATGTCGCTAAAACACTAATACTCAGCTGAATCCGGTTAGAAGCCTTTTTCAACTATGTTAGGATCGTCTACCAGTCTCACTTAATTCATCTGACTAATAGAATTTTACCTGGAATGACTGCCTATCCGACCTCCACAACAGAGTGCCTAGATAGCACAATACCCATTGGCCATAATCTTCTCTTACTCTGTCCTCCTCATACTTCTGACTTCGTTCATTCTTCTTTTCATATCCAGTCGATTCTCCTCTGGAATGCACTTCCTTTCGAGATCAGGACGGCTATCAGTCGCTGTGCATTTAAAAATAAATTACGGATCTATTTTCTACACCAATAAGCAGAATTTCGCATTTAGTTTTCATTTGCTTTTAAGTATATATTTATTAGTATGTATTTATACAACGTGTACCGGAAACCCCATATCTATCCAAAAGGACTAAAGACAACATCTGGTATGGAGTCTCTATGCAAAGTTTCAGCACAAAATAAGTGACTAACAGAATTGACCCCAAATTATTGGTTTCATATGTTTCTTGAATACGAATAATAAAAAACGTGTCACAGCACTATGAAGGTCATAACTTTCCACGTCACTTGCCAATAAAACGATAATTCTCTACGTTCTTCTTAATTTGAAAAATTCGGTCTCTGGTATCAATGTATTGTGCTCCACACATGTAGACATAGGATTACAAAACCCTTGCTATATCGTTTGTTATCATCCAAAGAAGCCGTGCACTCGGTATGTATATACCCTTTTTGTGTTATTAATATTATTTATTATTATTATATACATTTTTTTTTTCAATTTTACTTTTCACATACATATTGCACCTCCCACACTATCTCTTCACCACTCATGGTTGACTGGTAGAGAATGCCTACGGCATTAAGTCCGCCTTTGTACCTATGTGCATAACGTGTAAATAAATAAATAAATTGGCAAGACCAGTGTCGGATTTTCTGGCTTCTGACTTCTGACCCTTACGGGTCACGACTGTCAAAGATGTACAAATGGCAGTTAGAACCAAAGGTGCGTGCTTTTCGAAACACAGAGGAAAGTCTATTGTTCAGTCAATCTAAATTTTTGAGCAGCTCGCTTGGTGAGGTTGGTCTTTGAACGGGTGTCCAAGGACCAACCTCACCAAGCGTTAAGAAAGTTTAAAGATCGAACCGCGCGGCTTTCATTATTTATTCGCGAATTGCTCAAAAATGTAAGATATTATTAATGATTAAACGAACTTACCTGTACGTGAAGTTCTATCATAATTATACAAAGTGCATCGTCCGAAGAGATTAGTAACCTGAAAACGTTGAAATATATGTAGTAACACGCTAGTGACACCACTCTTACACTGTATGTTTAGAGTCCTGCGCTCTTTTTTTTTTTTTTTTTTTTTTTTTTTTTTTTCTTTTGCTGGCAACCCCAGCGTCTCGGTCTTTCATTAAGTTTAGAGTTTGAAGCCACCATGTTCAGCTTTGACATTTCTGCAGCAAACTGGGAGACACTTTGGGTTGGGTGGGTGTTACTAATCTCTTCGGACGATGCACTTTGTATAATTATGATAGAACTTCACGTACAGGTAAGTTCGTTTAATCATTAATTATACTCGTGCATCGTCCTCGAGATTAGTAACCTGAAAACGTTGAAATATATGTAGACCTTGAGAGATAGCTGAGGAAATGTCAACTACCAAAAAATACCTGTGTATTAATCAATTGGTTTATTTCTAAAATTACTTAATTAGAATCACATTTTTTTTTTTTTTTTTTTTTTTTGTTTTAGTCATAATTTAATTTTGTTCTCCTTAAAAATCTAGTTTTATATCTAAGGGTAATGAACTAATTATAAATGAGTTAGCACTATCGTGGCAGTTACGTTTTGTTAAAGTTAATCATTGCTCTGTTATAGAATTTTCCAAAAACGTTAGAGCTTCCGCTCTAGCTTGCCCTGTCGCGGATAAGATCGATGAGAAGTCGCATTGGTTAGGTTTGGACGTAGCAGCGTGCCTTGTGTCGTGTGCACTCAGAGGTGTCAATCCCGCTATCTTTAAGGACGGCTATAATCCACCGACGGACGTAAGGATTGTATTTTTACCGTTTATGCGGTTTCTTAAAACCATTAAACGGCTTTATGTGTTTCCCACAAAAAGACCTGGCTTGGTTTTGTACTAATATTAAAAAGTAAGGTTTTGGGCACATTTCCATTTTCGTCTCAAAGAATGGTTGGCTCAAGGTTGGTTGTTTTGAGCCCGCCCTGGAAGTTTTAAAATCGTCCCTGGTCGGGTATGTTTATTATTTATTCTTTTAATTACAATTTATTTATTTTATAATAATTTTTGTATACGTTATGCCGACGTTATCATCATTTTAAGTAAATTTTTAACGGCAAATTTTCCTTTGGAATTTCTAGTACAAGCGAAGTATACCACGTGGTATTATATTTAGGCCGTGGTTGAGCCGATAAGCTCCCCTGAAAAAAACCTTGTAATGAGAACCTACATGAATTCAAGGTGCCGTACTGGTTTCTCTGATTGAGTAAACCTGTGAGAAAATATAAAATGTTTGGGATTGACGCTTCATATAACTCAAAATTATATTGTTCTGAGCACAAAATTTATTTTTTCAAGTGCTAGGTACGTCATATTGCTGGTAAGGATTTTCCGACAACGAGCCTATCATGGTGTCCGCTGTGGATGACCAATACCCTGCGTCGCCGCAGCGTACAATGATCCGGCAACCAGTTTGAGGTTGTCTTGTAAAATAATAATATTGTTAGGTTAAAGTTGGAATATGAGCAACCACGGTTGTATGGGCTATTTAGAAACCACCATGATTGCCTTGCCTTCTTAGTAATAAATTTTCTCAAGGTTTTTAACATTATTATGAAAGGACCAAGGGGCCTAAAAGATAATTGTTGTCCATTTGATTATGAATGCATTAACTGCCAAAGTGTTTGGATTGTATTTACTCTACTTGTGAAGAGTTCCGCCGGCCGAATCCAATCCAGCATCCGCAATTTTGTTATCTGTAATATATGAAATATATAAAAAAGAGATGTAGGTATTGGATGCTCCCCTTGCGGTTTATGTAAGTAATGGCTATGGAGTTATCTATGTGAAGAAGAATTCACAGTTTCTGAGGTTTTAGGCAAATACTTTAAGGCCAAAATAAGCTACCAGCAGCTCGAGCTGATTTATATGGATTTTTCTCTCATCTCGCGATCATCTTCCGCTGGCTCGTTCACCCCCACATGTGGCTACTCCCCCCATAGTTGAGGCGTCAGTCTATATTTCTGAGCAGTATGCGTCTCATCATTTAAAAGAATCTTGCATAGAGTTAGGTCTATTCATGTATTTACTCTTTCTTAAGTGTAAAGTATCTCATATTCATCCATGCAAGTAGTCCAAAGAATTTCGCAAATTTTACACCTTATGCAATACATCTTATTAGTTCAGACTTTATGTTTGACAGGTTTTCGTTAGGTAATCTAATTAGGTTTCTTTTCTAGGTTTTTTTTTTTTTTCTTAATTTTAGTTTATATCCATTAAACCTATGACAATATAGTTTGATCTTCATTGATTAGAGATCATGGAGCATAAAAAGGAAATAATTGCCAGTTTATACACCTTAAACCCATGACAACATAGTTTAGTCTTCGGTGTTTAGAAGCCATTGAGCATAAAAAGAAAAACATTGCTAGTTTATACACGTTAACTTATGACAACATAGTTTGGTCTTCAGTGATTACCGACCATTGTATTTTACCGTATTTATCGGCGATGGTTGCAGTTCGACGGACGTCACGATGCTTTCGCGGCGACTTTATGCGACTGTCTCACGCTGAGGGACCCAGCACCGGCGGAAGAAATGTTTCACAACTTCGTTGTACTCCTGCGCACTGGGACCCTTTTTCTCCACCTTAAATTGTTCTTAACTTGTTATTAAGTTGAGGATAAAGTTTTGGGTTCAGCTTTTGCTAGGTTTTCACTATTTGTAAATTTTTGTGTCATTCAGATGTTTGTTTATGGAGAATATGGTGAAGTTTCGCTTAGTGACTGACTCTGCATGTTGTGTGTCACACAAGATCCAGTACACATCCATGATATGTTTGAGGCCCTCTTTATTTTTGTTTTTGTTCTCATGTTCTTGGGTGAGGACTCGCTAGCCCAGAAATTGCCATTGTGAGCTGGCTTTGGCGCTCTTTGATGCCCTTGTCTCGTTTTAATACGGTTTCTGTTACAGCTGCTTTTATTTCCACATTTAGTAGGGTGCTCCAATCAAGATACTGTTAGCTGGGATGAGGTATCATTCTGTAAGCTCTTCGCGGGTTTCCTTGCTATGTCCCAGAGTGTCTATGTGTTGCAGTCTTGTTGCTAAAACTTTGTGTATGTCAATCCCATAGTTAACAACCGCAGAGGGATCAGTTCCCAGAATATCCAGCACTTCTGGATTCCTGTGCTCAAGAGCGGGGTATTTCGGGTCAGCTAGTTTTTCATTATGGTTTACTTCCAAGACTTGTTCCTTAACCAACGTCTGCTGTGGTAAGTTTTCTGAGGTGGATGACTGTGTGACCTCTTCAGTAGGTTTGACGCACTTATTTGACGGTAAAACCTCTATAAGTTGTGTCCAATGACACCCCAACTGAAACCAGATTATCCTAGTAAGGAATTTTTATTACATCAGTTATGGTGTAGTTTCAGCAACTACCCATATGATATGCCCATGCAGTCCCAAGAAATAAACTGTAGTTATTGTCTGTGAATTAGTGTGGTATAGTAAGCAGCCTGGCGATACATCCCCAGGAGCTGCTTTGATGGGTGTTTGTTATCATGATTGTATGTCAGTAGACAAATGAGGCAGGTGTTAGTAACACCATTCTAAGGTTTTACTGATGCACTATGAAAATTGAGCCAATGAAACCGTCCCAAAAACTAATCTATATTGGTCTCACAACCGTCTTGAATAAGTTACCCTGAGGCAAACTGACAACCCAAAACCGCTCTAATAGGTGTTGGGTACTTTAGTAAACTTATTTTGTGTAACCTTGCGATACGGCCCCATAAGCCGCTCTGATAGGTGTGGTTACTTCAGTATACTTATTTTGTGTAACCTGGCGATACAGCCCCATAAGCTGCTCTGATATGTGTGGTTACTTCAGTATACTTATTTTGTGTTACCTGGCGATACGGCCCCATAAGCCGCTCTGATAGGTGTTGATATTTTAGTATGTAACTTATTTTGTGTAACCTGGCGATACGGCCCCAAAAACCGCTCTGGTAGGTGACAGGTGTTGGTTACTTCAGTATACTTATTTTGTGTTATCTGGCGATACAGCCCCATAAGCCGCTCTGATAAGTATTGGTTATTTCAGTATACTTATTTTGTGTAACCTAGCGATACGACCCCCAAAAACCGCTTTGATAGGTGTTGGTTATTTCAGTATGTAACTTATTTAGTGTAACCTGGCGATACGGCCCCAAAAACCACTCTGATAGAGTACATATTACCTCAATGTCTGATAGGTGACAGATGTTGGTTACTTCAGTATACTTATTTTGTGTTACCTGGCGATACGGCCCCATAAGCCGCTCTGATAGGTATTGGTTATTTCCGTATACTTATTTTGTGAAACCTGGCGATACGGCCCCAAAAACCGCTCTGATAGGTGACAGGTGTTGGTTACTTCAATATACTTATGTTGTGTTACCTGGCGATACGGCCCCATAAGCCGCTCTGATAGGTGTTGGTTATTTCAGTATACTTATTTTGTGTAACCTGGCGATACGGCCCCAAAAGCCGCTCTGATAGGTATTAGGTGTTGGTTATTACAGTAAACTTATTTTGTTTTACCTGGCGATACAGCCCCAGAAGCCGCACTGATCGGTAATAACTTTAGTTAGGGTAAATCTATCGGTATGTAGGCAGTTGCTTGTTTTTCATTTGTTTTCCAGAAATACTGATCATAATGCCATGTAAAATATATAATTATTAGCGTCTATCAACTTTACGTAAAGGTTCGTGTGTTTGCAGCAAGGATCTTGTATACATATCTTTTGCAGCAATTCGTTTTGACACATCAGATTGCACACATTTTCGTGGAATATGTTTTGTACACAATTTCGTGGAAAATGTTTTGCACGAAGGCAAACATACGAGGTTATTTTGGTAAATTTACTAATAAGGGCATGTTTTTGTTATAATAATAGCACTTGATCACTTTACTATTATATTCTAATAAATATATTATATATGTACCTTGATCTTTATCATCCTTTTCCGAAATAGTCCCTGTAGAATTGGCGGTCGATTGGCGCCGACGGCGTGCCGCTTTTTTGTTTGTTATTGTTTCTTTTTCAGTTTTTTGATCTTCCACATTATGTATTCTATTTCGAATTTCCTTTTTGGCACTTTTGCTTGCGTATTTTCACTATAAAACTAATCACTTTTGTTTTTTCCTAAAATAAAACGTGCGAGTGGTGGCGCACTGTGACGTGAATGAAAGACCGAGACGCTGGGGTTGCCAGCAAAAGAAAAAAAAAAAAAAAAAAAAAAAAAAAAAAGAGCGCAGGACTCTAAACATACAGTGTAAGAGTGGTGTCACTAGCGTGTTACTACATATATTTCAACGTTTTCAGGTTACTAATCTCGAGGACGATGCACGAGTATAATTATAAACTTAGCTTCTGTCATTAAATGAGCAAGCATAACATAAAATATCCCAAGCAAACATACACTTTACGATCAAAAGTCATATTTCAAAGAAAGATTTCTTCCGAAAGTCAAGAATCATTCTGGACAGCCGTTGCAATGCACAGAGGTTAAAAAATCTGATAAACAGTGAGTTTAATTGTGAAGATCCGTGGATATTTTTGAAACCGTAAATATCGAACTTCGAATTAAACGTTGAATGTTATAGGTAAATCTATATAAAAAAATCCCCTGATGTATTTCACCTGTAACACAGGTGCGTTTAAATACCTATAACCTCACATTCACAAACAGCCCGACCTGGAACAACTATAAATAGGCCGCACAAATATTTGTTCCATGCGGGACTTGAACCCACAACACGGAGGTCAGCAGCCAATCGCACAACCACTGCACCAACTGAGTCGTGTAATCAATGTTCACTTCGATATATTGTAGGTAGTCAATTCTAAAATGCAACTGATATACAAAACAAATGATAATCCACTGAAAAAGTATACTTTCAGTATAATAAACAAAGAATAATGGCGACAGTATTCAACAATCTCAAATTACACACCCTTACAGAGTTTGTTCGCCTCGATAAAAACAAACGAATATCTTCGTTCAAAATAAAATCCAAGTAAAATCGGAGTATCTTCAAACAAATGGCTCCTTTCGTGACGTGAGGTCCAATTATTGAGATAAATCACACGTACGGGATATGGAACGTTCTAGAGGAACTACACTAGCTGTTCACTTTAACGTCTGCATAATTTACTCACTTCAAGACGATGTGTGTGTGCTTTTGAATGATATCAATTGTGAACTAGGAGTATAAGAGTATGTGCGTATTTTATTTTAAAGCTGAACAAAATATTTATTCGCTCTAATGAGCGATTACTAAATGTTTGTTTCAATATTTAGTAATCGCTACCAGTAAAAAAGTTAAAAAGCTTTACAGTTGGTAGTTATTACGCTGTGAATTATTCCCCATCCTTTTTTATGTATATTATTCCATAGATATTCACGATTGTTGTAGTAGTGAAAGATTAGCAATTTATACTCTTCTGTTTAGAGTATGATTAACAATTATGTGAGTAATATCTATTATCTTTTATTTCTATCAGGATGATAAATGTAACCGTGACACAACCGGGACTGGGTGTATGTGAATTTAAATGTGTAAGAATAAAAATATTGTTTTACATAGGTACACATATACCTATTTTTAGTCTCGTGAAGAAGGTACACAAGTATTTTTTATAGCTCTCAGATAAGTTACTAAATCAAATCAACCAATTCCAAGTACTACTGGATTTTGGCTTTTGTTAAAAATGTTACAGTAAAGCGTGAAATATAATATAGATACTGAAATCCTCATTTCATCAGTATCTTCAATTTGTCATACTAAAAATATAAGGTATATATATTATAAATAAAAAAATCAATTGTTCCTAGTCTCATGCATATACACTTGAGATCGGTCCGGCCGATTTGGGTGTTTTTTTTTGTAAAAACGGTTTTTTTTAATTTAGCCACTTTTGTTGCTCTTTCCCACTATATTAGAAATAACTTCTGTATCGTGAGTTCTTTTACAAAGATATGAACTCACTTACAAAAACAGTCAGACTCAGAATAAACAATATATTTTTATATTGAAAATAGGCTTGCGTTTAACCACCATCTTACTTGATGGTAAGTGATGAAGAAACACGTTTACCTAGAAGTTATCTGTTTACTCCTGACTTAAAGACCCCTAGGTTATCGCTACTACGAGTAGAAACAGATTCTGGCAGAAGGCCAGAACAAAACCTGTGTATTCAAGAATCAGGCTCGAATTGATCAACTACTGCGCCGAGCCGGGGAAGATTAGGTGGTCATACAGACACCCTTAATGAATATTTAATTTTGCAAATTTATTCAAAAATAACACTTTTACACGTAATTTTCTGCCGTTATATGTTTAGTAAGATGAGGCCAGTGTTTTCTAACTGACTAACCGAATGCGGGGTGCCTACTGAACACCAGCGCTGTGTGTCTTTCGTCCAGCAAACGCCGAGTTGGTAATCCTAACGTTCGGAAATAAAAATAATAATTACGTTGAGCATATGCTCAACGCAATTATTATTTTTATTTCGATTATATTTTATCTTTTGTTATTGTGTGTCTATTCTCGAAAAAATGACATTAAACTCCATTCTATTCTATTGAATGATGGCCTCGTTTCCAAGAACTTCTCATTTCCAAAATAAATTAACACAAGAGAGTGACACTCGACACTTATAAAATTTTGGACCTTTACTTGTAACTCAAGCTACAATTAATCCAGAGTAATTATCGAGTCTACCTTAATACTGTCTGCACGGAAAACTCGAAACGCGTCTACCCACCTTTGAAGTTTAATTAAAGAGGACGCATTTCCAAGATGGCGTCTTGGTAATAAATAATGGGACCAAAAGACGGCGATGAAATAAGAATAGAGAGAAACTGGATATTGGATTCCTGTATGTCCGTCTGTCACAGTTCATTTGCTCTGAATCTACCGAGCTGTTTCATTCTAAATATGGTTCAAATTTGAATTTCTCTGATTAAAATTAAATAAAGTGACTAAAATATAAGTACATTTTGGGACTCTAGGGACTTAGATACACAAAATATATGTTTTTAATATATTTATTGTTGAGAAATTAAAAACAAAACTTCTCCTTCATGGAAAAAAGTTTTATACTTTATAGATTACAAGAAAAAGACTTATGATGTCCCTAATGTTATAAAATAGGACCCGTTTGAAGCGTGCGAATCACACTAACAGTCGGCCGGCTTTCGTGTTATTCGAAATTAAATCAGTTTGAACTAAGTATTTGTCGACACCCATTGATCGAAAAAATATTCAGTCTACGACAAAATATCACATAAAATGCTGACTAAGCTATTCGTTTCTCTTGGATTTATTAGAGTATAGCGTTGTTTTACCATATTTTTAACACACTTTTATTAGGTCAACCTGTATGTAACTATGTAATGGAATCTAAGGTAACTAATTTAACCATCTTCCAAAGGTCGTAACGTAATGAAAATTGGCAGCTGTATGTAGTTTTAATGACAATACAATAATATGGTACTGTTGAACTGATCTGATGATGGAGCCGGAAGATATGAACAAGAACTTCATGATGGAAAATCGTATCATAGCTGTTTTGGATTTCTTAGAAAAGTCTTGTAATGAACTTAGACCACGATTAGGTTTCAAGGTCTGATGATGAAGCCGGAAGATAGGCACCGGCATTCCATGATGAAATATCGCCTCATAGTCGTGTTTGCACTTGTGAGAAAGGCCACGTAATGGACTTTGAACACGATCTTTTTTGTTTTTACGTGCATTTCTAAAAGCGTGTTTTTCTAGTGTTTTTTAAACTATTCATTTATTTCTTTGAAGGTAATATATCGTTATATATAATATATATAATATATATATATATATAATATAAAACGATCATTGTATAATATGATCGTTTCACGAACGTGACTGGGAAAGAACAATTGCTAGTAAAAAAATCAAAATAGGTCTTCGAAAAATATGGACATTTAACATAATATATCACGGCCCCGGAACGCAAAAGCAACTGAGAGGACAGGGTGGGTTTTTAGTAAGTAAAAGTCTGATACTCCCTCTGCTCCACCCAAAGCGAGGGGAGTCACTTTATCAAATTTCCTCTGAAAAAGAACGTATCAAAATATAAGCTATTAAAATATAAACGAACAGCTGACAATGCAACCTACATCTAAATAGTAGGTAGGTATGCATCAAAAGGACCAACGCAAAAGTAAACCATGCAACGTGAAAGGGGATTGAAACATTACAGCATCTCGTTGACAAGTGAGGTTGTTTTCCTTTGAACTATAATTATGTAGAACCCTGTGAATTTGAATTTAATTTTGTTTTGGTTCCAACATACACGGGTCCAGAAGACTGAGTGACTGACTGGGCTCGAGTGTTAAAATTATTATATACTAACTGTGGGAGACTTTTTCAGTGCAAATCCCGATCCCGTCGGTATTCCGGGTTGAAAAGTAGCCTATATGTTGTCCTGTAACCTTTTTATGTTCGTAAAATAATCAGTCCCATTAATTAACCGAACAGACAAACCAACAGACAGAAAAAAAGTTTGCGCATTTTTTAATACCGTGCAAATAACTATAACTAGTAGAAAAATCTTTTATGCTACGCTCATCCAAGTTTTATCTGCGATGTTATTTTAAAACCGGGTATATTGTTATATCAAAGTTTTTCGAAGAAAAGAGGAGGTGGAATAGACTGTTGACACCCATTTGTTTAAATAACGTTTTAAGTATTATACGTAGTTATTATAAATTAATCTATTATAATTAAATATGAAAGCCGTTGGAAAACGCAATGGGTGCCTGAGGATGAACGACGCCGAGGCTGGCGCAAGAAAAGATGGCGAAATGACCTGGATGCATACTATGTTGGCTGGACCCAAATGGCGCTAGAAAAGAAAAACTGGAAGGTTTTGAGAATAAAAACATCATGAAAAATGAATATAAACTCTCGATATAAGCCGTTTTATTTGTACCAAGTGTCACACGGTACCTAGTAAAGCATACTTTTTATTAATTTTTCTAAAAGAGATTCGATCTTCGAAATGTATTTGAATAATTTACGTGCTTTGTTCTTGTTTGGGTCACAGAAGGTCAATTATGTACCAAGTTTCAATTGAATCAGTCCGGTAGATTTGGAACAAATCGACTGTAACAGACATACAGACATAAGAGTGAAATAATCTGGAGCTTCGGTTTTCATTCACGTATATGTAAGTACGGATTCCTAAAATAACAAGTCACGTTGGTTTAGTGCATTCCATCATTGACAACATTTACCGTACATTTTACAATTGCTTGCATTCATTTAGCGATAATATTCATAGCTCAAAACTGGGAGATATAATAACAACACAAAGATTTAAAAAAGAAACAAATCTAATCACTCAAATACTAATCAAATCGTTAATTATGTTTTCATTTTATCTTCTAATTTTGAAACTCGCACCAGAAACATGAAAAGATTTTTTTCTACTTTTAATTTGACTTTTTTTCGCCCGGAAATCTGTTTTATTACTTTCTTTAGTCACCAATTTAGAATATAAATTAAGAAAATTTATTTTAATGTAGATTTTTGTTTTCCAATTTAGTAACGGGCTTCATTTCAAGTATAACTTGATGGAATGTTAGGGCCACTTGATTGTTCTAGATTTAATTTATATAAGTTTGATTAAATGTCTAAATCAGGATACATATAGTCAGGCAGCGGCCGAAGTACGATACGAGGGGTTGCGACGGTCATAAAAAGGATCCGGCAACTGGGACTCGAGGTGGCTCTGCACAAGTCCGAGGCCATGTGTTTTCATGGCCAATTTCCGGCTACCATAGGCGTGGGCCTGCGGACGGCGAGTAGTGGTCGCTCACCGTCCAGTAAGGACGAGGCCCGGGCCGGCGGCGCGTCGTATTCCACGTGCGCCTCAAAGAGCTGTCAACGCCAGTGACGGGGCCTCATAGGGCCATTGTCAGCCGGGTTTTGCGGGAAAGTTCTATCGAGATACCGTGGCCCCGGAACTTTAGGGTAGCCGAATGAACAGAGTGGGTTTTAGTCAGTAGAAGTCTGACACACCCTTCCGCATAACCCAGAGCGGAAGAAGTCATTCGATGATTTTCCCAACATTCATAATAGGTACTATGTTAGTCACATAGTACTTACCTATTATGAATGTTATGCGATTCTAACAATATCATATACATAATTAGATATACAAGGTGTAACAGATTAAGCGCAATACCTCATACACCCCAATCAGAATATTAAATTATAAGTTTGTAACAACATCCGTAACTAAATAAATTGAAACCAAACCTAGACATTTTTTATAAAATAGTTATCCTCACTAAACGTAAAACGTATGTCCGTCATAAAATATCCTTACGCAGACGCATACACTCATGCAAAATTAGCAGCCGACACGCACACGAAAGCATTTTCTTGAATTAAGGATTGTATTAATTTGTCATGATACTTTGTTTCTATTTTAAGTTAAATGAAAGATTTTGCCGTCAAAATGTAACACCTATTTTTTATGACGGAAATCGATTCAGAATCCGATTCTTCATTTTCGATTCTTTCTTTCTTTCAGGAATTGCGTTTATTCATTTACACGTTGTGTACGGGTCGCACTGATAACCTTTCTTTTTTCAAGTTGGTTAAAATATTTTTTGATTAAAGTAGTCATTAATATACTACAAAGAATAAAAGCCCTCAGTAGGTAGTAAAAAGAAGGGAAAATCAAAACTCATATTGGCAACACTAACAAGACGGATGCATTATTCTCTTTGACAATTACAAACTAAACAATTTATTCAATAATTAAATAAGACGATAAGTGAATGCGCTAGTTACACGTGAAATGTGATCCCATCCTGTTTCTTTTTTAGCCCCGCTGCATTTTTACAGGTAGACACGGCATAAGACGAATTTAAATAAATTGGACACGGTTTAAAACACGTCACGCGATATGACGTTCACAGTAAAACTGATCAGCTGCGCGTCAAACTACTCCATTTAGGAGTAGTTTTTATTGCTTCAGTATTAGGCGCTTTCACGGCTTCTAGTTCTTTCTGTATTCTAAGGGTGTGCCTATAATATTTAAGAATTTCCTCGATTTCTCCAGGATCCCATTGTCAGATCCGGGTTTGATGACAATGGAACCACCTCTTAATCACCCTTTCAAACAAAACAGCAATTTTCTAAATCAGTTCAGCCGCCTTCGAGTAATCGCTGAACATACATAAAAAAATATATACGCGATGAATAGAGAACCTCCTCCTTTTTTTTAGAAGTCGGTTAAAAAGGCGTGAAAATATCTTTTTAGCAAAAAATGAAACCGGCTTCCATATAAAAACACTACAAAGTCAAAAATAACTTTAATATCAGAAGGCGGTGTCAAAATAAAAAAGAAAATACAAAACCAATAACACCGACTATCGAAATTAAAGTTATTTTTGGCTTTTTAGTGTTTTGATAGTGGAAGTCAGTTTTATTTATTGCTAAAAAGTTTTTTTTTCAATATGTAAGGATGAACACTATTTCACACGAGTAGTCTGTAATTTAAGTTTCATCTATTGGATAATAGGTAATATATGGTATACAAATTAATCCAAAACACTGTATTTAAAAAAGTTGGCGGACAAAAACGAATTAAAGTTCCAAATAAATCACTTTTCAGGCATTCAGTTCTTTCGATACACTAGTAGTGGCAGGAAAGAGTTATTTTAATATACTCAAAGTCTCAGTCCTTACCGGACGGTGAGCTACCCCTGCTCGCCGTTCGTAAGCCTGCGTCTACAATAGCTTTTTTTTCCTTGGTGGGAAAATCATCGAATAACTTCCCCGCTCTGGGTTAAGCGGAAGGGAGTGTCAGACTTCTACTGACTAAAAACCCACCCTGTCCCTTCAGCTGCGCGTAAGTTCCGGGGCCACGGTATCTTGTTAGTACATTTCTGCATGGCTGGATATCGGTTCGCAATCCCCGAGTTGCGGGGCTTCTCCCTCTGTATGCTCCACCGTATTCTCCGCGTGGTGAGAGAGAGTTGTCTCTTCCTCATGTATCGAGCTTCTTCCTTCGCCTTCTAGCAAGACTCAATATGTCCTAAGCCTAGATTTAGGCGAAATCTACTCAGGTAGATGATCAGTTATGTTTAAAACCCATGTAAAAAAAACTTGTTACCAAAAAATTAAAGACTCCCAAAAAACACGGCAACGTGAAAAATAACTTTAATTTCGGAAGTCGGTGCCAAAAACCAAATAAAAGAAATGACTTTAATTTCGGTACTCTGTGTCTTTAGTTTTGTATTTTCGTTTTTGGCACCGACTTCCGAAATTAAAATTATTTTTCACTTTGCAGTGTGTTCCGTCCGAAGAGAATATCTGCCCGCATATTTTTGGTATGGCAATATTCTATTGTCTATAACTTTTTTTTCTTTGACGTTTCCGTTCCTTGTAAAACTAACTGCCTTGGTTGTTGAGATTGATTTATTGGTTCTTGTTAAAAATCGTGTTGAATCTGCGCAGTTAAAGACAGATTAATCGTGATCAGTGATTAATTGAACTCTAGAATCCCGAATTGAGTGGAAACCTGGGATATTTTGAACTACCACGCCGAATGTCGTCAGCCTGTCTGACTCGCGAGATTTGCTAAACGTAGCAGTGTGGTGCTGTGATGCCATCTGGACCACGCCATCTGAAGACCGGTGCCTTGTGAACGTCCATGAACACTTGTCCACACTACACGTTTCACCTACTCATTTCATAATTACATACACATACACTTTGGACGTGGCCTCAGGAAGGTCGAAGCTTGGCGTCTACAGGTCAGGTTAGTGTTAAATTGTGTAAAGTAATATTATATTGACTGGCCTAAGGCCATTGGTTAAGCAACGTTTAGAGCTCCACGTACCGTGGACTGTTCGGACACACCAGTATCGTTGCGCTGGCTTCTTGTAGTCTTGAACACAGTGTTTTTTGGGAATCGGTTTAATTTTTTGGTAAAAAGTTTTTATTTCACTCTTTTTAGTTGGTCTATTTTTAATTTACCTAGTTACAAGAGCCTAAATGTCAACTACTTATAACCTTTTACAAAATATTGCTTTTCCCAATGCTGGGCCGTTAATTGTTGAGGAGTTCTCCTGGTACTTCACCATCAGCTCTACATCACCATATGCATTGTGACGAGCATAAAGTGCTTAACATCCATATTCAAGTAATCGAATCGCAATCCACTCAATACTTATTATTGAGTAGTTTCGGCGGCCATCTTTGGTCTTCATCATCAGTTCCACTTCCTCAAATCATACTTTTTGAGAGCAACTGCTCAAGTTACTATAATAAATACCCAAAACGTCATAGGTCTGCCTATAATATTTGAAGAGTTCCCTCGATTTCTCCAGGATCCCATCATCAGATCCTGAGTTTTATGAAAAAAAGAATTTTCCAAATCGGTTCAACCGTCTTTGAGTAATCGGTGATCATAATTAAAAAAAACAAAATATACGCGTCGAATTGATAACCTCCTCTTTTTGTCGTCGGTTGAAAAGGAGCGAGCCTGTTGTCAAGCCTTAGCCTTGAACGTTTAGCAAGAAATTATAAATGGAAAAACTCAATTAATGTCAGAGAGAGAGGTGTGGGTGTTTGGTTACTACCCAAAATAAACTCGTTTAATAGTTTTTAGACTATTTGCTGTTTTAAATTAATCATTTTACAACGTTACCACTTTGCATACATTCTTGCTATGTTGGGGTTGGTTCCCAGTATAAACGGATGCTGCTAAGTATTAGTGTTTTAGATGGAGCGACTGCGTATTTAACCTGCGCAACCCAGTAGCAGGGTAACACGATACAGATTTTCTGGCTTCTGACTACCCGTAACGAGTGTCAAAGATCTGCAAATGACAGCCGGGAACATTGGCTCAACGTGTTTTCCGAGGCATGGTCATCCATCATCATAAATTGGCCTTGGCAAGCCTTGCCATGAGGTTATGCTGATGCAAGTTATCCAGAACTTACTAAGCTAGATAAGCTTGAACGACTCCAAAATGTTTGTATCAGATTCATATTTGGTTTGCGCAAATATGATCATGTTTCTCAGTTTCGCATTGAACTCAAGTGGCTGCCGATCCACCTTCACCGGAATGCACATATTTTATCATTACTCTACAGTATTCTCTTCAATCCTACAACTCCGTTTTATCTCAAAAAACGTTTTAAGTTCCTTCATGACACACAATATGTTAGAGATTTGGGAACATCGGAGAATTTGAGACTGTCAATGCCTGCACATTTCACTAAATTCTATGGCTCATCGTTTACGGTGCAAGCTATTCGTTTGTACTGACACCGGCAATCAATGCAAGCTCGGTTGCTAATTATTTTCTTTCCAATTTATGATTATTCTTTTGTTTTCTCTCCACATGATGTTAAAGATCACATTATATGTGTTGTATTTATATATATATATATATATATATATCTGCATATACATATATGTATTTATTTAAATATTTAAATTTTTTTTTCTCTGTTTTATGAGTAATGTAGTAAGTACACTAATTTAGCCCTCCCCTCTTTAATTAATTTTTTTAATGTCCTTCCAAAGGTTGTCTGGAAGATATCGCTTTCAGCGATAGGACCACCATTGTTACCATAGAATAAACAATATTGTTAAATAGGTGTGTTTAAATTTTGATGTACAATAAAGTATATTCTATCTATCCCTTTTAAAATTAATGTTAAAAAGTGATTGGATATTGTACTTTTGCGCAACACCCGTGTTATACACAATACACTATATCACTAAAAGGGGAGTCATAAAAAAAATGTACACTACTTACAATATTGTGTTTGCTATAAATTCTTGACCACAACGAATTGGATAGTAGGGTGAGGCTATACTCAATAAATAACGACTGTCAAATAAAATATGCTCAACGCATGTCAAATAATAAATAAGTCAAGGGCCCAACTCACCCTATAAGGGGAACAACAATACAAATCGCTCGATACAAAGAGATGAATTTCCATGTATTTGGAAATACTGAGAAAGATTGCATTCTTCGAAATGCAATCACATTCGGAAGAACGGTACAGTTGGTAATAAAAGTATTGGTTTATTCTTTTAGTATTTTATTTTATGTTTTCGTTATGATTTTTTACTGTTAAGAACATTTTTTTATCTATCTTACAAATACATTTTAGGAAATAAACCGGCGATTCTACAGTTTTTTTTTTATCATCGAAAGTAATTTTGTAAATGACAAGTATATCTATCGTCTGTTAAAAACAGTAATGTTATTTTATTCTAGTGAATATTAATTATAATATATTATGCGCAAGTGCGTCTACAAAATGTAAATAAGTCATTAGGTATCAAAAATTGCTGTCAATTATAAAAGTACCCTAAATATTTGCAATATAACTATATTGAATCGCGAGACTGACCGAAAAATAGACCAACCTTTAGGTGACCTCAAGGATTGAGTAACCTTCACCGATGTCGTGAACAGGTCGACGGGCTCTCGGATATCTTGGACCAAACATATAAATAAAAATATGGTTGTTATAAATATTTGTGCCAGCCGGCAGCAACCACCCTAGTTCAGTACGCTATGTTAGTGAGATGGCATGGCCCAAGAATGTCGACAGAGTAAGTCGTATAATTTGTAAATGGTAAATATTTTATTCTATTGTTTTTTTTGGCAATCTATATTGTACAGCTGGCAAAGCATAGTCTTCACTTACCAATCAGTCTCGAACTTTCTCCAAGGCCTTTCTCGGTGACAACTTTAATTTATATAAAATAACTACTTCATTAAATAAAATGGTATATGAAGTACGTTTTATTCATTGGTAAATATTAGTATTATCGTAATATATTTGAAAACGCAATCTGTTTTTAAAAAGTTCAGGCACTCGTATTTAAAAAAAAATATTTACATATTCTTCATTTAAAACATTTCAGCAATGTGAGACCAGTATTTAAAGAACATTCCAAATATCCATAAAAACTTTGACATTGGCTGAATGCTAAGCCATAAAAAAGATCCATTAAAATTCACTCAAATAAAAATAAAAATCATTTCTACAAACTTGTCATTTATAAAAATAAAGTCGATTATTTTATTTCACCACGCGCAACTTTATTCTTGATTAAAAATAGAACGTTTTAAATTCAACCGTCATAATATTTGCTGTGACTGTCCAACACTAGACATTCTTTGGGTACACCGTTGCACCGTATCATCTATATATCCATTTTTGAATGCCATCCGTGAAATTGCGTTCCATACAAAACGTGGACTATAATGTCAGGGGAATGATTTATAAGTGCCGCTGCGGTCTATATGTGCCCGCTTTAATATTGCATTTTATACCAAGATACAGCTTCTTAATCTGAATTTTTAAAGTGTTAGTAGGGATAAATTTAGTAATGTCAAGAGAACCGTTAATCGTTTATGTTTTAATCAAAAACTTTTTACTAATTCGTTTTGATATCAGATAATTGTCTCGGCGAATTGACTTCTCATGTTATCTTTTTATATTCCAGATGAGCCCAATCTTGACCTCGATCTCGCCTGATGGTAAGCGATAGATATGATCTACGATGTAAGGAGCGAGTCCAGAAGTCGCCTGTTTACTCTTGCTTTAAAGGATGAAAGGTGGTCATAAGTGACAGGGAACACAGAAGCCAACAAAGAGTTCCACAGCTTGGCTGTGCGCACAATAAATAATTTATTGTAGCACATTATAGTACTTTCTCAGCTTCATAATGCCTTTTTGTTTCTTAATATTAATGCAGATTAATATAGTTCATTAAAAAGGGTTAAAAATAGAACGCTTGAAAAATCCATTTGTTCTAATTATTAAAATATTAATATTATTCAAAAATGCGCTCTCGCGATATTCTACAACAGTTATTCTATCAGTTCGGTGGTACAAACTTTTAGAATCTCAGATAATCGCATTTACTGATAAAATGGCATATTATCTTGAGCTAAAGTACTGTTGTTATAGTTTAAAGCAGCGTGCATCTGTTTCTTAATCACGTAATTATTTGAACACACAGACATTTATATTTAGACTATTAATTCATCATCTGTTTAACCTTTTCCCAATCACGTTAGGTTACAGTCGAGACCATCTACTTAACGTGTTTTACACCGCCAACTTCCAAAATCAGGGTTACTACTGAGAAAATCCTTACTGAAAAATCCACTAGGACTTTTGTCTGTCTCGGGATTTGAGTCAAAGACCTCATGCTTAGCAGACGCGCTTTCAACCACAAGACCAATGACGCAATAGTTAAATTAGTAATATTAATTAACAGATTAATGAAAGTAAGACATCGCCACATTATCCCAAACAATTATTTAAATAAAAAACGATCCGTGACAAAAATACTGAAAGCAATCCTCTTTAGAAAAATCTTCGCGATGAACAAAGCAGAGAATAATGATAACGATTTAAAACCACCGGGCTTACGGCACGGACTAGAATCCTAGACTCACCATAGAGAATGGTTCTAGGTATTTATCTAGCTTCTTCTAATAAACCGAAACGGACTTATTTCTGTCGCCAAAGGATCTTGGCGAAATAGTTTATGGAACTGAAGTTTGCGAAGCGTGAAGTTGGAGTTTTCTTTTCACTATCTTTAGCGTCATTGTTAGAAATGAGTATTTTTACTTGTGCTGTTTGCGAAATTGCTTTACTAGTTTTAATTGTGTTTTTTGTAATTAGTAAAGAAACTAAAACGGAGGATAGTATGCAACTTAAGTGTCGCTTTTAAAACAATACCCACTAGCCTTTTACGAGACACAAATTTGGGTATAAGACATCATCATTATCTGATTAGTCTCGTCTCAACTATGTTAAAATCGACTACCAATAAATGCGGATGCAGATGAGTACTAGTGTTTTACGTGGAGCACCTGTTAATGTGACTAACACGATCAAACCATCTAACACGATACCCTTTAGGTAAACTGTTGTCAGATTTGCTGACTTCTGACTACCCGTAACGATTGTCAAAGATGTACAAATGACAGCCGGGATAGACTACATAATGTAGTTTCTAAGGCATGGAGGAATCTCGATAATTTACGATGGTTATCCATCCATGGACTGACCTCGGCGTTGCTTCACCTCGAATATCGACCTGTGCGGCTTTTATATTGTTACGAGCTGGGGATCGGGATATAAATAATTTACACCAATTAAACCAAAATTAACACAACTTAAATAAACACAAAATATAAAATTAACACAGTTATTCACAGTACGAATACAATACTTGTCACTCAACACTTAAATCGCACCGAAATTCACTTGTAAAGCTTCGATTATATCGCCTCGTATCTTGAAATAAGACAGCCGTCTGCATTCCTCTGCGATCTATTTATACCCCGGTCTATGAGTTCTAGAACATTCTTGTAAAATCGACCCACTGCCTATACTGCCAGGAATATTCCCAAAGCTACTCGAGATACTCAGTACTGCTACTCGCCGCTAGATGGCATTAGTGTCTCGAACGTATTAGAAGTCAGTCAAACTTTCTCGATATACTCAGTACTGCTACTCGCCACCAGGTGGCGTTAGTGTCTCGAACATTCTAGTCTCGAAGTTTCTCGATGTACTTCGCTAAGCGACTGGCGAAACAATATTTTAGCCTCAAGCTTATAGTACAACAATAGAGAAGTATTGTATAGAAAACTGTTTCTGCCTTGTTTCGTTAACCTTGTTTTGTTTCAAGCGTAGAAAACACGTCTTAAACTTTGTAAAATTAATTAGTAATAAAATAATAATCAATATTTTTCCGCCAAATCTAACAAAAAATTAGTAATAAAAAACTTGTTAAACCAATGCTTGTCCACATAAATAAGACTTAAATCACACGATGTAATTCGAGAACATCATTCAAAGTAACACCACAGTGAGCAAGAAAAATTACGTCGTTCCGAAAACTAATCCAGAAAAGGTCGTGACACTTGAAATTCTTCTCAGAATGTTGTCTAATAGCGTGGAACAACCGGCTAAGTGGCGCAACCACATTTTATTTACGGGTCATGCCTACTACACGGAACACATTTTTCTTCGGACCTAGCGTCAAAAGGTTTGGGCGTAAACATTCCTTTGGCCGTGAAAGACGAATTTTCTATTGAGAAAAAATCGGAGCTCTTCACATCAATGTAGTGTGAACCATTATGGATTATGGAAGTGAGCTTTATGGCCATTTAGTTTGAAGTAGGTTTCCCATCGTGATTCTTAGGATTTTGTGTCGAAATCTTTTATGGAGATGTTTTCATTTGAAATAATATTTTGTTAACTGAGATTTTTATGAAATTAAGAAATCTTCATTATTTAAATAATTCCCAAGGTACGAGAGTGTCATATTTTCATCTTCTAAAAGCCAGAATACTATTGAAAGATTCTAAATTCTTGGTCTTCCTGCTTAGTCTTTTCCCACTGTGTTTGGCTCGGTTTCCAATCTAACCGGATGCAGCTGAGTACTAGTGTTTTACACGGAGCAACTGGCTATCTGACCTTCACATCCCAGTAACTGAGTAACACAATACCCCTTGGCCGGAACAGTGTTAGATTATCTGGCTTTTGAATGACTGCCAAAGATGTAAAAATGACAGCCGGGACCAAAGGCTTAACATGCTTTCCGAAGCATGGAGGAATCTCGGTACATAAGGGTGTGTCCAAACGTCGAGCGGCAATCGAACGCGGCTAGCCGCCCTGTGTTTAGACGACTGCCGCGCAAACATAGATAAAATAAATAAGTAGATTTGGTCAACAGACGAAATTATATCGGAACAGTGTGTCTCCAGTTAGGCGCTGGGCGGGGCAACAACTACACATGCAGTTTAATAAAATCAATAGATACGCACTCGCGCACACACCCGCATTTCTTAAATCAGAACGTACTATACAATCAATAATAAACCTTATTCCGTCAAACACAGCGTGTATTTACCATGCACCGTAGAATTTACCCACACAAAAACATCGGTCACTATCGTTATGCTGTGCAAAAGCAATTTATTTTACATATACGCTAGTGATTGACTAAATCGGAAAGTTATCGATTCTTCCATTTATTATTGTACAATTTTTTTTTGGGCACCTGAAAATGAACCAAATAAAAAATGGCATGTCCAGAAAATATGACAATAACAATAAACATATTATTAAGAACATAACATTACATAATTATTATTAAGTACTACCTACTAAGAATTAAGGGCTACCCTGGCGCTTTCGACTTAAATCTTAATATTTAATTATCATAGTGATAGGTCAAATAGAAGTCGATGTTAACTTACAATACGCTCTTGATCGGAACATACCAGCCGTATAGGTAGGTAGTATCCAGAAAAGTTGAATGACTGATTTTATGAATACCCTAAATCATGAGAATAGCTTTCAGTAATAAAATAAAATTTAACACACTTCTGCAAATATCAGTTGTACTCTTAATTTTGGAATTGTCTATTCAAAAAGCCTGCGATTTTCTTTAGAGACTAGAACATTTCTGCGTTGAAGTGAACCGAGCATATGGTGCTATTTTTTGTAGGGTACCAGTTAGGTGGCATGCCTGTAGCATCAATCCATTCCTTTTTATGTTACCATCTTTTGGGAAGCTGAAAAGTACGAAAAGCACTTATTTATCATTTTGTTTTTGTTATAAGAAAAATCCTAGTTAGTAGAGAAATTGTTAAATATATGAAAACAAACACACATCCATGCATAACAAATAAATAGCATGAATATATTGACTTATTTTAAGCTCAATTCACAAATATATTATCTGAACCATGCCGATTATTATAACGCATTCGAAGCTTCAATGGAAGCAAAATACAAAAACCATAAAAAATAAAGAAACAGCATGAGGATAAGGCATAACATACGATAATTCTTAACCAAAAAACACCACCGATTATTAACCTAAAATTAAAGTAACTTACTTTACGAATATTGGTAACGCATTTCTCTACTACTCTGTAAAAAAATCAAAATAAGTAAAAAAACATTATTTACATCGATCTTCCAACCGGGCTAAAACGGTTGACAGATTGAAAAATAAACTATTGTAGCGACGGCGACGTCGGAACTCCTTACGCATGCTGGGGGCGTAAAATAAATTGTTTATTTTTTTTTCCTTTTTTGTACACTTGACTTTTCAACGTATTTTTATTTCTGTCATCTCATGTAAAATAAAAGTTAAACATATTTTCTTAGAGGTTTCCGTATGTTATAAAAAACTTTTTATCAAAAAATTAAACAGACACCCAAAAAACACTGCAAAGTGAAAAATAACTTTAATTTCGGAAGTCGGTGCCAAAAACGAAAATACAAAACTAAAGACACCGACTACCGAAATTAAAGTAATTTTTCACTTTGCAGTGTTTTTTGGGTGTCTGTTTAATTTTTTGATAAAAAGTTTTTTATAACATACGGAAACCTCTAAGAAAATATGTTTAACTTTTATTTTTTTATTTTTTGGGAGTCGGTTTAATTTTTTGGTAAAAAATTTTTATTTCACTCTATTTAGTTGGTCGATTTTTAATTTACCTAGTTACAAGAGCCTAAATGTCAACTACTTATATTCATTTACAAAATATTGCTTTTCCCAATGTTGGGCTGTTATTTGTTGAGGAGTTCTCCTGGTAGTTCACCATCAGCTTCACTTCACCATATGCATTGTGACGAGCATATTGTGCTTAATAACCACATTCAAGTAATCGAAGCGGAACACATGAACTACTTATTATTCCTACTTATATATTGAGTAGTTCCAGTGGACATCGGTGGTCTTCATCATCAGGTCTACTTCAAAATGGTGCTTTTCGAATGCAACTACACAAGTTACTATAAAAAATACTCAAATCACTATAGGTGTGCCTATAATATTTGAAGAGTTCCCTCGATTTCTCCAGGATCCCATCATCAGATCCTGACTTGGTGACAATGGGACCAATTTCAAAGTATACCCTTTCAAACAAAAAAAGCATTTTTCAAATCGGTTCAGCCGTCTTCGAGTAATCGGTGATCATACATAAAAAAATAATAATAATATACGCGTCGAATTGATAACCTCCTCTTTTTTATGTCATCGGTTGAAAAACCCCTAAACTATAATAGCAATATTTCATTCGTCAATCGACATTGCTGTCGATAGCCTACGTTAGTGGATCTGCACAAGCACATCACTAATTCGTCGCAAGAAGTGGCGGCCTCACTACGCGATGAATCCGCGTAATACAGTTTCGTATGTTATGTTTACATTGCTTGTCCAGTTACTTAGTGACGAACTCAGGAAGTGGTTAAGGAGCAATGTATTTATAGCAAAAGGAGTACAGTCGCTCTGATATTTTAAAACAAAAAATAACATAGTAAAACCAAGAAATATTTTACGATTTATTGTTTTTCATGATTTTAAAGACAAATATTGTAAAATACTTGTACTTACATATGGTAAGTGATTCCATGATTCACATAGATTTGATTTTGGCTTCGGTTTTTACAAGATACCACAGAACAACTCGGCATTCATATATGTTATCACGATCGCCGTCGAAAGCGCACTAGTTCGCGGAGACGGCCACTTGCCTGTGACATGAGCCCTGTGGCCATGTCGCGCGGACACCGATACGCCCCCTTACCACTTCTCTGTATTTTTGATTTCTGTGCGCGCAAACATTAGTCGGCTTTGTCCTAACTAGAGCGCTGCAGAAATGTGTCCTAAATATGCCGCGTGCTGCTGCCGCGCTCTTGCTACTTAATATTTGGACACACCCTTAAGATGGTCACCCATCCATAGACCGACCTCGGCAAGAGTTGCTAGCGAAGTTCGACCCGTGAAGCTGTTGTTATTTAGCCACAAACTCCTCTTAAGGAAGTTCAGAAATCTTCTGTTTACTATTTTTTTTTCTCGTGTCCTTTTCACCATACTAAATTGTTTCCACACCCATTTCTTTGTCCAGGCTTTAGATTTCCCTTTCTGAACATAGTTTTGCGACCAGTTGGTTCTTCTTTAAGTTTTAGGCAAAGACTCGCAAAAATCTAGGAGTCGTTTTTCTCAATAATAGATACTATTAATTTTAGTTAAACTTACATACTTGCGTCCCGTCTGGCGTCGCGTGGGTGCAATGTACATTCTATTGTGTCAGTGAGGAGTGATTAATATTTTAATGCACATATTACATCTATACAACGTGTAACACTGTTACACGTTATTTATATTATTTTTATTTTTAAGTATCTCTATATTAAAAATAACAGCAGTGGTGGCCCAGACGGACACATTTCTGTGTGTAATTTTCATCAGCACTGCTACAAAACGGTAAAGGATAAAATCGTGAGGAAACCAGCACGTCTTAGAACTGTAAATTCGTTTTGATATCAGATAATTGTCTCGGCGAATTGACTTCTCATGTTATCTTTTTATATTCCAGATGAGCCCAATCTTGACCTCGATCTCGCCTGATGGTAAGCGATAGATATGATCTACGATGTAAGGAGCGAGTCCAGAAGTCGCCTGTTTACTCTTGCTTTAAAGGATGAAAGGTGGTCATAAGTGACAGGGAACACAGAAGCCAACAAAGAGTTCCACAGCTTGGCTGTGCGCACAATAAATAATTTATTGTAGCACATTATAGTACTTTCTCAGCTTCATAATGCCTTTTTGTTTCTTAATATTAATGCAGATTAATATAGTTCATTAAAAAGGGTTAAAAATAGAACGCTTGAAAAATCCATTTGTTCTAATTATTAAAATATTAATATTATTCAAAAATGCGCTCTCGCGATATTCTACAACAGTTATTCTATCAGTTCGGTGGTACAAACTTTTAGAATCTCAGATAATCGCATTTACTGATAAAATGGCATATTATCTTGAGCTAAAGTACTGTTGTTATAGTTTAAAGCAGCGTGCATCTGTTTCTTAATCACGTAATTATTTGAACACACAGACATTTATATTTAGACTATTAATTCATCATCTGTTTAACCTTTTCCCAATCACGTTAGGTTACAGTCGAGACCATCTACTTAACGTGTTTTACACCGCCAACTTCCAAAATCAGGGTTACTACTGAGAAAATCCTTACTGAAAAATCCACTAGGACTTTTGTCTGTCTCGGGATTTGAGTCAAAGACCTCATGCTTAGCAGACGCGCTTTCAACCACAAGACCAATGACGCAATAGTTAAATTAGTAATATTAATTAACAGATTAATGAAAGTAAGACATCGCCACATTATCCCAAACAATTATTTAAATAAAAAACGATCCGTGACAAAAATACTGAAAGCAATCCTCTTTAGAAAAATCTTCGCGATGAACAAAGCAGAGAATAATGATAACGATTTAAAACCACCGGGCTTACGGCACGGACTAGAATCCTAGACTCACCATAGAGAATGGTTCTAGGTATTTATCTAGCTTCTTCTAATAAACCGAAACGGACTTATTTCTGTCGCCAAAGGATCTTGGCGAAATAGTTTATGGAACTGAAGTTTGCGAAGCGTGAAGTTGGAGTTTTCTTTTCACTATCTTTAGCGTCATTGTTAGAAATGAGTATTTTTACTTGTGCTGTTTGCGAAATTGCTTTACTAGTTTTAATTGTGTTTTTTGTAATTAGTAAAGAAACTAAAACGGAGGATGGTATGCAACTTAAGTGTCGCTTTTAAAACAATACCCACTAGCCTTTTACGAGACACAAATTTGGGTATAAGACATCATCATTATCTGATTAGTCTCGTCTCAACTATGTTAAAATCGACTACCAATAAATGCGGATGCAGATGAGTACTAGTGTTTTACGTGGAGCACCTGTTAATGTGACTAACACGATCAAACCATCTAACACGATACCCTTTAGGTAAACTGTTGTCAGATTTGCTGACTTCTGACTACCCGTAACGATTGTCAAAGATGTACAAATGACAGCCGGGATAGACTACATAATGTAGTTTCTAAGGCATGGAGGAATCTCGATAATTTACGATGGTTATCCATCCATGGACTGACCTCGGCGTTGCTTCACCTCGAATATCGACCTGTGCGGCTTTTATATTGTTACGAGCTGGGGATCGGGATATAAATAATTTACACCAATTAAACCAAAATTAACACAACTTAAATAAACACAAAATATAAAATTAACACAGTTATTCACAGTACGAATACAATACTTGTCACTCAACACTTAAATCGCACCGAAATTCACTTGTAAAGCTTCGATTATATCGCCTCGTATCTTGAAATAAGACAGCCGTCTGCATTCCTCTGCGATCTATTTATACCCCGGTCTATGAGTTCTAGAACATTCTTGTAAAATCGACCCACTGCCTATACTGCCAGGAATATTCCCAAAGCTACTCGAGATACTCAGTACTGCTACTCGCCGCTAGATGGCATTAGTGTCTCGAACGTATTAGAAGTCAGTCAAACTTTCTCGATATACTCAGTACTGCTACTCGCCACCAGGTGGCGTTAGTGTCTCGAACATTCTAGTCTCGAAGTTTCTCGATGTACTTCGCTAAGCGACTGGCGAAACAATATTTTAGCCTCAAGCTTATAGTACAACAATAGAGAAGTATTGTATAGAAAACTGTTTCTGCCTTGTTTCGTTAACCTTGTTTTGTTTCAAGCGTAGAAAACACGTCTTAAACTTTGTAAAATTAATTAGTAATAAAATAATAATCAATATTTTTCCGCCAAATCTAACAAAAAATTAGTAATAAAAAACTTGTTAAACCAATGCTTGTCCACATAAATAAGACTTAAATCACACGATGTAATTCGAGAACATCATTCAAAGTAACACCACAGTGAGCAAGAAAAATTACGTCGTTCCGAAAACTAATCCAGAAAAGGTCGTGACACTTGAAATTCTTCTCAGAATGTTGTCTAATAGCGTGGAACAACCGGCTAAGTGGCGCAACCACATTTTATTTACGGGTCATGCCTACTACACGGAACACATTTTTCTTCGGACCTAGCGTCAAAAGGTTTGGGCGTAAACATTCCTTTGGCCGTGAAAGACGAATTTTCTATTGAGAAAAAATCGGAGCTCTTCACATCAATGTAGTGTGAACCATTATGGATTATGGAAGTGAGCTTTATGGCCATTTAGTTTGAAGTAGGTTTCCCATCGTGATTCTTAGGATTTTGTGTCGAAATCTTTTATGGAGATGTTTTCATTTGAAATAATATTTTGTTAACTGAGTTTTTTATGAAATTAAGAAATCTTCATTATTTAAATAATTCCCAAGGTACGAGAGTGTCATATTTTCATCTTCTAAAAGCCAGAATACTATTGAAAGATTCTAAATTCTTGGTCTTCCTGCTTAGTCTTTTCCCACTGTGTTTGGCTCGGTTTCCAATCTAACCGGATGCAGCTGAGTACTAGTGTTTTACACGGAGCAACTGGCTATCTGACCTTCACATCCCAGTAACTGAGTAACACAATACCCCTTGGCCGGAACAGTGTTAGATTATCTGGCTTTTGAATGACTGCCAAAGATGTAAAAATGACAGCCGGGACCAAAGGCTTAACATGCTTTCCGAAGCATGGAGGAATCTCGGTACATAAGGGTGTGTCCAAACGTCGAGCGGCAATCGAACGCGGCTAGCCGCCCTGTGTTTAGACGACTGCCGCGCAAACATAGATAAAATAAATAAGTAGATTTGGTCAACAGACGAAATTATATCGGAACAGTGTGTCTCCAGTTAGGCGCTGGGCGGGGCAACAACTACACATGCAGTTTAATAAAATCAATAGATACGCACTCGCGCACACACCCGCATTTCTTAAATCAGAACGTACTATACAATCAATAATAAACCTTATTCCGTCAAACACAGCGTGTATTTACCATGCACCGTAGAATTTACCCACACAAAAACATCGGTCACTATCGTTATGCTGTGCAAAAGCAATTTATTTTACATATACGCTAGTGATTGACTAAATCGGAAAGTTATCGATTCTTCCATTTATTATTGTACAATTTTTTTTTGGGCACCTGAAAATGAACCAAATAAAAAATGGCATGTCCAGAAAATATGACAATAACAATAAACATATTATTAAGAACATAACATTACATAATTATTATTAAGTACTACCTACTAAGAATTAAGGGCTACCCTGGCGCTTTCGACTTAAATCTTAATATTTAATTATCATAGTGATAGGTCAAATAGAAGTCGATGTTAACTTACAATACGCTCTTGATCGGAACATACCAGCCGTATAGGTAGGTAGTATCCAGAAAAGTTGAATGACTGATTTTATGAATACCCTAAATCATGAGAATAGCTTTCAGTAATAAAATAAAATTTAACACACTTCTGCAAATATCAGTTGTACTCTTAATTTTGGAATTGTCCATTCAAAAAGCCTGCGATTTTCTTTAGAGACTAGAACATTTCTGCGTTGAAGTGAACCGAGCATATGGTGCTATTTTTTGTAGGGTACCAGTTAGGTGGCATGCCTGTAGCATCAATCCATTCCTTTTTATGTTACCATCTTTTGGGAAGCTGAAAAGTACGAAAAGCACTTATTTATCATTTTGTTTTTGTTATAAGAAAAATCCTAGTTAGTAGAGAAATTGTTAAATATATGAAAACAAACACACATCCATGCATAACAAATAAATAGCATGAATATATTGACTTATTTTAAGCTCAATTCACAAATATATTATCTGAACCATGCCGATTATTATAACGCATTCGAAGCTTCAATGGAAGCAAAATACAAAAACCATAAAAAATAAAGAAACAGCATGAGGATAAGGCATAACATACGATAATTCTTAACCAAAAAACACCACCGATTATTAACCTAAAATTAAAGTAACTTACTTTACGAATATTGGTAACGCATTTCTCTACTACTCTGTAAAAAAATCAAAATAAGTAAAAAAACATTATTTACATCGATCTTCCAACCGGGCTAAAACGGTTGACAGATTGAAAAATAAACTATTGTAGCGACGGCGACGTCGGAACTCCTTACGCATGCTGGGGGCGTAAAATAAATTGTTTATTTTTTTTTCCTTTTTTGTACACTTGACTTTTCAACGTATTTTTATTTCTGTCATCTCATGTAAAATAAAAGTTAAACATATTTTCTTAGAGGTTTCCGTATGTTATAAAAAACTTTTTATCAAAAAATTAAACAGACACCCAAAAAACACTGCAAAGTGAAAAATAACTTTAATTTCGGAAGTCGGTGCCAAAAACGAAAATACAAAACTAAAGACACCGACTACCGAAATTAAAGTAATTTTTCACTTTGCAGTGTTTTTTGGGTGTCTGTTTAATTTTTTGATAAAAAGTTTTTTATAACATACGGAAACCTCTAAGAAAATATGTTTAACTTTTATTTTTTTATTTTTTGGGAGTCGGTTTAATTTTTTGGTAAAAAATTTTTATTTCACTCTATTTAGTTGGTCGATTTTTAATTTACCTAGTTACAAGAGCCTAAATGTCAACTACTTATATTCATTTACAAAATATTGCTTTTCCCAATGTTGGGCTGTTATTTGTTGAGGAGTTCTCCTGGTAGTTCACCATCAGCTTCACTTCACCATATGCATTGTGACGAGCATATTGTGCTTAATAACCACATTCAAGTAATCGAAGCGGAACACATGAACTACTTATTATTCCTACTTATATATTGAGTAGTTCCAGTGGACATCGGTGGTCTTCATCATCAGGTCTACTTCAAAATGGTGCTTTTCGAATGCAACTACACAAGTTACTATAAAAAATACTCAAATCACTATAGGTGTGCCTATAATATTTGAAGAGTTCCCTCGATTTCTCCAGGATCCCATCATCAGATCCTGACTTGGTGACAATGGGACCAATTTCAAAGTATACCCTTTCAAACAAAAAAAGCATTTTTCAAATCGGTTCAGCCGTCTTCGAGTAATCGGTGATCATACATAAAAAAATAATAATAATATACGCGTCGAATTGATAACCTCCTCTTTTTTATGTCATCGGTTGAAAAACCCCTAAACTATAATAGCAATATTTCATTCGTCAATCGACATTGCTGTCGATAGCCTACGTTAGTGGATCTGCACAAGCACATCACTAATTCGTCGCAAGAAGTGGCGGCCTCACTACGCGATGAATCCGCGTAATACAGTTTCGTATGTTATGTTTACATTGCTTGTCCAGTTACTTAGTGACGAACTCAGGAAGTGGTTAAGGAGCAATGTATTTATAGCAAAAGGAGTACAGTCGCTCTGATATTTTAAAACAAAAAATAACATAGTAAAACCAAGAAATATTTTACGATTTATTGTTTTTCATGATTTTAAAGACAAATATTGTAAAATACTTGTACTTACATATGGTAAGTGATTCCATGATTCACATAGATTTGATTTTGGCTTCGGTTTTTACAAGATACCACAGAACAACTCGGCATTCATATATGTTATCACGATCGCCGTCGAAAGCGCACTAGTTCGCGGAGACGGCCACTTGCCTGTGACATGAGCCCTGTGGCCATGTCGCGCGGACACCGATACGCCCCCTTACCACTTCTCTGTATTTTTGATTTCTGTGCGCGCAAACATTAGTCGGCTTTGTCCTAACTAGAGCGCTGCAGAAATGTGTCCTAAATATGCCGCGTGCTGCTGCCGCGCTCTTGCTACTTAATATTTGGACACACCCTTAAGATGGTCACCCATCCATAGACCGACCTCGGCAAGAGTTGCTAGCGAAGTTCGACCCGTGAAGCTGTTGTTATTTAGCCACAAACTCCTCTTAAGGAAGTTCAGAAATCTTCTGTTTACTATTTTTTTTTCTCGTGTCCTTTTCACCATACTAAATTGTTTCCACACCCATTTCTTTGTCCAGGCTTTAGATTTCCCTTTCTGAACATAGTTTTGCGACCAGTTGGTTCTTCTTTAAGTTTTAGGCAAAGACTCGCAAAAATCTAGGAGTCGTTTTTCTCAATAATAGATACTATTAATTTTAGTTAAACTTACATACTTGCGTCCCGTCTGGCGTCGCGTGGGTGCAATGTACATTCTATTGTGTCAGTGAGGAGTGATTAATATTTTAATGCACATATTACATCTATACAACGTGTAACACTGTTACACGTTATTTATATTATTTTTATTTTTAAGTATCTCTATATTAAAAATAACAGCAGTGGTGGCCCAGACGGACACATTTCTGTGTGTAATTTTCATCAGCACTGCGGCACTGCTACAAAACGGTAAAGGATAAAATCGTGAGGAAACCAGCACGTCTTAGAACTGTAAATTCCGAAACCTGTGATAACCTACATCTACACTAGGCCTGCGTGGTGGGTTTAGGTTTATTCCTACTCAGTAAGGAGAGGCCTATGTCCTAATAGTGGGAACTTTGTACGCTGGTTATATTACTTTTGTGTATTTCGTTTATTTTCAAATGCTATATTATAACGTGTAAGTTAAGTTACTTTAAGGTCAACTGATGGAAAATACCATTATGTAGTAAGTCTGTTCTTTGTACCAGTATAAAAATACACTGAAATTTAATAAATAAAGGTGGCTTATTTAAACTAAACTGAATGTAATAAGTTCAGTGTTGGGAAAAAAAGTATAGAATGATATTTAAACGAAATATTGAAGTACAAATAAATGGTGTGTTACCGTTCTTTCTCTGTGTCGTTCTGTATCTGTGGATCTGAATGAAATTGAATGGAAAAAATGAAATGGTAAAAAGATAGTTGACATCTTCGAATAACACATGGGGTACTTTTTATTCCGGGATTCCCACGGAATCGGCATTTACCCTTCCACGCGAACTAAGTCGCGTGCAGAAACTCGTCAATGATGAGATAACCTGAGGTTAATTAAATCGAATTTAGAGATACTCGTTCGTGTAGAACTAACTTTTAATAGGGTTTGGAATATCTAGATGTTTTTAGATTAGATACCCAGTCACTGTGCGGTAATAATTTAATGTCTCACTCATTATAAAAGCCCTCCGATCATGCTTTGCACGATTAGTTGGGAACAAAGGATATTAATGAATACTATTAATGTGAACATTTGTATATTTTGATGTTTAACTATTTTTTGCAGCGAAATCAAAATAGCCTATGTTACTTGACGTTAATGTAGCTTTATATAGTTGAGATAATTTTTGAAATGGGTTTCGGGATTGACCTATTCCAGAACAAAAAATTCTAAACTTTCTTCTTTATAATATTAGTGTAGATTTTAGCTTTAAATACCTGGGCTGACTGAAATTAGTAAAAGTTTAGACAAAGTGTAGATTATACAATGTGTAATTTAAAGGGTATATACATACCGAGTGCACGGCTTCTTTGGATGATAATAAACGATATGGCAAGGGATTTCTAATCCTATGTGCACATGTGTGGAACTTATTAGAAATTTCAATACATTGATACCAGAGACCGAATTTTTCAAATTAAAAAGAAAGAAGAGAATAATCGTTTTATTGGCAATTGACGTAAAAAGTGATGACCCTCATAGTGATGTGACACGTTTGTTATTATTGGTATTCAAGAAACATACGAAATCAACAATTTGGGGTGTATTCTGTGAGTCACTTATTTTTAGCTGAAACTTTGCATAGAGACTCCATACCAGATGTTGTTTTCAGTCCTTTTGGATAGATATGGGGTTTCCGTTACATTAAATTAAATTACTTTGTAGATTGTTTGGTAAAAAGGAGATATACTTTTAAACCCATTTAATTGTACTATCATATTAGTTTAATCAGAAGTCGCGCCGAGTTTCGCTCCTGGGGACTATATCATGATAAAAATATAAAAACTTAACCTCCCTCTTTTGCAGTCGGGTAAAAAGTAACCTATAACCTTCTTCAAGTTTCAAGCTACTCCCGTACTAAATTTTATCTAAATCCACTTAGTTCTTTCGAAGATTAGTGCGTTAAAACGAACAAACAAACTTTTCTGCTTTATAATATTTGTATTAGTACCTACTCGTATACAAGGTATAACAGATTAAGCGCAATACCTCAGACACCCCAATTAGAATATTAAATTATAAGTCTAAAACAACATCCGTAGCTAAATTAATTGAAACCAAATCTAGACATTTTTTATAAAATAGTTACCCTTACTAAACGCAAAACGTATGTGCGTCATACAATATCCTTACGCAGACGCATACACTCGTGCAATATTTGTGGCCAACACGTACACAAGCGCATTTCCTTGAATTAAGGATTGTATTAGTTAGTTATGATACTGTGTTTCCATTTAAGTTAAATGAAAGATTTTTCCGTCAAAATTTAACGCCTTTTGTTTATAACAGAAATCGATTCAGAAGCCCATTCTTAACCAACTGCTTTCAGGAATTGCGTTTATTCTGTTACACGTTGCAATGTCGCTACCCAACTCAAAAAATGCCAAACATTTCATCACAATATCTTAAAAACAGAACTTTTCACCATAGGTACTTGCATAAGATCAATCAAAGACATCCAAAGACATTTTTTTTTAATAAACGGACTAGAGTGCCTCCATTACTCTTTAATCAAATACAGCTCCACCCTCTAAACGTAGCAATTTCAATATCACCTTGAAATGGAAAAAAGAAATATTGTTTCTGCAAGTTTTTGCCACGGCTTCGGTCACTTACCCTAAGCTTTCTGCTTTATTGGAATAGGAAGTTGTCTAAGTCGAGGTCATAGATCGAGGCGAAGACGCCTATTTGGTAAGTTAGTTTTTATAAGAAGCCCTGGCTAGAGGCTTTAATTAATTTATGAATTAAGGCAACCACGGGCTAGTCTGGTTAAGCAGCTGACAACCTCAGAGGTTAACCTGCTAGATACCTCACAAAAATAATCGCTTGAGCACAGTCCAGTCTCCTATTCCTCGCACTCTTCGTGCTCAAACGTGCTTCGTGCTTTATTGGATGCCAGACCAGACTGTGACGTGTTCCCAGTTGAAGGGAAGAGGACCAATTATAGGTAAATGGTATAGATAATCTTGTCTATATGCCGTGTGAGTATGCCGTATGATGAGTGTATAAATATCCTTTTAAAATTTGAACAAACTAATTGTTTCATTCCTGTTTTTATTGTTTAGATTTTGTACAGTATCGTGTTTTCTCAATACTACCCCAATGGTTAATCTATTGGCAATTAGCTACAGACTACTATTTACTGCTCCAAATATTTCATTTTGTAAAATGAAAACATTTGCGTGTAAACAATTTGTTGGGCAAAACAAGTTTCGCCGCGATAGTTTTCATTTTTACTTTTTCAAGAAGGTTTTGATTACTTTGTTTTTAAAAAATATTTTAATGCTTCGATGGTACGCTTGATATTGAGATCAGTTTGGGATGACTTTTTTTCATCAATAATTTCATATTTACAGCTTCAATACTATAGAGCCCGCTAAAAGCAACAGGCTTCCTGTCAATTATATACATTTTTAAACCTTGCTCCACACAAGGAATTTCTACTGTATCATGGGTGCAGTTTTACAAACACCTGGAACAAATATTTGTATGCCATACAAACGTTTGTCAAGGTGCGGGAATCGAACCCACGACACGCAGCGTCAGCCGTGTCCTCAAATTTTCCTAACATGGTGTTATGTTACTAAGACTTGTCGCTGGAACTTTCTTTTTTATTTATTATCTGCTTTATACCTATTTTGTGAGACTCATTTATTTATTTATTTATTACATACTTTATTTTACACCTAACAATATTAATATGGTTACAAAAAGTAAAAACATAACCCTTCCTTTGCGGTTGGGTAAAAACTAGTGTACAGTCGCCAGCACATCAAGCTATCCGAATCTATCAAATGCAACCAATTGAACTTGAACCTTATCTTGTTGTAATAAAGTAGTAAATTTATTAAATTATTTTGACAAATTGGAGTAGGTTGATGTGCTGGCCACCGTACATTACCATATTATTCATATTTTTTAAGTACAAAAAAACATGAATTCAATTTTTTATGCCTGTGTGATACTGTATCTGGCAAATTTAGAGTTTCGTAATCACCTTTGCTTGGCCTTTAGAGAGCAGGAGATAGATTACTTTTTTTATTACTGATGACCTCGATCTCGCCCGATGGTAAGCGATAAATGAGGTCTAAGATGGGACGAGTGAGCCCAGAAGATGCCTATTTACTCTTGCTTTAAAGGCTAAAAGGTCATAAGTGGCAGGGAATACAGAAGCCGGCAGAGAATTCCACAGCTTGGCTGTGCGCACAATAAATGTGGAGGAGAAGCGCTTGGTACGACAAGACGGTATATCAACCAAGTGTGGGTGGTACCCAGCCGTGCGTCTGGTAGACCGATAGTGAAAGGGAGATGGAGGAATCAGGTCATGGAGCTCCTGCGCACACTCCCCGAAGTACAATGTGTAGAAAACTGACAGGCAAGCAACGGTTCGCCGATGAGCCAGGCTATGAAGCTTGTCCACCGGCACCTCGTCGCCATAAGCCTTTTAGCTCTGCGCTCGATCGAGTCCAATGCAGCAAGTTGGTACTTGGCAGAACCATCCCACAAGTGGCTGCAATACTCCACGCAGGAACGGACCTGTGCTTTATACAGATTTAGAAGCTGTCCAGGCGTGAAGTACCGCCTCACCTTGTGTAGGATTCCTAGCTTTTTTGCTGCAGTCTGAGCTCTGGACTCGATGGTTGAGCCGAAGTTGAGGTCTGACGTCAATTTTATGCCCAAAAGCTCCACTATGTTATCGTTGTTTTAATAAAGTCATCAAATTAAATTTAAAATCTATACTAATATTATAAAGCTGAAGAGTTTGTTTGTTTGTTTGTTTGTTTGTTTGTTTGTTTGTTTGCTTGAACGCGCTAATCTTCGAAAGTACTGGGTGGATTTGGATAAAATTTGGTATGGAAGTAGCTTGAAGCTTGAGGAAGGTTATAGGCTACTTTTTAACCGACTGCAAAAAAGGAGAGTTATGTTTTTACCGTGATAGAATCCACGGGAGCGAAGCCCCGCGTGAGTACTAGTACTATATATGAATTGATAACTAATAAATAAATAAAATAAATAAATAACATAACAGCAAGTTTGTGATGTGTTTCAATCCTATACCTTTGTTCTTTATACCAAATATCGCATATTGTTTCATGCTATTATATTTTATTTAATTTTCAGTGTGTCTAATGAGGTGAAATTGTTTGTTTATAAGTTTGTCAAAGGTAAGCTCTGGCAGTACTGATCCGATTGTTATAAATCTTAACCAACGGGGCGTCACTTTTTGAGTCACTTCATTTATTTCGAGAAAACTGCCTGAATAATAACAGATGTTTGAAGGAATGTACAAAGGTAGCGTTGGGGCAATTTTTATCAGAAATCTACACCACTCCGCAAAGTGAACTTATACTTTACAATAGTTCGTGAATTAAAAAAAAACGGGTTGCACTCCGGGAGTGCCGGCAGAAGTGAAAACTTGAATATTAACGTTGTGCATTTTTGATATTTTGGAATGGTTAGGGAATAATTTTGCACGAATTGCTTTAATTATCAGTATAAAAGTACTATCATTTATGTGGTAGAATACAATATTTATTTATTGCGCTATCGTACACAAACATGACAATTTATATTACATTAAAAAGTCTGCGCAGGCATACATTTTCGCCGCGCCGTAGAAAGAGAGGGGGATAATTCCTTTCCTACGCCGCGCCGGCTGTCTACTCTCCGTCCGTCTTACGAATTTTCGATCCGGTCACGTGTCCTGATGCGAGTTTAATATTTTTTACCCATTACAAAAAAGTCCAAAACGCCGCTAAAGAAGTTTTCACTTCAAAAACCCTTAAATAGGTTTACTGATTTTGTTATTTATTAGTTATGTGTGTATGTGTATATCGTCTTGAGCACTAACTCCACTCCAGTAGTTGCGTTTAAGTTCAGTGAATGAAACTCAAAAGTCTAATACATAAAATGGTATATAATATACGTACGCATTCACACTATACATATTATGTTATTATAATAAAGGGAAACACTAGCGTTACGCGCGGTCTCGGGGAACGACTGGCTCAGTGCCGTGTGGTCATACGATTTTTGCTGACAATTACAATGTGTCCCTACAAAGGTGTAGAGTTTTCACAAATTGCAGACTTATTTTGTGAGAAGGGAGAAAAATAAACGTTCAATTTAGGAACTAAAAGACCCACACAGAAAAAAATGGTAGTGGAAACGATTCAAATGGTTTCACAGCTCTTGGGGGCAATAGGTATTGTCTTATATTGTTGCGGTGTCGACAAAGAGTCTTGGCTAGAACTTGAAATATCTTAGATTTGCGTCATAATCTGTAAAAAGATACACATTTACCCACTAAATATTTCTGATATGTCATGTTTAATCATTTCATTTAACTAATAACAGTATGATGCTTTTTAATATTATTATTTTTTAAATATTAGATAGTTTAAATTTATATTGATTGCTGAATTTTGTTTCTATTTTTATTTTGCTATTTTTTATATTAATTATTGTTTTTGGCTTACTTTTTCGATTAATTTTATCTTTCACTGTAAGTGATATATTTGCGCTAAATCTGAAATCTTTGTCTGATGTATTTTATTGCATTTATAAATATATCTTCCCATCAAACACATAAATGTGAAATGAGAGCCAAGTTCAATATTATGATATATGCCTTGGTTGTTGACTTCAACGACAAAAGAAGTGAAATTTAAATGGGTGCCAAGTTCAATGGTCAGTCCTGAAATTTATATATAACAACATAAAATATTATTTTTTCTTATAACTTAGGAGAATATATTATTGTAGCTTAAGGTCTGACCTGGCTAGTTCTCATTTAATTCAAAAAAATTGTATCTATTATGATTCATTTTTTTTAGGTATGAGAGGACAGTATAGACCAACTGACATAATACCATGTACTATATACTAATCAGAAATGAATCTCAGTCTATAGTAGTCACGCATTCACATAAAAAATAGCTTTACAAAACTGCCAAAAGGCAAAGCACAAAAAAAATATATACAAGTAAAATAAAATAAAAATTACAACAACAAGCACACACACAAAAAGTGGAGTTGTTAATAGACCTTTATACAATAACGCAGTCACAATAAGCCAGGTAAGCCACATGTGCAGAAGGAATTATTGCCAAGCAGCCTTATCTTCAACTTACTTCACATATTCTTTATTACCTCATATCGTGGAAATGAAGAAGAGGGAGCCAGTTTGTCGAAACCAGTGTGGCACTGTGCTTGCTGGACCGAACCACCTACTGCGTTCGGTTGTACCTACAACATTAATTTACGTGTCCCGTCAGCATCATTCTACAACGGCAGAGGACGTAGTCAAATACATTATGGCGAAATCCAATTTCTCCCTGAGGGTCGAACGGCTAGTATCATCATGAAACAAATTTTAATTCTTTTGTGGTGAGAGCACCGACCGAACATCTGTCGATTTTCATGAAGGAGGAATTTTGGCCGAGAGGTGTAATTTTCCCGCGTTTTCAAGGCAGTTACCGGACACCGCGCGACACACGACGCCGATAACTCGTGTGACATAGTATAAGTTTTGGTTTATTGATGTATGTATTAGTTTATTTATATTTATTGTAATAGATTGTATTTTATTTGTGTTCAGGACTGCAATTGGCCAGTGCAACGGTAACTGGACGGTCTGAACTTGTCCACGATACGCGGAGCTATAAACGTTGCTTACAATAAACAAGGTTACACAATAATCTACAGGCTCTCCGGCCGACAACAATCTATAGCCTCCGAGGCCTTACAAATAGTTACAAATAACACTCACCTGAGCTGTAGACGGCAACCTAGGATCTGTTTGATCACGTCCAAAGTGTTTGTATGTAATATGAGATGAGTAATTGAAACGTGTGATGTAAGTCAAGTGTGTTCTAGGACGTTCCCAAGGCGTCAATCTCCAGATGGCGCGGGTCCCACAGCATCACAGCCTAACTCGTTTCCACCAAGCGCGTGCCACGAGGTGACGCAATAAGGCGATATGTTCCGAGAAATATCCCTGGATTCTCGTCAATCCGGGAGTACAAAGTTCAATTAAACACTGTTCACAATCAATCTGCTAATATCTCGTGAGATCCAATTCGATTTCCAACAAATTCCGCGTGTCAGCCCGACCGACGACTACGGCGTATAATCCAACAATATCCCGGGGTTTTCGACAAACGGAGACTACAACTTCAAACAACAAATAATTCGCGCCCCAATTATCGGTCTCAACAGGCGAATCCAACGATATTTTACCAATTATATTTAACCCAACAGGTCCCAAAATGCGGACGGCATTTTTCAAGCGCAAAGTCTATCTGTCAAAGTCAAGTTAATGTCAAAATCAAATTCTTTATGTCAAAAGGATGCGTTCTGATTCACGTCGGACCGAACATCTACCCCCCCCCCGGACGGGCCTACCCGTCCGCTAATCAATTGGAAGTCTTGACAAGGTTGCAAATTCAACACAGCTTCAATGCGGCCAAATACCGTAGCTAGTTCATTAAAGGTGAGAATGGTGTCTCCCAACAATCTCCGCCAGCGTCCCCTTGCCGCTTTCACCGCGGCCCCAAAAATACCCCCCCAATGGGGGGCAGGCTGGCGGGTCAAACAACCAAGTGACCCCTCGGCGGGCCAAACTATTACCAATATCAACCTGGCTCTCATTAAGGAAGGCGTATACCTCCTTCAAATAGTTACTTGTACCCTTGTAATTCGTACCGCAATCAGACCTAATCAACGAAGGTAACCCACGGCGAGACACAAATCTTTCCAAAGTCGCCTCAAAGGCCTCTGTCGAGAGGGAGGTTACCAGCTCCAAATGTACTGCCTTGGTTGACAGGCAGACAAACACACAAATAAGCCCTAACAATCTTGCTATTACGAAGGGTGGACGTCTTCAACAAAGGGGGACCAACAAAATCCGTTACGACGCCAGCAAAGGGCCTCGTCTCATTGACGCGATCAGCCGACAAAATCCAAAATTCTCGCTGCAGAATTGCCAACAGCGCATTGCAACCGGCATGCGAGTTCTTAGTGTGACGATCAGTCACCAACAATTGAACCAAGTTCAGTTATAACAAGGGCAGGAGCACCAATTTTAGGGTAAGGACAACTCACAAGGGTGATTTCAAACCAGGTCCTTCCCTCAACAGTGGTGACAGCCGTTTCGCCAATTCCCCAAATCCTGCCTGAAAGGTCGTTCACCTTCAGGCCAACCTGTCCCGCTAACCAAGACGACAAAAGGCAACCCCGGACTCCCGTGCCCAAAATGGCACGGACCACAATTGAGTCACCCAAGGGTCCCCAGACCTTGACCGAGGCCGTTGGCAACAAAACCGTCTTGATCGGGGGGGGTCCTTTAGCGGGCAGGCGTCAATCTCTTAGTGATGCCTGGGCGGCGACCGATCGCCGCTTCCAGGCTGCCCTCGTTCACGACGGGGCCAACAATCCAAATATTCGTCTGCGCGGTGTCCCGAGCCGCTCGCCATCACTGGAGGGGCATATCCCACCGGATGCCCGAATGGCGGAGGGCGCGACTCCAACCGGGGACGTTCCGCCAAAGGAGGGGAAAGGCAGCGGCGCCGACCCGGCCACTGCTGCCTAGCAGCAAATGCGCGTTCTCCCTGACGAGGGAAGACCAAATGGCGTTCGTGGGGCTCCCGTTCAACTTGCGCGGGGGGTGGAGTGCGGCGTACAGAATCGCGGGTCTCAGCCCGGTGCTCGTCTCCGGGGTACCCCCCCCTGCGCGAACCCTCCTCAGAAGATGGTCTGCTGGAGCGGTTCGCGTTGGCGCACAAAATCTCCAAGTGGGACCCTTCACAAATTCTACACGGGCGGGGGTCGGGGCAGTCCCGATGAAAGTGGGCCCCCAAGCACGAGAAGCACAAACGGCGTGCGTTGACAATGCGGCGGCGGGAACTTACGTGCAAATTCAAAAAGTCCCGGCAACGCGCCATGACATGCCCCGTTGCCTTACAAAAGTCACAATGATGAGGACTCCGGGCACCAGCAAAACGGGGGGCGGGGCGAACATCAACAGGCCCCCTAGCCCGAGGACTCCGGGCGCCAGCCAAACGGGGGGCGGGGCGATCATCAACAGGCCCCCTGGCCCGAGGACTCCGGGCGCCAGCCAAACGGGGGGCGGGGCGATCATCAACAGGCCCCCTAGCCCGAGGACTCCGGGCGCCAGCAAAACGGGGGGCGGGGCGATCATCAACAGGCCCCCTAGCCCGAGGACTCTGGGCGCCAGCAAAACGGGGGGCGGGGGGAACATCAACAGGCCCCCGAGCCCTAGTCCGTCCCTGGTCTCTGGGCTGAGAAGGTAGTGGGGGTGACCCCGTGGCGCCACGAGTGTTATCCGTAAACCGACACTCGTCTTCCAAAAATTTGAGGAGGTTGTCAAAGGGGGGAAGATGGGTCGCACTATCCCCACCATACTTCTGCTCAAAACGTGACCTCAACTCCACGGGGAGCAACTGCAGCACTATGTGCACCAACAAGTAGGCCCAATGTTCCACCGGTAACTCCAAGCGTCTCAAAGCGTTGGTTGCTGAAACCAACGGGTTCAGCAAGTCAGTGCGCAACGTCGACGTGCTGACAATGGCCGGTAGCCCCAAAATCTGGTCGATGTGCACATCAGCCAGGCAGCGCTTGTTCTGATACCGTCGGGAGAGAACCTCCAGAGCGGTCGGGTAGGAGGAATCCGTCACCGGCAAGTGCTGCACCAAGGCTCTGGCTTCGCCCTCCAGGACAGACAATAAATAGGCCAGCTTCTGGGCAGGTCCGAGGTCCGAGCGTGCATCCACAAGACTTTCAAAAAGATTTAGGAAGCCCAGCCAGTGGTCCAAGCGACCGTCAAAATGTGGCAGCTCCAGGGTGGGCAGCCTACTCAATAGTCCAGGGCCTGCAACAACAGGGGTCTGCGGCTTGGCCGCATCAGGCACCCGGCTCTTCAAAATTTCCCGCGCTCGTAGACATATGACATCCCCCAGGTGGATAATCTGGTCATAGTCACCCAAAATCTTATCGCGGGCTGTCTGATCCATCACCCCCAAATCCACGTCCATGATGTACTCGTTGAAGCACGTGAGCGCAGCATCAGCTGACTTGATCCTCTCAATCACTTGCCCATACCGAGCAAGGGTGAGCTCTTCCAATTCCACACGCTCAACAGTTGCAGCTGCCGATGTGAACCATCTCAACTGTGAGGTCAATCCCGCAGCAGCCTCCCTGACTGCCCTTAATGAGGCCATTGCAACAATCAAATATTAATACAAAACAACAATCAACAACCAACAATCAAATATTAAACAAACAGCAATGACTTGTTAGCCGACCAAATAATTTCAACAAATAAAAATTCAAATTCAATTATTTCAAGTCCAAATCCGACCCTGTACTTATTCCAAGTATGAATCTAGCTTGGTACAGATGGCTAGTTACAAAACAAATAACAACTCAATGTATATATTGTGCAGGATCACACCAACAATTAAATACAACAATTGAAGTATAATATTGAGCCGGAGAATCTCCAACAACAATCCAATAAACAAATAAATGCAATAAGTCAATCCACACCATTCAAGTCCTATTATGTTAGACTATGTGTAATTATTATTTAGATAACCTTTTAAATTCAGATCAATGACATTCAATTATTAATTGCCACAAATACCAAACAACTTTTACAACAATATACCAACTTATGTACCAAATACAACCAATTCCCAATTTCACAAATAAATCCTACTTGTCAATTCAATTCCAAGGGGCTAGCACTACAAATTACAGTACAAACCACAAGTACTATTTGAGCCCGGCTGACAAAGCAACACATTCAAACTTATCAAGTTATAAGTTGTGTTAAGTAATTAAACTCAAGTTTTAAGTTTTAAGTTTTCAACAATATTCAAAACTTCCAATTAAACCAGTGGATCTTATATTATAAGAGCCGCGCTCTGCTACCACTTTGTTCAGGACTGCAATTGGCCAGTGCAACGGTAACTGGACGGTCTGAACTTGTCCACGATACGCGGAGCTATAAACGTTGCTTACAATAAACAAGGTTACACAATAATCTACAGGCTCTCCGGCCGACAACAATCTATAGCCTCCGAGGCCTTACAAATAGTTACAAATAACACTCACCTGAGCTGTAGACGGCAACCTAGGATCTGTTTGATCACGTCCAAAGTGTTTGTATGTAATATGAGATGAGTAATTGAAACGTGTGATGTAAGTCAAGTGTGTTCTAGGACGTTCCCAAGGCGTCAATCTCCAGATGGCGCGGGTCCCACAGCATCACAGCCTAACTCGTTTCCACCAAGCGCGTGCCACGAGGTGACGCAATAAGGCGATATGTTCCGAGAAATATCCCTGGATTCTCGTCAATCCGGGAGTACAAAGTTCAATTAAACACTGTTCACAATCAATCTGCTAATATCTCGTGAGATCCAATTCGATTTCCAACAAATTCCGCGTGTCAGCCCGACCGACGACTACGGCGTATAATCCAACAATATCCCGGGGTTTTCGACAAACGGAGACTACAACTTCAAACAACAAATAATTCGCGCCCCAATTATCGGTCTCAACAGGCGAATCCAACGATATTTTACCAATTATATTTAACCCAACAGGTCCCAAAATGCGGACGGCATTTTTCAAGCGCAAAGTCTATCTGTCAAAGTCAAGTTAATGTCAAAATCAAATTCTTTATGTCAAAAGGGTGCGTTCTGTTTCACGTCGGACCGAACAATTTGTATGGGCCAAGTTGCCTGAAATATATAAAATTCTAATGTATTCTATATCTCTCAATCTGGCGGGACCCAATTGAACATAATTATAATCACAAAAATAGGATGAGTCCTGCCTGCTTGTCACTTTTTAAAATTAAAATGTGCGTGTTCCTTGTATTTCAGTTGAGCAGTCGGGTTTTTTAGATTTATTAAATTACTTTTTTTCCTTCACTTCAGAGCACCCTTCAAAGTACAGAAATATGTTAATTTAAATAATGCCAAGAGCATTGGCCACGTGCAATCATGTGATGTACGTATATATTTTAAGCCTATATTGTTCCACTGCCTCGTGGGTTAACCCTTAACTACTCGCACGAAGAAAATCACTTGACTGCTCGCACGGGGTCCGTGGTGACCCCAATTTCTATGGATGAAATTTAATGATTTCTTATTTTTAATGAAACATGCCAATAGCAATTATGAAAGTACTTTATTTAAACTATAAGACATAAAAATCACAACCTAAAATAAAATTTTCTAAGACATCAAAATAACACAAAATATAAACTTCTACAATAGGGAACATTTTTGGCACAATATGAGATCATGTATTAAAATTTCATGAATTCTTAGGAACTAAGGGAATCTTCGTTATTGCAGGTTAAGCAGTAGACAATGAAGTGCTCATTACATAAAAACTTTTTGCATTTACTGCATTTTGTGGACACTTTTCGGTCACTCCTTCTCGGGCAATTATAGCACCGCCCACGTTTAGTGGTAGGTGGAGCAGGTAGGGTTTCCAAACCATGTACTTATAAAAGTCGCCCCCAACATCCTGTTCTTCATCAGGTACCTCCAGTAGTCACTGTGCAATACGCTCGTCTCTTTCATCCATCTTTGACAACTGAGGAGTAAAAAAACCTATGTAAATAACATTTTTGTAGAAAAAAAAACAATAAAAAATCTAAACTAGTAAAACGATAGAAAATATCATTCACTATCATATTTCATTCAAAATTATATCAATATCTAAATAAAAACAAATAAAAACAATAGAATATAAAAAGCTTACCTTTCTAAAAAAAGTTACGTAAATACTCGCACGGGGTCACGACTCAAGAGAGCAGCGGAGCGACCTACACCTGCAGCGGTCTAAACGGTACTAGAATATGTTCTTTAGTGCATATTAAGAGGCTAGCGGGCGCACGGGGGGGTTCCGACCATTGCAAGTGCATTTTTTCGACGCGTGAAAGTGCTATGACCCCATGCGAGCAGTTAAGGGTTAAGTTGTCGTTAGCACGACTGCTAAGCTTTAGATCTTGGGTCCAATTCTCAAGTCGGGCAAAAAGTACTATAGGGTTTTTCTATAAGAAATTTCTCAGTAGTAGTCCAGAGTTTGGAAATCGTTGGTGGATAACCCCGTGCCACGGAAAACAGGTAAAGCCATTGATCCCGGCTTTCATATCTCATCTTCTTCTTCTGATCCTTGTCTGTCGTTACGAGTAGTCAAAAGCAAGAAAATCTGGCACAAGTCCAAGGGCTATCGTGTTATCCAGCTACTAAGTTGTTAAGGTCAGTCGCTCCATGTAAAACACGAGAACTCAGTTGCATTAGGTTAGACCGGAAGCCGAACCGAACATAAGCCGACACGTAAGTTAAAATCGGAAAGCCGTTTAAAGAATACATCTACCTACGAAGTTTCACATGTATAGTCCTAATAGTTTCGGAATAAAATGGCTGTGACATACGTACGAACGGACAGACAGACAGACATGACGAAACTATAAGGGTTCCGTTTTTTGCCATTCGGCTACGGAACCCTAAAAATGGGAGTTATTCCGTTCGGATCCTCCTAATCTGATCCCCTGCTTGTATTTTTTCCGGTCTGATCCCCTACAAACTTTGACATTTCGGTCTGATCCCCTTTCTCTTTTTGAATACTAAGTGCAGTCAAGATAAAAATAGTTCATGTAGTAAAATATTAGTTTTTATTTGTTTAAAACCATCACTGATGATCAGCCCCACTTGGTCTTTTAATATTTGACCATCTTAATTCAATAACAAAATTTTAAACTAAAATTACTAAAAAATAGTCACGAATTGTGTCTTTATTATATGCTAAATAGAAAAAATGAGGATACCTACCTAAAACTATTCCAATTATTATTAAAAGAATATCTCTCGAAGATAAATATCTATCACTCCAGACACAAGCATATATTTAGTTTAGTTGGAGGGGTTTACAAGATTGCTAGTAATGTGATTCCATCCATCCATACTAAAACTCTTTAAAAAAACTTTTTTGTTTTTGAGTGTGTTTGAAAAGAGTATTTGTTTCTCAATACTATACGTTTCCATTACTATAAGAATTATGTACAAACCGTATTTTTAACCGACTTCAAAAAAAGGAGGTTTACAATTCGTCTTGAACTTTTTTTTTTTATGTATGTTTCCTCATAACTCGGAGATAGCTGGACCGATTTGGAAAATTCTTTTTTTGTTTGAAAGGGTATACTTTCTAGTTAGTCCCATTGTCGTCACGTTTGGATCTGATGATGGGATCATGGAGAAATCGAGGGAACTCTTCAAATATTATAGGCACACCCATAGCGTTTTGGGTATTTCTTATTGTACCTTGTGCAGTTGCTCTTGAAAAACGCCACTTGAGGAAGTGGAACTGATGATGAAGACCCCAGATGGCCACCGAAACTACTCAATAATAAGTATTTCGTTGATTGCGATTAGATTACTTGAATATGGATGTTAAGCAGTTTATGCTCGTCACAATGCATATGGTAAAGTAGAGCTGATGGTGATTTACCAGGATAACTCCTCAAAAATTAACGGCTCTGCACCGGGAAAAGCAATATTTTGTAAAAGGTGATAAGTAGTTGACATTTTGGCTTTTGTAACTAGATAAATTACAAACCGACCCACTAAAAAGCGTGAAAAAAAACTTTTTAGCAAAAAATAGAACCGACTTCCATATAAAAACACTACAAAGGCAAAAAAAAACTTTAATTTCGGAAGGCGGTGTCTTTAGTTTTGTATATATTTTCATTTTTGACACCGCCTTCCGAAATTAAAGTTATTTTTGCCTTTGTAGTGTTTTTATATAGAAGTCGGTTCTATTTTTTGCTAAAAAGTTTTTTTTTAATAACCCTGTATGTAAGTATATTTTTGCTAACGTTCCAAAAACTCTGTTAGGGTATCCGACCGGAATATAATATTTAACTTTAATTGTGATACCCTGCGTGGTGGATCAGACCAGAATAAATAATAATTATATAATAAAACCGATCCCCCAGGGGATCAGATCAGGGTATCAGACCGGAATAACTCAAAAATGGTATGTTTCGGGGAAATTTAATCACAATGGCATGTGCAATAAAATGTATTCATACTGCTGTTAATAATTAATTAATTGTAAATTAAAATAAAATACCAACCTACTTTATTTACCCACGTTTGCAACATTATACAATAACATCCCAAATAATGTGGTAGACGCCCAACCCATACGTATGAAATGCAGGAATACTTTAATTATACGTACAGCTAAGGAAGTGGAATTCCCAGGTGGAATCTGCGTTCCTTGATAGCCATAACCTGGTGATGTTTAATCCAAAGGTGTTCGATCACATGATTTGTACTTACCATCGAGTCATCGAGCCATTAACGATAAAAATCCATTATAATTACGTATTATTGTGAATTTTCGTATATGATTTAGTTTTAATATCCCCCTTACATCACGCATTTCTAACTTAGAGTACACACAGGATTCGATGATAATGTATGAAAGACGGCGGCTTCATATGGCTGCTCTTTCTCTGCGATATGATCCTAACAAAAAACAAAACTATTTTCATAGTAAATTGATTTAGTTGGGAAATATGAACAAAGTGATGACGTCACCATTGGCGTAGTGGTTGAAAGTTAGGTAGCTGCGCTGTTTTGCGTGTTCGACTCCGGTACCGAGACAAACTTTTGTATGGCCTACAAATACTTGATCCAGGTTTTAGTGTTTGTAAACGTAAACTTACGATTCAGGAGCAATTCCTAATATGAGTCCTAAAATAGTCATGCAGATTTGTATATATTTCCTCAATCAAGAGGTAGTCAGCAGATTGTCGTTTTAAAATATTATGCCATAAAATTATAATTACTTTTTACTTTTCTCCTCACTCATCTAATCTTAAAAACTAATCGTCGCAAAAATATATATGAAATTTAACCCGTAGTTATACATAGGAACGTACCGAAATGCTATCTGCTAGCGCCACTTCCATCTCATTTCTTCAGTCTACTGAGTACCACCGACACTAACCTAGGTACATATCGAACCTTTGCAGTTAGAAATCCGTGATGTCTAAACCAACTTAGCAATGATCGTCAAAGCTTTAGCACGTCAATCGAAATGGACGGACTATGTGTACTCTCAAAGACCCACAAATAAAAGCCACAGCACAAAAAACAAAAAAACAAAGCACAAAGGAACTCCTTGTGCTATAATGATCACCCATCCAAAAATCTGCCTCGGCAAGCGGTCTGTGGACTGGTGACGATCATAATAAAATAAATTCTATAAAGTAAGAGACCAAAAAAGTATCCTAACCAAATAGTAGAAATCAAAACAGAATTGAAAAGATTTACTCTGCTATCACACTTTTCTTTATAATTTCGTTTCCACTTCTAAAAACTTCCCTTTATTCTGTGAAAGGTCATTATGCTTCACACTATAATCTCCTACCTATCGCGGTGAGGGTAAAGTGGGCACATTTTTCATCGCCCGCTAGGCCCATGGGACCGCTTTAGTTTCAATGAGAGAGCACGATAAGAGGGGAGAACGGGTAGAAAGAACTATGATGTATTTTTGCGAAAAAGTACGGCTAATCTAATAAATTAGATTCTGCAGATAATGTGGTGAAAAAGCTGAAGATTTCTGACCGGAATCAAAACCTATCCGTTTATTTTAATTATTTTTGTATGTATTTTTCAGTTTTAAGATGATTATAACATCCGTCGTCATCGTAAACCGCAACCCGGAGGTACACACTTTACTGTGTCACGAGTACACCTGCGCACGAACAGCGAAGATTGACGAAGAAAACCGATCACCAAATGCAGTTATTGACCATGATACGAATAGAGCGAGGTGGAGAAACATAAATTTGATCTGAAAAAATATTATTTTTATATATTATTAATAAAAATAATATTTTTCTCAAATCAAATTTATGTTTTGTTTATTAATAAAAATATTATTTTTATAATTTTAATTATTATTCTTGATGTAAAAAAAAAATTTTCTCTGACTTGTCAGTAGTAGTGATTTGCCGGTTCTGGCGCACCAATCCCGTGGCTCACCGGTTCTGGCGCACCACCGCTTCTGGCGCAATCGCGGTCCAGGGCGTTTCAAACCTAAAAAAAAAAAAAAAAAAAAAAAAAAAAAAAAAAGGTTTTGGGGTCCGCTGATCACGTTTCTGCAATCCGTTTTCGCGTAAGATGCATGGTTCCGGAGATACAGAAATCAATTAACAACAATCTGTTTCATTTCCGGTGACCCGAAACCCTCATTATCGACTTTCATTGTTCGCCTTTTCTTATCTATTGTCCGTGCGTCCGGCCGCTCACCCTCATTAGGATTGCATTGACGTATGCATGTATTACTCATTGTTACTGCTACTGCTATTGTATACTTTTATTGTTCATAAACCATTGCTTACTTTGCTATTCGGGGTCATCAAAACGGAATCAATAAAACACATGCGAAATTTTATTTTTATCTACAAAATATGAGCGGAACATCTCATCCACTAAAATATCGTTGTACAGTGTGTTCCCTGTAAATATGTTTGTAAAACTATGCATTGAACATCCCTGAAACTTATATAGCAAATACATTAAGCAATATTCACCACAAACTGAAGTCCAATCATTCTGAATCCTATCAATACTCCAGCCCCATCTTTTACAATTCCTTTTCAAAAACTCGAGATGATATCGCGCAGGTGTTCGCCCATAAGAATCAAAATATTGACCGATGCCATTCGTATCGATATGTACAGCTACCCAGTGTGAACCTGGCTTATCATCCGCATCCAAATTGCATATTATATACGTTGGTGCATGGGTATACATAGGGAGTCTATTAGCAGCATAAACATTATTTTCTAGACTGGGATGAATCTTTTTCAGATGTTTTTGTACTTCTAGTGTATCCATGATATAGCATATTATTACACTACCAATCTATTCAATGGTTGTCATAGGAATGTTCAATTATAGTGATTTGTAAATATTAAATCGCATTATTTTGTAGCACTCACAAAACAGGTTGATGCCAGCAATGTGAGATAAGTTTGTTGACTCATAGAGTTACTATCAGTTTCCGGAGGAACGTGAGATAATTTTGGTGATTCATAGAGTTACAATCAGTTTCGTTGTATTTAGGAATTTGTTTTAGATAAGAATGGTGCTATATAAGATCCTACCATTGCAGTCATGCAGTCAGTCTATGGTCGTTTGATCGCAGTGGATTGTATACGTCTACCAATACTACGTTTGTGTTACTTCAACGCATCAATGGCCATGGAGGTAAGTGTTTATTCTATTGACAAACTTACTTGTATTCTTGTTGTTGTTTCCTAACGTGTGTGATTAAGTGTAAACAAATTGATATTAACATGATAACTGTCTTGTTGCAGAAATCATTCAACTTCGATGAAAATACCTATAAACAGTATTACTACTCACCGCTCTCCCCTCAACATGAAGAAGAGAACGATGACATCGTTATTAATAACACATGCGATGGTGGAAAAAGGAAATCACAACCGATTGATCATTTTTTTGAAGTGGCACCAAAAATAAAAAAGAAGAAACTGTTATCGTCAACCGTGGCACGAGCCGCTAGAGATGGTGTATCATACATTTCTAGTAATTCTGACGACGGAGACCAAGCGACGCATCTCATAAAAATTGAAATGTACGATATGAAGAAGCTATGTAAGATTCCAACTACTGATCATTGGAAACACGCTACCACGAGGATTAAATATTATGTAAAGAATAATAAGGATAGCATCTACGACAGCACAAACGGGCTCGTATACAACATTACAAAGACAATAGCAGAAAGTGAAAAAGTTAAAAAATACTTTTTTAACAATGACACCCATTAGTTGATTAGTGAATGTGATTCTGTTTACTTAAATTACTTCTGTGTACTCATTAGATTCTACCTGACTCGTCATTAATAACACATGCGATGGTGGAAAAAGGAAATCACAACCGATTGATAATTTTTTTTTTTGAAGTGGCACCAAAAAATAAATAAGAAGAAACTGTTATCGTCAACCTTGGCACAAGCCGCTAGAGATGGTGTATCATACATTTCTACTAATTCTGACTACGGAGACCAAGCGTCGCATCTCATAAAAATTGAAATGTACGATATGAAGAAGCTATGTAAGATTCCAACTACTGATCATTGGAAACACGCTACCACGAGGATTAAATATTATGTAAAGAATAATAAGGATAGCATCTATGACAGCACAAACAGCCTCGTATACAATATTACAAAGACAATAGCAAAAAGTGAATAAGTTAAAAAATACTTTTTTAACAATGACACTCATTAATCGATTAGTGAATGTGATTCTGTTTACTTAAATTACTTCTGTGTATTCATTAGATCCAAGGAGGTGTCGTCTTGTGGTGCTGAGAGAAAAACAAGATTAGAAGGAAGAGATGAGTGTGGCATACGTGAACAGATCACTTCATTGAAAAGCAAAACTACAAAACTGATTGGAGAAGAAAAAGTGAAGAATATGCAGTACCCAAGAGCTGAATATCCATTTTTCAGTTCAAAATCTAGACGGTTGTTCAGTTTCGGAGACTGGCCACTCGTTATGAAACAGAAGCCTGAAGATCTTGCAGAAGCCGGTTTCTTTTATACTGGTCATGAAGACAGGACCAAGTGTTTCCATTATGGTGGCGGTTTAAAAGATTGGGAAGATGATGATGATCCTTGGCAGCAGCATGTTCAGTGGTTTAGTCAGTGTGCTTATGTAAAGTTTAAACTCGATCAGTGTTCTGTATAAGATTGAATAGGGTGTTTATAATGAAATAAAAAAATAGTATATTGCATATAATTTGTTTTATTTAATTTTATAATGTTTCCTTTAGTTACATACACATAACCTTAACTACTATAGTCTACAGTAACATTTCTATTTTTATCTATTTCAATAATATTATCAAACTCAGCATAAACAATACAGTTAATTGTTTGTATTAGTGAGGATTCAAATCGTACTTCTAATCTTACACTACCATGCTTTATGAGATTCCAATGAGCTGATGAGTTAGCTGATAAATCAGGAGTTAAATCAAATGCTAAAAGACAGTAACCTTTAGCATACTGTTCACGAGAGATTGCATTTCCTTCATTTAGAAAGTGAATACCAGTCCCCGAGAATAGAGTATGATATGCTGATGTAAATATATTATTATTAAAAGATGGTTGCAAAGCTTTTGAAGGTATTTGTTGACCATCAATATATAAGCTGAAAGAGTTAATACCATAGTTTTCAAAGTTAAATGGATTTTTAGTAAGCGAACCATTAAATGCAGAATTGTTTACAAATCCAATAATACATCTTTTGGGTACCTGTCCTAAGAATATATTATCAAGAGTTTTTCCTTGAACACCTGATGGAATTGTTAAAACTTTAACTTCAGCACGAGTAATAGGATATTTAGCAGTGGTAGAAGCTAAAACTTTCTGATGTGCGAGTAATACACTTGGATTAATTCGTGCTCTTCGAACAATAAGAGTTGCGTCTGTAATGCAAACTTTAAACTTTACATCATTTGACCCAGCAATTAAATTAAAACTCTCTCTTGATCGAACTAATTTTACACTCATTTCAACGCCATTCATTAAAAATTTATCTTGATTGAAAATGTCACCATGAAGATGACCAATCATTTCTATTTCCCTACTTTCATTAACTAATTCCTGTCTTTTAACAAATCCTATGTTTTTACCATCTGTGGAATCCATTTTTCCTGCTGTATCCTCATACCAAAGGCTACAAGTAAGATGAGATTGTTTAGCAGCAGGAGCATAGTTTAAAAGAGTTTCCATGTATGCTCGATAGGCATAGGTATTATTAGGTGGTGATACAAGTTTTTGGTTTAAATAAACATCAAGTTGACTAAAAAGTGAATGCAGCCAATTATTTACAGGTGCTACTGCGGTAGCTGATATCAAGTTTGATGAATCTTGATTTAATACTTTTGCCTTTATCTGGAGTAATGTATGAGACAAATCTATGTAGTCATCGCCTGTTCCAGGAACTTGAAACTCGATAGGTCCATCATCAGCAAGAGACGAAATTGGTTTATAGTGAATCCACAATCCATTTTCAATGCTTGTTTGTGTAGACGGTAATGCAAATAAATCTAATTCTGACTTAACGCACTCACAAGAATGATTATGAAGGAAAGACATATTTAATTTGAAAATATATCTTCGATGTTTTTTGGTTTTAGACCAAGTTTTTTCGTAGCTTTCACTTTAGCAGTTAGTGGTGGAATGAACGATGCCAATCGTTTTCTTTTAGTTATATATCCAGATCCTGTCATGTTAAATCGATCAATTTTGTTATCAGCCTTTCGTTTTAAGTTCGTACTAACTTGTTTAAGACGATCTTTTATTGAGGCTTCCATAGGACGCGCTTGAACCATATCCGATAAAAGTCCTACTCCAGCGTTTAATGCCTCCTTACCAACCACTCGAACACCACTTGAAAGTAAAGGTAAAACTGATCTAAATAACCCTCCTAAGAAGCTCCCAATACCATGACCGCGTTGGTATGGTGAACCCTTATAAATTACACCAACTCCTGATCCAGCTTGATGTGAATAATAATTTTCATATGGACATTTATGATGATCATGAGGAGAATACATTATTATAATTTCTGGAAATGTAGTTTAATACACACGGTTCCAAACTGGAATGGTATTTTTTGTCCTGTGCTCGATCTTATATCTATTTCCAGCGTATCGAACTCTCTTCGCATTACAGGTAAGTAGTGAGGTGGAGAGAAAACGTGCATTTTATTCGCACCATAAATGTATTTTGAAGGATCTAATGAAATGACTCTTAATAGCGGAGTCATAACATCACCCACAATCTGAGGATCGATAATGTCACAATATAGAAATAGTTGAGATGGTAACCCTAAGTGTAAATTAGCAGGACACTTCCCAAAATTTCTGTCTAGAAGATTTGTATTTGGTTCATAACCCAGTTGTAAACTTAATTTGGGTGATAATGTTACGGATGTTATATTTTTATCCAAAACAGAAATAGACACAAATTTTGTTATTTCATCATAACGAAATTTCAAGTTCTCTCTGATACCATTTAACGCTCTTAAAATATGTTCAACGTTATCATAGTTGGTAGCCGGAATATGTTTTTTGTAGTACACTGTTGATGGTTTATCTTCATTAGGCATTAACATGGTTTTTGTAATGTACACAACATTTTCATGATCTTGAACAGTAAACATGGTGCATGGATATTGAAACTCGACAACTCCAACCGACCATTCACCTTCTAATTTCATAGCTTTTGGTAATTTTGTTGAAAAATTTGTGGTCTTGTTATCAGGAAAGTATTCCATTGAACTATTGCTGAGCAAAGTTAAATAAAAACTTTCTTTATTCATATTTCTTTTAAACTAGAAGCTAAAATCCAACTGTTAAATTTATCTGGATAACCTTTCCACTTCACTAATACTTCTTTTCTGTTACCCGAATAACGAGTACCAATTATTTTATCTATTTTATATTGTGAGGTGGGGTTGTAAGTGACCTTCTGTAATTCTCTTTCATAAAAAGTACCAACTATTGCTTCATCTTGTAAATCTGTTATTGTATAAACAACCCATGGAGATCTATCAATTATTGAAGATATAATAAATATTTCATCACTCCAATTTGATTCATATCCTTTTTGGAAAACATGTTTATATTTAGTTATTCGAACATAATCACCCACATTGAAATTTGGTTTTGGATTTTCTAAAGAAAGTTTGTTTGATCCTCTATTATAAAGATTAGTCCAAACTGTCATAATATTGGCGGAACTTACATCACATGGGCACATCTTAATACTAGAGTGAATGCTGTGATTATAAGAGTATATTAAATCCTGTAAAACATCTATGTATCTATAAGTATTGTTATGAGTGAAATAACGCCACATTTTCATTTTTAGAGTTCTTTGAAATCGTTCAACAATACTAGCCTTAATATCAGGATTGTTAGTGGTATAGTAATTTATCTTTTTGGATTTAAAGTATTTTTGTACATCTTTTGAAACAAATTCTGTACCTTTATCAGATTGTATGTGAGTAGGTGTGGAATTACTTTCAGTAAATATACTTTCAAAACATTCTTTAGTAGTTTCTGAGTTTTTCTTTTTCATTGGTCTTGCAAAAGCATATTTACTAAATACATCAATAACACAAAGTATATAGTTGAAACCATCATTATATTGAGAATAAGTTCGCATATCACTTAAATCAGCTTGCCACAGTTCATTAATATTTGATAGAATGTACCTATTACGTGGAAATTTTTTCCGACTGGGTTTATGTAATGTATATGTTTCTTGTGATTGTAACCATTCCTTTACTTGCTTTTTATCCATTTTACCCTTCATGGCTTTTGATAGTTTATCAATACTACCAAAACCAGCGGGGTTAGATGGATCATAATAAATCCTGTTAATTTCTTCTAGTACGGGGTCCATTTTTCCCAATCGAGCTTTTTACGTATTTTAGTTATAGATCTTTTATCTCCACTGCTCGGTGTAGAAAACTCTTGAACTTCAATCTCAGAGGTTTTGTTCAGATCTTTTGCTTGAAGTTGGTTAATAAACTCACATCTCTTTGGATTTCCAATATAAGTAAGTGGTACTTTAATATCTTTTAATGCTTTAGCAAATCTATCCCACCCTATCGGATCACTTCTTTTTAAGGGTCTTAGTGAATCATTTATTAAATCAACAATATTACTTCCAGGAATTTTTTCATTATCAATTATGACTGTGCCTTCATTATCCCAATGTATTTTACTTTTACTTGTTCCAATTAAGTTTAATAATGACTCACCTTTTTTATTATATGTTTTTGGTATTAAACTGAGTATTTGAGTTGGTGTGTAAAGTGGATTTGTGTCATTTTCTTTACTTTTAATGGATCCTTTCTCATCCAACAAAGATTCAGCATCAACTGAACTTTTTAGATCTCTATCTTTATTTTTAAAACCAATTTTAGATTCATTTGAATCTTCATTAGATGTATCAGAATAAATTGGTAATCTGAGTGGTTGACGATCCTCTTCGGTAAAGTGAAGGTATCTTTGTAGTGTTTGTAAATATAACATCCACTTCTTGCGGTCTTCCGTCTTACTATTCATAATATTTTGCATTTCAATATCTAATCGAGACAAATTACTATTAACCTTATTTTCTTGTTTTAATTTTTCAATCAATCCAGGTTCAATAAGTATCATTTTCTTTGCATTTTCCATGTTAACTGGCTAGTCCACTTACTAATCCACTCAATATTGCACCTAATATTATTGGTAAGAAAGCCCCTCCTTTTTGTATGATTATATTTTTTCTTAGTTTATGTTTACACTTATGCACCAGTTTACGGAGTATATTTTTGTGTTTATTCAATTTTTGTTTATCTTGATCTTTAAGAGGTACCTTTCCTTGTAAAACGTTATGAATACATTCACAAATACAGTTTATTTCTTCTTCATCACATGTTTTAAGTAACGCTCTTTGATATTTTGGTTTAAGCGTATGCAAAGCGCTTAGCAAATGTTTATGCGTTGTGAGTCGACGATGCATCATTTAGAAATGATTTGAATTGTTTGATTCTTGGTGTATTTAAACTCTTTTGTGGGGACGTAGACTGTACAGTGTCCATTAAATGGGAAGACATTTGTCTTGATACGACAAAAATCATTGGTATTCTGTTTTAAATCAACCATTAAATATCCATGCGCTTCTAAAGTTGCATCCCTATAGGCATCTTCAATGAATTTTGGGTTGTCTGGTGACACTTGTCGTGCTAAATATCTTATTTGAGTTTTATCTCGAGGGTTTTTAAAATATATTATATAACTTGAGTTTAAAGAAATGTCTCTTTGACCTTTACCCTGATGAAATAAATTTTGTGTTAAATAAAATACACTCAGATTCCTGTGATGACTACCTTTTGTAAATATATCCACAATTCTTCCATCAGACTCTCTCATTAGATCATCAATAATAACAAGATGTGGGTTTTCACCATCAAACATATTAAGATTTGGAATTCCTTGATGATAGTTAACATTTGGTAAATTATATAAAGGTTGCATTTCATCAAAGCACCATGTGATCTGATTAAAATCACAATTACATATTTCTTTAACTGATTTTATGAAATTTGTTACAAAATTTGACTTCCCACATCCACTTGGTCCTGCCACAATAGCAGTAAACGGATGGATAAAGTGAAACATTTCACACGTCTAGAGTTCAAAGGGAGGAAATAAAAAATGAAAATTATGTTGTAAAAATTAAATATATATATATTGCTAAAATTATTACTTATCAGAACTTTACAATCTTCTCAAATGTATGTTCACCGTTTTATTATTACTTAGATATCATTATTTACAATCGAATAATTAAAACTAACACAATTAGTACATCAGAATTTTACAATCTCAAATTTAAACCTACAAATAAAAACCACAATTTTCTTACATTATTTACAATCAAACAATACATTTTAAATATGTAATAAACTATTATATAACATTATAGTAATATCATAATTTTACAATCAATATAAATTTCGTATAGGTACAGAAGTAAAAGTAAAAAGTATCAACACTTAACGTAATTTATAATGTCCCCAAGCCAATGTATCAATGTTGTTGTCCATAATACATCGTTTGCTATCATTATATGATAAAGATGCTTTATTTATTTTTTGTGTAAAAATGGTGTGTTTGATTGACTTAAACCGAAGCATACTACAATATTGCACATTTTTATTAAACAAACACGATTTGTAATTTTCCATATTCATTTTTTTGGTAACACTTTTGTTAACCCCTTTTGCCTTTGCTATAAATTTATCTTCTACTTCCAAGGCATACATTTTTGATCGCAACCCTACAAATTCCTTCAACACTTTACCATTATTCTCGTCTTTAAAAAAACCTAAATTCTTTTTATTTAATTTTGGATAATCATAAATATTATTTTCTGGATAGTCTGATGTATCAAAATAGTGAAGTAGGTCAGGTTTTATATCCTCATACAAATTATCTGTAAAAATTTGATATATCAAACTATCGGTATCGGTGTACAATAACTTAATTTTGTTATTAAACTTTTTAACCATGTAGTTATAATGAAATTCGTACATAAGGGTCTTAGATATATCTAAAATACAAAATCCTAAATAAATTGGCTTATCATAAATCAATTTTGTTTTTCGTAATTGTATTGCGACTAAATGTTCTGAAAATATTGATAAACTATGGAATTCTGGTTTTGCAATCAATTCCTGAGCACCTAAAACTTTACCACGATTATCCCAGTGAGTTAGTAGTTTAACGTTTACTCTTTTTTCAATATTTTCCATTGTCTTACCGAAGACAGAATTGTTCATTAATTTAAAAAAGTCTTTTTCAAAGTTTGATTTAGCTAACGTTCTCAAACTAGTATTTAAGTCTATGTATTTCTTTAGCCAAGAACTCTGTTTAAATTTTAAAATTCTATGTACTTTAATTAATTTAATTCCCATTTCAATGCATTGTTTTAAATTCCTGTAGTGAATGATGTATTTATTTTTATTATTTAAATTAGGAACTAATTTAGTTTCTTTAGTATTACCCACACATATGTTTTCAGGACATAATGGAAAGTCAGAATGCAAATTATGAAGTTCGTCAGGATATTCCAAATCAACTTCTAAAACATAACCAAAATCAGACGTATCCAACACATTATAATCTGTATTACAATTTATCCATTCGAAACCACCAACAGGAAGGGATTGGGACATTGCCCAACCATATAAATTATTCGCATCAAAATATGTTAGATATGAATTAGGTTTTTCACCATCATAATCCTCCATGAATTTATTATTTGCTCTAGCAAAACGATTGCTACACTGAGATACACCCCCTCTAATACCAGCTTTAAAAAAAGCAATTTTGTCATAGTCCGTTAACAATTCTAATTCTATTTTCGTAAATTTTAACATTGCATCCCAACTTAAACCTGGAGCAGTATAGTAATGGGCAGGATCTAATCCATAAGTTTTAATACAAAGCTTTCTGAAGTTTTCGAATATATCGGTCAAAAGTAAAACATCAGTTTTTAAATACAAATCGGAATAATCAGACATACTACTACACTTAAAATGTTGCCAAATATCTTTTGCATGATTATAATCATCGTTTGAAATATTTGAATCTGTGAGTGAACTATAAAACTGGTGTTGATCAGGAAGTGACGGATGTTTCAAGCAATCACTATTACGCATAAATTCATAAGGATAAATACCTTTCCGTCTTAAACGTAAAAAATCTTCATTAATAGGATAGTTTCTTTTTAGTTCTTTAAACTGATCGTCATTAAGATTTTTAGCTAGCTGATCTAAACTACATGATAAAAATTTCAATGAATCTACGAATCTTAAACTTACAGGTTGATTATTTATTGTTAACTGTTTTGAAAATGATATGTATCGTTCTTTATTTTGTGGAATAACTTCAACTTTGCCATCATCGAGGTTTAATGCATGGACAATAAAATGAGCATCGTAGTGACCGAGGTTATGTAAAAATATTGGAACATAACGAGGGGTTCTGTACTTAGAACTACACACTTGATGCGCAACACCCCTAAAACTGCCAGTGTACCAATCAAAATCGTAAAAAGGATCTTCATTTAACTGAGTTTCACAAATATGACAAATGTTTGAATTTGAAATTTTAATTTTATCTTCATCTGATAATGGAACGGGACATTTTTGGAAACAATTTTTTTTAACTATTGTTTTCACATCTTCACAAAGGCGATTCATAAACACTTGTGCACAGTTTGGCCCACTATACGTCTCATATTTTGATAATCTGTCATCATATGAACATTTAATGTAATATCCGAAACTATACACTTCATGTTTTTGAATATTAATTGTACTAGGCTTGGATGGATCGTTACTACATGATTCTATTGGGTTCAAAAATGCTTCAAAGTCTGCATAAACCACAAAAGGCATTTCCAACTTTTTCACGAATTTATCAAATTTTATTTTATTATTTGATGTTGCTTTACCGAACCAATCCTTTTTGGAATCCTTACCGTTTGGTAATTCCGTACAAATGTGAGCGCAATCATATTGTTGATGGTTATTAAGTTTTTCCTCTGATGGGAAATGAAGTAAACATGAATCGCATATATAAACTGCGTGATGATTACTTGAGATTTGTGAGCTAACTAACCGCGATAACTTTTTAATATAACAGTAATGATTGTTAGTACCATTCGATAAATATAGTAGGTTGATATGATTAGGTGTACGACATTTTGTTAAATATAAAGGACCTACAACTGAATTACACTTTTTTTCTTTATTATACTCTAAACCAAAAACATTTATACTAATATTGTTTAATTTCTCTACTTTTGATATATCTACAATTTTAACCGGAAAAGAAATACCAGTAAATTTTAGTTTATTTTCATGAATTGCGTATGATGTTACGCGATCTACACTTTTACATACAGGATATAAACCGGAGAGTAATGCCCATTTGAAACACATATTATCATTATTTTTAACATTGATTACAGCTTTTTTTAATTTAATATCCTGAGGAAGATCGATATATGAACTACCACGTAAGGGGTTGAATTTGTTAACATTCATATCTATGTATTTAATTTGATTAAGACTCCAACCACTATCTTTTTTTTCAAATTGACAAATTTTACCAACAACAGTGTCTATTAATGATGAAAAAAATATATTTAAGTCATCACCCTGACAAATTATATAATTAAACGTTTGAAAATCAAATGTATTTTTAATATCTTTAGTTTGTTGTATGAAATCAGCATGCAATATGAAGTTTATTTTAAAAATTGTATGTTGTTGAATACATTCATTGATTAAAAATAAGATATCAATTTTTAATGAATTTAAAAACGATTCCGGTGTTTCAAAATATTGCCCCGATTGAATTGTTTTACTATTAATTCTATATGTTAAAATTCGGTTGCCAAAAGCGGTTTCAACAACTGTAACATTTGCTAGTGAATTATGTGATTTTAAAAGATTATTTTTGTGAACATTGCTTTTTAAATGGTTATTTAGATACCTTTTATTAATAAAAACATGACATGTGTCACATTCCACCTTATTGTTGTCCACGTTATTTGTTTCAGTCGATGATGTAGAAGCTCCTTCATCAAATTTTGCTTTCTTGGGAACCTTATTTTCGTCAGTAGTGATACCTCGTTTGATACCTCTTCCAACTTGTGGTTGACTGTAACAAAACAGCAAGAAAATTATTAGACAAATCTTAAAATAAAACAATACAACAATAATCTTTCTTATTGAGTTTGTACTTCTAATACTTACATCAACGCTGTTTCAACCATCGCACAGTGATTATACAACTCATCATCATACGATGAATCAAACAGTTCACACTTCTCCATTTCATCACAAACTTTAGGCAGCTCCTGATCGAATTCGTTGATGAATAGTTCCATATTCTCTTCCATGGGTGCGGAAAAGAAAGCACTGGTACACACTTCACTGAAGTTTTCCATCTTTATAGCAAAGAAGAAATTAGGTAGCACAGTAAGTAACAGTTAAGTGTTGGTAGACAAACCGATACCCAATTTCAAATAATGTTCATTACATAGAGTCTAGCAAAGGATTAGAAAGTCAGGTAGAATCTAATGAGTACACAGAAGTAATTTAAGTAAACAGAATCACATTCACTAATCAACTAATGGGTGTCATTGTTAAAAAAGTATTTTTTAACTTTTTCACTTTCTGCTATTGTCTTTGTAATGTTGTATACGAGCCCGTTTGTGCTGTCGTAGATGCTATCCTTATTATTCTTTACATAATATTTAATCCTCGTGGTAGCGTGTTTCCAATGATCAGTAGTTGGAATCTTACATAGCTTCTTCATATCGTACATTTCAATTTTTATGAGATGCGTCGCTTGGTCTCCGTCGTCAGAATTACTAGAAATGTATGATACACCATCTCTAGCGGCTCGTGCCACGGTTGACGATAACAGTTTCTTCTTTTTTATTTTTGGTGCCACTTCAAAAAAATGATCAATCGGTTGTGATTTCCTTTTTCCACCATCGCATGTGTTATTAATAACGATGTCATCGTTCTCTTCTTCATGTTGAGGGGAGAGCGGTGAGTAGTAATACTGTTTATAGGTATTTTCATCGAAGTTGAATGATTTCTGCAACAAGACAGTTATCATGTTAATATCAATTTGTTTACACTTAATCACACACGTTAGGAAACAACAGCAAGAATACAAGTAAGTTTGTCAATAGAATAAACACTTACCTCCATGGCCATTGATGCGTTGAAGTAACACAAACGTAGTATTGGTAGACGTATACAATCCACTGCGATCAAACGACCATAGACTGACTGCATGACTGCAATGGTAGGATCTTATATAGCACCATTCTTATCTAAAACAAATTCCTAAATACAACGAAACTGATTGTAACTCTATGAATCACCAAAATTATCTCACGTTCCTCCGGAAACTGATAGTAACTCTATGAGTCAACAAACTTATCTCACATTGCTGGCATCAACCTGTTTTGTGAGTGCTACAAAATAATGCGATTTAATATTTACAAATCACTATAATTGAACATTCCTATGACAACCATTGAATAGATTGGTAGTGTAATAATATGCTATATCATGGATACACTAGAAGTACAAAAACATCTGAAAAAGATTCATCCCAGTCTAGAAAATAATGTTTATGCTGCTAATAGACTCCCTATGTATACCCATGCACCAACGTATATAATATGCAATTTGGATGCGGATGATAAGCCAGGTTCACACTGGGTAGCTGTACATATCGATACGAATGGCATCGGTCAATATTTTGATTCTTATGGGCGAACACCTGCGCGATATCATCTCGAGTTTTTGAAAAGGAATTGTAAAAGATGGGGCTGGAGTATTGATAGGATTCAGAATGATTGGACTTCAGTTTGTGGTGAATATTGCTTAATGTATTTGCTATATAAGTTTCAGGGATGTTCAATGCATAGTTTTACAAACATATTTACAGGGAACACACTGTACAACGATATTTTAGTGGATGAGATGTTCCGCTCATATTTTGTAGATAAAAATAAAATTTGTTAATGACGCATGTGTTTTATTGATTCCGTTTTGATGACCCCGAATAGCAAAGTAAGCAATGGTTTATGAACAATAAAAGTATACAATAGCAGTAGCAGTAACAATGAGTAATACATGCATACGTCAATGCAATCCTAATGAGGGTGAGCGGCCGGACGCACGGACAATAGATAAGAAAAGGCGAACAATGAAAGTCGATAATGAGGGTTTCGGGTCACCGGAAATGAAACAGATTGTTGTTAATTGATTTCTGTATCTCCGGAACCATGCATCTTACGCGAAAACGGATTGCAGAAACGTGATCAGCGGACCCCAAAACCTTTTTTTTTTTTTTTTTATTTTTTTTTTTTTTTTTTTTTTTTTTAGGTTTGAAACGCCCTGGACCGCGATTGCGCCAGAAGCGGTGGTGCGCCAGAACCGGTGAGCCACGGGATTGGTGCGCCAGAACCGGCAAATCACTACTACTCTTGTCAAGGCATTAACTTCTTAGTAAACCTTCAAAATAACGATAATTTTAAAATAATGTAACCAATACTACTACACATGATAATATATCACGCCCAGTCTTTAATAGTAACAAGATAGGCATAAATCATTGGTTATAGCACCAACAACCGTGTACCGCGTATAAATTTATTAGCAACCGTCCCTAACTTATGTCGGTAGAGAATTTAATCCAACTTATTGCATTTATGGAGACCGTATTGCAATAGAATACAGAAAGTCAGCTTCATTGAATAAGCATGATTGATAACATAGGTGCTCTCATAAAATGCTGTAGCAGCAGCAATTATAAATGTATACAGTATGTTAACTAACAGAGGGCATTCCCGTTAACCCGTAATAGTATAGCATCCATAGATGCTATAAAGAATATTACCATTCGAAAGCAAAATTTTTTATTTTTTTTAATATTAAAATATTCACTAAAAATGTTAAATTAATACGTAAAAGAAACACTCTGTACACGCGTACTTGAAGGACGGCAACGTCGCAATTTATTTATGAATGACGGGCTGCATGTGCGACGATCTAATTGATGTGCTTATACTATTGCGGGTTAACGGGAACGCTCTCTGTTGGTTAACATACTGTATACCTATGCGTTTTACATTGGGTTCATTATTATGTTCAAATTAACGCCCTCGACAGAAATTTCTACTATTATATCTACATAAGTACCTATAGTGCGTAATGTTTATTAATACCGTCAATTTCTATATGGTAAACAGTAATATTCACTGACATGCTTAATAAGTAAGGAACATACGTAAAGCTTGCGAGGGGTTTCGATACTCTCTAATGCGCACGCACACTGTGTTTAAACAATGCATTAGTCGCGACTCACAATACGCGAGGCTTTTATGTGTATTGCATTTTCACACGTTGGTTAGAATGTACCTACTATACTATTCTATAGTGTGGACCTAATACAGTTCAGGAATATTGAGCCACGATTTACGTGTCCGATAAAGTTTACTTATTGATTTGCAATTTCTGTACAATTTGCTTGATTGAAGAAGTTTTATTCATGTATTATGATTGCTCGGAAGATGGGGAATGAAGATAATGTTTGACTATGTAAGGTAATTGATTATATGTCGTTCTATTTTGTACAAAGATTTCAATCTTAGTTATGGTTACAGTTGGTAAGGTTGACGGGAAAAGGCCAAGAGGATGTTTTTCTTATAGATGGTGAGACCAGATCCATACAATTCTCATGCAAAATAATTTGAAACGTGGGCTAAGATGTTGGATTTGTGATAGAAAGGTTACGGTTTCGAACCTTCCCATCGCACTATTGCCGTGAACCCACTCTAGACACACATATTGCTAGCTTAACAAGATGGCTAGTAATGTGACTTCTACCCACATTGCAAGTTCTCTTCTGAAAATAAAAACTGAACACCTAACTACATGCCAGTCTCCATTCTGCCAAAATACAGAACGAAATGGCGAGAAACCGTCCTTCAGAAGACTAATCTTCCCTTGGTTTCTAGATTCTCTAGTTTTAGTGTGGAATCACCCTCCGTAATGAGAGAAATGACGTGAGGAAGAGCATGAAGTATCATAGTTATGATGACGCATTTAGAATCAGAAAACATTTAATTCAATCGCGACATGAGTTTGATCCATAGATAAAATAAATAAGTAGATTTGGTCAACAGACGAAATTATATCGGAACCGTGTGTCTCCAGTTAGGCGCTGGGCGGGGCAACAACTACACATGCAGTTTAATAAAATCAATAGATACGCACTCGCGCACACACCCGCATTTCTTAAATCAGAACGTACTATACAATCAATAATAAACCTTATTCCGTCAAAAACAGCGTGTATTTACCATGCACCGTAGAATTTACCCACACAAAAACATCGGTCGCTATCGTTGTGCTGTGCAAAAGCAATTTATTTTACATAAATGAATACCGGGGGAACACTCACTTCCTCTAATTCCCAGAATTTCCGGACAGCAGAGTCTAATGTGTCCGCGATACAGCAATGCGATCCGGCTCGAAGGACCATTAAATGGATGGGCGGTAATGCAACGTATGCGACTTAGAAGTTTTCGGTTACACAATTGACGGGAACCGGCGCTGGTTGGAACAAAAGACAAGAGTCCAGCGTCGTTTAGGAAAGGCAGCACTAACCTTGATAATCCAGGATATTCAGGACTGCCAGCACTCTGATCACAGTTCACCACCACAGTATAACCGTTCTTCTGCTACGAATTGGTCGCACAAAACGACGCGACCGTTCGAATGCGATTCGATGCGTGTGTGCTCTAACGCGACTCGACAGCCATTGAAGGTCCGATCGTCCATCGGAAGATCCAGACGCGATCGATTTTTCTAGAGCGGTATAGTCTCTCTCCCTCACTCTCGAATAGACGAAGGTCTAGTGCAAGGGAGAAAGGATAATATGCGGAAGGGGAATGTCTAACCAATTAGCGATTATGCGTGTTGCCAATAATTAAAAATATAAACGAAAAGAATCGTATATCAGCGCAACCATTCCCCCGGGCTTGAAGGGATGCCTTCAAGAGTGAGGCAAACCACAAGAAAACGAATCTATTCGATAATTACTATCCTATAACTACGAAACTAAATACCTAATAACTAATATTAACCTAACCTTAAAGACGAATTAAATAAACTACTGGTTAGGCAATGGGCAAAGACGCACCACGGGACGCAAGTAGGATCCAGTGGTTGTCTTAACCCGAACGATACGAGTGACTCCGGTTGAGTCAGGGAAAATTTCCTCCACGACACCCAAAGGCCAGTGTAGTGGGGGCGAGTTGTCGGATATAAGAATCACGACCGTGCCGACAGAGACCGGATCGACCGGCGTGTTCCATTTGCGGCGAGATTGCAAAGTATGGAGATATCCAGTTCTCCAGCGCTTCCAAAACGACTGTACTAACTTATCTAGTAGCTCGTGTCTAGCAGTAAGAGTTCTCTCGTCTATTTCCTCGGCAGGCAAGTATTTCAGAGGCGTGAGATTCAAAAAGTGCGCTGGAGTCAATGCGAGCGGCTCTGAAGGATCACTAGAGAGTGTCCTACAAAGAGGTCTAGTGTTCATTACCGATTCTATTTGAATAAGAACGGTACTTAATTCTTCAAACGACAGAATAGTATCGCCTATGACCCGATATAGGTGTGACTTTAAACTTTTAATATTAGCTTCCCAATTGCCGCCAAAGTGACTAGCCGTCGGGACATTGAGTGACCAATCTATTCGATTTATAGCTAATGTATGACCATATTCCGAATTATGGTACTTCGAACAAAGAAATGCGTGAAGTTCCGAGAGTTTCCGTTTAGCGCCTATGTAATTAGTCCCGTTATCGGAATAAATTCTACTAACCGGGCCACGCCTTGACAGGAACCGTTTAAAGGCGCCCATAAAACTAGCTGTGCTAAGATCCCCAGCGAGCTCTATGTGCACCGCGCGTGTAGTCATGCAGACGAACAGACACACGTAGGCCTTGGTGGAGCGAACACCTCGACCGCGAGACATCGTAACCTTAAACGGACCGGCGTAGTCCGTGCCCGTGTGGACGAATGGCTTAGCGGTTTGAACGATACGACAAGAGCGATGATCGGCCATCTCAGGAAAGCTCTGCTTAGGGCGCAGCCGAAAGCAGGGAAGGCACTTATGGATCCTATTCCTAATTAAATTGCGTGCAGAAAGGATCCAATACTTCTGACGCAAGAGCGACATTAGCAGGTCGGGACCTGCGTGACAGTTCAATTTATGATGATAATCGACTAACAAATTCAAAACGAGGTCCTTGCTTGGAAGCAGAATGGGATGTTTCCCATCATAACTTAAATCCGAGTTTCTTAAACGGCCTCCGACTCTAATGAGTCCGTCTTCGAGAAACGGTTTTAAGTGTCGAAAAGCAGGACTACAATGTTTGCCTTTCCTGAGTTTAACCAATTCAGTGGAGAAATAAAAGCGTTGAAGCTCGCGAAGTATGAGCAATTCAGCGAAGTTGTAATCCGCTGCCGCCATGCGGTAACCAATAGGCAACAGTTTAGCGAAACGACAAATGTAAATTACTACTCGAAGTAATTTACTCCAAGACGAGATACGATCGACCAAAGAAAGAATAGTAGATCTTTCGGTTGGTGTAGCGGAGAGCAACGAATGTTTCTTCTCTTCGGGCACTTCGCATACCGAAGAGGGATTGAAGGGGACGACAGGCCACTTCGAAACGTCTAAGCTGGCCCACGGAGGACCACTGAACCAAAGCGGATGATCAATGATTTGGGAAGGTGTGAGCCCACGTGACAGACAATCTGCGGGATTGTCCGTACCGGACACGTGATACAGGTTTTGTGGCGATAAGTCGTCCTGTATTTTCGAGACTCTGTTGGCCACGAAGGTGTTCCACCGATGGGGCGACGAATGTACCCAACAGAGAGCGACTGTTGAATCCGAAAATGCGAATATGTTGCGAAATATAATGCGGTTTTGACAAGCGACTACGACATTTTTTATGAGTTGAGCTAGCACAAGAATAGCGCACAGCTCCAGACGAGCAAGAGAAACGACCTTTTTAGGGGAGACCTTCGACTTAGCGGTCAACAACCTAACGATATTGCCATCACTATTTTGAACGTGGAAGTAAATAACCCCCCCGTATGCTTTCTCACTGGCGTCCGCGAAAGCCAATATAGTAACCACACTATCGCCGACGATACCAACGTGACGTGGGATCCTTATATTACAGAGCAAGGGAAGCTCTTCTTTGAAGCGAATCCACAGCCTGACTATATCTTCAGGTGGAGTATCATCCCAGTCACAATCAGACAGCCAAAGCTGCTTGATTAGAAGTTTAGCGTACAGGACAACAGGTGCGACAAATCCCATGACGTCCCATATTTTAGCGACACACGACAATATTGTACGCTTAGTACAAATCTGAGCGGGAGTATTAATTTTCATGCCGAAGTTGTCCGACGTAGGTGACCAACACAAGCCCAGTACTTTATGTTGGTCGGACTCATCGAATTCCTTGACAACTGGCAGGCGGTGCGAGGGTGGGATCGAATCTAATACGACTTGGGAATTACTGGTCCACTTAACTAGCTCAAATTGACCAGCCTTCATGAGACCTATCATTTCCGAAGCGGTGGAAATGCCCTCGTCTTCCGTGCGAACGGAATGGACGTAGTCGTCCATATACAACCCCGCAGCGACAATATCTTTGGCCTGAGGGTAGGAGTCACCCTCATCCTCAGCCAACTGCTTAATAGTTCGAAGTGCATGAAAGGGGCTAGACTTAAGCCCAAAAACGACACGATTAAATTCATAAACCTGTAAAGGTTCTTGCGGGGAAAAGCGATACAAAATGCGTTGGAAACGCCGATCAGATTCTCGGACTCCAATGCTGAGAAACATCTGACGAATGTCTGCGGAAAGCGCTATCGAAAACAAACGAAAACCAATAATAATATTGAACAAGTTCCCTTGTAGGTTCTGTCCACCATACAAGAGATCATTAAGCGAGATGCGGGTAGTAGTTTTACAACTACCATCGAGAACGACACGAAGTTTGGTTGTGACCTTATCATCTCGGATCACACCATGATGCGGAATAAAATACGAACTTCCCGCCGAATCAGGATTCGTAGATGAAATGTAGCCCTTTTCTAAATATTCCCGGATGACACTGTCATACGCGACCCTTAATTGTGGAGAAGCTTGCATCTTCCTTTCCAAGCAGTAAAACCGCCGTTCACTTGCTTGGCGCGAATTGCCAAGGGATTCGACATCAGCCTTGAAAGGCAAAGCTACTACGTAACGTCCCTCACTATCCCGAGTGGTAGTGCGGGTGTAAAATTCCTCACACAATTGGTCGTCCGGGCTGAATACCGGGGGAACACTCACTTCCTCTAATTCCCAGAATTTCCGGACAGCAGAGTCTAATGTGTCCGCGATACAGCAATGCGATACGGTCGAATTACCGTCAGTACATGCTGGTGCGTCACCTACGATCACATAGCCAAGGACCGTTTCTAATGCGAGCGGCGATAAATTCGAAGTCGATCCTTGAACTCTGTTCGACAAAAGCAGGTGCGGAAAAATCGAAGCGCCGATCAATACGTGAATCGGGCCTGATGAATAATATGTATCGTCTGCCAACGGTAAGTCTTCGAAGTTAGACAGTCGCGAAGTGTCGACTGTCGCGGTTGGCAGACGTTCGGTAATCCTATCTATTACCAACGACTCAATATCATAAGTTATATTATGATCGAAACGAGAATGAATTTTAAATTGTACGGAACCTTGAATGGGTTTACTCGAACCTCCTATACCCCTAACAGTGGAACAAGTAGGTCTATTATTTATGTTTAATCCTAAACGTTGACAGCAATCGCGAGTAATAAAGCTACTCTGAGACGCGCTGTCCAACAATGCACGAACGCAATGTTCGTGACCACGAGAATCTAGAATAACGATACGTGCGGTACCCAACAACACAGTTCTAGAGCCTTTATAAGGGCCGACTGCACTTGAGCATAATGCTACATCCGAGTTCGCGGGAATCGAACCCGCGCTCGGCTCTTCGACTGAGCGTGACGGCGACATATTTGACGCAGGCCTATTTCCAAAACATAGCAATGTATGATGTTTGTACCTACATTTTTTACATGTAGACGTCGACTCACACGCAGACACGCGATGACCACTACTTAAGCAATTTATACACAAGTTGTTTGACTTAACGAATTTAAAACGTTGATCGGGGTTATAACTCTTAAAAACCGTACACTTATAAATGTAGTCATGGTTTTCCTTACACAAACTACAAGCGACTGGTTGAGAACTGGACACATATGCGTTAGTTGATTTACGATCTAAAGGCCTTTTATTAGTATTGACTCGAGCAACAGGTATCGAAGTTCGTTCTAAAACCTTTATATGATCACTAACGAAATTAACTAAATCGGAAAACAATGGGATTTCGGATCCATTCGACTTTAATTGATAATTGGATTCGAACGTACGAACGGTGTCTGGGTCCAGTTTTTTAAGCGCGACATGCAATAATATAAAATCAGCCAGGTCACTGACTTTTGTATGTTTTAAAGCAACTACCGACGAAGCGAACTTATCAATAAATAATTCTAAACTACTAGGGGTACCTGATGTAATAGATTTAAATTCAAATATTTGAGTTAAGTATGAAGTTGCCGATTGTCGACTATCTTCATATTTTTTACAAAGCAAATCGAAAATGAGTGGGTAATTATCCGCAGACGGGTTAATACCAGCGAAAATTGTACGAGCTTTATGTGTTAATTTACCTAATAAATAATATAATTTCTCACAGTCTGTTAGAGAAACATTATTATGCACGACATTACGATAACTAGCGACGAATAATGGCCAATTCTTAATATCTCCGTTGAATTCGGGTATTTCAATTGGCGGCAATCGAGGTGACCTTTGGACCTCACTATGAGAGTGAGCCGTCAGGTTCTTCTCAGCCCGTAAAATGCGCCCTAAAAGGTCTTCGAACGCAGAAAGCGACTGATAATCTACAACATATTCAGGGTTTAATTTTAGCTCATGAATAACAATTTCATCCAAAGCACTTTCAAAATCCACACGTAGTGATTGTACTAACGAGATGTCGCACAAAAATGATTCCTTAACGCTTTCATCCGAATGAATGTGTTTTATTTTATCTGCAATACTCTGCATGCGAGCAAAGATACGATCTCTCTTTGCTATCAGTCTTTTAAGAGTAATATCGGTCGGTGCCATATTTATGAGCTATGAATATCAAACTAATTATTATAAGAAATATTTAGTAACTACCCACCGTTTTGCGAAATAACGGCCGGGTGCGCGACGCGGTCTCGAGTAACCTTGACTCGACCGATTGGTATTTAATTTACAAGTAACGATAATTAACTACTAAGCGGGGTTGCGAAATTCCTTACTAATCGATTATTAGCTAGGAAGACACGAAAACGACGTAATGAATTACGATGTACTTACTTGCCACGCGTTGGCAAATAAGTATCTATGCGGGGTTGACTACGAAATACGAATACGAAACTACGATATACCTAGCGATTTCTAGGGAATGGCTGTGCTGATTATTATCCGACTCGGGAATAATTTATTTTTAGGATAATATGCGGAAGGGGAATGTCTAACCAATTAGCGATTATGCGTGTTGCCAATAATTAAAAATATAAACGAAAAGAATCGTATATCAGCGCAACCATTCCCCCGGGCTTGAAGGGATGCCTTCAAGAGTGAGGCAAACCACAAGAAAACTAATCTATTCGATAATTACTATCCTATAACTACGAAACTAAATACCTAATAACTAATATTAACCTAACCTTAAAGACGAATTAAATAAACTACTGGTTAGGCAATGGGCAAAGACGCACCACGGGACGCAAGTAGGATCCGGTGGTTGTCTTAACCCGAACGATACGAGTGACTCCGGTTGAGTCAGGGAAAATTTCCTCCACGACACCCAAAGGCCAGTGTAGTGGGGGCGAGTTGTCGGATATAAGAATCACGACCGTGCCGACAGAGACCGGATCGACCGGCGTGTTCCATTTGCGGCGAGATTGCAAAGTATGGAGATATCCAGTTCTCCAGCGCTTCCAAAACGACTGTACTAACTTATCTAGTAGCTCGTGTCTAGCAGTAAGAGTTCTCTCGTCTATTTCCTCGGCAGGCAAGTATTTCAGAGGCGTGAGATTCAAAAAGTGCGCTGGAGTCAATGCGAGCGGCTCTGAAGGATCACTAGAGAGTGTCCTACAAAGAGGTCTAGTGTTCATTACCGATTCTATTTGAATAAGAACGGTACTTAATTCTTCAAACGACAGAATAGTATCGCCTATGACCCGATATAGGTGTGACTTTAAACTTTTAATATTAGCTTCCCAATTGCCGCCAAAGTGACTAGCCGTCGGGACATTGAGTGACCAATCTATTCGATTTATAGCTAATGTATGACCATATTCCGAATTATGGTACTTCGAACAAAGAAATGCGTGAAGTTCCGAGAGTTTCCGTTTAGCGCCTATGTAATTAGTCCCGTTATCGGAATAAACTCTACTAACCGGGCCACGCCTTGACAGGAACCGTTTAAAGGCGCCCATAAAACTAGCTGTGCTAAGATCCCCAGCGAGCTCTATGTGCACCGCGCGTGTAGTCATGCAGACGAACAGACACACGTAGGCCTTGGTGGAGCGAACACCTCGACCGCGAGACATCGTAACCTTAAACGGACCGGCGTAGTCCGTGCCCGTGTGGACGAATGGCTTAGCGGTTTGAACGATACGACAAGAGCGATGATCGGCCATCTCAGGAAAGCTCTGCTTAGGGCGCAGCCGAAAGCAGGGAAGGCACTTATGGATCCTATTCCTAATTAAATTGCGTGCAGAAAGGATCCAATACTTCTGACGCAAGAGCGACATTAGCAGGTCGGGACCTGCGTGACAGTTCAATTTATGATGATAATCGACTAACAAATTCAAAACGAGGTCCTTGCTTGGAAGCAGAATGGGATGTTTCCCATCATAACTTAAATCCGAGTTTCTTAAACGGCCTCCGACTCTAATGAGTCCGTCTTCGAGAAACGGTTTTAAGTGTCGAAAAGCAGGACTACAATGTTTGCCTTTCCTGAGTTTAACCAACTCAGTGGAGAAATAAAAGCGTTGAAGCTCGCGAAGTATGAGCAATTCAGCGAAGTTGTAATCCGCTGCCGCCATGCGGTAACCAATAGGCAATAGTTTAGCGAAACGACAAATGTAAATTACTACTCGAAGTAATTTACTCCAAGACGAGATACGATCGACCAAAGAAAGAATAGTAGATCTTTCGGTTGGTGTAGCGGAGAGCAACGAATGTTTCTTCTCTTCAGGCACTTTGCATACCGAAGAGGGATTGAAGGTGACGACAGGCCACTTTGAAACGTCTAAGCTGGCCCACGGAGGACCACTGAACCAAAGCGGATGATCAATGATTTGGGAAGGTGTGAGCCCACGTGACAGACAATCTGCGGGATTGTCCGTACCGGACACGTGATACAGGTTTTGTGGCGATAAGTCGTCCTGTATTTTCGAGACTCTGTTGGCCACGAAGGTGTTCCACCGATGGGGCGACGAATGTACCCAACAGAGAGCGACTGTTGAATCCGAAAATGCGAATATGTTGCGAAATATAATGCGGTTTTGACAAGCGACTACGACATTTTTTATGAGTTGAGCTAGCACAAGAATAGCGCACAGCTCCAGACGAGCAAGAGAAACGACCTTTTTAGGGGAGACCTTCGACTTAGCGGTCAACAACCTAACGATATTGCCATCACTATTTTGAACGTGGAAGTAAATAACCCCCCCGTATGCTTTCTCACTGGCGTCCGCGAAAGCCAATATAGTAACCACACTATCGCCGACGATACCAACGTGACGTGGGATCCTTATATTACAGAGCAAGGGAAGCTCTTCTTTGAAGCGAATCCACAGCCTGACTATATCTTCAGGTGGAGTATCATCCCAGTCACAATCAGACAGCCAAAGCTGCTTGATTAGAAGTTTAGCGTACAGGACAACAGGTGCGACAAATCCCATGACGTCCCATATTTTAGCGACACACGACAATATTGTACGCTTAGTACAAATCTGAGCGGGAGTATTAATTTTCATGCCGAAGTTGTCCGACGTAGGTGACCAACACAAGCCCAGTACTTTATGTTGGTCGGACTCATCGAATTCCTTGACAACTGGCAGGCGGTGCGAGGGTGGGATCGAATCTAATACGACTTGGGAATTACTGGTCCACTTAACTAGCTCAAATTGACCAGCCTTCATGAGACCTATCATTTCCGAAGCGGTGGAAATGCCCTCGTCTTCCGTGCGAACGGAATGGACGTAGTCGTCCATATACAACCCCGCAGCGACAATATCTTTGGCCTGAGGGTAGGAGTCACCCTCATCCTCAGCCAACTGCTTAATAGTTCGAAGTGCATGAAAGGGGCTAGACTTAAGCCCAAAAACGACACGATTAAATTCATAAACCTGTAAAGGTTCTTGCGGGGAAAAGCGATACAAAATGCGTTGGAAACGCCGATCAGATTCTCGGACTCCAATGCTGAGAAACATCTGACGAATGTCTGCGGAAAGCGCTATCGAAAACAAACGAAAACCAATAATAATATTGAACAAGTTCCCTTGTAGGTTCTGTCCACCATACAAGAGATCATTAAGCGAGATGCGGGTAGTAGTTTTACAACTACCATCGAGAACGACACGAAGTTTGGTTGTGACCTTATCATCTCGGATCACACCATGATGCGGAATAAAATACGAACTTCCCGCCGAATCAGGATTCGTAGATGAAATGTAGCCCTTTTCTAAATATTCCCGGATGACACTGTCATACGCGACCCTTAATTGTGGAGAAGCTTGCATCTTCCTTTCCAAGCAGTAAAACCGCCGTTCACTTGCTTGGCGCGAATTGCCAAGGGATTCGACATCAGCCTTGAAAGGCAAAGCTACTACGTAACGTCCCTCACTATCCCGAGTGGTAGTGCGGGTGTAAAATTCCTCACACAATTGGTCGTCCGGGCTGAATACCGGGGGAACACTCACTTCCTCTAATTCCCAGAATTTCCGGACAGCAGAGTCTAATGTGTCCGCGATACAGCAATGCGATACGGTCGAATTACCGTCAGTACATGCTGGTGCGTCACCTACGATCACATAGCCAAGGACCGTTTCTAAGGCGAGCGGCGATAAATTCGAAGTCGATCCTTGAACTCTGTTCGACAAAAGCAGGTGCGGAAAAATCGAAGCGCCGATCAATACGTGAATCGGGCCTGATGAATAATATGTATCGTCTGCCAACGGTAAGTCTTCGAAGTTAGACAGTCGCGAAGTGTCGACTGTCGCGGTTGGCAGACGTTCGGTAATCCTATCTATTACCAACGACTCAATATCATAAGTTATATTATGATCGAAACGAGAATGAATTTTAAATTGTACGGAACCTTGAATGGGTTTACTCGAACCTCCTATACCCCTAACAGTGGAACAAGTAGGTCTATTATTTATGTTTAATCCTAAACGTTGACAGCAATCGCGAGTAATAAAGCTACTCTGAGACGCGCTGTCCAACAATGCACGAACGCAATGTTCGTGACCACGAGAATCTAGAATAACGATACGTGCGGTACCCAACAACACAGTTCTAGAGCCTTTATAAGGGCCGACTGCACTTGAGCATAATGCTACATCCGAATTCGCGGGAATCGAACCCGCGCTCGGCTCTTCGACTGAGCGTGACGGCGACATATTTGACGCAGGCCTATTTCCAAAACATAGCAATGTATGATGTTTGTACCTACATTTTTTACATGTAGACGTCGACTCACACGCAGACACGCGATGACCACTACTTAAGCAATTTATACACAAGTTGTTTGACTTAACGAATTTAAAACGTTGATCGGGGTTATAACTCTTAAAAACCGTACACTTATAAATGTAGTCATGGTTTTCCTTACACAAACTACAAGCGACTGGTTGAGAACTGGACACATATGCGTTAGTTGATTTACGATCTAAAGGCCTTTTATTAGTATTGACTCGAGCAACAGGTATCGAAGTTCGTTCTAAAACCTTTATATGATCACTAACGAAATTAACTAAATCGGAAAACAATGGGATTTCGGATCCATTCGACTTTAATTGATAATTGGATTCGAACGTACGAACGGTGTCTGGGTCCAGTTTTTTAAGCGCGACATGCAATAATATAAAATCAGCCAGGTCACTGACTTTTGTATGTTTTAAAGCAACTACCGACGAAGCGAACTTATCAATAAATAATTCTAAACTACTAGGGGTACCTGATGTAATAGATTTAAATTCAAATATTTGAGTTAAGTATGAAGTTGCCGATTGTCGACTATCTTCATATTTTTTACAAAGCAAATCGAAAATGAGTGGGTAATTATCCGCAGACGGGTTAATACCAGCGAAAATTGTACGAGCTTTATGTGTTAATTTACCTAATAAATAATATAATTTCTCACAGTCTGTTAGAGAAACATTATTATGCACGACATTACGATAACTAGCGACGAATAATGGCCAATTCTTAATATCTCCGTTGAATTCGGGTATTTCAATTGGCGGCAATCGAGGTGACCTTTGGACCTCACTATGAGAGTGAGCCGTCAGGTTCTTCTCAGCCCGTAAAATGCGCCCTAAAAGGTCTTCGAACGCAGAAAGCGACTGATAATCTACAACATATTCAGGGTTTAATTTTAGCTCATGAATAACAATTTCATCCAAAGCACTTTCAAAATCCACACGTAGTGATTGTACTAACGAGATGTCGCACAAAAATGATTCCTTAATGCTTTCATCCGAATGAATGTGTTTTATTTTATCTGCAATACTCTGCATGCGAGCAAAGATACGATCTCTCTTTGCTATCAATCTTTTAAGAGTAATATCGGTCGGTGCCATATTTATGAGCTATGAATATCAAACTAATTATTATAAGATATTTAGTAACTACCCACCGTTTTGCGAAATAACGGCCGGGTGCGCGACGCGGTCTCGAGTAACCTTGACTCGACCGATTGGTATTTTACTTTACAAGTAACGATAATTAACTACTAGCGGGGTTGCGAAATTCCTTACTAATCGATTATTAGCTAGGAAGACACGAAAACGACGTAATGAATTACGATGTACTTACTTGCCACGCGTTGGCAAATAAGTATCTATGCGGGGTTGACTACGAAATACGAATACGAAACTACGATATACCTAGCGAATTCTAGGGAATGGCTGTGCTGATTATTATCCGACTCGGGAAGGACCAGTGGAATGGTTGCGCTGATATACGATTCTTTTCGTTTATATTTTTAATTATTGGCAACACGCATAATCGCTAATTGGTTAGACATTCCCCTTCCGCATATTATCCTTTCTCCCTCACTCCCTTGCACTAGACCTTCGTCTATTCGAGAGTGAGGGAGAAAGGATAATATGCGGAAGGGGAATGTCTAACCAATTAGCGATTATGCGTGTTGCCAATAATTAAAAATATAAACGAAAAGAATCGTATATCAGCGCAACCACTAGTGATTGACTAAATCGGAAAGTTATCGATTCTTAATGATTAAACGAACTTACCTGTACGTGAAGTTCTATCATAATTATACAAAGTGCATCGTCCGAAGAGATTAGTAACCTGAAAACGTTGAAATATATGTAGTAACACGCTAGTGACACCACTCTTACACTGTATGTTTAGAGTCCTGCGCTCTTTTTTTTTTTTTTTTTTCTTTTGTTGGCAACCCCAGCGTCTCGGTCTTTCATTAAGTTTAGAGTTTGAAGCCACCATGTTCAGCTTTGACATTTCTGCAGCAAACTGGGAGACACTTTGGGTTGGGTGGGTGTTACTAATCTCTTCGGACGATGCACTTTGTATAATTATGATAGAACTTCACGTACAGGTAAGTTCGTTTAATCATTAATTATACTCGTGCATCGTCCTCGAGATTAGTAACCTGAAAACGTTGAAATATATGTAGACCTTGAGAGATAGCTGAGGAAATGTCAACTACCAAAAAATACCTGTGTATTAATCAATTGGTTTATTTCTAAAACTACTTAATTAGTATCACATTTTTTTTTTTTGTTTTAGTTATAATTCAATTTTGTTCTCCTTAAAAATCTAGTTTTATATCTAAGGGTAATGAACTAATTATAAATCAGTTAGCACTGTCGTGGCAGTTACGTTTCGTTAGAGTTAATCATTGCTCTGTTATAGAATTTTCCAAAAACGTTAGAGCTTCCGCTCTAGCTTGCCCTGTCGCGGATAAGATCGATGAAAAGTCGCATTGGTTAGTTAGGTTTAGACGTAGCAGCGTGCCTTGTGTCGTGTGCACTCAGAGGTGTCAATCCCGCTATCTTTAAGGACGGCTATAATCCACCAACGGACGTAAGGATTGTATTTTTACCGTTTATGCGGTTTCTTAAAACCATTGAACGGCTTTATGTGTTTCCCACAAAAAGACCTGGCTTGGTTTTGTACTCATATTAAAAAGTAAGGTTTTGGGCACATTTCCATTTTCGTCTCAAAGAATGGTTTGGCTCAAGGGTTTTGAGCCCGCCCTGGAAGTTTTAAAATCGTCACTGGTCGAGTATGTTTATTATTTATTTATTTAAAAACAATTTATTTATTTTACAATAATTTTTGTATACGTTATGCCGACGTTATCATCATTTTAAGTTAATTTTTAACGGCAAATTTTCCTGTGGAATTTCTAGTACAAGCGAAGTATACCACGTGGTATATATTTAGGCCGTGGTTGAGCCGATAAGCTCCCCTGAAAAAAACCATGTAATGAGAACCTACATGAATTCAAGGTGCCGTACGGGTTTCTCTGATTGAGTAAACCTGTGAGAAAATATAAAATGTTTGGGATTGACGCTTCATATAACTCAAAATTATATTGTTCTGAGCAAAAAAAATAATTTTTAAGTGCTAGGTACGTCATATTGCTGGTAAGGATTTTCCGACAACGAGCCTATCATGGTGTCCGCTGTGGATGATCGATACCCTGCGTCGCCGCAGCGCACAATGATCCGGCAACCAGTTTGAGGTTGAATTGTAAAATAATAATGTTGTTACGTTAAAGTTGGAATATGAGCAACCACGGTTGTATGGGCTATTTAGGAACCACCATGATTGCCTTGCCTTCTTAGTAATAATTTTTCTCAAGGTTTTTAACATTATTATGAAAGGACCAAGGGGCCTAAAAAATAATTATTGTCCATTTGATTATGAATGCATTAACTGCCAAAGTGTTTGGATTGTATTTACTCTACTTGTGAAGAGGTCCGCCGGCCGAATCCAATCCAGCCAGTATCTAATCTATATCTGGGTGTACTCGACGAGAGTCTGCATCCGCAATTTTGTTATCTGTAATATATGAAATATATAAAAAATAGATGTTGGTATTGGATGCTCCCCTTGCGGTTTATGTAAGTAATGGCAATGGAGTTATCTATGTGAAGAAGAATTCACAGTTTCTGAGGTTTTAGGCAAATACTTTAAGGCCAAAATAAGCTACCAGCAGCTCGAGCTGATTTATATGGATTTTTCTCTCATCTCACGACCGTCTTCCGCTGGCTCGTTCACCCCCACATGTGGCTACTCCCCCCCATAGTTGAGGCGTCAGTCTATATTTCTTAGCAGTATGCGTCTCATCATTTAAAAGAATCTTGCATAGAGTTAGGTCTATTCATGTATTTACTCTTTCTTAAGTGTAAAGTATCTCATATTCATCCATTTCATGCAATTCATGCAAGTAGTCCAAAGAATTTCGCAAATTTTACACCTTATGCAATACATTTTATTAGTTCAGACTTTATGTTTGACAGTTTTTCGTTAGGTAATCTAATTAGGTTTCTTTTTTTATTATTAATTTTAGTTTATATCCATTAAATCTATGACAATATAGTTTGATCTTCATTGATTAGAGATCGTGGAGCATAAAAAAGGAAATAATTGCCAGTTTATACACATTAAACCCATGACAACATAGTTTAGTCTTCGGTGTTTAGAAGCCATTGAGCATAAAAAGAAAGACATTGCTAGTTTATACACGTTAACTTATGACAACATAGTTTGGTCTTCAGTGATTACCGACCATTGTATTTTACCGTATTTATCGGCGATGGTTTCAGTTCGACGGACGTCACGATGCTTTCGCGGCGACTTGATGCGAATGTCTCACGCTGAGGGACCCGGCACCGGCGGGGGAAATGTTTCACAACCTCGTTGTACTCCTGCGCACTGGGACCGTTTTTCTCCACCTTAAATTGTTCTTAACTTGTTATTAAATTGAGGAAAAAGTTTTGGGTTCTGTTTTTGCTAGGTTTTCACTATTTGTAAATTTTTGTGTCATTCAGATGTTTGTTTATGGAGAATATGGTGAAGTTTCGCTTAGTGACTGACTCTGCATGTTGTGTGTCACACAAGATCCAGTACACATCCATGAGTTGTTTGAGGCCCTCTTTATTTTTGTTTTTGTTCTCATGTTTTTTTTTTTTTTTTAGCCCAGAAATTGCCATTGTGAGCTGGTTTTGGCGCTCTTTGATGCCCTTGTCTCGCTTTAATACGGTTTCTGTTACAGCTGCTTTTATTTCCACATTTAGTAGGGTGCTCCAATCAAGATACTGTTAGCTGGGATGAGGTACCATTCTGTAAGCTCTTCGCGGGTTTCCTTGCTATGTCCCAGAGTGTCTATGTGTTGCAGTTGTTGCTAAAACTTTGTGTATATTAATCCCATAGTTAACAACCGCAGAGGGATCAGTTCCCAGAATATCCAGCACTTCTGGATTCCTGTGCTCAAGAGCGGGGTATTTCGGGTCAGCTAGTTCTTCATTATGGTTTACTTCCAAGACTTTTTCCTTAACCAACGTCTGCTGCGGTAAGTTTTCTGAGGTGGATGGCTGTGTGACCTCTTCAATAGGTTTGACGCACTTATTTGACGGTAAAACTTCTATAAGTTGTATCGTCCGTGGGCTGTCCAATGACACCCCAACTGAAACCAGATTATCCTAGTAAGGAATTTTTATTACATCAGTTATGGTGTAGTTTCAGCAACTACCCATATGATATGCCAATGCAGTCCCAAGAAATAAACTGTAGTTATTGTCTGTGAATTAGTGTGGTATAATAAGCAACCTGGCGATACATCCCCAGGAGCTGCTCTGATGGGTGTTTGTTACCATGATTGTATGTCAGTAGACAAATGAGGCAGGTGTTGGTAACACCATTCTAAGGTTTTACTGATGCACTATGAAAATTGAGCCAATGAAACCATTCCAAAAACTAATCTATATTGGTCTCATAACCGTCTTGAATAAGTTACCCTGAGGCAAACTGACAACCCAAAGTCGCTCTAATAGGTGTTGGGTACTTTAGTAAACTTATTTTGTGTAACCTTGCGATACGGCCCCATAAGCCGCTCTGATAGGTGTGGTTACTTCAGTATACTTATTTTGTGTAACCTGGCGATACAGCCCCATAAGCTGCTCTGATATGTGTGGTTACTTTAGTATACTTATTTTGTGTTACCTGGCGATACGGCCCCATAAGCCGCTCTGATAGGTGTTGGTTATTTTAGTATGTAACTTATTTTGTGTAACCTGGCGATACGGCCCCAAAAACCGCTCTGATAGGTGACAGGTGTTGGTTACTTCAGTATACTTATTTTGTGTTATCTGGCGATACAGCCCCATAAGCCGCTCTGATAAGTATTGGTTATTTCAGTATACTTATTTTGTGTAACCTGGCGATACGGCCCCCAAAAACCGCTTTGATAGGTGTTGGTTATTTCAGTATGTAACTTATTTTGTATAACCTGGCGATACGGCCCCAAGAACCGCTCTGATAGAGTACATATTACCTCAATGTCTGATAGGTGACAGGTGTTGGTTACTTCAGTATACTTATTTTGTGTTACCTGGCGATACAGCCCCATAAGCCGGTCTGATAGGTATTGGTTATTTCCGTATACATATTTTGTGAAACCTGGCGATACGGCCCCAAAAACCGCTCTGATAGGTGACAGGTGTTGGTTACTTCAATATACTTATGTTGTGTTACCTGGCGATACGGTCCCATAAGCCGCTCAGATAGGTGTTGGTTATTTCAGTATACTTATTTTGTGTAACCTGGCGATACGGCCCCAAAAGCCGCTCTGATAGGTATTAGGTGTTTGTTATTACAGTACACTTATTTTGTTTTACCTGGCGATACGGCCCCAGAAGCCGCACTGATCGGTAATAACTTTAGTTAGGGTAAATCTATCGGTATGTAGGCAGTTGCTTGTTTTTCATTTGTTTTCCAGAAATACTGATCATAATGCCATGTAAAATATATAATTATTAGCGTCTATCAACTTTACGTAAAAGTTCGTGTGTTTGCAGCCAGGATCTTGTATAAATATCTTTTGCAGCAATTCGTTTTGACAGATCAGATTGCACACAATTTCGTGGAATATGTTTTGCACACAATTTCGTGTAAAATGTTTTGCACGAAGGCAAACATACGAGGTTATTTTGGTAAATTTACTAATAAGGGCTTGTTTTTGTTACAATAATAGCACTTGATCACTTTACTATTATATTATAATAAATATATTATATATGTACCTTGATCTTTATCATCCTTTTCCGAAATAGTCCCTGTAAAATTGGCGGTCGGTTGGCGCCGACGGCGTGCCGCTTTTTTGTTTGTTATTGTTTCTTTTTCAGTTTTTTTTATCTTCCGCATTATGTACTCTATTTCGAATTTCCTTTTTGGCGTTTTGCTTGCGTATTTTCACTATAAAACTTATCACTTTTGTTTTTTCCTAAAATAAAACGTGCGAGTGGTGGCGCACTGTGACGTGAAATGAAAGACCGAGACGCTGGGGTTGCCAACAAAAGAAAAAAAAAAAAAAAAAGAGCGCAGGACTCTAAACATACAGTGTAAGAGTGGTGTCACTAGCGTGTTACTACATATATTTCAACGTTTTCAGGTTACTAATCTCGAGGACGATGCACGAGTATAATTCCATTTATTATTGTACAATTTTTTTTGGGCACCTGAAAATGAACCAAATAAAAAATGGCATGTCCAGAAAATATGACAATAACAATAAACATAAATTATTAAGAACATAACATTACATAATTATTATTAAGTAAAAGCGCCAGGGTAGCCCTTAATTCTTAGTAGGTAGCTACTAAGAATTAAGGGCTACCCTGGCGCTTTCGACTTAAATCTTAATATTTAATTATCATAGTGATAGGTCAAATAGAAGTCGATGTTAACTTACATTACGCTCTTGATCGGAACATACCAGCCGTATAGGTAGTGTAGCGTAAAACCGCTACGGTTAAAACCTCCTCCAATCTTAATCCAAACTTTTCAATAAAATTTTTTCTTCATAGCTGTTATTCACATTTGAACCAGGAATCGTGAAAAAATCGTCGGTTGTTTGCCTTTTGACGGCGTCATTACATTTTTGGGACCCGATAAGTGATGGTCGACCTTATTTTTTGTGATTAATATCGAAATTATGAAGTGAAAGTTTTTTTTCTGTTGGTGTAAACCCAATAAAAAATATAAAGTGTCCTAGCAAAAGTATAGTCTGTGGGTGATTTTCTGGTTAATTTGGTATGTATTGTCGTCTTTTTTCTTTTCGATCCATTTCGCACTAGTTTCATAATTAATCAAAGATTCAGCTTGAATCGGTGGTCTGAAGTTTCTTTTTGGTTTAGATCCCGTTACAAGCCAATTTTTGGCTCCACCCTACGGGCAAGCGACGTCGGTTATCGACGACGGAGGTCGGGGCGCTCTCGCCCGATATCCGAGCACATCCTGTGCCTGAGACGTCCATCTCAAAGGCCTGAAGAGAGTACGAGGTAGATGCGGACTCCGCAGCGCAGTGGCTCCGTGATTTCTACGTTACTTCCCACAGTCGTGTTCAGCCGTCCAGGAATTACCGAGTTTTCGCAGCAGGAGTTCTATTTTAAATAGTGCACCTAATTTGTATATTTCTAATCTAAAAATTCTCACGTCAAAAACTCTTTCTAACCTAAGGCCTATCAAGACGCGTTGGATGCTCTTAGTGTTTTTGTAATTAAAATTACTAATAATGCGTATTCGCCTAGCTATAACCGATTGCAATCGATTTTTTTGTTAGGTAAGTTAAAAATATTTGCATAATACTTTCGATAACATTCTTTTTCTTTCCGCTAAGTTAACCCACGCCATCACTGAAAGGTTCCCAATAATAACTAATATTTAACTTTTTTATATTTTCTAATTAAGTACTTGTTTTCTATCTTTTTCCTTTTAATCAAAATTAAACGTGTTAAGTAGCGGTTTGTGTTTTACTGTGCACTTAATTTTATTTACGCTACAATATGGCGCCCGAATTAAAGTAAGTTTGCATATTAATTATTACTAAAATACCTTTTTTTTTTGTTATCTCGTGTGTGGTTGCTCTTGAGAGCAATCTTTAATTTTCACCTTTCTTGTTGTGAGTTTCAGGTTTTAGAATTGGTCAGATACCCGTATGGAAGTTAAAAGGATTACCTGTCTTGAATGTTTTCCCGATTCATACGACTGGACTACAGAATTGCTAACTGAATTTATGTTCTTTGCTAAATTGTGTGATGTTTGTGAATTCAATTTTAAAGATTAACTTTGTAACTATACCCAATTTCCAATTCTTTTATTTTCTCCCAAAATATACGTATCTATCCCGAGTTTTATTTTATCCCAGTAGGTAGCGGTAGTTAGTTTCCCGTAGAGTGTGTTTGATGTGTGGATGGTTAGGCATCGTGACCAAAGGTAAGCTTTTTGAATGGTCGTGTGCTAGTGTCTACCTTTTTTATTTTTTTTAGCCCGTCTGTTTGCTTTTCTGCTATTTGCTAGTATCTGTTTTTGTTGGATTCTTAGCCCAGCGGATTCCTTTGACGTTCGTTTTTTTGTCTTCTTCCCGTATCGATATTACGGCACGATATCTAACGATTTCCTGCTAAGTCCCGCTCTCTTTCATTTAATCTATTTCTATTTTGTGTTTAAAAATGTCCGAAGAAGGTTCTATCGGTGAGACTCCTTTACACGAAAGTATTATTATTTCTAGACCTCCTCCCATTCCACCTAGGCCCACTCCGGGTACTAGTCGTTCTAACTTACCTTCTCCTATGAAATCCGAGGACTGTCCCGGTTACCTTCTAAAACGATTTTCGCTAAGAAAATGGAACATAAATTATACTGGAGATACCAGTGTTCGAAATTTTTTTACCAGTATCGAAGAAGAGAAGGATTCAGACGACATAACTGACAGATATCTGCTTAAACGCTTCCACGAAGTGTTATCCGGTCGCGCCTTGAATTATTATAGGTCAATCCGTCGACCTGATATGACTTACCCCGAATTAAAAGAAAATTTCTTCAATACATTCGGAGAAATTGATTTCGAGTTTAAAACCGGTCAACAAGTTAGAAATACAAAACAGAAATCAGATCAACCTGTTTTACATTTTGTGCATCAGATTTCTCAATTGAATGATACATTACGTAAACCAGTCGATAAATCTGAACTATTAGAAATTATCACTCACAACATGCATCCTAGATATTTTCCATGCTTATCGATACATAAATTTACTGACTTAGATGCGCTCATTGACACTGCATCGCATTTTGAAAGTTTTTTGCCCAAATCTACAAAATTAGTTTCAAGCGCAACAAATCAATCACAAATCTGTCCAAAATGCAATAAAACGGGACACCCCTATCGTACTTGCCCTGATTTCCCTGGTATGCTATGTTTTAAATGCCGCACACCTGGTTTTATAACTCGTGATTGCCCAAAATGCAATCCAAAAAATGTTTAGCCCACCGGCGACACGCATTACTCCGTACAGTGTCACCGGTGATAGCGTCCGATTCGTCTGATAACCGTCCTTTCATCGAGATCATATTGTGTAACCGGGTCGTTAAAGCCCTACTTGACTCTGGTGCACAAATGTCCCTTATTAGTGATTGTTTAACCCAACAACTGGGTATTTCTTTAAAATCAAACGTTCAGTGCCCCTTAAAAGGATTGACGCCAATTCAGTTATAAAAGCTTTGGAATCTGAAATATTTTTTAACTTCGGAGTTCCACGGTCTATTCTCTGTGATAATGCTACCGTTTTTCGTAGTAATCAGTTTTTAAACTTTCTTAGATCGTTTCACATTGAATCCCCTACATATACCCCTTATTACACTCCACAAGCAAACACGGTAGAACGTTATAACCAAAGTGTCGTTACTTGTTTGAGCATATTGGTTGGCGAGAACCAAAGGAATTGGGCTAAATTGTTACCCAAGGTCAAACTTTACCTCAATTCATGTATTAATTTAGCCACAGGGTTTACGCCAAACTTTCTCATATTCGGCAGAGAAGTCTGTATGGATTCATCGCGTGCGAATAACCAGACTCTAAGCACTAATTTAGCTGAAAGTCGGGAACAACACGCGAGTAATCTGACTTCGCTCGCCGAGATTTACGCAAAAGTAGCGGACAATCTTTCTTCTGCTTTTCTCCGTAATTCACGAAATTACAATACGAACCGGACGGCTATTACACTTAATGCCGGCGACATTGTATGGAGGCGTAATTTTTCAAAATCGTCAGCTGCTGAATACTTTACAGGAAAGCTTGCTCCTCGTTTCATTAAATGTCGTGTGATCAGAGTCATCTCCATGACTACATATGTCCTACAAGACTGTGATTCTCATCATATTGGACAATATCATATAAAAGACATACTTAAATGAATTAATTTGTTCCATATTCTTAACTTAATCAGCATTACTTATGTTAGGCCATTAGTTTTCAATTAACGACACCTCTTTTATTATTTCGACCCTCATTCCTCCCTGGAGTTAATATTTATTCATAACCATTTCCTCTCATTAGGCGTCGTATTTTTGATTTTGGTTTAAGGTCCACCCTCTTCAACTTAACCCTCTCTCTTTAACTTAACCTTCTAACTTATCCCTCTATAACTTAAGCTCTTAAATTCAGTCTTGAGTCGTGTTTGACTTTGAGTCGTGTTTGACTTTGAGTCGTGTTTGACTTTGAGTCGTGTTTGACTTTGAGTCGTGTTTGACTTTGAGTCGTGTTTGACTTTGAGTCGTGTTTGACCTTGAGTCGTGTTCGACTTTGAGTCGTGTTTGACTTTGAGTGGTGTTTGACTTTGATTGGTGTTTGACTTTGAGTCGTGTTGGACTTTGAGTCGTGTCTCACTTCGAGTTTTTATCTGACTTCGAGCTTTTGTGTTCGACTTCGAGTTTTTGTTTGACTTCCTTTGAGTTTTCGTCGTATTTTTAAGTTATTTCTTAATCTCAACTCTTATTTGTTTCGTGTTGATTATTGTTCTTTGTTCCTATATATATTTAAGAATATTACTCTAGATCTATCGTTTGTTTTTCTATTCTAATGTAGGTTTAGGAGACGCATCTGAAGTTCGCACTGTTAACGTCTAAACTGGAGGCCGGCTTTCAATTTTATTCAGTATCAGCTGCACTTCGATGTTGTTGATTTGATGTATTTAGTTTAAAGTTAGTTAGGCTAGTTTATTTAATTTGTATATTATGGTTTTCACTCTTGGTTGATGCTATCCCTTTTGTGTTGTCAGTCTGTTATTGTGTTTTCAATCTGTTGTTGTGTTTTCAATCTGTTGTTGTGATGTAAATCTGTTATAGCGTTGTCACCCTCTCACTGGGTTGATACATTCACTTGGGTTGATCTCTCACCTTTCTTTTAGGGTTGTCAACCACCTTTCTTTTAGGGTTGTCACTCACCTTTCCTTTAGGGTTGCCACTCACCTTTAGGGTTGCTACTCTCAATTTTTTTTACTGGGAATGGGGTACTGTAGCGTAAAACCGCTACGGTTAAAACCTCCTCCAATCTTAATCCAAACTTTTCAATAAAATTTTTTCTTCATAGCTGTTATTCACATTTGAACCAGGAATCGTGAAAAAATCGTCGGTTGTTTGCCTTTTGACGGCGTCATTACATTTTTGGGACCCGATAAGTGATGGTCGACCTTATTTTTTGTGATTAATATCGAAATTATGACGTGAAAGTTTTTTTTCTGTTGGTGTAAACCCAATAAAAAATATAAAGTGTCCTAGCAAAAGTATAGTCTGTGGGTGATTTTCTGGTTAATTTGGTATGTATTGTCGTCTTTTTTTTTCGATCCATTTCGCACTAGTTTCATAATTAATCAAAGATTCAGCTTGCATCGGTGGTCTGAAGTTTCTTTTTGGTTTAGATCCCGTTACAAGCCAATTTTTGGCTCCACCCTACGGGCAAGCGACGTCGGTTATCGACGACGGAGGTCGGGGCGCTCTCGCCCGATATCCGAGCACATCCTGTGCCTGAGACGTCCATCTCAAAGGCCTGAAGAGAGTACGAGGTAGATGCGGACTCCGCAGCGCAGTGGCTCCGTGATTTCTACGTTACTTCCCACAGTCGTGTTCAGCCGTCCAGGAATTACCGAGTTTTCGCAGCAGGAGTTCTATTTTAAATAGTGCACCTAATTTGTATATTTCTAATCTAAAAATTCTCACGTCAAAAACTCTTTCTAACCTAAGGCCTATCAAGACGCGTTGGATGCTCTTAGTGTTTTTGTAATTAAAATTACTAATAATGCGTATTCGCCTAGCTATAACCGATTGCAATCGATTTTTTTGTTAGGTAAGTTAAAAATATTTGCATAATACTTTCGATAACATTCTTTTTCTTTCCGCTAAGTTAACCCACGCCATCACTGAAAGGTTCCCAATAATAACTAATATTTAACTTTTTTATATTTTCTAATTAAGTACTTGTTTTCTATCTTTTTCCTTTTAATCAAAATTAAACGTGTTAAGTAGCGGTTTGTGTTTTACTGTGCACTTAATTTTATTTACGCTACAGTAGGTAGTATCCAGAAAAGTTGAATGACTGATTTTATGAATACCCTAAATCATGAGAATAGCTCTCAGTAATAAAATAAAATTTAACACACTTCTGCAAATATCAGTTGTACTCTTAATTTTGGAATTGTCCATTCAAAAAGCCTGCGATTTTCTTTAGAGACTAGAACATTTCTGCGTTGAAGTGAACCGAGCATATGGTGCTATTTTTTGTAGGGTACCAGTTAGGTGGCATGCCTGTGGCATCAATCCATTCCTTTTTTATGTTACCATCTTTTGGGAAGCTGAAAAGTACGAAAAGCACTTATTTATCATTTTGTTGTTGTTATAAGAAAAATCCTAGTTAGTAGAGAAATTGTTAAATATATGAAAACAAACACACATCCATGCATAACAAATAAATAGCATGAATATATTGACTTATTTTAAGCTCAATTCACAAATATATTATCTGAACCATGCCGATTATTATAACGCATTCGAAGCTTCAATGGAAGCAAAATACAAAAACCATAAAAAATAAAGAAACAGCATGAGGATAAGGCATAACATACGATAATTCTAAACCAAAAAACACCACCCATTAATAACCTAAAATTAAAGTAACTTACTTTACGAATATTGGTTACGCATTTCTCTACTACTTTGTAAAAAAATCAAAATAAGTAAAAAAACATTATTTACATCGATCTTCCAACCGGGCTAAAACGGTTGACAGATTGAAAAATAAACTATTGTAGCGACGGCGACGTCGGAACTCCTTACGCATGCTGGGGGCGTAAAATAAATTGTTTTTTTTTTTTTCCTTTTTTGTACACTTGACTTTTCAACGTATTTTTATTTCTGTCATCTCATGTAAAATAAAAGTTAAACATATTTTCTTAGAGGTTTCCGTATGTTATAAAAAACTTTTTATCAAAAAATTAAACAGACACCCAAAAAACACTGCAAAGTGAAAAATTACTTTAATTTCGGTAGTCGGTGTCTTTAGTTTTGTATTTTCGTTTTTGGCACCGACTTCCGAAATTAAAGTTATTTTTCACTTTGCAGTGTATTTTGGGAGTCGGTTTAATTTTTTGGTAAAAAAAATTTATTTCACTCTTTTTAGTTGGTCGATTTTTAATTTACCTAGTTACAAGAGCCTAAATGTCAACTACTTATATTCATTTACAAAATATTGCTTTTCCCAATGTTGGGCTGTTATTTGTTGAGGAGTTCTCCTGGTAGTTCACCATCAGCTTCACTTCACCATATGCATTGTGACGAGCATATTGTGCTTAATAACCACATTCAAGTAATCGAAGCGGAACACATGAACTACTTATTATTCCTACTTATATATTGAGTAGTTCCAGTAGCCATCGGTGGTCTTCATCATCAGGTCTACTTCAAAATGGTGCTTTTCGAATGCAACTACACAAGTTACTATAAAAAATACTCAAATCACTATAGGTGTGCCTATAATATTTGAAGAGTTCCCTCGATTTCTCCAGGATCCCATCATCAGATCCTGACTTGGTGACAATGGGACCAATTTCAAAGTATACCCTTTCAAACAAAAAAAGCATTTTTCAAATCGGTTCAGCCGTCTCCGAGTAATCGGTGATCATACATAAAAAAATAATAATAATATACGCGTCGAATTGATAACCTCCTCTTTTTTATGTCATCGGTTGAAAAACCCCTAAACTATAATAGCAATATTTCATTCGTCAATCGACATTGCTGTCGATAGCCTACGTTAGTGGATCTGCACAAGCACATCACTAATTCGTCGCAAGAAGTGGCGGCCTCACTACGCGATGAATCCGCGTAATACAGTTTCGTATGTTATGTTTACATTGCTTGTCCAGTTACTTAGTGACGAACTCAGGAAGTGGTTAAGGAGCAATGTATTTATAGCAAAAGGAGTACAGTCGCTCTGATATTTGAAAACAAAAATAACATAGTAAAACCAAGAAATATTTTACAATTTATTGTTTTTCATGATTTTAAAGACAAATATTGTAAAATACTTGTACTTACATATGGTAAGTGATTCCATGATTCACATAGATTTGATTTTGGCTTCGGTTTTTACAAGATACCACAGAACAACTCGGCATTCATATATGTTATCACGATCGCCGTCGAAAGCGCACTAGTTCGCGGAGACGGCCACTTGCCTGTGACATGAGCCCTGTGGCCATGTCGCGCGGACACCGATACGCCCCCTTACCACTTCTCTGTATTTTTGATTTCTGTGGTTTGATCTATTGGCGATAAGTTTAGTAATATGGAAGCAGTTCCCCTGCGTTCTGTGTAAGCTTCAAATTTTATGGAACTTACATCTTGGCTATATTTGAATGACTGAGCTACTCTAACTGAAGCCAATAGTTGTGAGGACTTTAGATTTGTGATGGATTGGCGCTTAAAAGTTCATGCACTTTTGAGTTCCATTTAACTCAAAAGTGCATGGGAATTAACACGAAGCAGTGATGGCAAGGTGGTTGAGGGCCCGACATACGAATTCTTGGCCGTGAATTTGAACCCGATCTGGTGGTTTACTTTGTCATATTTATAATAATAATAATTCATTTATTTCGGACAAGGTCCACAAAGTAATTATATACGGTCTCTTCTGAGAAGGACTCCATTGTTCGCGTTTTCGTCCAGCAGTAGTTTCCATAAAGTCAACGTTAGCTGAAATAGTATAGACAGCCATGGTTTATCGAGTAATTATAACAGTTACTTTCTAAAAATGGAATACTCCTGACTGAATTACGTTCGTTTCTAAGTGAGTGGTCTCTCGCAAGTAAACAGATAAGGTTGTCAGCTGCTTAATCGGTCTGAATGTGCGTGTGTGCCTTAATTATAATAATTGAAGGCTTATCAGAAACAAAAACTAGGCGACTACATGCCAAGGGCACCCTCTGTGGGAACGGAGTTCGTTTAAGGTCAAGAGTGGGCTCATCAGAAATAAAAAAAGGGTGTCGCTAGCGTGGGGGGACAGCCAGGGATAAGCTGCATCAGACATGGCTAAATCTGCGGTGATCAGCCATAATGACTATTTTTTGGGGTTCCGTAGTCGACAAGCAAACCTTATAGTTTCGCTATGTTCGTATGTCCGTCCGTCTGTCCTCGGCATAGCTCAGAAACTACTGGTACTAGAACGCTTGAAATTTGGCATGGATATACATACATATTAATTACGCCGACAAAATGGTTTTTTTTAATAACTAGCAATGTGGGTAGAATTCACATTACTAACACTGCCCTACCCGGGGTGGGAGGACTCATCTGATGATTTTACCAAGTAAAAAAAAAAAAAGCACTGCCCTACCAATCCAAAACATTGCAACTTTCGAAAACCACATTTGAGATATTTAACGATATAGGTTTTTAACACGCTTTTATTAGGTGTGACCTGTATGTAACTAACTATGTAATGGAATCTGAGGTAACTAATTTAACCATCTTCCAAGGGTCGTAGCGTAATGAAAATTGGCAGCTGTATGTAGTTCTGATGACTATACAATAATATGGTACTGTCGAACTAATCTGATGATGGAGCCGGAAGATATGAACTGGAACTTCATGATGGAAAATCGTATCATAATTGTTTTGGATTTCTTAGAAAAGTCTTGTAATGAACTTTGACCACGATTAGGTTTCAAGATCTGATGATGAAGCCGGAAGATAGGCACTGGCATTCCATGATGGACTATCGTATCATAGTTGTGTTTGCACTTGTAAGAAAAGCCACATAATGGACTTTGAACACGATCAGGTTTCAAGGTTACGAGTATAACAAACCTAAAGAAAATCCGTTGTCGGTTTTCTTAACCTTTTTGAATTACCGGGTCCGCGTAATCCATAGATTTTTTTTATTAGATGTCTCTTTCAAATCCTCTGGGGTGATCGACCGTTTAATTGTTCACTACTCGTGGGAATAATATGGCAAAAACTAAAAAAAAAGAAACATCAACACAAAGAAAACGGAGACTACAAAAAAAGGAAAAGCGCGAACAAATTTTTTGTTTTTACATGCATTTATAAAAGCGTGTTTTTCTAGTGATTTTTAAACTATTAATTTATTAATTAATTTATTTAATTTGAAAGTGATAGTGTTTTTAGCTTGCTTTATCTCGCAGAATATACATTATATGAAAAAAAAAATTAAGTCAGGGGTGTTAAACAGACTTCAAGGAACGGCTTTGCGCGGATTGGCACGGCAGAGCAATCCTGTTAACCCCTCCAACTAAGCTATATAAGCTTGTATCTGGAGTGGGTAAGAACCAGCGACCTCTCGATCATAAGTCCGACACCCTAGCCATTAGACTATTGATGCTTGCACATTGAAAAATATCTTTAAAAAAAACATGAAAAATCTTTTTTTTAGGTCACTCCCCCTACATGTAAAAAAGAGGGGATGTTTCTTTTATCTCGTCTACCCTACGGTGTGGAGTATCGTCGGATAGGTCGTTCCAAATTAACGGGAGTATGGTAAGACAGACAATTTTTGATTCAGAGATCCGTTTGTGAAATATTAAGCTTATAACTGCTGATTTTCGTCAGAGTCAAGTGTGTGTGTATGTGTTGGTAGGGGACCAACTAAGTGGTTGTAGGTAGGAATTCAAACGTCATGGTAGTAGTACCTACAGATAATGAAGTAACTAAATCATCAGACCAAAGGAGCTTCACAATTTTTATTTGTGTAAAACAAAGTAGGTAGTTTGTTTTTGTTAGCTCATGGTACGCAACTCTCGGTCAGTTAGTCCGAAATGCACTTAGCCGAATTTTTTTTTATTCTCAACGGCTGAACATATTTGAATGGAACGCGGATAGAATAACGCAGGTTTATTCTTGCCTTTATAAACTTATTACGATTAAAGATATAAAATGCTAATACTCCTCAGTCATTATCATTTATGAGTCTCTACATACTTATGAACCCCGATATACCCTTTGGAATAACGGCAGCAATGTAAAGAAAGATTTCTGTTTCAAAGAAACATCGAAATCCATTCATTCAACTAAAAAATATAAAATGCATTATATATTTTTTTTTCAATATTACATCGTTTTCAGCTTCTTTATGTTAAAGTAAGAAAAGTAATTAAAATAAATTAAATAAAAATAAAAAAAACGTTTAATTCAGAATTCAAAACTCCCATACTGACACATAAATTACATACACTATAAACTCACATTACATTATAAATTACCTTAAACATCCACACAAAATAATAAAAAAAAATACAATAAAATCAAAGAAAAACAAAAAACTAGTCTAATTCTCCATAAGCATGAATTTATGTGAGCAGCATCCCAAAATAGGAATTTTCACTTCATTAAAACAAAACGTAATTTCTCCTCACAAAAAATTACTTATATATGGTATACAAAGATAGTTAAAGTAACACTTCCATACAAAAAATCGTGGGGAGTTGTTTTCTGTTATAGGTGAAAGCCTGAAGTACAGATCACCACCCCACAGAAACAGGTATATGCAATATATAAGACATAGCGTGTGTATACAAAACAATATTCATATTTATTAAGCGCATAAAATTAGGAAAAATCATAGGCATATGTGTGTGTGTGCGTTTTAGAGTGTGGATGCATGAGTGAGTAGTCTGTATACGTGGGCAAAGTAAATATGTGATATAAAGCGCTGATCACATTCTCATTAAAGTAATAAAGTGAAATATCATCAACTGAGGGGTATTTTATTACCCTGCTCGTTGCCCATCTTTCGGGTTGTAGAGGTCCGTTTGGCTGGTACTCAGTTGCATCCAGATAGACTGGAACCTCAACAAAGTTATGTAAACAACCTCAGAAATGTCATAATTTACGGTGCATTTAAAATGGTGCCATTTTGTGGGAACACAATATCTATCTATCGTTATCTTACCTTGTTCAATCATTCGATCTGAAGTAAATAAAGTAATTACTCTCAAGCTTCGTTCTCGATATTAGCATAAACACACATGTAGTTTCACTCACAGACTCGCCATTTTGCACTGAATTTAGGAGAAAAATAAATTATTAAATACAATGTAAGGTATATTAAAAAACTTTTATTCGTAGCTACCGCCATTAGCGCCTAGCCAGCCCATTCACGTATCAGTGCTTCGCTGTTTCGCATCTAAGTATTCCTTTGTTTTTACAATAAATCGAGTGCGTTTTAACATTATAATGCCGAAAAGACAAAGTGATAATCGTGATAATTATGGTTATTTGTGTAAAAGACTAAAGAAGTTAGAACGTGAAATAAAACGTAGGCGACGTACTCGCTATGCAAGTACGTTGTCATCAGATGGTGATTTTACTAAGCCTTATAACCTGCAGGGTGAGTCATTGACCTACTTATTTCGTGTTTACATTCTAATATGTTACTTTTAGCGTAGCAACTTGGTGAATTAGAGGGCTCGGTTCCTTAAAATACCGATAGATAAAAGTGGTGTTTTGCGTTGGGAATTAATAACGGATTCATAACTATTATTAAATCGGAAAATCGGATTGTCCTTTGGGGGCCTTCCACTTCCAATATTAAGTACTTGCTGCTCGGATCCACCTGTGGGGTTTTTCCATAGCATGTACCTATATTTTAAACCTATTGGAATAAAAATATAATATCGCCTATTGGGGTTGCGTGTTTCTCACAAGGAGTCTCACTTCCCACCCGTATTTTATACCTATTGGAATAAATATAACATCGCCTATTGGGATTGCGTGTTTCTCACAAGGAGTCTCACTTCCCACCCGTATTTTAAACCTATTGGAATAAATATAATATCGCCTATTGGGGTTGCGTGTTTCTCACAAGGAGTCTCACTTCCCACCCGTATTTTATACCTATTGGAATAAATATAATATCGCCTATTGGGATTGCGTGTTTCTCACAAGGAGTCTCACTTCCCACCCGTATTTTAAACCTATTGGAATAAATATAATATCGCCTATTGGGATTGCGTGTTTCTCACAAAGAGTCTCACTTTCCACCCGTAAATAGGTTTATTTAAGCAAAATACTCATTTTGCGTGCATAATGCGAACCAATCCCTATTGATGATGTACCACATATCGCGGCGGCACGGATCCACAACCTGGAGGTTCGTACTGGCAACAAGCCCCAGCAGAATGTAGTGACGAGGAGGTTCCGGTCCTGGTCCAGTCCGACTCCGTTGCACAGTCCCCCACCACCGACAACACCTTGGGCCACGTGAACGTGCTGCCGCTGAGCTCCGTGACCACCGCGCTGCCCGCTGCGCAAGTACTCGCGGCGCCTGCCGTGGAGTCAACCGCCATACCTCTAGAGAAGGCGAGTGAACTTGAGCGTCCTGCTCTTCAACAGGACGTTCCCGAATTAGATCCAGACTTAATGGTAATATTAGGTGAGGATCACACCTCGACTAAAGAATTTGGAACTGAAATTCAAAAGGATTTGGCGATTAGACTCAACCACATTGCTACCTCCGGCCTCTCTAAAGAGAACCGCAAGGAGCTAAAAGATAGATATTTAGTACCTGTGAACTGCATGTTTAGAAAAGCGCCTACCCTTAATCCGGAGATTCGAGCATCTCTCATAGAAACTCAAGCAAAGCGAGATAAGGGTATAGAAAGTAAACAGGGATTCACATCTTGTGCCTTGTCCTCCATCAGCAAGGCCATCACCACGCTGCTCTCATCAGGTCACAAAAACCCTGAGCTTCTCAAGCTGTTGATGGATACAGCTCGAATCCTTGGTGATATGCAATACACGGACTCGATCTCCCGACGTGCATTCATTCTTTCAACTGTCAAGAAGGAAATAAAAGATCAGCTAGACAAAACTAAAATAAATGAAATGTTTTTTGGCAGTAGCCTATCGGACACTTTAAAATCAGCGAAAACGATTATTAAATCTGGAGCTGATCTGAGGTCATCCTTGACAATGAAGTCTACAGCTCGTTAAAGCAGTCAACAGACCTTTAAACTACCGAGCCCACCCGGCGGGTCGCCGTCAGTACCCACCGCCGCCGCCGGGGGGAGCGAGATATGCGCGGGGGGCGCCATCAGCTCCGACTCAGAGGCAGCAGATGAGGACGACGCACAACAACGCTTTCAAGACATCGTCACGTCAGCCGCAAGCAGGTCACCGACGTTAGAAACAATAAGCCCCGCGGGCCGTCTTTCGGGTTTCTATAAACAGTGGTGTTTATTAACTAATAACCCCACGATACTCTCTTGGATTACTGGTTATAAAATCATTTTTCCTGGCCCAGTTGTTCAGACAACTGTTCCATCAGAGCCTATTTATTCTTAATCCGAACACGAGGCCTTTAAAGTATCAATACAAGACCTTATTAGTACTGAGGCAGTGTCCATATGTCAACCATGCGCGGGTCAATATATATCCAGTATATTTCTTGTTCCTAAGCCGAACGGCAAACAACGTTGCATTTTAAATCTAAAACAATTAAATAAATTTATACCAACCCAACATTTCAAACTTGAAGATTTAAGAACAGCTTTGAAACTTGTGTCAAACGACTGTTTTATGTCAAAAATCAATTTAAAAGATGCCTATTTTTTAATAAGCATACATCCAACCTCTAAAAAATATTTAACTACGTTTTAAATTTAATGGCAATCTGTACGAGTTTAACATGTTACCGTTCGGTTTAAACACTGCTCCTTATATTTTACAAAAATTCTCAAACCAGTCGCAAAATTATTAAGGTCTTTGGGATATCTATCAACGTTTTATTTAGTTGATTTATTTCTGGTTGGTCAATCATATACTGGTTGTTTGCAAAATATGAATGACACAAAACAATTATTAAAATCGTTAGGGTTCATCATCAACACAGAAAAAAGTTCTGTTAAGCCGACAAATTGTTGCAAATTTTTAGGAAATATTATAGATTCAAAAAGATTTGAAGTTAGGTTACAAGGAAGCTCAAACGGTGTAAAATAAGAGATTTTGCTCGCTTCATCGATCTTTTAACATCCGCATGTCAAGCTGTGGACTACGGCTGGCTGTATAACAAAGACTTTGAGAGGTGTAAATACCTAAACCTCAAAGATGATGAAAACTACGATAAGTTTATGAATTTACCAACCGAATTATCCCCCGTCTTTGACTGGTGGCTTAATGCTGTAAATGAATCAGTATGCAAAATAAAGGTTGATACACATATTCCTTAGAGATATTTAGTGATGCCTCAACAACGGGGTGGGGTGCCGCCTGTGGTGACGAGACTGCCAGTGGGCCTTGGACTCAACATGAGCAAACTCGACATATTAATTATTTGGAAATACTTGCAGCTTTTCTAGGGCTTAAGGCTTTTGCACAAGACTTTAAAGATTGCCAGATTTTGTTACGTATTGACAATGCAACGGCAATATCGTATATAAATAGAATGGGTGGCGTACAATTTCCTCATTTGACTGATATCACCAAACAATTGTGGAAATGGTGCGAAAAGCGTAAAATTATGGTTCATGCCGATTACATACGTTCTTCTGATAACATAGTTGCGGACGCTGAATCAAGAAGATTACACCCTGACATAGAGTGGGAAATTTCTCAGATTGCTTATAAAAATATAACACGGCACTTTGGCGTCCCTTGTATTGACCTATTCGCGAGCAGAATAAATCATAAATGTGATAGGTATGTTTCTTGGCAGAGGGACCCTGATGCTTATGTAATTAACGCGTTCACTATATCATGGACTAATTATTACTTTTACGCGTTTCCACCAATCTCAGTGATTTTAAAGACCTTGCGTAGTGTTATCATCGACAGAGCCACTGGCATTGTCGTCGTACCAAAATGGCCAACAGAGCCTTGGTACCCCCTTTTTAAAAGACTCCTCACCTCAAAACCGCTAGTTTGAAAATCGGAGGGTGATTTAATAATTTCTCGTTGTAGCGAAAGTGCAATTCACCGACAAATTACGCTGGTTGTCGGGAGGTTGTCCGGACATCATTTCTCCGAAGAGGAATTCCACAGTCGTCCATACCCATCATGCTAGGATCCCTGTCAGATAACACTGTCAAACAGTATGATACATGCCTTAAGAAGTGGTGGAAGTTCTGTCATGAAAACAACATAGAACCTTACAATGCTACATCAAATATTCTCTGTTTTTTAACGCAATTGTTTAATTCTGGAGCTCGTTATGGTACCTTAAATAGCTCCCGATCCGCTGTCCTAGTAACAACTAGGACACGACATTGCAAACAATGAATATATACAAAGATTCTTCAAGGGAATCTTTCGGTTGCGGCCCACACTTCCTAAATATAATTTTACGTGGAACACTGATCAAGTGTTAAATTATTTGACGGAATTATATCCCTACGAAAATTTAAACCTTGAAAAAATTTGTAAAAAGTTAGTGACCCTTCTAGTCCTAGTAACAACCCATAGAATGCAGACTTTATCAAAACCTCTAAAGCTTACAGCGTAGGCGTTAGTCTGGATGTCATACGAAAATCTGCCGGGTGGAATTCAACTTTTACAGTATTTTCTAAATTTTACAATAGAATAATAACAAACGATATGTCTACCGAAGGTGATTTTGTTACAAGTGTATTAAATGGATAATTATATCATTGAACAGCTATTCATTTATGTGATTGTTCAGCTGTGAAAGATATTAAATATTTATTTGCTTTCTTCATTCAAACTCCCAAAGCAAACATACAATATACATCTATATAATTGATTCTATTTCACGACTATAATCTCTAAACGTCTACATGTGTGTTTATGCTAATATCGAGAACGAAGCTTGAGAGTAATTGATGATTAAACGAACTTACCTGTACGTGAAGTTCAGTCACAATTACTCGAAGAGCTTCGTTCGAAGATATTAGCAACCCTCCCTCCCAGTTACCCTGAACCCCTGTCGTGAAATAAAAAACAGCTCAGCAAACCTCCAAACTAAATGAGCTGGCTAGGCGCTAATGGCGGTAGCTACGAATAAAAGTTTTTTAATATACCTTACATTGTATTTAATAATTTATTTTTCTCCTAAATTCAGTGCAAAATGGCGAGTCTGTGAGTGAAACTACATGTGTGTTTATGCTAATATCTTCGAACGAAGCTCTTCGAGTAATTGTGATTGAACTTCACGTACAGGTAAGTTCGTTTAATCATCAATTTAAGTGATTAAACTTTTTCTCCACTGTTGTGGCAATCAGTTGGATTTTTAAATTTTACTGAATGCACGAAGAGTTAATGATTAATTTAATTCATATAATTAATCTTAGTTAATGACGCTATATATCAAGCAAAGATTAATTAAGAGAGCCGACCCTAAAAATTAGATGAGGTTGGGTAAAGTGAAAATAAAGCTGAAATCAATTGAAAAAGTTTTGTAAAAAATTATGTGATAAATGAAATATGTATCTAATAAAACAACTAAAATATAAAAATCATTTTCTGTAAGAGATCGTCCTGTGCGATAAAATCGTCCATTGCACACCATTTTTACTTTTTATACCCATAAAACATACCACTTTTCGTCAACTCAATAAATCATTCAAGCTACTTAAAATATGTGAAGCAGAATACATCTTATTTTGGTCGTAAGAGCCTCGCGAAACGTTCTTTAATACCCTTGTGTTTGAATTATTTATCTGTAAACCCTTTCTTAGATATTTGCATTTGCCTAAACAATCGCAAAATGGAATGATTTAAAACGTGTTTACAAAAATATATTTATATGGAACTTAAGTAGCAAGATTTTTAATGGACATTTATTTAGTAAGCTCATCTGGGAGTAAGGGTCTCGTCACTATATAATATCAGCTGCTCGGGTCGATTTTCAAGGTTACAAGGTTAAGCAATGCTTTCTGAGGTCGGATAGTAGATGGGTGATCATCTTAACATATCAAGATTCCTCCATGCCTCGGAAAACACGGTAAGCCATTGGTTGGTTGTCATTCGTACATCTTTGAAACACGGTAAGCCATTGGTTGGTTGTCATTCGTACATCTTTGAAACACGGTAAGCCATTGGTTGGTTGTCATTCGTACATCTTTGAAACACGGTAAGCCATTGGTTGGTTGTCATTCGTACATCTTTGAAACACGGTAAGCCATTGGTTGGTTGTCATTCGTACATCTTTGAAACACGGTAAGCCATTGGTTGGTTGTCATTCGTACATCTTTGAATACAAAGTCAGCGTTGCTCGCTTTCCTGGAGGAACTGGCATGGATTGAGTGAAAAGAAATCCTACCCTTACGCAAATTACGCGCATGGTCCTGGAGTTGCGGATACCTGCCCGACATACATACATGGTGGTCAGCATCAGACGCCAGAAAAACACACTTGTCTTGTCAGGGGTATTTTATTACCCAGTCACTGGCTTGTGAAGGTCACATAGGCTGACGGTCCATCTGAAACCTTGGTACTCTGCTGCATTTAATTAAACCGGAGGTCGACTTCAAAATAGTAGGCTAAGTAGATGATGGGCAAATGGCAAAATACAGGCCATTAAGGCAAGTTGTGTTCCAATGATCACCTTAGACCAAAGTAATTACAGTCTTTTTAAATTTATTATTAAGATTACAAGCAATATGGATAAAAATCACATTACTAGCAATCTTGTTAACTCCTTCACGTAAGCTAAATGCTCTTTTGTCTGTATTTTTTTTTCTTTATAGGTGTCATGTGTGTACATAAATAAATAAATAAATATGTTAACTAACAGGGGGCGTTCCCGTTAACCCGCAATAGTATAAGGACATCAATTAGATCGCCGCACACGCGGCCCGTCATTCATAAATAAATTGCAACGTTGCCGTCCTTCAAGTACGCGTGTACAGAGTGTTTCTTTTACTTATCAATTTAAAATTTTTAGTGTAATTTTAATATTAAAAAAAAAACATTTTGTTTTCGAATGGTAATCTTTTTTTAGCATCTATAAATGCTATACTATTGCGGGTTAACGGGAACGCCCTCTGTTAGTTAACATACTGTATACTTGTATTTGGAGTAGGGTGATAGCAATAGTGTAATGGGTGGCGTTCGAACCCGCGACCTTTCGATCACAAGTCCATCACCTGAGCCATTGACGCTTCAAACTTCTTTAATAGGCACAAGCACAAAGACCCCTCGAACCGAGAGTTTCGATCCCTAGCTGCTCTAAAAATCTAGTAACCAGTGAGTTTTCTAAATTTACGTCACTTAAGGTTTTCGACAGTTGCATCTGCAGAAGTAAATAACTTAGTCGTACGTCCAAATTTAAACTAACAGCAAAGCGACGGCAAAAACAATCGCCAAGCTAATGTCTGAAACTGACAAAAGCATGTAGGCTTCTTAAGTATTACAAGAATGATGAATTGACGGTAGAAAAGCAGAATGGAAGAAGAGAAAATATTATACCGACTTCAAATAATATTTATTACTAGAACAGTTAAATAATACTGTACTATATTCTTTAAAAGTGCAACCATCTCACTGCGGTCTTTCAGGTTAGTGGGAACGTAAAATTCTCCAGTGTAAAATTATTTATTTGTATATTTGTGGTTCACCAACAAGTGTTACAGTTAACTATGATTGATATATCGCACACCTAGATCTAAAGAGAGCTAACTCAAAAATCTCAATTTTTGAGTTATACATACCATCGAATTCCTTATCACATAAGAAATTCGATGGTATGTATATGTTAGATTCCAATATTAATAATACTGCACACTTAATTACAGGTAAACACCGCATGCTTCGTGTTTGACGAGTAACAAAAAGAGATAAACAGACTAGTAATTATGAGACTAAATGTTAGTACATATCTAGACCTACGTAATATTTTTTTTAATTCTTTATGATATCAGCCTTCATTTAACGTTCATAAAATGCAAAGCATGAGTAATCAAAGCAAACGATTTGCTTTGAAACACAAACGTTCTTCGTCCATTTTTGCATTAAAGAATATCTTTAAAATGTTTTTAAAGATAGGAATTTTCATGAAATGCAAAGAATATTATTAAATAATCTTCTTTGCATTTCATGAAAATTCCTAAACCTATTCCAAACAAATTTTGTTTTGTGAGTTTGTTCAGTTTAAGAATAATAATGCCTTTTATCCACTAGCTTACATACTTAAAGACTGGCCTAGCGTGGAATTAAATATAACTAGTATATCTTAGCTAAGCGATATTAAACCGGACTATTCCAGAGAGGCGGGTAGATCCTTTGCAGATTAAGCGGGTGGCAACTTTAAGTACCACAAAAATACATGCAAAAGTATTTTTGGAGTCAGTCATCTGACGCTGCATAATCCTTGTATAAATCTAATTCCACCAAGCTCGTTCCATCGACTACAAAACGAACGGCGACGGGTCATCGTTACATGGTAGACAACCCACCATTACCACAAAACGTTTTGCAATACTTTCATTGTGCGTACAGCGGAGTTCCCTACCAGAGTGTGAATTTCCTGATAGCTATAATCTGGGTTTAAGTCATCTTCGACCACATCGTCGCTTACCATCAGTTGAGATAGTAGTCAAACGCCAGAAATCATGAATAAAAAAGTCTCAAATTAGGTATCCTGATAGTTCATCAGCATTCATACTTTAAACAACAAGAATGCCACATCAAATGACTCACCATTTTATCCAAAAATTCTCTCATAATTTAAAACTAATGCTAGCTTTTGCACCAATTTCATTCTTATCGTTGTTCATAAACACGCAATTAATTCTCACACAACGTTAGTTCTTAAAACCCTCTCAGAATCCTCCTCTGTATTTAGCAAAACGCCTTTCATGTCATTGACTGTTACTAGCATTTTAGTTACAACGGCTTAACCTTTCCACGGCAATCCAGACAGAAAACTAGACATTGTGGAATGACAAACCTAAACCAACCCAAATTCTTTCAAGTTTCGACTCTAATGATAAAAAAATAAGAGTGTATGTGACTGTGTTAATAATTTTGTCAGATGCCATTCACGAGATCTCAGTGCCTTTATGAGAGGAGTGTCCTTTCATCTCTCCTTTTTAACCCGAGGCTGCAATTATAGTTAGCGAACCTCGGAAGGTTATACTTTGGAGTTCCTTTGGCGTTTATTCGTGAGTAGAAAAATTCCCACGTTGTAAAATTCAGTAGGAAAGTTCGTTGTGAATATTATGGTGGAAAACTATTTTGTCTATTCTCTGTGTGTCAGAAACCAGAATTACTTGAAAGTTTGTGTCAAAAAAAATCAGTTGCTGAAATAGTTAGTTTTCATAATTTGTTGTCAGCTTAAGTCTAATTATAGTTTTCAATAATGATCGTTCTTACGCCCACACGATTAAATAATACATCACATTCAATAAGCGTTTCTTTATGAGCATGCATAGCGAAATTTGACTTATCGGCTTCCTTACCAACAATCACACCTATTAGAAAATAACAATGTTTTTTTATATTGTCGATAAGCTCGCATTTGATCAACATCTCACCTGATGGTAAGCGATGATTTGGTTGAAGATGAAGCACGCCTGCCTAGAAATAGCCTATTCACTCTTGACTTAAAGACTCAGATTATAGCTATCACGAAACACAAACTCCAGCAGGGAATTTCACGCCTTAGCTGTACGCACAATGAATCTATTCCTAAAACGTTTTGTGCGTATGGGTGGGATGTGCAGACAAACGGTGTAATTAACAATTAATCAAACATGTCTAGGAGTAAGCAATTGACTCTTTATGTAAAGACCCTCCAGATTGTATCTCTCAGGAATTGCAGATTCAAGGCAAGGAATTTATATTCAATATGAAAGTATATAAAACTAAGATATTTAACTACTTTTATTGTAGTCCGATCAATTATACAACGTGTAATACATATACAATACAAAAGGGTATATACATACCGAGTGCACGGTTTCTTTGGATGATAACAAACGATATAGCAAGGGTTTTGTAATCCTATGTCTACATGTGTGGAGCTTATTAGAAATTTCAATACATTGATACCAGGGACCGAATTTATCAAATTAAGAAGAACGAAGAGAATTATCGTTTTATTGGCAAGTGACGTGGAAAGTGATGACCCTCATGTGACACGTTTGTTATTATTGGTATTTAAGAAACATATGAAACCGATAATTTGGGGTCAATTCTGTGAGTCACTTATTTTGAGCTGAACAACTGCCTGCTGACTTTGCATAGAGACTCCATACCAGATGTTGTCTTCAGCACTTTTGGATAGATATGGGGTTCCCGTTACATGTTGTATAAAACATTGACATAAGCAGATTGATATCTACCATTAAAAAGATCCACGTGTTTTAATACAAGGGTTCTAGAAAAACTATAATCGGCTTCTATCATCAAATAGATCCACAACACGTTTAAAATTTTGTTACGATTGAATAGATAATAAAATAGCAACATCGCTAATACACACCACCTCAGTGAAGCAACAAAGAAATCGAATCCAACAGAACATCACGTTACCCAGCCGTAGGACATCAAATATTTATACAGAACCCGCCCTGATAGTGCAAGGAATGTTCGCCTTTTGTTCGCGCCTTGCAAAGCTGTACTGACACACACTTAAAAGACGTACAGAAGGCTAGATACATACACTAAAAGCCGACAAGCACACTCACGCATTGATGTGTTCATTCGATGTTTTCAAACCAATAACAATCGCAGATGCGCAATACACGCTGTATCTTAGGCATGTGTATGTGTGCGTGCGTTTTCGCTATTTCTATGGAGTTGATCTTCTGTACCTGTCTATTTAATGGCAATACCGGTTTTTGTTGGTAAAATGCCGTGGTTTCCAGATAAGCTTTTTGGAAAAACGACGAAAAAGACTAAGGTAAAGCCTAGTGACAGAGACTTCAAACAGTGTGCAGTGCTTGAATTTTTGTAGGCCTAAATATTTTCTGCACAAAATATGTTCACCAGGACGTGTTAACCAGGCTTATCTTTCTGTACACATTTCCCTGTTGTTGGTTTATTTTCAGAAAAGTTTTTCACCAAAATATTTTACCACTCCCAAATATTCTAGAGTATGCAAACAACACCAAAATTTCTAGAACTCACCCTGCAAAATAGAAAAAAACGAATTAAATTTTACATGTTTGACTATCACTTCGAAAACTGAACGAATTTTGGCGAATCCCACTATTTGACTAACTGAATCGGACGAACGAAGTCATGCGTTGAAGCTAGCCATTAAATGAGAATGGTGCAGTCTTATTGGCGAAGTTTTTCCCTCTATAAATCCTCGTATATTTGATTTGGCAGCCGGAATTAATGTTTTGGTAAATTATTGCTGTTTCATTTCTTGGTAAGTGAGTGAAGAACTTTATAAGGTTTCGTTTAAGGTGAATGCGCGTTGACTTGAGCGGTAGCGAGCCTAGCGTTAATAGCGACTTAAAAAGGACCAGACCCGGGTCGGCGGCGGCGGCGCGTTGTGTTCCACGCGAGCCTCAAAGAGCTGTCGGCACGAGTAACGGGTCCCATAAGGCCATTGCCTGCCGGAGTCGCGGGAATGTTGAACTTAAGGGCAGCTGAAGGAACAGGGTGGGTTTTCAGTCAGTAGAAGTCTGACACTCCCTTCCGCTTAACCGAGAGCGGGTGGTAAAATCATCGAATGACTTTACAACACGTCAAAAAAAAGAAAAGATATGTATTTCTTTCGTAAATTGGTTATTATTAAAATTTTTCACGTTTTTTTGCCTTTTTATATTTAGCTGGATAAGGTTTGTGTATGTTAACTGACTACTCAGAGAATAAACACCGAAACAAACTCTAGACAGTGCAAGCATTTGTCAGTTATCGCGTAGCTCTACCTAGAAGTTCAACGATTTGACGAACAATACCAAAGTAAGGACATTTGGGTAGGCCACACAAGTACTCAAATTGCCATATATCATAAATAAATTCTAATGAAAATAAATCAAAGAGGGAATAATAACCCACATAGTCCTCACATTTACAAAAATGAAATAAAAGTATATACTTAAAAAAAAAACATTTCTTCAAGTCATTAACTCAGCAAAAATATAACATCAAAATTTATTAAAAAGCCCAAGTATATCATTGGAGCAGCTCATTCGTAAGCCTTTCAATATCAGGTCATCAATTATAATCTTTACTACAAAAAACTATAAACTATGTAAAAATGTATTGTATAGTATCGGCCAGACAAGGCTAAGCGTATGTTCTTTTTAGAAATAGTGACAATTTTAGCGGTTATGTCAGAACCGACAAATGCTACAGAAATATCATGTGCTTTTTTTGAACAATCCATTGACTTGTTATGTTTATCGCTGTGAGTGATTCTCTTAGACATTTATGCTTTATATATTATAGTTATTGTTTTGGGGGCAGTGGGGGTCCAGTGACTAGACTGGAAGCAGACGGCAATATAATTGAGAAAATGCTAAGCAGATAACAATGTTGTCCGCTAAATCTGCCTACAAGTAATTTAAAAAATAAAATATACAATATTATAACTTAATTTTCAGGCTATGAATCAAGCTAAATATTAATATTTTGTATAGAGTAATAGCCATCTGACCTCAACCCAATTACTGCGGAAAACCGATATCGCAAACTCAGACCGGTTGGCAGAATTTCGGTATTTTCCCTACCCAAATGCCTGCCATGATATTCGTTTACAGACCGCCACCTGTGTATGAACTGAGATCCTGTACGTTTTGTTGTAAGATAAAATCTATTACAATTCAACAAACTGTTAGGAAAAAATCATATTATTTTGTTAGTGAAATGTTTTAAATTTTGAGAATAGGGCAAAAACGATGCGATATATATGAAATGTGTAACAGAAGATTATTATTTATTTCAGAAACAAGTGTATAAATGACTTTTATTTTCATCAGCAGAAAGTATTGAAAACATCCAAACAAATTGCTTTTCGGTCAGTGGTGGAAAGTCAAGTATAAATTTAATTATTTCAATTTTTAGAATTTTGCGCTCTTTCCCCAAATAAACATTGAGAGTGCAAAAATTTTATACTCCTACGTCCGCGTCATAGTTTTTGCTTCACGTATCAATGTATCTATTGCGCATAGGCATTGTATTTATTTATTAAAAATTTATGCAACACAAAATATACAAAGGCGGCTTTCTCTACCAGACAACCGTGGCTGGTGAAGAAATAACATGGCAGGTGCATAAAAAAATAAACTTACTAAATCTTAATAATATAAGTATTCAAAGTAAAAGTTTTATTGCAAGTCTTATACACATATAACTCAAATAAATTTACATTCATATTTATCATAATACATACCAATATACAACGTGTAATTTAAAGGGTATACAACGGGTAACGGAAACCCCATATCTATCCAAAAGGGCTGAAGACAACATCTGGTATGGAGTCTCTATGCACAGTTTCAGCACAAAATAACTGACTCAAAGAATTGATGCCAAATTATTGGTTTCATATATTTCTTGAATACCAATCATAACCAACGTGTCACAGCACTACGAGGGTCTTTCGAGTAGGATCGAGGAACTTTCCACGTCACTTGCCAATAACACGATAATTCTTTTAGTTCTTCTTAATTTGAAAAATTCGGTCTCTGGTATTGTGTATTGGAATTTGTAATACAAACAAAAGATATGGCCAGGGTTTTCTAATCCTATGTCTACATGTGTGGAACTTATTAGAAATTTCAATACATTGATACCAGAGACCGAATTTTTAAAATTAAGAAGAACGAAAAGAATTCGGAATTCGGTTTTGCAGTTTCTTTTTTTTTTTTATACCGCCTTCCGAAATTACAGTTATTTTTGGCTTTGTAGTGTTTTGATATGGAAGTCGGTTTTATTTTTTGCTGAAAGATAAATTACAACCCACTAAAATTCACGATTTTTAGTGGGTCGGTTTGTAATTTATTTAGTTACAAAAGCCAAAATCTCTCAACTACTTATCACCTTTTACAAAATATTGCTTTCCCGATGCAGAGCCGTAATTTTTGAGGATTTATCCTGGTACTTAACCATCAGCTCTACTTCATCATATGCATTGTGACGAGAATAAAGTGCTTAACATCCATATTCAAGTAATCGAATCGCAATCCACGAAATACTTATTATTGAGTAGTTTCGGTAGCCATCTGTGGTCTTCATCATCAGTTTCACTTACCCAAATGGTGCTTTTCGAGAGCAACTGCACAAGGTACTATTAGAAATACCCAAAACACTATAGGTGTGCCTATAATATTTGAAGAGTTCCCTCGATTTCTCCATGGTTGACAGTGGGACTAACTGGAAAGTATACCCGTTCAAACAAAAAAAGTATTTTCCAAATCGGTCCAGCCGTCTTCGAGTTATGAGGTAACATACATAAAAGTTTAAGGCGAACTGAGAAGCTCGTATTTTTTTTGAAGTCGGTTAAAAACATAGTATCATGACAAATTAATACAATCCTTAATACAAAGAAATTGTGTGCGTGTCGCGTCGGCCGCTAACATAGCATGAGTGAATGCATCTGCGTAAGGATATTGTAAGACGCACATACGTTTTGCGTTTAGTAAGGATAACTATTTTATAAAATATGCCTAGGTTCGGTTTCAATTTATTTAGTTACGGATGTTGTTTTAGACTTATAATTTATTATTCTTATAATTTATTGAGGTGTCTGAGGTATTGCGCTTAATCTGTTACACTTCGTATAAATAAAAATAGTTATAGAAAGGGGGTTATGAAAATTCTGCTTCCACTATTTGTTTGGAAAATAATCCCGCAACTACCTCTTAAATGCATATTGACTGGTGGCCGTTTTGATATCAAGAGGTAATGCATTCCACAGAAGAATAGACTGTATATAAAAGGAAGAATGAATAAAATCAGAAGTGTGAGAATGACAGAGTAAGAGAAGATTATTGGAAGAGCGTATGTCTTTGTAAATAATTGGTCAGTCATATTACTGACTAATTATTTTAAGTGAGAAACCGCTTTATTTGGTGAACCTACATTATGTATAATGACTTCACTTCACCGTGCAATATGATGCCAACCAAACGTGTACACAAAGTTACAACTGTATTGGCGATAGCTGTTAAAATACACATCCTATAATACCTAACAAAACAAGTGACAAAAAAGTTTGTAAAATAATTAATATTCTATTTGAGAAGAATGGACAGCATTTAAATTTATTCAATATGTAGTGGGAAAAATTATGAAAAGCAAGATAGAAAAAGTATGTATAGTCCGGTCAGATAAACCACTAAGATAATAACTACTATTAAGTTTTGGTTAACAAACTTTGTCTTATCAAATTTTGTCGAAAAAACCTCGATAAATTATACACTAAAACCTTCCATTTGTAAAAATTACATGAAAATCTGTATATAGTTTTTGAATTTATCGCAAACATACAGACAGCGGGATGCAACCGAAGATTGTTTTCTATTCTAATCTATACTAATATTATAAAGCGGAAAACTTTGTTTGTTTGTTTGTTTGCTTGAACGCGCTAATCTTCGAATGTACTGGGTGGATTTGGAAGCAATTTGGTATAGAAGTAGCTTGAAGCTTGAGGAAGGTTATAGGCTACTTTTTACGTGACTGCAAAAAAGGAGAGTTTTGTTTTTACCGTGATAGAATCCACGGGAGTGAAGCCCCGCGTGAGTACTAGTATTACATATAAAAAGGTAAAATTTGATTGTAAGTTTGTGTGTATCTGCAGAACTAATAATCCAATTCTAAAATTTTTTTTTTTAAGTTTTAAGCTGTCAATAAATTATTTAGCAAAAAATAGGCTATAAAATAGGAAATCCACGGAGACGAAGTCACGGGCGAAGTGCTGGTATAATATGTATAGATATTGTTCCAGTTTTGAATCTATCCGAAGAGTCGTGGCATTGTTCAACTAGCCTCTACAATAGGTACTAAAAGATATTTTAATGTTGCCCAACACTACGAAGTTCTCTTGTATTGTGGATACATTAAAACCCGCAAACTCAAGTAGCCAGACGAGGAACAATTACTATCGGACGAGAGTCGAACCCACAAAGTGCAGCTATATTAAAACGTCTTCAAGTCATAGTAAAGCATGTTTTCGTTCCTTTTAACCCGATACGGCCATTATTATGAGATTCAAAATTTAATTAACTTGTCAGAAACAAAATTCAGGTCATGAAATGGCTCAACACAACAGCTCTATAAGGGTTCTTGTACATCACTGTTTTTTGGAGTAAAGGTATCCCTTAAAAAAATTCTGACCTGAATAATATGTTCAATTTTGCATTATGTATATGGAAATGGCTGTGGCAGTTTTAGAATCTACAACTTATTTATTATTTAACTAGCAGTCGCGCGGGGCTTCGCTGCCATGGAATTTATCATAATATAACCTTCCTCAAGCTTCAAGCTGATTCCGTACCAAATTCCATCCAAATCCACCCAGTACTTTCGAAGATAAGCGCGTTTAAACAAACAAACAACCTTTTTTCCGCTTTATATATATGATTTATATTATATTTTTATGATTTTATATGATTTGTGATATGATTCTAAATTAGGCAATCTACTATCTCTGTAACTTATTACGCAAACTTGTCGTATTTTTTTTTCTTATACCAGCCCTTTTTCACGAGTTTTCAAGTGAAAATGTGGCACATTTTCCCAGGCTAGAAGTAGCCTATGAGCTATTTATTACATACTTACTCATCATTAAGACATTTTGTCAAATTCATCGAGATCTATTCAGCCATTTTGTCGTAATTGAGTAACAAACATTTAAAGATGCACCTAAACTTTCACATTTATAATATTACTATACAAATAAACATAAGAAAGTAGTATAGTATTTTTTTTTATATAACGGATGAAAAAAAAAATAAAAAACAAAAGACTTAAAAAACATTTATATAGAAACTTCTACAACAAAGTTTTATCGTTTATTCCTATAACGATCCAGAGCCGTGTGAAGCCATAGCCAAGCTTTATATTATTCCAGCAAAATATTGAGGTGATAAAAATTTATACAAAATAAAATGTTATTGCAAAGGTTTAGAGAGCATCTCGTTTCTTTGACGCCCTTACACGATGGTGTGCTAAGCGCCTTACAAAGCGTTGTAATTAGAAAGGATCGTAAAACTATGTACCGGGAAGAATAAAAGTTAGCTGGAAAAGAATTTATGAACATTTTCGCGAAAATGGTAAAAATAATTTAAGACTGGATGTAATTTATTATTGTCATTAAAAATAGTACTTAGAGAAAGGTTTATGTGTGGATATGAGGATTTCCCTAACTTGGTATGTCTTGGTCGGGTTCCAATCTAACCCGGTTCTGAAAGGTAAGTAGCGATTGCCTATTTGACCTCTATAACACAGTGACTGAGTTATACGATACATGGCAAGACTATTGGTAGTTTTCTAACTTTTGAGTACCCTACTTTTTTCGTTAGGAAACTCATCAAATGACTCCTTTTGCTCTGAGCCGAGCAGAAAGGAGTGTCAGACTTCTACTGAATAAAAACCCGTCATTTAACCTTGTGAACCGGGGCCATGGTATCTCGTTAGAACATTCCCGCAACACCGGAGGGCAATGACCCTATCCAACTCTGTCAATGCTGCTGACTATGTAGCAGGACCAATTAAGATTTTGCTATAAGAAATTTCTCAGTAGTAGCCCGGAGTTTGGAAGTTAGCGGTGTGACACCTCCGTTATTTGATCATTTCAGCTTCTCAGCAACACATAACTAATTATAATATTTCTTTATAAATACAAAAGACGCGATGATGGCAAAAGACCGAACGGCATGTCATTGTTTCCTTGGAAGATGGGTAGGCTTTTAGTGTGGGACGCAAACTTGCATCGATACTCATACTTATGCCATCCCATTTTTCCATCGTGTTGTTCTAGGGCTTCCACTGGAGCTACGGAAAACCTCAAGCAGCGTCAATATAACTATCTCAGTGCTAACTATATTTTAAAGCCACAAAAAAAACAAATAAATTACAAAATAGTGTATAATATTAGTTTATTTCATTGGTTAGTAAAATTACATGTCACTTACAAATCTGAATTTTACCCATTTTTTATAGTATATTCGGCGCAAGTATGCAGGGGAACAAGAGCTAGCTTAGTCAGTAAGAGTGACAGGCCCTGGGGCGGGTGAAGGACATCCATGAGGATTCAAACCTCGAGACACAAAGATAAGGGTTTGCGTATGTAAGGTAATATGTTTATTAACGTAACCACAATAGAAGAGCAATCAAGTCAAGGCAAGGTAACATTAAGTTTTGTTTCAAAAACTTAAAATGTCATGAGATGTGATCTATCTATGGACTGCCCTCAGCCAGCATTGCTTAACTTGAAGAATCCGTTTGTTATTTCTTATTCAGCCACGAGCTCTTTCACCTTACATAGTCTATTCATTAAAATTAAAAAAAAAAAACATTTTTTTTCAAGTTTTTAGTTAAAATATTAATTAACATTTTTATAGTTTTCCCGGTCATATCACATTGGCACCCCACCGTATTCAGAAAGTGAAAGAGCTTAGTCCATATTTTTAAACATTTCTTTGTATTATTTTTGCTAGTATTACACTAATGATAAACATGATATACCTTTTTGAAATTGTTGTGTCCATATTGCAGTATTCTAAAATACAAATGTTTTTTCATTATGTGTAATGGCTTCGCACAGCCGCCATATTTGATTTTTTCAAAGAAGAATGACCACTTTCCATACATTTCAAAACCTGACACTAAGGTTGATGTATAGTTATAAGGTATCGAAGAAATACTATCTTTAAGTTTAGAAAATAATGTCACGTAGTCATTTTTGCGATTAAAACGCTACGAAATCCAAAAATTATTAATGTTAGGTACTTTTTAGGTTAGGATTTGCCGTTAAGATTTAATGTACTAGAACTAACTTATTAACTCTCGAATTGTAATCTAAAATAGAAATACTTACTTAGCTATGGTCTAACCGTCTTTATTTTGTGAATTCTTTCAAACTATCTTACGTCACTGCTTAGGTACTCTCGATAATTGGCACAAAAATCGAGTGTCCAGCATAATAATTTCTGTTTCTCCAGCACAAATAACTTGTACTAGACATAGTAAAGAACAAAGATAAATAGTTTGTATACCTCTAAAAAGTAGGTACAACGTAGTTCTTGTATTGTCAAAAGGGGTCACTTGTCTTAATAACACAATTCACTGGCTTTCGGTATATATGTACTATGTAGTACATAATTATGATTAACAAAAAGGAAAAAACAAATGATAAGTAAACTATGTTGAAGTGAAATGGTTTATTAATCATCATTTTCATCTAAATCTCTTATAACTACATCATTCAGAATTCTGCTGGCGCTGAGATATTTTCTTGATAGCTAGCCCATCCAAGATACCACCATCAACCAACCAAACAATTCCAACAATAGATAGATATACAGATAGATAGAATACTCTTTATTGTACACCAATAATTTAAACAAACACTTGATTTACAATCTGACTATACCAGATCTGCCAGACACATTGTATTCTATAAAAATATAGACATAATATTGTTTTCTTGAAATATGCTGGGACTTAATTTTTCCTCTTATTAATGTCAAGTCACCACTTCCTCTCAGATTGTATTGAGAAAAATCTTGTGTCCCTACATGTTTCTATTCTATATGATCCATGAAATTGAATATGTTCCCCGTAATACGATCTGGCTTGCCTTATCTGGTAAGTACCTAGAGCAAACAGTATTAATTCACTATAACTTAATCTTGGAAACATAAATAAATTATCTCGGTTGGCTGTTATACTCTGAAAAACAGTAGACCTTCTATTCATATTTAGTCCGTCGACCAATAGGGCAGAAGTAGACACACCACAAGCTTCATCAGCCTGCCCAAGACGTATGGCAGCATGCTTATAAGTCATCCAGCATGATGACATCTATGAAAGAAAACATTGAGTTAATATCAGGTATTGTAAATTAATAAAATACATTTTCACATGATCTTCATGGTCAAAAAGAGAAATCACCAGAGTTACGATATGAAATAATATACACATAATGAATAATATAGAAACATAAATACCTGACATGGTGCAATCCTTGTTTGTATAACATTATTATATGTCGTTGTTCTTCTACAAGATTGTCAAAAACAATAGAATGGCTCTGAAGATTAAGTGTTGATCGTCCACAAAGGATGCACACTTGTCTTTGACCTGGTCGAGATGACCCTGAAGCTTGAACACCATCACCGCTTGTCGTGAATAGCTGGTTTAAGTTTCTCATAATGAGTTCATTACAAGATTCACAAATGTAATCATCCTCAGTAATCTGAAATAGGAAATTCAATATAAACTTCTTTTGTTTACAATTGATATAGGTAATAGTTTAATGCCAAGATTAATAGTTCAAAACGAAACTTGAATTATCAATACAAAACTGTATTAGTTTTAATACATCTTTCGGTCAGTAGCTTGTATGTTGTCATACATTATAAAGAAGCGCCAGGCTGATAGTTTTTGATAAGGATATGATAGATAGTTTTAGATTAAACATAAATACTTACGATTACTGGTGATATCCACCCGCTAAGTAACGAAATAGCTCTTGTGTTGAGTTCATGAACGAGATAACGCCGAAACGTATTTAAGCAGTTTATGCAAAAGTATACGTCGACTTTTTGTTGACAGCGGCATTATCAAGAAGACGTATTTACGGAAAGCAAAGGTCGTCAGATCAGGAAGAAGATATCGAGATCCAGGGGGAAACAAATAGGATCGTAAAAAGACTGCACAGCACAGTACAGTCACTGATTTCAATCGGACATCTGACAAATGTCAAAAAAATCCGTTTCAATCATCAATGATGCACTAAATGATTATTTAATTTAATTAATATTTTATTTTCAATGAATCTTTATTATATAAAGACTAATAAAGAAATACAAATTGATTAAATAAAACGTAAAATAATATATAAAACTCAGAAGCAGAGCTGAATAAATTCCAGTAACAATGCGTAAAATGAAACGTTATTGAAAAAGTGAATTGAGGTACGTTCAAAACATGGTATTATGTTACCACAAACGTAAAATAAGCTTACAGAAAAAATGAAATATATTTTTTTCCTACGTTTCTTTTAAAATTGTGATAAGCGTAATTGATACACAATCCAATTAGCCGAATTTTAACATTTATTTCATAACTATACATCGTCAGGTCCAAAATGGTCATCCTTCTTTCAACTATCTAAGAACACTTGGGCTGCTAGGACGAATCTAACGATACTGCAATTATGTGAATCCGTTTAGCGGTTCTGGAGATATGAAGTAATAAAGAATATTACAAACATACATACATACATACAAGATACGCGCGAAAAACATAACCCTTCCTTTGCAGTCGGGTAAAAAAGAGATTTAGTAATGTGTGTGTGGTAGAATCCACATTACTAGGCATCTTGTTAACTCCTCCAACTAAGCTAAATATGCGTGTGTCTGGATTAGATTCAAGGCAGTGCAATGGCTAGACTTTGAACCCGCGACCTCGATCACAAGTCCGATAACTTAGCCATTAAGCTATTGACGTTTACATTGCAGTGTATTTGATGTTTTTGTCACAGTTTGTCCAGGAGGGAATCTTTTGCAACATACAATGTAATTCTTTTCACACACGGTAGAATTATATGTATAGAGTAAGTTAGAGAAGTTTTGGATTTAGATCCCATCAGGTCCTAGACTTGAAACTAGGAGTGACTATGCTAGGCAAAACTTATGCCAGCTGTCAGGCTGGCGTTCTTTTATGGATCGGTTTGACTCTCTTGGATTTATTTATATTGACTATATGGCATATTCCATTTGAGAAAAGGAACGGGTTACATTGTCAATATTTCGTGTATGCGGGACCGGAATCTTCTAGGCCACTAATCGTTAGTGAAGTTAGTTTCTCAATCATATCGCAAACATATAGCGAATAGTGGCTTTTTCTGTCATAGAATAATGGTGGAAAAATAAAAGGCTGTAGTGTATTTCGACTGGAGGTAGTCTAAATAAATTACAGCTTTTTCAAAGAAATGACATGGAACCTCATAATCTTTCATTCTTCATCGTTATTTGTTCAAAGTCCAAGTAACTTTTCTTGCATTCCCAATGTTTATATTAATTTATTTTTCCACCATTATATTATGACAGAAATAGCCACCATTTACTAACAAATATAGGACTTGTTTAAAACTCATTGGATACTAACAGAAGACGATGATCCTAACTTCTTATTACATCTCTTTGGAGGTTTCCTGTAGGCCAACTTTCGTTCTTACACTTAAAGGAATAAGATTGAAAAATGACTGTAAGCTTATCACAGTACTCAAAAGGACCAAGAATAGTTGTTAATTACAGTAATGCACAATAACCTTGAGATCAGGTCCTTTGAAGTTTCAGTGAAATTAATTAATGTTTTGTCAAAGATAATGAAGGTAGTAACGAGAATTTATACAATGAATTGGATGCTCACGCCGGTAAGATCCTACTGTTTGCTTGCAAATTAGTAAAACTACGTTTCCATACATGACTTATATCAAAGAATCCTGACCACACAAAATGACTTTTAAGGTCCAGACTAGTCCAGTTTTAAATCAGTTTAATGCAATCCCATCATCCGATGATCACATGTATCCCATTACATTTATGAGACTACCAACTGCAAAATACTGCTTAAGAAATGACCTTATTTTTCTATGGTCCGGTTTTTCATATAAGTATTTATTTTCAAAATGTCCATACTTCAGTATAAATCTCAAAATCGCTACGTTGGATCACTCCATAGTCCGTCCATCCAACGTTCGTCCGTACAGGCACCGGTAATATATAACAAAATACCAAGTTGTTGGAAGGACTATAATTTGACATTATTCAAAAAAAGACTTGGGCAGTTTTTAGTAGACAAAGTTTATTATAGGGTTGAAGATTTTTTTTTGGAGAAAGAAATTGATTGACTATTTTATATATTGTATTTAAATAACTATTAGGAATTGTGACATTAATTATATTATTGAGTGATGAATCAGTATTACATATTTTATGTTTTGAATGAATTGAATAGTTGAACATTGATCATTATTAGTGAATGATGAATTAGAATTATATTATGTAATGAAATAGTGTAACAAGGTTTGTACGAACAAACACAAGTTTATTGAAAAAAACACAAAGTAAACAAACTATATACTAGCCCAGTACAGGGAGCGGGACCCCGTGCGTGTGCTAGTGTGAGACTGGTACTCAGAGCTGTCCGAACAGGAAAGTCGAAGCAGACCGAGAGCGCAGTGTACACTGAGCTTGTCTACTTTTTTTTTTTATTTTTTTTTTTTTTTTAGGTAGGGCCACTCGTAGTTTAGCTCTATACGGCTAATGTACTACTTAACCGGTCTGTGAGCTTGTCTACTTTTTTTTTATTTTTTTAGGTAGGGCCACTCGTAGTTTAGCTCTATACGGCTAATGTACTACTTAACCGGTCTGTTACGGCTAATGTACTACTTAACCGGTCTGTGAGCTTGTCTTTTTTTTTTTTTTTTTAGGTAAAGCCACTCGTAGCTTAGCTCTATACGGCTAATGTACTACTTAACCGGTCTGTCCTGTGGTGACCTCTAATAAATTAAAGGCCCCCAGCCAGGGCTTACAAACTAAAATATACTTAAAAACTAATGACCGCACGCTAAGGGCACTCCCTGTGGAGTACGGGCCTCGGCATAGCGGGGTCATTTTGGGAGGGCAGCAAAGGGACAGGCTGGGTCATATTATTATTTACGGGAGTATTTATTGCTACTGGCTCAGCATCGCGGGCTGGCTCGTTTGGCAAAGGTCGGGGGGGATTTCCATTACAAGTACGCGGACGTCGCGATGGGCCTCGTCGGCGAGGCCGGAATACGGAACGCGTTTTGTATCTGTATTTTCTAAGAGTGCTGGTTTCCCTACTGCTCTCTTGTCGGATGGTGGTGGGGTCATCAGGCTCGTCTAGGACGTTACGCGGGCGACGAACCCGAGAAATCTTGGAGGGTCTGTATCGGGCGGCCGATACGATCAGGGGGTTAGTGTGGGTATCAGCAGAGGTGAAGTAACGCACTGACATGTGTTTCAACACTTGCTTTATGGTCGGGAGTTTGAGGTCTACGTGGAGATCCTCATTCCTACAGAACCAGGGCGCGCCCGTGGCCTTTCGGAGAAAACGGTTCTGAATGACTTGCATCCTATGGATCTGATTGGGACTGGCATGAGCAAACACCGGACAGGCGTACGTCATGATAGGACGTATGCATGTCGTGTAGATTCGGATTTTACATCTAAGGGAGAGCTTACTGTGTTTATTCAGCAGGGCGTGGAGCCTACCGAGAGCGAAAGCGGCTCGCGAGCGAACCGACTTTATGTGCTCACGGAAGTTAAGGAACTGGTCGAGGATCACACCTAAGTATTTGGCTCGCTTCTCCCAAGGGATTGGCTTGCCGAACATAGTGATCGGGCGGGTGTGAGCCTGTCTATTTTTTTTTTTTTAGGTAGGGCCACTCGTAGTTTAGCTCTATACGGCTAATGTACTACTTAACCGGTCTGTAGAGCTTGTCTATTTTTTTTTTTTTTTTTATGTGTGTGGCATCTCGCAGGTCAACTTCTGAGGTTGTCGGCTGCTTAACCGGGCTTGCCTGTGGTTGCCTTAATTAATAAATTAATTAAAGCCTCCAGCCAGGGCTTATTAAAAAACTTACAAACTAGGCGACTACACGCTAAGGGCACCCCCTGTGGGGTACGGACCTCGGCTTAGGGCGTCGCAGGGGAGGGCAGCTAGGGACAGGCTGGATCATATCCTTATTATTATTAATAAGGGAATTTAAAGCTATTGGCTCAGCGTCGCGGGCTGGCACTGGCAAGGGTCGGGGTGGACTATTACGAGGACGTCGCGGCGGGCCTCGGCGGCGAGGACGGAAGGACGGTCGGTTTTTGTGTTTGTGTGCCACTGTACTTATTTCCCTACGGCTCTCTTGGAGCAGGGTGATTGCGTCATCGGGAGTGACTAGGGTATGCCTTGGTCGGCGAATCTTAGAGATACGCGAGGGTTCATATTGGGCGGCCGATACGATAAGGGGATTCCTATGTTGGATTGAGGTTTCAAAGAAACGCTTGGAGACGCGTTTCATGAACTGCTGGATGGTGGGCATCTTGAGGTCTACGTGAAGAAGCTCATGTCGAACATAAAAGGGGGCTCCCGTGACTCTACGGAGGAATCGGTTTTGGAGGGTCTGCATCTTATGGAGGAGGTAGGGCTTTGCGTGTGCGAAAACAACGCAGGCGTAGGTCATGATGGGACGGATGACCACGGTGAAAATACGCAGCTTGCACCTGAGTGATAACTTGCTGCGAGAGCTAAGAATGAAGTGGAGCCTACCTAGAGCGAAAGCGGCGCGCGAACGTGCCTGCTTTATGTGCTCAGCGAAGGAGAGGTGTCTATCGAGGACCACGCCTAAGTATTTGGCTTGCTTTTCCCAAGGGATCGGCTTGCCGTACATGGTAATCGGACGGGGGGAGGGTGGGTTTATCCGCGGTTTAGAAAAGAGGACTGCCTGGCTTTTGTCTGGGTTGACTTCGATTCTCCATTTCCGGAACCACTTGGCCAGAGTGTTTGCGGAAGTTTGGAGAGTGCGAGCGATGGCATCGGGTTTAAGACCGGTATAATAGATAGCCGTGTCGTCGGCGAATAGGGCTAGCTGGGTATTTTTATGCTTGGGAATATCACTAGTGAATAGCGTGAAAACGAGGGGGGATAGTACGGAGCCTTGAGGAACTCCTGCGCGAATGGGATGGGGGGAGGAGAGCTGCCCCTCAATTCGATAACGAAAGGTGCGATTCGATAAAAAGTCCCGTAGGATGAGCACGAGACGGTCAGGCACGCCGAGTTGGTATAGCTTATAGATTAAGCCATTGTGCCAGACTTTGTCGAACGCTTTCGCTATGTCGAAGAATAAGGCTCCCGTTATTGCGCCCCGTTGGAAGCCGGCGCTGACGTGTTCTACGATGCGGTGGACTTGTTGGATACATGAGTGTTCGGTTCTAAATCCGAACTGCTCATTGGGTATTAGACTCTTTGCTTCGGCAAAATCTTTGAGCCGCTTATATATAAGCCTTTCATAGATTTTACCGAGGACGTTGAGTAAGCTAATGGGACGGTAGCTAGACGGGTCAGACTTGGGCTTGCCTGGTTTGGGAATACCTATGACGGTGGCCTGTTTCCAGGTTGTAGGGAACATATTATTGCTCAATGCGCCATTGAAGATGGCCGTCATTAGCACTATAAGCTGGGCGGGGAAAAGTTTGAAAACCCTATTGGTGATGCCGTCGGAGCCAGGGGCTTTTCGCGGTTGGAGACTTTTAATGATATCCTGGACCTCATCAGGAGTGATGGGGGCCAGTGGATTATCGGGATCTTCGACGGGCGGAAGGGAAGTTCTACGTTCGACTTCGGCGTTCACCATATCGAGGTGGGCTTGGTCTACTGGTTGAGAGCTGGGAGAACACTGGGACTCTAGGCTGTCGGCTAGGCATTCTGCTTTTTCAGAGTTATCGAAGGCGACACTCTTATCGGGACGAATGAGAGGAGGCATTGTGGCCTCTTCAGTGGATCGTAACTTCCTCTGAAGCCGCCAGAAGGCAAGATGGGTGGGCTCAAGTTCGCTCAGCATCTTGTCCCAGCTCGCATTACGCTGCTCGGCAATGCGTTTCCTTACAGCACGCTGTAAGTTGCGCATGTGAGCTTTGTTTGCGGCGCAGGGAAAAGCGCTGTACGCGCGGATGGCTGCGTTCTTCTCGGTTATCAGATTCCGTACATCGTCCGGGAGTTTCCAGCGGTGGTCTTCCACTACAGGAACTTCCCTTGAACAATCGTTCAGGACGGATTGTACGTGATCTGTAAGCGAGTCGATCGCCGCCGTCGTGTCAGCGACTGAGACTATGTGGTCAGGAATGGTGTCCAATTGTGGCGACGTGGTGGATTTCAGTTTTTCACTTACTTTCCTCCAGTCGGTGATCAATTGGGTCGGAGGAGGTTGGGTAGGATCATGGTTACCCGAGCGGGAAACTAGGTGTAGGATAACGGGACGGTGATCCGAGTTAAGCTCGTGAAGCGCTTCTATGGAGTGTAAACGGAGGTTTACATTCTTTAGGAGCGCCACATCGAGGACATCGGGCCTATGGTTGGTGTCGTGTGGGTAGTGGGTGGGAGTCATCGGAGCGATGACGTCATAGTTTAGGGTCGCGCCTAGGTTATACACGATTCTGCCTCTGGCATTTGTCGTGTTGCTGTTCCAAGCGGGGTGTTTGGCGTTGAGATCGCCCGCTAGTAAGACGGAGTCACTTAGGCCGAAGAGAGTCGTGAGATCGCTGGTGAGCGCGATAGGATCGTCTGAAGCAAGAGACGCGACCGATGGTGGGGGATGGTAGACAGAGATGATGGTTATTGGAGGATGACCAGTCATGCCTAGTCGACAGGCAGAGTACTCTAGGTGAGAGAGAGGCGCGGGTGGGGTCAGAGGGATGCAGTATAACTCCTTCCTATAATAAATAAGGGTACCGCCGCCGTGGCAGCGTGTTCTGTCATTGCGAACTAGACGGTAATTCGCAATTTTGGGGTCAGCGCGGTGGGGTTTCAAAAGGGTCTCCTGTATAAGGAGGACGTCTAATTGGTGGTCGCGGAGGAATTTAGTTATTTCGGCGCGTTGTTTGAAAATGCCATTGGCGTTGAAAAAACCTAATTTGAGGGATCGAGGCCTAGTGTGATTTGTGCGTTGGGAATCCATTGGATCAGTCAATCGCATCTATCTGGTCGAGGCCTAGCACGACAACACTGTGTGTGCTGAATATTTGGCTGTACATTTCCGTCGTAATTTTGCCGTTATTCTGCTGCTCGGCAGCCAGAAGGGCATCGCGGAGAGACCTGGCTTGGCTCGTCATAAATATTTTATAGTGGCGCAGTAGAGTCTGGGCGCAAGACTCGCCGTTCCCGACGGGTGAGGGTTTGGGCGGTTGTTTGGCTGCAGGAGCAGCAGTGGTTTGAGGCGCGGGTTTGGGACTGGTTGTGGCCTCTGGAGCCACGGCTATAGGCAGGATCTGCGCTGTGATGGGTATATCCATCAGTGCCTGCAAAGGTTTGGCAGGGGCCAAGGAGGGAAAGGCTTTTTCGTGGTTTAGCCTGTTCCACGGGGATGGTCTCTGAGGAGCTAGACGTTGGGGAATTTGAGAGGAAGGTGCCTCTCTTTGTTGGCGGGTGTTGGCGCGCTTTGCTAATTTAGGAGCGAGTTTGGGGGCTTTGGGACAGCCGCGGTAGTTTGCCGGGTGACCGCTCTGGCCGCAGAGAACGCAGCTGGGTGGTTCCGAACAGAGGGTTCGGTCTTTGGGCCGAGGGCAGTCCGCAGTGCTGTGCTCGCCCAGACACTTGACGCATCTGGGAGTCGCATAGCAGTTGCTCTGCGCATGGCCATACAGTTGGCAACGGTGGCATTGTCCCACAGTTGCGGTTTTGTAGGGCTTTTCAATTGAGATACCGGATAGGGAGCAAATGGACTTAATCTTGAAAATTGGGTGATGACCTTCGGTTGGTTCACAAATGACAAGAACCATGTCATACAATTCACCGCCTCTCGCTTTATGTAAGCGATGGACGGCGATCACTGGTATACCTTGATCGGCAAGGTCGTCTTTAATATCCTGTACAAGGATTTCTTTAGGGACACGTTTAATAATTACACGAGTGGGAGTGTCCTCGGGGAAGGAGAAAGTGTGAAAAGAAATATTCCTTTCACGGAGGGCGCGATATAGTTCCCTATAATCGTTCGACGTAGGGACGGTGACTTTAATGCCATTTTGGCAGGCACGGGCGTTTGTGTAGTTGATCTTTCGATCAACACACATCTTGGACACATCAGTCCATTTCCCCTTGTCTTGGATGTAAAAGGGGGGCGGAGGGCGTTGCTTCCTTTGGGCTGAGGAAGTTTGGGCTATCGGGCTGGGGGGACGACTATTCTGCACGCGAGCAGAGGTAGTTGGGACGGGGCTAGCGGGTCGAACGGGCGTTTGAGTTGGGGACGGGGGCGACGCGGTGGTCTTTTTGGCCTTGCTGGCCTGGGAAGTTTTCCCTTTCTTCCTCTTGCCGCCGGTGACGACTTGAAAGTCGTCTTCCGAGGACGAGGGGCATGATGATAAATCATTGTCAGAGTTGTTATTGGACACAGGTTCGGTGGTGTCCATTTCACGGAATTCAACTCCAGCGCACACCTGCGCGGCGTCCATTGTTCTATGAACAATAGAATTAGTAGGTGGGCCGGAAACAATGGATGATTTCGGGAATTGGGCGGTCGGCACGACATTGTCGGCGGGCGGGAGCGATAGAGGGCTATCTACCTGGAAGTCGTTCGTTGTTCGATGAACAATGGGATCAGAGTTGATAAACACTTCCGTGAATAGACCAACCGGAATGCCTTGATCAGCAAGCGGGGGAGATAATGGGCTGTCAAGCGCGTCACTAAAATCAGCGACGTTGGCTTCGGTAGCCGGAGGACAGTTAGCGATTTCACGCTGGATTTTTCCGCCATATTTGGCGGAAATATCAGGGTTTTCCTTAAGTATTTCTAGCAATATCTCCAAAATATTGGAGTTTGCCATGATTGGCGAATGAATCAAAAATTTTATGGGGAAATTTTGGAGATTTCTCTCCCGCGGGGGACCTATTTAAAGCCTAACTGTCCTAACTCCCCGGATGGATGGGTCCGGGGATGTGTAACCCTCCCAGTCGGGTAGAGACTGGGAGGTGAGTACCTAATGGTGAGCCCTAAGCTTGTAACCGGTCGCCAGTCTTATTGTGCGAGCCGGGCCCTATTGGGTCTAGTGCGAAGGGGTAGACACACCCAACCGACACTAGGTGTGTAGCTGAAAAGGAAACTCAGTAACTAGGTATGACTAGGAGATCCCCCAAGGCCAAAACCTAGCACTCGACTCCAATTGACTGCTTCACCCTGAAGGGGATCAGTGGGTGCGTCGGGTCAGCACCCCCTTGGTATTGTTGACACCGTGAGGTTTCCAACCAAGGACCACGAAACTGTGGTTTTACCCTGAAGGGGCCAAACCAAATTGTTTTTGACGATACTCTGTTATAGAAACAGGATATCCTTCACCGCCTCGAAAAAGGCGGATCCGGAGCAGGCGTCGTAGTCGGCGACTACGAGTGACGTCACGGCGGGCGTGACGAAGCGTAGCGATGACTCAGGCACGGAACGATCGAGAGCGCGGAGCGGTACGACCGTCGCGGGCGAGCGTCGGAAGCGGAATGCTGAATGCAGCTAGCTTGGGCAACGTAATATATAGTAATTTAGAGCGTTCTTAAAATCATGTTATTACACGACGGTAGGCGCCTACGACGGTAGCCGCCTTATAAAGGCGCTAGCCGGCGCGAGAGCGGCGGCGCGGTGGTGGTGGTTTGGTGGGGCGATCGTGGCTGGAGAAGCCACGCCCACATGACGCATCGCGCTGGGGCACGACTCATGCGCGTGAAGCTTGTGTGTGGTGTTTCAATAGTAAATATGTATTTTAATTGTAAACTCTGTACTTTTGCATGCCATATAATTGGCAAAATATGGCTGTTTCTGTATTTATATTATGTACCACCATGACTTGTACGCGTGTTTGCAAAATAAAATATCTTTATCTTTACCATCTCTCTATCTTTTTGACAGACTATCAATTGTCTTTTTCTATGGAATGCGTGAAAGTATCGAGTTCAAAAAATAATATCAAATACACTGATAGATCTAAACTGAGTCAACAATTAATAGTCGTACGCACAATGAATATTCCCGAAACGTTTTGTGCGTATGGGTCAACAACATATGTCTTGTAGTTCGATGCTGGAACGAGCTTTTTGAAATTTCAATAATTGTTTGCCCAGACCAAGACAAAAATATAATATATTTCCCATAGCTGTCGCTGAACAATTTTTTTGACTTAGAGGTTATTCCAAAGATGTAAAAGACCAATTATACAAGAATATTACCTACATATTATTATATTTCCACGAACCATAATTGGTACTTCAAGGAAAATGTGGTTTATGATACTTAAGTTGTTATTTCGCTTGTTGTGGAAATATATTATTTCTATGAAAATGTCACTTAGTCACCTACAAGAAATAACTCCTGAGGCGAGTTCACAAACTTATTATTGGTTGTGTGTTATTACTTTATTGTAATCTTTCAATATTTCTATGGTAACAAACAGTAAAACTAGTGTATGATGGGCGGTCTTATCGCACGGGGCGATCACTTACAGACAACCTTTAGATAGACAGAAATTAAAGGAGAAAACTTAGGGCTGTCAGTGTACAAAAATCATAAACAATATTACTAAAAAATAATAATACATAACATACCAAAAACATATACTAATAAATATCAAATGTATAACTGAGAAAGGGGGGAAAAAATTATAGCGAGAACTAATGCTTCTTCACCATTCTTTTCCACGCTGGTAGCGTTTGAGCATACCTCACTTACACTTCATAATCAAATTAGTTCAATACTGTTATGCTTTACGATAGTAAATAACAATAACTAATATAATATACATATCGATGGTTAAAAGGAAATAAGCGACAAAAAAAGAAACGTTCAGGAGAGCCGTTCAAAGTTTAGAATTTTAGAAAAACTGATGTATTTATTTATTAAAACATCGTGAAAACTAAAATAGTTTTTAATTTTCCAATCGGGAAATATGACAAAATAAAAGATAATAGAACACAAGAAACAGTCGGCTTTCAAAACAATACCAGTCCAAAATTTCGCTTATACCCTATTTCCGTTTAACCGTCGATATTTAGACTTTCCTTCTGAAAAACAAAGAGCTGTGGTGAACTAGTGGTTACGGGTCTGACTTTCGAGACGTATTTCGTGAGTTCGATCTCAGCACACGCAAGCACATAACATAGGGTATGATCACCACTGCTCTCAAAACGGTGATGGAAAATATCGTAAAGAAACATGTCCTTTGTTTTCGGTGGGAAAATCATCTAAAAACTCTTCCCACTCTGGGTGGAGCGAAAGGAGGTGTCAAACTTCTACTGACTGGAAACCCACCCTGTTCCTTCACTATCTTTACGTTCCAGGACTGCGGTATCACGGCGGCGGTGACCTCTCGCACCCGGCCCTGGTTCAGACCATGGTGCGGAGCGAGAGGGAATGGAATACAGTCGCTTCCTTCTGCGAAGCAGTCATGCTAGCAAAGGAGGAGGCTGAACGCGCGAGGGAGAGGCATTTCTCTTCCTCACGCCCCAGCTACCGCGGAAGACCCCCGGGCGTCAGGGATTGTGTGCATATCGCCGGCTACCGTAGGCGCCGGCTTGCGGACGGCGAGCAGGGGTAGCTCACCATTTGGTAAAGACCAGGCCCGGGTCATTGTGTTCCACGTGCGCCTCAAAGAGCTGTCAGCAATAGTGACGGGGTCCTATAGGGCCATTGCCTGCCGGGGTTGCGGGAATGTTTTAACGAGATACCGCGGCCCCGGAACTTAAGGGCAGCTGAAGGAACAGGGTGAGTTTTTAGTCAGTAGAAGTCTGACACTCTCTCCCGCTCCACCCAGAGCGGGAGAAGTCATTAAATCTGAAGACATGCGACATCCAAAACCCGCACTGTCCTTCTCGTAGTTCTCTCTATGTCCTATGTCCCTGCAGTGGAAACATAATAACCTCTCTCTCTCCATCTAACCCAATGTAAGAAAAAAGTTACTGAGTTCTTTACATAAGCATTCATACGAAGAGACTGAATTGCTTCTACATGTACCAAAGTGATTGATTGCTTATCACACCCACTCACATACACACACAGCCTCTTCACTCACACTTACACACCCTCTTCATCCACACATATACACCCTCTTCATTCAAAAATAGACACAATCTTCTTTCGCACTCCATATCATAATATTTACCCGAAGAGAGGACACTCATACACACTACCCATTAATTTTGGCTCATCCTGTAAATACTGTTTTTTTTTATTGATTTGTTTATTACTTGCCTAAATTATTTCAGTTTAATAGAGAGACATCATTGTAATAATTATGAATTTTGTTTTTTTTTTATTGTTTCTTAATTACCTAATTAATTTAATAGTATAATTATTAGTTTTAGATTTAATTTTCTAATATTAATTTAAATGTTAATATTTTTGTAATTCCTTTTTTTTTCTCTCAAGTATGTATCTAAAATTATGTTTTTTTACGTTGCTACATTATTTTTAAATTAATAACATAGGTTGTACTCGAGGGGATTGGCGCTGATAGCCGAAATACAGGCTCTTGCCTAGTTCGGCTACAGATGTCTAATTATTTTGTAATAATAATTATGTATATAGCCTATAAGTAGTATAATATTGTAACATAGTTTGAAACTGAAATAAAATAATTGAAATTGAAAAAAAAAATAATTGAATAGGCTGCATAATTGATTATTGTCGTCTCACATTCATCCTCAAACCTTGAACCATCTCCAATAACCTATTTATGCAACAATTACCGAATCCACTTTCAGTCCCAAATTTCAATAATGCGGAGTAGGAGGCCTTATCAGCTGAATGATATCTAACCCAATTATTTGAGCAGATGCCCCGCATTACTGTAATGAATTGAAATAAAAGTACCACCTGCGAACTCTTCGCAAAATTTTACTGTTCAACCATTTTATTATTGAGTTCTAGAGTTGGATTTGGATTTTAGTCTTGTAGCTCATTGAAGACTTTGGTGTAATAAAGATAGAGTAGGTTTTTGATTGATGAAGCTGGCGTTGGATGTGTATTGACAGAACAACACGTTAAGCCATTTGTCGCAGGGGTATCGTGTTTCCCAGATACTGGATAGTGGAAGTCAGATAGGCAGTTACTCTATTTAAAACACATGATATCGCATCCAGTACGACTGGAAGTTAATCTCAATATGGCTGGGAAAAGACAATGCAGATAATATGTATTGCCAAATGACATATTTATTCTAGTTATACAACGTGTAACGGAAACCCCATATCTATCCAAAAGGACTGAAGACAACATCTGGTATGGAGTCTCTATGCAAAGTTTCAGCTCAAAATAAGTGACTCACAGAATTGACCCCAAATTATCGGTTTCATATGTTTCTTGAATACCAATAATAACAAACGTGTCACATCACTATGAGGGTCATCATTTTCCACGTCACTAGCCAATAACACGATAATTCTCTTCGTTCTTGTTAATTTGAAAAATTCGGTCTCTGGTATCAATGTATTGAAATTTCTAATAAGTTCCACACATGTAGACATAGGATTACAAAACCCTTGCTATATCGTTTGTTGTCATCCAAAGAAGTCGTGCACTTGGTATGTATATACCCTTTAAATTACACGTTGTATATGTATACATACACTTGTAATAAAACTTTTACTTTGAATATTTTATCTACTTAGTTTATTTTTTATGCACCTGCCATGTTATCTCTTCACCACCCATGGTTGACTGGTAGAGAATGCCTATGGCATTAAGTCCGCCTTTGTACATTTTGTGTTGCATAAAGTTTTAATAAATAAATAAATGAACATTTAATAAAAAAAAAGTTTGTTAAATATAGTTTGATATTTGCACTTATTTCTTTTACTCTCATGTAATATTAAAGGAGATAAATATGTGTATGATGTATAGAAAAACCTGTACTGATTCTTTGAGTGACTGCCACTGCCTTGTGCGGGCTACCTGCGCGCACAGTTTAATTAAATTTCACCTTTTAAAGCTGTGACGGTATTGTATAAAGGTTAACCAGTTGTGTTATAATGTTCGTGTGCAATAAAATAATTACTATCTCTTTGCCTATTATGATTTGAAAATGCGAGCTACAGAATAACAGTTAAACCGACTTTTGTTATTCGATTTAGTTAGAAATCACGCTTGTAAGGTCTATTACCATCGGAGTTCTCCAATTTAAACCTTTTACCTTATTGTGATAATGAGTGTAACTTAATTTAATAGTATTTATTTATTTAAGAACACCAACCAAGCATATACCAACGTACATGGTAAATTTACAATAATTTTACATACAATTCTCCTCTTCAATCGTGCATTCTTGACAGAAGGGCCGTGGCTGTCATCGTCAAGATGATGCTTTTTCTGCAGATCAAGCAGTCCTTGTGATATGCCTCTACTTTCTGCAGTTACATACAATAGTGTAGCCTTGATTAAAGGCTGCTATGACATGCATTAAACATGAAAGTATGGGAACAGATATACCAAAAAATAACTTACTAAACATAGCGTTGTTTTGCCTGTGGTATTAATCTCTAAAGCAATAGCACAAATATAGCCTTAGTATTTTGTACGTCGTTGTAGCACCTGTTAAAAAAATAAGAAAAACATATCTATAACTTGATACAAGTGAAAAAGGACAGAAGAAAATACAAAACTACATTTTCACTTTTGCAATTATGTTGTTTGAATGTCAGACTGGAACATAAGACATGTACACACTTTGGATAACATAAGAACATAAAACCACTTGATAAATAATTCACTAAGCTCAACCAGGGCTCCGGAAACCCCCCTAAAAGCTTCTAAGAATCCGACATCACTCTGAAACATAATCTTTGTATTCATTTTACGTTATTATACTTATAATTACGTTAATTTGCCCATAATTGCATGTCTTCGTAACGTAATTGATCATACGTTGTGCCCTAATTAACTCATTTAGAATGAGGTTAGCCTCTTCTGGAAACTCATTACGGAAACTTGAACTTTATTATTAAAGAAATTAAGTCAGTTATCGTTTGTAAAGGATTGTTAGAAAGTTTGCAATGCAAAAATTATGTCTGGTCTTTAGTGTTATCTCAAAATGTTCGTTTATAAGTACGTGGGTGAGGCTCTTTAGTTAAGATAAGGGATGTTTGTCGTTTTTGCTAAAGTTTCCGAGGTTTTGGTGAAGTTTTTAGTCCTTGACATGTCCTAAAGACCTATCGTTCTAAGATTTGGAGCGTTTACTAAATTAGGGTTGACGTTTCTTGTTCAAAATTGTGTTCTGTCTCTGCTGTCTTTCTGTTGGATTACTGTGGCTGATAGAAAAATGTGACGGAATAGAACTGGTTTTTATACCGGATTTCGAGTTCATCAATACAGTGGAGCGATTGAAAAAGCGAAAGAAAGGATATAAGTATGTACTTATATCCTTTCTTTCGATTAATTATGCATGTTTGCGTCGTTACATGATGCATAATTAATCAGTTAAAGGACACAGTGCAGCATACAGTGGAGATGTGCGCCGTGTCCTCGTGGTGGAACTCGATCAGTGCTCTCGACGACTTCTCCTAAACCTGGTTCAGACCATAGTGCGGGGCCATATATACACACAATTTTTTAATTTCTTAAATATTGCGTTATGTGCTTTTAAAAAGCTGCTTAGTATGAAATCCATACAAATTTGTAAAAAAAAAATGTTGTTTTTTAAAGTTTAACTAGGCAATATCTAAAATTGAATGAAATGTATTTTTTTTTTTTTTTTTAGGTAGGGCCACTTGTAGATCAGCACACTAAGGCTGTGAGTCTACTTAACCGGACTTTCCTGTGGTGACCTCTAATAAATTAAAGGCCCCCAGCCAGGGCTTACAAACTAAAATATACTTAAAAACTAATGACCGCACGCTAAGGGCACTCCCTGTGGAGTACGGGCCTCGGCATAGCGGGGTCATTTTGGGAGGGCAGCAAAGGGACAGGCTGGGTCATATTATTTACGGGAGTATTTATTGCTACTGGCTCAGCATCGCGGGCTGGCTCGTTTGGCAAAGGTCGGGGAGGATTTTCATTACAAGTACGCGGACGTCGCGATGGGCCTCGTCGGCGAGGCCGGAATAAGGAACGCGTTCTGTATTTGTGTTTTCTAAGAGTGCTGGTTTCCCTACTGCTCTCTTGTCGGATGGTGGTGGGGTCGTCAGGCTCGTCTAGGATGTTACGCGGGCGACGAACCCGAGAAATCTTGGAGGGTCTGTATCGGGCGGCCGATACGATCAGGGGGTTAGTGTGGGTATCAGCAAAGGTGAAGTAACGCACTGACATGCGTTTCAACACTTGCTTTATGGTCGGGAGTTTGAGGTCTACGTGGAGATCCTCATTCCTACAGAACCAGGGCGCGCCCGTGGCCTTTCGGAGAAAACGGTTCTGAACGACTTGCATCCTATGGATCTGCTTGGGACTGGCATGAGCAAACACCGGACAGGCATACGTCATGATAGGACGTATGCATGTCGTGTATATTCGGATTTTACATTTAAGGGAGAGCTTGCTGTGTTTATTCAGCAGGGCGTGGAGCCTACCGAGAGCGAAAGCGGCTCGCGAGCGAACCGACTTTATGTGCTCACTGAAGTTTAGGAACTGGTCGAGGATCACACCTAAGTATTTGGCTCGCTTCTCCCAAGGGATTGGCTTGCCGAACATAGTGATCGGGCGAGGGGGGGTGAATTGTTTATGCTGGCGAGCCCTGCGAAACAGGACTGCTTGACTTTTGTCGGGATTTACCTCAATCCTCCATTTCCTAAACCAATCGCCTAGTGCGTTGGCTGAGGTCTGGAGGGTATGAGCGATGCTAACGGGATTATGTCCCGAGTAGTAGATGGCCGTGTCGTCGGCAAATAGGGATAACTCTACTGGGGGCTTTTTGGGGATATCGCTAGTGAATAGCGTGAAGAGTGGGGGGGAGAGCACGGCGCCCTGAGGGACGCCGGCTCTGATAGGGCGGGGAGTGGAAAGCGCTCCTTCGATACGATATCTGAAGGAGCGGTTCGACAGGAAGTCTCGAATGATGAGCACGAGACGGTCCGGCACACCTAGTTGGTAAAGCTTATAAATTAAGCCATTGTGCCAGACTTTGTCGAAAGCCTTCGCTATATCAAAGAATAGGGCCCCCGTCACCAGACCGCGTTGAAAACGGCCGCTAATGTGCTCTACGATGCGGTGGGCTTGGTGGACACTGGAGTGATGGGCTCTAAAGCCAAACTGTTCGTTAGGGATTAGGCTCTTGGCCTCGACAAAGTCCTTGAGCCGATTAAGAATAATCCGCTCGTAGACCTTGCCGAGGGCGCTGAGCAGACTAATGGGTCTATAGCTAGTCGGGAGGTTCTTGGGCTTTTTGGGTTTTGGGATACCTATCACTATAGCCTCTTTCCAAGCTTGTGGAAACAAGTTGTTGGACAAGGCGCCATTGAAGATGGCAGCCAGTAGGACTATGATCGTACGTGGGAGGAGTTTAAGTGCCCTAGTGGTCAGTCTGTCAGTCCCGGGAGCTTTCCTGGGTTTGAGTTTCTTGATGATCTCCTCCACCTCGTCTTCCGTGACGGAGGGGAGGGGAGCATCAGGGTCCTCGACAGGGGGTAGGGCAGATCTACGTTCGACCTCAGCATCCACGTGGGCAAGGTGGGCTGGGTCGACTGGTTGGGAGCTGGGAGAGCACTGTGCCTCCAGGCTGTCGGCTAGGCATTCGGCTTTGTCTTCGTCGTCGAAGGCAATGCTTTTGTCCGGGCGGATAAGGGGAGGCATTGAGGCAACTTCAGTGGCGCGCATATTCCGCTGAAGTTGCCAGAAGGCATGGTGGGTGGGTTCCAGTTCGCTCAGGGTCTTGTCCCAGCCGGCTTCACGCCACTCTCTGATGCTGTTACTTACTTTGCGCTGTAAGTACCGCATGAAAGTTTTGTTATTCTGGCAGGGGAAAGCTCTGTAGGCACGGACTGCTGCGTTCTTCTCAGTCAGCAGGGCCCGTACATCGTCCGGGAGTTTCCGGCGCCAGTGCTCTGACACCGGAATCTCCTTTGAACAGTCGTTCAAGACAGATTGCACGTGCTCTGTGAGTGAGTCGATCGCAGCCGTCGTGTCGGCGGCGGACTGGATGTGGTCGGGGATCTTGTCCAGGTGAGGAGACGTGTTGGATTTCAGCAATTCGCCTACTTTCCTCCAGTCAGTGATCACCTGTGTGGGAGGGGGGCGGTTAGGGTCATAGGGACCCGATCTTGGAGTTAACTCCAAGATCACCGGTCTATGGTCAGAGTCAAGTTCGTCTACCGTCTCTAAAGAGTGCAAACGTAAGTTCACATTCTTCAGGAGGGCAATGTCGAGTACGTCGGGCAAGTGGGATGGCTCGAACGGGTAATGAGTAGGCCGCATAGGACCTATGATATCTATGTGGAGAGGTGTGCAAAGGTCGTATAGTACCTTCCCACGGGGGTTGGTAATACGACTACACCATGCGGGATGTTTGGCATTGAGATCCCCCGCTATAAGGACGGAGTCACTCATGTCAAGAAGGGCTGTAAGGTCGCTTCGTAGTGAGGCGTTTATCGAAGAATTTGAATCTACGTCGTTGTACGGTGGGAGATACGCGGATACTATTGTGATAGAGGGATGGCCCGTCATGCCTAGCCGGCAAACGGATACCTCTAAGTGGGCAAGGGGCGGCGGATCCATAGGGATGCAGTGCAGGGAGTTCCTATAATATATTAGAGTGCCACCTCTGTGGCATCTAGTCCTATCGTTCCTAACTAGCCGGTAGTTGGCTACCTTGGGATCCCTAAGGTGGGGTTTGAGGAAGGTCTCTTGGACCAGAAGGATGTCGAGACTATGATCGCGAAGGAAAGTCGCGATCTCGTCCCGTTGATTGGTGATGCCATTGGCATTGAAGTAACCTAGCTTTAGGGATCGGGGCTTTAGTCTCTTACTAGCCGTGTTATACATTATGGCTGTTTAAAAAGGTTATCAAATTGACTTTTGACATCGGGATACTTAGAGTATACCCGAATCAGGGAGTTGATGCTAGTGCAGGCCACGACCTCCTTTGCCATTTGGATGGCGCGGGGGGACTGGAAGAAACTGAATGTATTCCCAAGGATGAGGAACGCATCGAGTTCCGGCTCATCCGAGCGAGGGAGTGACTGGGGAGGAGGTGGGGGCTGAGAAGCCACAACAACCGGAGCGGAGGGCATGATGGGTTGATCCATCAGCCCAGGGACTTTCGGCCTTAGTGCCGGGAAGTTTTGGGCGTGATTCGCCGCCGTCCAAGGAGTTGGACGCTGGGGACTGAGGGTCTGGGGGAGCTCAGACGAGAGTGTAGGACACTCTCGTCCCTGGCGTGCGCTAGCGCGCGTTGCCAGTTTAGGGGCGGAGGTTTTCGGGGCTTTCGGACAGCCTCGGTAGTTGGCGGGGTGGCCGGATTGCCCGCACAGCACGCAGCTGGGCGGGTCTGGGCACTGGGACCTATCTTTTGGGCGACTGCACTCCGCGGTGCCGTGATCGCCCAGGCACTTTACGCACCGGGGTTTGCCGAAGCAATTCCGTTGCGCATGGCCGTACAACTGGCAACGGTGGCATTGGCCTACCGTGCCACTCTTGTGTGGCTTCTCAATGAGAATTCCTGAAAGACTGCATACAGTCTTCAGCGCAAAGATGGGGTGGGGACCTTCGGAGACGGGGTGGCAGATGACGAGGACGTTGTTAGACGCCCTGCCACCTCTGCCGTGCATACGGTGCACCTCAATCACCGGGATGTTCTGTGACTCTAAGTCGCAGACGATCTCGGTGGTGGGGATCTCACTGGGGATCCGGCAGAGGACCACCCGAACGGGCTTGCTCTCATGGAGCGTATAAGTGTGGTGGGGGATATTTCGAGCCTTGAGTAGCTTCGAAAGCGCGCGGTGGTCGTTAGCTGTCGCTAACCCTACTTTTATGCCGTTCTGAACGGCGCGGGCATTCGTGTAGGCGATGCGTTGCTCGCCACACGCTTTGGACACGTTTGTCCAAGCCCCCTTGTCATGGATGAAGATGGGTGGGGGAGGGATGGTCTTGCGCACTGAGGCGCTGACGACTGGGGTTTGGGTAGGGCTGGGCCTAGTGGCCGAGGAAGTGGAGGGCTGGCTCTGCACTAAGCGTGCTGGCTCGGGGGGGGAGGGTTTCTTGGCCTTAGGGGCCTGAGTGGAGGACGAGGCCTGCGACCTCTTCTTCCTCTTTCCCTCGACGAGGATAAACTCGTCGGAGGAAGAGGTTTGGTCGGAGGAGTGCTCGGACTCCGCTCGCTCCGAGCGCTCAGAGTGTATGCTCTCTGCGCGCTCCGAGCGCTCGCCGTCCGAGCCCTCTTTTTCTTGTTCCTCCTCCTCAGAGTCCATTTCGACGTCTGGGGGGGAGGGGGACCTATCTGCGATGGGCGCGGGGGTGGGACCTAAATCTGGCTGCGGGGTGGGAAACACCGCGGGGGGTATGGAGTCAATCTCCTCCTCATACTCCCTTTGTAGGGCGGGGTTTTTAGATAGGATCTTTCCTAATATATCGGTTGTTCTATTTAACCGAACCGTTAGGGATTCTACTTTGGACATGAGATCCTCAATCCTGTCCTCCATATTGGAGGCGACAATGGTGGGCATCCTAATCTCCTAACCCTAACATAAGCGCCTCGAGGAGACACGTCAAACGTGAGCTCCCCGAGCAGACGGTCCCCAAAGAGCCCTGCCCCGGAGTTTCTCCTAACACTTCGCTACCGAGAAGAGAAACCCAGACAAACTCGGTAGCTGTGTTGCCGTCTGATGTGGCCTGAGGGGCCCTATTTGCCTAACCCTCCGGGCGGGAATGACCCGGAGGTGAGTTCGCTCCCTGCGGGGATAGCAGGGAGGTGTGTGCCTAATGGTGTGCCCTAAGCTTTTTATCCGGTCGCCAATCTCAATGTGCGTACCGGGCCCTATTGGGTCTAGTGCGAAGGGGTAGATACACCCAACCGACACTAGGTGTGTATGCTGTGAAGAGAACTCAGTGACTAGGTTTGACTAGGAGATCCCCCAAGGCCAAAACCTAGCACTCGACTCCAATTGACTGCTTCACCCTGAAGGGGATCAGCGGGTGCGTCGGGTCAGCACCCCCTTGGTATTGTTGACACCGTGAGGTTTCCAACCAAGGACCACGAAACTGTGGTTTTACCCTGAAGGGGCCAAACCAAATTGTTTTGACAATCTCTGTTAGAGAAACACGATATCCTTCACCGCCTCGAAAAAGGCGGATCCGGACCAGGCGTCGTAGTCGGCGACTACGAGTGACGTCACGGCGGGCGTGACGAACGGAGCGATGACTCAGGCACGGAACGATCGAGAGCGCGGAGCGGCACGACTGTCGCGGGCGAGCGTCGGAGCAGAATCGCTTGACGTGGAATGCCCTGATAACTAAATACTGATGCGGTGCGTGTAGCAGGTACATTTCCCGTACTGAACAAATGGTTGAATGGCCTACAGTTGTTAAGGGTGTAGGTGTTTGTTCAAGTTAATTTAAATGTTTTAAAATGCAGCAACCACATAATATAAACAACGTGTTATTTAAAGTACATACCAAGTGCACGGCTTCTTTGGACGATAACAAACGATATGGCAAGGGTTTTGTAATCCTATGTCTACATGTGTGGAACTTATTAGAAATTTCAATACATTGATACCAGAGACCAAATTTTCCAAATTAACAAGAACGAAGGGAATTATCGTGTTACTGGCAAGAGACGTGGAAGTTATTGACCCTAATAGTGCTGTGACACGTTTATTATGATTGGTATTCAAGAAACATATGAAACCGATAATTTGTTATCAATTGTTTAAGTCACTTATTTTATACTCCATACCAAATGTCTTCAGCTCTTTGGATAGATAGGTTTCCGTTATACGTCGTATATCCTAAAGTGAGGAACATAAAAAAAAAATACAAAGAAAATAGTTTAATTTTTTAATCGAATAGAAGTCAATAATCTTGAAGACATGGTTGGCGTAGTGAATGAGCGATTGACTGCTACGCTGCGTATTGCGGGTTCGATTCCTGCATCGGGACAAATGTTTATATGACCTACAAATACGTATTTGTTCCGGATCTGGCTTTTTGTAAAAATGCACCCACGATACAGATAAAATTACTAGTGTGGGGCAGTGTAAAAAAAAAGAAAAGTAAAAGAAAAAAATCATACTTCAGTCAACAATCCTAAGCATTCTTGATGTCTGATGTCCGTTCTTGCGCTTTTTTTGTTTTTTTTTTCTATTTTTTTTAAATTCAGAATGAGCCCGCTCTTGACCTCGATCACACCTGATGGTAAGTGTAAGATGAGGTCTACGATCGAACGAGTGAGCCCAGATAATGCCTATTCACTCTTGCTTTAAAGGCAGACAGGTCATATGTGGTAGGGAACACAGAAGCCGGCAGAGAGTTCCACACCTTGGCTGTGCGCACAATGAATGTAGACGAGAAGCGCTTCGTACGACAAGACGGTATGTCGACCAAGTGTGGATGGTATCCTGCGGTACGTCTGGTGGACCGGTAGTAAAAGGGAGTTGAAGGGATTAGGTCGTGGAGCTCCTGCGCACACTCTGCGACGTACAATCTGTAGAAGATAGACAGGCAATGATGATGATGTAATAGAAAAAATAGAAGTAACCTATTCAGTCTCGACTTAAAATCCGCCAGGATATAGCTATCAGGAAACAGACTCCGGCAAGGAATGCCACTCCTTAGCCATGCGCACAATGAAAGTATTTCCCACGTTTAATGCGCATATGGGGACTAGCAGTCTCGCTTTGCCCCCGTGGACTTTATCACGATAACAACATAACCCTCTTTTTTGAAGTTAGGTAAGAAATAATAATCTTGCTTCAAGCTACATCCCTACCAATTTTCATCTAAATCTGCGCAGTACTTTCGAAGATTACCACGTTCAAACAAACAAACTTTATCGCTTTATAATATAGATTGTTGTATAGATTCTGTGTAGTTTTTTTTTCAATTGAAAAAAAAAATTAACAAAAAATAGAACCGAATTCCATATCAAAACACTACAAAGTCAAAAATAACTTTAATTTCGGAAGTCGGTGTTATTGGTTTTTGATTTTCTTTTTTTTTCACACCGCCTTCCGAAATTAAAGTTATTTTTGGCTTTGTAGTGTTTTGATATGGAAGTCGGTTCTATTTTTTGTTAAAAAAAATTTTTTCTCGCTTTTTGGTTTGTCGGTTTGTAATTTATCTAGTTACAAAAGCCATAATGTCAACAACTTATCACCTTTTACAAAATATTGCTTTTCCCGATGCATAGCCGTTAATTTTTGAGGAGTTCTCCTGGTACTTGACCATCAGCTCCACATAACCATAATTATGTATTGTGACGAGCATCAAGCAAGTTTTTAACATCCGTACTCAAGTAATCGAATCGCAATCCACGAAATACTTATTATTGAGGAATTTCAGTGGCCATCTGTGGTCTTCATCATCAGTTCAACTTCCCTAAATGGTACTTTTCGGAAGCAACTACTCAAGGTACTATAAGAAATACTCAAAACGCTATAGGTGTGCCTATAATATTTGAAGAGTTCCCTCAATTTCTCCAGAATTCCATCATCAGATCCTGATTTCGTATCAATGGGACCAACTAGAAGGTATACCCATTCAAACGCAAAAAAAAATTTTCTAATAGGTCCAGCCGTCTCCGAGTTATGAGGTAAGATACATAAAAAAAAAAGTTCAAGACGAATTGAGAACCTCCTTTTTTGAAGTCGATTAAAAATAGGCTCGCGTTTGACCACCATCTCACCCGATGGTAAGTGATGATGTGGTCGAAGATGGAGCACGCCTACCTAAAAGTAACGTATTCACTCTTGACTTAAAGACTCCTAGGTTATAGCTATCGGGAGACACAGACTCCGGCAGGGAATTCCACAATGAAGGTATTCCCAAAACGTTTTGTGCATATGGGTGGGATGTCCACCATGTAACGATGGCGCTTCGCCATTTGTCTCGTAGTCCAATGATGGAACGGGCTTGGCGGAATTCAATTGTGTAATTCCATCGCACACTCCCCGAAATGTAACCGATAGAAAACCGATAGACTTGCAACTCGTCGTCGATGTTCAAGGTTCTGGAGCTTTGACTCGACCAGGATTGGTATCCACACCGTAACAATCAATGTATTTTTGTATAATGATAACTTTTAATGAAAATAGTTTCGTTGTTTTTTTAGTTTCTGACATTCCAACTGCTGGGATACAGGCCTCCTCTCTATGAGAGGGAATGGGCCGTAATTCACCCCGCGGGTCCAGTGCGGGTCGATGGATGTCGCGTGTCTTCAGATATTTCGGTCCTAGGACAGCCGGTTCCCACACGATGTTCTACTTCACCGTTTAAAAAGAGCAGCGATAATAATAAAAAAAAAAATCTTTCATTCTTTTTTTTTTTTTAAAGATAACTAGCAATGTGGGTAGAATCCACATTATTAGCAATCTTGTTAACCCCTCCAACTAAGCTAAATATGCTTGTGTCTGGAGTGGGTCCACGGCAATAGTGTAATGGGTGGGGTTCGAACTCGTGACCTCTCGATCACAAGTCCGACACCTTATCCACTAGGCTATCGGCACTTAAATTACACAAAGTAATGTGTTTGTAAGATGATAGCCATTGGATCAGCAGTCTCTTTAATTAGGTTTTATCGTAAAACAAGCAGAAAGGTAGGCATATAATTCAAAATGATATCCTAAGAAGAAATTCAGTTCAAAAATAAACTCGATTTAATTAAATTAATTCAATACATCAAAATTCACGGCAATAAAAGCCCCGCGCTCTTGAGAAAGTTAAATAAAATGGCAAAGTCGTAAAATCCGCACTTAAGATTATTCAATCCAAATAAAATCGTATTAACATTCCTAAGAATGGCCTCACTTCACACGAATTGAAATATTTAACAAAAAAAAATATCTGTCTGTTTTACAAGATAACAGGAAAAAGTACGCTGAAAAACTGTTTCTTTGGTCTAGTGATCGCAAGTGAAACTGCTGTGAATGAGGTTTCGGTTTCGATTCCCAGTTCAGGCAAAAAGTGTTACGTTTCGTCCTTTGCCCTGATTGGCCGTGATACACGGCGCAGGTTTATCGACGTATATCGACGACGTAAGTTGTGGTTTAATCTAAAAGATGGTTTGTATGGTTTTGGTGTGAGTTACGCGATCGACGGACGGATACGTACTGAGTTTAATAATTACTTTTGCTAGTTTTATAAAAATGCACGAAAGCAAAAGTGCTTCGCTGTTCGGTTGTATTGTTCCGAACATATTCCCGAGCACAAAATGAAAAGAAGATATAAATTAACCATCAAATCACCTTTGACAATAGGTGGTATATAAATGTCAAACAGTGTAAACATAATTTGACATAGTGTAAAATTAAATGGTTTAACTTACAATAGCAATACTAAAGAAAATGTATAAAATGGTAGTCCTTAAAAAACATAAAAACATTAAACTAAAGAATCCTCTATTTCGAGACGCCCGTTCTTTTCGCACTACAGTAAAAAAGTGTAAACATAATATGAAATAGCGTAAAAATAAATGGTTTAACATGGAATAACAGTACCAAAGAAATTGTATAAAATAGTAATCCTTAAAAAACATAAAGCATTAAACTAAAGAGTCCTCTATTTTAGACACCCGTTCTTTTCGCACAACAGGCATCGTAGCTCTAGTTTTACTACGCAAAACACTGGGCCACCGTTTGGCTAGAAACGGACTTAATTCTATATTATCACTTTCGTTTTGCTGACGGTCAGCAGTGGTCTCATTTCGGGGTTTCACTTCACTGTACACTCTGTTGTTGGTCGACGTAGATGCAGACGCCGCAGACTCCTGTCTGTGGCGAGGCTCCGCACGACTGGGCGCAGAACGCAAACATGATTTTGTTCTTCTCCAGATCCAGATGGTTACCGCACAAATGGCGATTCCGAGCAAAACGTAAATGATGGTGTAGTGGTGAATATCATGAACTGATATGTCGTTCACTTCTGCCTTGGTCGATTTCAGGGTCTCGATCTGCTCTCTAAGGATAGACAGAGAGCTGTTTATCCCCGTGTCTTCTGGTAACGCTTCTTCGGTTGGTAGTTTAACGTTTATAATATGGTTTATTTGGTCTATCTCTGGCACTAGTATGTTTGGTGAAAGTTCAATTTGGTTAGATTGTTGTTGTAGCGAATACAGTGCAAAATCCTTGCCCTTGACAAAGCATTTCTGGTTCATACTAATGACCCCTGCCCGAGTCAGCTGACGTGCTGTAATTTGATCGTCATATATGATTTTAATTGAACAAAAATACATGTATTGTGACGTTGAGTGTAATTCTACCCATCTGTTGGTACACATTGACCTTTCTGTCTTGCATTTTTTGTTTACTGGGTTTGTTTCACAAAAGCTTTCGTCATTTTACAAATGTAAGATGGGTTTAAAAAGTTGGCACATGAAGTATTCACCATGATACAAACACGTGTCTAGTTCATGGACGGTTGGTGTAAAGTAAGCGTCTTTTTTCAGGTTTACGGCTACGTATTCTGATACTGGTTTGATGCTGATCATGCTGTCGTTGATTTGTTGTGGAACTGGTATTATTCGGTATAATTGAAAGCTTTCCCTAGCTATTAGCGGAAAAGAAATTTCGAAAATGTTGTATTCTTTTGTGACGCGAGCCTTGGTTCTCAGTAGTTTGTATAGGTGTTGTAAATCTGTTTCGACGTTCTCAATGGGTAGAGCCAAATCTTGAGGTATTTGGGCGTGTATGATTTGTAGCTCACTTTTGAGCTGGGTTGGTGTCAATAAATGCAAGCTGATTTGGCCGTGGTATATGTCGGAAATGGTATCGATTAACGTATCTTGTATTCTTCTAAGGTTTTGCATCATATTTATGGTGGCTATGGATATCGATGTGAGGTCTTGTTGTGTTGACATCACGTTGATTTCCTGCTGCATCTTACTGTGGTTCTTTTCCAAATCATTCAAATGTCTGTTTATGATTTTATGTTGCTTCTCTATCAAGTTTTCAGTTCTTTGTAGGATATTGTGCTCTGCTTCAACGATAGACGTCAAGTTCTTAAATAGTTGACCTTGGTGATGCTGATTACGATGTACAAGTTCAATGTCCTGCGTATACTTTTCTGCGAAGCTTTCGTCTAATACACCGAATAGTGAGTTTGCAATTGACCCGACCGCGTTGATAAGGCCGCGTCGGGTTCGCAAGCGTGCGCCGTAATGCTGGCTAAGCAACAGCTGGTTGTAGTACTGCAGTTCGTTGTAATCGTGACGTATTTGTAGGAGTATCATCATACAATGACTCGTCTCTGTGATCGATTGACATGATTTTTCCAGATAATTTGTAAAATCGTTAACTGCTTTGTCCCCTTGCCAATATGGTGCCATGTTGTAATAAGTAACGAGTTTCCAATTATCTCTGATTAATCGCACTTTTCCCACTGTGTCGAAGTACAAAGTTTTATTGGTGTCGAACTGCGAAACGTTGAAGGAAGCCGTGGTAGGTAATATGATGCTCAAGAATAATAACAATAGGTTCTGGTGCTAGATTGCTGATGGTAGTTTGATTCTTTTTCGGCTCTTATAGTTTCCAAATCTTTTTGCATGCCTAATTCTGGTTTTTCTGCTTGTTCTATAGGTAAAATGGATAGTTTTACTATAGGACGCTTTATGTAGCCATTCTTGGTTTTTAGAGTCACTACTCTGACTAATTCATCCTTTCCTGGATGAACTTCTATTACTCGACCCATTGGCCACTTTCCTGCTGGTAGATTCTCGTCATGTATCATTACTAAGTCACCCACGCTTATATTCTTCTGGTTTCTCATCCACTTTCCTCTGGTTGATAACTGAGTTAGGTACTCCGTTTTCCATCTCTTCCATAAATCGTGTAATAATTTTGATACTAAGTGCCATCTGGTTCTGGCGTCTTCTGGCGTTGCAATAATGGTTAAACCTGGTCGTCCTGTCATGAAATGAGCTGGTGTGAGACAATCTAAATCCTCTGGGTCTTCCGATAGCGCGCAAAGTGGTCGAGAATTCAGACAAGCCTCCAATTTTGTTAATAATGTTGTGTTCAAGACTGCAATAGGCCCAGTGCAACGGTAACTGGGGTGTCCCAAACTTGTCCGCGATACGCGGATTCTAAACGTTGCTTAATAATGATAACAAGGGTTACGCAATGGCCTGCCTCTACTAGGCTTCGGCCTACAACAACAAAACAAAAATGTACCACTAACCTGAGTGCTGGGGACGCCAAGTTCGACCTTCAAAGGTCACGCCCTAAGTGTGGTTTGTATGTAAAATGGGGTGAGTAATTGTAACGTGTAGTGAAAGACAAGTGTGGATGGACAAGGTTCTCCAAGATGCAGTCCTCCCAATGCGGTCCGTCTTCAATCAGCACACTTAATTCCAACAACGCGCGTGCCTTGGTATGGCGTCAATATGGCGTACTTGTTCCGAGAAATATCACTGGATTCTTGATAATCCGAGATTACAAAGTTCAATCAAGCACTGAACACAATTAATATGTTAATCTCACGTGAGATCCAAGATGATTTCCAATTATAATCAATAAACTCAATATTCCGCGTGCCAGCACAACCGACGACAAGGCGGCGTACGATTCAACAATATCCCGGGGTTCTTGGCAAATGGGGAATACACTTCAAACAACAAATAGATAATTCGCGACCCAATTATCGGTCTCAACAGGCGAATCCAACAATATTTTACCAATTAATCAAATCAAAGTCCCAAACGTGCGGACATTTTTCCAACAAGAAAAATCAATCTGTCAAGTCAAGAGAGGTTATGTCAAGTCCACAGATAATTAATGTTGCCGGCCAAAAGGTGCGTTCTGTTTCACGTCGGACCGAACATGTTGTGTATTCTTCAAAAGTTAATTTTTGTTGGCCAATCACACGTTTGAGGTGATGCTTGAGACTGCGCACGGCTCTTTCCCAAAGTCCTCCCGCCTGAGGCCAAGAAGGTGCATTAAAATGCCATTCAATATTTAGTTCGGTTATTTCCGCAAAGAAATTCTCACTAAAGATGTTTTGAAGATAGTGATATTCTTCTTGCATTTTTCTGTTAGCTCCAACAAAATTGGTTCCATTGTCACTATAAATGTGACGTGGAGCTCCGCGTCGTGCTGCCATCCGGTGTAATGCGGCTAAGAAAGCTGAGCTGGTTAAATCAGACACGAGTTCTAAATGCACAGCTTTCGTCACCATACATACGAAAAGGGCTATGTAACCCTTGGTAGTCTTTATGCCTCTTCCCTTGTTTGCTTTCACTTCCACAAAGCCTGTGTAATCGACACCGCAATGGTGGAAGGCACTTTCAGGGTTAACCCTGAATTCTGGTAGGTCGCCCATGAGCTGATGTTGTCGGATTGGTTCTTGCTTCTTACAGGTAATACACTGCTGTATAAATTTCTTTGTAGCCATATATCCTTTGATTATCCAATAGCTTTGTCTAATATTAGATAAAGTAAGCCGAGCTCCGCCAAGATAGGTTAACTCGTGAGCATATTTTATTATTAATGTGGTTATTCGGTGGTTATGAGGTAGTATTATCGGATGTTTCATCTCGCTGTTTAGTTGAGCATTGCTTAACCTACCACCTACACGCAACACTCCATCTTGGTCTAGAATGGGAAGTAAAGGTAAAAGTTTACTTCTCGAATGCACCCTTTTATTCTCTTGTAAACAACGAACGTCACTAGCAAACTCTATTTGTTGTATATTTTTGATGATCAGCAGTTTTGCACGACGTAGTTCATATAATGTGAGATAAGGTTGACGGCCCGTTTTCGCTGTTGGTAATCGTAGTAGCCATGCAAAAATACGTATGATTTTTGCGAAGGAATTATATTTCTGTATCAAATGGTCAATAATATTAGGTATGGTCATGGTTGGTTTTTCATGTTGCTCCACGACTACTGCATTGGATCGTGCCGTTTTTCTTATCTCCAGGCTGGTTTCATAGATGGTTTGAGGTACTTCGAGAGTTTCGAATGATTGGATCCAACACTGTCCGTGCCACCACAAATCATGTTTTCTAAGCTGGTTAATTCTCAATCCACGACTTGCACAATCAGCTGGATTTGCACTGGTGTTGACATATCTCCATTTGTCTTTTGGTACTATATTGGTGATTGCTTTCACACGATTTGTCACGAATGGTTTCCATCTTGCTGGATCTCCTTGGATCCATCCTAAAACTGCTGTCGAGTCACTCCAACAATATACTTCTAGTTTATAGCTTGCTAAGCAAGTTTGGACTTTCTGAATTAATTGAGATAACAGGTGCGCACCCATTAACTCCATCCTTGGTATGGATATATCTTTACTAACGGGCGCCAGTCTAGCCTTCGCAGCCACTAAAGTAACTTCGTTAGAGCTGCGTTGGTTACTGACCTTGCAATAGATGACCGCGGCATACGCCTTATTTGACGCGTCACAAAAACCGTGTAATTGCAAGTTATGGTTTTCTGTAGTACCGAACCAACGTTTTATTTCTATGGTATTTATGTCATTTAACTCGCTTCTTAGTTCTAGCCATTTGATCTTGATCTCATCTGGTAGCGCGTCATCCCAGTTAAGACTAGATATCCACACACTTTGAAAGAGCATTTTCATGGTTATACTTAACGGGGTTAGCCAGCCTAACGGGTCAAATAACTTGGATATTTCGGAGAGGAGCGATCTCTTGGTTGGTTTTGTTACTGATGCTGGCTCCAACTGGAGGTTGAAGATAAATTTATCCTGTTGCGGAGTCCATCCCAGCCCCAATGTTTTGGTCGAGTCTGATTGTTTGAACTCATAGACTTGTTGGTTGCACAAGTCTTTTTCTAGGTCCGCAAGTAACTGTGGTTCATTTGTAGCCCATTTGCGTAGGTTGAACCCGCCCTTGCTGAGTAGATTTTTGAGGTCTGATTTTAAAAGTTTTGCTTGTTCCATTGAATGAGCCCCTCCACAATAGTCATCCATGTAGAAACACTCCTCTAATGCTTTTGCTGCGTCAGGAAAATTCTGTTTTTCTTCCGCGGCTAACTGTTTTAAGCACATCATAGCCAAAAATGGTGCCGGCTTTGTGCCATAGGTAATGGTCGTGAGTTGGTATGTTTGTATGGGTTGGCTGGGTGAATCTCTCCACAGTATCTTCTGGTAAGGCTGATCTGCAGAGTGTACCATAATCTGCCGATACATTTTTTCAATATCAGCTGTGTAAACAAACTGATACTGCCTCCATTTCAGAATCAATTCCTGCAAGTCTTGCTGTAAATTTGGACCGCGGTACATGACGTCATTCAAGCTTAGTCCTGATGATGACCTAGCTGATGCGTTGAAAACTACACGCAACTTCGTGGTGGTGGACTCAGCTCGAGTGACGCAGTGGTGTGGTAAATAGCACTCGGGTATCGTGCTCCTGGTTGATGGTTTCATATGGTTTAGCGTGTGATATTCATCAATAAATTTTGCATATTGATCTTTAAGAACCAAATTTTTCTGTAGCTTCTTTTCTAAATTCTGAAATTGGGCTAAGGCTAATGATTTCGTGGAACCCAGTTGTTCCTTGGCTTCTGGTTTGAATGGTAGGCGTACTTGGTATCTCCCATCTTCGAGTCTCTCCGTGGTTGAGAGAAAATACTGTAAGCATTCATGGTCTTCTGTGGACATTTCGATGTGCTGGTTGATGTCTTCGTTTTCCCAAAATCTACGTAAATCATCCATATTGTGAAGGACGACGTTACATAGGTACTTGGGTGTTATTGTCCCACAAAGCAACCATCCTAATTGCGTTTGTTGGGCTATTGGTTGATCTTCATTATCACCTCTCAGAATGCCACCTAATGCAATCTTACAGTAGACGTCTGCCCCAAGGAGTAGATCCACTGGTCGACTGATATTGAATTGGGCATCTGCTAAATTAATATTTTGAATATGAGGCCAAGATGGTTTTACAAAAGATTTGTTTGGTAGGTGCTTTATTAGGTTTTTCATTATTAGGACGTTCCCTTCTAAGGCGAAGTCGCTATGAATAGATTTTAATCGTATGTTCATCGCCCCCTTGCAGCTATTTTCTTTTTCTCCTACTCCGAATATTGTCCCTTTGCAGTGTTGTCTTGGTAATTTTAAAACTTGTGCCGCTTTCTCGCTTATCAAGGAAATTTGCGAACCTTGGTCAATCAAGGCTCTCATGGTGTGATACGTCCCATCGGATCCCATCACTTTGACTATAGCTGTAGCCAAAAGTGTTTCCGATACCTCATCCCAGGACACATGAGTTGAAGTTGGTACTGGTTCATTATTGGTTACGCAAGACGTGCTAGGTGTGTGTACAGCCTTATGGTTAGATTTAGCTGATATTGTTGGTTTACTTTTCGTAGCGATTGCTTCATGCAATAACGAATTATGCTTGGCGTTGCACTTGCGACATGTTTTGCTAGAAAAACATATTTTATCATAATGGTTGAATAGGCAATTTACGCAACACTTCAGTTTGTTGACAGTTTTTAATTTTTGCTCATCCGACATTTGCAAAAATTGGGGACACATCCAAAGCCCGTGGTCATTGTTACACAATGGGCAGGTCATTGAACGCGAAACGTGGAGTGACTTCCCGTGGTGGTTCATGTTATGGCTGTTTTTGTTAGATGTTTGTTGGTTATAATTAGAGTTGAAATTTCTCCTTTGGTTTGCCTGGTAACTCGAATGGTTCTGTGGTTGAGTGGTCGACTTTTGATGGTTTGATTCTTGTTTACGGCGAGATGCTTCCATGGCTGTAAATTTGTTTTCCAGGAAATCCAGAAATTCTTGTAGAATTGGTAGTTCCCTAGGGTTCTTCACTGACTCAATATATTCAGCGAATGATTCACTGTCTAGTTTCTGACCCAACAAAAGTACTAGTAGTGGATCCCAAGTAGTGATATCCACTCCCATATTTTGTATAGCATGGAGACATTCTTTGGTGATGTCATGCAGTCTTTTGAACATACTTATGGATGGTTGCTGCATATTAGGAATGTTCAGCAATATGTTCACGTGAGATGTAAAAATAAGTCTGCTGTTGCCATATCTATGGTTAAGTATTTCCCAGCATACTTCATAATTTTCGGAACTAATTTGAAGATGGTGTATCAGACGCTCAGCCTCACCTGACACTTTACTTTTTAAAAACTGCATTTTCTGTGCGTTGGATAAGGATGGGTTTTTATGGATGGTTTCTGTGAACAAATCTTTAAAGGAGGTCCACTGGTGGTAGTTACCCTGGAAAGTCGGAATATCCATCTGTGGTGTGCATTTGTCACGATGGGATACAGACCACATTTTTGAGCTGATCGTTTTCTTCAAATCATTATACCTTCGTTCGTATCTGGTAAACTCCTCCTGGTACCAAACATCTTCATTTCCATTTTCGCTTTCTATTTCCCAGTGCAGATTGTCGATTATGGTCCACCGATTTTGGAGAGATTTCAAAGCATCGTCGAACTCCCACTTGCTCTGCAATTGGTCGATTTCTATGGTGGTCACTGTTCTCATGAACGCTCTGAAGTTAATGATTTGCTTTTTAATCAATCCCTCTAACTTGCTGTTTTCTTCTGGTACTGGTATCCCACCGTGCTGCATTTGGGATGCCTGAGAACGAGATGAATCCCCCTGATTGGTTAGTGGACCTGGCCTCTGCCAGCGGCTGGTTGACGCCTTGATGCTTTGGTAACAGGTTCTCCATGGTTTTGGTAATCAGTTGCTTGATCGACACATAAATTTCCTCTGCTTTATCGAAACAGTTTTTGGTAAAATATACATGATCAAATTCCGCAAACTCACAACATTTCCTATGGTTACGTTGGTAATCTCTCCAATAATTCTCTAATAACTCCAACTTCCGCTTGCAGTAATCTATGTTTTTGCGGTCTGCTCCGTCTTTTTTGATATTGGTTAAAAGTTTAACTAGAGAGTCATATATTTCAGTTTGGTTGATTGCTAATTGCTCCATTTTTCTCACGAACAGATAAATTGTTAAGAAAAAGGATATATAAAATGGTTTGGTCTGACCTTATATGCTGCTTACGCTCCACAACTGGTAAATCTCCTCCCTACTTTCCCTACAGACACTTCACACTGGTTGCAAGGTCCCGGTACACAAACACTTCACTGCACTTCGCGAACCGAGGCCCTTAATACCCGAAGGACCATGTAGAAACTTGGTATCGGTCTGCGCAATACCAACCTTCTGAATTGGTTGATATTTTAGTGGTTTTGGTTTATTCGACGATTATGGTTTGATATTGGTTTGGTTTAAATGATACTAGTTTAGTTTGGTTATGGTTTTATGGTTTAAACAACTAAATATATTTGTAAGTAAGAAAGCTAAGTTGTGGTTTAATCTAAAAGATGGTTTGTATGGTTTTGGTGTGAGTTACGCGATCGACGGACGGATACGTACTGAGTTTAATAATTACTTTTGCTAGTTTTATAAAAATGCACGAAAGCAAAAGTGCTTCGCTGTTCGGTTATATTGTTCCGAACAATATTGTAACATTAATTTTATCGCATAATTTTCTCCTATGAAAGGACTATGGTTTCATTATGATTACAATTTTTTCCTTTTCAGTACTTCTAACTGTCAATAATAATTGAATACGCTTAGATTTCCATCATTATTGAAAGAAATTGTTTGAAAAAACACACTTCCAAAGTGGTAAAATATTAGTCCCTCCCCCTCTAACTTTTAAAATAAGAGAGTGAAAAATCTAAAATAAATATAATTATATTGTAAATCCCAATGAACACTTTCAATAAAAATTGGTTTGATCGAGACTCAGTCAGTAGTTTTTGAGATATGTACTTTACATTAAAAAAACCCGCAAATTTAACTCTTTTTCAACCGACGACAAAAAAAGGAGGAGGTTATCAATTCGACGCGTATATATATTTTTTTTTCTTTAATGTATGATCACCGAGTACTCGAAGACGGCTGAACCGATTTGGAAAATTCTTTTTTTGTTCGATAGGGTATACTTCGAAATTGGTACCATTTGTCACCAAGTCAGGATCTGATGGTGGGATCCTGGAGAAATCGAGGGAACTCTTCAAATATTATAGGCACACCTATGGCGTTTTGGGTATTTCTTATAGTAACTTGTGCAGTTGCTCTCAAAAAGTACCATTTCGGGAAGTGGAACTGATGATGAAGACCACAGATGGTCGCCGAAACTACTCAATAATAAGTATTTCGTGGATTGCGATTCGATTACTTGAATATGGATATTAAGCACTTTATGCTCGTCACAATGCATATGGTGATGTATAGCTGATGGTGAAGTACCAGGAGAACTCTTCAAAAATTAACGGCCCAGCATCAGGAAAAGCAATATTTTGTAAAATGTAATAAGTAGTTGACATTTAGGCTCTTGTAACTAAGTAAAATAAGAATCAACCAACTAAAAAGAGTGCAAAAAAACTTTTTACCAAAAAATTAAACCGACTCCCAAAAAACACTGCAAAGTGAAAAATAACTTTAATTTCGGAAGTCGGTGCCAAAAACGAAAATACAAAACTAAAGACACCGACTACCGAAATTAAAGTTATTTTTCACTTTGCAGTGTTTTTTGGGAGTCGGTTTAATTTTTTGGTAAAAAGTTTTTTATACATACACAGTGAAAAAAAGTTATTTTGAAAAAAAGCACTATTACGGAACTATTACGGTTTTATGGGCGAGTCCGACACCCACTTGCCCACTTTCTTTAAAATCCCTGCGTTAAGCAAACTCAGCGTTTCAAAAAAAAAAAATGCATGAGTTTTATTGCATTTAACAGGGTGATATTTTGAGGTCACATAATATCTACCTAAAAATCTATTCTAATATTATAAAACGGAAAATTTGGTTTGTTTGTTTGTTTAAACTCGCTAATCTTCGAAAGTCCTGGGTGGATCTGGATAAAATTTGGTATGGAATTAGCTACAAGCTTGAGGAAGTTAATAGGCTACTTTTTACCCAACTGCAAAAGAAAGAGGATTATGTTTTTATCGTGATGCGGATTCCACGGAAGTAAAGCGCGCCTGACTGCTCGTTTATTATAATTTACGATATATCCAATGTTAACTTATATGCACTATTTTTAAGTCTTATCTTGTGACATAATGACAAAGTAAGATCGACCATGCCAAGTGGTGATGCAGCTAATTTCATGAAATAAGTCGGCGCCATTCGCATTCACTTTGAAGAATACGTATGTGTTCTTTCAGCCCCTGGCACAAATGTGCGGGAGGGCGGGTGAAGGACATCCATGATGATTTCAATTTCGGGAAAAAAAAGAAGGGTCTGAATATGTAAGTTAATATGTTTGTTAAAGTACCACATACCACATACATAAACATGCACTACACACATATATACACGCACGAATACACAACACACACATACATTTAAGACCCTTATACAAATTAAGATTAAGATTTTTATTTTATTAATTCAATAATGGGGCGGGCACTGCTTCTCCTAAACACAGGCTGTATCGCAGCTTACCTAGGAGAGCAGAACCACACCCACAGATTTGTAGAATATTATAAAATTTATTATTATTATTTATTATTCCATTTATTAAATCTATGTACATATAAATTACATTTTTAAATATTAATATAAAAAATAAAAACATTTAAAAATATAAAAAATAGTAGCCCACCGGTACCGGGAACAGGGTCCAAGCTACCGGTGGTCAGGGCTCCATAGAGAGGAACCTCCTCACAATACGCGCCGTTTCCAGGAGTACTGCTTTCTGTATCAAGCCCTTGATCCAGCTGCCCAACGAGAGCCTCCTTAGATGTTGGTCGAGGCTCTTGGCTATTATACCATTGGCTGAGACGACTATCGGCACAATGATTGCTGTCTCCACATCCCACTTGTCGACAACCTCGCGCGCCAGGTCAAGATACTTATTTTTTTTTATCTATCTTATTTATTATTATTATTAAAGTAACCAGGAGAGAAGAGCAGTCAAAGTCAAGGGCAAAGGTTTTTAATGAATTGCACGGTTCAAAGTGCTCTGCCGAGGTTGCGAGAAGATTTTAACGAGTTACCACGGCTCCAGAATGTAAGGCTAACTGAAGGAGCAGGGTGAGTTTTTAGTGAGTAGAAGTCTAACACTCCCTTCCGCTCCACCCACAGCAGGAGAACACATTTGATGGTTTTCCCACCCAGAGAAAAAAATAGTACATTGTTCACCGAGAGGAGAAAGTGACCGATTACCGTCGAGGGTGTCGTTTGAAGCCCGAGCCGTAGGCGAGGGCTTTAAAACACCCGAGATCGGGAATCGCACTTTCTCTCGAGTGATACATAGTGCTTTATACTACACCTACGAGGAAAATAAAAAACTAAATCTTTACTAATTGAAATTTATATTGAAATTGTTGCAGTTAGTGAAACTTAATGTAACACTGTTTTCACAAATGGCGCCAATGGCGTCTGCAATTTTCACATGTTCTTTTTTCAAATTGTTTATCCTGCCGCCGCAGGGTCGCACTGCCAGCCCGACACCATCCAACACACAGCTAGTGGCCAGTGACATTTTGCGAACTTGGAGATAAAAACTCACTGTAAAAACTTTTTGGCTTTTGATATTTAGGTTACCGGCGCATAGTCTTACCCAAAATTAAAAAAGAAAAACCACGTAAGAAATGGATTTTCATACACTTTTCTCTCCAGCTCAGATGCGTTTTCTGCCCGCATATTTGTTCGATATGCAATGACGTACTTTCTACCGTAAATTTGATAAAGTATCAAGGTACTTTCAAAGCAGGTGTAGTATAAAAAGGTTTAACGTGCTGTTTTGTTTCCAGAATTTCAAATATTAAAGGTTGTCTGTAAGAGACCACCCTGTGTAACAAAACCGCCCATTGCATACTAGTTTAATTTTTTTTATCCGCAGAAAAATGGTATACAAAAAAATATATAATTAATTAAATGATATGGTGATCTATCCAGGGACTGCCCTTAGCAAGCATTGCTTAACCTGTAGAATTCGTTGGTTAGTTCTTAATTAACCACAAGCTTTTTCACATTTCATGTAACTTTATATACAACGTGTAACGGAAACCCCATATCTATCCAAAAGGACTGAAGACATTATCTGGTATGGAGTCTCTATGCAGTTTCAGCTCAAAATAAGTGACATACAGAATTGACCCCAAATTATTGGTTTCATATGTTTCTTGAATACCAGTAATAACAATCGTGTCACAGCACTATGAGGGTCATCACTTTCCACGTCACTTGCCAATAAAACGATAATTCTCTTCGTTCTTCTTAATTTGAAAAATTCGGCCTCTGGTATCAATGTATTGAAATTTCTAATATGCTCCACACATGTAGACATATGATTAGAAAACCCTTGCCATATCGTTTGTTATCATCCAAAGAAGCCGTGCACTTGGTATGTATATACCCTTTAAATTACACGTTGCATAGAATTTTATCCTATTCGGCCATGTTACTAAGTAATTCCGAAATATTGGTCTTCATTTCTCAGAGTCCGCTATCGCAATAATTCAGTAAAAGGATAGTCTGAGAGAAACTGCGGCTTTCCAAGTAATTGGTAAAACGATAGCTTTAATAAAGTTTGGTTGGATGAAGGCTATGTCTAGTATAAACATATTAAAAAGAACGATTTACATTTAGTAACATTTTTTCAATAAGAGTATCTTTGAAAAGTAGATATTCCTAGTATCTGTCTGTTTGTTCACGTTTAAATCACTTAGTTGATTTTGATAAGCATTGAAGTGTCAATAGCCTAAGGCTAAGCTATGGCTATGGCTGTGTCGGACTTTCGATCGAAAGGTCACGGGTTCGAACCTATCCCATTACACTATTGCCGTGAACCCACTCCAGAAACAAGCATATTTAGCTTAGTTGTAGGGGTTAATAAGATTGCTACGTGTACGAAGTCGCGGGCAGAAGTTAGTACCTATTAACTTATTTTTTACCCCAATTTGTAACAACAGTCAAATTTGGTTTTTGTAAGTAATGATGATTGAATGAATACAATAGCTTATCAACAAAAAAGAATTGCTACTAACGTTACAGTTTCAGCTACCAGCATAGTAACTATAAATAACGTTAAAGTAAAATATATCGAGACAATAAATATTCCTTTCATCCAGCATATTGACCCAAGAATTTTCATAAACAGCACAAAGGGAAGTAGAAATTCATCTTCGGCAACCCTTGCTATATTTAGAACAAAATGCCCAATATATTCGAGGAAATATCACTGAACAATGTGTTACAGAAGGCTAGCTCCATACACAGAGCAAAAACAGGCGCACACAAACATAGACATATTATTATACGGCTTCGACGAAAACAAATAAAAGACTGTCAGGAGTACTCTTGTAGTTGCCAATACGTGAAGCTTGTCAAGATGTGCGTGCGGTTTTGCGACATCATATGGAGCTGAACTTCTGTAATATCTCATGATACCAGCATGGCAAAACGCTTAAATCCGTCGAGTTCCCTCAAAGGCCTTTCAGCCTACGGCCGCAATTATAAAGAGACCCTTTACCGCCTGTTTGTCAACGGTGTCTCCGTGGATTTGCCTTTTTTGATTTTGTATTTAGCTGAGAAGTTGGATTTAGTTTTTGCAATAAGATGGGTCGAGTTATTGTGGTTGAAACTGTGTCTTGATTATTATTAATGATCGGCCTTTTATATTTCAGCCTATTTCGTTTCCAATGCTGGCAAACAGGCCTCCTATCTTTGATGTGTGGGCCGTAATCTACCACGCGGGTCCAGTGTAGGTTAGGTCTTTTATGTTATATAAATAACATTACATAACATGGAAGTAAAAGAGAGGAGTCTGCTGATGTATGTTTATATAATAATGATGTAGTTTAATGGTTTACGATATAATGTCTTGAGAAAATTATATTATATATTTTTTAAATTTCTGTACTCATAGACACACCGTGTAAACGGTTTTGTGGGGCATTGGCTTATTTTTAAGATTCTAATGTAACATCTATTAAAACAATAAATAAATAATAATAAATATAACATTTCTTAAAATTTTGGTCCTATGACATTTCATGAGTGGTTTCATACATTCTCCACGATTAATTATTTAGGAGAAGAAGCATTGCTTGTCATTGTCTTGTCAATTTAACGGGAACATTCTTTCACCAATAATAATAATAGTCCTCATAACAAATTTTGGCCACGGCCGCCAATCTCATAATTGATCAGCCATCTGCGCAGGAGATATTATAGTGCACCATTATGTGCGCAGGTACACTCTCGGTTCCTTTACTCTCATTTTCCAATCGAACGGCAATCCAACACAGCCAGAGAGGGATTAGGCGCAGGACCAACGGATAAACGTCCTTTCCGAGGCACAGGGGTTATATCACTATCGAGACGCGGGCCAAGAGACTCATTGGCAACGATGCACTGATCGAGTCAAAGCTCCAGTCTTGAACACCGACGACGAGTTGCAAGTTTATCGGTTTTCTATCGGTTACATTTCGGGGAGTGTGCGATGGAATTACACAATCTAATTCCGCCGAGCCCGTTCCATAATCGGACTACGAGACAAACGGCGAAGTGCCATCGTTACATGGTGGACATCCCACCCATACGCACAAAACGTTATGGGAATACCTTCATTGTGCGTACGGCTAAGGAGTGGAATTCCCTGCCGGAGTCTGTGTTTCCCGACAGCTACAAACTAGGAGTCTTTAAGTCCAGAGTGAATAGGTTACTTTTAGGTAAGCGTGTTCCATCTTTGATCATATCATCACTTACCATCAGGTGAGATAGTGGTCAAACACAAACCTATTTACAATAAAAAAAAAAACTTTCAAGCTCCGGACTACCACTGAAAAATTTATAACAGAAAAACCCAATAGAACTTTTTGCCCGACCCGGGAATCAAACCCGAGACCTCTTTCTCAGCAGTCGCACTTGCGACTAACTAACACACCAATACCGTTGTTAGAAAAATGTTCTAAACCTGTGGAACTTTTATAAACGTATATTTTGTATGCTTGAGCGGTAATGTGAACGTATGCGAATTAGAAGCTTTTCAGTTACACAATTTGGCGGGAACCGGCGCTTGGGTTGGAACAAAAACAAGAGTCCAGCGTCGTTTTAGGGATAGGAAATGCACTAAGCTTTTATTCCAGGATATTCCAGGACTGCCAGCACCCTGAATCACGGTTCACCACCATAATATAACCGTTTCTTCTGCTACGAATTTGGTCGCACAATGACGCGAACATTCGAATGCGATTTCAGACAGCCACTGAATGTCCGATCTTCTCAGTCGAAAGATCTAGACGCGATGTAGTCTCTCTCCCTCGCTCTCGAGTAGCCAAAGGTTTTGTGCAAGGGAGAAAGAAATGCGGAAGGAAGAATGTCTAACCAATTAGCGATTATGCGTGTTGCCAATAATTAAAAATATAAACGAATAGAATCGTATATCGGCGCAACCATTATATTTTATAAACGTTATCGCAAACATGTCACTGTCTTTGTCTTGACTCCTCGAAGGTCACTAAGGACTAGCGTTGATGAATAATATGTACAACATAACCCTTGCCCGTAATATTTTACTCTAATACCCTTACATCATAGCGAAATTTTGCCCGACAATGTATGGATTATTTATCGCAAAAAAAAATTGCAAAACATATGAGTTTCTGCCTAACAAGTAGATGAAATATTGAATTTGGAATAATCGACCCTTGTCAAAATCATGCCTGTGGCGGTAGTAAAAAACCTAAACAGTGTTCATCATTTTTTATGCTATTATAATTTATCTAAAAGCTTTTTCGGTGAACTTTGCGAAAATGCTTTATATCGATTTTAATCATTCGTTTGATTGACAGTCAGTTAAAATGTTTTATGTAGGTATGTATTTTTGTAATAAGACAAAATACTAAAACAACAGACAAAATTATAACGAATTCCACACCAAATGTTTCTGGAATAAATTGCCACGTTGCTGTCTTAAGACTTTCGTAGCCAAAGTGCCAAAAATCCGGTGAGCTATTTCTTAAAAACCATTTTATCATCTGTATAAAATGAGAACGCAATAGCGAAGCGGAACAGTGGCGTGCAACAGCCACATTCCGCCGTTTACACGTTGAAATTCTCTAGAAAACAATTTTGCGCATTCATCTAGCGGCCCGCAGCGGTTGCTCTTATAAGGAAACTGTGGTTCAGAGGTGCCAGCGGATTGATATTCAGAAAGAGGTTGGAAAGAAAATAGTCCGCTAAGGTAAGTTGTAGGAAAGAGAAAATGAATGTTGATTAAAAAAAAATTTTATGTAACACCACATAATAGTAAACATAAGCCCCACGCGCATGAGTCGTTCTCCAACGCGATACGTCATGTGGGCGCGCATTTCCTAGTTTTTAATATCTTTGTTTGTTTCTATTCAAATCAAGTGTAATCAAATTAAATCGCCTACTTTCAACCGTCTGTCAATTATAAAACCCCCGTTACATATACATACATATATACGTATAATAAATTTCTTCGAAGGTGGAATTCAAAACAAAACACGATCTAGCAGTAAAGTAACGGGCACGCCGCAATTGCGGCGGTAAGACCCCTCTTTGAGGAGTGGCTAGATCGGCGTCACGGCGTCCTGACCTACCGCATGACGCAGGTCCTCACCGGACACGGAAGTTTCGGGAGGTACCTGTGTCTGATGGGAAAGGAGGAAACGCCTGGGTGTCACCACTGCGAGGGTCGCCCTGAGGACACCGTAGAGCACACGGTGCAAGACTGCCCCGCCTGGGCAGAGCACCGACGTGTCCTCACGGCGGCGATAGGCGGAGACCTCTCGCGCCCGGCATTGGTCGAGGCCATGCTGCGGGGCGAGAGGGAGTGGGAAGCGGTCGCCTCCTTCTGCGAAGCAGTCATGCTTCCGAAGGAGGAGGCGGGCCGCGTGAGGGAGAGGATGGCGTCCTCCCTCCAGCCCAGCCGCAGTGGTAGACGCCCACGGCGTCGGACGTCGGCCGACGATCTCCGGCCACCGTAGGCGCGGGCATGCGGACAGCGAGTAAAGGGCAACTCGCTGTCCGACCATGGACCATGCCCGGGTCGACGGCGCGTCGTGTTCCACGCGCGCCTCAAAGAGCGTCAGCAACATGACGAGGCCCCCTCTGCAGAGGGCCGAAGCCCGCCGGGGTCGTGGGACTCATCCCGTTACCGTGGCCCCGGTATGTAAAGGGTTATTGAAGGAACACCGTGGATTTTAGTCAGTAAAAGTCTGACAGTCCCTCCCACCCTGCCCGGAGTGGGAGGACTTATTTGATAATTTTACCACGTAAAAAAAAAAAAAAGCAGTAAAGTAAATAAAAACAAAGATGATGATTGAAATAATTATGTTTATTTTGCATATAGGTCATAAATAACACTTTCCCACGTTAAAATTTTTTTCGTAAATGTAAACTAGATGAGGCCAATAAAAGTAAAAAGTTGTTAACAATAAGATAAATGTATTTTTGTAATAATAACGAGATGATAATAAGCTAATTAACGGTTCACATTTAGTTATTAATTTCAAAGACCATAGTGGACTGGTCAAAGAAATGACCACGATTTAAAAAATCAAATTTAAACGCGCTTATCTCAAAATAAAAGTTCTTTCAAATCATTGATCACAATTCTCTAGAACTAACCACATTATTCTCCATCTACAACATCTGCTCCTCATCAAGTATTCATTATGAAAGAAATTCAAGAATTTTCACACAACGCACGTGTGAATAAGGTTTTATATTTTAAAACTAAACGCTTCTTCGTGGCTCATATTGCGAAACAAAATGTTATGCGGAATCCACTGAGGGTAGGAAACACAGAACAGGGAGTTTTCTCAGTGGCAACCGCTGCTACAAGCGAGAATAATATCAATACTTCGCACACAAATCAGACATGTTACTGTTTTCTCACACTACGAAAAGGAGGGATAGAAAACAGGTTCAAAATCACTTTCTTTCATTTGTCATAATAATGTTGACTGAAAATACCTGATAAAATACCTGTAACTTAGCTTTGGGAACATTATTGGCTGATTATGTTAAAGAAACTTCAACTTTTCCTATTTTGAAAGTTATACTAGGATGTCACGTACTTACTTAATAAAGTTTTATAGTGACACAATACCTACTTGTAGGTAAGTAATCGTACTTAAAGACCATAATAAATGTTCGAAAAGAAATAATATCGGCACGAATAACATTAAGAATAAATATTTGCTTAGAATAATGAAGATGGCAAAAGACTTCTAGCACAATTTGTTTAGCCCTGCCAGATCCTGACGTAAGTCCCGCCATGGTGCGTTAAAAGGTTCCGTGCTCTGTGATTGTAGCAAAAGCTCAACGTAAAGGTTACAACCGGTACTACCGCTTTTTGTATTTCTCCTAATGTTAAGGAGAATTTCTTTAATTTTTCGGTTCCTTTGTCTTTGTAATCTTTGTTGTTGTGCTTTTGGAATGTTAATTTTTATCTTTAACAATATGATGTGAGCCAGGCTTTCCGATTCCTTTGTAAAATCATGTCTGTTTTCCAACGTCAGGCAGGGGAATACCTATACTAGTTGTAGTATATGTGAGTCTTCGTGCATCGTTTTTGGGGTGCAGGAAGAAGCCTCTTTGTGTAGCGCAGCCTACTCTCAGTCTATTAGTCTATTAGTCTCTGAACCGAACGAAGCGTTAGGCGCATCCCGGACAATCACACCCATGACCTGAAGTGACTGATCAATTCTTCGTTTGCGGTAGTAGGGCTCGCGATTACAGTCTTTCATATAAAGCGCCTGACTCCTGTACCAGGTGAACCTGTAATTTAGTGATTAGTGTCCTCCGCTTTTATCAAAAAAGTAGGTAACACTAGGTAATGAAACAATAAAATTAAACAATTAATAATTGTTCCGTGCGAGAATCTAATCCGCGACACGCATCGCACCAGCAAATTACTCAACCACTGCGCCAACCGTAGGTATAGTACCTTATAGGTTTAAAGGTATGTAACCTTTAAACCTTTTCGTTACCCAACCAAGGAACTGTATGAGTACTGTGAGGTTTTAACAGTGCGTCAATTGTTTATTCTTCAGATTATTCTAAGGCAACATTCATTAAACACAAATGGCGAACAAGTTTCTATTAACTCCGAAAATTGGGCTACTCGTAGGCTTAAACTTCCCCTAGGCGACACCCTCAGGACTTCTTTTAGCCAGAGATTCTTCTGTTTCCTCGGAAGTTTTTTGTATGCCAAGGCCAACAAATTATTGAGTATTAATGCTAAACATAAACATAACTGTAAAAAAAATGTAATTGATTGGCTTCTAAAACTTGCCTATGATGAAACAGAGAATCTCCTTCATCCAGTTAAATAATATAGTTTCACTAATTCACAACTCATAGGCAATCATTACAATTTACACACGCACACACATACTTATACACACATAAACATATAATACTCACACGTAAATAACCACACCCCTACTTAAACAATTTTAGTTTACTAGTTCAAGTTTTGATTTTAAATTTTATTTTCGTATTATTAATTAAATGTATTTTTGTTATCTCTGTAACTTCATCTAACGTGTCTGTATAGCTATTTTATGTCATGAATTGCTTTCACTGTGTCACTTGAAGGTTGCTGGTACTTATAGCTCAGGGTTTCCTTTTGTACCAGCAGTACAATATTTGTTAATTCTTGCACATAAATTTGTACTAAGCATGTATGTACCCTATTTAATTTGTGAAACAATAAATGAATGAATATATATATATGTATTTATGTAAGTAGCTCACTATCAAATTATCAATGTACTTACATAATTATAATCATGTAATTGCACGTATGAATCTTTTGTGAAACAGATATAGTGCGCGTGTGCGTCTTGTACAAAACTGGTTTCCTTCCGTAACAAAATCATGATGATTTATCACTTCAAAATAGGGAGCGGGTCTTGTTTTCACTTCCATCGAGGAGCTTGTGGCTAAATATAATAACAGCCGCACGGGTCGATTTTTCGAGGTCGGCCCGACCTTGAAATGCACGTTAAGACTTTCGACCCGTCTGTCATTTGTACATCTTTGGTAGCCGTTACGGGTAGTCAGTATCCAGAAAATCTCCATTAGTCTTGCCAAAGAGTATCGTGTTGCACAGCTATTGGGTTGTGGGTGTTCCACATAAAACACTGGACCCTAACAAAGTTGGGAACAGGCTAAGCAGAAGATGTTCATGATGACGATGTTTCCGATAACGTACAGCTTTGTGAACAATTCCTAAAAGCTTAAAAACGGACCCGAAAACCTAAGAAATTGTACCTAATTAGCTAAGAAATACAAACCGACGTCAACTTTACCAAAGAAACAAAGTCTAATTCACTCTCACACAATGCAAACATGTCAAATATCGACGGTGGGATCCGTATGTTTTATAAAGCAAATAAAAACGTTTGAAAAGGCAACCTTCGCCCTATTTCCGTAGTAATGAAGTATTCATCACCCGCCTCTGGCGTGTAAGAGTGTGGTCTAAGTGATGGGAGAGCAGCGGGAAATTATTTTAATAGCAAATCAATTTGGTATCAATGAATGGCATAAAACGTGAGACGTTGGAAAAAATATACTTTACTTATTAATGGTAGTACTCATTCAGGCAGACGATGTAACTTTTCAAAGGTTTCATTGAATGCCATATCAAATATTCTAGAATAAAAAACGCCTAGTTGTAGTATAGCGAAGCTTACATTAAAAACATAATTTTGTTAGTTTTACACCAGCAAATCATAATTTTTTGTTTGACATAAGATTAGTTGGTAACCAATAAAAAATAACTAAGTAGTATAATATTAAATTGGAATATTTTTTGTATTAAGTATTTTCTTTCTTAGTATTGAATTATTTTGTCATTTAGAATAGTTATTTTGGAAGTTAATCAAATCTAAAAATAAAAAAAAAATAATGATGATCTGCAAATGTAATACTAAGAAAATTATTTATTTCAGAATTATAGATCACTAGCCGCTATTAAATACAGGAAATATCTAGTATAGTAGACAATGAGCCAATTAAAAGTCCTCACGCTTTGAGGCAGGAAAATCTAACATTGAACACTTAATATAAACGATATCGTACAATATTCAGCATGACTAAATAGAAACATAGCAGTAACTACAGATACGAATAATAATTAAAAAAAACATGGCTTACGCTTAATGTAAACATGCTTTGCTTACAATTACGGCAACAAAAAAGATAACAACAATTACTACCGCTAATAATTACTGCATTTACTACCGCTTCTAACTTGAACCACATCCACCAAAAGCATTTTGTGCCGTTAATGAAACGCCATTCGTTGCTTTTGATAGAGCTAATTATACTGACGTCAGTTTATTGAGACATTTCGCGTTTGTTGGTGCATTTGTACCAGGGCACCGGGTGTTATTGGATCCTGAGAATTAGATCATTAATCTTTGGTCTTCATTTGAAAGGTCTTTTTGCGAATTTATTTGAGGTGTTTATATTTCTTTGATATATGACTTTATTTTATGATTATGACTATATTGAGGCGTTTATAATTTAATAATTGTGTTGCTAATATATACAGTAAAGTAGTCGTTTTGATGTTCTCTCATATAGAGAAGGTCTGTGTCTCAGCATCGGGAATCAGCTCCACCCAGAGCGGGAGAAGTCATTCCATGATATTCCCAAATAAAAGGCTGATTATGTTATGTTATGTAAAATGTTACCAAAACATCAGCTTTCTTGTATATAGTCTAGTATATAGTATAAGTCTTATGCAGTTGATGACATCATGTCTATGATTAAACTTAAATAAATGAACAGATTCATATAAGCTGATCAAACATATTCATTGTCACATGTCTCTTTTCATATCTTTTCCCAATTGTATCGACTTATCTCCTATATACTCAATTTTATCAATAAACAAAATCTCTACGAGAATCCTCATTGACACCTCTCTGAATAAAAATAATGGTCTCGAAAAGGACGAATACAGCACAGACTGGACACAGAATATATAGAAACAGAAGCTTAGCTTTCTAAAACGAACAAAAGTAGGTGCACACACAGGGACAGATTCGTGCGGGGATCTAAAACATAAGCTAGTCGTGAATTGGGCTTGGAGCTGTTGCAATTGAAACGTGTCAATGTGTGCGCGCGTTTTTTCTAACTATATGAAGTCAACCTTCTGTATATATCCAGGTATAAAGTGGACTGGTCTCCTCGATTAATAAATCAAATAGATTTACAGTCGATGGGCTGACAGTTCCGGACTCCGACCATTATCAGTCCCTTTCTGTTGAAGAAACAATTTGCAATTTTCGTTTAATAGATTGTGTGAATCAATTTAGGTTTAATTGAACACGTGCTTTGTTTTTTCATGAGGTTTTTTTGTTTTTGTGTAACAATTTATGATTAGTTTAGGCAGAAATCTGTTGAATGGAAATATTTTTAGTAATTCAGGTAAAAGATATGGCTTATAACCGCATATATTTTTTACAACTTTTCATGTATAAATGTTTTTGTTCTTTATCTTTTTATGTTTTATCCACTCATTTTTTATTCTGTTAATTTTATTTCTATTTGTTTTACTCAAATTTACGACAAGCATCATCGCTGCTTTCTGCTTTTCAACCTTTCAAACTGTTCCGAGAACCTACAAATATACTAAGTACTATTAATTTAGATCCCTACCTGTGGGTACTACAATATAATTAAACAATTCAACCCGGGGCGTCTCAGTCTGGACACACGAAAGATATGTGCAAAAGGTCAGCTCCATTCGACGGACGAAAACGCACACACACATACACGTCATCAAGTATAGCGAATGCAAGCTTAGACGCGATCGACATTTGTTTAAGATCTTCATACGGAATTAATATACATATGTCATCGTCTACTTAGTCTATTGAGGTCGAGTTCTAACCTAACTAGATGCAGCAGAGTACTAGTGTTTTACATGGAGTGTTTGCCTATCAGATGTTCACAACCCAGTAGTCAGATTTGGCAAGACTGTTATCTGATATCTGACCTCTGACTACCAGTAACGACTGCCAAAGATGTACGAATGACAGCCAGGACAAGCTTAGCGTGCATTCTAAGGCACGGGGAGTTCTCAATGCTGTTAAGATGGTCACCCGTTCACGGATCACCTTCGGGTAGTGTTGCTTAACCTTGAAGATTGATCCGATTGGCTGTAATTATTTAGCCACAAGCCTTTCAACTCGACTCAACTTAAAATATTAACAGAAGCACCGACAAGAAATTCCACGGTTACTCTTTTAAGCCTGCAATACATGTTGGCCGAGCGTTGTTGAGTGAAGGCCAATACCAACATGTAAACGGTATATTTGCCTTGTCTTGCTATCGCTCGGTGTCACTTGCCTAGTTAGCCGAGTGGAGGCCAGCACCAACGTATGTAGAGCTCATTTGGTGCAACTTGTCTTCGCTCGCCGTTGCTCGTGATCACTTGCCTCACTTCGGAACGGTGTCGGTTTTTGGTCACAAATCAAAGGCGCTCGCCTGCGCTCGGCCAACGTGTGAGCAGCTCTACAGACCCTCTTCTACATTGGTCGTTTGCATTGGCGTTCGACGAACTTGTCGACCGTGTGGACATTATTTCTTGCCTTGTACCTATCTGCCAATGCTAGTGTTGGCCTACGCTCGGCCAACATGTATTGCAGGCTTAAAAAACGTCTTTCATTCTCACAAATACAGGTTTAATAGATATATGGGAGGACAAATAAACACAGCACAATATTATTCTTATTACAAATAAAAACCGGCCAAGTGTGAGTCAGACTCGCGCACGAAGGGTTTCATACCGTTATCTATAAAAACGGCAAAAAATCATGTCTGTTGTATGGGAGTCCCCCCCTTAAGTTCAAGCGTCTACCTGTTTAAAAATTTCAACTGTCTAACTATCACGCTTCATGAGATACAGCCTGGTGACAGACGGCCAAACAGACAGACAGACAGACAGACGGACGGACGGACAGCGGAGTCTTAGTAATAGGGTCCCGTTTTACCTAAAAAATGACAAACGAATCTAGGAATCTTCTTTTTTCGAGAAGTACCTAATATATGCGTATGTGTGAACATAAATACCATAATATCTCTCAATGTATGAAGACCTGGTCTTCTGTTCCTATTCATTTTATACCCTTAGTCTAAAGGTGTTAAACGTGGATTGGGAAACTTTTGGGTACTGATTGCTGTATCTCTGTTTCAACAATTTGGAGTCTGTCGGGTAAAAGCATCTTTGTTACGTTATAGTTTAAGGTTATCCTCAACTTTGTTTAATGATGTTAGGAGTAATTTAATGGACAGGTGTGTGTGTAATTTGTATTGACAGGTTTAGTAGAGCTTGTAACTTTGATTTTATGGAGGAGAGTTTCGTGCTTGTGGGATTATGAGGTACTTGGGTACCTAGCTTCTGACGATGCGAATGTTTGAATGTATCTACGGGTGTTTGTTTTACAATAACGTCAAAATGGCTGAACGGATCTGCATGTAATTTGGTACAGAGACAGACTATAGTCTGGAATCGGTCCAAAGTGGGAAATTGTACGATTCCCGTAGGGTAGATTGTACCAAAAATTCCGTGTGAATGAAGTCACGGGCAGCGAATAATGTAATCTTTTGATAATTAACTCGTTTTCTTTGCCCCTCCGTTATAGCTGCTATCTGGAAAGACAGACTCCGTTACGGAATTCCACTTCTAGTAGTTGGTAACTATCCTTAGCCCAGCGTCTACTTAAGGTCATTGTAAAAAGATCCTTAGTTAATAATAAAAAGCAGCAGGAAGCTTAGATTAATGTTTTTGAGGTTTTTAGTCTTGTTTGAGAGATAAATATGTAATTTCAGCCTTACCACTGCTTTCAAAACGGTGAACAAAAACATCGTGAGGAAACCGTATGTCCTAGGATCGAGGAGTAAACATGTGATGTCCATCCACTCACTCACACTGGGGTCGCACCGTGGATTACGGCCTATTTCTTCTCATAGACAGGAGGCCTTTGTCCCATCAATGGACTTGTGGTAGGCTGGTTGTAATGTAATGTTAAGATAGAAAATAGTGTAAGGCTGGAAACAGTGCTTGACCGACGGTCGGCGCTGACCGTCAGTCGGCGTAGCTATATCTATGCAAGCCTATGAATGCGCACTCAGCTACGCTGACGATTTTCACAACCGACGGTCAGCGCTGACGGTCAAAATGTACGGTCAGCGCTGACCATCGGTCGAGCACTGTTTCCAGCCTAAGGGTCCATTAGCAAATATTAATACTGCCTCCGTGGTCGAGTGGTTTAGGCGTTTGCCTTGTGACCCGGTGGTTGTGAATTCGATTCCCACGGGAAGCATTTTGTTTTTTTTTTTTATTGAAAATAGACTCGCGTTTGACCACCATCTCACCTGATGGTAAGTGATGATGTGATCGAAGATGGAGCACGCTTACCTAAAAGCAACCTATTCACTCTGGACTTAAAGACTTTACAAAGCATACTTTGTAAAGTTGTTTCCAGTTTGGCTAGGACATTGCAGGCCTGAATCACCTGATTGTCTGATAAAAAGATGGTTCCGTGCTTCGGAAGGCACGTATAAGCCGGTGGTCCCGGTCGCCAAATGGCGGTCGTCAAAATAGACCACGTCAGAGGCCCTTGAGGCGGTCTAGAAACTCTGACACCAGGGTGTATGGGGTCTTTAGACCTTACTACCCACACGATAAGAATAATACTTAACATTTTATTAGTTTTGTTCTCTGTTCTTTAAAATAAGACTAGAAGTAGGTACCATAAGTTTCATCTATTTATCCTGAACACCCATTTCACCAATATTTTAATATATATATATTTAGAATTTATAGAAGTGGGCCTTTGTATTTAGATTAAACTTAATGAAATGAAACATAAAGTTTTAAACTTAAGTCGCACTTTGAATTTCATAAGTTTTCTGTTTAAAATTCAACGCAAATGTGCACCAATTTTCTCTGAAATTCATCCAGAACTAAACAAATAAAAATAGTATTACATGAGTATCAGCTATTTTTATGCTACGATCAATCTGAGATCCTATTTATATTTAGGCTAAGTTGAAAATCAACAAACTGCATTTCTTCAGTACGGTTCGCCTAGCACAACTTGCGGTTACGCGAATGGAAACTTCAATCAATATCTTGCACATCAAATTAAGAACTTTATAACGGGTACAATAAGGTTGATTTCAAGATGAGCACGTTCACGGGCTGTTTGGTGTAAAATAGGTCTTATTCCACCTATGCCTAAAGTTGGCAAAACATTAATCTTATCAGGCGTTGTCTGAAACTAGCTGAAACAGTATTGATTGAGAGGTACCGAATTGAGTTGTATTTAGCTAATAACGCCAAATGTAGGTGAGCAGGCTTAAGGCCAGGACTTGGTCTAGTAAAATAGCAATTTATCATATGGAACGAAGGATCGTTTAACGATGAGTCTTCGTTTTTTAATTGATACGTCATCATTACTTTGAAGCTTGAATTTGAGCTCGTAATATAATTATTCGAGATTGGTCTTTCGTTAAAATTAGAACAGATTTTCTAATTCTGGAAATTCTTGTACTTTGTAATGGAATAGTACAAATAAAATAACTAGTTGTTTTTCAAGGGGTAACTAATAAAAACTACCCAATATGTATTTTAAGGATATTGATATTTTATGTGTATTGTCCTTTCTACTTAAAGGTGTAAAAATTTTAATTGAGAGACACAAGTTACCAATATTGATTAGCGTTGTAATACAAAATATTATCACTACGCTTCATATCAAAAATGGTAGTGATATCCGCTTACTTTTTCCATTAAGATCTCTTTAATTTATAACCGCTAACAGATTATTTGCATAATAATAACTTAAAACACATCCACTTATTGGATTCTTAACAAAATTGCATTCATTCAAACTTATGCGGTCGCAAATCACCATCTCCTGAAAATGCTCTGTGGAGGGATAAACACGTGTCGAGTTTTGGTTTGGGTTGCATGTTGCAGTAAGTACCATATGTTCTACAAATGAATATACTTACGGACAGTGGAGCGGTGTTGCACACTGTATTCAAGCTTGAACACCTTAAATGCAATACAGGCGGTTTCAATTTATGCATGACTAGTGACCCGCCCCTGCTTCACACGAGTGCAATGTACTAATAATATGAATGTATTATATACATAAACGTTTCTCTTGAATCACTCTCTCAACTTTCTGCCAACTGCTACTAAAATTGCGCTAGCACAGTCTCTTTTACTCCCCATCCTAGACTACGCTGATGTTAGTTATCTTGATCTTACTGAGGCACAATTTGATAAACTTGAGCGACTCCAAAATGTGTGCATTAGATTTATATTTGGCTTACGCAAATATGATCACGTATCCGAATTTCGTACGAAACTCAAGTGGCTTCCAATACGTCTTCGCCGGAACTTACACATTTTGTCTCTGCTTTACAGTGTGCTGTTTAATCCTAAAACCCCCAGTTATCTTAAAGAACGATTTAAGTTCCTTCATGACACATATGCAAAATCTCTGAGGTCATCAGAAAACTTAAGGCTTGAGGTACCGAGTCACGCCACCAGTTTTTATGGTAAGTCGTTCGCAGCTCAAACAGTACGGCTGTGGAATGCTCTACCCGTGTCAGTAAGACAAGCACAAACCCTATCTTCTTTCAAAAACTTAGTAAAAGATCTTTATCTCTATCCTTAAATTGTTGTTATTATGTATGTCTTTGTTTCTTTCTTTTTTTTTAATATTTATCTGTATATATATTTTATGTTTTGAGAACATTATTTATTGTTTTGTATTTTATATAGATAAATAGTACACCGTGGACTACCCGCGTATTTATTTTCTCCTTCTGTGTCAAATCCATCCAAAGGTTGTCTGTAAGAGATCGCTTTTAGCGATAAGACCGCCCATTGTATGACCCTCTTTAAATTGTTAAGTCCATAATTTTGTCTTACTGTTATGTTGTACAATAAAGAATATATCTATATATCTATCTATCACTTTATCCATTGCTAAAACTGCAGCGAAATCCGTTACGTAGTATAAAAGGTCTAAGCGTACAGACAGCGGGAGCGACATTGTTTTATACTATGTAAAGATAACGATTGTCGAAAGTATAATATCTAAGTATAGTGTATAGTGCATAAGTATAAATATAGTACAGTATATGCAAGATTAACTACTTGACATTTCTTTTATAGTAGTATTACACATTTTCTTTACAAAATTCGATATTGCTGTTAGAATGTAATTTTGTCTAAGCTCTTTGAACGTTCATTAACCTTCTCCAAGACTGATCGACGGAATATCGAAAAACGTATTGAAATAGCTACAAAAACTAGTCGCACACAATGACCCCTTAAGACCACATCTATCAAACGAAAGTGGGAGTTCTTAAAGGTAGACAAACCGTTGAACGAAGTGTACTTGACTCTTTAAAGCTTGATTCATTGCATTTTCTTTGTTTTCTACTCTGGCCACTCCGTTTATTACCTATTGTTCAGTGTTATTTTGTGGTAAGAACAATGGTATCGTGCGGTGTTTTTAAGAGAAATTTGTATCTACCCATGGTTGGGTAATTTAAAGTTTAATTTTGATTGTGATGTTGGTGATGAAGTAATACTGTCTAATATATAAGTTACTATTAGTAGTAGCAGGTATTCCACCAAGTGAATCAAGCAAATTTTTTGTTTCACTAAAAATATAGTTATGAAAAGTCGCGAAAAAAGTTAAAAGACCGAGGTCGTTTTGTAGGCTGCCCCCGATAACAAAAAATAAGATGGCTCGATTTAAAAAATTACAGGAGACATTTTCATCAAATATTTTCAAACATTTTATTCAAAATTTATACTCATAATGAATGGACAGTATTAAAAAGCCCTCTAACTGGTCAAGTTTAAATGTATGACACACATAAATACAAATCAAGTAATGTAGTTTCTACTCATTTTACATCAAATACCAGCAAGCATCATTAAGCAACAATAAACTCCAACTAATTACCTCTCCTCTCGATTAAGGATGCCATAAAAAGTGCATGGCGCTAAAACGTCTAATAAACTTTATTTTCACGGCATCCACCATTGTTTAGAGCGGAAGTACAAGTCGGCAACAAAAGCTTCAGTATCCGCTGCGCGCTGTCCAGAATCACAAAAAAAATAAAACAGAAGGTCGACTCCATACAAAAGAAAAATTTACAGGCATAACACGAGAGGGAGAGACAATTCTCTTTCATCCCGGACCACAAGGGCAACTGATGGAACAGGGTGGGTTTTTAGTCAGTAGAAGTCTGACACTCCCTTCCGCTCCACCCAGAGCGGGAGAAGTCATTTGATGATTTTCCCACCAGGAAAAAAAAAGAGCAAGGACACATTCCCGCAACCCCAACTCGGTACTGCAAGGACAACTAAATGAACAGGGTGGATTTTTAGACAAAACAAGTCTAACTCTCACTTTCGCTTCAATCAGAGCAGAAGACGTTTTTTTTTTTGCATAGGCACGCTCTTTATCTCAATCACGCCTGATGGTAAGCGACAGATGAGGTCTAAGATGGGACAAGCAAGCCCAGAAGATGCCTGTTCACTCTTGTCTCCCCCCCTGAAAACACACATACACACACACATTTATGACCGGCATTTGTTTGACATTCAAGTACGGTCGGCCAAGAAAGTGGTGTACCAGTTTTGATTTAGTTTCCCGGTCATCGAAAATTACAACAAGGTTCGTTATAAAAAGATATTACTGAAAGAGACAACATTATCATGACGTAAACCTATGTATTTAGTATTCATACGTCATATGTCACATATAAGTACATGACATTTTAACCTTTAGTATAAATGAAAAGGACATTAGTTTCTACAAAGCAATTGAAATGTTTCCAAACAAAAGGAATAAAAACTATTTAGACAACCGAATTCCATTTGAAAAAGAAAACTGACAATTGACATTTTGTCAAATATATGCAAAAAATCGATATATTTTCCGTGTTATTTTTCAATCAACTGCATATAAAATCATCTCAATGCCTGCCAACTTGACCATTGCCGAAAGAGCACAAATAATTGCCCAATTTAATGAGGGAAGCAGTATCAGTGCGATATCCCGGAATTTGAATATATCGAGGCGTTCTGTCCGCTTTTGGATTCGTCGTGAAGGAGAGGAGGGAAGTTTGTTGGATCACAGAAGAAGTGGTCGCCGGCCTGCACTCTCCAATAACGATAGAGAATTCATGAGACGGGAATATGAAATCAATGGTTTTAAGCCCACAAAACATTTTGCGGAGATGTTCGATGTGAGTGCCCAAACAATAAGGAATCATCTACATTACATGGGGTTGCACCACAGGCATTACGCCAAGAAAATATATTTGACGGATGCTCACAAACTTGCTCGTCTGAACTTCGCCAGAGAGCACTTAGAGTTTGATTGGTCTAATACAGTGTTTTGTGATGAAAAAACGTTTAAATCCAGTCAGCATGGACGTCTTCACCTTTGGCGATATAATTCAACACGGTATAAAGATGATCATGTAATCCCAAATAGAGAATCAGGTCGAATTTCCGTAAATATTGGGGGCTGGATGAGTACGGATGGTGTAGGAGAATTGTGTTCTCTACCTCCTCGAGCGACGGCTGTAAATTATATCGACGTGCTTCAGAATGCAATGCTACCGACAGTCCGTAATGTTTACCCGGAGAACGAAGTGCCACAATTTGATTTTGTTCAAGATAATTGTTCAATTCATAATGCGAGGATCGTAAGAGCCTGGTTTCGTTCACACACTGACGTAAGGGTAATTCAGTGGCCCTCAAGATCGCCGGACCTCAACCCGATAGAAAATCTTTGGGGCCTTATGGTCCAACGATGGTCGCATCAAAATGAAAGAACCAAACAAGCTCTTATTAGTCACTGTAATTATATCTGGGAGGAAATGCGGGGAACCGATATTTGCTCACGGCTTGTTGGTTCAATGAGGTCTCGTCTTTTAGAGGTTATAGAGGCCAACGGCGGTTACAACCGTTTCTAATTTTTAAAAATTTTCAATATCTTCTAAATATTACTATATATGCTATGTTTTTGTTTGTTATAAGTATTTTAAAATTGATTGTAGAAATTTAATAAAAGGATAAATCTATTTTTAGCTTGTTTTTTATTGATATTGTAATTACAAGTTTACAGAAATTGTAGGTTTGTGGACTCGCCTTGTGCCTTTACAATTTTATGTAACTTGTTGATTACAATTCTGAATTTGTAGATACAATTTTGTCATCAAAATCTACAGCCCCCCGCCGTTGATTTTACGACGTCATTGGTTCCATCAAGTTCAAACTAAGAACAGCTGTCACGTTACAAACAGTAATAGTCGTTATCAATAATCAGATAAAGACAGCAATAGAAGTTGTCAGATCGATCTGCAAGCGAAACTAATCTTTATCACCTATGAATCTGCAAGCGATATTCAACCTTAGGGTGGTACACCACTTTCTTGGCCGACTGTACGTGTCGATGTGTGCATGTGCCTGTTTACATTTCCTATGTACTCGACCTTCTGTGCCCAACTATGTTATGCCACAGTGTTACCAGCAAGAATCAAGTAATTAAATTTTATTCAAATGAGGTTCTTCTATTTGTCAGACAATGTTTCAATTATGGCTTTGGTATGTGAACGATTAATTTGAAAATTAAAGATTATCTACAGGGTATTTTGAAAGTGCGTGGGTTCATGTGGTTATTTTTGTTAGTAATATCCAGTGAAAAAAAGTGAAAATAACAAAATAAAACCTTCTTTAAAAAACTCGACTGCAAAAACATATGTTTTTGCGGTCGAGTTTTTAGTCGTTGCGGACAAATTTACATACGAATAACTTTTCAAGCGGTGATGCCTTCACAGAAAAAGTATTTATTATCTGTAATACAAGAATCAGAACATAATTCTTAGATATGACCACTTACTTTTGAAGCAGCTTGTATATTGAGATTCATGTTTTAAGTTTTTGATTATAACGGTGTCATCACTTGACTTATTGAAATTAATAATTCAAGTATTATTTAGACTAAGACTTAGGCTTATTAAATTTATTAAAACAGATATTGGTAAATGGTTTCTACGGTAATAAATCTTTTTTCCACTTGAGAAAAGTAATTTGAATAGTGTACTATTTTAAAAACTTCTATTAATAACAAATAAGTATTCACTTTCTAAATATTAATTTACTAAAATATTTCTAAGTTTATTTTTACAATTCACAACGAAAATATCGCTTATTCATCTTTCGTTAAACGAAATTCTGCAAAATATTTGCTTTGTTTTCATTCCATCTGTTTCATGTAAAATCAATTTATTGGTACGCACAATGAAACTTTAAACATTTCTTTATTCACGTTTCATTTTGCTTCATCATTTTTATTGAAATTTAATGAAAATAATATTTTTATTCCTTCGTTTTTCATAGACCGAAACAATGTATGTAGGTGCATGAATAATTGCAACATGTCTTTTAATGTGAGTGCTCTATACTTTATTGATACTTGGGTCTTACTATGTCGACCCAATACTGTTATGATATCGGTGTGACAAGATTCTAATACATGTATCTTGTGTAGCTGCGTCTACCTTCATCACCCTCAATTTTGTAAATTTAAGAAATGAAAGCAGAAACTCAGATAATTTAATCGGCCTCCTTATTCGATTTTAAATCCTTTTTTTTTCAGGGTAAAGTTATCAAATGACTCTTCCCGCTTTCGCAGGCAGAGCGAAAGGGAGTCTCAGTCTTTTACAGACTAAATCCATTCTTTTCTTCAGTTACCCTTGCTCCCACCTCGGTGTCTTTGTGGAACATACCGGCCTATCAGGCCCCGTTATTAGTGCTGACCGCGCATGTTACTGAATTAAGGAATCAAAGCAGCACCCATTCCATAGGCACTACTACCAAATAGATCAGACTCAATAATTATTAATTCCTTAGTGAATTTTTGTTTTATTTTATCTGTCAGGCATCTTATTGAATCATCCATTAAGATCCCAAAACCAGAAAAATCGACGCTTTCAAAATATGGGTGATGACTGGGCTATCGGTGAAGGTGGCTTCTTTATTTACGAAGGACTACTGTGAGAACGAAAGAATCCATATAAACAGATGACGATACTGGTTCGGGTCGAAAGAAGCGATTATGGCAGAATCAGTTAGATGGCTGTTCCATATGCTGCGGTTCCCATGCCTGAAAACCTATCATGTAGAAAAACTATAGGTACGTTTTCACACACTGACGAACTAAAAGCTTAAATAAATCACCAACTCTCAAGAAACAATGGTACAATTTAATTGAAATTCACTACCGTCAATTAAGTCCTGTGTTTAAGTTACAGTTAGTTTCAAGTTATTTTAAATTAACTGTCGGATAGATTGCTCGCGGAGAGTTGTTTTAGCATTGAGTTGTAACTGTTTATATTACAAATTTTGATCTTTAGTACTATTTATGTCGCAAAAAAATATTTCAGGTATATAATCTAGGGAACGGACAATTTAGTCAATTAAATTGTAAGGTATATAAGAATTTTAGACGACGGCGGGTGTGTATTATACGTTTTTATTTATTTATTGGCACAATTTATTATCACGAACATATAATAAATGTTATTTGGGTGTGGAACTTAATATGGACACTTACAAAGACAAACTGGACGCGCTTGAGTCTATCGAGAAACGGGCCAAGAGACTCATTGGCAACGATTCACTGGTCGACAAGTTGCAAGTCTATCGGTTTTCTATCGGTTAGATTTCGAGGAGTGTGCGATGAAATTACACAATCTAATTCCGCCAAGTCCGTTCCATCATCGGACTACAAGGGCATCCCACCCATACGCACGAAACGTTTTGGGAATACCTTCATTGTGCGTACTGCTAAGGAGTGGAATTCCCTGCCGGAGTCTGTGTTTCCTGATCGCTATAACCTGGGACTCTTTAAGTCAAGAGTGAATAGGTTACTTCTAGGCAAGCGTGCTCCATCTTCAACCACATCATCACTTAGCATCAGGTGAGATGGTGGTCAAACGCAAGCCTATTACCAATAAAAAAAAAAAACGTTGTCTAACCGAAGTCACGATATGATTGCCATGCAAATTTTTTTTTACTGGGTGGGAAAATCACCAAATGACTCCTCCGACTGTGAGTGGAGCGAAAGGGAGTGTCAGACTTCTACTGGCTAAACCCCCACCCTGCTCCTTTAGTTACCCTTACGTTCTTGGGCCGCGGTATTTCCTCAGACTATTCCTGAAACCTCGGCAGGCAATGGCCCTGTTGGGACCGGCATGTGTGCTGTTTGAGGCGACCCGCCAACCCGGGCCTGGTTCCCTGCGAAGAATACCTGGGTAATAACAATAATGCTGCTTTCGTCAAGATGTTTTCCTTCAGCATGTTTAAACAGTGTTAATGATGAAAAGTGCACCCAGTTATGTGCTAGCCTAGGTTCGAACTCATGATCTACAGAGTTGATACGACCGAGGGGCTTTCCTTTAAACTGCGTATACTAGGTACCATTTTCAAGCTTTGTACCAAAAATCAATTAAATAGGAGAAGTAGTTTAGTCGCAAATGATTTTGATGAGATGTACCTTAAAGCGATAAATCTGACCAAGACAAGAGATAACACACGCCGCGCTACGTTGCCACTTTGTTACCTAGGTATTTAAGGTCAGTCACATTTATTTATAAAGGGAGGTTGCGTTTTACTCTGATTTGTAAGCTATTTAGTTTGTTTGAAAAAAAAATATTTTTTGGCTCTTTTTATTTTTTAACTGTATCAAATTAACACTAATCACGTATAGTATACGTAGTGTAATTTAATGCCCCTATGTCGTATCAACTCTGTATAACTCGTAAATCGTACCGGTTACTGCTGAGATACCACTGCACAATGGTAGGACGGGAAATAATTTCAGACATCCCTCTCTTAGAGGTCTCAGCTTTAGAGCATGCCAAACGAGGCTGATTGTAAAAAAATCAGGTCGTAATTCCAATTCTACCCTAAGATATCAGCATTTGAAGATTTGTCACGTTAATTGGAGCATTTTTGAAAATTGTTTTAGCATTTGAAGATTTGTCACGTTAATTGGAGCATTTTTGAAAATTGTTTTAAAAAATTACTTCCAAGAATTTCTAAGTTGATGCGTTTTGGTAGTTAATTTTCCTTGATGGTAGGCACCCCTTGCAAAAAAAATTAGCCCTCTAACTCAACAGGTGTACGAGATTTAGAGTTAATTGATTTTTCGAAACTTATTTTTTTTTAAATAAACGATAGAAAATTGGCATAAGCTGAGAGTGCACGTATGACCACAAAGGCCCCGTCTACAAACCCTGAAAAGATGGTAGCTGCAGCTAGCGGAAATAAAAATCTACGGGCCCCATAAGGTTCACCAGGTAAATCCAATTAATTTTGTCATCAGAGATGGGCAGACACAAAGGGCGGTGGGCAGATTTTTTCAGAATACAAATTCTTGTAGGTAAGCCTATATAAAGTTGTGGGAGTGGTATTTCTTACCTTTTACGATTTATTACAACGCTGAAACATTCAGTAAGTAATATTTCTTGTTAGTTGACCATCTGTCCGTCTGTGTGCACTCTCCTCACCACATGCATTATACAATTTATACCAAATTTCACATACATGTGCTACTCCTTTGGCACACCTCTGGAAATATTTTTCAGCCAAATTGGTCGTGCGCTTTAAAAGTTGTGCGCGCGCCAAAGCAAAAAGTCTTCTGATTTCGCTGGAAATCGGTATGTACGGATTAATTGACTCTTGACACGTTGAATCGAATTGTAACGCTAATTTTTGTTAAAATTAAAAATAAATGAACATAAATATAGTTCAAATACATAAACATACATACACTTCTTATTTGGATTCAATACACTTTTTCCTAATGGCTTTCAAATTCTTAATTGCATCACGATTAATCACGAGTTAATCATCCAGTTACTTATTTCAGTCAAGTCACAATCTGTCAAGCACATAAATTATAACCAATAACTACTTTTAGATGTATATGGCTGTTTAACCCAGTCCAGCCGGGTATATGGCTGTAGTGGTCAAGCGGTCACGCTTGACTTTGGCGGTGAAATTTTATGTTTAATTTTAACAAAAATTAGTGTTATAATTCGATTCAACGTGTCAAGCAATCCGTACATACTGATTTCCAGCGAAATCAGAAGACTTTTTGCTTTGGCGCGCGCACAACTTTTAAAGCGCACGATTTTTTTTTTTTTTTTTTTTTTTTTTGTGTGTGGCATCTCGCAGGTCAACCTCTGAGGTTGTCGTCTGCTTAACCGGGCTTGCCTGTGGTTGCCTTAATTAATAAATTAATTAAAGCCTCCAGCCAGGGCTTATTAGAAAACTTACAAACTAGGCGACTACACGCTAAGGGCACCCCCTGTGGGGTACGGACCTCGGCTTAGGGCGTCGCAGTGGGAGGGCAGCTAGGGACAGGCTGGATCATATCATTTTTATTATTAATAAGGGAATTTAAAGCTACTGGCTCAGCGTCGCGGGCTGGCTCTGGCAAGGGTCGGGGCGGACTATTACGGGGACGTCGCGGCGGGCCTCGGCGGCGAGGACGGAAGGACGGTCGGTTTTTGTTTTTGTGTGCCACTGTACTTGTTTCCCTACGGCTCTCTTGGAGCAGGGTGATTGCGTCATCGGGAGTGACAAGGGTATGCCTTGGTCGGCGAATCTTAGAGATACGCGAGGGTTCGTATTGGGCGGCCGATACGATAAGGGGATTCCTATGTTGGATTGCAGTATCAAAGAAACGCTTGGAGACACGTTTCATGAACTGCTGGATGGTGGGCATCTTGAGGTCTACGTGAAGAAGCTCATTTCGAACATAAAAGGGGACTCCCGTGACTCTACGGAGGAATCGGTTTTGAAGGGTCTGCATCTTGTGGAGGAGGTAGGGCTTTGCGTGTGCGAAAACAACGCAGGCGTAGGTCATGATGGGACGGATGACCGCGGTGAAAATACGCAGCTTGCACCTGAGTGATAACTTGCTGCGGGAGCTAAGAATGAAGTGGAGCCTACCTAGAGCGAAAGCGGCGCGCGAACGTGCCTGCTTTATGGGCTCAGCGAAGGAAAGGTGTTTATCGAGGACCACGCCTAAGTATTTGGCTTGCTTTTCCCAGGGGATCGGCTTGCCGTACATGGTAATCGGACGGAGGGAGGGTGGGTTTATCCGCGGCTTAGAAAAGAGGACTGCCTGGCTTTTGTCTGGATTGACTTCGATTCTCCATTTCCGGAACCACTTGGCCAGAGTGTTTGCGGAAGTTTGGAGAGTGCGAGCGATGGCATCGGGTTTAAGACCGGTATAATAGATAGCCGTATCGTCGGCAAATAGGGCTAGCTGAGTATTTTTATGCTTGGGGATATCGCTAGTGAATAGCGTGAAAACGAGGGGGGATAGTACGGAGCCTTGAGGAACTCCTGCGCGAATGGGATGGGGGGAGGAAAGCTCCCCCTCAATTCGGTAACGAAAGGTGCGATTCGATAAAAAGTCCCGTAGGATGAGCACGAGGCGGTCAGGCACGCCGAGTTGGTATAGCTTATAGATTAAGCCATTGTGCCAGACTTTGTCGAACGCTTTCGCTATGTCGAAGAATAAGGCTCCCGTTATTGCGCCCCGTTGGAAGCCGGCGCTGACATGTTCTATAATGCGGTGGACTTGTTGGATACATGAGTGTTCGGTTCTAAATCCAAACTGCTCATTGGGTATAAGACTCTTTGCTTCGGCAAAATCTTTGAGCCGCTTATATATAAGCCTTTCATAGATTTTACCAAGGACGTTGAGTAAGCTAATGGGACGGTAGCTAGACGGGTCAGACTTGGGCTTGCCTGGTTTGGGAATACCTATGACGGTGGCCTGTTTCCAGGTTGCGGGGAACATATTATTGCTCAATGCACCATTGAAGATGGCAGTCATTAGCACTATAAGCTGGGCGGGGAAAAGTTTGAGAACCCTATTGGTGATGCCGTCGGAGCCAGGGGCTTTTCGCGGTTGGAGACTTTTAATGATATCCTGGACCTCATCAGGAGTGATGGGGGCCAGTGGATTATCGGGATCTTCGACGGGCGGAAGGGAAGTTCTACGTTCGACTTCGGCGTTCACCATATCGAGGTGGGCTTGGTCTACTGGTTGAGAGCTGGGAGAACACTGGGACTCTAGGCTGTCGGCTAGGCATTCTGCTTTTTCAGAGTTATCGAAGGCGACACTCTTATCGGTACGAATGAGAGGAGGCATTGTGGCCTCTTCAGTGGATCGTAACTTCCTCTGAAGCTGCCAGAAGGCAAGATGGGTGGGCTCAAGTTCGCTCAGCATCTTGTCCCAGCTCCCATTACGCTGCTCGGTAATGCGTTTCCTTATAGCACGCTGTAAGTTGCGCATGTGAGCTTTGTTTGCGGCGCAGGGAAAAGCGCTGTACGCACGGATGGCTGCGTTCTTCTCGGTTATCAGATTCCGTACATCGTCCGGGAGTTTCCAGCGGTGGTCTTCCACTACAGGAACTTCCCTTGAACAATCGTTCAGGACGGATTGTACGTGATTTGTAAGCGAGTCGATCGCCGCCGTCGTGTCAGCGACTGAGACTATGTGGTCAGGAATGGTGTCCAATTGAGGCGACGTGGTGGATTTCAGTTTTTCACTTACTTTCCTCCAGTCAGTGATCAATTGGGTCGGAGGAGGTTGCGTAGGATCATGGTTACCCGAGCGGGAACCTAGGTGTAGGATAACGGGACGGTGATCCGAGTTGAGCTCGTGAAGCGCTTCTATGGAGTGTAAACGGAGGTTTACATTCTTTAGGAGCGCCACATCGAGGACATCGGGGTTATGGTTGGGGTCGTGTGGGTAGTGGGTGGGAGTCATCGGAGCGATGACGTCGTAGTTTAGGGTCGCGCCTAGGTTATACACGATTCTGCCTCTGGCATTTGTCGTGTTGCTGTTCCAAGCGGGGTGTTTGGCGTTGAGATCGCCCGCTAGTAAGACGGAGTCACTCAGGCCGAAGAGAGTCGTGAGATCGCTGGTGAGCGCGATAGGATCGTCTGAAGCAAGAGACGCGAACGATGGTGGGGGATGGTAGGCAGAGATGATGGTTATCGGAGGATGACCAGTCATGCCTAGTTGACAGGCAGAGTACTCTAGGTGAGAGAGAGGCGCGGGTGGGGTCAGAGGGATGCAGTATAACTCCTTTCTATAATAAATAAGGGTACCGCCGCCGTGGCAACGTGTTCTGTCATTGCGAACTAGACGGTAATTCGCAATTTTGGGATCAGCGCGGTGGGGTTTCAAAAGGGTCTCCTGTATAAGGAGGACGTCTAATTGGTGGTCGCGGAGGAATTTAGTTATTTCGGCGCGTTGGTTGAAAATGCCATTGGCGTTGAAAAAACCTAATTTGAGGGATCGAGGCCTAGTGTGGTTTGTGCGTTGGGAATCCATTGGATCAGTCCATCGCATCCATCTGGTCGAGACCTAGCACCACATCACTGTGTGTGCTGAATATTTGGCTGTACATTTCCGTCGTAATTTTGCCGTTATTCTGCTGTTCGGCAGCCAGAAGGGCATCGCTGAGAGATCTGGCTTGGCGGGTCATAAATAACCTATAATGGCGCAGTATAGTCTGGGCGCAAGCCTCGCCGTGCGCGACGGGTGAGGGATTGGGCGGTTGTTTGACTGCAGGAGCAGCAGTGGTTTGAGGCGCGGGTTTGTGACTGGCTGTGGGCTCTGTAGCCACGGCTATAGGCAGGATCTGCGCTGCGATGGGTATATCCATCAGTGCCTGCAAAGGTTTGGCAGGGGCCAAGGAGGGAAAGGCTTTTTTGTGGTTTAGCCTGTTCCACGGGGACGGTCTCTGAGGAGCGAGACGTTGGGGAATTTGAGAAGAAGGTACCTCTCTCTGTTGGCGGGCGTTGGCGCGCTTCGCTAATTTAGGAGCGAGTTTGGGGGCTTTGGGACAGCCGCGGTAGTTTGCCGGGTGACCGGTCTGGCCGCAGAGAACGCAGCTGGGTGGTTCCGAACAGAGGGTTCGGTCTTTAGGCCGTGGGCAGTCCGCAGTGCTATGCTCGCCCAGACACTTGACACATCTGGGAGTCGCATAGCAGTTGCTCTGCGCATGGCCATACAGTTGGCAACGGTGGCATTGTCCCACTGTTGCGGTTTTGTAGGGCTTTTCTTTTGAGATACCGGATAGGGAGCAAATAGACTTAATCTTAAATATTGGGTGATGACCTTCGGTTGGTTCACAAATGACAAGAACCATGTCGTACAACTCACCGCCTCTCGCTTTATGTAAGCGATGGACGGCGATCACTGGTATACCTTGATCGGCAAGGTCGTCTTTAATATCCTGTACTAGGATTTCTTTAGGGACACGTTTAATAACTACACGAGTGGGCGTGTCCTCGGGGAAGGAGAAAGTGTGAAAGGAAATATTCCTTTCACGGAGGGCGCGATATAGTTCCCTATAGTCGTTCGACGTAGGGACGGTGACTTTAATGCCATTTTGGCAGGCACGGGCGTTTGTGTAGTTGATCTTTCGATCAACAGACATCTTAGACACATCAGTCCATTTCCCCTTGTCCTGGATGTAAAATGGGGGCGGAGGGCGTTGCTTCCTTTGGGTTGAGGAAGTTTGGGCTATCGGGCTGGGCGGACGACTATCCTGCGCGCGAGTGGAGGTCGTTGGGACGGGGCTAGCGGGTCGTACGGGCGTTTGAGTTGGGGACGGGGGTGACGCGGTGGTCTTTTTGGCCTTGCTGGCCTGGGAGGTTTTCCCTTTCTTCCTCTTGCCGCCGGTGACGACTTGAAAGTCGTCTTCCGAGGATGAGGGGCATGATGACAAATCATTGTCGGAGTTGTTATTGGACATAGGTTCGGTGATGTCCATTTCACGGAATTCAGGTGCAGCGCACACCTGCGCGGCGTCCATTGTTTTATGAACAATGGGATCAGTAGGTGGGCCGGAAACAATGGGTGATTTCGGGAATCGGGCGATCGGCACGACTTTGTCGGCGGGCGGGGGCAATAGAGGGCTATCTACCTGGAAGTCGTTCGTTGTTTGATGAACAATGGGATCGGAGTTAATAAACACTTCCGTGAATTGACCAACTGGGATGCCTTGATCGGCAAGCGGGGGAGATAATGGGCTGTCAAGCGCGTCACTAAAATCAGCGACGTTGGCTTCGGTAGCCGGAGGACTATTAGCGATTTCACGCTGGATTTTTCCGCCATATTTGGCGGAAATAGCAGGGTTTTCCCTAAGGATCTCTAACAATATCTCCAAAATATTGGAGTTCGCCATGATTGGCGAATGGATCAAAATTTAATGAGGAAATTTTGGAGATTTCTCTCCCGCGGGGGGCCTATTTAAAGCCTAACTGGCCTAACTCCCCGGATGGATGGGTCCGGGGATGTGAAACCCTCCCAGTCGGGTAGAGACTGGGAGGTGAGTACCTAATGGTGAGCCCTAAGCTTGTAACCGGTCGCCAGTCTTATTGTGCGAACCGGGCCCTATTGGGTCTAGTGCGAAGGGGTAGACACACCCAACCGACACTAGGTGAGTAGCTGAAAAGGAAACTCAGTAACTAGGTTTGACTAGGAGATCCCCCAAGGCCAAAACCTAGCACTCGACTCCAATTGACTGCTTCACCCTGAAGGGGATCAGCGGGTGCGTCGGGTCAGCACCCCCTTGGTTTTGTTGACACCGTGAGGTTTCCACCAAGGACCACGAAACTGTGGTTTTACCCTGAAGGGGCCAAACCAAATTGTTTTTGACGATACTCTGTTAGAGAAACAGGAAATCCTTCACCACCTCGAAAAAGGCGGATCCGGACCAGGCGTCGTAGTCGGCGACTACGAATGACGTCACGGCGAGCGCGACGAAGCGATGACACAGACACAGAACGATCGAGAGCGCGGAGCGGTACGACCGTCGCGGGCGAGCGTCGGAAGCGGAATGTTTAAAGCGCACGACCAATTTGGCTGAAAAATATTTCCTGAGGTGTGCCAAAGGAGTAGCACATGTATGTGAAATTTGGTATAATTTGTATAATGCATGTGGTGAGGAGAGTGCACACAGACGGACAGATGGTCAACTAACAAGAAATATTACTTACTGAATGTTTCAGCGTTGTAATAAATCGTAAAAGGTAAGAAATATCACTCCCACAACTTTATATAGGCTTATCTACAAGAATTTGTATTCTGAAAAAATCTGCCCACCGCCCTTTGTGTCTGCCCATCTCTGATGACAAAATTAATTGGATTTACCTGGTGAACCTTATGGGGCCCGTAGATTTTTATTTCCGCTAGCTGCAGCTACCATCTTTTCAGGGTTTGTAGACGTGGCCTTTGTGGTCATACGTGCACTCTCAGCTTATGCCAATTTTCTATCGTTTATTTTTAAAAAAATAAGTTTCGAAAAATCAATTAACTCTAAATCTCGTACACCTGTTGAGTTAGAGGGCTAATTTTTTGCAAGGGGTGCCTACCATCAAGGGAAATTAACTGCCAAAACGCATCAACTTAGAAATTCTTGGAAGTAATTTTTTAAAACAACTTTCAAAAATGCTCCAATTAACGTGACAAATCTTCAAATGCTGATATCTTAGGGTAGAATTGAAATTTCGACCTGATTTTTTTTACAATCAGCCTCGTTTGGCATGCTCTAAAGCTGAGAACTCTAAAAGAGGGATGTCTGAAATTACTTCCCGTCCTACCATTGTGCACTGTGCTAATATATTAGAATCGCTGGATATTCGACACAGACATTACTCTGCCTCAGAATTCTTCAACATACAAGCCAAACGCAACTACTTCACAATTTCTCTTTCACAATTTCATATTCTCTCTAATCCTGAGTATAATACAAACAATGTACACATAAGTTACATTAATTATTACACCCTGTTGAACTTCGAAACTTAAACAATGTTGCGTAGATTAGCTAGTACTTATTAGCTCGGCTTTGTACGTTATTAAACCTTTATGCACTTGCCAAGTGCTCATTTTAGAAAGCAATTTGTTTCAGACTTCCCGTTATCGGGAATAGTTCGCAGTATTATGTGATTTAGGTAGACAAGACTAGAGTTTATTGGGGTGATGTGTAATATATTAAAATATCTTATCTTTTAAATAATACAATAAATAAGTAATTAAATTAAGTAAGTAAATAAGTAATTAATGTAAGTATTAAAATTTAATTTATAAATAAGTATTGGATCTGCTGAAAATAGTAATGATCTTTTGTTATTTTGCTAACAGTATGATAAATGATCTCTGTTTTGCAAATTGGTTATTAAATAACACTTTTACACGTCATTGTTGTCGTAAATATTAAATAGATGAGGCCGATGTTTCCTAACTGACTACCCTGAGAAGAAACACCGAAACAAACTCAGGGGTCCGTCTCTTTTAAAGTCCATACAATCAATACTGGTTTAATTATATGGGAACCTTGTAGGTTTCAGTCTGAGGCGATCTTTTGAAGAAAGATGCTCACAAATTTGAGTGGGCCTGTCCATACAGTGCAAGCATTTGTCAAATGACGTATAGCTCAACTTAGAACAAGGAGCTTAACTTTTTTATGGCTGCTATCAGATTGTATTTTGACTAGAACGTATCAAGTTTTGTGTTGGAACTGGTGGGCTGTAGAAATCATCTTCTGTTTAGCCTTTTCCCAACTATATTTGGGTCGGCTTCCAGTCTAATCTGAGTATTAATCTGACGTCCACAACCCAGTAGCTGAGTAACCCGACACCGCTTGGCCAGACCTCTATCAGATTTTCTGGCTTTTCACTACCTATAACGACTGTTAAAGATATGGCACAAATGACGGCCGGGACCTATGGCTTAACTTACTTTCGGTTATCCATCCACAAACTGACCTCGGTAAGTGTTGCTTAACCTTGAAGATTTCGCCATGAACTCCTGCTGTATTAATATGAAATAGTATGTAGTAATTATCTATTATTCCATTAACACTTCCTTGGTCCAGATAAACCCAGATTTGGTCAATTAAAAAAAAAAATCAATTGTAATTTCAGACATCCCTCAAGTAAAGACTAAACAACTAACCTTTCTTAACAGATTTACCAAAATAGCAATTTCCCGACTATCTTCGTTGCATACTAAGTTTAGCGATGCGCAATCTTCAGTCAAGTACTAGACTGCTCCAACGGTCATCGGTCCTTCACCACACATGACAAGCTCCACTACGGATGTACAAATGTGCAGTCCCTGGGCGTGAATATATTGTGTACATGCTGTGTAATCTTTAATGTGTCTCCAGACTGAGAGTTTTTTATAAAGAGCCACCCATCACAATTTTCTCAGTTTGAAACTCCTCATTATAGCATCCGCATGAGTTATTAACAAACCCATTTTAAACAATACTGTATCATTACTTATACAATTAAGTACTTTAGATACATTGTGAATTTTCATTTTAAATTCATGTCTTAAAAGAACTCAGAGATTTAAAATCAAAGCGGCTGTCGAGCCGTAAATCGACTGCATTAGTATCTATGTGCATTGCACCCGTGTGAAGTTCGGATCGCTAGCATATATTAACTAGGAAAAGCACGGGGCTTCGCTCCCGTGAACTTTATTTGACGTCAGGCAAAAAGTAGCCCATACATTTTCTCAAGCTTCTAACTAATTCCATATCAAACCTCATCCGTAGGTACTGTACTTCTTTTTATTTTATTTTTATTATTCATAATGAGCTCACTCTTGACCTCAATCTCGCCAGATGGTAAGCGATAGATGAGGTCTACGATGGAACAAGCGAGCCCAGAAGATGCCTGTTTACTCTTGCTTTAAAGGTTGAAAGGTCATAAGTGGCAGGGAACACAGAAGCCGGCAGAGAATTCCGAGAGCCGGAAGAGAGAGTAGATGAGCGCGTTTAAACAAGAAAACAAACAAACTTTTCCGTTTTATAATATTAGTATAGACTGTAGTGTAGCACAACTCGTGTCGTTACTCTTGCGACATCCCATCTTCCCAGTTCAGCCTGTTGCGTTGAAAAATCTAAAGCGGCGTAAATACAGTCCCCAGGTTAACGTTCGGACCTTGGATTCTTGTGCTCATAGCCTTTTCAATGAAATTTGAAAAAAGCTAATTGATAGATTCTCTGACCTATTTTATTTACATTTTCCAAAGGCTAAGCACTGTCATACAACGTGGCAATGCCGCTAGTCGTTTAGGTAAATTACCAGTCGACAGCGTTAAGTTTTTTGCGAATAGATAGCCTCTGTTTCACCCTTTAGAGAGTATTGGCATGATGAAGAAGTAAAATTTGTTTGTAAGACTATGTGTTATGTAGGAGGTCATATCCGAAACTAATGATCGAATTCTTAAATGTTATTCATTGGTGCATTCTTTGTGAATGCTATAAATAATTTCGAAATTCAAGCGAACAAATTCGTGGGCGAAGTCTTAGTGTCTATTCTGCGAAAATCAGAAATGTACTTAAAATTATAATGAAAATATCCTCACCTCCATTATTGTGTTTTATTATTAAAATTTATTATTTTAGTCCTCAAGCCAAAAAGATCAAATTATTTAAAAGGTTTTATACTCTTCGGGCGATTAATTAATTAATGCGTTCGCTAATTATATTACTTGTAGTAAGTTTTTGAATGTTCGTAAAAGTGATTTAAAAATAATGTATTTTCAATTTAATACTTATTCATTGAAGGCCTTGAGATATTTAACCAAATAAAAAAACCTATTCATACAAGTAATAATATACTGGTTATAAATGCGAAATCCATCCGTTTGTCTATCTGTCCATTTCGCTTCCATGGCTAAATCATTTAAGCATGTTGATGAATCGCATGGAAATGCTTGAAGATCCGATGTCGAACAAAATCTTTATTACAAAAATTGAATACATGAACGTTTTCAAATCAATTTCTACGAGAATAAAGTTACGGACAATAGCTAGTATTAAATATGCTTAAAAATACCTTAAAAGTTTGACAGATAATTAAATCACTTTTCACTGTCTGTTTTTATCAATTAATCAGTTTATACAAGCATATTTAGCTTATTTGGAGGGGTCGACAAGATTACTACTAATCTGGATTCTTCTCACATTGTTAGTTCTCTTTTTAATAGTTATTTAAGGGAAACTTGGCCCATACAAATAAAATACATACTTTAACAATAACTATACTAACTAAATAACCTTGTACATATAATTTAACTATGCAATGACGAAGGAATTATTTAATTAATAAAAAAGCGCAAATTTATTTAATGCTGCCTAGCCAGTTACATCATCGTACAACAAGACGTAATGTGATGCGTACGAGTATCCGATACCTGGTACATAGTGGTCATCCTACCCATACGATCAAAACATTTTGGAGCATTATACTTTCATTTAGCTTACAGCTATGTATGCTATGCTATGCTATGCTATGCTATGCACAAGGTCGTGGGTTCGATTCCCACCCAGGACAAATGTTTGTGTGATGAGCACGATCATTTGTTCTTTGACTGGGTGTAATTTATCTATAATATGTATGTAGGTATTTAGAAATATATACGTATGTTTATCAGTTGTCTAGTACTCATGCCACAAGCTCTGCTTAGTTTGGGACTAGAAGGCGTTGTGTGAAAGTTAAAAAAAAATAATTAGTTAATTTAGTACTGTATAGGTTTTTGTGTTTTCTGAAAGCTACAAGTTAGAGATTTTTAACTCAAGAGTGACTCGATTACTTCTAGGCAAGGGTGTTCCGTTGTTGTTCCATTTCATTCACATTATTGCTTTGCTTGTTGAACATATTCCCAATGCAAGCCCATCAATAATATCTTAATATAATCAATAATATCTTAATATAATCAATAATATCTTAGGGGGCCGAGTCACCCGCGTCCGTAGGAGAATACCCCTTTGAGAATCCCTAAACGTGGTCCCCGGGTGGTGCTAATCAGGTGACATCAAACTGGTGGTAGGTTCAAACCGCAGGCTTGTGACCACCCACAGGGCAAAGACGTACCGCCAAACGGCCTAGCTGTGTTCCGGTACGATGCCCTGTGTAGCCTATCAAGGAGTTGGGTCGAAGTAGTTGCTTCACTGCTGAAAGACCAATCTGGCTCGCACTAGTGCGGACGTATCGGGAGACTAGTCGCGGAGGGTAGCGGGATCCGAGGCACGGTTCACCGCTGGCCGACCGCGGGTAGCTAGGGGCCCAAGTAGTGTGCCAGCCACGCATGAAAGGCTGCCCCGCCAACTGTCGAAAAATCCCGGAATGCAGCATCGTGCTGGTTGGCGACCAGATGAGAGGGCCCGATGGACATTCCCGGGGGGGCTCGGGCGTCCCCGCAGTCTCCAGACTAGTCCCCCAATCGATACCATCTGTCTAGTGCGGGTCTGGGGTTAACAGCGTGAAGCCTCACTTCACTTCCTTCTCCTCTCCTCTTCACTCTCAAAATTTATGAAACGGAAAAAACAGAGCATAGTTAAACAGCGGCTGCACTCCCTCTCTCTCAAAGTGCACCTCAGTAACATCCGAGATCTGCACTCAAATCTCGTCGCAGTCCACCACCACCTCGAGACTGATAAACATGCTCTGTTGTTTCTTTTGGAGACGCAGATCAGATGTCCGTCAGACGTGTCGTATCTTTTATACCCAGGGTTTGCCTTGGAGCACAACTTTAAACCACGTGCGGGTGTATGTATGTACGCCCGCGACGACATCTGCTATCGGCATCTCCGGAATCTTGAGGACTCCAAGTTCTCTATACTTTGGGCTCTGGTGGACACGGGCATAGACAAAATTATTTATGCCTGTGTCTACCGCTCGCACAGCGGAGATCAGGAGACAACCAGGCTCACACAGTACATCAGTGAGGCGGCAGATGCGGCCCAGCAGCGGTACCCTTCAGCTCAGCTCGTGTTGCTGGGGGACTTTAATGCCCATCACCAGGAGTGGCTCTTCTCATACCAGTGCACGGACCATGCTGGGCGAGAAATGCACAATCTTGCACTTGCATTAAATCTCACTCAGCTGGTCCAGGGAGCAACGAGGGTGCCGGATGTTGAGTCGCACACAGCTAATTGCTTGGACCTTCTGCTGACTACAGATCCAGACCGCTATTCGGTAACGATATCCTCACCGTTAGGTAGTTCCGACCACTGTCTGGTGAAGTCTGTATCCGTTTACTCTCCGCCCGATCTCAGCCTTAAAGGCACTCGGCGGGTTTGGCGATACAAGTCAGCGGATTAGGATGGCATGCGATCTTTCTTTGCATGTTATCCTTGGCAGCCTACTTGCTTTTCTTAAAATGATCCATCGTCGTGCGCAAACGCCGTGACAGATGTTTTGCGACAGGGGATGGAGTACTACATTCCGTTCTCTGACCTAACAATGTCCGGCAAAGCTCGACCTTGGTTTGGCGCCGAATGTGATCGCGCTGAAGCGCTTAAACACGCGGCGTACCTAGCATGGGTCGATGCTCGAAACTGCAAAGCAAATGACGTGGATCAGAAGAAGAGAGCCTTCAACAGGGCTGCCAAGTCCAGCAAGAAAGTTTTGCGGAGGTCTCGGTTTGACCACATTAGCCGAATTGGGAACAAACTGGCTTCATACCCTGCTGGAAGCAAAGCGTTTTGGTCCCTGGCAAAGTCGGTTGAATCGAACTTCTGTCGCCCCTCACTACCACCACTGCTCAAACCTGACGGGTCTCTGGCTCACTCCGCTGAGGAAAAAGCAACCTTGTTTGCCGCTCTCTTCGCGGAGTCTTCACGTCTGGATAGTAGTGGCGCTCACCCTCCTGATGCTCCTATTGGATGCGAGACGTGTATGTCGGACATTCGCATCCATCACAAGGACGTCCGTAGAGTGCTGCGTAATCTTGACGTGAACAAAGCTAGTGGCCCCGACGGGATACCAGCAATTGTTCTTAGAACTTGTGCACCTGAATTGTCTCCAATCTTGACACGCCTGTTTCGCCTTTCGCTAGGGACTGGAAAGGTGCCGAAAGCATGGAAGCTGGTTAACGTACAGCCTGTACCCAAAAAGGGCAGTCGTGCTGACCCTGCCAACTACAGGCCTATTTCAGTCACGTCCATACTCTGTAAAAGTATGGAGCGTGTACTTAATAGTAAGCTCCTGGCATACCTAGAAGCCAACGACATCCTCAGTGACTGGCAATACGGCTTTTACAAAAACCGGACAACTGGGGATCTTCTAGCTTATGCCATTCATATCTGGAGTGAGGCCATTGAGAGGCAAGGGGAAGCACTTGCTGTTTCCCTTGACATCTCCAAGGCTTTTGACAGGGTCTGGCACGATAGCCTTATTGCTAAGCTTCCTGCTTTCGGTTTACCCACTCAACTTTGCGTTTGGATTGAAGACTTCCTGAGGGATCGGTCCATTCGAGTGGTCATTGATGGCTGCTCGTCTGGCCAATTGGCAATTAATGCCGGGGTCCCTCAGGGGTCTGTTCTCTCAGCAACTTTATTCTTGCTGCACATTAACGATCTGCTAATGCCCGGTACCTTTGGGTATGCAGACGACAGCACAGTTTCTGAGAGATATGTGTCCAGCGCGCGAGCTGGTGGGTCACAGATCCAGTCTCTCCGTGAGGACATGGTCGGGCGCTTGAACTTGACCTTGAAGGCTGTCTCCGAATGGGGCGATGCCAACCTGGTCAAGTTTAATGCAGCTAAGTCCCAGGCGTGTCTCTTCTCCGCAAAAAGGAGCCAATTCGAACCGGCTTCAACTTCCGAGGTGTAACTGTGCCGATAACCGACCGTATCGAGCTTCTGGGGGTAACATTAACTTCTACCCTCAATTTTGGCCTGTTTATCGAGGCTAAGGCTCAACTAGGATCAAAAAAGTTGGGAATCCTAGCAAAGGTGAGACGGTACTTCACACCCGAACAGTTGCTCAATCTCTATCAAGCCCAGGTTCGGTCGTGTATGGAGTACTGCTCTCATCTTTGGGATGGATCTGCTAAATACCAACTGGACGCGCTTGAGTCTATCGAGAAGCGGGCCAAGAGACTCATTGGCAACGATGCACTGGTCGAGTCAAAGCTCCAGAGCCTTGAACATCGACGACGAGTTGCAAGTCTATCGGTTTTCTATCAGTTACATTTCGGGGAGTGTGCGATGGAATTACACAATCTAATTCCACCAAGCCCGTTCCATCATTGGACTACGAGACAAACGGCGAAGCGCCATCGTTACATGGTGGATATCCCACCCATACGCACCAAACGTTTTGGGAATACCTTCATTGTGCATACGGCTAAGGAGTGGAATTCCCTGCCGGAGTCTGTGTTTCCCGATAGCTATAACCTAGGAGTCTTTAAGTCAAGAGTGAATAGGTTACTTTTAGGTAAGCATGCTCCATCTTCGACCACATCATCACTTACCATCAGGTGAGATGGTGGTCAAACGCGAACCTATTTTAAATAAATAAAAAAAAAAAAAACAACTTACAAAAAACAAAAACTTTTCAAGAAGGATGATGCATTAGGTGGCTGACACTTCACGTGGCCCAAAAACTGGCTTTTACCTTAGACAGAGCTATACAACATGGAAATGCTGCCAGATTTTTGGCTACATTACCAGTGGACAGCAAAGCGTATAAATTTTTTGACGCCATATTATTTTAGATTATTTTGAGATTTATTAAAAATACAAAAGGTTTTATTAGTTTACCAGAAAGTCTTATATTAGTCGATGATTGGAATCTCCTTTTAAACATATTGATGCCTGTGTTAGGAGAGTCCGCTCTTCCAATAACTTAATTTTCTAGGGTTAACAGACTTAAATTGTATATACAGTATATTTATGTAAGTTGAACATTGAACATTAAACATTTTACATAATCAAACATTTACGAGCTTTTGTGTGTCTGTTTGTGTGTGTGTTTATGGGTCTGTGTGTGTGTGTAAATGATTAGTGTTTTCATTTCACATTTTTTAGTAATTCTTCAGTCTCTGCATTTGTGAGCGATTTTATCTACTCAATTAACATATTTTTACATTCGCGCAATGGTTTATTGTGTATGATGCTCAATCTCTAACAAGCTCAGGTTCGGTCGTGTATGGAGTACTGCTCTCATCTTTGGGGTGGATCTGCCAAATACCAACTGGACGCGCTTGAGTCTATTGAGAGACGGGCCAAGAGATTCGTTGGCAACGATTCACTAGTCGAATCAAAGCAACAGAGCCTTGAACATCGACGACGAGTTGCAAGTCTATCGGTTACATTTCGGGGAGTATGCGATGGAATTACACAATCTAATTCCGCCAAGCCTGTTCCATCATTGGACTACAAGACAAATGGAGATGCGCCATCGTTACATGGTGGACATCCCACCCATACGCACAACATGTTTTGGGAACACTTTCATTGTGCGTATGACTAAGGAGTGGAATTCCCTGCCGGAGTCTGTCTTTCCTGATCGCTATGACCTGGGAGTCTAAGTCAAGAGTGAATAGGTTACTTCTAGGCAAGCGTGCTCCATCTTCGACCACATCAGCACTTACCATCAGGGGAGATGGTGGTCAAAGGCGAGCCTATTATCAATAAAAAAGTACGTATTTTTGTTAATTCTATTATACAACTGAGCGGATCGTTTATTATATTATATGGCAGCGAAGTTGGTATTGGATTGTGAAACTTGCACAATAATATCCCTTCTCCTTTTTTGTGTTTTATTTATGTCATATGGCAGTGCCTTGTGTTTTTTAAATCGTGGTGGTAATATATAATTTCCTAACAGAAAGGAAGCCACTGATTTCATAGAGACTATTAGTAGAGAATCTTCGATTTTTGAAATACGTTATGTTTAAGAGGGCTCTTTGTGCTCGTTCCACATCAATAAACTTAGATTTTGCCGCCCCGACCCACATAGGTATACAATAAACTATCACAGATTGTGCAAGTGCTGTAAAGATTTCGTTTATAAGATTTCTCTTAGTTTTTCTTTTTTTGTCTATACTGCCAGTAACATAATCAAGATGGGAATACCAATTCAAGTTTTAATCAATTATAACACCTAAGTACTTTGTTTGTGACACGTTATTTATTTTAGGGCATGAACAGATATTATTTGTGGCTCGATTGCAAGAATGTATTTTAATATTTAAATCTTCACCTGCTTGTGAGCAATTTGTAAATGTGAAGCACATATAATTAGTTTTCGAAGTGTTAAGGGTAAGTAGATTATTGTTGAGCCAGTTTGCTATTCGGGTCAAACCTTTCTCAGTTTTATGTTTAACTTCAGACCAACTATTGCCAGAGAAGACAACATTTTGCAAAATTTCCACGGGATCTGGATTTACACGTGAAAAACTTACCACGCGAACTAAGTCGCTAGTAACAATGATTACTATCTGAAAGTAACTGAACGAAATCATTTGTACAAAGTATTCACGGACGGTATATTATGATAATTGGGTCTGACGTCATTAGGTGACATTTGCATTTTCTAGTGGACTTTTGGCTTCCTTTTGAATTATTTATTTATACATTCTGGAAGCAAAATATGGCTCGAGTAAGGTCAGGCACATATGTAGAAAATCCAAAACATAAATTGGGGTGATGGAATACCGCTGTATATAGAAATTTAAATTGGTTAAAATTCAGAACTAACTCGTAAACGTAGCTTGATTATATATATGTAAACTGTGTGGAATGCAAAATCCTAGTAGATAATCTCCTTGAATGCAAAACTTTTATTGATTCTAACTACATGGATGACCATTGGGCTAATCTCCGATGCTGGAGAAATGCTGTGGGCACAAAACATTTAGGGAATACTTTCATTGTGCATACAGCTAATGAGTGGCCATGCCGGAGTCTGTGTTTCGTGATAGCTGTAACCTGGAGGATTTAAGTCAAGAGTGAATAGATTACTTCTAGGTAAACGTGCTTCATCTTCGACCACATCATCGCTTACCATTAGGTAGTCGTAAGATGGTGCTCAAACGCAAGTCGATAACTAATAAATAAAACTAAGGACTAATGCAGCTGCAGTAGCAGCAGTAGACTACCAGCATTACTATACTTATAAAACCCATTAACTGGGTAGCACTTCTTGGCAAAAGCCATCTCGTGTGAGTCACGAGATACTGTGGCCCTGGAACTTAAGGGCAGTTAAAGGAATATGGTGGGTTTTTAATCAGTAGAAGCCTGACATTCCCTTACGCTCTACTCAGAGCGGGAAGAGTCATTAGATAATTTTCCCACCGGAAAAAAGGTAAGACGAGACCCATTGGCAACACTCGTGTTGCATATTCTGGCTACTAACTAACAAACGTCAACCGAGAACAACGGCTTAACGTGTAACGAAGGAACCTCGACATGTTATGATAGCAAGGGCGGATCCAGCTTTGGTGCCAGGGGGGGGGGGGGTCACATAATCGTGGTCAAGTCAGTATTTCCTGACTCCACTGCCACTTGGCCATCCACTGCCGATATTCGTTTACAACGACAGAAACTGGAGTATTATCTAGTGACTATGTTTAAAAATCCTGGACCCAGCCCAAGGGAGGGTCATGACCCCATAACCCCCTGGATCCGCCCTTGTATGATAGCTATCCATCTACGAAGCAACCTTGGCTATGATTGCTTAACCCTGAAGATTGAGCCGTGTGCCTGTTATTATTTAGTCTTGAGCTCCTCAATACACATGTCTAATACAGCATAGGTCCACACGTCTCGAAGATAATAATCTCACATCAATAGAAAAATCGCGATGCGAGAAAATCTTCGCACGTCCCCTTCTATTCGAGTCATTCGATTGGCATTCGATGCATAATAATAATCGGTATGCGTTTATACGAATTCCACGCTTGCCAGCGATTCGATTCGATTCCGTGGCTTCTCTTAGAACCTTTTTTCGTACGCGACTTGAATCGAGACGAGGTCGTATTAGTGATTATTTTTATGCTAGAAATATTTAATGCGTATTTGAATATCTGAAGTGGGTGAGTTGAAGATACGAATGAGAGGATTAAGAGAACTATGCAGCTGAAATGGATGAAACCATGCAAGAATATTTCAATAAATTAAGACCATATCGAGGGGTTATTGCGAAAACCTGTAAAATTACTTTTTTGTCGGTTGAGCACATGAAAGCAGTTCTAAGAATATTAGCTACTGGTAAAACACCAAAATATAATCTTCAATCTTCGTCTTGTGACTACTATTGGAACTACTGAAAACTTAATAATTTAATAACTTTTAAGACTTGATAACACAAAACTAACTTCGCCACATTTAGCATGTTTTCGCAGTAATCCAAAAGACATAAATAGTAGATTAGAAATTTTAATTTACTATGCAATTATTCTCAGAATTCTATAAGAAAAATTTGGCTAAAAATATTACTCACATAATATAGCTACAAGGTGAAAACATCTTACATAATCATCTTTATTCAATTCAAACATTCTATTTTATTGACACGTTTTGTGTCCTGTTTAACCTCATACGTGTTTATATCACAATAAAAGTGGCTTAAGAATATAAAATCTTTATTATACTTATAGACTTATATATTGATAAACACGCCCTTGATTGACCTTTTCAGACAAATAAAGTTATTGACATAAGACAGTGGTATTGATACATTGTACCTACTAAGAATCCTTCTATCATAAAAGAAATGTCTCAAAGGCCAAGAACAGAAAAATATTAATAAGAAGGGTAGAAAAATAAGATCGAGCTCGAACAGCAAATATAAAGCTCAGTTTACAGCCAATTTAGTTGGGATTAATAGACCAGGAGTGGAACAAAACGTTTGGAAACAAAGAAAATGCGAACGTAAATCTACTATAATCTTTGTGATTTTTGAGAACGGCGTTTTGTCTTGGTGACATTATACAAGTCTTTATTGTTTCTAGCCTTTGTAGTTGAAACACGGTGTTTTAAGATAATACGCATTTGACCACCATCTCACCTAGGTAAGCAATGATGTGGTCGAAGATGAAGTACGCTTACCAAGCCACTTTCGACTTCAAGGCCCTCAGGTTATAGTATATTAGGAAAAACAAACTCCGGTAAGGAATTCCACTCCTTAGCTGTACGCATAATGAAAGTGGTCTAAAAATGATTTGTGCGTATAAATGATTCCATCACGCGAATAACACTGCTTGAAGAATATGTAAGTTTTAGGCATTCTTTATGATCAATCTTTTTATGACACTTTTTTTTATTATTTCGTTAATTTATTCTATAGCTTTTTCGCAACTATGCTGGGGTAAGCTTTGGAATTGAGTACTAGTGTTTTATATGGAGCGACCACCTGACCTCCATATCTCAGTTGCTAGCTAACATTAACACACACTAACGATATTCATTTATTATATCTTTTATTGCACACCTGACAATATGTGGATACAAATAGTAAAACTAGTGTACAAGAGGCAGTATTATCGCACAGGACTGTCTCTTACAGACAACTTTTGGATATAAAACACTTAAAGAGACAGATTTACCGATACTTCTTGGCAAGACTGGTGCCAGATTGTTTGATTTCCGACTACCAAAAAATACAAATGACAGCCAAGACACCGTGGCACGAAGGAATCTTGACATGTTTGATGGTCACCCATCTTCGAAGCGTAAGGACGCTCCGTCGATGAAAGAAAGAAAATAATTTTATTTGACTCAGTTTAAGGCACACGAAAATACAAGAACTAAAATAAAAATAAAACTTGTTTAAATAAAAATAGCATTGTGCGATGAGTGACCATAAACCCGTGCGGCTGCTTTTATCTAGCCACAAGCTCCTCCTAATTCAATATTTTATTTATTACTTAAAAAATACCACATACTAGGATTTTTTCTTATATGTTTGGTGCGTTTACAAACATTTGAACTCACAAACAGACCCGGGACACCCATCTGTAGGCCATACAAATATTTGTTGTATGGCGATAATTAATTGTTGTTTAATCATTGTTTTTGTAATTTTGATAACTTTCATGTAATTATTTACTTACCATTATTGCTATTCATTTTGTTTTGACTTTTTTTTTATCGTATCTGGTAGTGCTGTGCACTTCTGTAAGAGACTTATTCACAATGTATAATAATCCATTCTTTTGTTTTTTTTTTTAATGCTGTAGTGAATACGTCGTTGAAGTACTATAAATAAATAAATAAATAAATACAAATCATGCTATTTCAAAAGTTAGATCATGAATTGATTTCAAAATTTTTTAATTGAAATATTGGTTTCTGTCATTTTTGTAATTAGTAACTAAAATTTTCTTAATGTATGGTGCACAAACTTGGTCTTTGACTAATATCCAAAAGTCCATACTCAAGATTTGCCAACGAGCAATGGAACGCAGTATTCTAAATGTTAGATTAACGGGTCGTGTTCGAAATACAATACTGTGTTACAAAACAACCATAGCTGATGTACCTCAAAAGGCTGCTTAACTCAAGTGGCACTGGGCAGGAAATGTCTGCCACTGGACCAATTGTGGGCCAACATTAGGTACATGAAATTGATGGCCTGAGACAGGGAGGCGGTGTCGTGGCAGACCACAAGGAGATGGCGGGGCGAAATAGATAGGTTCCGTAAGAACTGGAGGGCAGACGCACGAGCTCGTGAGAAGTGGAAAAAGTGGAGGGAGGCATTTGCTCAGGAGTGGGATAGATTACGCTAATAAATAAATAACTAAAATATTTATTGTTATTTGACACTGAAAAGCGACTATCGTAACCTAATTGACACAATATTTTTTTCACTAAATACTTTACCTTTTCTATCATTAAATTATTAACACGGCTTATCATTTTAAAGTAAAAATAGCCGTTCAATTCACAGACCAGCTATCCTGTTTTGGTATGAAATCCACAAAACTGTATCAATTTTTATCGAAACATCCATTAGGCCTATGTCTACAACATGTTATTTCCAACAATATTCTTATTTTCCACTCAAACTAACGTTCCACTCAAATCTGTAGCTCTCGCTCACAATAGCACTCCAGTTCACTTCAACGGCCATCAGACCATTCACCTATAAGTGCCTAAGTAACTAGTAAGTATGTAGTTTACCTCTAGTATTTCAAGTGTTTCTCGGGTCACTAAAAAGAATTAATTCTTATATCATTATTACTTATCCAGATTTCGTGTGCTTGCCTTCAAGTTTTGTTCAAATTTATTAAAGTATATAATAAAACAAGTACCCTCAGATAATGCGTAAGCTCCTGCTTTGATGGCTAACGGATTTATGGGAAATACAGAAGTTAGTTCAAAATACTTCATTTTACACCGAGCGTTGGCAGGGGCAGAGAATGACCCCGGCCCCTCCTCTAAATGGGCCCAGAGACGGCGGACATGGGGGCGTTCACCACCCCCTACAAATATACCAAAGACCCAAGAACGAGATGACGCAGGGGGAGTCAAATACCCCACAATTCCCGCTTGACGAAACGGGGTCCGCAGAGACATCCCTCTGTTGGGGGCCTCGTGGAGTATTTCATATAAATATTTCAAAATATTATTTATTTTCGACAACCTTTAAGTTCGAACATGAATACAAATCATCAATAGCTACATATAACGACGGTGGGGTGCAGAATTATTGTTGAATCCATTTACTGTGTGCTGGGCACCGAACTTTAAGATCGCAGCCTCCAATGCAAGTGTCCAAGAATACGAGGTTGTGTTACTCAGAGTCTAACCAAACATTTTGCTCGACCGAGGGCGATGGATATCAATGAGAATTTCATATCGAAAAAAACTTCTTTTTAACTGTGGGCACGATAAAAACAGAGGAATGGAGCCGTGTACGACTAAAACCACTACAAATCTTACAAACACAAACTAGATATCTTTTCCTGTTTTCCTGTCATCTATTTTCTAAAGAATAAAGTCAAAATCTACTATCATTTGCACATATAATATGTATGTTGTGTTGTGTTCGACATTCAGTCCAACTGAAACCCACAGAATACTATTTATACAGTATAAGACCGACTACCAATTTGACTTCCAAAAAAGCTACTAAATTATTTGATACCCCTTACTAAAACAATATTCAGTTTTAAAAGTATCGCATTATTACATAAATGTAATTTTATTTTTGTTCTCTAAACTTACATCCGTATTTAAAGACAAGTCAAAGTAATTACTTCAGTAAAAATAATCACACAAGTAACGATTTTTATTCTGTAGTTTAGTAATTGCTTGAAATTAGAACTGTCAAAAGTTAGAATTCTTAGCCAAGTAATAGTCGTCATTTTCTTTACATAAGCATTGAGAACTCTACCATTTTGCAGATTTAATTAGCAATGGAAAGCATCGAAGAGACTTTTTGTCTTATAGATGATATCGATAACGATATACTATCTAGCCTAGAAATCGCAAAGTTTACTTTCGTGATGTGGATCCGTTTCATGATTATAGTGAAAATAGTTTTAAAAAGAGATTTCGATTTCCAACATTGAGTTTTATTTAGGAAAAAATCCTTTTCCAGACTCGAGAATAGTTTTTTCCTATCTACTTAAGACATAATTATAATTTTGAAAGACACGAATAGAATTTGTAACAGATCTTGAATTCGCCGAAATTACACTAGAATTCAAACAAAACAAATAACAGATACAGGCTAGGAAATTAAAAATCACATAACAGCATACAGTTAGTTTATTATATATATTTGCATACAGTAACTTTTTGTTGGGTTATGTCGTGTCTAACGTTTTGTTTCTCCCACCAATCACTTATTTACTTTAGAAATAATTAAATGAAATTAATAGTTAAAATTAGTTTTTTAGCCGACTTCTTAAATATAGTTTTATCGTAATTATAAAGTGAAATAAAATTTAAGTAATATTATAAATATTATAGATGTTAAAGCAAAATAATCTACATCGTACTTATGCCTTCTAATGAAACAAAACGCAGTAACTGAGTGTTACCAAAAAGAAACAACTACCAAGCGTAGATTTTTACTTAAGTATTTACTCAAGTACTCGACTATAGAATAAGATTTTGTAATGAAGAATTCTATCCTCAAGTAATGACTTCACTAAGAAATTACTTAGCAACAAGTAATTGCTTGTCTATAAATACCAGTGTTAGTGTACTAGATGTGTCCAACGTTTGATCGATGTGCCAAACTCCAATGTTAGCTAAACAAACATTGAAGATTCTATTTGATACTTCAGATGCTTCTAGTGGGGATATATTCTCATATTATTTATTTTGGATACGGCTCGAAACTCCATATCGCTACATACACTACATATTATTATAATAAAACAGTAAAAAAGGGTGTATGTACATTTTTTTTTTTTTTACAAAAATATTAAAAGAAGAAACAGTATTAGAGGAAGAATAAAAACAAAGTCTGTCTGTTTGTTCACTCTAATCTCCGGATTTACGCGACGGATATTAATGAAATTTGGTAAGTAGATAGTTGACATCTCAGAATAACATACAGGCTACTTTTTATTCCGGAATTTCCACGGGCTCGGGATTTACGCGGGAAATCCTTCCACGTGAACGAAGTTGCGGGTAGCAGCTAGTTATATAATATAAACTATGTACCTATATAGTATTAGAGACTCGCATCGATTCTGAATTACCTAGTTAGTATGTTTTCTATCTATTTTTGTACATTATGTTTCAACTACAGAAATTCAAGCCCCTGGCTAAGATGATAACAACAACGCCAAGCACGCGGGACCCAATTAACATAAAATAATTTTATTTTAAAATATGGGACGGGTTTTAAGTTTTTTTTTTATTTTCAGCTTTTGATATCTAATTCCGTTTTGAAACGTTATATTTCCTAAACGGTTGCTAAAAATAAAAAATGTTTATAGAAACCTCAAAATCATTTTTAAAGATCTAAAGGGTGATTTTTTAAGAGGTATAGGATTTGATTTTCAAAAAAAATACACATCATATTTGAAAAATTTGATGAAATCTTTATTGGAATCGATAAAACGATCAATATAATTTAATGTTTGAAGATGATTTCATGCAAATGCTGGCCGCGGCTCCGGTTTAGATGGCCCATTCGCAAGGCCCAATTTCGGCACACTCTCTCCAACATATCAGCCGGTATATCACGAATAAATGCTTCAATATTGGCTCCCAGTGCGTCAATCGTTGCTGGTTTATCCCTATAGACATGAGCCTTAACATGGCCCGACAAGAAATAGTCCAAAGGCGTTAGATCACACGATCTAGGCGGCCAATTGACGGACCCAAAACGTGAGATAAACTGTTCACCGAAGGCGGCTCTCAATTGGGCCATTGTTTCGCGTGCCGTGTGGCATGTGGCACCGTCTTGTTGAAACCACATGTCAGGCATGTCCAATTCTTCCATTTTGGGCAAAAAAAAATCGCCAATCATCACACCGTAGCGCTCGCCATTCACAGTAACGTTTCGGCCATTGTCGTCTTTGAAAAAGTACGGCCCGATGATGCCACCGGCTCATAATCCACACCAAACAGTACATTTTTCGGGATGCTGTGGTAGCTCTTGCAATGCTTCTGGCTGGTATTCACTCCAGATGCGGCAATTATGCTTATTGACATATCCATTCAACCAGAAATGAGCTTCGTCGCTGAACACAATTTTTCGATAAAAAAGTGGATCTTCCTCCAACTTTGCCAATGCCTATTCACCAAATGTTAGACGTTATGGGAGGTCGTGTGGCTTCAATTCTTGCACCAGCTGTATCTTGTAAGGTTTTACACCCAAATCCTTTCGCAAAATTTTCCACGTAGTGGAGTAACAGAGGCCCAATTGCTGCGAACGGCGGCGAATCGACATTTCACGGTCATCGCCGCAATATTTTCTTCGGTCCTCACTCTACATATGCGTGTTCGTGGTTTAATGTCCAATAATGTAAACTGGGTTCGAAATTTAGTCACAAGCTTCCGAATAGCTGCCTCAGTAGGCCGACCAAACTGCCCATAAATTGGAAGAAGTGCGCGATGCACTCTCTTAACCGAGCATGCATTTTGATAGTAAAATTCAATAATTTGCAAGCGTTGTTCGTTCGTAAGTCGATTCATGGTTAAATTAATTATAGACCAAACTGAACAAGTTCGACAATGACACAAGACACGATTTACGCGTGGTCTGTCAAAAACAGTGTTGCCAAAAAGATACCAGCAAAAAAATCACCTGTTATTTAATGATACCCACTTGTCATACTTTGTCGATTTTTAGTATTTTAATTTTGACAATATGGCGCCTGGTTGTCGCTGTGGTGATTTATTTTAATTTTAATCTATCCTATAATACTCGCGCTATTAAGACAAATCCAACGACGTATTTATTAAAATCCGTTCACGGGTTTGATTGTTACGAGGGAACGGACATACATACATACATACGCGGAAAAAACATAACCCTCCTCCTTGCTTCGCCGCAGTCGAGTATAAAGGGTAATTCATTTCAGCCAACTATATTATATGAAGATAAGAGAGTACGGCTTTTCCTGGCACACACACACGTGATTTCAAACTTAAAAGGAGAAGTCACCCTCAAAACTGTTAAACGAACTTTTGTTACCAATAAACATTTTAAATTTTCATTTCAATGAGACTGCTTCTATTTCTGATATTCTTAGTCTATCTAATCGGAAACAATTGCCTACTACCAAACACTACTAAAAAGTTCGTTAGGCATAATATGAAAAGTTCTAACCACGTGTAGTGGAAAGGTAGTCTGAAACAGTAACAATGGCTTCAATAATTATATTATTAAACCTGAAGCGCTGCTGATGTTGTTAATTTTCATTTAAAACTTTATTCACTGGCTCCGTGGATTCTTTGATGCAGGATAGGATCTAAGTTTTGTTGATTCCTATAAACACTGTTGCTGGTTTTTGGTGGAAAGCAGTGGGAACATACTAAGAAATTATGATCAAACCATCTTTATTTTAGGAACTTTTTTTTTGTTTTCGAGGGAAAACCTTAAAAAGTTGCCTGAAATTTCGGGGTAAAGATTCGGGAGAAAGTGTGGGATTCTTACCTCACAAAAACAGGTGGTTTTTGATCATCATCAACACGGGCTCCGTTACGTCTAATAAGGCCACTCCGTAGTCCCCTCTGTGCAACGCCTGTTACGGCACATCCCTGCGGTTATATTTTTACTGTAGTAAGTTTCGTGATCAACTTAAATTAAATAAGCCTTTTCGCCAATATAGGGTCGACTCATAATATGTATAAAATTTCCAAATTGTTCTAAAACAAAGGTACATATGAGTAACTGAATTTTTAGTTACTAGCTTCTAAGGTACCTACTATACTTCTGCCTGCGGCTTCGCTCGCGTAAAGTTAACATGTGAATAAAGTGAACATGAAAAGTGAAAGTCAAAATTATAACATGAATAACACTGATCTTCATTAACAAACTTTTAAGATTCTTACAAAATATTATAACAACATCCACATAGGTATATGTAGTTCTATGATACCAACACTACCTACAGCGTTAAAAATGGGAAATTCCTAGCGCAGCCCAATGCTTTTAAAATATAATTATAAGCAAAAAATAATTAAACACGATACGTTTCAAAAATACAATTAGCTTTTTGACCACGTGGTGTAACTCATGCATTGAATGATGCAACTCTGGCATTAAGTTCTCAGCAATCCTTCATTTAGCAAAGAACCTATCGTATCTTTTTTTTTAAATAAAAACGTGGAACTCTTTATTTTACATTTAGGCTCTTCTAAAACAAATAACCTGCTTACACTAAAACTAAAACCGTTTATATTTAGGTCATCATATTTTTACATATAATATATCCAAACCGAAAGTTGCTAACTAAGCGTTTTCAATTAACCCCAACGTATGGGATTGCTACCAAACTTTTTGGACAAGATTCAAAACGGTCTACAAACGTTCATGAGTCGGCAAGTACGTATTTCCGAAGGATTGAATAAAGAAGAATACTTATTTATAATGTTTCTCATTTTTGTAATATTTAGTATATTATTATTGTTTTTAAATTGCCGTTTTATAATAAAGAGATATTAAACTCTGAAATCTATACCAATATGTGATGTGTGTATATTCATATTCATTTATTTCCTATTCCTTCCTATTCCTATATTCTTGTCCATCTGTTACCTTCTTGTCTTTGTTGCAAGCCGATCGCCGGCAAACATAGTCGCGAGCTTGCGGGCGATGAGCAGGGCAGCCTCACCGACCGGTAAATACCAGGCCCGGGTCGCCGATAAACAATGAAGTCAAATGATTCTAGAGAAAAACTGCGTATCAAAAAGCTTAGCGTAAACCTTTTTTTCCGAGGTAGAAATCGTCATGGATCCTCCACCCTGGGGCGGGAGAAGGGGTCTGTCAGACTCATAATAACTAAAGTTTTATCTGTTTAAGCAAGGACTTCCCATAAGATGTAATGACCTATACGGGTGGCATAAGACTCCTTTTAAATAAAATTATGACGCATGGTAAGGCGTATATCCTGTACTATTCTCTGAAGCGAAAATGAAGTAAAATGTCAACCCATCAAATAGTAGTTCACTTCGTACATATTACGTTATGCAATTCAAGATATACTTCAAGCTGTACCTATCTTACTTCTTTCTTACTGATATTATAAATGCGAAAGTGTATGAGGATGGATGTATGGATGTTTGTTACTCTTTCACGCAAAAACTACTGAACGGATCTAAATAAAATCCGGCAAGTAGATGATTGACGTACTGAAATAACACAAGCTAATTTTTATCCCGGAATTCTACCGGGATCGGAATTTACGCGGGAACCCTTCCACGCGAACATAGTCACGAGCAGAAGCTAGTAATGATATAATGTTAAATAGTAGAAGCCTTACAATTGAAATGTTGAAGACTCAGTCTTATCATGCAGAACAGATTCCTTATCCAACCTTTTAAATTCTAAGCATTTCTCATTGAAAGTTTAAATTCTACATTAGAAGTTCCTGCGTTGTAATTTTGAAGGAAAATTTTAGTTGCTCCCATAATATCTGTTTAAACTGTAGTGTAGTTTCCTGTATTTAGTGAAGTTACTAGCGTTGACAATATTGTGCGCTGCACCTATTTTTTATTCGGCAGACATTTTGAGAATGACGTTGCTTGTTGCTGGGGTTTGTCGATATTGTAAAGTATTTTAGGATTTAATTTGGGCATTGTCGCACTAATTAGACTAACGCTGCTTTCTGTAATTAAATATTCTGTAACAACCGTAAAAGTATTAAATAGTTTTAAGGTTATTTCCCGCGAAGAAGTAGCCTATATGAAGCCATAAAACCTCCTATGTTTTCCAATAAGAGTCCAATTAAAATCGATTCATTCGTTCCAGAGATTAACCGGGCCAACAGAAACAAAGACAGACAGATAAAAAGTTGTTGTGTGTTTTACTATCCTGAAATGAAGAAAGACAGTTATTTGGAAATCACAGACTGTCCGTCAGTTTAATATGTATTACATAACTGATGTATATACAACATGTAACATAATTCATGCACATCCTGAAATCAGTTTGTTCAGGATCGTTTACCACAACGATTTTTATCATTTTTAATATTCACTTAAATTACAATCAAAAACGCTGTGGTCAAAGTAATAACTTTTTAAATGCAGTTTTATACAAATTTCGTCTTCCAATAGATATTTAATAAAAATTAACCTTATTTCAAGGAAGTCAAAACCATAAAAACACTGTATATTTTTTAGTTTTACTTGTAGGTAATCATACCTACAAGTAAAACTAAAAAAACAATTTATTGGGGTGTCCGTTAATTGTCATACATGTGTCAAAAATTTAAATTTTGCATGCTATTTTTTCATACTAACTAAACATGTTTGTACCAATCTAATTATATTTTATACCATGTTTTATGCAAATAAATAATTATGATTATGTTTATGAATGCATAAACAAGAGACTCATTGGCAACGATGCACTGGTCGAGTCAAAGCTCCAGAGCCTTGAACACCGACGACGAGTTGCAAGTCTATCGGTTTTCTATCGTTACATTTCGGGGAGTGTGCGATGGAATTACACAATCTAATTCCGCCAAGCTACGAGACAAACGGCGAAGCGCCGTCGTTACATGATGGACATCCCACCCATACGATCAAAACGTTTTGGGAATACCTTCATTGTGCGTACGGCTAAGGAGTAGAATTCCCTGCCGGAGTTTGTGTTTTCCGACAGTTTCAACCTAGGAGTCTTTAAGTCAAGAGTGAATAGGTTACTTTTAGGTAAGCGTGCTCCATCTTCGATCACATCATCACTTACCATCAGGTGAGATAGTAGTCAAACGCGAACCTATTTTCAATAAAAAAGAAATCGAGTTTCCGAATTATAAAAATGTGAAAAACTTAAACACGATGTATCTAAAACATATGAACTGGCACCATCTTCCCATCAAAGTACTAAATCCGACATGAAACAGATATCGCTTCAAGAATGATCTAAAATTTCAAAGACGAATTTGTTTTGGTTTGTTTACATTACATTAGGTATATATATAGGTTGATAGGTACTTTCACATGAATAAATAATCTACTAATCATTAAATAACCCGAGCATATTGATAAATAAAATACATACCTTCACCGTGTCCTCGTTGCGCGTTGAGGCGATCGGCGGCGCACGGTGGGCTGAAAATCGGCTTTCATAGACTTAGGCATTTTATTTTGCAAGTGCGAGTTTTTTTGCCGGATATCACTTCTATTAGTTATAACAATATACAAAAATGACACCAGAATTGATTCTGCACAGAAACGAAGGAATTATAATTTTTTTACGAAAATTTTGTATGGAGCTAGTATGAAAAATCGAAATATCTCTAAAACGGCAGCGATAACCGTAATATCCTTATAGGGGGTTATAGTACTAATTATTTATGATTTTTTGACATACGTTACATAATGGTTGTAGATGCCTTTTTTTTTTTTAAATCGTCAAAATATTTTTATTTATTTTTACATATTTAAACGTTCCTTTTAGTGTTTAAGTTGAAGAATTCAGAGCTTTAACAACTCTTATCATAAAATAACATCACCCCTATAGACCTGAAGGACTAGACAGAGGTGTGTAGTGTCTTGTTGATCTTGTAAGATTTCCAACAATACCAAATAGTTGAATATCAGTGTCAAAGTGCCCATGCTGTCGCTTCTTTTTGAAAGATAGGGGAATGAAATTGTTAATTGATCATACCCTAAAAGTATGATTACAACATAACCGGACACATAATAATAATAATATCCTTATAGGGGATTATAGTACTAACATTATTTATTTTAACATATGAAACTGTTCAAAACGATCCATGAACTGTGTCAAAGTTAAGAACATCGTTAGGAAGCATGCTTTTTCCCCAAATATTAAGAATATGTGAAAAAAAAAAGACTGTATATAAACTTTTTATTGATAGGTAATTTAAATAAAACAGAAGTAACAAAAATAATATCTAATAAATTCAATTATACAAAATACATATTTGAAACTATAATTTATGAAATTATTAACTAAACATATTGGTACAATAAACTAACATAAATAACAAAAGAACATAAAGAAAAATAATTAAATTTTACAAATTTTCTTTACAACTTTCGTTGTCGGACTCCAATTCCGAGTCAGAATCCAGATCGGATATACCTACAAACTCGAACTCAGTTTCCGGAAACTGTATTAGGTCGAGAGTTTCAGCAAAAAAGGTTGTCTTCCTTTTGGCATCTAACTTCGGCCTTTGTGCACTTAGAAAAGGATCCGAAGAAACAACAAGCATATTTAGGATATCTTGATTAGAATCTTGCCTGCTTCTTTTCCGCGAATGATGTTCCCGGAACCTCCTAAAATCTTTGTTTCGAGACTCTGAGGCTTCTTCCGAGAGAGTCCCAATCGGGACAATATCATTTTTTTCGATTATGTCAGCTCCGTGTATTAATAGTTTATGTACGGTTGATGACATGTAGTACCAGTCGTATAATTCCACGTACTTTTCTGCTGTTTTGCGAGCAAAATCTTTAAATTTGATGACATCGATCTTCTCACCAGATGTTATTGCTTGCAAAATAACAGCAAATCTTTTTATCAGGTTTTGATCCAACCCAGTAATAGCTGCAGTTTTATTGGGAAACTCGAGAAACTTCCTTGCGGTATTCCCGTCATTGGTAGTTCCCGAGCCTTGTTTTACTATATCAATTAACAGATTGAGCTCCTCTTTAAATTTATTTTGAATGTTTTTTTTTCTGTTTTGTAACATATCTTTATGCTCATTACTTCTTGCTGCCCACTGTTTGAAGTCAAGTCTGTACGCAATGTGTAACAGACATTCCATGCAATTTATACGGGCATGTAGGGATGATAGGCCAAATTCATATATGTCAGAACACACAGTTTTTGATGTTACAGCATCTAAGTGGTTCATTTCTGTTGGTTTTGCTAAGCACATGTAGCATGATGCATTTGATCTAGCTTCAGAAAGGTACGTGCAGACTTTTGCGTCGATCATTGTCATCATTAGTTTATGAGTCACCCTGTTACTATTAATGCACTCTGTGGGGTTAAGGGCCTCAATTTCCTCATCCATTTTTCTTTTGTTATCAATGACAACTGCATGGCTTTCTTTTACAAAAGTGAACTGAACCGGACGACAATAAAAAGTTGAGCATGGTTTCGGGTTTGTCCATATAGTATTATCTCCATCTGTCAGTTTCAGTGGCACCAAGGAGGTCATGAAAATGCTTGAATCATCATGCTCGCCGTCCATTTTCTGCTTGTATCGGCTTTGATTGGAAGCACCATCAAATCCCCACTTCGATATCAGCTTTAACTGCTTATTTTCCACATTATCAGAAAGACTTTGAAGAATCCGCTTCACCGTGATGTCAAGTAAAGCTTGAAGTGTAATTCTAGCTGATGAATCCGTAACTGATACTGATTGATTAGGAGGGTAGCATGCAAGCTTAGTTTGTTGCAGTTTATAGTAGGATGGGTAAATATCCTTAGCACCTTCCCGAATGGCAGTCTCTCGCAACGTAATATATTGCCACTTTGAAAGCTTAAGTGAAAGAAGCAATCCAAGTGCTTTCTCTGGTGTAAATATTACTGTTTTCTTAATGCTTTCCTTGATTTTAACGGCAGCTTCTGGATTTTTGATCATATAATTGATTACAGATGCGACATCTTCATAACCTTCTTCTTTTAAACGTGCTGCAGCTGCATATGCCAATTCACAGGAATCCTCGCCTATGTGCTCACTAGATCTTCTCTTTTTCTGTTTGCTTCCCAGATCTTTGAATGGTTTTCGGGACCTTTTTGTCATTGTTCCAACAGTCGATGATGTCGAAGGTTCTGGAGAGACTGAGCGTGCTCTTGGTATCTCATCAACAGTTGGTTCTTGATTTATTAAAGTTTGCACGCAACTCGGCCAATCAATATTTGCTTGCAACCACTCTCCGTACGTATTTCTAAACTTATCAAAGAATCGTTTAGATTTCTGCCACCTGTTTAAAGCAGCTCGCGTGAATCTCCGGCAAAATTCTTTGAGAGTTACTTGATCTTCGGCAGAAAGGCAATCGCCTATGCGGGACACAATTGCACTAAACAATACTTCATGATTAAATGAAGGACACTCACTTTTTAGAAGAACAAACAAATCTAAGTTGGTGATTAAACTTTCCATTCTAAGATTTTGTAGTCGCAAAGCAAATAGTTTTAGTGTTAGCAGTTACACGGTTGTGAACAATCTAAATTATGGAACAAAATTATAGCCCTTTTATTGTATAAAGTCAATAATTAGTTAACTACCCTCATTAAAGTTATAAAAGATATGATAATAAAAATTTATAATCGTCAAAAACATTTCGTAGAACTCATAGTAGAACTAATCAACATTAGCAAATCACATTAGCTCACTAATTATAAAAAGGTGAATGCAGTTCTTAGTTGGTATTGTTGCGAGATATTTCAAATCATTTAATCACTTAATAGGCTCATTAGAATCAGAAGACTACAACCATCATTCTAATTACTTAATTACTTGTCATCAGACTCATTAGATGACTACACAATATGTTATTTTGTATTTTGAACGTATGCAAGGTTTTAAAATTCCTTTTGTGTCGATATTATTATGTGTCCGGTTATGTTGTAATCATACTTTTAGGGTATGATCAATTAACAATTTCATTCCCCTATCTTTCTAAAAGAAGCGACAGCATGGGCACTTTGACACTGATATTCAACTATTTGGTATTGTTGGAAATCTTACAAGATCAACAAGATACTACACACCTCTGTCTAGTCCTTCAGGTCTATAGGGGTGATGCTATTTTATGTTAAGAGTTGTTAAAGCTCTGAATTCTTCAACTTAAACACTAAAAGGAACGTTTAATATGTAAAAATAAATAAAAATATTTTGACGATTTAAAAAAAAAAAAGGCATCTACAACCATTATGTAACGTATGTCAAAAAATCATAAATAATTAGTACTAAAACCTCCTATAAGGATATTACGGTTATCGCTGCCGTTTCAGAGATATTTCGATTTTTCATACTAGCTCCATACAACATTTTCGTAAAAAAATTATAATTCCTTCGTTTTTGTGCAGAATCAATTCTGGTGTCATTTTTGTATATTGTTATAACAAATAGAAGTGATATCCGGCACAAAAACTGGCACTTGCAAAATAAAATGCCTAAGTCTATGAAAGCCGTTTTTCAGCCCACCGTGCGGCGGTGAACTCTCGCGCCCCACGGTGGGCTGAAAATCGGCTTTCATAGACTTAGGCATTTTATTTTGCAAGTGCGAGTTTTTTTGCCGGATATCACTTCTATTAGTTATAACAATATACAAAAATGACACCAGAATTGATTCTGCACAGAAACGAAGGAATTATAATTTTTTTACGAAAATTTTGTATGGAGCTAGTATGAAAAATCGAAATATCTCTAAAACGGCAGCGATAACCGTAATATCCTTATAGGGGGTTATAGTACTAATTATTTATGATTTTTTGACATACGTTACATAATGGTTGTAGATGCCTTTTTTTTTTAAAATCGTCAATATATTTTTATTTATTTTTACATATTTAAACGTTCCTTTTAGTGTTTAAGTTGAAGAATTCAGAGCTTTAACAACTCTTATCATAAAATAGCATCACCCCTATAGACCTGAAGGACTAGACAGAGGTGTGTAGTGTCTTGTTGATCTTGTAAGATTTCCAACAATACCAAATAGTTGAATATCAGTGTCAAAGTGCCCATGCTGTCGCTTCTTTTTGAAAGATAGGGGAATGAAATTGTTAATTGATCATACCCTAAAAGTATGATTACAACATAACCGGACACATAATAATAATAATATCCTTATAGGGGATTATAGTACTAACATTATTTATTTTAACATATGAAACTATTCAAAACGATCCATGAACTGTGTCAAAGTTAAGAACATCGTTAGGAAGCATGCTTTTTCCCCAAATATTAAGAATATGTGAAAAAAAAAAGACTGTATATAAACTTTTTATTGGTAGGTAATTTAAATAAAACAGAAGTAACAAAAATAATATCTAATAATCATTCAATCAATTATACAAAATACATATTTGAAACTATAATTTATGAAATTATTAACTAAACATATTGGTACAATAAACTAACATAAATAACAAAAGAACATAAAGAAAAATAATTAAATTTTACAAATTTTCTTTACAACTTTCGTTGTCGGACTCCAATTCCGAGTCAGAATCCAGATCGGATATACCTACAAACTCGAACTCAGTTTCCGGAAACTGTATTAGGTCGAGAGTTTCAGCAAAAAAGGTTGTCTTCCTTTTGGCATCTAACTTCGGCCTTTGTGCACTTAGAAAAGGATCCGAAGAAACAACAAGCATATTTAGGATATCTTGATTAGAATCTTGCCTGCTTCTTTTCCGCGAATGATGTTCCCGGAACCTCCTAAAATCTTTGTTTCGAGACTCTGAGGCTTCTTCCGAGAGAGTCCCAATCGGGACAATATCATTTTTTTCGATTATGTCAGCTCCGTGTATTAATAGTTTATGTACGGTTGATGACATGTAGTACCAGTCGTATAATTCCACGTACTTTTCTGCTGTTTTGCGAGCAAAATCTTTAAATTTGATGACATCGATCTTCTCACCAGATGTTATTGCTTGCAAAATAACAGCAAATCTTTTTATCAGGTTTTGATCCAACCCAGTAATAGCTGCAGTTTTATTGGGAAACTCGAAAAACTTCCTTGCGGTATTCCCGTCATTGGTAGTTCCCGAGCCTTGTTTTACTATATCAATTAACAGATTGAGCTCCTCTTTAAATTTATTTTGAATGTTTTTTTTTCTGTTTTGTAACATATCTTTATGCTCCTTACTTCTTGCTGCCCACTGTTTGAAGTCAAGTCTGTACGCAATGTGTAACAGACATTCCATGCAATTTATACATGCATGTAGGGCATGTAGGGATGATAGGCCAAATTCATATATGTCAGAACACACAGTTTTTGATGTTACAGCATCTAAGTGGTTAATTTCTGTTGGTTTTGCTAAGCACAGGTAGCATGATGCATTTGATCTAGCTTCAGAAAGGTACGTGCAGACTTTTGCGTCGATCATTGTCATCATTAGTTTATGAGTCACCCTGTTACTATTAATGCACTCTGTGGGGTTAAGGGCCTCAATTTCCTCATCCATTTTTCTTTTGTTATCAATGACAACTGCATGGCTTTCTTTTACAAAAGTGAACTGAACCGGACGACAATAAAAAGTTGAGCATGGTTTCGGGTTTGTCCATATAGTATTATCTCCATCTGTCAGTTTCAGTGGCACCAAGGAGGTCATGAAAATGCTTGAATCATCATGCTCGCCGTCCATTTTCTGCTTGTATCGGCTTTGATTGGAAGCACCATCAAATCCCCACTTCGATATCAGCTTTAACTGCTTATTTTCCACATTATCAGAAAGACTTTGAAGAATCCGCTTCACCGTGATGTCAAGTAAAGCTTGAAGTGTAATTCTAGCTGATGAATCCGTAACTGATACTGATTGATTAGGAGGGTAGCATGCAAGCTTAGTTTGTTGCAGTTTATAGTAGGATGGGTAAATATCCTTAGCACCTTCCCGAATGGCAGTCTCTCGCAACGTAATATATTGCCACTTTGAAAGCTTAAGTGAAAGAAGCAATCCAAGTGCTTTCTCTGGTGTAAATATTACTGTTTTCTTAATGCTTTCCTTGATTTTAACGGCAGCTTCTGGATTTTTGATCATATAATTGATTACAGATGCGATATCTTCATAACCTTCTTCTTTTAAACGTGCTGCAGCTGCATATGCCAATTCACAGGAATCCTCGCCTATGTGCTCACTAGATCTTCTCTTTTTCTGTTTGCTTCCCAGATCTTTGAATGGTTTTCGGGACCTTTTTGTCATTGTTCCAACAGTCGATGATGTCGAAGGTTCTGGAGAGACTGAGCGTGCTCTTGGTATCTCATCAACAGTTGGTTCTTGATTTATTAAAGTTTGCACGCAACTCGGCCAATCAATATTTGCTTGCAACCACTCTCCGTACGTATTTCTAAACTTATCAAAGAATCGTTTAGATTTCTGCCACCTGTTTAAAGCAGCTCGCGTGAATCTCCGGCAAAATTCTTTGAGAGTTACTTGATCTTCGGCAGAAAGGCAATCGCCTATGCGGGACACAATTGCACTAAACAATACTTCATGATTAAATGAAGGACACTCACTTTTTAGAAGAACAAACAAATCTAAGTTGGTGATTAAACTTTCCATTCTAAGATTTTGTAGTCGCAAAGCAAATAGTTTTAGTGTTAGCAGTTACACGGTTGTGAACAATCTAAATTATGGAACAAAATTATAGCCCTTTTATTGTATAAAGTCAATAATTAGTTAACTACCCTCATTAAAGTTATAAAAGATATGATAATAAAAATTTATAATCGTCAAAAACATTTCGTAGAACTCATAGTAGAACTAATCAACATTAGCAAATCACATTAGCTCACTAATTATAAAAAGGTGAATGCAGTTCTTAGTTGGTATTGTTGCGAGATATTTCAAATCATTTAATCACTTAATAGGCTCATTAGAATCAGAAGACTACAACCATCATTCTAATTACTTAATTACTTGTCATCAGACTCATTAGATGACTACACAATATGTTATTTTGTATTTTGAACGTATGCAAGGTTTTAAAATTCCTTTTGTGTCGATATTATTATGTGTCCGGTTATGTTGTAATCATACTTTTAGGGTATGATCAATTAACAATTTCATTCCCCTATCTTTCTAAAAGAAGCGACAGCATGGGCACTTTGACACTGATATTCAACTATTTGGTATTGTTGGAAATCTTACAAGATCAACAAGATACTACACACCTCTGTCTAGTCCTTCAGGTCTATAGGGGTGATGCTATTTTATGTTAAGAGTTGTTAAAGCTCTGAATTCTTCAACTTAAACACTAAAAGGAACGTTTAATATGTAAAAATAAATAAAAATAATTTGACGATTTAAAAAAAAAAGGCATCTACAACCATTATGTAACGTATGTCAAAAAATCATAAATAATTAGTACTAAAACCTCCTATAAGGATATTACGGTTATCGCTGCCGTTTCAGAGATATTTCGATTTTTCATACTAGCTCCATACAAAATTTTCGTAAAAAAATTATAATTCCTTCGTTTTTGTGCAGAATCAATTCTGGTGTCATTTTTGTATATTGTTATAACAAATAGAAGTGATATCCGGCACAAAAACTGGCACTTGCAAAATAAAATGCCTAAGTCTATGAAAGCCGTTTTTCAGCCCACCGTGCCCGGCCCGTGTTCAGACCATGGTGCGGAGATAGTGTACCTATACAGCGTGTAACGGAGGGGTTATATACATACCAAGAGCACGGCTTCTTTGGGTGATATCAAATGATATTGGAAAGGTTTCAACTCAAAATAAAATACTCTAAAAATTGATACCAAATATTCGGTTTCGTATGTTTCTTAAATTGAAATCATAACAAACGTGTCACCGCACTACGTAGTTCAATAACTTTCCACGTCACTTACAAATATCACGATAAATCTCTTCCGTAATTCTGTGCGCCTAGTAGTTGTAGCCTGCACGGCGGTGTTCTTTTGTCGGCGCGAACTGACGAAATAAAAAGAAGCCGCCGGGCCGCCGGCCGCCGCGCCGCCAAAGCGCGCGCGCAATAAACCATACCTACTACCTAGGTACTTTGTTTACCGTGATGTAAAAATTAATGCGTAATTATTGATTTACAGTTTACTCGTTAATATCAAGCCAGAAATTGCACGTAAACACTGAGATAACAAAACTTACGTAAAAAATCGAATCAAAGTTTAGGTTTAACTAGTTTTATCCCTTATTATTACTTATTACCGAGTAAACAGTAAAATCTTAAAGCTTTGCTTAATTTAGTAAACTGACTTACATTTTTAAAGATGGGGTTCGATGTGGTGACCTTGGTATTGTATGCACAAGGCCGCTCGTTTGTTGACAGATACCTGAACATTGCGTAGCATTTCTGGTGTTATTGTCCTGATTTCCTGAAAGCGGCCTCAATCCGCACTTTCATTAGGGCCATCGTATCTCACTGCACTGCACACACACACCCCTGAGACGAACCACTGACCCGACATTTTGCAAACACAACAAAAAAAAAACAATTAGGTGTAGCCGTACTGAACTGATATGCGTATCACAAGGATAAACACGAGTGCAATAGCTAAACGCGGTATGTCGGCTGACTAGCAAACCAATAATGCTAAATAAATAAAGCTCTGCTATCCTGGTACCTAAATATTATTTCGTTGTAGGGTGGAGCTGTCCCATCCCAGTTGATGTCCATCCACCTATTAAAAAATATTGTTCCAGAATTCAAGATTATTTTACATAATAACAGTAATTTCAACTAAACTCCTTTAAACTGTTAAGTAAATCTAACACACCAGAGCAAACTAATTACGCAATTCAAATTCAAAATTGAAAATCATTAATTTTTTTTGGGTGGAAAAATTATCAATGACTCTGCTCCCGTCCTGGGTGGGGCGGAAGGAAGTGTTAGACTCTTACTGACAAAAAACCACCCTTTTTCTTTAGTTGCCCTTGCATTCCGGGGCTGCGGTATCTCGTTAGAAGTCTGAATTAGAAGTTGAATTTACCAGGAATAAATAATTGAAACTACATGGCCAGCAATTGTTTCACATACCCGAAGATCCTAACCACGAAATAGAAAATACAGTGGAAGTGCCCCTCAGATATCGCACGCGTGTCAACATTAAGCACAGATGCGCGACATTAGCTTATTCGCTGTCAAATTTATATCGCGATTGGTTGTCTCTAAAATACACGAAATATTAGAAATTATGCCTTGTTGTGCGGTTTGGACCTGCAAAAACGAAAGCAGTAAATAAAATGTATCTTGTGGAGGCGTATCATATCATCGATAAGTATTAAAGTTTGTTAATTTTAAATATATTTGATTTTAATGTCAATACCACATTTCATGACTTCAATGCAAACTATAAACAACCTTATTTTCATTAACACAACGTTTAAATCTACTTGGTCGTTATCCGGAGGAACATACTAAAAATTCTAGTAACTTCGACGCTACTCAATTAGGGATGCGACATATTCGTAAAGTAGGTCTGTATCGATAATTTTTATTTATTCATTTCATAGCTGGCACCATCATTCAGAAAATTTATTTCGGACGGTTTATGTGTATAATTTATGAATGTTTAATAACACGCATCCGTCTGTAGTAGATACGGGTCGCTAATCACACCGCCTATTGTACACTAATTTTTATTAAATTATTAAATAATTGTCCTGTGTTAAATTGAGGTGTACAATAAAGTATATAATAATAATTACACTAATATTATAAGTCAAAAGTTTGTGTTTGTTACTTCTTCACGCTCGAAAAGCTGAACGGATTTCAATGAAACTTGGTACCATGTCCTGGAATAGAACATATGATTTTTTGCTGAGACTATGTTCCCTTGGGATAATTTTCTACTTTCACGCGGGTGAATCCGCTGGTAGCAGCTAGTAGTTAATAAATATAACATCACATAATGTAAAACCGTAACATATCAATTTCTGGATATTGACCTCATAAAAGTAAAAAAGTAATTTAAATATTTCAATTTTCTCCAAGATCCTTTTATTAAGGAAAATGGATGTTTATTGGGTCGTCAATATTCCAAAACATAATCTATCATCAGTTAAGGGAATTTCTTACGTCTAATCATATTACCGACTTAATGAAAGCCATCACGGCAAAATATATTAATATACGCTTTCATCACCTATTAAAATTAAACATAAAACTGTCAAAATGGCAATTATTAAACAAATATGTATAATTTCAAGGTCAATAAATATTTTAATACTATCTATTAACATTTCATTGAACACTAGCTTGTGCCAGCGGCTTCGCCCGCATGAAATTAATATTTTGTTATATGATTTATAGCCTATCTATAGCATTCAAGAATAATGCAGCTACATATTAGGGAAAGATTTTCAGAATCGGTTCAGTAGTTTCAGAGATTACACCTACATACAAACTTACAAATTTTACCTCTTTAATATTAAAATAGATTAAATTATTTTGAAGTTGATCAACCTTTTTCCATTACTGACCATTTGTATGATGTCGATAAATTATTACATTGCTCACACGAATAAAATACGTAACATCGATATTAAAATATCGATATTTGTCTACATCTCTATCTGAGTAGCAAAAGACATTACATGTGCATGCAAATATGACATCTATTTCAAAGTACTTAGCGTTCCGAATAGAATAAATTGGTTACAGTGCCATCTAGCGTTGAGTAGCTGAACTCGATGTAAATTGTTCGATTTATGTTTTTTAAACGATAAACGCCTTTATTGATTAGGTCATGTCAAATAATAACAACTTTCGGTCGTTGTAATAAGACTCAATATTTTTGACAGCATTAAGAAGATGATTTGTTAAAGTTGCGTTTCAACTTTGTAGCCAATTATATCACTGTTTTTTATGTGTGTAATTGACATTTTGGTTTTGCAAATGCGTGAGTTTGGCGACACTGGTTCTCGTTTTGAGAGAGTGTAGGGGCACTTCTACTTAAGGCTCTCCAGACGCGAAAATAGGTTTAAACGCGAGTTTTATAATGCGTTAAAGTATATGATTCACTGCAGTTAACACAATCAGAAAAATATATGATATTCTTCAGGATATAATCTAGTTAAGTAGTGTGTTGAAAACATAATACAACAAATTTTAATTCATAGAAAAAAATCACAAAGATGCCTCTAAAAAAATCTTTTAACGAATAAAAACCATATTAAAATACATACGATCATTCTGATTTTTTGACAAATTATTCAACAAGAAACATACTAACGAAATAGTGTTTTATTTTTTTAATCCAATCAATACATTTTCTGTAAATCGCGTATTATTATTTCGCAATATAATACGTACGCATGTGTGCGTAAACGCCTGTGTACCGACAGTGCCGGCCAACGCCTGTTGCTATATGGACGCGTCGCTTTTCTCGCCGATTTATTTCGACTCGGAATTGTTTGTAGTTATTGTAAAGTTTCGTCTGTAAATTCATTATTTTATTTATAAAATTCATTTTTTATATCAATTTTCTATAAATAATCTTCTTTCTTGTAAATATAAAATACTTCAGGTTAAAATAGCGTAACTTGATTTCAATTTTATTTTATAAATATGGGAAATAAAGTGAAGCCAGTTAAAAAGACTAAAAAACGTTCATATAAATCAAACGCCGTACATATGAACGATGTTAAAAGGTAAGAATATTTTAGATTACTAAATTATTTCTAAAATATTATGACACATTATTGGAACCGTCTCAGTATTGAGCACTTTATTTTACTCGAATACGGTCAGTTATTTCATCACAATTCCTAAGTTCTATTAGCGTGTATAGTAGTGAATCGGATTGGCAACCGCCAGTGTCCTGGATCAAACCTAGAGTCTATTTTGTCTTTTTGTCACTTCTATTTTATTGAAAGTACTTTTATATTATACTAGCTTCCGCCCGCGACTTCGTCCCCGTGGAAAAAAAAATCCCCCGATTTTGAAACATTCTTCATTACTGCTCCGCTCCCATTGGTGTTAGCGTGATGATATATAGCCTATAGCCTTCCTCGATAAATGGGCTATCTAACACTGAAAGAATTTTTCAAATCAGAACGGTAGTTCCTGAGATTAGCGCGTTCAAGCAAACAAACAAACAAACAAACAAACAAACAAACAAACAAACTCTTCAGCTTTATAATATTAGTATAGATTTAGATATTTTTGTAAATATTTTGTTGAATAAAAAAATAAACGTTTTCATTTTTTTTTATAGGAGAAAGAATGTCGAAAATGTCAACGCCGAAGTTATTTTCAATGAGTAAGTATCGACACATTATCTAGGCTTTAATAAAGAATAAAACAAAGTAAGAAACATTTTGTTTCAAGACCGCGGTTTATTGATATGGGCAGTAATGTGCATGACAAAATATCTGATTGATCTGAAAATTCAGATGTTGCTTATTGTCATACATAACTAAGTAAGAGAATAGGTATGTACCTAACTATGAATGTTAGTTGCCTAATCTTTTATTTGTAGCTCAACAATTTTACGAAATGAATACAAAAAATTGGCCAAGTGCGAGTCAGACTCGCCCATGAAGGGTTCCGTAGTAACTATAATAATATAATATAATATAATATGTATATTTATTTGAAGAATGAAAAAAACCTTAAAAATTTCTTAAAACTAGCTTATTTACATTTTTATAACTACGCTAAATAACTTTGTTTTTCATAGTGTTTGTATGAATTACAAAGTTATATTTGCGGTTTTAGAAAATTTGCTGTATCTCAAAAACTGCTGAACCGATTTCGTTCAAACCAATTTTGGTTGAAAGTTTACATTAAGATCTACAGACATATTTTTTTTTAATTTTTACTCCATTATTACAGAAGTTAGAGGGGGCTTTGGAAGCTTATATCTTTTAAACGATTGACTTTATGAAAAAGCGGTCTTAGAAACCCTCATATCATTTTTAAAGACCTGTCCATAGATACCACACACACATAGGTTTCATAAAAAAAAATATTTTCATTTCTAGTTCCATGTATGGGGTATTTTATTTTTTTTTTCTTAAAATCGGAAAGCGGTTTACAGAATACATCTACCTACTAAGTTTCACATGTATAGTCTTAATAGTTTCGGAATAAAATGGCTGTGACATACGGACGGACGGACAGACAGACAGACAGACAGACAGACGGACAGACATATCGAAACTATAAGGGTTCCGTTTTTTGCCATTCAGCTACGGAACCCTAAAAATGAAATTTAAAATGTACCAACTTCTGAACCACAGAACTAGAAAATTTAGAATTGACATTTTCACGCAGTTTTAAAATTGACATGGTCACTAAATCTGTCTTAAAACGGGATATTTACTACTATATTTTGGCACAAGTAATATACAGGGTGGCAGGGACATCGACGCACAAACGCTTACCAGGGATTTGGTACATGATTCTGGACCCCCTGCGTTGGAATCTTTCGTTGTTTTTTTTTAATTTTTCAGGATTTTTCAGTATTTTTTTACTGAAAACTGTATAAAACCATTGTTAATTAAAATATAAAATTCACTTGTTTCACTTGAAACAGCAATGTAAATAAAATTCGAAAGAGCTACCTGATCAGCTGTTTTGCTAGGGTTAATTTGCGAGATCAACATAACTAATCAGGTAGCCTTTTCGAGTTTTGTTTACATTACTGTTTGAAATAAGTGAATTTACTGTTTTGTTATTGCGTCGGATTTTTCGTAATTTTATGAAATTAAGAAAAAGCCGACGAAAACTATCCACGCAGGGGGTCCAGAATCATGTACTGAATCCATGGTAAGCGGTTGCGCGTAGATGTCCCTGCCACCCTGTATTTGTTGTTTATAGTTTCATCATGTCTGTCTGTCTGTCTATCTGTTTCTGTCTGTCCGTCCGTCCGTCTTCCGATAAACCGCTTTCCGACTTTGAGAAAAAAAAAATTAAAAATAATTAAAATACATGGAACCTCCCCATACATGGAAGGCTCCCCATATATGGAACTAAAAACTGAAAATATTTCTTTACATGAAACCTATGCGTGTGTGATATCTATATACAGGTCTTTAAAAAATGAGATTGAAGTTTCTAAAACCATTTTTTCATAAAGTAAATCGTTTCCAAAGTGGTAAAATGTGTCTCTCCCTCCCCCCCCTCCCCCTCTAACTTCTATAACAATGGAGTGAAAAATCTAAAAAAAATATATGTCTGTAGATATACACTTTCAATCAAAATCGGTTTGAACGAGATCGGGTTAGCAGTTTTTGTATTACAGCATATTTTCTAAAACCGCAAATATAACTTTGTGATTCATACAAACACTATGAAAAACAAAGTTATTTGGCGTAGTTGTAAAAGTGTAAATAAGCTAGTTTTAAGGAATTTGTAAGGTCTTTTTTGTCAAATTAATATACATGTTATATTATATTATTATAGTTACTACGGAACCCTTCATGGGTGAGTCTGACTTGCACTTGGCCAATTTTTTTTTGTGTTGTTTCACAATCGAAACTCGAAACAAATAACAAACATGGTAAATAATGTCCCGCTTTATTTTGTAATGAATTTCATTACCACAAACTTTTTGTATTTTTAGATTGGAAACTGTGGCATCACAGAATGATCACGGTCGTGAAGTTATTGATAAAAGTACATATTCATCTGAGCAAGTACTAGAAGAAACCTTTAATACACAGGTAATATTCAAAACTTCAACCGCACGTTAGAGTAACATAATTTTGCGAGTTGTGTAGAATTAGTTTTATAAATAAAAATGGTATAATTCAATTTTAGGTGGCTAGTGCTACTGAAGAAAGTCATTGTGATGTCCAACCTGAAAACCAAGAAACTGATGGGTTAAATTATAGTGCAGAAGTAAGTTATTCCGTGAAAACATACTTATTTAAAATTATTTTAAGTTAAAACAATGTTTTATGGTATAAAAAAAAAAAATTCATTTATTTTTACAGACGGAAAACTATACTCCTAAAAAGAACATACAAATTGGACGCAGGATTATTAATGTTTCCTATTTTTTTTTAAAGTTGTGTGAGATCTCAAATCACGGACCATTAGACTGCGGGCTATCTTCTCTTGAGTTAGTTGGTGAAAAGCTTCACGGCTTATCTTCCAAATTTACTTTTTTATGTAAAATGTGTAAACAACAATTTGTTATCATTAACGACAATGATAATTGTTTATCAATAAATACATGTGCTGTAGCTGGTGCAATTTCTATTGGTTGTGGTCATTCTCAGCTACAAGAATTTTCATCAGCCATGAATTTGCCAATGATTTCCCAAAAAACATACCAAAAGAACCACAAATTACTGTCGGAAAACTGGCAGCAACTGACACAACAGTCCATGGATCAAGCAGCTGAGGAAGAGAAAATTATGGCTATAGCAGAAGGCAGGGTCACAAAGAATGGTACGCCTATCATAGATGTGATAGCAGATGGTGTGTACGGTAAAAGGTCGTACAAAAAAAATATTCAGCTTTATCCGGCGCTGCTGCAATCATAGGTAGAAAAACAGGCAAGCTTTTATATTTGGGAGTCCGAAATAAATATTGCTACCATTGTGATCGTGCCGAAAAGAAAAAAACAACAGTGCCTGAACATTTATGTTCGAAAAACTATTCCGGTCCGTCCACAGGAATGGAGAGCGAAATTATAGTGGAAGGTATTAAGCAGTCATTAGCTACCCACGGTTTGATTTACGGACGACTAATATCTGATGGTGACTCGAGTACTTATTCCAAAATTTTGCAGGCAAGACCTTACCTTGATATTACCGTCGAAAAAGTAGAATGCACAAATCATTTACTGAGGAATTTTTGTAACAAAATGATGACATTGCAAACTGAAACCAAATATTTAAAAAGTCACAGAAAATTATTGACCATATCGCGAGTTTTGAGCATGAGATCCTGCATAACCAAAGCAATACAAAAAAATAAAAATGATCCCTGCCCAGAAGAGCAAAAATTATTTGAGGACATTTTACAAGCACATCATCACGCTGTTGGAAACCACCTTGAATGCAAAACACATTTCTGCAAAAAAAACGGGAGATTTGGAGCAAAATGATGTTCCAAGTGACTTTCAGCTAAGTTCTTTGTGGCAGAGAATTAGTATAATGATACAAAGTATTGCTGGCCATGCTCGAAGTTTACTTCATGACGTGGACAGCAACGTTGTAGAACGCTATCATAGCATCATAGCAAAATATGTAGGAGGAAAAAGAGTTAATTTTTCCCTCAAAAACTCATATCAGACGCGATGCATTGCGTCAGCAGTGTCGTTCAATGAAGAAAATGCACTTTCGAAGCTTTATAAAAAAATTACCAATAAGAGCCCAAGAGGCAAACTGAAACTGTGGGAAGAAAGAAAGAAGAAACAAAAACTCCTTAGTAAAAGATATATAAAACGAAAAAGAAGGCTTCTTTTCAGTAAAAAACAAGACGATAAGGATTATGGCCAGTCCTGTGAAAAGCCCGATATGCCGGTAGAAATACTGGATAAACTGAAAAACGATATTATGAAAAAAATTAAAAAGTCTGATTTGGAACGAGCAACAATTGAAAGAAAAACTGTTTTACAAAGTGATAGTGGAGAATGGCTAGAGATGAGAAGATCGTTATTGACTGCATCCAATTTCGGCAGAGTTATAAAAAGGCGTATTAATACACCATGTGCTAATTTAGTCAAAGATATTCTTTATCGGAACAAAATTGACCACGTGGAATCTATTAGACATGGCCAATTGAATGAAAAAATCGCAATTGCACAATTGGCTGTACAAGAGCGCAAAACGATTAGACCCTGTGGTTTATTTATAGACCAAGAACTATGTTTCTTGGGTGCAACGCCTGATGGATTAATTGGAGAAAATACTGTTGTTGAAGTAAAGTGTCCTTTGACAGCCCAAAAAATGGGCCTAGCAGCAGCAATTGAAAATAAAAAAGTAAACTTCTGGCAAAAAACAAAAACTAGTGAACTAGCCATCAACAAAAAACATGCTTGGTATTACCAAGTTCAAGGACAGCTACACGTAACCCAAAAAAATATTGTTTGTTTGCCGTATGGGAGAATGAAAAAGAAAAGCTGAAGACGGAAATCATTCAAAGAGATGATACATTTTGGGAAAGAGAAATGAAAGAAAAATTGAAAAAGTTCTATTTACCTGAGTTTTATTTTACCTGAGATACTTGATCTCCGAATTTCAAGAAATATGAAAATTCGTGAACCATACGTAAAAAATAGAGATGAAAATACAGATAGAGATAAAAGTGACAAAAAAGACAAAAGCGAAATGGAATGAAAGCAAACTGTTCCGGTGCAGCAGTTTGTTTTTTCTCTGCACGAGCACATACAAGGCAGTATTTGTTTTGGATGCCTAAAAACAAAACTTGTTGTAGTAGAAAACTAAATTTTGAAGATTTGTGACTTGAGTAATTTTTTTCCAAAATTTGTGTATTAACATTGCGCTCCGTATGCGTAAATACGTCAAAAAATCACAAAATAAAATTATAATAATTAGCTTGTTTAATTTTTATGTATCCTTCCTGTTCGTTCACCTGTCCATCCATTCACCCAGTCCGTATCCCACCCTTTCATTCGTCTCTCCTCGCATCCGTAGGTATGTTCACTTCACACGCTGTATTCTTATAAACCGTATATATTGCGAAAATAAAAATAACGAAAATAAACTGCTATTTTATACAAAAAGTTTATTCCCTTGGAAAAAAATAATTGAAACAGCTGTTTTTATTGCGATTTCAGAGCTGGTGCCATAGTAAAACTTGTTCATAATTATGAGTACAATAACCTCCTTTGGTATTACTTAAACTCTTTTGTAACACCCTGTATATTATTTTTCTTCAGAATCCACCATCAAACTTTTTGGATGTTTTTTTTTTCATTATATTATTCTTGATTCTGAAATAAAATATCTATAGGAATAAAAATTATTGTTTTTAACCGACTTCAAAAAAAAAAGGAGGAGGTTCTCAATTCGTCTTGAACTTTTTTTTTTATGTATGTTACCTCATAACTCGGAGACGGCTGGACCGGTTTGAAAAATTCTTTTTGCGTTTGAAAGGGTATACGTTCTAGTTGGTCCCATTGTTACGAAATCATGATCTGATGTTGAGATCCTGGAGAAATCGAGGGAACTCTTCAAATTTTTTTCTTCTTATAGTACCTTGAGCAGTTGCTTTTGAAAAGTACCATTTGGGGAAGTTGAACTAATGATGAAGACCACAGATGGCCACTGAAACTACTCAATAATAAGTATTTCGTGGATTGCGATTCGATTACTTGAGTACGGATGTTAAGCACTTTATGCTCATCACAATGCATATGGTGATGTAGAGCTGATGGTGATGTACCAGGAGAACTCCTCAAAAATTAACAGCTCTGCACCAGGAAAAGCAATATTTTGTAAAAGGTGATAAGTAGTTGACATTTTGGCTTTTGTAACTAGATAAATTACAAACAGTCCCACAAAAAAGCGTGAAAAAAAATTTTTTGCAAAAAAATAGAACCGACTTCCATATAAAAACACTACAAAGGCAAAAATAACTTTAATTTCGGAAGGCGGTGTCAAAAATATGTATGTAATAACGTAATCAGGGTTCTGTGAGCAAAGGATTTTCAATTCGGCATTAACAATTCCTGTTACTCATGCGGTCTTAGTACTTTTTATTAATTTCTTTTCACAGTTAGATGCAGTTTTGCGACATTTTTTATTGACTTGATTTTGAATTAAATAAAGACTAAACTAATGCTCAAACCAATAAAACCCATTTACCACTCAAATAGTACCGACAAAACGTGAACTTCCGATAGGTAATTATTTAGGTTAGTCCTGACAAAAATCATGCGTGCTTGCTATTATTTTGTAATAAAAAAAACTATTAACTTGTTGTTAACTATTTTCGTCATAATTATAAAAATAACTTTATTTTAAAAATTACGAACGGAACCCACTGTAATTTTATTTGCCTACCAGGAGAGGAATAAATTCCGAAGAGGTGTATTGAAATGATATTTTGGGTTCAGTTGAACATTAATAATTGTTACTAAATCCTTTTTCTATTTTAAGTTCTAATGGCAAATAATAATGTTTATTTAAGCAATTTGTGGTAGGATGCACGTAAGGATTCCATTTTTATTATCAATTCAATGGTACGAGCTAACGATTTTTCGAAACAATAAGCAACTCGATTCAATAGTAAGGTGAATCGAATCTCCTGGATCGTATGTGTAAAAATTATTATGATAAGGGCATATAAATAAGTTCATATTTGCCCAAAGTATTGTGCTGACAATCATAAACAGCGAATAGGTAGGTTTATCTATTTCAAACAAGAGTAATTACATAATATGCCGACACTTTTTAACTTGTCCGCATTGTTTATGTTAGCACTAAGGCCGTGCGCGCACTGCCTTGCGGTGGCCGCAATTCCGGTAGTTCTACCGCACCGCAAAATTTGTGAAGTATGGACATAGTATGAAGTGTCATAGAAGTGCGCGCACTGCGGTCAGTCTACTGGTGCGGTAGAACTACCGGAATTGCGGCCACCGCAAGGCAGTGCGCGCACGGCCTAAGCAAAGATTGAAACATTTTACGGTCGGTCGTATTCTGTATTAGTTTGGTTAGTATTGTTATGTTAACCGACTACATCTGTAGCTGTACCATCTGTATGAAAGTCATTAAATTACACCGGAAAGGTTATCAATTATTATTTATTAAAAGTTTAGACGTACCTACCTACCTGACTGGCAACTGTAAGGTGTGTTAAATGTTATTTACGTAAAAAACCAACAAGTGTGTAAATGATACACGTGACAATGCAAGCAGGTTTATTTAGATAAATTTGATACCTTCTTTTTTTTTTAACGTGGTAAAATTATCAAATAAGTCCTCCCACTCCGGGCAGGGTGGGAGGGACTGTCAGACTTTTACTGACTAAAATCCACGGTGTTCCTTCAATAGCCCTTTACGTACCGGGGCCACGGTAACGGGATGAGTCCCACGACCCCGGCAGGCTTCGGCCCTCTGCAGAGGGGGCCTCGTCATGTTGCTGACGCTCTTTGAGGCGCGCGTGGAACACGACGCGCCGTCGACCCGGACATGGTCCATGGTCGGACAGCGAGTTGCCCTTTACTCGCTGTCCGCATGCCCGCGCCTACGGTGGCCGGAGATCGTCGGCCGATGTCCGACGCCGTGGGCGTCTACCACTGCGAAATTTGATACCTAGACTAATTAATTGTATTGTAGCTAGTTCCCAAAAATAATCAAAGTTTAGGAAAAGTCAGTAATAATATTTTGTAAACAAAAAAATAAAACATGCGGAACCTTTTATTCAGAAATACCAGGAGTAAGAGGTTTATTTTTATTTACAAATAGTTCACTGACACCGATCAGCTGATTTAGTGCTAGTGATGTGCTTATTTCAATTTGAAAAGTTCGGTTTCTGGTATCAATGTATTAAAAATTCTCATTACTTCCGAACATGTAGAGATAGGATTAAAAAACCCTTCCAATATCGTTTGATATCACCCAAAGAAGCCGTGTCTTTCGCATGTGCATAGTGCATTGGTTACACGTTGTATAATGCTTTAACATTATTCTTACTGGGAAAGAAAAGCTGAGCGTTATATGTGAATTCCTTTTCCACGTTATTATTTATTGTTTCAGGAAAAATGGAGCTCATCATCTATGTAGTTTCAATAAAATGCTCGGAATAAAAATTTAATAAGTTCCTACCCTGAATTGTTTTATTTAGTCCAGTTTTTACTTTACGAAAATTTTATGTCTAGATTCTATTATTTTTATGGATGATATACTTTAAGCGCTGACCTAGATACCTAAATACAGAAAATGAATCATATTATATAATCGAATATTCACATTGGCTCTGTTTTTCGTTTAAAAAATTGTCCCTACTCACACATTTGTAGTCAAATTATATACTATATTTACGCCAATTGCGTATGATCATTTTTGATGGCTATATAAACCGATGCGGGGCGACACGACTTGCTGCAGACCTGACAAAAGTGCCCTGAACCAGGCATCGTCAATACTTGCAACCCTCCATCACATATTTGCGTTAGTCCAACCGCTTGTCAGCCAGTATCTCCCGACCTAAGTCAAATTAAAAATCAAATCAAATAAAGATAATTCCTTATTTGACCACTAATGAAACATCGAGCAACTGGCCTAGCACATTAAATAAAAATATGTGTATAAAATTCAGCTGTCGTGCACACATTGACATTTGTATGACAAGCAGATACCAACTTCCTGATTTTCATAATTCTGTATTCTTGTTTTTTTTTTGTTGTTATAATGAGACAATTGCTATGCATGTCAGGCAAAGTAGCGGCTTTGTTTTCGCTATAATTTTCCCCTTATATCTTAAATAAAAAATAATCGTATGATGGTTATTTTGTTTAAAAAAAATAAATCGTTTTGAATTATGAATGTGATATTTATTTCAATATTAGATCCATTTTTTTTCGGTGGGAATACCACTCTGGTTGGAGCGAAGGGTGTGTCAGACCTCAACTGTCCAAAACCCCATCCTGTTCCTTCAGCTGCACTTGTGGTCCGACGTCGCTATATCTCTTTACAAGATTCCCGCAACCCCAGCAGATAATGTCCTTAAAACTTTACCCACACTAGGACTAGACTTTGTCCAAACATTTTTCCTGGCGCCGGAATCGGACCCACGACGCACAGCGTAGCGCTCAATCGCTCAACTTCTGCACCAACCGTGTCGTCATAGTCAAATTTACAGTGATGTTAGAAGCGTTTCACCCACTTTCTGAATAATTTTAAAATTATGTTACGAAAAAAATATGTATTTGAAACTCTAAACCTTTCCATTTAAAGTTTGAAACAACACAATTTGAAATATATTTTTACTTTTCGTACCGAAAATTGATACTCAAAGTTAATTTATTTACGATCCACGTCCGTGTTTGGTTTTCCCAAAGTCAAACTGAAACAATCCAGTTGGTTCGGAGAAAATTACCAGTATCAGATATACGAATAATCCTATTAGGGCCGTTTAGAACCCTATTACAGTTAATTCAGATTTAAATTTCCACTAATTCTGCCTCATGAACTGCAATTCCAGTAGCCATTCAATCAATTTAAACAATAACATTTATACGCCTAGAATTTACAATAAATAGCCATCTTTCCGGGAACCCTAAATCAAACTGATTAACACCTGTTCAACTAAATATCAAAGTGTAAATCATTCTGACTATACACAATACAATTTAACATTAAGTCAAACATTACGATATTAACCGGACTATTTGATCCGTCTCACTATTTTATTTATATATCGAACGTTTACGGTAGCACTATCTAACCATATTATACGTGCAGTCTTTCCAAACTTTATGTCACTGGACTTTAGTTTTGTTTTTCTCTGACCCAGGTGCAAGTGGTATTTTCAGTCTAACATTCCAAAGTTGTAATTGCAGTCTTTGTCAACCTTGTTTTCTAGTCGGTAAGGGTGAAGTTTTCTTGATTTAGCGTGAGGTGTATTTGCTTCAGGTGTGGTATTCCGCAACTGTAGCACGTTTTCCGTGTATCGTTCTATACGATTTATGAGATACGTATGTATTTGGAAATCTGTTCCGCTAATTAAAGGGGTCTGTGTATAAACATTACGCTTTTGTTGTTACATACCTATATTAAGATTTAATTTATGGGAATTTAAGTGGAAAGCGTTTGAGTTTGGGTATTTTAACAGTTGTGATTGACTTGAAATGGTGGCCTGTAAGCTGTTACCAAAGACAGATAAGGTACTTTTCGATTAAGAAGAAAAACCAGCCATGTATAGGTGTTTAATTTCTCATTTATCTACTATTATTTTTGTTATTATTTGTTCACAAGAACGTGCTGGAATCAGATCAGGTTTTGCAATTTAACCTAATAACAGATGTCTAGGATTTCAAAATAAGGCATAATACACAGATGCTCAAAGTATGACTTTAAGCTTTTTTTTGCTTAACCTCTCAAGGACTGCCATTATTTACGTCAACCATCCGTCAAGCACCACGGGCGAGCTCTTACCGTAAGCGTAATCTGACCCTGGTCACAAACGATTTTAAGACTTATCTTTACTACAAATACAGTTTTAAATCGGTCGGGGTTTGGTGGCACAAATTTGTGCCAGCGGGGCTCAACTATTACTTGTTTACTGGCACGTTTTTTTGCCGCTGGAGCTCTAGAGGTTAAAGTATCGCACAAAAATGATAACATTACCATAGTTTTGGTAAATTGACAAGACAAACGATATGACAAATGGATTTCTCCAAAAACAAATTGAAACCAATTTAAATTTCTTTAATAGAACTCCCACACAGATAGAACAAAACACGAACTTTTATTTTCTTTTCTATACAGGGTATAACAAAAAGGTTACAGTCGAGAAATCAGTCAAATCCTTGTAATTACGGACAAAAGACCAAATAATAGACCACATCCTACTAATCAATATGTCTTCACTCCTTTAATCAGTCATCGCCTTAGCAATAAAGAAAATTCTAACACAAAGACAATGAAATACGATTTAATACCTCAGTTATTAGCTCACAAAGGATATTTTGATACGCTGTTGAATGGGTGAACTTTCAAATTTCCATATTCATCGGTGACATAATTACAGTAGTGAGTCGATGAGCGGAGACTATGGAACCGAACAGAAGTGGCTTATTCACGTTCACCGTGGCAAATAGAGTAAGAGTTTAATAGTGACAAAAAAGGTTCTTTAAAACCTTCATATAATTTTAATACTTGCCTAAATTATATAGGTACGGTGGCCGGCACATCAACCCACTCCAATCTGTCAAAATAATTTAATAGATTTACAACTTTATTACAACATGATAAGGTTCAAACTCTATTGGGTAAATTTGGCAGATTCAGATAGCTTGATGTGCTGACGACTGTACTTGAAACTTGTAAAAGATGTGTTTTTTTTTTTAAACAAAAAACAACTAAACACGAACTCTTTTTCCACACAAATGAAATGCACGTTACAAACAACAAACATTTGTTCACAAAAAGTAAATAAATATACTGAAAGAGAAAAAAGAACAAAATTTTAAATTTTGTTTTTTGTAGTTCAAATTTGTGGCTCGTGGGTTCGAACCTTCTTCGTGTAACTTTCATCATCACCACTGCTCCCAAAACGATGAAGCAAAATATCTTGAGGAAACCGGTATGTTACCGTTACGTCGACCACATCATCACTTACCATCAGGTGAGATGGTGGTCAAACGCGAGCCTATAAAAAAAAAGTGAACCGAAAATCCGAAGACATGTTGTGACATCCACAAACCGTACAGGATCCGCTAAGTGGTTTACGATCTATTTTCTCTCATAGAAAAGAGACCTGTGTTTTAGACATTGGGATCTTTATAGGCTGATTATTTTATGTAACAAAGTTTTGATTAAAACCTGATGGCTGATTAATTATAATTAAAGAAACTAAAATCATGCAGCTATCTGTGCAAAAACAGGTTAATCACAACGCTGATTTTCACTACTTGTGAAACACTATGGAAGTTTATATCGAAATTGTTGTACCGAACCGAATGGAGATGCGATTTCTATTCCCTTGTGTAAGCGTAAGTTTTCTGTGGACCCGATCGAAGTTCGGGTTCTCTGGAATAGTTATGTGAAGTTGCTTAGTAATTTACATTCTGCACTAAGTGCAATTAGCTGTGAGTGTTCTAGGGACTTCTTTTAGTTTTGTTCAGTGTTGTTCGTTATTTGTTTCTAATGTTCTAAACTTTCAAGCAAGTGTGGTAAAAGTACCTACTATTTTTGAAGTGAAAACTTCTTTAGCATCGTTGTGATTTGAAAATTTATGAAACGAAAAAGCGACAGTAAAAAGAGACAGACACATAATTTGCCGAATTTTGGAATTCTGTTGAGGCCGAATGGTAGAGCTTTTGATGCCCTTTAAAATGAGCCTAAACTCGGCTATCTTGCGACCACGGGATCGTAGTTAGGTCGCGGGGGGGTGAGGTAGCCCTGAGGGAGGCGGGGAGGGGGGTCTCGTGGGGAGTTGAAAAGAGACAGACACATACATTTTTTTTTAAGGTTTCACTTCTACCACGTGTGAATTGCACACGTTTTTTTTTTTTTTACAACCCAATATTTTTGTATATTTGTCAACCAGCTCATGGCTAAATAATAACAGACGTAACGTACGGATCGAACTTCAAGGTTAAGCAACACTTGCCGAGGTCAGCCCAAGGATGGGTGACCATCTTAACATATCGAGATTCTTACGAGATTCGTAGAGTACGTTTAGCTATTTGGTCCCAGCTGAAATTTGCACATCTTTGAGACGCCAGATAATCTGATACTAGTATTGTCAAGGGGTATTGTGTTACCCAGCTACTGGGTTGTGGAGGTTAAATAAGCATTCGCTCCATATAGTATGTGCGCACATGCATATATTGTTTTTTTCCGGATTACTACTGATCTTTGAAAACAATTACGCGTAGTCTGAAGCCAGTAAATCTTGCTGAGGGGTATTACCCAGCTACTAGTATTTGGAGGTCAGACAAGCAGCGGCTTTATACATAAATCAATGTAGGTACTGTGGATGTCTGCTATGTGAGCGGTCAGCCTATCGCACTGGTTGATATAGTTTGGAAATTTTGAACAAGGAATTGTTTTAAGAAATGGAGAGAGCCGGCTGGGACGCCGCCAGCATAGCAAGCTCGATATCGTTTTAACTTGAAAAATATAATTAGATTAACCTTCCATAAATGTGAATATAATAATAGATCTTAGAATACAGAAAGAACTAGAAGCAGAGAGCGCGCCTAATACTGAAGCAACAAAAACTACTCCTAAATGGAGTAGTTTGACGCGCAGCTGATCAGTTGTACTGTGAACGTCATATCGCGTGACGTGTTTTACTCGTGTCCAATTTATTTAAATTATGACGACTTGTGTCGTTTCTACCAGTAAAAATTCAGCGGGGCTAAAAAAAACAGGATAGGATCACATTTCACGGATAACCAGAGCATTCACTTATTGTCTTATTTAATTATTGAATAAATTGTTTAGTTTGTAATTGTCAAAGAGAATAATGCATCCATCTTGTTAGTGTTGCCAATATAAGAGTTTTGATTTTCTCTTCTTTTTATTACCTACTGAGGTCTTTTATTCTTTGTAGTATATTAATAACTACTTTAAACAAAAAATAGTTTAACAAACTTGAAAAAAGAAAGGTTATCAGTGCGACCCGTATACAATGTGTAACAGAATGAACGCAATTCCCGAAAGTAGTTGGTTCAGAATCGGCTTCTGAATCGATTTCTGTCATAAAAAATAGATGTTAAATTTTGACGGTTAATCTTTCATTCAACTTAAAATGGAAACAAAGTATCATGACAAATTAATACAATCCTTAATTCAAGAAAATGCGCTCGAGTGCGTGTCGGCCGCTAATATTGGACGGGTGTATGCGTTTGCGTAAGGATATTTTATGATGCACATACTTTTTGCGTTTAGTAAGAACAACTATTTTATAAAAAATGTCTAGGTTTGGTTTCAATTTATTTAACGGATAAATAATGTCTGAGCTAGCACCATTACGCGGGTGGGAAGGGAGGCTAGCGGGGGATGCTTGTCTTGTATATGGACGGCGTCCTCCCTCCAGCCCAGCCGCAGTGGTAGACGCCCACGGTGTCGGACGTCGGCCAACGATCTCCGGCCACCGTAGGCGCGGGCATGCGGACAGCGAGTAAAGGGCAACTCGCTGTCCGACCATGGACCATGCCCGGGTCGACGGCGCGTCGTGTTTTACGCGCGCCTCAAAGAGCGTCAGAGCAACATGACGAGGCCCCCTCTGCAGAGGGCCGAAGCCTGCCGGGATCGTGGGACTCATCCTGTTACCGTGGCCCCGGTATGTAAAGGGTTAGGTATTGAAGGAACACCGTGGATTTTAGTCAGTAAAAGTCTGACAGTCCCTCCCACCCTGCCCGGAGTGGAAGGACTTATTTGATAATTTTACAACGTTAAAAAAAAAAGTAATAGATATACAAATATAAAATCTATCACGTTTATATTGAAATTTCCGAGTACACACACGCCCCCGTTACAGTACCTAGAAAAAGTTATTTTAACAGTTGATGATGATTCTGGATTTGCAGTATGGTAAACGAACTCGTAATGATATTTTTTTTTTTTTTTATCACCTAGAATGTGAAATGCATGTGACGTTGAAATGATGACACGAATGAAAAACGACAGTTTCGAAAATGGTGTTGGAGTTTTTACAAAAACAAAAGTTTAGGGAAAACATTACCCAACGAGCTCTAAGCGTTCCCTACTTTACCTAATTTTCACCTTTTAAGAAACAGCTTGAGCTGCAATGCAAAACTTTGAGTCCGTATTCCCCTACCGTTCAAATATTAATATTCCATCAACGAATTCTTTCCCACCGGCCTTGTTTATTAAAAAAGTCCTGTTTTTAATTCAAATATTTATTTTAAAATGCTTTTATATTGCGTGTTCTGTTGTTGCATAAACAAAAAAAAGAAAAATAATTAGGGTGAAACTGAAATGCAATGTGACAGATTTTTTTTTTGTTAGAAACTTAATGGCCTGTGTTTTTTGGTTTTTCTTTCACAGTCTTTAATCTTTAATTCAAAACCGCTAATGCACTATGCGGTACAGTAATTAACAGCTTGCTTTATATTAAAATATACAGATTCTTAATTCAAAGTTAAAATTGGTTAGTGACCATGCATTCGCTACCAACCAACTTGTAAATTTTTAATTGAAAATTTCTGTTGATAATTTTAATTCAAAGTCTGGTATTTTTCTTTGCAATTATTGAGTTGGTTATTATTTTTACAAATAATGCTGGTGTGGTAGTATCGCAGTTTATTAATTATGTTGAATGCTGGTTTTCCTGTAATTGGCGACTGTATAAGACTAAGGCTGTTTGTTACTTATACCCACGAAATGCTATATACAGAAGCTGTTGGATGACCTTAATAATAAATAAATAAATATATAATATATTTATTTATCTCTAGGTATATACTTGACTTGTAATTCAAAGGGTATATAATGCTTACCAAGTGCACGGCCTCTTTGGATGATAACAAACGATATGGCAAGGGTTTTGTAATTATTTGTCTTCAAGTTAAGAAGAATGAAGAGAATTATCGTATTATTAGCAAGTGACGTGGAAAGTTATTGACCCTCGTAGTACTGTGACACGATGTTATGATTTGTATTCAAGAAACACATGAAACTGAAAATTTGGTATAATTTTTTGAGTCACTTATTTAGAGCTGAAACTGTGAAAATCCATACCTGTAGATGTTTTCTTCAGTCCTTTTGGATAGAAATGGGGTTTCCGTAACATGTTTATAGTAACTTAAATGCTTGTGTATTTCTCGAAACAGTTTCATCTTCAGAGACTTTAAGAGCCAGAAATCTGATACCAATATTTCCAAGGGTTATCATTTTACTTAATTATATGGTGGTGATGTAGGTAGATGGGCGGTCTTTCCATGTAAAATATAAGTACTCAGCTGCATTTGGTTATTCTGGAAGCCGAGAAAGTTGGAATAAGACTAGGAAGATCATTGTTTTAATGAAAAAGCAAATCTCGGTCTATTTTTCAACTTATACGTTGCTTAATGTGTTACGTTGTCACTACTTTTACGAGAGGATCCTGAGTAAATATTACACTTATCAAAATTTTTATAAGAATTCAATAAGAAACTACTTACTGTGTTAGTTAGTAATAAACTTAAATAAATAATTAATAGATTATAGATAGATTACATTTCATCAAAATATTGTATTCTGTTACATTATTATATTAAAGTATTATTTCATTCCATTCTTCAAACCTGTTCAGCTTTAGAATTAGTACAATGCACAGGTCCCTTCCTGTATGGAGTAAAGCAGTCACTTGTAGAATGGCTCAGCAAAAAATACCAGCAACCACTCAACTCGATCGAACGCAGAGCTAAAAGGCTCATAGGTGACGAGGTTTTGGCAGGCAAGCTTCACAGCCTGGCTCATCGGCGAAACGTTGCTTGCCTGTCAATCTTCTACAGATTGTACTTCGGGGAGTGTGCGCAGGAGCTTTACGGCCTGATCTCTTCATCCCCCTTTTACTACAGGTCGACAAGACGTACTGTAAGGTACCGTCCACACTTGGTCAATATACCGTCTTGTCGTACTAAGCGCTACTCGTCTATATTTATTGTACGCACAGCCAAGGTGTGGAACTCTCTACCGGCGTCTGTATTCCGTGCCACATATAGCCCGTCAGCCTTTTAAGCAAGAGTGGACAGGCATCCTTTGAGCTCGCTCGATCCATCGTAGACCTCATCTTACACTTACCATCAGATCTAGATGTGATCGGAGTCAAGAGCGGACTCATACGTAGTAAAAATAATACATATTAAAGTTGTACGACGTACTTTAAAGTTCATAATTATAATTATATCGCAATAAAAACGATAAATATTATTTTATCATTTTTTATCTAAAGGAAAGTAGATTGCGTTATTTTATTTTGTTGTTCTTCTTTATAAGGCTACTCGCGTAAAGTTAAAACAACATTTCCGCAAGGTAGGTAAATGCAAAAGACTTCCTTACAAATAATAAATTACAAAAAATAAGTCCAAACTGACAGTTTAGCGGGAAGTACATATTTATGACAGAAAAGGGTAAGAAAACACGTGGAGATTAAGGCTAAATTCTTTATTTCAACGTTCAAGCACAAAGTATTTCATGCTTGTTGGAGGAATCGTGAAATGAATGAACGCAACACCACATACCTACATATCAATTTGATGTACTCAGAATCAGAATTATTTATTTATTAAACATAGGTGAACACATAAAGGTGCATATTTTACGTACGTCAGGAGCCTTTTATTTCGGGTAGGAAAAGCAATGACTTCTCCCGCTCTAGGTAGAGTGGAAAGGAGTGTCAGACTTCTACCGACAAAACCAAACCTGTCTCTTCAGCAACCCTTGGGTTCCGGGGCAGATGGCCTTACGGGGCACCGTTACTAGTGCTGATGAATCTTTGAGTCGTTACGTCAAGGGCCTAGGTTTCTAAAATGGTTTGCGGAGATAAAAGTGAGATACCCCATTTACAAATTTAATTTCATATGCACTGCTTAAACTAATTTAAACTGAATTACCTCAAGATTTGAAATTTTCCAGTCTATTATCCTTCAATTTGAAGTCATATCTTGTATCGGAATTATAAAATAAATAATCCAAACTAAGGTGTAGTTTTTGTCAGATGCACTTTGCTTTCATATGCACTGCTGAACTTACTGATTTAAGCTGAATTCATAATTGCAAGATTTGGAATTTTCCGGTCTGTTATCCTTCAATTTGAAGTCATATCTTGTATGGGCATTATAAAATAAATAATCCAAACTAAGATGCAAAATGTGGCCTCTCAATTTGTCCATATTATAGTTTACCTGTTAAGTTGATTTGGTGCTTATGATCACAACGCATTCGATTGTCACAATAACTACCCAAATCAGTTTAGATGTAGCAGTGCGATATGTATAATTATGTGTCAACTGGATTGACGAGTTGATGGACGACGATTTGTCGAGTAGACGGATGATGAGCTCATCCGTGATCATGGCGCTTGATTACTAATGATACTGAGACACAGCATAGCAGAGCATAGCAGGCAATACAAATATCAACCGCAGTGCCAACTTTGTTGACAATTGAACTGTATCATTATTGTATACCAGCAACATAAAATCGCTATTAAAATATTAAAACTATCAATAACATTCTGCATGAGTTATGTTGCTACTTACGACGCCCCATATTCCTAAGAAAATGACTAACACCGTGCTGTGCGGTGCACCGCGAGATTCGCCTTCTCAGCATTCCGATAGCGTGGGATCGAAGACTTTTCAATAGCAGTGATTAATGTGAATTTTTAGTTTAGTTTAGTACTTCATTCTTGTTTCTCACATCGAACAACTGTCACGCAACTTAGTTTTAGCGACTTAAATGTAATTTTTATAGTAATTAAATTTCATTAAGTAAATTGTGTCGGTCTTATTTGCATCCTCGACTGCAGCCGAACGTAATTCCTGTATAAATAAAAATAATTTGACCTATTACGTTCCCACTATTGGGACACAGGCCCATTGCAGGTTGGTGGTAGTCAAATTTCTTCGAATTTTTAGTCCTGTCTTGGTTATGCCGGTTTCCACAAGATGTTTTCTTTCACGTATTTTAGACCAGCGGTAAAGATATAAATTACACAAAGTAATGTGCCTGACTGGGTTTGATTTCAGGACCAGCAACTCGCAAGTCGGGCCCATAACCACTGGGCTATCACGAAAGATATATTGCATCACTCTTAAAATTATCACTCACTTCCTGGCTATACACAGGTATACATAATACAACGTGTAACAGAACAAACGCTATTCCTGAAAGTAGGGTTCAGAATCGGCTTATGAATTGATTTCCGTCATAAAAAATAGGTGTTAAATTTTGCTAAAAAAATCTTTCATTTAACTTAAAATGGAAACACAGTATCATGACAAATTAATAGATACAATCCTTAATTTAAGGAAATTGTTTGCGTGTCGCGTCGGCAGCTAACATTGCATGTGTGTATGCGTCTGCGTAAGGCTATTGTATGACGCACATACGTTTTGCGTTTAGTAAGGATAACTATTTTATATACTTATATTCGCTCTTTTTAATCTCTACGAATATTATAAATGCGGTAGTACTCGTAGCTGTGTCTGTATATCTGGTGCACTATCACGTCGAAACCACTTATTCGTTTTTGATGAAATTTGTTAGAAAGATAGGAGATCTTTATAAGTGAAGCCACGGCCACACGCTAGTATGTTTGTAAAACATTGCCCCCCTCCCCCCCCCCTTCACACACCACATATACACACACAGGACATTCTCCTGTATTGTAGGTGCATTTATAAACATTAAATATTTAAACTCACGTGCAATAACAGTGAGACCCGGAAGAACTCTATGAATTAGAATACCTACGATATATTCGTGGTAATGTATTGTTTGTTATCTGAATAGGTAAATATAATTATTCCTCCAGAGGTTTTCGGTTCGTAATTTTAATTACATCGAAAAATCAATTTTAGATGTACGATAATAAAATAAGAGAAAGACTAAACATCGAGGAACGAAAATTTCCCCACGTATTTTGTAAGAAAATTCCACATATGAATGAATGAATGTCAGCGTCACCGAAATCTACCGATTATTATTACGCGACTACAAAGGAAGGGTTATGTATTTCGTGCGTATCTTGTATGTATGTAATATACCTCATACCTCCTGAACCGCTAAACGGATTTACATAATAGAGGTATCGTTAGATTAATCAGAAAGGTCACATTAAAAAAAAAATCAAACATGGCGGCTGTGCGACGCCATTGTACCAAGTGAAAAAAAATGTTTTTCGAATTCTGCAATATGGGTGTCAAATTAAAGGGCTCAACACAGGGACCTTAAAAAATATATCATGATTATCATTAGCGTAAAAAGTAATAATAAATAAGTAATTAATAGTAATAAGTAATCTAGTAAAAATAATACACTGAGAAAGTTTAAAAATATGGACTTTGCTTTTCCCTTTCTGAATCCGGTGCGGTGCCAATGTGACAAGACCGGGAAATCAAAAAAAAAATATATTTAAACTAAAAACCTAAAAATAAAAGATAAAAAGTCAAAAAAACCCGACTGCTCAACTGAATTGCAAGAAACATACACATTTTTATTTTAAAAAGTGACAAGCAGGCGGAGCTCATCCCATTCAAAAAAAAAAAATGTTATGTTCAATTGTGTCCCAACTGTTTGTCATTTTTAATAAAATAAAATGTGCAGGTTTCTTGCATTTCAGTTGAGCATTCGGGTTTTTAACTTTTGTTTATTTGTTTTGGGATCAGCCTCCTTACTAAGCCATGTTATAGCCATTATGACTCTGATGTGGAAAAGAGATAGTGCTATTACTCTGCATAGCGCCTTCTCTCTCTGAGAGAAATGTTGTTTTACATTGTCGCGACTTATAATCATTATCCCGCCAATGTTTGTAACATTCATCCTTTTTTCTGGGCGGGAAAATCATCGAATGACTTCTCCCACTCTGGGTGGAGCGGAAGGGAGTGTCAGACTTCTACTAACTAAAACCCACCCTGTTACTTCAGCTTCCCTTAAGTTCCGGGGCCACGGTATCTCATTTGAACGTCCCCGCAACCTCGGACAAACATTCATCCTACAATTTTATTATATTTAGTTACAGCACATGTTTTGATAAATGTGCCCAATTCAAACCACTAATCGATTCATCAACTTAAATGATAAAACCGTAATGTACTGCAATCAGTTTAATGCTAAAAGTGACTCCTTTATCTAAAAGCAAGTTGGAGCTTCAATTAATCCTCAAAAACTAAAGGGCCTGAAGGGCCACCACTTTTACTTCAAATAAGTGGTTTTGAAAAGTAATTGTTCCATTGAAGTTGAATTTATTGTTGCATTGAGTTCATTATGATAGCACTTTAAAGTGGTTAACCGAGTATAACGTCATTTACTAGGTCACTGGAGTTAAAGAAATGTTATTCGAGGGCTTATAAAAAGGGCTAGACGGGGCCTGATAAGACCAGACCTTGCCAAGGTTGCTTGAACGTACTAACAAGTTATCTCAACGCAAGAGCAAGGAAGGAACAAGGTGGGGTTTTAGTCAGTAGAAGTCTGACATTGTCATTTGATTAATTAACCCCTAAAAAAAAGATAACAACAACGCACTGCTTGATACCATCCATACTTGGTTGATATACCGTCTTGTCGTAGCGAGTGCTTCTCCTCCACGTTTATTCTGTGCACAGCCAAGCTGTGGGGCTCTGTGACCGCTTCTGTGTTCCCTGTCACTTATGACCTTTCAATCTTTAAAGCAAGAGGAAATAGGCATGTTCTGAGCTCGCTCGTCACATCGTGGACCTCATCTATTGCTTACCATCAGGCGAGATTGAGGTCAAGAGTGGGCTCAACCGAAAAAGAAAAAGAACAACCATCGTATAGTATAGTCAGAAAAAAAAAATTGAATTTGACATTTCTTCCTTCCTTTCCTTCAATAACCCTAAGAAGGGTTATTGATGGAACACCGTGGATTTTAGTCAGTAAAAGTCTGACAGTCCCTCCCACCCTGCCCGGGGTGGGAGGACTTATTTGATAATTTTAACAAGATAAAAAAAAAAGCATCGTTCCTCATTGTTGAATATCGTGACCTCCTTGGTATCAGCTTTGCTTTAATCAACTTCTTCCATATATTTTAGTCCCTGGCGTCGTAAAGAGCATCGTGCAGTTTAGCGGCCTTTTGCCAACGACATTACCGGTAACTATTAAGTGTCCAAAATTGAGTCCATCTTTTCCCGCAATTTCAATTATAAACAATTCTAAAATCTTTCGTAAACAGATAGTGAAAGATAGGTATCACAAGTACCTTAAAGATAAATATTAAGAAAAAGTGATAATATTGATTGTATTGTATATTTATTTTATTTTACGTATGTCAGAATAAACGGTATTTCTGTTTTGTTTTTAGTCTTCGTCGTTATCGGTTATTACATTTAAAAAGATACCTAATCAAAAATAATAAATTACTACGGCAAAATGAAGTAAACTGTTATCATAATGAAGGTACCTAAACACATTAATAACAAACTTAATTAGACACAAATATTCAAATATTATAAATTCTAACATATTAATATTAATTTAAATATTAATGAACGGATTTTTTATTCAAATATTCTATCGAAATTTTTACTAATTCATATTAAAACCTACTATTAAAAAAGGATTTTGTTTTTTTTTATGAATAAGGTAATTTATGTTTTGTCACACATTGATATTGTAACGCCCGGGTGAAAGTACTTAATAAAATTAAAAAAATGAACAAGTGCGAGTCAGACTCGCCCATGAAGAGTTCTGTAGTAACAACGCAAAATAACTATGTTTTTCATAGTGTGTGTATGATATACAAAGTTATATTTGCGGTTTTAGAAAATGTGCTATATCTCAAAAACGGCTGGCCCGATCTAGTACACCAATTTTTTTTTTCTAAAAATCGGGAAGCGGTTCGCAGAATACATCTACCTACCAAGTTTCACATGTGTAGTAGGGTGTCCCGTGCATGTATGGGGGAAAAACAAATTGAGCTACGGCAACGCACGAGGTGTCAAAAGTTGCGTTTTGACACATATATTACGATTATTATAAAATTTAATTAGATATCTGGCATCTTGAGGCCTCTACCAGTCCTTGAAGTTTTTCAAATTTGGCTATTTTTAGGGGTTCCTAATATAAACTATAAATCATACAAAAATAACATTTAAATGGTTTTTATTAAATTTAAGGGTACAACAATGAGTTAAAGCAAGGTTTAAAATAGTTGAAAGACAAAATAATCAATGGCAACTTTAAAAACGGAACTGGTTTTTGTGACCAAAATTAGGCATTTCTGAGCGAGATTTTAATCTGTTCCTAATAAAACCATCCCGAGCTGTAGCGTCCGTGACGCTTTCAGAAGCCTCCGTCACTAGTTTTACACATCTTTCCACTGACTGTGTGTGGCAGGGAAAGTCAATAATGTCGAGGATGTGTTCTTTAACCTTAATTCTAAGTTCATCGTTGGAGACGTGTCGCAAAATTGTTGGAGCTGATATTTCACACTCTTGCCAAAATATTATATCGGTGTAGTCTCGCACACAGAAGTTAAGCTTTGGTGCTTTAAATACCCTGCGAGAGTTGCTCTTTTCTGCTTCTTGGCCTTTAATATTTTGCGAGATGCAAGCTCTCGAATATGCTCTCTATCGTCGAATAACATGGCAATAAGCAAGTTTTCTGGGTGCGCAAAAAAAGCGTTTCTTTCGATCACCGAATTTACAATAGATCTCTGACTATCACGCAAAAAGCGAGAGTATATAACCATTTGAAAAATATGCTTGGCTCCATCTTTAAATGATGAGTTTTGCTTGATTAGGAACCAAACAGGAACGTAAAGTTTGACCACGTAGTTCACAAGCAGCTGCAAATTATTTGACGGCGAAACAGTACTTACGTAAAGTCTGAGTATGCGATTGGCAGTAGTGAGCTATCTCGAATGCGCCATTTTTCCAGGTTGGCGGTTCGCTAGCTCAAGGGAACAGGAACCAGCCATCACAGCATGACACATTTCGTACAGATACTTTTGATCCGTGCTTAGTTCCTTCACAATATTATCAGGTAATACTAGCAAATTGCCAGACACTGCACAAAAAGACGCTAGAGGTTTACTTTCACAAGCAGCTGTTTTCCAATAGGTCCTGAATATTCTTTTGGCCCAGATGTGCTACCATCTAGAGACATGAACAAATGACGAAGCGGTAATTCATTCGCGTGATGCATACAAACACACCATTGCAACGGTCTCTTTAAATAGTTTTCCAGGTATTGAATGACACCTCATTTCCAACCTGTATTCGCAGCAGTACCATCGCACCCCACACAGATCACCTCTTCCAAGTTCAACCCTTGATTTTCTAACAAAGATATGATAGAAGAGACGATCCCTTTGGCAGTGCCACGACTTGGCGTCATATGTCCCAAATAAATAGATCCCGGCTCTGTGACAACTGAAATGTGTTCTTGCAAGACTTCTCTGCGGTGGTACCGATCGCCTATTTTCTCGTTTATGAGGGTTTTGTCCTTTCGTCCATCAAAGTAGATACTTTTTATTACAATCGTATCAATGTCTTTGCTGGCCTTGGTCCGTGCTTTTGAAACAGCTCTATGAATTTTATTCGTATCAATAACAAGACTTAGATCTTCGGAAGATACCAATCCTACGTCAGCTAAGACCGCCGAAGCGACCGCAGCCGCAGATCGCGTTGATAGTCCATACCGATCACATACCTTAGCTACTGTTGGCAGCGCCAGAGTGTTCCGATTCAACGAAGTAGATGGAGTCTCATTTACAGGCACGTCACTATTCGCAGAAAGCTCTGTTCTGTCTGTCTGTGTGGTCTCTGTTCTGCGGTCGAGGCGGCAACTTGCGCACCGGAACAGGATTGGTTTTAAGTGATGCACTGGGAAAACATGCGTGCTCTGACTCTTTCCGATTCAAATTTTCTTGTCTCTGATGTTTCTTTAAAAGTCTTGCTGTTTCTTTTGTGTCTATACCGCTTATTGCCATTTTTCTATCACTTCTTTGATCCAGTAAAAAGTCTCTTTCAGAAATAGGAACTTTCTTAGGTTTTATGCAGGAACAAAAATGTCAAACGAAGTGCACTTACAAGCAGCAATATCGAAGAGCTTGTTCGACGATTCCAAAAAGCACTTCACTTTGCTTTCGTAACTATCATTTCTTTTATTTTTGGGATATCTTATCAATTACAGGTATTTGTCGAAATATGATTTCAGCAATTGGGTAACTCGTACGTTGGAAACGATAGGAATCGAAGCTTTGGTCCAAATCGTATCAAGTTTTCCAGAAACGATTGAAAAAACTTCTGTGTTAGAAGGATCTTTCCCATTCTTCTAAAGTTTTAGTTCATTTTTAGTAAACAAAATGAATTTGATAACGTCACTTATCACTGGTAACTGGCGATCGTCAAGTTCTTTATATGATCCCAAAATAGCACAAGTTGTCTCACTTCGTCTTGAACCCATTATTATATATAACAAAAACACGTATTTTATCACAAGGAAGTGCAGAGCGACACCTTACAGCAATAAAACCGCAATAGAAATGAGACGAACTGCCTCACAGTAGAAGTAGAGAATATAAGAAAAACAAGTCAAAACATGAATTTTGCGAGTTTGTTCCAAATCAATTCCTAACAGAAAAAATCCTGTCGTTGCCTGCAAATCATAACTTAGGGTTTCACTATCGGGCACGCCGCAATTGCGGCGGTAAGACCCCTCTTTGAGGAGTTGCTAGATCGGCGTCACGGCATCCTGACCTACCGCATGACGCAGGTCCTCACCGGACACGGAAGTTTCGGGAGGTACCTGTGTCTGATGGGTAAGGAAGAGACGCCTGGGTGTCACCACTGCGAGGGTCGCCCTGAGGACACAGTCGAGCACACGGTGCAGGACTGCCCAGCTTGGGCAGAGCACCGACGTGTCCTCACGGCGACAATAGGCGGAGACCTCTCGCGCCCGGCCTTGGTCGAGGCCATGCTGCGGGGCGAGAGGGAGTGGGAAGCGGTCGCCTCCTGCGAAGCAGTCATGCTTCCGAAGGAGGAGGCGGGCCGCGTGAGGGAGAAGATGGCGTCCTCCCTCCAGCCCAGCCGCAGTGGTAGACGCCCACGGCGTCGGACGTCGGCCAACGATCTCCGGCCACCGTAGGCGCGGGCATGCGGACAGCGAGTAAAGGGCAACTCGCTGTCCGACCATGGACCATGCCTGGGTCGACGGCGCGTCGTGTTCCACGCGCGCCTTTAAGAGTGCCATGACGAGGCCCCCTCTGCAGAGGGCCGAAGCCTGCCGGGGTCGTGGGACTCATCCCGTTACCGTGGCCCCGGTACGTAAAGGGCTATTGAAGGAACACCGTGGATTTTAGTCAGTAAAAGTCTGACAGTCCCTCCCACCCTGCCCGGAGTGGGAGGACTTATTTGATAATTTTACCAAGTTAAAAAAAAAAAAGGGTTTCACTATCAATGAAATAAAAAATAAAATGGGAATAATGTACATAAAATAGAATAGACGACATTGACTGGAGGGTTATTTAAGTGATAAAAAAATAAAAAAAATGCCGGTAGAACCCTCAAGATATTTTTTTATGTTTTTTATTTATTATTTTTACGGTAATCTAAAACTAATAATGCAACTTTTGAGGGGGCTTGAGTAGCGAAAAGCGAAAAAAAAATTTTGCGGGACAACCTAATGTGTAGTCCTAACAGTGTCGAAATAAAATGGCTAATGACATACGGACGGACAGACATGGCGAATCTATAAGAGTTCCGTTTTTTGCCATTCGGTTACGAAACCCTAAAAAGTAGTACTTATGTAATTAATACAGAACTTTCATCTTGTCTCTTCAAAAGCAATAACTAATTAAAAGTTATTTCACTGAGCGACGCGTTACTAGACTCAATTGCTTGTTGTGTTCCAGTTTACATAACATTATACACACACACAGGCCTCTCTACGTACTACGGGACGGGCCGTAGACGGGCCACGCGGGTACAATGCGGGTTGGTGGAACCCGGTTTATCCCAGTCCATACTGGTCCATCCTGCATAAATGAATTTTATTTGGCAAATTGGTTACTAAATAATACTTTTCCTCGTCAATTTTTTTTATAAATTTAAACTAGATGAAGCCGGTGTTTCCTAACTGACTACCCTGAGAAGAAACACCGAAACAAACTCAGGGATACGTCTCTTTTAAAGTCCGTACAATCATACAGTGCAAGCATTTGTCAGATGACGAGTAGCTCAATTTGAACAAGGAACTTAACGATTTGACGAACAATACCAAGGACATTTGTGTAGGCCGCAAAAAGCACTCAAACTGGCAGACAATCATGTTTAACTCGAATTTTCTCTTTACTCAACTCTCCCAGCCCTCCTTCTTATCTAATGCCTCACTTTCAATTTATATGTTCTTCACACAATAAGAATCTACGTTCATCCAATAATATTCTCTTACTCTGTCCTTCTCAAACTTCTGACTTTGTTCATTCTTCTTTTCATATCCAGTCGATTCTCCTCTGGAATGCACTTCCTCTCGAGATCAGAACGGCTGACAGTCATTATGCATTTAAAAAGAAATTGCGGATCTATTTTCTACACCAATAAGCAGAATTTCCACATTTGGTTTTCATTTGCTTCTTCATTATATATATATTTGTATGTATTTATATAAGTATTTATTCATATACATTATTTATGTAGATTTCTATTTTTTTATGATACTAGGGTTTTTGTGTTATTATTTTTTTTTTTTATAATTTCACTTTTCACGTTCATATTGCACCTCCCACACTATCTCTTCACCACTCATGGTTGACTGGTAGAGAATCCCTACGGCATTAAGTCCGCCTTTGTACCTATGTGCATAAAGTGTAAATAAATAAATAAATAAATATTCCATTCCCTGGATGATATAGCGGTAAGAACTACATAAAGTTTTTTTTTTAAGAGTAGCTATGCGAGTAAAATTCCCATAACTAGTTATTTTGTTTACGCCTCCAACTAAGCTAAATATGCTTGTATCTGGAGTGGGTCCACAGCAATGGTGTAATGGTGTAATGGTGAATTTGCGACCTCTCGATAATAAAGTCGACATCTTAGCCATTAGGCTGTTGCTGTTTGACTGCAAGCTGCCGCTTTTATGCAGTTAAGAAGCATAGTTCCTCGTATAGGCTACGTGAGTAAAAAGCTACCTGTCGGAAAATGCTAGCTGACTATGAAGCCTTAAGCATCGGGATGTACGAGTTATTTATTTGGGAAAACAAACAAAGGTGCAATATGTATTCCATTAAAATATTGCATGACATACCTAATATGAGAGCAGTAGTGACCCAGTGGTAACGGTAACGGGCCTGACTTGCCAGTTGCAGGAGGTTCGAACACAGTCAGGTACATTATTTTTTTTTTGTCGGTAATAGGCTCGCGTTTGACCACCATCTCAGCTGATGGTAAGCTATGATGGGGTCGAAGATGGAGCTTGCTTGCCTAGAAGTAACCTATTTACTCTTGACTTAAAGACTCCCAGGTTATAGCGATCAGGAACCACAGACTCCGGCAGGGAATTTCACTCCTTAGCCGTAAACACAATAAAATTATTCCCAAAACGCAGGTCGTAGATTTGAACACAGTCAGGTACATTACTTGTGTAATTTGTATCATTACCACTGCTCTCAAACCCGCACCAAGCCCGCTTGGTGGATTACAGACAGTTCCCTCTCATAGAAACAAGGCCTCTGTCTCAGTTGTGGGAACTTAACAGGCTGAATTATTAGAACATATAAAGATAAGATAAGATATTTGTTTAAACATGGTGTGCATGATACATTGCATGCAAGATAATATGATATACTGAAAGTTCTGATGACATGGGCCGCCGCATATCGTGGCGTACAAATTGGTAGAAAGAGATGGTACATGAACCGTAAATAATATTAATCAAAATTACGTTATACTTATATATTATTATGTAGGTACTTATTAAATAGTTCTCAATTAAGTTCATGAAAGATTAGGTATCGTTACAATTAAAAGTCAAAATGGTATTTAAATAAATGAGTAAAATTACAACTCTAAATAATACAATATGTTACAAAAATATGTCAATGACAAATACAGTATGTTAACTAACATTGCGGGTTAACGGGAACACCCTCGGTTCCCGTTAACTCGCAATAGTATAGCATCCATACATGCTATAAAAAATATTACCATCCGAAAACAAAATATTTTAATCTTTTTTAATATTAAAATATTCACTAAAAATGTTAAATTGATACTTAAAAGAACACTCTGTACACACGTACTTGAAGGGCGGCAACGTCGCAATTTATTTATGAATGACGGGCCGCGTGTGCGGCGATCTAATTGATGTGCTTATACTATTGCGAGTTAACAGGAACGCTCTCTGTTAGTTAATATACTGTATGTTCAAATGATACACAACCCTCTTATTTCCGGGTAAAAAATAGGCTATAACCTTTTTCAAGCTTCAGGCTACTTTCATACCCATCGAAATCCATAACAGTACTTTCGAAGATTAGAGCGTTCAAACAAACAAACTTTTCCGCTTATAATATTAGTAGGTATAGATGACGTCGGTGATAGTGTAATACTAGCTCTTATTGAAAATGTTAGTTAACCGGTATATTGCTATCCCCGACGATATAACGTTTCCACAGAATACTCGTGTTCATTATTAATTAGGTAGGTAATTACAATTACTTCGAAACACTATCTTACATTATATAGCTTAGGTACCAAGCAAATTATATATTGTTATTAACAGCCGCGTATAACATGTTTTATTTTACTTAAAATTGCTTTGAGGCAGAAGCCGTTCAAATAGTAAAAGTAGTAATTTTACATTTTTACTGGTCGACAGAAAGGAGCTCGCTTATCAGTCTGTAAGCACTGTCCCTCCGTCTGATCACGGTTCTAGTAGTACAGCGGGTTTGGGAAAATGTTCTAACGAGATACCGCGAACCCGGAACTTAAAGGCAGTTGAAGGAACAGTGTGGGTTTTTTTGTCAGTAGTAGTCTGACACTTTCCACTCCACCCAGATCGGGATAAATAATTCGATATTTTCGTACCCGGAAAAAAGGTACAATCCTTGAAGCATCACGGTTTGAAGTAGGTATTTTTAATAACTTTAATAAAAAATCGCTCCGTATACATGGTATAAAAACTTAATTCTAAAACAATTTAATTCATGTAAAGACGTCATTAACCTAGCTAATGGCAAACTATTACAAAAATCAACACTGAAAACTAGTACCAATATATCGGACAGATAAATCAGAAGAAGAACTTTGTGCAAAGCTAGAAAATAAATCTTTTTTTACCACTCTCGGGCTCGTATAGTTCATGTTTTCACGCCGTACAAGAAAATGGGAAGGATGAGAGCTCTTACCAATAGAATCTTGGTCTGTAAACTGAGACTACGGTTTTTCCAGATGACTTGCAAGGTACATAAAATAAATAATAAAATAATACGTCAGCGGCGTCTTTTCGTGTGACGCAGATGTTTCGTGGAACGGCAGTTTCGCGAACTACAATACATTGACTTCTGTACTTCTACATTTTTTTCATACATTACCACCCTAGGATTTTTTTATGTATTCAGTCCATGCAAATATCTGTTCCAGTGCGGGAGCCAAACCCGTGACGCGCAGCGCAGCAACCAGTCGTTCGACTACTATACCAACCGTGACGTTAAATCAAATTCAAGCCTATAGTTGGTAGACGTTAAGAAAATAGTGACGTCATCGTTGTCCGTGCCTCTCGACCAATGAGGTCGCAACAAATTAGAAAGCTAAGTTCACAGTGACCAGTTGACTGCAGACCTTTTGGCGAAAAGTTTGTCTTTTATGCGTTACCTACATAAAATAATTTCATTTAATTCAGTCCTTTTGAATTGGTGTGGGCCCAAATAAAAAATTATGTCGGTGTAACTCAACATTCAAGATGATTATGAAAAAAAAAATATTTTGTGACGCAATAACTTTAATAGTTGCTAATCGATTGAAGAAATGCTGCGAACAAGTGATACAAGAAGATAATACTATGTGAAATTCGGATGACGTCAAACAGATAGTAGAACAAAATTCTTTCATAACAAATACAAATGAAGATTCCAGTGACACTGATTAAAAATATTACTAATTTAAGACAATTCATTTAATTTTTATCCATTAAACTTAATCTTATGAAATATAAATTTAATTTTGAATTTTTACTCCATTGTGAAAACACCTTTACCCCGCAGTTGCACTGATGACGTCACTGTTTTCTTAAAGTGAACTAACTATAGTCAGTTTATACACCAGATTTGAATTTGAAACGAACAAAAGGGACCACTTTCTTTTCACGTGTTGAAACAACACTTTCTCCCAAAACCTTTCCATAATATAATTTGACAACCTCCTTTGTTATCAAACCTTTTGTATTCAACTATTTAGTGGAACTAATGAGTACCGGCAAGATTTATAGTCAGGAAAGCTCATTAGCCTATGTGATTTATAGTCCTAAGTAACGATGCTAGCATTTCGTATGTAAATCCTAATTTTGGTATTCAAAGAAGCCTAATGTGTGTATTGAAAGAATTTGGGGTGCTTTATTTCGACACAATTTCAGCTTTTAATGGAGTATAATGAAATATTTCCATTTGTAGGGTTCCGTAGACCACAAGGAATCCTTATAGTTTACGCCTCCACGGGAGCGAAGCCCCGCGAGAGTACTAGTAAAAAATAAATGTAAAAATTTTGTGCATAACGAAACTTTTTAGAGAGATTAACCTTTTTATTATAACCTATTTTTATTATTTACTAGCTTGTGCCAGCGGCTTCACCCGCGTGGGAAGTTTTTCCCGTGTAAATCCCGATCCCGTGGGAATTTCGCAAAATCCTTTCTTAGCGGATGCCTACGTCATAACATCTACCTGCATGCCAAAGGAGATCGGACATTTTTGTATGGATTTTGGTCCAAATGGCGTCGGCTGATGAAACCTAGTCCATATAATAGTTAGTAAATGTAGGATAATTTTTTACTATGGACACCATAAAATTGGCTTATGGAGAAAAAAGTTATACAGTCCAGAAAACTGGTACCTATTATAGACGAAAAATTGAAAAGCTACCTTTTGTTCGGCCAAAACTTATTTGCCGAGTACTCGCACTTACCCCCCGCCACCCGTATACGTTCGCTACCCCTCGGGGTGGCGGGGGTGATGCTTCTGCGCCGCGCGTATTGTTCACTGGTCAGTGAGTCATTCGCTATTATTCAGCAAGAACATCGTTTGGTTTCTTTATTTTATTCTTACCGGCTTTCTTTTGGACATATTTTGATTCACTTACTCGATTACTTTGGCACGTTGAAACGGACTTGTGATATTGCTTTTGGATTGGACTTTCACGATGTTGCCTAGTGCTGGCATTGTGTGTTTAGTGTGTAATCGTTCAGTGTTACGAAGAAAAAGGCAAACTGTTACCTGAAATCTGTTCGAGTCAAACCCAGCAATCTCAGCACATATACTCGCATCAATTGCACCGCAACAGGTATGTACCTTTTAGGCCATATTGCTGTTGATTGTTGATGTAATAGATAATACCAAACTGGTTAGCATTTTCTATGGTTACTGTGAAAGAGTTACTTAAAGAGCTGGTTATTATCGAAGACCTATTTATTATAAGAGTATTATTATAGTGAAATAGTTATTTCTCACATCCAAGTACTCGTGTATATTATTGTCAAAAAATCTTTATCCATAGCTTTATAAAGATCTGTGATCATTATTATATTATTTACATCTTAACAATTGATATTTACAATGTTAACGGTTTAGTTTATTACTAATGCCTTAATAACTTTGTAGGTTGGGAGTTCACATGGTAACGGAAAAAATCTATAAAATGTACCTACTAGTAGGTATTACTCGTGAAAAGTTACTACAACTTTTTTTGTAAGTTATATTTAACGACAGAGAATACGTCTGTCGTCCATGCTGGTTAAGGAGTCAAAGGGCTCAGGATCAGAGTGCATTGCAAGATCCTTTGCCAGGACCTTCAACACCACGGGAAGATGCAGTTGGAAATATAGTATCATGAAGTAAGTGAATCAAAATATGTCCAAAAAGAAAGCCGGTAAGAATAAAATACAGAAACTAAACGATGTTCTTGCTAAATAATAGCGAATGAATCACTGACCAGTGAACAATACGCGCGGCGCAGAATCATCACCCCCGCCACCCCGAGGGGTAGCAAACGTATACGGGTGGCGGGGGGTAAGAACGAGTACTCGGCAAATAAGTTTTGGCCGAACAAAAGTTAGCTTTTTCAATTTTTCGTCTATAATAGGTACCAGTTTTCTAGACTGTATAACTTTTTTCTCCATAGGCCAATTTTATGGTGTCCATAGTAAAAAAATATCCTACATTTACGAACTATTATATGGGCTAGGTTTCATCAGCCGACGCCATATGGACCACTTCCACCCGTTCTCCTTTCAGCCCGATCCGTCCAGTGGTTTGGGCTGTGCGTTGATAGATCACTATGTCAGTCAGACAGTCAGTCATTCACCTTTGAGTTATATATATTTAGATAACCGTATTAAAATAAGAACTACGTACTATTTTTAGCACAGTAAGTTATTTATTTATTTATTTTTAGAGGGACTAACATAACGTTTAAAGTGTTATTTAATAACCAACTTGCAAAATAAAGATCATTTATCATTTGTATATAATCAGTATTTACTAAATAATCATGGGTATTACGATCCTTTGACGAACCCCCATTTTATTTTTTGGGTGGAAAAATCATCGAAAAACTTCTCCTGCTCTGGCTTAAGCGGAAAGGAGTGTCAAACTTCTACTGACTAAACACCAACAGGGTTCTGGGGCCGCGGTGTCTCCTTAGAACATTCCCGCAACCCCGGCTGGTAATGGCCCTATGGGGCCCCATCACTAATCCACCTATACTTAACTTGTCTAACCCTGAGTTCGAATTTGGAAACTTGATAGGCGATCAGTCACTAGGTTGTACGTTAAGGTGGGTACAATGCACGTGTTTGCGTTTCGGTTAAAGTAGATTACCAAGGACTTTATAGACCAGTAGCTACACTATTTTTTCCTTCAATTAAACAAAAATAATGATTGTATCGTTATCAAAACACGAAAGTTTTTTAATAATGAGCCAATTATATTTGAGCCGTGTAATTACTAGAATCTACGAAATCGGGGCAAAGTAATATAAGGTTAAATTTCAGTATTAGTGGATACCGTATTATTAGACAAATGTATGATTATTATAATAATGACACGAGGCTAGCCTTTATGTGTGTCATTATATGATAGGATTAGGCTTGAAATAATCAATGGTTTGGTAGTGGACGTTGTGACGTAATTGTCAGATTTCATATCGACTGTTTATTAGAATTCAAAATTTGGTAGGTATATTTTCATGTATACAGTGCACACTATCAGCAAAACTATTTTGTTTTAATAGGAGCTCTTGGTTAAATAAGAGCGCTGGTCGGACTGGAATCATTTCATTTCATTTCAGAATCATTTATTCATAAACATAGGTATTAATTTATAACCCATGTTTCTTAAAAATTAGGTGGTGCATAGCGCACTACCTATTTCTTGTTTTGTCAATTGACATACAAATTATTAGGAAAAAATATTATACTAGGTATTAAATTAACATAATAGTAAAGGGCAACTCGCTGTCCGACCATGGACCATGCCCGGGTCGACGGCGCGTCGTGTTCCACGCGCGCCTCAAAGAGCGTCAGCAACATGACGAGGCCCCCTCTGCAGAGGGCCGAAGCCCGCTGGGGTCGTGGGACTCATCCCGTTACCGTGGCCCCGGTATGTAAAGGGTTATTGAAGGAACACCGTGGATTTTAGTCAGTAAAAGTCTGACAGTCCCTCCCACCCTGCCCGGAGTGGGAGGACTTATTTGATAATTTTACCACGTTAAAAAAAAAAAAGGTATTAAATTAAAATATAAATTATTATGTTAACAAGAACATGAACAATGTGGGAATATCATGAGTAGATTACAGCACTGTCTGGCAGTTTGAGTACTTTATACGGCCTACCTAAATAATGAAATTAAATAATGATGTTTGTTTTGCAAATAGGTTATAAATAACACTTTCACACATCTTTGTTTTTTCATAAACTAGATGAGGCCAGTGTTTCCTAACTGACTACTCTGAAAAGAAACACTGAAACAAACTCAGAGGTCAACGTCTCTTTTAAAGTCCATACAATCTTCTAAATCCGCGAAGCTAAATTCATCAGTACTTTAAAAAAAAATGGCTTTTGTAACTAGATAAATTACAGACCGACCCACTGAAAAGCGTCAAAAAATACTTTTTAGTAAAAAATAGAGCCGACTTCCATATAAAAATACTAAAAGGCAAAAATAACATTAATTTCGGAAGGCGGTGTCAAAAAAAAAGAAAATACAAAACAAATGACACCGACTACCGAAATTAAAGTTATTTTTAACCGATTTCAAAAAAGGAGGAGGTTTTTTTTGTATGTTACCTACCCCATAACTCGGAGATGGCTGGACCGATTTAGAAAATTATTTTTTTGTTTGTAAGGGTATACTTTCTAGTTGGTTCCATTGTCGTCACGTTTGGATCTGATGATGGAATCATGGAGAAATCAAGGGAACTCTTCAAATATTGTAGGCACACCTATGGCGTTTTGGGTATTTCTTATAGTAACTTGTGCAGTTGCTCTTGATAAGCACCATTTGAGGAAGTAGAACTGATGATGAAGACCCCAGATGGCCACCGAAACTAGTCAATAATAAGTGTTTCGTGGATTGCGATTAGATTACTTGAACATGGATGTTAAGCACTTTATGCTCGTCACAATGCATATGGTGAAGTAGAATTGTTGGTGATGTACCAGGAGAGTATAAGCAGTTGACATTTTGGCTTTAGGAAAAATAACAAAAAGCGTGAAAAAATACTTTTAAGCCAAAAATAGAACCGACTTCCATATCAAAACACTGTCAAAAAAAAAAGAAAATACAAAACGAATGACACCGACTACCGAAATTAAAATTATTTTTGGCTTTAGATAGATAGATAGATAGAATATACTTTATTGTACACCAATAATTGAATCACACATAAAAACAAAAATATTGTAAATAACATTGGTTACAATGGCGGTCTTATCGCTGAGAGATATAGAGAGAGAGGATAGAGATCTTCCAGACAACCTTTGGAAGGACTTTACGAGCTTTAATTAAAATGTTTGCTTTATAGTGTTTTGATTTTTCATTTTTTCTATTGATTACTTGATTGATTTATGGTTTTGCGTGTGTGACTTGAGTTTTAAACAGATTGCTTTTAAGGATATTTAACGACGACAGGCCAGTTTTTAACCGACTTCTGAAAAAGGAGGAGGTTCTCAATTCGGATGTTTGTTTGTTTTTTTTTGTTTTTTGTTTTTTTTTTTTTTGTTTGTTCGGGCATAGCTCCGTCGCTCGCCAACCGATTTGAAAAATTCTTTTTTTTTTTGTTGGAAAGGGTATACTTCCCAAATGGTCCCATGAAAATTTTATCGATATCGAACAAGCCGTTACTGAAAAATCAACAAAAGTCTAAAAAAAATATTTACATTGATGATCTTTTCGTTTACTCTATATTGTGTTTTTTGTTCGCGTGTTTTTAGTTTTTTGTAGTTGACATTTTGGCTTTTATAACTAGATTAATTACAAATTGACCCACTAAAAAGCGCGAAAATAAAAACTTTTTGCAAAAAAATAAAACCGACTTCCATATCAAAACACTACAAAGTCAAAAATAATTTTAATTTCGGAAGGCGGTGTGAAAAAAAAGAAAATACAAAACCAATAACACCGACTACCGAAATTAAAATTATTTTTGACTTTGTAGTGTTTTGATATGGAAGTCGGTTTTATTTTTTGTAAAAAAGTTTTTTAAGGATTTTGATTTGACCTCTGCACACTTTACCCATTTTTCAACACGGACTTTTACACCCGCCTAAACGACGACGACTCGGCTTTTCGACGGACCTGAACCTGTTTTACATAATTATTTGAATCGTCGCAGAGCGCAATTCCAAAGTATTAATGTAATGTTGCTGATTTTCCATATTTCACATTTGACATTCCATACAGCGGAATGATTTTGTTGGCGTGTGGAACTTACTAAATAAAACAGGCTCGTTCATACTATGGAGAGCATACACGAGCTAATGGTATGTAATGTAATTATAAGATTGAGATAAGCAAAGAAATGGATAATGCATTGGTTGAGGATTTAGCTCTTTAGGGTAATTGTTTTTTACTACGAGGAAAAATACAAAGTAGGCATATTTCTCAAAAAAAATATTTTGTTTACATAATAGTTAACAATTCTTTTTCTAGAAGTAGAGCTATACAGCATCGTTATTGTAACTGCATATTGAGACGGCGAATAGTTGGTACCTGTGCCCATATTATCTCAATAATATAGTACTTAGCATAGGCCCGGTACCAATGTAATATCTATCCTCCTGCACAGTTTCTTGATGACATATTAGTGGTTTTAATGATGATTAAAACATTTAAATGCTGTTTTGTTGATTATTTGTTGCATATAAATTCATAACCTTGACCTAACCTATATTTTAGAAAAATGGTTGGAACTAGTTTCTACCTAGCTTTTTGATAATTATTGAAATTGTTATGCGTTCCCTACGATTTGTAGTGCAATTTAGCGTATATTTCATTGTTGTTCATTTCAAGAATTTTTTTTGTATGGGTGATGGGCATTCCCCTTTACACACAAAACTTACTCCAGATGAGTCCAGCCGGTTCGGAAGATTTTACATTGTAGGACTTACAGATGCACAGTATATAATCACTTCGTGCATAGTGATAGTGATGGTGTTATGAAAATATGTGTTAGTATATAGTTTAATGTGTAATAGAATGTATTTATTTTTGTATGAATTAGAAATATATGTATTAGTCTATTGTTACTTATTATGTGTGTATATTTTCTATGGGCCTTAGAAGCCTGAAATAAAGAAATAAATAAAAACAAAAAAAAAAAAAAAATCAATGACCCCTAGGTAGTAGGGACCTGTGCAATAGGGATCATCCATCCGTCGCACCTTCATTTCGAAACCGTTACTAAACAAAAAACAAAATTAATATCGTATATTTACCTCTTAATAAAAAAAGTAAAAAAACTAAAACCCGACTACGACAAAAAAATCGATGCTAAAAAGGATGAAACAAGATTTTCAGGATGCTGAAATAAACAAGGTTACTGGAAAAACAAGAACAGAACAAAAATAAAAGCCGTAGTCACACGTCACGTTATTAATTGTTTTGTTACGGTTGATATCCTATATAACGTGTGACTACGGCTTTTATTTTTGTTCTGTTCTTGTTTTTCCAGTAACCTTGTTTATTTCAAAATCCTGAAAATCTTGTTTCATCTTTTTTGGCATCGATTTTTTGTCGTAGTCGGGTTTTAGTTTTTTTACTTTTTATTATTTAAACTATTTTGTTGTTAAATCACTGTGCTTCTATATTATTTACTTTATTTTTTATAAGTTCAAGTGAAGCCCTTTTAAATGATACCAAACACGGTATATCTATCTTACTTTTATTTTTTACATATGACGTTTTGACCGCTAGAGGGTGCCACGTTAAATTTAAGCAATATTTTTGATAAGTACAAGTGAAGCCTTTTCAAATGATACCAAACACGGTGTATCTATCTTATTTTTATTTTTTTCATATGATTTTTTGTCCACTAGAGGGCGCCACTTTAAATTTAAGCAATGTTTTGGAAATGTGTATGTGACGCCCCTTCAAATGATATCAAACACGATGTGTTTATCTTATTTTTATTTTTTAACACAACACTTTTTGGGCCCTAGAGGGCGCCACATTGGGTTTTGTGACACGTCACGTAGCCTATGTTCAGCAGACGGTCAAGACGGTTCTAACGATACCTCATTTGTTGAGTTTCGATAAGCAGCTTTGGAGCTATGAAGGAACAGATGAACAAACACACATACATACATACATACATACAAACATAGCCTGCCTCCTTTGGCTTTGCCGTAGTCGGGTAAAAAAGTAATGAACATATATGAGATATATCTGGCATTATTTGTTAAATTATTGGTTTCTTTTTAAGGTGTGTAGTCATATAATTTAAGGCGAAAGGATACGTCAAACTACGAAATAGACCTCTCTTTGAAGGACTACTACTACTAGACGGATGGACCAAATAGATAAAAAAAAAATACCTAATACGCGTAACATATTTGACTTTAAATTTAATTTTTTTGTTTTTGTTCATACTTTTCTCGGAAAAAAATCGAATATATCCTCTTTATTTTTGCAATAATTTGCTTACTGCTTTCAAATAACTGGACCGATTTAAATATTTCTTTCACATTATTATAGAGAATTTATTGCTTTATAAAATTTAAATTCAAAATTTTACAAAATTATTACTAACGTGCCGTTAAATCAATAATACTATATTATTACATTCGCGCTCGGCGCGCGCGCTCGCTCATACGCAAGGACCAGTCTCACCCTAGCGTTCGCACGGGGAGGCTGTGTCGCATGTTAGCGCGCCCCGCTCTTTAAACTTTGCGTCAAAGAGTAAACAGCGTAGATAGTATGTTTGGTACAGTGGTACGGTTGAGCTATTTAAAAATGGGACATTTCGTTTGCGCTTGGACGTATGTGAATATTTAGTTTAAGTGTTGATTGCGAGTGGACTAAACTAAATGTTAAGTAAATAAAGATAGATAGATTTTATATTTTAGTTTTTATTGTTTCGTAGCCAAATGATACAAACCATTTTTTCTCCAAGTCAATTGTTTGAAATATTATTATTATTTAGCCTGCACTGTCCCACAGCTGGGCAAATGCCTCCCTTCATTCCTTCCAATGGTCCCGGTTGTGCGGCAATTCTTTCCAATTCTCAAGGAAGACATCAAGTTCGTCCCGCCATCTCCTTCGTGGTCTGCCGCGACCTTGTGTCCCTGTTTCAGGGCACCAATCTTGAGGTTTACGGGCCCACAGCTCGTTCGGCATGCATATCGTTCGTTTGAAATATATTTATTTATTTTATTAACACTATGAAAAACAAAGTTGAAAGCAAAACTGCTTGCTACTATGGAACTCTTCATGGGCGAGTCCGACTCGCACTCGGACAGTTTTTTATTAGGGCTCCGTAGCAGAATGACTTGAATGACAAAAAACGGAACCCTTATAGTTTCGATATGTCTGTCCGTTTGTCTGTCTGTCTGTCTGTCCGTCCGTCCGAAAGTTACAGCCATTTTATTCCGAAACTATTAAGAATATACATGTGAAACTTAGTAGATAGATGTATTCTGTAAAACGCTTTCTTATTTTAAGAAAAAAATTAAAATATATTTAAAATAAAGGGGGGTCCCCATACATGGAACTAGAACTGAAAATATTTTTTTTCATAAAACCTATGCGTGTGTGGTATCCATAGACAGGTCTTTAAAAATGATATAAGGGTTTCTAAAACCACTTTTTCATAAAGTCGATAGTTTAAAATATATAAGCTTCCAAAGTGGTAAAATGTGTGTCTCCCCTCTAACTTCTATAATAATGGAGTGAAAAATCTAAAAAAAATATATGTCTGTAGACCTTAATGTAAACTTTAAACCAAAATTAGTTTGAATGAAATCGGGTCAGCAATTTTTGAGATACAGCATATTTTCTAAAACCGCAAATATAACTTTGTAATTCATACAAACACTATGAAAAACCAAGTTTTTTAGCGTAGTTGTAAAAATGTAAATAAGCTAGTTTAAAAAAAAATTGTAGGTTTTTTTTATTCCTCAAATAAATATACATAATTATTATATTATTATAGTTACTACGGAACCCTTCATGGGTGAGTCTGACTCGCACTTGGCCAATTTTTTTAGTACATAAAAAAAAAAGTTACCAAAAATTAAACCGACTCCCAAAAAACACTGCAAAGTGAAAAATAACTAACCACATTCAAGTAATCGAAGCGGAACACATGAAATACTTATTATTTCTACTTATATATTGAGTAGTTCCAGTGGCCATCTGTTGTATTCATCATCAGGTCCACTTCACAAATTGTGTTTTTCGAATGCAACTACACAAGTTACTATAAAAAATACTCAAATCACTATAGCTGTGCCTATAATATTTGAAGAGTTTCCTCGATTTCTCCAGGATTCCATCATCAGATCCTGACTAAGTGACAATGGGACCAATTTTTTTTTATTTCCCCTTTCAAACAAAAAAAGAATTTTCCAAATCGGTTCAGCCGTCTTTGAGTAATCGGTGAAAATACATTACAAGAAATATATACGCGTCAAATTGATAACCTCCTCCTTTTTTGTCGTCGGTTGATAAAAGCGTTATTATTTATTTTCACAAAAACAAATTGATATTTTTTTATATTTTGATTCACTCTAACTACAATAACTGTACTCACTAAAGAATATTTTGTTCTCAAAACAAGCATTGCAAATGTTCTGAGTCCGACTATATTCAATCGATTTCATGATGATAAAAGCTAATAGGTAGCGACAAAAATGCTTCGAACTGTTATAACCCTTATTACAAGGCAATAGAGCCTAAGTCAGCTTTTACTTATTTACAGTGTACTTTTCCTTTACTAAATTACTTATGTTGCATTTTTAACCAATGCACTGAAATAGTATGATAATTAAGTTACTTAGATTCTGGACGCGGTCGCGTAAACTAGTTGCCCAAATTAAGGGAGTAATTAAGAGGGACATTGTTAAAATATAAGTATCCAAGAACTTGTATATCTGTGTTTTATATTGTGGTGAATTAAAGTGGTTCCAGTAGAATAATTGTTTTTTTTTAAAAAGACAAACGGGGTCGGCTTAGTAACAAATTGGTGTCAGAAGTGGGATACCAGAGACGAAATCTTGTGTCAAACAGATACTGGTATTCCGAATCTACAGCCCCCGTCAATTGACCGACAGTGAGACTTGACCCAAGGTCAAGCCTGCGTCACTACTTGGACGACGGTCAGCCTCAGCCCTTCGGCTTGAGCCCGCTCCAGCCACATCAGTAATTGGACGACGGTCAGCCTCAGCTCTGCAGCTTGAGCCCGCTCCAGCCACATCGCAACACTTGGACGACAGCCAGCCTCCACCGTATCGTGTGAGCCCGCTCCAGACGGCATCAGCATCACCATCAGCTCCAGGTCTAACTCACCAACCTTCAAACTCAAGAAATTCCGCAGTCAACCAACCGTGTGAAAGTTCAACTCCGCAACGTCACAGCGCAACGTGACTCCAAACTCCGAGTTCCCACCGCGCACCCGATAATGCAGGTGTCAGGAATTATCGTGTTACTGTGAGTGTTTCTTGTGAACTGCTATTTTTCCGATTTAAAGTGTCTCTGAATTCGTGTCTCTGTATTCGGTATACATATAATTTTAAATAGGTTAACACTGCGCCTTTTTATCTTCACTGACTTTAATTGTATTGTCTTTTCTATTTCATATTATCTATTCTAACATTATTAGATTTAAAACTTAATTTTGTCCAACATATCATAATCTTCCATGTCTCTCAAACAAGAGTTACCTAAATCAAAGGAAATGTCTGACAAAATTACACTATCTTTCTTAACTAAATTTATAAAGCCTTATAATGGTGACAGGGAAACCCTCCCTGCATTTCTTACAAACTGTGAGAATGCCATGTCCTTGGCTTCTCCAGACCAACAAACTGTGCTATGTAAATTTGTCGTTTCACAGCTAGAAGGTAAAGCACAGGTCGCATGCAGCCTTAAGTCATTTTCGTTGTGGTCAGAGCTAAAGACCTTCCTGAAGGCTACTTTCGGGGAGAAAAAGCACGCCACACATTTATTATCAGACCTGCAACACTGTAAACAATTATCTAATGAAGATGTTACTATTTATTCTTTAAGGGTGGAGTCAATATTGACTCGTATACAGTCAGACATACATTATAGTTGCAAAAATGACAAGGAATTGCCTGGCAGAATAGCAGCCATGGAGGACCTTGCCCTAAACACCTTTATGTTAGGGTTAAACCCTTCCATATCGACTATTGTCCGTTGCAAAAATCCCTCTAACCTCAATGAAGCTATACAGTATGCTATTGACGAAGAAAAATTATATAACTTATCTAGATCTAATCTAAAATCTCCTAAACAGTGTTCTACTTGCAACAAGTCGGGTCATAATTCATCAGAATGTTTTAAGAATAAAAAACAGCATTATAGAGATCCTAAAATTTACAAAAATTCACCGTCTCCTAATTCTAATACTAATCTCGAAGATAATCCTAAAACTTGCAATTATTGTAAAAATGTTGGTCACGTAATCAAAGAGTGTCGCAAACTTCAATATAATATGAAGCAACGTCAAGCCGCTGACACTGCACAACGTGACCGTAACTCGGCACCTACCAACTTTAATGACGCATCTACACACACGTGTGAAAGTACGGCTAAAATTAATAATGATAATTTAAACTAAGCGAGATTTTGGTACCGTGTCTGCCAAAATCGAACAAAGTCCTAAATGACACGACCTATGCTAATTCTTATACTAATTCTACTAAATTCGCACCTCATCCAAAAGAGATGAGTTTTACTAAATTCGCATCTCATCCAAAAGAGATGAGTTCTACTAAATTCGCATCTCATCCAAAAAAGATGAGTTCTACTAAATTCGCATCTCATCCAAAAGAGATGAGTCCTACCAAATATTCATCTCAGTCAATTAAACTGAGTTCTACTACGCCTAGTGATAAAACAAAATGTCACCTTTGTACCGAAAAATTACAAGCACCTTATACTAATTCTAAACCTATATACGAAATTAATGACTACTCTAAAAAGGTAGCTTTACCTCACACTTATCTACATACTAATCACGCTCGCGAACAGTTATGTTTCCTTATAGATACAGGATCGACCATTAGTATTGTTAAAAAGTCCTGTTTACAAAAACTTCCAAGTCTATCTACCGAAACTGTCAAATTGAAGGGTATTAACAGTTCAGAAACTCCAGTTGAAACTCTAGGTACCTTCCAAATGGAGTTCAACTTGTCGGATAATATACATAAGTTCAAGTTTCACGTCACTAAAGATGACATAAATCTTGTAAATTATGATGGAATAATCGGTAGTGATTTTTGCAGTTATTTTAAAACAAACATCGATTACTCTTCAAAATCAATTTCCATATTAAACCACTGCATTCCTATTATTTATACTCAACCTTCATACAATATTCCAGCTCGATCTGAAGTAGTTATCGAGTGCACTGTATCAAATTACTCTCCTAAACTTTATCACAATAACGAAGCTCTTATACTAGATCACATCTTACGTGAAGGTGTTTATGTCTCAAATTGTATTGTCTCAATTAAACCGAATGGGAAAACAAACGTGACTATTTTAAACACTACGGAGTGTGACATTGAAATAAAAGATTATCACGTAACAGCGACGCCCCTCGAACTTGATTGTTCAATTGTTAACTCTTATAATATTAATGCTAGTTCTTGTTCGAAAAGTGATCGCGTAAATAAAGTACTAAATCTTATCCGTTGCTCTCATCTAAATGATGAAGAGAAAAAGGCTCTCTTAGAATGTTGCTCCCACTATACAGATATTTTTCATGTCGAAGGTGAACCCTTAACCTTCACGGATGCTATTGAGCATACCATTAACACAGGTGATGCCCCACCTATTAATGTAAAATCATATCGTTTCCCCGAATGCCACAAGGAGGAAGTCGATTCCCAAATTCGCAAAATGCTAAACCAAAATATTATACGGCATTCAACTTCGCCTTGGAGCGCCCCAGTTTGGGTAGTCCCGAAAAAAATGGACGCTTCCGGTAAACAAAAGTGGAGGATAGTCATCGACTATCGCCGTCTTAATGATGTCACTGTTTCCGAATCTTATCCACTGCCTCTTATCACTGATATTTTAGACCAATTAGGGCATTCTAAATATTTCAGCACGCTAGACCTCACAAGTGGCTTCCATCAACTGAGAACTAGTTCCAAGGATGCGCCTAAAACAGGTTTCACAGTTAGCACAAATTCAGACATGTCAGGTCACTACGAATTTACCCGAATGCCTTTCGGGCTGAAAAATGCCCCCGCCACGTTTCAGCGCCTTATGAACACTGTGTTATCAGGCTTACAAGGCCTTCATTGCTATATCTATCTTGACGATTGTATAGTTTACAGTCAAAATCTACAAGATCATATACAAAAATTACAACTAGTATTCGACAAACTTCGTGAATACAATTTAAAACTCCAACCGGACAAGTGTGAGTTCCTAGGGCATGAAGTAACTTACCTTGGCCATATTATCACCGATAAAGGTGTATCTCCGAATCCCGAAAAGGTCAGCGCTGTATCGCAATTTCCAGTTCCTAAAAATCCTAAAAATATTAAGTCGTTTTTAGGCCTAATAGGCTATTATCGCCGATTCATTGAAAACTTTTCTAAGTTAACTAAACCACTTACGTCTCTATTAAAAAAGGATGTTGTGTTCCACTGGGACACGGAACAACAACATGCATTCGATATTTTAAAGGAAAAATTAATTACTGCCCCTCTTCTACAGTACCCTGACTTCTCACAGCCTTTTAATGTTACTACGGATGCAAGTAACTATGCCGTTGGCGCCATACTGTCTCAGGGTCCCGTCGGCAAAGATAAGCCGATCGCTTACGCGTCGCGCACTCTAAATAAGCCTGAAGGCAACTATTCAACTACGGAAAAAGAGTTATTAGCTATTATATTCGCCGTTAAAACCTTCCGACCATATTTATATGGTAATAGATTTAAAATAATTACAGATCATAGGCCCCTCGTGTGGCTATTTAATGTAAAAGATCCGGGTAGTAGACTCATTCGCTGGCGCCTTAAACTTGAGGAATACGATTATGAAATCGTTTATAAACAAGGTCGTCTCAATTATAACGCCGACGCGCTATCCCGTTGCCCTATCAATGCTATTGACGTAAATAATCTAAATAATTTTTCTTACGAACAGTATTTCAAGGCTCAATTTACAAATCAACTACCACTCCCAAATACCATAATCGAAGAATGTATTCAAGGACTACACTTATCTAAGTTAAATACAATCGCTTGTCCAGTCTCTTTAGACTTTGACTATTCTATGCCTCATTGCGAGGAAATATTATCGCAGCTCGATAATTCTGCTGATCTACTAAATTCCGAACGCGAGTCACTCACAATACAATGTGTTAACGACAAAAATAAAACCTACTATTTTCTATTTACAAAAGTACATCACTATGAAGAAACTAATTATAGAGATGCTTATATCTTACTAATTAAGCTTAGAAACTTACTAATTACTTGCCAAAATATTACCAACCTTGCATTACCAGATTTCACTGACCCATTTTCCAAGCTTAAGTATTCTAAAATCTATAATATGATTTCCTATATTTTCCACGGTACTAATATAAAAATTCACATATATAAAAATCAATTAATATATCCTACTCCTGTAGAAGTCCCTAAAATATTAAAAGAAAACCATGACTCTGTTATAGCTGGTCACCCAGGGTCACAACGAATGTACTCGCGTATTAAAGCTGCCTATTATTGGAAAGGCATGCGGTCTGACATCGAACAATACGTAAAGAAATGCAAGCTTTGCCAAATTAATAAGCCTTTGAGGAAATCAAATAAAGCTCCGATGGAGATAACTTCTACATCTACCAGGCCGTTTGAAAGATTGGCCCTTGACGTCGTAGGCCCCTTACCCGATGCAGGCTTTCAAAACTTTAAATTCATCTTAACCTTACAAGATGACTTAACTAAATTTACTAGCGCTTACCCAATGGTTACGGCTACTAGTGAAGAAATAGCCAGAAACCTAGTTCATTTTATGTCTCTTTTCGGCTTTCCCAAAACCATTCTAACAGATTTAGGTACATGTTTTACATCCGAATTATTCAAACAATTGACCGAAATCCTAAAGGTCAAGGCCCTTTTTACTACTCCGTATCACCCACAAACCAATGGAGCTCTTGAACGCTCACATGCTATCTTAAAAGAATACCTAAAATCCTTTGTCAATGAGAACCAGAACGACTGGCATTGTTATTTATTCACTGCTATTCTAGCTTATAATACTACACCTCATAGTACAACTAACTTTACTCCTCACGAGTTATTATATGGTTATAAACCATCCATTCCATCCTCGTTATATGAAAGCCCTGGTAATACATACAACGAATATATTCGAGCTTTACAATATAGAATGCGCTTTAGCCGCGAAAAAGCCATTCAAAACATTATAAACAGTAAAGAAAAATCAAAACAATACTATGACGCAAACTCCCGTGTCGTTACTTACAAGGTAGGAGATATGGTTTATCTCAAACAACATCATAGGCTTCGTAAAGCCTTATCGCCTATATGGAAAGGCCCTTATAAAATTATTAAAGTTCATAACAAACACAACGTAACCCTACAAGTGGGTCGCAAGGCTATTAAATACCATACCAATGAAATTAAACCTTCTACATCTTAACCTATATACTATATTTCTTTTCAGAATAATATGCTGCTATGGCACTTTATGCCTCGGCCGCACCGAATCAAGCATCATCCCAATCTATCATAGCCCCGGGATTTATTTTGAACCTACTACTAATATTAATTTTTATACTGATCATTGGAAAGTGATCACCCACGTAGATTTAGTTTCTTTAGAACCATATCTTAATAAAATCGAATCATTGTTACACGATACTCTAAACTTGTGCAACAAAATTCAACCACAAGAGTTAGGTACATGCAAAGACATGTCTAGCCCTATCGAAGTTTTAATCCAGTCTAGTTCTATCAAATTGCAATCATTATCGCATATCATTTCCAACCAATTAACAAATAAAGTTAAACGATCTTTAGAATTCGGAGGTGAAATCTTAAAGTTTTTTTTCGGCACATTGGACGCAGATGATGCCCGAAAATATGACGCTGCAATTGAATCATGCAAAAAGAGTGAAACAGAAATATTTCATTTAATGAGAGACAACATTCACATCGTCAAGTCTACTATAAATAATTTTAAAACTACTATTTATAAACTTAATCAAAATGAGATGAAATTAAACGCCCAAATTAATCAGATGAATGAAATACTTTCCCAAATTACAAAGACCGATAACCTATTACTATATACTTCAAAATTAAACAACCTTCTTAACATTATCGAAGGCTCTTTACTCGCTATAACTAATTTACTAGATACTACACTAAATTCTATTTTATTTTCTAAGGTTAATGTACTACATCCTAGTGTTATAAGCCCCTTAAATCTTTATTTAGAATTAACTAAGCATAGTAGTCAAGTAAGCAAAAGGTTAGATTTTCCGGTTCCCTTAACCATTCAAAATATTCATTCCATTATTGATGTTTCCGAATTTAGTTCTTATTATTTCAATAATAAGGTCATTTTTATATTACAGATCCCTTTGATCACACCTGATAAGTTCATGACCTATAAAAACATACCACTACCTACACCTCATGATGACTCACATAATACATTTGCTTTAATTCAACCTTCTAACTCTTATATCGCATTAAGTGATGACAGAATGCATTATGCTATGTTGGACACTCTTGATAAATGTAAGATAATAAACAGCAACTTTTCTATCTGTGAATTAAATACTATATACTCATGTATAAGTAACCCTAATTGTGAATCTAAAATCTTAACTGAGGTAACATTGTCATTTGGGGGAGGGTCTGTATATATGCTTTTGCGGTTGCACAACGACACGCTTTGCTTTGCTTTGCTTGGTAGTATAGATGCAGGCCTACCCTCCCCCCTCCTTCAGAGAGGGGAGGGTGGCGTGGTCCTGAGGGAGAGCGCATCAGTCGTGTAGATCCTCAGGGCAAGTCCGGCGGATTTACCTTCACGAGGTTGCCACCCCGTTTTTGGTCTAATTCCTTAAGAAATAGACGTAACCGAAACCACCGGGCGACCCGTTAGAGTGGCGGGTTTTCTACTCTACCTCCCTTACTGTGACCCCTCTGTGACGAGGTGGTTGCGGGCTCAGCTGTCACAACATGCTGATGGCGAGTAGGAGAAGTTAGTCACCTGCGCTAGGACCTGCGCAGTTGATCGCCGTGAGCAGGGATGAAGGAGTCCTGGGGGGTTGAGCCGATCGGCGCTGGCAGTAATGTGTCCGTGAGGCAACACGCCCTCTTTGGTCTGGATTTCAGGCAAAACGGTGGCCCTACCCCCTAGCCAAGGGTAGGGAAATGGCCATTGTGTCCCGTCAGAGGGCCACAGGCGAGGTGCGTGGGGTCTGCGGAGGTCGCCCTCGGGTGGCCGAAGCAGTAGGTAAAGGTCATGCTGACGGTGTAAGTGACGGTTGATCAGTTCGTGGGGGGAGGCCTTTTCAACCCCCTACGCCGACCTGATCAAGCACCCGATGTCGCACTGTAAACCAGCCTTGCGCACCTATATCTATCTGGTAGTCCTAACGTCAAACTCTTTTAGTGCGACGTTCCCAGGTGCGGGCTCCATGGAGGGTGGGAGCCAGATAGACGAAACTTTTCTTCAAATTTTCATGGATTTAAGGCCAGAAAATACTGCAGGAGTGGAGTCGGCGGAAGCTGACAATACTCCGAAGCGAGGTGCCTTTGACACTTCGCTCGCCCCTGGTAATCCTGCGGCATCTGCTGCGGGCCCCAGCGCGGGTGTCGGTCCTGCCGTGGCGAAAACCGCAGCAAGGACCAAATCTAAGTCCCTACGTAAACAAAGGACTTCGGAGCTGCAAGGGACCAGTACCGAACCTTTTTACGCCAAGGCGAAAACGGTGTCGACTAACGTCACAGCCGGAACTAGCCTTGCCAAACAACCTTCACCTCCCAATGTGGCTCCTCAAGCCACAGCCTCTGAGGCGGTCACATCCGGTCAAACGGGGACGGCCGCCAGCGCTAGTGACGACTTCAGCTGCAACTGGCGGATAGCTACGCGCAAAGGCAAGGGCAAGGGTAAATCTACTCAACAAACCCTTCGCCCAGGCATAGGCCCTTCAGGCCAGAAAGCTCCCATCGACGAGGGCAAGAGGAGGGAAAGGCTGACGCGTAAGGAGCGGCGTCAGGAACGCAGGAGGGCACACAAGAGTAAAATCACCCCTCCCAATAAACAGGTAGCATCTACTAGCTCGGCCAATACGACCAAGCCAGGTAAGCTCAGCTTCTCTGCGGGGAAGCGGTCTCAGGATGAAGCCGGCAATAGCCGACCCAAGCCCACCCAACCGCAACTTAATTCCGCAGGAGGTTCAGGCGAGGTAGCTACCAAAAAACACCAATCCGCAGGGAACGATCAGGTAGCGGCTAAGCGAGCTCTCAACGAGAGTTTAACACCTCGGGGTAAGCATAAGCGGCCGTGTCTTGATCAGTCCAAACGGATTGACACCAAAAGCTACGCCCAGGCTGCTAGCGAGTCTCTTAACGTCGCGATTACCTGTGGACGGACGGGATTCATCAGCCAGGAAGTATCCAAACAGGTTTTAGCGGCGATTCACGAGCAGTTAATGCTTGCGGCCTTCGCCTCTTCACAGGGCGCTCCAGGGCTTACCTTTCACGCTAAGCCCGTCTTCGCCGGAGGTGTCCTCAAACTGTGGTGCGGCAACGACCACACCTTGGAATGGCTGAGGAAGACAGTCTCGGGGCTGACTCTCCCGGCTAGCACCTCGCTAGTCGTCAAGAGTCAATCGGAGATCGAGAAACGCGTGCGTTGCGGTATTGCAATCCCTGACGACATGGATCTGTACAAGGACCCGACCTACATCGGGCGAGCCCTCTGGTTCCAGAACCAGTGGGTCGACGTCAGGAGGTGGGTTCTTCTGCACGCCGAAAAACAAGCAGCATGCTGGTTCGTGGTGCTGGCCATTCCGGAGGAGCAGGTACCGATCCTGATGGTGCATGATCGCCGACTCTCAATTGGTCTAGGGTCGGTATACATCAAGTATCAGGGCGCAAATGGTAGGTATACCGACATCCCTCCAGGATGGGACCAAACCGCACCACCACTAGGTGCGCAAGACAACCCGGCTACAACCACGGCAGACCCAGCTACTAAAGCAGAACCAGCCAATGTGGACGCCGTCCTTGCATCGGGAGGGGAGTTGGATGACATCACACTGTCGCCAGCCTCTCTCCCGGGTGGGGGTGACTTCGACGACTTGCTAGCCGGGCTACGACTGGGGGTGGACGACGAGGGTTCCGTCAAAGATGGCTCCCAATTCGTCCAACTGTAAAGTCGTGCAGGCGAACCTCCACCACAGCCAGACCGCGACGGCTCAACTTCGCAAGTGGCTGGAGGTTCAACATACGGCCATTGCCCTGATCCAGGAGCCGTGGGTCAGAGGAGGCCACGTACAAGGACTCTCCAATCTCGGAGGTAAGCTTCTTGTTAACACGAACCATGACAAACCGAGGGCGTGCATCTACGTCACAGGTAATGTTAAAACACAGTTCTTATACGACTTTTGTTGCAGAGATGTCTCTGCAGCAAAGATGACCATACAGCAGGGGCAAGCGGAGAAAGCGATCGTCTTTGTCTCGGCTTACATGCCTGAGGCGGAGGCACCGCCCCCTCGGGAACTGGCCCGCCTCGTGACCCACTGTGAATGCAGGGGGGATGAGGTCGTCATCGGGACTGACGCTAATGCACATCACCCCTTATGGGGCATGGATACACAAAACGAACGGGGTAAGGCTTTAGTAGAATTTTTGTTCACAACTAACCTATCCCTTCTGAATACAGGCTCCGAACCAACTTTCGTAACCAAACGCAGTCGAACAATCATTGACCTAACACTGGCAACGGAGGGTGCAGCGGAACTCATCAATGGGTGGCAGGTATCTGACGAGGCTTCTTGTTCTGACCATAGGTGGATCCGTTTCGACATCTAGGTCTGTGTTACTCCTAGACTTCCACGACGTAACCCGCGAAATACGGATAGAGTGGCATACACACGCAGCCTTGTTACAAGGCTTGTACACACAAGCGACCTGGTGACACTGGTTGACGCGAATCAAATAGACGCGTATGTAGGCCAGCTCACCGAATCACTGATCAGCAGCTACCACTCTGCATGCCCAGAAACCATACCGCGCGACACACCGGGTAAACAGCCCTGGTGGGGCGCGGATCTGGAGCGCAAACGCAAGAAGGTAAGAAAGGCATTTAATAGAGCCATGAATACATGTAGGGAGGATGACTGGGAAGTTTACTATGCCGCCAAATCCGCCTACAAAAAAAGCATCAGATTCAGACGAACCACTGGGTGGCGAAAATTCTGTGGTGAAATTGAATCATGCCAACAAGCAAACAGGGTAAGGAAGATACTGGCACAGCAGACCACTTCTGGGCCAGATTCACTTCGTAAACCGGACAACACACTGTCCACATCACCGGAAGAAACGAGGCGCATCCTAATCGAAACACACTTCCCAGGTAGCGTCCTCGCACAGGTAACCGAATGGACGGACGTAACCCGAACGCCATCGGACGAAGATTGGCAATACGCTCGCAAGATGATCACGCTGGAGAAACTCCAGTGGGCCATCCGAAGCTTCCAACCTTTTAAGGCGCCAGGTCCCGACGGAGTCTTCCCGGCCTTACTTCAATGGGGGGGCAACTCTGTTGTGACGAGACTGGTGCCCCTAATGAGAGCGTGCCTGGCATTTAGATACGTTCCAAAGGTATGGAGGGAAGTGAAAGTCATATTTATCCCAAAGCCAGGTAAGAGTGACTACACGAACGCAAGATCATACCGCCCAATCAGCTTGACCTCCTTTTTGTTGAAAACAATGGAGAGAGTGTGTGAAAGGGAGCTACGAGACGGCGCTCTAAAAACAGTACCACTGCATGGCAACCAACACGCGTACAGCGCTGGTAAGTCGACCGAATCCGCTCTTCACCAGGTAGTCACCGTGATTGAAGAATCGATTAACCAAAAGGGTTCCTGCCTGGGTACGTTCATAGACATCGAAGGAGCCTTCGACAAAACAAACTTCTCCAGCATAAGCGCCGCACTCTCCAGACATGGGGTACAGCAGGTACTTATTGATTGGATTACAAATATGCTAAGCAAACGTGTGGTTCGCCTTGAGGAAGACCAGCAGGTAGCCTTAATAGCCAGAGGCTGTCCACAGGGTGGCGTGCTATCACCTCTCCTCTGGAATTTAGTGATCAATGACCTCATCACACAACTCAACGCTCACCGTTATTACACAATAGGCTATGCAGACGACCTCGCAATCCTCGTGCCTGGGAAGGTAACAGGAACCATCTGTAACCTCACCCAGCAAGCGCTACGCATCGTGGAGCGATGGTGCAGGGAGTATGATTTGTCGGTAAACCCCACTAAAACCGAATTAATCTTATTCACCCATAAACGAACTCTAGGCCTTCATCGCCTACCTAAGCTGTTCAATACAGAACTCCAGTTGTCTAGTGAGGTTAAATACCTGGGGGTCATTCTGGACTGTAAACTAAACTGGAGCAACCATCTAGACTACAAATTAAACAGGGCATGCATCACCTTCTGGCAATGCAAGAAAATGATAGGTAAGAAGTGGGGCTTATCCCCAAAAAACACAATGTGGTTGTACAATGCTGTAATTCGGCCGATGATTACCTACGGGGCCGTGGTGTGGTGGCCCCGCACCAAGCTTGTCACAGCCGTAAACAAACTGCAACGCATGCAAAGGCTGGCCTGCGTGGCGATAACGGGCTGCATGAGAACTACCCCGACAGCAGCTGTGGAGGCGATGCTGGGGCTCCCGCCGCTCCATCTGTTCATACAACAGGAAGCGACGATGGCAGCAGTGCGTCTTAAAACACTGGACCTCTGGGGTAAGAAAGAAACACAGCACACTGCTCTGCTTGAGGAACTCAACAACGAGCTCCCCATAACGAAGGCAGTTAATGACAGGGTGCCCAAACAAATCGTCTTTGACAAAAAATACAGAATCCAACTGTACGAGGATCACCGCTGTGAGGGGTTGTGTCCCTCTGAGGTGCGTGTCTTCACTGATGGTTCCAAAACAGGTACTGGTACGGGTGCAGGAGTCTTTTCGGAGGATCTCAACATTCGTATAGCCAGACCTTTGGGGGTCTACAACACAGTGTTCCAGGCCGAATGCCTGGGCATCTCACTGGCAGCTTCGGCCATCATAAACAGGGAAGTTAAGGACCACTCAATACGTATACTTTCGGACAGCATGGCGGTCCTGCAAGCACTGAACAGCCACATAGTTAACTCCGGGCTGATCTTGGAGTGTCACAATCTCCTTAACCAGGTTGGTAGACACAACAATATAACCATTCAATGGATCAAAGGACACAGCGACTCCCGAGGCAACGATGCAGCGGACGAACTCGCTAGAAGGGCGTCGAGTATGGCGATTATGGGACCCGAACCCATTGCACCACTCCCCTTCGGTTATCTGCGTCACCTGGTAAGGAAACGCACCAGAGACCTACACCACAAACTATGGGTGGACCATGGTGAGTGCAGGCAGGCCAAAGAGGCTCTCCCGACCCTTGATGGCCGCTTGTCGAAACAGGTCCTTAGACTATCTAAACCGCAAATGCGGCTGGTGACAGCCGCCCTAACCGGTCATGGATCATTTAATAAACACCTCTATTTAATAGGAGTCACAGACAGCCCACTCTGCAGAGCCTGCATGGAGGAGGACGAAACAGCAGCACACCTGCTACTAAGCTGCCCTGTAGTAGCGGATTACAGGACTAAATACTTCGGCAACCCAGGTACCCTCCGAGAAATGGTAAGCAAAACAAGGGCGTTGCTCGCCTTCCTGGAGGAACTGGCATGGATTGAGTGAAGAGAAATCTTACCCCTCACGCAAAATACGCGCATGGTCGTGGAGTTGCGGACACCTGCCCGACATACATACATACATACATACATACAACATTGTCATTACCCACAGAATGCAATGCTAAGATATTATATGGTCAGATTGATATTTGGCAAAAATTAAGAAATAATAAATGGATTTATGTCCAATCAAATACAAATAAATTAACTATTAAATGTGATGAAAACATTAATGACCATTCGATTACAGGAACAGGAATTGTAAAATTATCTCCTAATTGTATTGGGTATTCTAAAACGGTTCAGTTGATACCGACTAGTTCTTATTCTATACTTACTAAGTCTCCTTTAGATATAAGCTTTGATATAACAGCTGATGACTGCTGTAAGAAGGACATATTTAATAAAAGTTTACCACATTTGTCGCCAATCTCTTTGAGTAAAATTAACTTAGATTCTCTCAAATATGCAACTCATCAAATGGATAGTTTAGAGCAAGAACTGAATAATCTGGAAAAAGAATCTCATCTTATTAAATATGGCCCTTACTATTCTACTTTTACTTATGTACTAATTGTGTGTTTATTTTTATACTTAGTTTATAAATTATATAGATACTTTAAGAACAAAAATGATTCTAATGCTGGATGTTGCGTACAAATATTTAATCAGTGTTATAATCAAAATACCAAACGCAAGTCCAAAGTTTCAAATAGTATTGAGATGACGGAAGTATCTTCAACTTCTGAAGAAGACAATAAGTCAGTTCAGTCTTTGCCTATTCATTACCCAAATTATAAATCCACTAGTAAAGTTAATAAAGTCAAATTTCTGCCAAACAGAAACTTAAACTTTTAAATTAATGTAAAACTATTCACTCATTATGTTGTCAATTTTAATTCAAAACTATGTAACCTTTATGTTTAATATAATATAAGCTGTAAAGTGTCTCTCTTAATAGCTACATCTTCAATCTCACTTCGCTTCATCTTGATGAGATAAAGCTTCGTTTAAAAGGGGGAGCTGTTATAACCCTTATTACAAGGCAATAGAGCCTAAGTCAGCTTTTACTTATTTACAGTGTACTTTTCCTTTACTAAATTACTTATGTTGCATTTTTAACCAATGCACTGAAATAGTATGATAATTAAGTTAGTTAGATTCTGGACGCGGTCGCGTAAACTAGTTGCCCAAATTAAGGGAGTAATTAAGAGGGACATTGTTAAAATATAAGTATCCAAGAACTTGTATATCTGTGTTTTATATTGTGGTGAATTAAAGTGGTTCCAGTAGAATAATTGTTTTTTTTTAAAAAGACAAACGGGGTCGGCTTAGTAACAGAACGTATCTGCGTCCGGTGATACCTATGACGTTCGGGGGAGCGCGCGGGCGCTCGGGGTGGTCAGCACTGGCCGCTTGTTTCACGTTCAATGCTCAAGGACGTTGGGCAATCCTTTCACCTTAATATATTCTCTAATTCATTTTTTTGTTTAGTAACGGTTTCGAAATAAAGGTGCGATGTGTACATTGTAATTATGATAATTAGTTCATAGAGCACTTATAAATCGATACAGATTTTGGTGAAGAGATTGTTTAAGCACTAAAGAGTAACATAAGCTACTCTTTAACGCGAGCAAAGTCACGAGCAGAGGCTAGTTCTGAAATAAAAACAAATAGGGTCCGTCGTTAGGGAAGTGAAGTTATAGTTTATGTCTCCGTAACACGACATTTCATGTGGGGTATCAAAATATAGAACTTGAGGTTAGTAATCAGATCAAAGTAGTTTGGTATCAAATATATTGAATATTGATTTAATTAATCAGAATAAATTTCAGCAACTGTATTATACTAAGTTTGTTTTCTTTGTGTCTTGTCAGGGTGTTCAGTTAGGCGTAACTTTACTTTGACCTTATCAAGTTAAAAATTGACACGATATTTTATTTTATTTAATATGTTATTATAATTGATTTGCAGAGTAAAAATTGTTTAAAATTGAAAATTACTTGTATGATCGATATTGTTACAATTCTAATATTTAAATTTAAATTCATTGTAATATTGGACAAGGAAAACAAATAATAAAAAAATATTAATTGGATAATATTAAGTGATTGAATCTTATCTTAATAATTGTACCTATTTTTTTGTCTGACTGGGAAAATCATAAAAAACCCATCCTGTTCCTTTAGTTGCCCTTTCGTTCCGAGGCAGCGGTATCTCGATTTTAATAATTGTACCTAACATATGTATTTGCACGCCATGAGAAATGGCAGATATGTCGTGAGCCACACTAATTTAAGATCTTGCATGAATGTATTTTTTAAAATTCTGTATGTATTTGTGTACATATGTTTGAGCAAATAAAATTTCTTATTCTTATCGATATTTTTAATCGTAATTATAATGTCAATGACCTCCCACCTACTGTTAATTGTATTCCTGATTTTCGATAAAAAATAGAAGTAATAAAAACATTTGTCGATTCGCGAAGAGATTGGGGACCACTCACCGTGACACGGTGATTTTCATTTAATGAAACTGTCGAGTGGGGTCGCCATGGTTTCAATCTTAAATTTAGAATTAGGTAGCACTTTTGATTGTTTTTTTTATGTGTCTTTTTATTTCTTTTTCTGCCAATAAATGCAATTTTCTTTGTTTCAGATGTAGAGGACGAGCAAAGAAAAGATGGATGGATTGTGTGAGGAACGATATGAAAGAAAAAGGAGTAAATGATACTATGACGTCTGACAGGGGAGAATGGAAGGTGAAAAACGCCGAACCTAAGTATCTGAGATGAGGGCAGATAGAAAATGAATAAAAAAACAATACAAAATTATTAATATACAACGTGTAACGGAAACCCCATATCTATCCAAAAGGACTGAAGACAACATCTGGTATGGAGTCTCTATGCAAAGTTTCAGCTCAAAATAACTGACTCACAGAATTGACACCAAATGATTGGTTTCATATGTTTCTTGAATATCAGTAATAACAAACGTGTCACAGCACTATGAGGGTCATCACTTTTCACGTCACTTGCAAATAAAACGATAATTCTCTTCGTTCTTCTTAATATGAAAAATTCGGTCTCTGGTATCAATGTATTGAGATTTCAAATAAGCTCCTTCCAACTTTCTAACATGTAAACATAGGATTACAAAACCCTTGCCATACCGTTTGTTATCATCCAAAGAAGCTGCGCACTTGGTATGTATGTATATACTCTTTAACCCTAAATAGCTAACGTTCGTCAAAATGACAAGCATCTAATAAATATCTCCCTCTCCCTTTCTAATGGTTTTACCTACACACTTGCTGATTTGAGCCAACTTAATGACCACTAGACTACGTCGCGTGGTGGTCACGTTTTGCCAGTAAGTACTTTTGTTTTTGAGATACCTACTGCATACTCGTCATTTTGACGAATGGTTAGCTTATGCGTAACTTTTAAACCTGTACTTTGTGTTGATTATTGGTTTGTTTTTTTTTAGTTACATAGTAATTAATAGTAAAGAATGGCTGCGAGGTTGATCACAGATGATGACATAGTTCGTGGGTTAGATAATGTCAATACAAATTATGTTCTTTTTTATAGTGAAAAAGAGGATGGTTTGTTGGCTGATGACCTGGAAAGTGATTTTCACGATGAACCCTCGAACAAAAGTAAGTCCACCTTTAGATATCGAAGAGGCACAAGAAAGGTCACTTCCGATGCTCTTCCTCTCAGATACAATTCTTCATCGGCTTCCAACTCTATTATCCACTTGACCCAAGCCAATATTCGTTTTATGACATTCTCAATATATCGAGTATCGACTCTTACGTCCTATATTGCCATAATGTCTTGGTGTCTGGAGGTAAACCACTGTCAGGAAGAAGCTTTATGAAACAATTCTATGAACAACTCTTTGAACCATGGCTAAAACGTCGACTTGAAATACCAACAATGACTCGAAAAATAAAAGGCAAAATAAGACATGTATTGGGTTTGAACCGTGAGGAACACGCTGAAGGTTAAGGTCAAATTCTTGGGCAATCTGGTTCTGGAAGTCCTCTGATACCTGATAATGCCTAACAAGGAAAAGGAAAAGCTGCAGTTTGGGTTTCTATAAGAAAAGGCGCATAACAAAGAATCACTGCAATAGTTGCTGAGTTCCCATTTGTGGCGAACATACAGTCGACTTTTGCCCAACTTGTGCCACAAAAATCTAAGTAATTTGATACTTATGGTTACTTTTAAGATGTTTACTTTATTATACCAAAAGAAAAAGAAGAAATTTCTAAAAAATAGTGTCTCATTTAGTCATTGTAAGATATAGTGTCTTATTGATCTCAAAGAAATATGTGACATTTAAAATTTGTGATTTAGTACTTAAAAGTTAAATAAATATTCATTTATGTAATGATTATCTTTAATTTATATCCCATACTACCTACGAATATAGTAAACCTGATTAAAATAATATACAATTTTAATAAAAATCACGTTTAAAAAATGGTCGTCAAAAAGTCGAATGGTTAGCTTATCATAGAAGTTCAGAAACGTTAGCTATCTAGGGTTAAATTACACGTCGTATACTATGTTATATTTTGTATGTATATGTGTGTGTATTTTGTTTACGTTATTGATATGTTTGCAAAAGAACTTCTATGTCGTGGTTAGTATTGCTTTGTAGCCAATTTATTAGGGTTTTCTTACAATTTGTACTAGTCATAGGATAATGTTCAATATTTTATTTATTTTATTGTATAAGTTTGCGGATAGTGTAGTACAATGCTTTGCACCAGTGCTTTTAAATTACGTTGTTTTCAGAAAAGACTGTCAATTTCGTTAACTTTAAAAATATATAGATGTCTGACTACAGTAAAGATGTATGAAATATATACCAATAATACCTTTAGAGCGAAAAAGTTAATTTCTTTGTTTAAACGCACTTCTTGTTTAAAACTTTGTTTCATCTTCGAATGTACTGAGTGGATCTGGATGAATTTTGTTATAGAAGTAGCTTCTAGTTTCAGAAAGGCTAAAGGCTACTTACGTATGTATGTATATCGGGTAGGTATCAGCAACTCCACGACCAAGCGCGTATTTTGCGTAAAGCGAACCTCCTTGGATTAAATTTTTATCGTGATAAAGTCCACTCGACTGCTAGGAACAAAGAAAGAGGTTCCATGTAAGCAGTAGTAGTTTAGGTAATTGATAATCTTTCAAAAACTACTTTGGATGGGCACTTGAATATATCTTATAACCTCTATAAACGCATGTTATACTATATACAACGTGTAACGTATAATCTATCCAAAAGAGCTGAAGACAACATCTGGTATGGAGTCTCTATGCACAGTTTCAGCTCAAAATAAATGACTTGAATTGATACCAAATTATCGGTAATTCATAATTATGTTTCTTGAATATCAGTCATCATAACAAAACGTTTCACAGCACTACGAGGATCAATAACTTTCCACGTCACTCGCCAATACTAGTTAACACGATAATAATTATCGTGTTAGATAATTATTATCTTCGTTCTTCTTAATTTGAAAAATTCGGTCTCTGGTAGCAATGTAATGATATTTCTAATAAGTTCCACACAATCATGCAAACATTTTTTTTACGGGTATAAAATCATCCAATGACTGCCTCCCGATCCGGGCGAAGCGGGAGGGTGTGTCAGACTTTTACTGACTAAAACTCATCCGTGTTCCGTCATTTGCCCTTCGTATTCCGAGGCCGCGGTAACTCTCTCGAACAATTTCGCGACCCTGGCAGTTAACGGCCCCCTTGTGGGCCCCAACAATTTTGCTGAAACTCTTTGAGGCGCGCGTGGAACACGTCGTGCTGTCTACACGGGCCTGGTTTCAGTCGGGCGGCGAGTTACGCATTTCTCGCAGCCCGCAGGCCCGCGCTTACGGTGGCTGGGAGTCACCCTGCAACATGCGACGACCGGAGCGTCTCCTGCGGCGGCTGGGGCACAAGGGCTGTGAGGGCCTTGAGACCCGCCATTCCCTCGCGCGTCCCGCCACCTTCGCTTGCATAACTGCATCGCAGAAAGAGGTGACTGCTTCCCAAGCCTCCTGGTTCCGGACCATGGATTGAACTAGGGCCGGGAACACATGTAGATTAAGGATTCCAAAACTCTTGCCATATCGTTTGTTATCATCTAAAGAAGCCATGCATTTAGTATGTTTATATCCTTTAAATTACACGTTGTACAAAAAGACTCTAGTTCTTTCTTTATTTCTTAATTCAATTTTTAATCAATTTATGATCAGATTATACTCATATTTTATTTGAGGCCCCCACAACGAGCCGTCTCATTTGATATGTCACACGGAACGGTTATTTTTCTATTTCCCAACAATTCGTAAGAAAAATATACACGCATAACAAAATTTTCATTACATCTATGTCTGCTTTCTCATCGCTTACAAATAACGGAATTAGATAAAGTTTTCAAAGGAATATCTTTCCGTTTTCTTAGCAAATAGGTTATCTATGTATAGCTAATAATACTAAGTGAGTAGAGTGAAAATAACTCGAAAACATTGAACACTGGAAAGTTAGAAGAAGTAAACATATGTACTTAGTTTTACCAAGATGATTTTTCGATTAAGAGAATATAGATAAAGATAATTGTATTATACATAATGTTTGTATGTATGAAAAGAGTAACGCTTAAAATAATAGTATACATTTTATGTCGCCTCCATTGATTTAGTGTTCTCTTGTCCCTTTTAAGATTCTGTTTTCTTAAAACTTCTTTGTTAGTGGATCTTTTCTTGTTATATTATCTTTCAGACGGTATTTTTATTATTCCTTTGATCTTTATACACTTTTAGAGTAATTTGAAAAGCCAAAACTTTTGACTTAACAGTTTAAAAAAAATGAACGGTATGGGTGTGTATTTTGTTCATTGCTTTTGAGTCTTGCTTGATAATTTGCGTATGACGACGCCAAATTTTATATAAAACAAAAGCCAAATTTTTGATACTTAATCATTAGAATCCTTATCGATATAATATTATCACTTTTTTTATTGTTGATAGGCATGCGTTTGACCAGTATCTAACCTAATGGTCAGCGATGATGTGGTTGAAGGTAATGCACGCTTGCTTAAAAGTAATCTTTTCACTCTTGACTTAATGACACCCAGGTTATAGCTATCGGGCAACAGAGACTTTGGCAGGGATTTCCACTCCTTAGCCGTACGCAAAGTGTAAGTATCCCCAAAACGTTTTGTGCGTATGGGTGGGATGTCCACCATGTAACATCGCCGTCTGTCTTTTAGTCCGATGATCGAACAGGCCTGGAGGAATGAGCCTGTGCAATTCCATCGCACACTCCCCGAAGTGTAACCGATAGAAAACCGATGTAAACTAAAATCACTATGCGGGCACTTAATAAAAATGAATAATTAATTCATAAAATTTCATATTAATAATAGCGCATAGTATCTTCTGCACGTTATGTTATAAGGGAGTGCAATTTATAACAAACTACCAAAATATATATTGTATGATCTTAAAGCCAAATTAATTAACACTTTCCTCAAAGCATAGTCAATCACTTCAAATATTTGCGACATATAAGAAACTATAAATGACATACATACATAAGTGGTAATGCTCAGTGCTTAACTGCATTACTACATTGAGATAGAGTGTTTTTTCTCCAAGTGAGTTTTGACTAACGCTGGAAATCTGGGAGTACCTATAAAGGCACTTTGATTATAAATTCGAACATAATATATTTTTCATAATATTGCTATTATATTATATGTATTTCAGATCCGAATGTCGAAGCAATAGTTAGCTTACTCGAAACATAGTTTCCATCTTCAGTGAAATTAAAGTTTCTGTGAGTAAATCTTTGACACAATTTTGACGCCATAAATTTGCCTTTTCATACCGAAACCCACTCGCATTCGGCATAATTCGGGAGATGTCGTGTGAGCGAAATATGAAATATGCAGTGCTTCTTATGTGATGAACACGCAATAAGCAAACGTTAAAAGAAGATGTATTGATCGTTACTCTATTAATCTATGAACTGATTCTATTTAATCATAAGTCATTTAAAACTATGTCAATTGACGGCTACCCGATTTAATAGCAGGCATGTTGGTAATATTCTGTTAAAGATGGACGGAAGACCATAAACTAAACTATTCCCGTTTTACTACGGAACCCTATTACTGACTATATAAAATAAAGCCTGTCCTTAAGATCAGAGGAAAACCATAAAATAGTTGTTACACTCAATCGAAACGTAACCAATATTATAAGAAAAGACGTTATATTTTAGTGCGTGACCAAAAGCCGATTTCGAGCCGAAGCCGAAACTGGCTATATAAGTTGGCTATCCGAGTATGGCTACAATTTGCGACCTAACTTTTTTTCTGGTAAGAAAATCATCAAATGGCTACTCCCGCTCTGAGTGGAGCGGGGGGAGTGTCAGACTTCTACTGACTAAAAACCCACCCTGCAACTTCAATAGCCCTTGCGGTCTAGGGTCGTGGTATCTCGTTAGAATTATCCCGCAACCCCGGCAGGCAGTATAGTAAACGATAATGTGGTATAAAATGAATCACACTTGCTTAGAAGTAACCTATTCACTCTTGACTCAGACCTTCAGGTTATAGCTATCAGGAAACACAGATTCCGGCAGGGAATTCCATTCCTTAGCACGTGCAATGAAAGTATTCCTAAAATGGGAAACTTTAACACTCATATTTGGTGTATTCCCGTTGTCCCCGTAGTCCGTGTCCCCGTTAAAGGGGACAAAGGGAATTTAAGAAAATAATTAAAATTACTTCCTGTTGTCCCCTTTAAATTTTTATTTATTTACTAAATACCTTATTTATTTTGATTTAGTTTTAAATGAAAGGATGGAATGAAACACAAAGTATTTAAATGTTATACTTACAAAAACATACCCCATTAATATACCTATTTAACTATAACGTCACAGAATTAACATTGCATAAAAACAATTTAGATAATAAAAACAAAAATAGGATTGAACTTAAAGCTTAAACATAATGAAAAAAAAAACAATTAAAATAAAATTGACTACAAACAGAACTTTGATGTTATACTTATTAATAATATCACATTTATTTAGATTACAGAATTGGTAATAATCAACATCTACATATTATCATTTATTTCATTATTATTTTTAATACATTCGTAAATTATAAATACTTGTGTCGCAATCACATGTGTAGCTATTGCTTAGATATTATGTGTTTTTTTTTTATTTTATATGTAGTCCTTAGTTTAATTTCATTTGTATAGGTACAATATTATCTCTATTAAGGCACTCTCACTTCTAATTTTAACTCAACGGGGACAACGGCCATAACTTGATAAGCATATATTACAAGAAATTAACGGGGACAGCGTACGGGGACAACGGGAAGTAATTTTAATTATTTTATTAAATTCCCCTTGTCCCCTTTAACGGGGACACGGACTACGGGGACAACGGGAATACACCTCATATTTAGCCGAAGGTAGTCGATGATGCCCAAAGTTGGCCGAAAGTTTGATCAAACACTACACTACCATGTAAAATAAGCTCAGTATTTTACCGGTGATACATATATGAACGGGCAGCAAACCAACCGTTGGAATTTCCCGTTTTATATCGGATTTTATGTGCACCCTAATACAGTCTGGGATGTGTGGCCAGCCTTTATTATTTTCAGTTTGTGGAGGTCAGTAATAAATCATCTTTGCCGATAGATCGGTAAGCGATACACGCCAAGTTATATGCTTGTGGTATAGTATTAAAGCTGTGTTTTTTTAATACGCCGTGAACAGCATGAGTCTATTGTAGTTATATTTTGTGTGAGTAGCTTAAATGTTTTGGATACATTTACCTGAATGTTTCTTTTCTTTATCATATTTAAACATCGCCTTTAAATATACCTGCGCACCTTGTATATACGGTATACACGCCTCAACGGTTGTAAACTTTGGCCATAATTTAACAAAGATAGATTGGGTTCCATAACGTGGCTAAGGAGGAATTATAATATTCCGTACGCCTAAATGAAAAACTAGAATCTTCTCAATACATTTCTCAACAAACTTAAGGTCTATCTGTATAAACATGTCAAATATCAATCAATAAATCAAATATCTTTATTAGCAATTAAAATTTTACACATAATGAAGCTCTGTTTGGATATGTTCTTCTATCGCTGTCAATTAGCTCCAAATCTGCTGGACCGATTCAGTTGTTATTTGGCACACATGTGACCTTCTCTGACTCAAAGACAGTCTTGGATTGTAAATAACAAAAACGTGAAACTACATGAAACATGTGTAACATTTGCCACATTGCACTGTCTGAAAAAGCTATTTTTATTCCAATTAATAAAATGAAAAAAGTTATTGTGTGGATCGGAAATCTCCCTTCTATACCGAGTCTAAAATTTGTAAACAAAAAGGTGAAAGATTATAACTCATGGATTACAGAAATACCTATAAGAAGATTGGGGTTTTAAAATAAGATACCAAGTTATGACTCGCACGTAACCCTTTGCGCGCTAGTCCTACTTGGGCGTAGCCGGTTGTATTTCGGTTCTACGGACATAAAACTAAAATATCCCACAAAGACTACTGGTATATTTTTCGAGTCGCACCTAACCAAATACGTTGACAAAAACATAAAATATAAAACTCTACTCGAGCAATAAAACCAAACTATTGGTCCTTTAAATACACAACAACCCTCCCTTACCTTAGCCTAAAACGCAGATCTAGCAAGAATCTCGAGCAATATCTCCGCCATGTGTTGTCAAACATGCAATATACGATGTATTGCAGCATCTTACGGCGTCTCGTAAACCTTTAAGGGTCACCCAAAAGTGAGTGCAGACGGGCAACTATTTCAGCAATTATTGGTAGACAACAGTTTTCAGAGAAGTGCAAAAATTTCAAACCTTTCCTGAATAATTGATATAAATTTATTGTCATATTTATATGCCATATTAAAAGTTTCTGCATATTTATTACCAAATTAAGTAAAGCTCTTGTGAGTAAAGCCAGCATCAGCAATACCTATTTCCCATTGATTTTCCAGAGTTTTCTTTTTATTCTTATAGCTATGTCAAAATGTCATATCGTGTCGTAGTGAAAGACACCTGTACTCATTATTTAGTGATTCAGACCATATATAAGTCATACAGTAAGATGCTAAACTTTTCCTCAACTACCCTCCAGCAACTGTTTCCGGCAATAGTTGCTGGAAAGTTGCCCGTGTAATCACACTTTTACCTAAGGGATATATTTCACTTGGAATGTGTCGTTGTTGTGACGTCCGACTCGTAAAGTTGTCTCGAATAGAATGTTAGACAAGATTCCCTTCATTTGTTCAGTATAAATTATTTGAAGGTCGGGTGGCTGGGTTGATGAACTCTCGACTTCAGAGAGAAAAGGAAATGTTAAATTGAAAATTTTGTACATTTTTGATATTATGAACCTTATTCGGTTGCGTGTTATTACAAAATGACAAGGCACCTAGAATATTTATTGCATTATATTGATATCAGTAGATATGCTTTTAAATTTTGTAATTTTTGGTTTCCTATAACTGATACCAGACTGCCTATAAAATGTTAAAGTAGCGAAAATCTTTTTAAATAAAGCTTTATCGCACCTACCATACCATATTCAAGTATAGTGTTTTTGAACCAAGGGATGATCGGATGAGAATGCCTTGTAGTAATTTCGTATATGAAGCACCATTGAACTTATGTATTAACATAAAAAGAAATTATTCAATGGCAAGTTGCTAATTGTCGTCTTCTATGCTATTGGGAGCAAAAAAAATGATCCTTTCTTTGTTTTTGTGCTAACAATGCTTTTTAACTACTATCTCACCTGATGGAAAGTGATAATGTGGCCGAAGATGAAACACGTTTACCTAGAAGTAACTTTTTCACTCTTGACCAAAATACCCCTAGTTTACAGCTATCAGGAAATACAGACTCAGGTAGGGAATTCCACTCCTTAGACACAATTAAAGTATTCCTAAAACGTTTTGTGTGTATGGGTGGGATGGGATGTCCATCATGTCAAGATTAAGTAAAAGAAACATAATTAAAAAATATAAATAAAATAATTATATAATGAAAATAAAATGACCCCAAAAGGTATTTTTTATTCGCTCATCTTTGAATAAATTTGAAGTACTAAGTCAGATGAGTTTGAATTTGCGATTTATAACCGATATCTTCAAAAGATTATGATTTAAAAACTTTTTATTGCAATAGATAAAAAGAACTGCCACATTGAAATTCTTTTTAAATTACCATAAGAGCAATGTACGCATTAAAAGATTGAATTTTATTTGCTCATAACATTAGTAGCCGAAAGAAATGAATAAAAATGTTATTAAAATTCACAGTTCAATATGCTGAATGTTCATCTGAAGCTTTTGTCAATGAACTTATATGAATTTTAAAATCGTGCTTATTCGAACTTACTTTGCAAGAAAACATATGTTTTGTTTGGGGGTAACATTCTCTCTCTCAATGAAAGATTTTTGTGTTGTGAAAACCTTTAGCCACACCCAGGAAAAATAAACAAATAATATTGTTATGTGGATTAGCGACTGCTGTGCTAGTCAAATATACGAGCTTGAACGTACCGGTTGCATTATTATTAAATCGACACTCCCCCGTACACAACAAATATCATGTATGTTATCATTAAACACAGATTTTTATTAAATTCAAATTAAAAATCGAAGTTTTTAGGGGTCCTTAGTAATAAAAGAACCCGTACCTACATATAAGATTATGATCATAGAAGATATTCACGTCATTCCCTTTCATTTTATACCCCACCTGGGTATATCTGACAACATTCGATTATTCATCCCCACTTTCACCCCCATATGTAGTAAATGGCTGAACCGATTTTGGAAAAACATATCTAAGAAACACTGCTGGAAAACCTTCTTTGTAACAAAAAAAAAAATCGCATCGAAATCGGTTCACCCGCTTAGAAGCTACGGTGCCACAGACAGACACATAGACACACATAGCGGTCAAACTTATAACACCCCTCTTATTGCGTCGGGGTTAATAAAGAAAAACTAAGAAACTAGCACTAGTCAATTACCTTGTAAAATGTAATAGGGTGAAGAAGAATATTGTAACAACCTCATAGACAATGACCATTGAAAGTAAGTGCATTTTGCTAATTTTTTTATCCCACAATTTACCAGACGGATAACTACAGAACCCTTGTGTGGGCGTTCTGACACGCACTTGGTTTTTTGCGTTTTTTGTCTAGCATTGTGCGGTTGCAAGACTTTGCATTTAAAACCTCAAAAACCTCAAGGGAAATGTATCTGCGTTTGGTGATTAAAAAGAAAAATTCCAAACAAAAGTAAAAAGAAGCGAAAGAAGATTTTGTTTCGGAATATTATGGTTTTTTAAACAATAAAGAAATTCAAAGAAAACTTGGATTTGTTTCTTTTTGTAGGAATATCAGGAGTTTTTATTCAATTTAATTCTTATCTAACTATGAAACAGACTCAAATATATAAAGAACTGTGAAAACTGCATTATGTTTCAATTTTTTATTTATGTCTTCATTTATTTTTATTATTTTAATCTATCTGACTAGTTGATGGACTAGGTGATTCAAGTCTAGTTATACATACATAATGATCTTGGTATGCTCTTGTGTTATGTAACAAAATGTTAGTAACGAAAATAAAATTCTGAAATTACATACTTCGTAACTTATTTATATATGTATATGAATAGAACTCCAAACTATAAATGGGTGTGGACTTCAGAAGAGTCGTTATCACTGAATTTGTTTCGTTTCAGGGTAGTCAGTTAGGAAACACAAGCTTCATCTAGTTTACGTTAGCAAAATTACGCGTAAAAGTAAGTATTATTTAAAACTTAGTTGCAAAATAAACATCATTATTTGAGTACATACCGGTTTCCTCATGATGTTTTCTGTAACCGTTTTGAGAGTAGTAATGATAAACAAAACTACACTAAGTAATATGCCTGCCTGGGTTCGAAGCCACAACTTACACATGTAAGTCATACTTGTAACTACTGGACCACCACTGCTCATCCTAACCGAATCATGTCATCATCCTAACCTAGACAAATTGTTAATCTGATGAAAAATGAATGAAAAATGAAAAATGTTTTATTGGATAACAAAATTTGTCTTAACAATAAAGAGGTCGACTTCTCCTTTTAAGTGTGAAAACACCTGTGCCAGGAGAAGCCGCACTCCCTTAACTAGAAAATATATTAAATTAGAATAACAAATTTATTTGTATGAATTCTTTACACGATTTTTAAGTGTGTGTGAATGCGTGTATGTGAGTTTGCGTGTGTGTGTATGTGTGTGTGTGTGTTTGTTTGTGCATATGTGTGTGTATGAGTTTGTGAGAATATATAGATTCATAGATATTTATACTTATATATTTTTATAAGTTAATCTGTGAACAATGGCGTGGGTTACATGTTTGTAAAATGTTATTTTATCACCGTTACTGTACCACTACAATAATAACTAAATTATCTTCATACCCACAATTCCTATCTTCACAATCTCCGTTTACTCAAGCCACCGTAAACGGCTTCCCCGACTAATCCGGCGCATCAGGGCTCCGGTCCGGTTCGGACGTATCTATCCGATGCATGTGGTCACACCGCATAGCAGTACACGCTCGGTGGACTGTGTCTATTAATTCAGATATCGAACTAGACTCGAGGTTATTGTGTCCATGTGTTTTGTTAGTTATGCTGCCATACACTAACTAAAAAGCGGCTAACCCGAAAAAGTACTTTTAGATTAAACGTAAAAATAAATGGGAAATGATTTTTCTACAAATCTACCCTAGCTAGGACGATGGTTGTTAATTATTTTTATGGGCATAGTTTCTGTGCACAATATATGATTTTTTTGTAAATATTGATTATGTTTAGTATTGTATTATACTTTAGTAGTGTATTATGGTTTAGTCGCTTTTTAACGAAGGAAGTGATAAAAATTATGTGGTTTAACTGCTTAGCAAAATTGCTGTATCTCGAAAAGTATTAATTGTAGGAAAATTATTCTTAGACCAAAAGATAGAGAATCGAAATTAGTTTAAGGATACATTAAAAAGTGAAAAATGAAATTTAGTGGCTTAACGGCCTTTCAGTGCCTAGATTTATAGCTAGATTTTTTATAAGTGCTTAGTGCAGGGCAGTATGGGGCTTGATACGAAGGCCTAGATTTAGAGCAAAATACACCAATAGAATTGAATTAGTACGTATAAATTGCGTTCAAGAACTGTCAGTTCGTTCTACACTTCGTTGACCAATGTATTTCTTTCAAAAAGCGACTTCAAAAAAAGGAAGAGGCGAGGCGGAAGGAAGTATTAGGTTTGGTAACCCCTCGCGTGCTCTGGATTGCGGCGTACTTAGCCTATCAAAACTATTTTTGGCTTGGCACCGACTTCAACCAGATAAATGGGTACCCAGCTCTTATTATAAACGAAATTAGACATTCAATTAAACAGTATTTAAGATTACTTTTCGCTTTTGTTTGTTTTGAATTCGGTTCTATTTTTGTAAAAAAATATTTATTGTAGTTGAACTGTTGCCTGGAGATTCGTTCGCGTAGAAATTTCGCACATTTTCCCGGAATAAAAAGTTGCCTATGTGTTATTCCATACATCTATTCATTTCATACGTCCAAATCACTATCTATGCGTGATTGAAACACAAACATTATAAAATCATCTTAAGTATAACACGTAGTATATTAGTACGATTGACGGGGTAGCAAATGCTTATCACAGGCTTTTACTAGGACAACTAGGAAACAGTATGACACCTTAAATATGGTGCAAACTCAGTATGAATGTGCCTTTATAATAAAAATTAGGACACAATTTAAATCCTTGCCTTGTTAAACTACTACATTTGTTTAATGAATAAAGATTTTATTTATCAATATACTAGCTGCTGACAGCAACTTCGTTCGCGTGGGAGGATTTCCCGCGTAAACTCCAATCCCATTGGAATTCCGGTATAAGAATATGTTATTGCAGTATGTCAACTATCTACTTATCAAATTTCATTAAAATCCATCCAGTAGGTCCGGAGATTAGCGTGCATAAATAGACAGACATTTTTTTATTTATTTTGCCGTGTTACCATTTCTTAACCCACCTTAATTATTATTGTTTTATAAAATTTAAATTTACAGACACACTTTTTTACTGTTTTATTATAATTATATGTATAGGTATATAGATATAGATGTATATACTTTGCATTCAGCTAGGTATAAGCGAAAGTGATTTTCGAAAATGGTTTGGGACACATTAAATGATATTTCGGTAAAGTCTGTGTTTCAATTAAAAAATGAAGTATTATTATTGTAAAATTGATCTCTGGTTTGCTCTCTGAAAGGTTTTAAGGGTCATGAGTACTTTAACCCCCCGAAAATTTACGATACACTAAGTATTAGCATGGAGAGTGATCTATATTTGAATTTATAAAACTAAATATTTTTTATAAATGATCTCTACCATCATACATCATACTATGATTAATTGAAAATTCAATTGATCCCATAGATGTCAACTTCTACTTTTTGACGGCCTTTTTTAATACAATTGTCATTTAAAAATCAAATTTAAATAAACAACACTGTAGTCGATTTTTGTGTTTACCTTTTGTTGTGGATTTAGATTAAGTATAATTTTTGAATGAAAATTACAACTAACTGCGAAAGTCGGTTTTTATGAACGGATTCAATTTTTATTTTTTAATTTTTAAAAAGAAAACTTGCAATTTGGGTAGAAAACTAGCAATCTTGTTAATCCTTCCAACTAAGCTAAATATGCTTGTGTCTAGATCAATGTCGAAACTGCAACCGCTCGCGCTCGATCACAAGTTCGACACTTTAGGTATTAGATTATTGACGCTTCTAATAAAAATAGAAATTCGTTTAAAAGTTCAAGAATACACTGTGCATTCAAAGAAATATGCATATTTTACTTTATCGTATACAAAATTTACTACATTATTCTTTCTCTTGATTTCAACTTATATTTTGAGTAACCTATTAAAAGGAACGTGAGATCAAACGAAATATACGCGACGTAATTATGGTAACCTGAATGTTATTAAAATGAAAATATTCAAGAACGCGGTGTTATGACACGGAATTATGCGCACGAAGAGACTTCTTAAACGCAACACAATATTAATATAAGATGGATTTGCTTGTTTCTTTCAGATTTTCTTTTGTAAAACCGATTAGGAAGCTCGAGGTTAAATAATGCAAAAGTCAATCTGTATATTTAAGCAACTCTAACAGAGGATGGTCCGTTTGACCATTACATATGGAGATATCACAGAATGAAAATTACTATCCATGTATATTTATAATTTTTTACTGCCTCAATGGACGAGCGCGACTGGGGATCACGAGGTCTCGAGTTGAGCTAAAAGTGCTATTGGTTTTTTCTATAAGGAATTTCTCAGTAGTAGCCCGAAGTTTGGAAGTTGGCGGTGTGCCCTGTGCTTCGGAAAGCACGTCAAGCCCTTGAACCCGGCTGTCATTTAGACATCTTTAACCTCTAGAGCCCCAGCGGCACAAAACGTGCCAGTAAACCAGTATTAGTTGAGCCCCGCTTTCTTACGATAAGAGCTCGCCCGCGGTGCTTGACGGATGGTTGACGTAATAATGGCGGTCCTTGAGAGGTTAATAGCCTTTACGGGTAGTCATAAGCCAGTAATTGTGACACTAGTCTAGCCAAGGAGTATCGTGTTACCCAGTTACTGGGTTGTGGAGGTCATATAGGCAGTCACTCCATGTTAAACACTAATACTCAGCTATATCCGCTTAGACTGGAAGCCGACTCCAAGGTAGTTGGAAAAAGGCTAAGCAGATGTATATGTAAGCCCATTATCATCTTAGTGTCAATAGATATTTATTTGTGTTTGCACGACAAATGTATTAAAGTGAGTGTGTGTGTGTGTGTGAAAGAAAATGTGTGTTCTCCTTTTTAACCGACTTCAAAAAAAGGAGGTTTACAATTCGTCTTGAACTTTTTTTCTATGTATGTTATCTCATAACTCGGAGATGGCTGGACTGATTTGGAAAATTCTTTTTTTGTTTAAAAGGGTATCCTTTCTAGTATTGGTCTCATTGTCGTCACGTTTGGATCTGATGATGGAATCATGGAGAAATCGAGGGAACTCTTCAAATATTATAGGCACACCTAAAGCGTTTTGGGTATTTCTTATAGTAACTTGTGCAGTTGCTCTTAATAAGCACAATTTGAGGAAGTGGAACTGATGATGAAGACCCCAGATGGCCACTGAAACTACTCAATAATAAGTATTTCGTGGGTTGCGATTAGATTACTTGAATATGAATGTTAAGCACTTTATGCTCGTCACAATGCATATGGTGATGTAGAATTGATGTTGATGTACCAGGAGAACTCCTCAAAAATTAACGGCTCTGCACCGGCAAAACCAATATTTTGTAAAAGGTGATAAGTAGTTGACATTTTGGCTTTAGTAACTAGATAAATTACAAACCGACCCACTAACAAGCATGAAAAAAAAATTTAGCAAAAAGTATAACCGACTTCCATATCAAAACACTACAAAGCCAAAAATTAAGAAGCGGTGTAAAAATAATACCAATCATATGACACCGACTACCGAAATTAAAGTTATTTTTTGGCTTTGTAGTGTTTTGATATGGAAGTCGGTTATATTTTTTGATAAAAAGTTTTTTGAAGAAAAAAATGTGTGTTCTCCTATTAAAATATATATATATATATATATACACTGCATTTAATAAAAAAATACTTGCCAGATAGAACGCTTCGAAGTGTCAAACCTTCAATTTGCAGGGGGGTGACAGACTAGGATAATAGAAACAATGGAAATACCTTTGTTAATACCTTGTTTATTTTGTCAGTAGCTTTCTTTAGATTAAATTACTTTATTTATATTAATGTTTTAATATTTTGATACCTATTATTATTATTATGGCATCTTTAAGAAAGTAGCTTAATTTCCTGCTAGATGTCTGGCCTTGCATAGGTATATAATTCTTCTGTACGAATGGTTATCACCTGATTTCTCCTAAACGGCTAGACTCATCTGGATTAAATTTTTGTGTATATTTCAATAGGTTTATGGATGGTCTGACCCGGAAGATGACGCTGCATTCAATTTTCTGGGCAGGATGACCTCTGCTGCGTTCATTAGTGTTAGTATACGTTTATCCAATAATACATTTTTTGAAATCTATCAGCCAATTTTTAAACGGCAATTGCCTAATGATTAAGTTGTCGACCTTGTAATCGATCGGTCGCGGTTTCGAACCCCACCCATTACACTATTGCTGAGAACCCTCTCCAGACACAAGCATACGAGTATTTAGCTTAGTCAGACGGATTAACAAGATTGCTAGTAATGTGAAATATAGTTTACTGAAAAAAAAATATATTTCTTCAAAAATTTTGTATTATTTCTGACGGGACATAGTTCAAACATATTTTTTGTATAACGTCTGATAAGAAATTCAATTCAATTTATTTATTTATCAAGTAACCATGACGTCCGTGACTAATTTGAATATATAATAATTTTAATGGTTTCAAAAAATCTTAGCACTAGATTACATTTTAATTTTTATTTTAAATGGCAATTTTATGTGCTAACAAAAGAATCTAGCATCTGTAACTGAACTAGGCAGTGCCTGTACTTCGGTAATCAGCGCCAATCCTCACCAAATGTTGTAAACTAACAGCCATCATACAATTTAGAACTTAACTTAAGAAATCACAAAATTATATAAAATAAATATTGAAGTTTTATGTTGAGTTTTATTTTATTTGAGCATTGTATCCTCTCAGATACATTTACTCATATGAAGAAAAGAACAGATACTTGGCAATGTCTCTCATGAGATACATAGAATATCTTCAAAAGTAAACACGCTGCATTTTTTTTATATTTTTCTAAATCATAAATATTTGTCCTAAAAACAAATATTAAGAAAAAAAACAGATTTTTAAAAGAGAAAATCTGAATATTTGACAGCAATTATGCTAAAAGCTATAATGTTACCCGATCCAAAGGTTACGGAGTACAATTTTGAAGGTGGTCTAATTTGAAGGTGATATTATTGGAACAAAAATCTAGCTTGATTGATATCCCTGTACTAAACTTCGATACTGGTTACTAACGCCTGCCTAACCAAGTTTTTTTTCATCTTTGTGAGGGTTCAATATCACACGCCTGTGCTATAAATTAAGGCTAGCAGGGGTTTTCGGTCGTGACCTTCAGAGTAGGTACTCCGACCTTCCTCTAAGTGACTCTAGAGATGGTACAATGGCCTCGTGCTACCTTTTACAGCGAGGCTCAGAGGACACCTTTTCATAGTCTTCCCAAGGTTGTGCCCTCACACGCGTTGCATAGAGAAGTCTGGAACGATTCCCTAAGAGGACCCTGGACTACATCTATGTTGTGATAGTGACTACCGTAGTTTTAGTGAGGTAAACATCCCACAATCCTCTGTGTTATCCCCGAATATCGAGCATCATCTGTAGGTTTCCCCCGAAAACAAAATCAAATGAATTAAATATCAATATGGTTATATTGATATTTAATTCATTTGATTTTGATTTTTTGAAATTACGGTATTTGACACGAAGTAACTTCTCGTTTACTTCCACATAGATGTTTTAATATTTTTAAGGTGAAAATTGTCACAAACTTTCGAGCCACTGGCTACTATGATAAAACACGCTTGCCTAGATGTAACCTATTCACTCTCGAATTAAAGACCGAAAGATTTGTAGTTATCAGAAAACTCAGAATCCAGTATATTTTTGTGCGTACGGCGCACAATAAATGAACGACTGAACGACGGTTGGGATGTCCACCAAATACCGATAGTAATAACCGTACGCCTTTCTTCCGAAACTATTAAGACTACATATGTGAAACTTGGTAGGTAGATGTATTCTGTAAACCGCTTTCCGGTTTTTAGATAAAAATAAAAAACAATATATAAATATATAATGGGGGCTATATAAATATATAACCCATAACCTAAAAATATTTTATCATCAAACCTATACGTGTGTGGTATCTATAGACAGTTCTTTAAAAATGATAATGATGAGTTTTCTAAAACCACTTCTTAAAGTCTATCGTTTAAAAGATGTACGCTTCCAAAGTAGTAAAATGTGTGACACCCACTGACACAAATGTGTCACTCCATTATTATAAAAGTTAGAGGGAAAGCTCTGACTTTTATAATAATGGAGTGAAAAATTAAAAAAAAATATGCCGTAGATTTTAATAAAAACTTTCAGCGAAAATTGGTTTGAACGACATCGGGTCAGTAGTTTTTGAGATATAGCACATTTTCTAAAACCATAAATATACCTTTGTATTTCATAGAAACGCTATGAAAAACAAAGTTATTTGGCGTAGTTATTACGGAACCCTTCATAGGCGAGTCTGACTCGCATTCGTCCAATTTTTCTAACTAGGAGCAGTGATAACCCAGACTCTCTGTAACTTCCATCATCACCACGTCTCTCTAAACGGGTAACCAACATGTACTGTAACCACGTAGTGGATTATGGCCCATTCCCTTCATAGGCTGGCTATGTTATGTATGTTTTTTGTACTGTAATGTGTTGACTTTCAGTTTAATCTAATGCCACTGAATGTGTTTACATACATCAACTACTTATCTCACTAAAACCACACGGTGTTCCAATATTCCTTGACAAGATCAGATTCTCAACAGATGCCTAATTCTACAATATTATTAGCGTATCTTTTCTGTTCTGTGTCAGATATCATTCCATTCTGAATAGCGATTGTTCATAAATGACACAATGATTACGTTCTGGACCATTGTTACGAGAAGAATCTCTTGAGTAAGAATTCCCTTGTAATAGAAAATGATTTTGCTTGAATACCGTTTCGTAAGCTGGCAACATGAAAGGATTGCCTTCAGATAGAACAAAAGAAACAGTAATTATGAGTAACACGCCTAGTTATTATAGGATTTTATAGTTCATTTTCTCATTGTCTGAATACCAATCAAATTATTGGAATTGCATTCATGTTTTTGGAATTGCATTTAATGGTGTTGTTGTTTGTCGTTAAGGGTAATCAGTCGCCAGAAAATTTGACGCTAGTCTTGCCAAGGGGTATCGTTTTACCCAGTAACTGGGTTGATGAGGTCAGTTAGACAGTCACCAGTCCACATGGACTTGTGGGATGGCTCTGCAACATACAAACTTGCTGCACTGGACTCGATCGAGCGCAGGGCTAAAAGGCTTATAGGCGACGAGGTGCTATCGGGCAAGCTTCATAGTCATCGGCGAACCGTTACTTGCCTGTCGGTTTTCTATAGATTGTACTTCGGGGAGTGTGCACAGGAGCTCCATGACCTGATTCCTTCATCTCCATTTCACTACCGGTCTACCAGACGCACGGCTGGGTGCCATCCACACTTGGTTGATATACCGTCTTGTTATACCAAGCGCTTTTCATCCACATTTATTATGCGCACAGCCAAGTTGTGGAATTCTCTGCCGGCTTCTGTGTTCCCTGCCAGTTATGACCTTTCAGCCTTTAAAGCAAGAGTGAATAGGCATCTTCTGGGCTCGCTCGTCACATCGTAGACTTCATCTATCGCTTACCATCAGGCGAGATCTAGGTCAAGAGCGGGCTCATCCGTAAAAAAAATCCATTCAATTTTTTAGTTTCAATGGAAATTGCATATAAGCAAACTACATAATTATCTAGCATTGTGAAAATGAATGATGTTTTGAAAAGAGCAACTGAAGTTTCTTGCCGGTTGTTCTCCATAGGAAATTACTAATTTTGAACCGTGCACTAACTTCTGATGTTTTATAAGTGATTGGCACTTATACACGTAGGCCTATGTGAAATAAAATATTTTTAGTTTCATGATTCGTAAAGTCTCTCTGCTGGATAATGCAAAAGCTAACTGTTGCCACGACTTCGTCCGCATGTTTTTTCATACAAACTTCCGTCTACTATTTAAATCTTGTATCGAGTTGATTTATAGTAAAAGTTTCAACTCACTTCACCTATCTCAATACTAAATTTCATCAAAATCCGTTTAATCGGTTTAGTCGTGAAAGTGTAACATAGAAACAAAGTTTAGTATTTATAATATTGAGTAGTGTCGATGACGAAGAAGCAGTGAACACACACTTACAAGTGAACTAGTACATAATGTCAATAAATCGGCCATAAACGAAACCAAAACGCGCGCGTTTACCTTTCCTACGCAGCACTCACGTCAGCACCAACGCACCGTGTTAGCTGTTCTAAATCATTCATGATTTATTTCTGCATAAATTACTACGCAGGTAACAAAATCGTGTTAAGTGAAATATACCGTGTTAAGAGGCAGTAGTAGAATAATTCAAGTGGAGTTATTATTTGGAGGTAAATGACCTATAATTTTAATTAACTACTACCCTATTTTGTTGTTTTTAGGGTTCCGTAGCCGAATGGCAAAAAACGGAACCCTTATAGTTTCGACATGTCTGTCCGTCTGTCTGTCTGTCCGTCCGTCCGTATGTCACAGCCATTTTATTCCGAAACTATTAGGACTATACATGTAAAACTTGGTAGATAGATGTATTCTGTAAACCGCTTTCCGATTTTAAGAGAAAATTTAGAAAATATTTAAAATGAAGGGGGCTCTCCATACATGGAACCGAAACTGAAAATATTTTCTTTCATGAAACCTATACGTGTGTGGTATCTATAGACAGGTATTTAAAAATGACATTAAGGTTTCTAAAATGACTTTTTCATAAAGTTAATCGTTTAAAAGATATACGCTTCCAAAGTGGTAAAATGTGTGTCCCCCCTCTAACTTCTATAATAATGAAGTTAAAAATCTAAAAAAACCATATGTTGTAGATCTTAATGTAAACTTTCAACTAAAATTGGTTTCAACGAGATCGAGTCAGTAGTTTTTGAGATACAGTATATTTTCTAAAACCGCAAATATAACTTTGTAATTCATACAAATACTATGAAAAACAAAGTTATTTGGCGTAGTTGTAAAAATTGTAAATAATCTAGTTTTAAGAAATTTGTAAGGTTTTTTGTTTTTTTTTTTTCTTATAAATATATTAAGTATATTATATTTATTATAGTTACTACGGATTACGGAACCCTTCATGGGCGAGTCCGACTCGCACTTGGCCAATTTTTTTAATGTAATTTAACACCCTCGGGTCATTACCCTGCGTAATTGGTACAAACATAATGGTACCTTAGACTATAGACTAACTTTAAAGGCGGCATCGCAATTTAGAACATGACTAACGTCTCAATGTGCTCAAAAGACTTCAAAAGAGACTTTGGCTTGTGAGTTTGTTTCAGTGTTTCTTCTTAGGGTAGTCAGTTAGGTAACACCGGTCTCACATTGTTTATACATATCTACGAAACAAACATACGTGTAATAGTTTGCAAAATAAATTTAATTTAACACACATTTCTACATTTTTTTTTTGGTAACGAGAACATAAAAATAATCGAGAATAATAGCAAAAATACAACTGAATAATGGTTTATTTTGGATACAGAAACAATTAACTTGTAACACGGTAAATGTTAGATTTGTTTTGTTTCTGTTCAGGTTTGTTTTTTTTTTTGTTATGATTAATGTTTTTCCGTTCTTTTTGGTTCTAAAAGAAAAGCTAAACTTTAAAACGACCTTGATATATTGGGGACGGATATACTGTAAATAATTTTTGCTGGCAGTAAATTTATGTCTGCAAACAAAGCACATTCTACTCACGCAAAGAAGAAGCTATACAACGCCAATTACTGCGATCCTTACATACTCCTTTTCCTTCATTCACCCTGACTATCAAAATGTATTAAAATATTAATCATTTTAACCCATAATACAAACTTTTTCCTTTTAATGTAATGAGTACCGATGCTTAGAACACCTAATAGGTGCATTCCCGTTTAAGCAGCCATCAATATTTTAGCTTGGAGCTCAGTTAGAAATATAATTTAATTCCTTGTTGAGAGCTTATGGAGCAATAGATTCTAATATAAATTTACATCAATATAAATCTAAATACAAACATATAGTACATCAACAACACCAATGGAATTTTTCAAATTCTACGTTGATCCCAAAAATATGTATAACAGCTTTAACGACATAAGAAGCAGCCACCAAAAAAAATAAGTTCTTACAAATGACACCCGTTGAAAGAAGGGAAAAAAATAAGGTAATTTGTACTCCATAAATATAGACATATAAAAAACAGGCAGTGATTTCGGCCCGACGACATCAATCCAACTTTTTAAATTAAAGCGGGCAAAGAAATTCTGGATAAGCGCGAAATGAAAGAAACACATTCAAGTTTTACTGAACAATTTATGGAATCGCGATTTTTTTTTTGTTTCAACGCTCACCATTTGTGTTTTCTGTTTCGAGGTTCCGTGCGCTGAAATAAAACGAAGACCTCTATATAATAGGATTAAACTGTTTGTCTGTGTCTTGAGGTTCTGTTGAAAATAAATTGCTCCATATAGGTATGAAAAGTTTAGGACGCGATAGGGCCATTGCCTTGCCGCGGCCTTAGAACGTAAGGGGAACTCAAGGAGCAAGGCAGGTTTTTAGTCAGTAGAAGTCCGACCACTGCAACCCCGGCAGGCCTTGGTCTGTCAGGCCCCATCAATGCTGCTGACTCCTGTTTGAGGCGCGCGAGCCTAGTCTTTACCGGATGGTGAGCTAACTCTGTTCGCTGCCCGCAGGCCCGCGCCTGCGGTAGCCGAAGATCAGCTCGACATATCCATGACGCCAGGGCGTCTCCCGCGGCAGCTGGGGCGTAAGATAGAGAGTTGTCTCTCCCTCATGCGTTCAACTTCTTCCTTCGCTAGAAAATATCACACCTGTGTTCCGGATTAGGCAGAGGTGTATCTATGCTACTAAAATATTTTGACGTTTACATTTCTAGTCTTATTTCATGGCCTCCTCTGTACCCACAGTGTATAGAAGTAATGCGTGTTTATTAGTATACAAAAAAATATGTTTATATTCAATTCTAATCTATAAGAAGTGTCTATTGCCAGCTCGAAAAACACAATAACACAGGAACAGAGCTTAGGACATGATGCTTATCAGTAATGCTTGTTTAACAACGAGTAAGTAGACTTAATTTGCTAATTCTAAGTCCTTAGGTAGGTACAGTATTTCTAATCTACGTAATCAGCCTATAACATTTCCACTGGAGTCTCTGTATGAGAGAGAATGGGCCAAAATCCATCACGAGGTTCCAGTGAGGGTTGGTGGATTGTTGGTGTCTTCAGATTTTTGGTCCTTGGATATTCCGGTTTCCTCACGATGTTTCCTTGCATCATTTTGAGACAGTCGTTAGTCGTGTCCGTAACTGCTGGGCCAACACTACCAATTGTTAAATCTAATCACTCTTTTTACTAACGAACTGATTATTACTAGGAAAAATAACGTTCATACTTTTATTAGTAGATAGATAAATAGGATATACTCTTTATTGTACACATAACAGAATTAAATAAGGACTTATAAACTACAAAGGGTGTTCATTCTTATCGCTACAAGTGATCTTTTACAGACAGCCTTTAGGAGACCGTTTTTTCCGGTGGTAAAATCATCGAATGACTTCTCCCGTTCTGGGTTCGCAAGGGAGTTTCGCGACTTCTACTGACTAAAAACCCACACAGTTCCTTCAGCTGCCCTTAACTTCCGGGGCCGCGGTATCTTGTTAGAACATTCCCGCAACCTCGGCAGCCTTTAGAAAACCTGTGATCAAGACAAATATGTTTTTTTGGGGTAACAAGACGAGGTTGAGACACAATAACTCAACCCCATGTTTCTAATAATTTAAAAGAAAAAAACTTGACCGTAAAAAGGACTTAAATTTTTAAATCGGTTGAAGCAATCATTAATAGATAGATAGAATTGATACTTTATTTTACAACAAAACTTTAACATAATTATGTTATCGCTTAAACGGCATTGTAACACTATTGTAACCATAACAATAGTGTTACACTGCCGTTTACTTTAGATCAATCCAAGATTTGAAACTGTTTAAAACTTTAGTACTTTACTGTTTAGTTCGTTTAGTGTGTAATTACAATAATATGTATTAGTTTATAGTTAACTATTCATGTATATTTTTTCTATTGGCCTATGTAACCTGATATAAATAAATAAAAATAAAAAACTACTTGAAAAGATAAAGCCATACGTTTTAGCCTTTTCAGCGGCGATTTTTAATATTAGTAGTTTTATCTTTTATTTGCCCATATTTTATAAGAATCCTCGAAGACATTTCCAATAAAATTTATTTTAGCTGGCATTTTATTTTGATACTCCACACGAAAGCCTGACATTTATATGAGAAAAATCGCTAACCCACTATAAATCGTTCTAGATTCTACAATGAAAAATAATAAGAAACCTAAGGATGATTTTAAATTCAAAAATTTAAATATATTTCATTATGTGAAGTCTGTCGACGACATATTGATTTTTGATTGGTACTTTGTGGTGAAATTAAAATGTTTTAAGATTTAAACAACGTGATCAAATTAACGCCTGGCAAAGTTGACATAGATAAATCTAATGATGTTTTTAGTGTTTATATTCTTTTATTTCTTTATATTCTTTTGTCTTGCCTATGACCTAAGTACCTAATCAAGTCCACGGAATTTCACTTGCAAAGATGAGTGTGTAAATAGGTTTTTTTTTATTACGAATGAGCCCGCTATTGACCTCGATCACACCTGATGGTAAGTGTAAGATGAGGTCTACGATAGAATGAGTGAGCCCAGAAAATGCCTATTCACTCTTGCTTTAAAGGCTGACGGGTCATATGTGGCAGGGAACACAGACCCGGCAGAGAGTTCCACACCTTGGCCGTGCGCACAATAAATGTAGACGAGAAGCGCTTCGTACCACAAGACGGTATATCGATCAAGTGTGGATGGTATCCTGCGGTACGTCTGGTGGACCGGTAGTAAAAGGGGGATGAAGGGATCAGGTCGTGGAGCTCCTGCGCACACTCTCCGCAGTACAATCTGTAGAAAATAGACAGGCAAACAACATTTCACCGGTGAGCCAGGCTGTGAAGCTTGCCTGCCAGAACCTCGTCACCTATGAGCCGTCAAGTGTATTGATCATAAGAACTTATATAAAATATAATAAAAGAAATAGCGTGGGGTACGATGGCATATCAACCAAAGTAATAAAAGCGGTAGCATATGAAATATGCGAACATTTATCTCATATTATAAACTTATCAATTGTAGCTGGCACGTTTCCTGACGCACTAAAGATAACGATCGTTAAGCCATTGTTTAAGAAAGAAGATAGAGAGCTCATGGAATTCTATAGGCCTATTTCTTTGATTCCTGTCTTCTCGAAAATATTTGAGAAATATATTCAAGCGGAATTAAACGGGTACATAGAAAAAAATAATATATTATGTAATGAGCAAAAGGGATTTCGCAAAAATAAGACTATAAATATGGCGATCTATGACTTCCTATATACTGTATTGATAAAAGTGGATAAAAAAATACCTGTATGTGCGATATTCTGCGATATGACTCAAGCATTTGACTACGTAAATCATGACATTTTAATAAAAAAACTTGAAGCATATGGTATTAGAGGTAATGTTCTTAATTTAATTAAATCCTATTTAGACAATAGGAAACAAAAGACAGAAATAATTAGAATTAATATAATAACTAAAAAGGAAGATATATACCTGTCAGATGAACGTCAAACTACTTTTGGTGTTCCACAAGGCAGTGTAGTGGGACCTCCACTTTTTACACTATATATAAACGACTTGCCAAAATCAACTCCCCACCCTATGACTTTATTTGCAGATGACAGTACGGTGACAATTTCTAGTAGCAATAATGACATGATCCAATATAAACAAGACATACACAATACCTTGACATCAATAATAGAATGGCTAAACAATAATAATTTAAAGATAAACTTAGATAAAACTAAAATCATACACTTTAGCCAGCGATTGACAATAGAAAATATGGACATAAATATAGACAATAAAACCATTGAAACCGTAAATAATACAAAATTCCTTGGACTCACAATTGATAAAAGACTTGACTGGAAGGCACAAATTGAGAATCTTTGTAAAAAATTATGTAGTTCTGCATTTGCATTACACTCTCTAGCTGCAGTTGTGAATGTGGATACCTTGATTACGGCCTACCATGGCTTAGTTGCGTCTCACCTAAGATACGGTATCATATTTTGGGGAAATTCTACCGATGCTAGCACGGTATTTAAGGTCCAAAAGAGATGCATCAGGTCCATGTTTGGGCTAAAGTCGGATGATTCATGTAGACCATATTTTAAAAAGTACAAGCTACTAACTCTTCCTTGTCTGTACATTCTCGAAACAGCAATATTTGTTAAAACAAATCCCAATTTGTTTCCACGTCTCCAGGACGGGGTACCGCGTAACAGACGGGATATGATCATTCTTCGAGTCTATCCAGCTAAAACGAAACTCATGCGCAAAAGTATCGTCTGCATGGCGCCCACTATATTTAACATTTTGCCTAAACGTTGGAAGGAGCTAAATAGTAAGGCGTTCAAGCATCAACTTAAAATGTTTCTTTTGCAAAAGGCATATTATGGTGTCTCTGAATTTGTAAACGAAAAGGTGTTTTCTTTTGACTGATCGACTGATTTACTGAATCCTTTTACTGACATATTATATTATATTTTTTGTTGACATAAATTCTATTGAATATGAATGTGTATAACTATTTAATATGGAATCTGGACATTAAAACTAAACTAAATTTGACTGTAATACTAAATTGACAAGAAGAAGGAATTTTGACCGAGAATGATTTTAAATTTATATAATTTCTAATTTTTTTTTAACTTTGTTATTGCCTATTTTAGTTAACCTTTTGATTATTTGTCTACTCAAATCACCTATATGAAATATTTGTACGCCGATACTGACGGCTAAACATGATGGTCTCAAACATATTAATATCTTGCATGCTTTTGTATGTATACCATGTTTAAACAAATAAAGATATCTCTCTCTCTCTCTCTCTCTTAAATATCAGTTCATTTAAAATGTGATACAAAGTGCGAACAAAATATAATCAGCTCATTAATCCCTTTGTTGAGACAAAAGCCTCTCATCTATGTGAGGGAATAATCTATAATAACCACGCGGGCTCAGTGCGGGTTAGTTGACGGCATAATATCTTCGGATTTTCGGTGCTAGGACGGAATGTTTTCCTTCACCATTTTGGGTACAGAATAATGAGAATTACACAAAGTAATGTGCTTGCCTGGGTTCTAACTTACGACCGCTCGTAAGATTATTTACTACTAGACCTCCACTGTTCTCATTGCATACAAACAAAGTACTTACAAAATATTCATAAATATTGAAGCGTCAATAGCATAATGGCTAAGTTATCGGACTTGTGATCGAGCTGTCGCGGCTTCGAGCCCTACTCAGGGTTTAACAGGATTGCTAGTAATGTCCCAGGTACGATCATGTATGGAGTATTGCTCTCATCTTTAGGATGGATCTGCCAGGTACCAACTGGAGGTGTTTGAGTCTATCGAGAAACGGGCCAAAAGACTCATTGGCAACGATGCACTGGTCGAGTCAAAGCTACAGAGCCTTGAACATCGACGACGAGTTGCTAGTCTATCGGTTTTTTATCGGTTACATTTCGGGGAGTGTGCGATGGAATTACACAATCTAATTCTACCAAGCTCTATATCTCTGCTGCTATATCTCTTTATAAGAAATAGAAAAATAAATAAAAGAAACATAAGTACTAACTTGTCTTTGGGTAGTTGGCGTCATGAAATTATGTTTATGCTGTCACACTTATTTATAATTATTCACCAGGAGTTTGGAAGTCGCTGTGATGCCTTGTGCTTTGCAAACACGTTAAGCCGTTCGTCCCGGCTTTCATTTGGACATGTTTGACAGTTGTTACGGTAGAAGACAGAAAATTTGACACTGGTATAGCCAAAGGCTATCGTGTTACCCAGCTACGGGGTTATGGAGGTATAGGCAGTCGCTCGATGTAAAACGCTATAACGCCCTCCACACTACTCGCGAAGAACTTCGCGAAGTTACTTCAACGAACGATCGGAAGTAGGCCGAGGTTGCACGAAGCGAAGCGAAGTGGCCTTCTACACTATTCATCTTCGCCTGGCGCATAATACTCAGATGCATTTGGTTAGACTAGAAACTGACCCCAACTTACTGGGGAAAAGGCTAAGCAGACGATGATGACGACTTATTTATATTCACCAGTAAATCATATAACAGCTGTAATGCTACAAGCAAATATGCTAGCGAAGGAGAATGCTGAACGCGTGAGGGAGAGACAACTCTCTTCTTCACGCCACAGTTGCCGCGAGAGTCACTCCGGGCGTCGAGGCTTATGAGTCGATCTCCGGCCACCGTAAACGCGGGCTTGCGGCCGTGAGATTCCGCGGCCGGAACGTAAAGACAGCTGAAGGAACAGGGTGAGTTTTTAGTCAATAGAAGTCTGACAGTCGGGAGAATTAGTTTGATGATTTTCCCACCCGAAAAAAAATAAAAAGCTGTAATGCTCAACGCGCAACATCTTTCAGATATCGATTCATTGAAAACACGTGTAAAAACTTCAGCAACCGACTCAAAATATATAGAAAATACATACAACATTTCTTAAACAAAATCCATTTTAACCGATCCGCTAACAAAATTGCAAACAGCTACAAGCTTTTATCGTTTTCTTAGAGAGTTTTCACATTATCCGATAGAATATCATTTTCCGACGATGCCGCAAACAGAACCGATATAGGAGTAAAATGTAAAATATTATAAGTTTGTTTGTGCGTAAACTCGTAATAATCTGATATGCATATTGATATCTTGTCACCATAATAATAACGATTTATTAATTATTAGCTTCTGACCATGACTTCGTTGGCTAGGGAGGGTTTTCCCGCCTAAATCCCAACCACGTGGAAAATCTGAAATAAAATGTAGCTTAAGTGTTATTCTAGAATGTCAACAATCTAGTTACCAAATTTCATTCAGATCCGTGCTCTAGTTTTTGCGTTAAAGAGTTACAAACATCCATACAACTATACATCCAGCCTCACAAACTTTCGCATAATATTAACGATTTATTCATTATTAATTATTAGGTGCTTGCTGTATAGCAAGCACCTAATAATTAATAATGAATATTATGCGAGTATTCGCGACTTCATTCGCGTGGGAGTTCCTATTACCTACGTAGTTTTTTTTTGTGCATAAATACCGATTCTGTAAAAAATCCGGGATAAAAAGTAGCTTCTATGTTGCCATATAAACTTCTAAACCTTACAGTGAAAGCTCCATTAAAATCAGTTTAGATATTCCAGAGATTAGTCCAGGCAAACTGATAGATAGATAGACAGACAGATAGACAGACAAAGTAACAAATATTAAAAAAAAATGTGTTTTTGTGTCATGGTCTTTTATATCTGTGTTCTCTATAGTTCTCAAGTACTTGCAAGCACTTGAGAAAACAGAGTTATTGTAAAAAATCACTGACAGACTTTTCAATATTATTTATAGAAGATAGGTATGTAAGTATGTATAGATTATTAGGTACGTGTATTAGTACACTATAACAGTATTTTTCGAAGGATTTGCCGATGGTACAGAAGACGGACTTATGTTCACAGATAGAGGTAGGCACAGGCCTACTATACTTAAGAGTTATAATAACCTCCTCTTTTTATCGTCGGTTGAAAAAAAACTTCATTATCAGACTTTATGGTCCATATGTATTATCAGTGATGAGTTAGTAACAGTTTGAACGTACATGCTATGTTAGTATTTAAACCACATTTTTTTTATTGATTGCTTGTTCTTCATCTCCTGATGTTAAGTGATGATGTGGTCGACAATGAAGCACGCTTGCCTAGAAGTAAGGTTACTTCATATAGTCAATTAATAGGTTTACTCGCAATTAAGAATTAGCAATTATAGCATGCTGATTAGATTTAATGCCTTGCAGTGGTTTAAAAAAAAAAACAACATACCTCTTGTTGTGGGACCGTTATGTATTTTTTATAGGCATACCCTAAAACTATATTGTTCGGAAAGAATCGGTATGGTACGTTTTTTTTTTATTCATAAAAACAAGCTAATACAAAACATACCAACATAAACCATCGAGGGTTTATCCGTGGAAGTGACATCGTATCAAATTCTATGCATCGAGTTCGTACAAAGCATTCGAACCAGCCAGTGTGAAACGACTCTTAAGCTTCTTAAGGAAGTTATCAATAGAGTTGCAAGTGAACCATTTCCAAAGCCATTAAATTATTCTCATCCTGAATGGAAGAAAAACTTAAAATGCTGTTTATCAATCGTAAAAGCCGGAGGAAGCTTATACAAGGTTGTTCAATAAACTCCAGACCTGTTGCAACATTGAGCTCGGTTTTAAAATATGACTTTGTGATTTTGTTGGCAATAGAAAATTGTCTACAACCAGCATTTATATTAGCAAACATTTTAGTTAAAAGGATCTCTAGGATAAGGGTCTTATTATTTAGATCAGAATTATAGGCCATGCCTATATCAGACTGATACATGTTTGGAATGAAAAAATAAGGAATAAGTTACAAAAACTTAATTCCAAATGTCATTTAAAAGATAACGATAGGTTAACAGCGATGCGTTAACAGCTACTTAAATAATTTTTGTCAATAAAACAGAACCGACTTCCATATCAAAACACTACAAAGCCAAAAATAACTTTAATTTCGGAAGTTGGTGTTATTGGTGTTGGATTTTCTTTTTTTTCACACCGCCTTCCGAAATTAAAGTTATTTTTGGCTTTGTAGTGTTTTGATATGGAAGTTGGTTATGTTTTTTCGCAAAAAAAAATTTTTCACGCTTTTTGGTGGGTCGGTTTGTAATTTATCTAGTTACAAAAGCCATAATGTCAACAACTTATCACCTTTTACAAAATATTGCTTTTCCCGATGCATAGCCGTTAATTTTTGAGGAGTTCTCCTGGTACTTGACCATCAGCTCTACATCACCATATGTATTGTTACGAGCAGAAAGTGTTTAACATCCGTACTCAGGTAATCGAATCGCAATCCACGAAATACTTATTATTGAGGAGTTTCAGTGGCCATCTGTGGTCTTCATCATCAGTTCATGCCTTTTAAGGGTTCCGTGATCCCTTATATGTTCTTAGGACAGATAGGTAGATTTATTCTGTGAACCACTTGTGTGTGTCCCCCGCCCTCTAACTTCTATAATAATAGAGGGAAAAATCTAAAAAAAAATATATGCTGCAGATGTTAATGAAAACATTCAAAGAAAGAAAAAATTAGTTTGAACGAGATAGAGTCTGCAGTTTTGGAGATATACCACATTTTCTAAAACCGCAAATATAACTTTGTATTTCACACAATCATTATGAAATATAAGGGTGAATTTCAACAAATGCCATTTTTTTATCATATCGATGAACTTTTTCAATTATATGTTTTTTGTATATTTTTCAGGTTTTATGTAATCTTTAGGATATCAAATATCCCCAAATTTAATATCATCAACGTATCATTTAAGACCAAGGAGAAAATTCAGTTTGAATTCTGGTTTCCACCGATATGACAAACCGGCACCGATTATTTTTTTGTACACCGATATGATAAGTTTATCCACTGAAATGATGTACATATCCAGCGATATGATAATCTATCCACCTTTGAACATCAAAAAGGAAATAGTAGGTACCTATATATTTTTACAAGGGTGACTTAGAACTGAAGACCTTTCTAGAGAAACCTTCAATGCGTTGAATTGCTCCACCTCACCATCATCATCTCAGCCTATAGATGTACATTACCGGATACAGACCTCCCCTTTTTTTTTTGCGTGGTAAAATTATCAAATAAGTCCGACTGACTGTCAGACTTTTACTGACGGACTGTCAGACTTTTACTGACTAAAATCCACGGTGTTCCTTCACTAACCCTTTACGTACGGTAACGGGATGAGTCCCACGACCCCGGCAGGCTTCGGCCCTCTACGGGGGGGCCTTGTCATATTGCTGACGCTCTTTGAGGCGCGCGTGGAACACGACGCGCCGTCGACCCGGGCATGGTCCATGGTCGGACAGCGAGTTGCCCTTTACTCGCTGTCCGCATGCCCGCGCCTACGGTGGCCGGAGATCGTCGGCCGACGTCCGACGCCGTGGGCGTCTACCACTGCGGCTGGGCTGGAGGGAGGACGCCATCCTCTCTCTCACGCGGCCCACCTCCTCCTTCGGAAGCATGACTGCTTCGCAGAAGGAGGCGACCGCTTCCCACTCCCTCTCGCCCCGCAGCATGGCCTCGACCAATGCCGGGCGCGAGAGGTCTCCGCCTATTGCCGCCGTGAGGACACGTCGGTGCTCTGCCCAAGCGGGGCAGTCCTGCACCGTGTGCTCAACTGTGTCCTCAGGGCGACCCTTGCAGTGGTGACACCCAGGCGTTTCTTCCTTTCCCATCAGATACAGGTACCTCCCAAAACTTCCGTGTCCGGTGAGGACCTGCGTCATGCGGTAGGTCAGGACGCCGTGACTCCGATCTAGCCACTCCTCAAAGAGGGGTCTTACCGCCGCAATTGCGGCGTGCCCGACAGACCTCCCCTAATGATACATTTATACAGCTTCTACTACCCAGTGGTATCGTGGTAATGATTTTGGCAGTCTATGTAGGTAAGTATGTATGTGTCTGTATGTTTGTATGTTCCTTTGTTTCTTTGTAAACTTCACGAAATGATATGGGTGGGATCTACCGATATGATAAAATGGCTCACCGAGATGATAAAATGATTACCGATATGATAAAGCAATCCACCGATGTGACAAATCTGTGCGTTGATCATGAATCAAAACACCGATATTAGATATAAGACACCGATTGATTTTTTCTTATCATTTCGGTGTAAATTATCACATCGGTGGTAATAAAGACCACCGATTACAGCGATATGAGAACAGCGACGTGAGAAATAACACACTTTTTATAAAATTAGAAAAAATGCATAATATCTACGATAAATTCAATAACAGACAATGAAGCTAATTCACTTACTACCTCTGTTAGAACCAAACAACAATAATAAAACCACTCATTATACTAGAAAAATGCAACCACCGATAATATAAAATAATTGTCCGGGAGCAACTTAAATGGCGTACTTATGTTATTGGCGGGAATATGCAGCGATTTCACACACGTCCATCCTGACTACGCACTAGCACACACCAACGAGCGAAATACAATTGGGGTGGAGACGCTGTCGGACTCATCGATGTAAAGTTAGATTTAAATTACTTTTGTCCAGCGATATGAGAACATTTTTCAGGACCAACACGTTTGTGCCTCTTAGTAATAATAATCGTTAATTATGTATTAAAATATGCTATATATTAATAACAAAACTAATATTCTTTGAAATGGAGTAAGTTATATACTTAACTTACTTATTTTTATTGGTGTATAAGCTGTTTTGTTTGTAAAAAAAGTAGAGGGACAGCACCGATTTGAAAAAAATAGAGGTTTATGTATTTATTTCTACCTTTGTAATAGTCCTAGGCAAATTATATTTTTGCCACAACCCAATAACTACCTATTGATTACTAAAAAAAATAATTCAGACCAATATTCTTTTTTTCAAATACAAATTTCACCGAAGACAAAAAAATAAGTCATTTGGGAAATTCACCCATAAAGTTATTTTGTACAGTTACAACGCCACCCTTCATGAGCGAGTCTGCCTCACACTTTACCAATTTTTTATTCTTGATAGTTTTGCGTTTAACCAACATCTCACGTGATGGCAAGCGACGATGTGGTCGAAGCTGAAGCATGCTTCTAGGTAGAAGTAAACTATTCACTTTTGACTTAAAGAAGTCCAGGTAAAAGATATTTTTTAATGAAATATTAAAAAGAGCAAAAAAAAAAATATATACGAAGTCCAAATAAGTTTAAACAATGGCAAGAAGACAATGATGATTATTAAAAATTATCTGCAGCTGTAAAAGTCTGTTATAAAATTAATTGACTGACCCCTTAGAATTCCCATCTTGGCTCACAAAAGTAATTTTAACAAACTCAAACACAATTATTGTCTCCTTTAAGCCTATAGTCTTAGTAAATGTTACTAGAATTGTGAGACAGCAGTTACCATCACATCGTATAATCATTAGAACTTAGTTTTATTAGATAAAATACTATAAAAGACATATGTGAGAGCTAAAAGCTAAACTTTTCTGCCAGACCAAAATATATTTGGATTCAGCTAAGATACTAGAAGAACTTTTTCATCCAAATATACATCAGATGGTATGCCTTGAAAGGCTATGTATACTACTAAAATTACAGTTAAAAGAAAAGCACGATACATGGTCACAGATGTCTTTGACGACGACGCGATGGCGTGGTTTTAGTCTTTGTTGAAACTACCCAAGTATGTCAGAGAGCGTATATATATAAAAGTAAGTAATCACATTATATACGGCGTCATTGTGAAAGAATTGGTTATTAAAACAGAACTTCTTCAGAATGCAATACATTAATTGATCGTTCGTTACCCAAAGAATAAGCATTGCCATGCAACGTGCCAATCGTGGCTTAAAGTGTTTTCCGAGGCATAGACGAATCTTGATATGTAAATATAGTCACTCATCCACGTGACCTTTGTAATCACTCTTTGTTATCATAATTTTATTATTTTTATTCAATATTGAAACGATTTTTCTGTTTTCTTTCATTGCTACCTTTAAAAAATTTTCATTTTCGTATATATAATCGAAAAAGACGCATTCTTTTCTATACTTGTCAGCACTCTTTGGCTTGGTTCCAAATTGATCTGTAATTTATATTGAATTGATATGGCTTCTTCAAGCTCTGTGTGGATGTAGGAAAGGTATTGTAATTCGGATTGTTTAAAAATTTTATGGTGATAAAATTATGTTCTTTATGTGAAGAAAACTTTCAAAAATATGTATCAATAACGTTCTCACTGCTGGGGCATAGGCCTTAATCTCTATGAGAGGGAATGGATCGAAATGCAACACGCAGGCCCGCCGCCATTGCCGCCAGTCTTTTGGGCACATTACTAGTGGACAGCGATGCGCTCGAATTTCTGGACGCCATATTTTAGTTGATTTTTAGATGTATACAGAGTAGATACGACCGAGGGGCTTTGCTTTAAACTACGTATACTAGGTACCACTTTCAAGCTTTGTACCAAAAATCAATTAAATAGGAGAAGTAGTTTAGTCGCAAATGGTTTTGATGAGATGCACCTTAAAGCGATAAATCTCACCAAGACAAGAGATAACACACGCCGCGCTACGTTGCCACTTTGTTACCTAGGTGTTTAAGGTCAGTCACATTTATTTACAAAGGGTGGTTGCGTTTTACTCTGAATTGTAAGCTATTTAGTTTGTTGGAAAATAATTTTTTTTTTGGCTCTTTTTATTTTTTAACTGTATCAAATTAACACTAAACACGTATAGTATACGTAGTGTAATTTAATGCTTCTCTGTCGTATCAACTCTATATATGTAGTTAAGGGTTTTTATTTGAGTGCCAATCACCTATGACTTTAAATAAATAAATAGTAACATACAATAAGATATAAGTAAGGAAAATAAAAAAAAATAACGAATTAAAATTTAAATGTTTTATACCTATGCAGGTAGTAAACAAGATCTACCCAGCTATGGTAATACTGCACAAAGTAATAGATCTGCCAAGGTTCCAACTCGCAAGTCGTTCCTTTAACCACTGCGCCACTGTTGCACTTTTTTATGACACAAGCCCAACAATAAACTACTATAGAGTTGCCCAATAAGTCTTACTAAAGTTGCATCGAACTAGATTCAACTAGTCGCACCAATTCCGTAATTGACTAAAATTATAAGCATTAGTTTACGTAAATCTGATGGACGTGGATCACGGAAAATACACGTTTATTACGTCATCACAAAACTAGGCCAATTAGCCGTGGGAAAATGATATACTTTACAAAATGAACGTCAGCTAACAATAGTTACAATATTATCATGACATAAAGAGAAATGCCTAACCTACCTACTTACATGTAAGAGTACATGTATTTAGGTAGTTAAGATTCACCCTGGAGTGCTGTGTAAATTAATACTTATTTTTATAAGTATTCGAATTTAATCGATATATACCTCTATTTGCGAATGAAAAAACATCAAATAACTCTTCCTACTCTGGGTGGAACTGAAGAGAATGTCAGACTTCTACTGACTAAAAAATTCAGTTTTTTCCTTCAGTTGCCCTTATGTTTCAGGCCGTTAGTATCTGGTTAGAACGTTCCCACAACCCTGGCAAATATAATCTTTACCTGGCAGTAACTTGTAGCGCTTCACTTCTAACAACAATCTATATGAAAACGATTTAACAACTAGCTCGACCTTGCTCACGTGGAAATTTTTATAAATCTAACCCGGGGGAATCGTTTATTTTCCTGCGATAAAAAGTAGGCTATGCGTTATTCCAGACAGTAATCTCTTTTTTTTATTATTACGGATGAGACCGCTCTTGAACTGGCTTTCGCCTGATGGTAAGTGATAGATGAGGTCTACGTTGTGACAAGCGAGCCCAGAACATGCCTATTTACTCTTGCTTTAAAGGCTGAAAGGTCATAAGTGGCAGGGAATACAGAAGCCAGCAAAGAATTGGATAAAACAGCTTGGAAGAACGCACAATAAATGTGGAGGAGAAACGCTTGGTACGACAAGACGGTATATCAACCAAGTGTGGACGGTACCCAATCGTGCGTCTGGTAGACCGGTAGTGAAATGGAGATGGAGGAATCAGGTCATGGAGCTCCTGCGCACACTCCCCGAAGTACAATCTATAGAAAACCGATAGGCTAGCAACGGTTCACCGATGAGCCAGGCTATGAAGCTTGTCCACTAGCATCTCGTCGCCTATTAGCCTTTTAGCTCTGCGCTCGATCGAGTCCAATGCAGCAAGTTGGTCTATGTATCTCTGTTCAAAATTTTCTCCATGTCCGCATAATTTGTCGCATTATTCCGTGCGTTACTGTACACTAAAGACATACAGCGCCCTTCGAGTCCAATATAACAACGCATTTAGGTTACTAATAGGGTTGCCCAGTTTCTGTAGTGCTTCAGGGATATTTGCAGAAGCCCGCGTAGATTGCTTTTACACAGTAATGCGTAAGAGGTGCGCATTCCTGGTACCCAAGGTGTGGGGCAGCACCTCGTTTGTGTGATCGTGAACCGGCGCTGCAAACTTCCTTCCGGACTTGCTACAGTATAACGGTGTGCTGTTATGTGATTGTGGTTCGTGATGTGTAGGATTTAATTTATTATGTGCATACATTTTTTTAATATTGATTTTTATTTAGAGGAATGTAGAAACAACTTATACGAGTATGGTGTTGCCCACGACTTCATTTGCATGGAAATTTGGCACATTTTTCCCGAATAAAATGTAGCCTATGTGTTATACAGATGTTTAAGCAATATTACCGTAAAGTGTCTTCTAAATCTGCTCAATAGTTTTAGCGTAAAAGAGTTACCAACATCTATCTATCCTCACAAACTTTCATATTCCGTTTATATAAATAAAATTCATAAGTATTAAAACCTCTTACAATCATTGCAGTCGAATACTCTATTAAATAACATTAACCTAGCTAATCACGATTAAATTAAACTATATATGATATATTTAGTTGCGCAATCGCTTAAAATTATCTTTTCTTTCAACAATTTCAGCGAATATTATATTACAACATTCTTGGCCTTATCGTGTCTTGAAATCTTTAATTCTCGATATAAAAGTCTATTTTCTGCGGTTGAGATCATGCCAAAACATTCCTTCGACGGAATATATTATTTTAAAGGACTTTGAAATTCAACCTCACGGTTGATTTATTTAAACTTCGAATTTCATTTCAATATGGCTTCGATCAGGCGTGCAAACTATTGTGCCTTTTACGAAATATGTACGTATATATCTAGACATTTTAAATTCATTGCTGTTCTCATAGCTTCAAAAGGTAAAGAACTCGCTTTGAAACTTGTATGTTATAAATTTCAATTGTATACAAAATATCGCGCATCGGGGCGGGTTTATAGATGAGAAGAAAAGTCTGAAAAATCCGATTTTCGGGAAAAACAAACTGAAATAGTTTGAACTTTAGCATTTTGACCTCAAGCGGCAGCCATCTTACATGTCTGTAGAATTAATTTAAAGACTTAATCGAGGTACCTAATAGACACATCATTTGTTGAAGTCAATAAAATACGTGGGTTGTATTTGATATAAACCTATTTGAGTATGCCTAATGTCACTACTTACTAACTCCAGACACAAAGATAGCTTTATTTAAGGGCTTCACAAGATTGCGAGTAATGTGAATTCTACCCACATTGCTACTTTTCTTTTAAAAAAATTAAGACTTAGTACGCGAGTCAAAAAAAAAAACACATAAATACACTTAGTGACAGCGTAGTTTTCCATCATAATTTTTATGCCAAAGATTATCTTCTTTCCCACTTATAATTTTTTTCTAGTAAAATTTACCTCTTAATAATCCTCAAACAATACCCAGTTGAACACTTAACACAAAAGTAGCACAACCACAGGCCGTTAACTCCTTAAATATAAAACTGACAAACTCCGACAACCATTCAGACGTCACTATAAAACTACAATGGAAGAGGGAAATCCTAATTAGTACAGCACACTTCTGGGTTTTCGGAGCAAGGAAATTTCAATGGGAACGTCGGAGCATCTCGTATAAAAATTTCGCAAGAGCGCTACCCCTTGAAATAACAAAGCCGGCTGTAATTGTCTGGCTGTCGTTTTCTTCAAATCTTAGGAGTTGAAATACTCGGACTGAGTAAGCTACTCGCGGTGGGATAACGGAAAAAAATGGTCTTTTCCCCATTTTTTATGATTTACTGAAGTGGGTCGTTTGGATGGTTCTACATAATTGGGCCTGTTTTTGGATTGTCTTCTTTCGGTGGTTCAACGTTTTGAGGAGTCTGTCGGCGTAGTTTTATAGTTTTTATTTAAGCTTTCGTTCTATAGAAAACTTAAGTGGCTAGTTCATTATGATCATGTTCAGATTTTTATTATTTATTATAGTTTATTTATAAAAACATTGTTTAAAATTTGGTAAAAGAAACTTGTTTGTATACACTTTTGTTATAAGTGAATTTATGCTTCATTTATCATCGTTTATTATTCACCGTAAAAAAATTATATTAAATGGATAAAATTACTTGCAACTTGGTTTATATTTTCATACAAGATTGATTGATTTACTGGAGTTTGTAAACGAAGTTTCTTATTGTAAAAATAACACAATATGAAAAACAAATCGCTAAATATTACAGTTTTTTTTTTATACTAGGGAAGCAGAGATTCTTGTGGGTCTGAAAACAGAGAAAAAATGTTTTACTGATTTTCGTTATTATTCAGCCTTCTCAGACATTGGCAATTAGCAGAAAAACGAAATACATGCACGTTCCTTTTACAAACTTCTAAATGTTTTATATAAAACCGACACTTTCCCATTTCCTTTTTAATTTCCCTACAAAAACAAAAAGGCCTAACTGATTCCGTTTCAAAGGTAAATTACTAACCGTTCTCGTTATTCGAGTATAAAATTAAACGGGTTCAGTCCGTTATGGCGTCAAAGTGAGTGTGTAATATTAGGCACACTGAGTTCTATATTAATTAAAAAGAAATTGCGCCTAGCACGCGCTTTGCTGCGGCGTGTGGCTTTTTTGGGGTTGCGCGGCTAATCGGCTAAAACTGAATACTTATTATCGTATATCCTGTTCACTTTGCTATGGTTAATAGTATTATTACATTTTGTTCGCCTTGCTGAATGGTATTAGTATTTTTATTAGAAAAGTGTAAACGCTTTATCTATGAAGTGTCGAATATTTGAATATTCTATGTACCGCATATCAATTGTGTAGTGATAACACCACAAAAATAATACATATAAAAGACGGTTGAAATATTATGTATATCTCAATACTCAGAACGATGTCATATAACAATACAACCCGCAAGTCAAAAGATCTAATTTATTTCTTTATTTATTTATATTTCCATTAAGTTGCATCAGTTTCGTTATATTTGTAGGTGGTAATAAAAGACTAAGGTATTCAATCTGCCTTTGTAAAGTATTTTACTGGTACCTGATGAAGTTTTAATAAATTCAATAAAAATATTTTTATATCGCACTTTGGCCCACTAAAATCAATATTTTGCTTGTGTAAAGACGTATCCCTTACTACGAAACTGTTTGTCGAGCTTCCAATACAACCTTGGCCGGTAATTTCCTCAAATATTTTTCGCAACAAAAAACTGTGTATAAGACTTTTTAGGTTCCGTAGGTAAGTTGTATAAAACTTGGCTACATTTAAAAGTCTCACTGTTGTTTAAAAATCTGAGGTCAAAAGCGTATTGTGGTTTTATGTTCGTTTTCATTTGTTGGTGAAAAAGTATTTAGGTTAGTATAATTAGAGGATAATAAAATAGCAATGTCATTATCCTGGTTGTCAAATACACTGCACTACAGGGTACCATCCTCACTTGGTTGTTATACCGTCTCGTCGTACTAAGCGCTTCTCCTCCACATTTATTGTGTGCACAGTCGGTGCGCAACACCCGGCCGGCTTACCTATGTGTTCTTCCACATATGACCCAAGCTGACCCTTTAAGGTAAGAGAGAACAGGCATCTTCTCGGCTCGCTCGTTCTATCATAGACCACGTCTATGCGGAATAAAAATAAATAAAATTGATAACTTTTAACTTACGAATAGAAGGAGGAATTATATATTTCCTCAGTCAGTAGACTTTTGTAATAAGGGTAAAATACAGTAAAATTGTACCACCGATGGGTTTGTTGAGATGAGAGCCATTTGGACATCACACGACTCTTTTGTAAATGTTTAATTAATGTTATTATTTTTTATTTGTTTTAACATAAATTCATTAAAATAATATATGGGGTCTTTATTTTGAATTTAACTTGTATATATTATTTTTGTTCCGTTATAGTGAAGGTTCCGTTCCCAAATAGAATCTAACGATTAAACATTAATAGAAATCATAAATCATTATAAAATCTAATAGTGTCCCTAAAGAGCACTTTAAAAGCAATTATTATTGCATTTCTATAAATAAATAAATCTGTTGTGATGTATTTTATGATAACACATATTGAGGTCTAAAAATAAACAGTAAAGATGTAATCGATACTGATAAAATGTTGTAGTCGATGTTTCACAACGCTATTCCATGAAATGTCAATGTCAAACTCATGAAATGAAATAAAATATTTATATGTAAATTGGTTATAATCTATACAACGTGTAACGGAAACCCCATATCTATCCAAAAGGACTGAAGACAACATCTGGTATGGAGTCTCTATGCAAAGTTTCAGCTCAAAATAAGTGACTCACAGAATTGACCCCAAATTATCGGTTTCATATGTTTCTTGAATACCAATAATAACAAACGTGTCACACCACTATGAGGGTCATAACTTTTCACGTCACTTACCAATAAAATGATAATTGTCTTCGTTCTTCTTAATTTGAAAAATTCGGTCTCTGGTATCAATGTATTGAAATTTTGTAATAAGCTCCACACATGTAGACACAAAACCCTTGCTATATCGTTTGTTATCATCCAAAGAAGCCGTGCACTTGGTACCCTTTAAATTACACGTAGTATATATAAAAGAAAGTCGTGTTAGTTACACTATTTATAACTCAAAAATGGCTAAACCGATTTGGCTGAAAATTGGTAGGCAGGTAGCTTAAAACCAGGAGACGAACATAGGATATTTTTATCCCGGTATTCCCACGGCATATACGCGGGAAAAACCTCCAACGCGAGCGAAGTCGCGGGCAAAAGCTAGTTCGTTATAAATAACACTTTTGACACGTCATTTTTTGTGTTTTAAATTAAGCTAGATGAGGCCAGTGTGTCTTAACTGACTAATCTGAGAAGAAACACCGAAACAAACTCAGAGGTCAACGTCTCTTTTAAAATCCATACGATTCGTATTGGTCAACTCATAATGAGAAGCGTAAAGATTCATATCTGTGGTACTCTTTTGAGGAACTACCCAGGCAGTGTAAGCATTTGTCAGTTATCGTGTAACTCAACTTCGAACTTAAGAACCCCAATGCTAATTATTTCCCGTTGTGTTTAAAGTGTTTCATTGTTTGATATAGTGTTTATATATTCCCTTTGTGGTACAGTATTTATAAGTGACCATTTAGTTCTTATTATAGATCAAGAGCAAGTTATTATGTTAAATTGTTGTTAAACACTTCACAGATAACATTGGCAGAAGTGCTGTGTTTCTAAGAGAAAGGTATTAGCTGAATGTGAATACATTATTAATTTAGCTTTAGATTATAAACTTAAATCATACTCAATCAATACCAGAACAATGTAAATATGTACATAGGGTTTTAAAACCTACCAAAGGTTGTCTGGAAGATATCGCTCTCAGCGATAAGACCGCTATTGTAATCTCAATTTTTTATTTTACGAATATTGTTATTTAAGTGTGATTCAAAACAAAAATATTTTAAGATAAGTGCAAATTTTTCAAAGGTGAAATGTACTCCAGCTCTAAACACACAATTGTCTCAAAACAGTGCATCATTTCATTTATAGGATAAACAAATGAAATTCTAATTTTGAATTTACAATTTTCTCTTATCACTGTGATGGTCAAACTGCCAGCTATGAGTATACAATCATATGATTTTTTTCATGGAATGAAAACTCTTTTGTTTTAAATTAGAACAGAAACCATAATACCTAAATCAATAGTTTAAAAAACACTAGAAAAACATGCTTTTATAAATGCACGTAAAAAAAAAAGATAATGTTCAAAGTCCATTACGTGGCCTTTCTCACAAGTGCAAATACGACTATGATACGATATTCCATCATAGAATACCGGTGCCTATCTTCCGACTTCATCATCAGACCTTGAAATCTAATCTTAAGACTTTTCTAAGAAATCCAAAACAGCTATGATACGATTTTCCATCATGAAGTTCCAGTTCATATCTTCCGGCTCCATGATCAGATCAGTTTGACAGTACCATATTATTGAATTGTCATCAGAACTACATACAGCTGCCAATTTTCATTACGCTACGACCCTTGAAAGATGGTTAAATTAGTTACCTTAGATTCCATTACATAGTTAGTTACATACAGGTCGACCTAATAAAAGCGTCTTAAAAACGGAAGTATTTCGATTTTTCTGATGAGAAGTATATTTTAATTCGATATTTTGGAACTAGTTCTATTGCATTCAAGGTTTGCCGAGTTCAGTCCGTGGGTGAGAGACCTTCAGCACATTTAGATTCCTCTGTAAGTACATCGGAAAACGTTTAGCCGTTTTCTCAGCTATCTTTCATACATGTTTCACAATAAAACTCTGAGACCAGTCTTGCTAAGGAAACATACTTTCTCACAACAAATTATTTTGTCATAACATTTTTGTCGTTAGCTGAACCGAATTCATAAAACATTTGTAGGTATTCTTAATTTCTAAATACATACAGCACATTCCGTCACAATTTTTACAGTCACATTTTTCAATTGTTATCTCGTTTACCGTTTCGTCAGTTCTCACACGGAACCTTAAAAATGTTTGCGATATATTTTCCACAAGCATTCACTGACCCTTTCAAGTAGGATGTCGGTGGGTCCCTAAAAATCAAGTTGAGATTTCCCTCATAGGCCCCCTGAGTGGCGGTTGCATAATTTTCTGTTATAACGTTATAAGGTGATATCAAAGGACGGATCGGAATTTATAAAAAAAAAATATCATAGCTTATTTATAAAATGCCCATGTCATAGGGATTTATCCGAAATTTAGGCTTATTAAAAATAGCCTAAACTCCATGAATGTAGTGTTTTGCCATCTATACTTAATATTATAAAGTGGAAAAATTTCGTTTAAACGCACTAATCTTCGAAAGTACTAGGTGGATTTAAAGCTTTAGAAAAATTCTGAGTTTTATCATGAAAGTCCACGGGAACAAAGCCCCGCGACTGTTAGTTATTGATATGACTAAGTTCAAATACATAACCAGCCTATAAAATTGCTACTGCTAGAACATGGGTCTCCTCTCTATAAGAGGAAATGGCCGTAATCCACCACATGGACCCAGTGCAAGTTGTTGGACGTAGAATGTCTTTGGATGTTTGGTCCTAGGACATACGATGTCCTAAAGATATTTTCCATCACAGTTTTGAAAGCAGTGGGGATGATGAAAATTACCCTAAGTAACGTGTCTGCCTGGGTTCGATTACTACTGCACCAACTGCATCAACATTACAATAAGTATAAATATACGTTACCTTTAAAACAATAAATCATCTAGATCTTGCCTCAATGGAAATACATTTCATAAAGTATTAGGAATTCCGGAACTAAGTTGCAAGAACTTCGCAGAGGGCCGAAGCCCGCCGGGGTCGTGGGACTCATCCCGTTACCGTGGCCCCGGTATGTAAAGGGTTATTGAAGGAACACCGTGGATTTTAGTCAGTAAAAGTCTGACAGTCCCTCCCACCCTGCCCGGAGTGGGAGGACTTATTTGATAATTTTACCACGCTAAAAAAAAAAAAAAAAAAGTTGCAAGAACTAACTACGGAGAATATAAATGTTCGTGCGATGTGGTAATCTGTCTGCACTTACGCTCTTTTGTAAGTAGACAGGAACTTCGATATTACAATGTTAGCGGTATCATTTAGTATTGTTAGGAGTTGGCAGTTCTTGCTTAAATTCTGCTGGTATGTTTCGTTGGTACTTTAGGTGTAGTTTCTATGAAGGGTAAGTATTTGATTCAGATAAGATTTTATTTCAAGTATAACTTTCATTTCTCTGGTACAAACAATTTCTTATACAACCTAATAAATTCAATTCAGTGAATACCTTCTAGGGCAAATAAATACCACCCACTCATTCATTCAATTTTCACATTGCGAAACACTATAAAAGATGCAAAAATGCAGCATCCAATCCAGTGTTCCGGACAGATTTACCCCATAAAATACTGGACGATATATATATATATTTTTTTTTTTTTTTGGTAGGGACACTCGTAGATCAGCTCAGTAAGGCTGTGCGTCTACTTAACCGGTCTGTCCTGTGGTGACCTCTAATAAATTAAAGGCCCCCAGCCAGGGCTTACAAACTAAAATATACTTACAAGATAATGACCGCACGCTAAGGGCACTCCCTGTGGAATACGGGCCTCGGCATAGCGGGGTCATTTTGGGAGGGCAGCAAAGGGACAGGCTGGGTCTATTTAGGGGAGTATTTATTGGTACTGGCTCAGCATCGCGGGCTGGCTCGTTTGGCAAAGGTCGGGGAGGATTTCCATTACAAGTACGCGGACGTCGCGATGGGCCTCGTCAGCGAGGCCGGAATACGGAACGCGTTTTGTATGTGTATTTTCTAAGAGTGCTGGTTTCCCTACTGCTCTCTTGTCGGATGGTGGTGGGGTCGTCGGGCTCGTCTAAGACGTTACGCGGGCGACGAACCCGAGAAATCTTGGAGGGTCTGTATCGGGCGGCCGATACGATCAGGGGGTTAGTGTGGGTATCAGCAGAGGTGAAGTAACGCACTGACATGCGTTTCAACACTTGCTTTATGGTCGGGAGTTTGAGGTCTACGTGGAGATCCTCAATCCTCAAGAACCAGGGCGCGCCCGTGGCCTTTCGGAGAAAACGGTTCTGAATGACTTGCATCCTATGGATCTGATTGGGACTGGCATGAGCAAACACCGGACAGGCGTACGTCATGATAGGACGTATGCATGTCGTGTAGATTCGGATTTTACATCTAAGGGAGAGCTTACTGTGTTTATTCAGCAAGGCGTGGAGCCTACCGAGAGCGAAAGCGGCTCGCGAGCGAACCGACTTTATGTGCTCACTGAAGTTAAGGAACTGGTCGAGGATCACACCTAAGTATTTGGCTCGCGTCTCCCAAGGGATTGGCTTGCCAAACATAGTGATCGGGTGGGGGGCGGTGAAGTGTCTATGTTGGCGAGCCCTGCGAAACAGGACTGCTTGACTTTTGTCGGAATTCACTTCAATCCTCCATTTCCTAAACCAATCGCCTAATGCGTTGGCTGAGGTCTGGAGGGTATGAGCGATGCTATCGGGACTATTTCCCGAGTAATAGATGGCCGTGTCGTCGGCAAATAGGGATAACTCTACTGGGGGCTTTTTGGGGATATCGCTAGTGAATAGCGTGAAGAGTGGCGGAGAGAACACGGCGCCCTGAGGGACGCCGGCTCTGATAGGGAGTGGAAAGCGCTCCTTTGATACGATATCTGAAGGAGCGGTTCGACAGAAAGTCACGAATGATGAGCACGAGACGGTCCGGCACACCTAGTTGGTAAAGCTTATAAATTAAGCCATTGTGCCAGACTTTGTCGAAAGCCTTCGCTATATCAAATAATAGGGCTCCCGTCACCAGACCGCGTTGAAAACGGCCGCTAATGTGCTCTACGATGCGGTGGGCTTGGTGGACACTGGAATGATGGGCTCTAAAGCCAAACTGCTCGTTAGGGATTAGGCTCTTTGCCTCGACAAAGTCCATGAGCCGATTAAGAATAATCCGCTCGTAGACCTTGCCGAGGGCGCTGAGCAGACTAATGGGTCTATATCTAGTCGGGAGGGACTTGGGCTTTTTGGGTTTTGGGATACCTATCACTATAGCCTCTTTCCAAGCTTGTGGAAACAAGTTGTTGGACATGGCGCCATTGAAGATGGCAGCCAGTAGGACTATGATCGTACGTGGGAGGAGTTTAAGTGCCCTAGTGGTCAATCTGTCAGTCCCGAGAGCTTTCCTAGGTTTGAGTTTCTTGATGATCTCCTCCACCTCGTCTTCCGTGACGGGGGGGAGGGGAGCATCAGGGTCCTCGACAGGGGGTAGGGCAGATCTACGTTCGACCTCAGCATCCACGTGGGCAAGGTGGGCTGGGTCGACTGGTTGGGAGCTGGGAGAGCACTGGGCCTCCAGGCTGTCGGCTAGGCATTCGGCTTTGTCTTCGTCGTCGAAGGCAATGCTTTTGTCCGGGCGGATAAGGGGAGGCATTGAAGCAACCTCAGTGGCGCGCATATTCCTCTGAAGTTGCCAGAAGGCATGGTGGGTGGGTTCCAGTTTTCTCAGGGTCTTGTCCCAGCCGGCTTCACGCCACTCTCTAATGCTGTTACTTACTTTGCGCTGTAAGTACCGCATGAAAGTTTTGTTATTCTGGCAGGGGAAAGCTCTGTAGGCACGGACTGCTGCGTTCTTCTCAGTCAGCAGGGCCCGTACATCGTCCGGGAGTTTCCGGCGCCAGTGTTCTGACACCGGAATCTCCTTTGAATAGTCGTTCAAGACAGATTGTACGTGCTCTGTGAGTGAATCGATCGCAGCCGTCGTGTCGGCAGCGGACTGGATGTGGTCGCGGATCTTGTCCAGGTGAGGTGACGTGTTGGATTTCAGCAATTCGCCTACTTTCCTCTAGACAGTGATCACCTGTGTGGGAGGGGGGCGGTTAGGGTCATAGGGACCCGATCTCGGAGTTAACTCCAAGATCACCGGTCTATGGTCAGAGTCAAGTTCGTCTACCGTCTCTAAAGAGTGCAAACGTAAGTTCACATTCTTCAGGAGGGTAATGTCGAGTACGTCGGGCAAGTGGGATGGCTCGAACGGGTAATCAGTAGGCCGCATAGGACCTATGATATCTATGTTGAGAGGTGTGCAAAGGTCGTATAGTACCTTCCCACGGGGGTTGGTAATACAACTACACCATGCGGGATGTTTGGCATTGAGATCCCCCGCCATAAGGACGGAGTCACTCATGTCAAGAAGGGCGGTAAGGTCGCTTCGAAGTGAGGCGTTTATCGATGAATTTACATCTACTACGCTGGACGGTGAGAGATACGCGGATACTATTATGATAGAGGGATGGCCCGTCATGCCTAGCTGGCAAACGGATACCTCTAAGTGAGCAAGGGGCGGCGGATCCATAGGGATGCAGTGCAGGGAGTTCCTATAATATATTAGAGTGCCACCTCTGTGGCATCTAGTCCTATCGTTCCTAACTAGCCGGTAATTTGCTATCTTGGGATCCCTAAGGTGGGGTTTGAGGAAGGTCTCTTGGACCAGAAGGATGTCGAGACTATGATCGCGAAGGAAAGTCGCGATCTCGTCCCGTTGATTGCTGATGCCATTGGCATTGAAATAACCTAGCTTTAGGGATCGGGGCTTTAATCTCCTACTAGCCGTGTTATACATTATGGCTGTTTAAAAAGGTTGGCAAAATGGCTTTTGATGTCAGGATACTTACAGTATACCTGAATCAGGGATTCAATACTATTGCAGGCCACGACCTCCGTTGCCATTTGGATGGCGCGGGGGGACTGGAAGAAATTGAACGTTTTCGCTAGGATGAGGAACGGATCGAGTTCCGGCTCAACCGAGCGAGGGGGTGACTGGGGAGGAGGTGGAGGCTGAAAAGCCACAACGACCGGAGCGGGGGGCGTGATGGGTTGATCCATCAGCCCTGGGACTTTCGGCCTTAGTGCCGGGAAGTTTTAGGCGTGATTCGCCGCCGTCCAAGGAGTTGGACGCTGGGGACTGAGGGTCTGGGGGAGCTCAGACGAGAGTGTAGGACACTATCGTCCCTGGCGTGCGCTAGCGCGCGTTGCCAGTTTTGGGGCGGAGGTTTTCGGGGCTTTCGGACAGCCTCGGTAATTTGCAGGGTGGCCAGATTGCCCGCACAGCACGCAGCTGGGCGGGTCTGGGCACTGGGACCTATCTTTGGGGCGATTGCACTCGGCGGTGCCGTGATCGCCCAGGCACTTTACGCACCGAGGTTTGCCGAAGCAATTCCTCTGTGCATGCCCGTATAACTGGCAACGGTGGCATTGGCCTACCGTGCCACTTTTATGTGGCTTCTCTATAAGTATGCCCGACAGACTGCATACCGTTATTAGGGAAAAGATGGGGTGGGGACCTTCGGAGGTGGGATGACTTATGACGAGGACGTTGTTAGACGCCTTGCCTCCTCTGCCGTGCATACGGTGCACCTCAATCACCGGGATGTTCTGGGACTCTAAGTCGCAGACGATCTCGGTGGTGGGGATCTCGCTAGGGATCCGGCAGAGGACCACACGTACAGGTTTGCTCTCATGGAGCGTGTACGTGTGGTGGGGGATATTTCGAGCTTTGAGTAGCTTCGAAAGCGCGCGGTGGTCGTTAGCTGTTGCTAACCCTACTTTTATGCCGTTCTGAACGGCGCGGGCATTCGTGTAGGCGATGCGTTGCTCGCAACACGCTTTGGACACGTTTGTCCAAGCCCCCTTATCATGGATGAAGATGGGTGGGGGAGGGATGGTCTTGCGCACTGAGGCGCTGACGACTGGGGTAGGGGTAGGGCTGGGCCTAGTGGCCGAGGAAGTAGAGGGCTGGCTTTGCACTAAGCGTGCTGGCTCGGGAGGGGAGGGTTTCTTGGCCTTAGGGGCCTGGGAGGAGGACGAGGCCTGCGACCTCTTTTTCCTCTTTCCCTCGACGAGGATAAACTCGTCGGAGGAAGAGGTTTGTTCGGAGGAGGAGTGGTCGGACTCCGCTCGCTCAGAGCGCTCAGAGTGTATGCACTCTGCGCGCTCCGAGCGCTCGCCTTCCGAGTTCTCTTTTTCTTGTTCCTCCTCCTCAGAGTCCATTTCGTCGTCTGGGGGGGAGGGGGACCTATCTGCGATGGGCGCGGGGGTGGGACCTATCTCCGGCTGCGGGGTGGGCGGCAACGCGGGGAGGTGTTTGAGACGGGGATTGTCTTTGATGGAGTCAATCTCCACCTCAAACTCCTTTTGTAGGACGGGGTTCTTATATAGTATTTTTCCTAGCACCTCGGTGGTTTGATTTAATCTTATCTGAAGGGAGTCTACCTTAGCGGATAGAGTCTCCACTATGGCCTTCATGTCCTCCATGTTGGAGGCGTAAAAGGGGGGGATCCTATTCTCCTAAACCTAACATATGAGCCTCGAGGAGACACGTCAAACGTGAGCTCCCCGAGCAGACAGTCCCCAAAAAGAGCCCTGCCCCGGAGTTTCTCCTAACACAATGTTACCGAGAAGAGAAACCCAGACAAACTCGGTAACTGTGTTGCCGTCTGATGTGGCCAGAAGGGCCCTATTTGCCTACCCCTCCGGGCGGGAATGACCCGGAGGTGAGTACGCTCCCTGCGGGGATAGCAGGGAGGTGTGTGCCTAATGGTGTGCCCTAAGCTTGTAACCGGTCGCCAGTCTTAATGTGCGAACCGGGCCCTATTGGGTCTAGTGCGAAGGGGTAGATACACCCAACCAACACTAGGTGTGTAAGCTGTGAAGAGAACTCAGTAACTAGGTTTACCTAGCACTCGAATCCAATTGACTGCTTCACCCTGAAGGGGATCAGCGGGTGCGTCGGGTCAGCACCCCCTTGGAATTGTTGACACCGTGAGGTTTCCAACCAAGGACCACGAAACTGTGGTTTTACCCTGAAGGGGCCAAACCAAATTGTTTTTGACGATTCTCTGTTAGAGAAACACGATATCCTTCACCGCCTCGAAAAAGGCGGATCCGGACCAGGCGTCGTAGTCGGCGACTACGAGTGACGTCACGGCGGGCGTGACGAAGCGGAGCGATGACTCAGGCACGGAACGATCGAGAGCGCGGAGCGGCACGACTGTCGCGGGCGAGCGTCGGAAGCGGAATGTTACGATATATTTGTAATTGGAGCTTATTTATTATTTTTAAGGGTACCTAGGAACTGCCGGAGTTTGCGGGAAAGTTCTACCGAGTTACCGCGGCCCCGGAAATTTAGAGGAGCCGAAGGAACAGGGTGGGTTTTTAGTCAGTAGAAATCTGACACACTGGAAGAAGTCATTCGATGATTTTCCCACCCCAAAAAAAAATAAGAAAAGGGTACTTACATTTTTTATTTTTTATTATTTTAGCGTGGTAAAATTATCAAATAAGTCCTCCCACCCCGGGCAGGGTGGGAGGGACTGTCAGACTTTTACTGACTAAAATCCACGGTGTTCCTTCAATAACCCTTTACGTACCGGGGTCACGGTAATGGGATAAGTCCCGGGTACCTAGGAATTTTTTTGGCTTCTTACCCATTTCTTACCTAACTGAGATCTCTTAGTAGATCGTCAGCTTAGAATGTATTTTGCTATTTTAGATAAGCTACTACTCTTATGATAAACTAAGGACATTATCGACTCATTAAAACATCTCGTAGTAAGTATAACAACAAACAAAAAAACAAAAAAAAAGCGTATAAGTGACGCGCACGACAAAATAAGTTGAACAATGTTGTAAATCAGCTGTGTTTAAATTTTTGGTGTATGCAATATAGAGTATACTATGTATCTATTTAATGTACAACTACGGAGTGGAATTCTTTAAGTCAAGAGTGAATAAGTCACATCTAGACAAACGTGTATCATCTTTTTTATTGATAATAGCTCGCGTTTGACCACCATCTCACCTGATGGTAAGTGATAATGTGATCGAAGATGGAGCACGCTTGCCTAGAAGTAACCTATTCACTCCTGACTTATTCCTCCAGGTATAGCGATCAGGAAACAGACTCCGGCAGGGAATTCCGTTCCTTAGCCGTACGCACAATGAAAGTATTCCCAAAACGTTTTGAGCGTATGGGTGGGATGTCCACCATGAAACGATGGCGCATCGCGGTTTGTCTTGTAGTCCGATGATGGAACGGGCTTGGCGGAATTAGATTGTGTAATTCCATCGCACACTCCCCGAAATGTAACCGATAGACTTGCAACTCATCGTCGATGTTCCAGGCTCTGGAGCTTTGACTCGACCAGTGCATCGTTGGCAATGAGTCCTTGCTTCGACCACATCATCGCTTACCATCAGGTGAGATGGTGGTCAGCGCCAACCTATCAAAACAAACAAATTAAAAACAAAAAAGTTAGAATACCAGTTCAAGCCCAAAAACGTCTATTCGAAAATTACTTTCCAGCAACAAAAATCGAAACCACATGACCAATCTCACGTACATCATTCTGTCAGTCAAACCGCATCCTCAGTGCGTTGACCCTCAACTCTGAAAGGGTCGCCGAGCCCAGTTGATTGCTTCCCGTGTTGACAGCAAGCCGTGTCGTAATTGTCAAATAGTTGACAAGCAGTGTCATTTGAATTGACAGCGCATTATCGTGTCGTCGTATGGAAGTGTAGGCGGTTGACCATTTGCGTATTATGATAAAATTGATGATAAAATTGCACTGGGCTCATGTATTATGCAATTTTGAAATTAGATCTTATTGTAATGACAATGCTAACTTGTCTAAATTATATCTTTTATATCTATATTTTACATAGTCCTTTATCACTACTACTTGTAAAACACTATAGTTAAGTCAGTAAAAGAACTTTGCGGAATGACGTTACACTATTGCCGTGAACTCACTCCAGATACAAGTATATTTAGCTTAGTTGGAGGGGTTAACGGGATTGCTAGTTATGTGAATTCTACCTACATGGCTAGTAATCTTAAAAAAAGAAAAATACAACTCAAGTGAAAACAGACTCAGACAGGGATTGACTGACCAAGATTCAACCGACGCGACGTCTATAAAAATTATGTAAATATAGGTCTTTATTTTGTAAAAAAACATTGATAATAGACCTGGACGAACTATGTATTTGTAGGCCATACAAACATTTGTTCTAGTCCGGGAATGAAACCCGCGACACGCAGCGCAAATATTTAGTGAGCGCATGTTTGGTGCTTCAACCATGCCGTCAAAAGTGACGCTTAAACTGTACAATTTTATATAGTGACATAAATATACTCTATATGAGTTTCAATAATTTGTAACTGTGAAATAACACACACACGTACTGCATAGGTACCAGGAATACATAAATTTCAGTTGATCAATTCTTATTTGGGTTGTCAACACCGATGACATCATGTTAAAGGCTACCACCCTTGGGCATTAGCTTTTGTGAAATAGAAAGGGTTGCTGATTTGAGCTGACATTTGATGACTATACCATTAGTAATACGAATTATTTCATGGCCCAATGGGGGATTCCGGGAAAGGCTCATATGTTTGTTTTATGTGGGGTTTGATTAATATTATTACGTGAATTTATGTTAGGTCCACCAAATTATGGTTTAGGCACTTCGACAATTGATGGTTTTGCCGTTATTCGACTTCTAATTTCTCTTCTAATTTCTGAAAATTTCCAAATTGTAAATTAGTTTCTTGTAAAATAAGCTAGATTTTATTAGGATTATCTCTGCACAATTAAAAAAAGACGGTACACTACTATTTTATTTATTGTTTTTGCTGTTTCAACTCTTGCTACCACAAGACACAGTGGGGACATGACGAACGTGATTCCCTTGTGACCTTTATTAAAACTTTAAAAGTTTATAGAAACAAGTTGAACACTAGCAGAATTTCTAGAGGTTTCTTAGGAAACTTCACAATGTGATTTTATCTGTGGTCACGGAATTGGTCTCTAGATGGCAAAAATGTCATAGTACGCTGAAGATGTACGAAGTCTAGAACAAAGTTAGGAGCCAGATGTAGGTAAAAAATCTATTGCTGTTGCATAAATAACAGATTGATTAACTAGACAATAGACATTTTATAACAGCAAGTACGTACAATCAGGTTAGTGACATCCACATGTTATTACGCAAACATTTCATCACTGAGAAGTTCGTGGCTAAATTAAGGTGTGTCCAAACATCGAGCGGCAATCGAGCGTGGCTGCCGCACGCGGCCCGCCACCCTGTGTTTTAGATGACTGCCGCGCAAACATTAGTCGGCTTTGTAACTAGAGCTTGGCAGAAATGTCTCCTAGAAATGCTGCGTGATGCTGCCGCGCTCTTGCTGCTCAATGTTTGGACACACCTTAACAGCCGCACAATTCTATCTTCACCAACTTCAGCAATACTGAGGTCCGTTGATGAGTAAGCACCTTAACATCGAGGTTCTCCGTGCCTCCGTAAGCACGTTAAGCTGTAATCCCGGCCGTTATTTTTACATCTTAGACGGTGGTTAGGTAGTCAGAAGCCAGAACATCAGACATTGGTCTAACCGAGGGCTATCGTGTTACCCAGCATCTGGGTTGTGGCGGTCAGATAGGCAGAGTTGCTCCATGTAAACACTAAAGCTTTGGTTTCCTAGGATAGCGGTGCCGTCAAATAGCGGCCGTAATACAGCGGTGAATGACGTCACTAGAACGTTGTCTATGTAAACAAAATGGCGCGGTTTCCTAGAGAGCGGTATCTGACACCGTAACGTCAAAAAGCGGTGCCGCCATTTGCATGACGACCGTCTTGTCGGTGTCAGATGGTTTCGTGAACGTTTCCAAAGAGAATGTAATACACTAGATAGCGATGAAGCAGGCAGTGTGATAAAACGGCCGTGGAACTTTCCACATGTCGTCACCGTAAAGACGGCCGTCTTTTTGCGTCCATAATATTACGGCCGCTATATGACGGCACCGCTTTCCTAGGAAAACAAAGCTTTATCCCATAAAAAACAATACTTGTCAAAAAAAACCAAGTCTCGCAACTTGCTCGCAACTCAATTCTTCTACCGTAAAAAGTTGTGAGATCCATATAATACCAAGTCGGTTATTAATTTATTCAGTCCCTATTTAACGGACCTTCTGTCTTAAGATGTTACGTAATTATCTAACCTTACAACATCTTATATTGACCATATCAATATTAAAAATCTTTAACGTTTTAAATAAATAGATTGACTCGGCCATCGCATGAAAACACAATATATCTCACAAGTCTGTGTTTCCCGATAGGTATAACCTAGGGGTCTTTAAGTCAAGAGTGAATAAATTACTTTTAGTTAAGCGTGCTCCATCTTCGACCACATCATCACTTACCATCAGGTGAGATGGTGGTCAAACGCGAGCCTATTATAAATAATAAAAAAAAAGTAATACATATATAAATTAGATTGTTTAGTGTGATTATATATATAACATTTTTGCTGTATTAAGCTCCATTGACGTAAATCGCTTCAAATAATCTCATCTTCAAAGGTCAATGATCTCTCAGGAAAGTAACTTCAATATTCCTTTAAATTTGTTCCCACTACATCTTAGATTAAATTCCGCCAACGTAAGAACCTTTCCTTGATGACAGAGCAGTTTACGAAGCTACGGGATAAAAGGTATATCACGGTAAGTATGGGTTTTTAAGCAAATATCTGCAGGGGTAGCGTTATTGGAAATTTTGAGGGAGCATTTGTTTATCTAAACTATTATGTAAAGAGGTTTTTTTTTTAGTAAGTTGTATTATTATAGGCGCATCGTCTTAACATACCAATAAATATAAAGATGGGTAAGTTAGTGTTATTGTCATTGGTACATCTTTTATAGATGTAACGGATAGTTATAAGCCAGAAAATGTACAATAGTTTTTCATATAGTTACCGTATAACCCAGTTTATGGGTTATGACCTCTAGGTAAGACAGGCAATCGCTTCAACCAAACGTGATCCGCAGAGGCGGGACGGCACCAGTCAAGGGCCACGTTGAGGAACACTTTAGTGCTCCCACAACTCCTGGCACAAGAGTGTGAGAGAATACGACCTGGGTTTTCGCAGTAAAAGTCACGCTGATCCTTTCGCCTGCCCCTAGGTGGAGGATATTCATAAAGATTTTTACTTCGAGAAAAAAAGGCAGTCCATATAAAAAACTGATAAATGATCTGTATTTTGCAAATTGGTTATATAAATAACAATTTAATTATTAACTTTTTTTCGTCGAAACACCGAAAGAAACTCAGAGGTCAACGTCTCATTGGACGTCCATACAATCTGTACTGGTTAAATTATATGAGACCCTTGTAGGTAAATGTCTGAGGTGATCTTTTGATGAAAGATGCACACAGATTAGAGTGAGTTTGTCAAGACAGTGCTAGCATTTGTCAGATAACGTCCAGCTCAACTTAGAAATTTATGGAGCTCAACGATTTTTTTTAATTACTCAGCTGCACCCAGTTAGACTTAAAGCCAATCCGAATATAGTTGAAAAAGAAAACGGATAGACAGATTGCTAGTAAAGCTTTTTTCTATTGTAAAGCTTTTTCAATGTAAACTCACACTCAACAGTCAATTCCTATAACAGTAAATTATTCCCACCAACACTAATATTTGCTTTTCTGTTCCCCGAACATCAATTACCTGCTTCCTATCGTCACCAGTTCCGACAATTCATATCACATATTGCCTATTCGTGACTCACCATTACTAAAGCCAACGTTAATAAACCGAATTTCGTTTCTAAATCAAATATCAAAGGCTTTATGCCTGCAAATTGGTAGCAATAAAAGATTGGTAAATGGATCTCGCTTGCCTTCGGGTTATATAAGTGTGGCGCGCGCATTGGACGATTCTAGTCGAACTTTTTCATTGATAATGTCGTGTTGGAAATTTTCAGTGTTATTTAGACTGTTGTATCGTTTGAGCGTTCACTCTTTGTATTTGATTTTTTGTGCATTGTAGTGCGGGATGTGTTCTTGTTTTAAATAAATATTTAAAGCGCTTGTCTAGGGGATACATGTTTTATTTACGGAAGAGAAAGTATTTTTTTTTTCAGGGATAAATTCATGAAATGGCGCCTCCCGCTCTGTGTGGATAGAAAGGGAGTATCAGACTTATACTAACTCACCTGTTCACTCTCACCCTGTTCTTGCCTTGCGGTCCGAGGCCACGGTATCTCATTAGAGCATTCCCGCAACCCCGACAGGCAATGGCCTTATCGGACGCTGTCAATGCTGCTGACTGCCCTTTGAGGTGCAATTGAAATACGATGCTCTGTTGACTCTGGCCTGGTCCTTATTGGACGGTGAGCTACCCCTGCTCGCCGTCCGCAATACCACGCCTACGCTACCAGAGATCGGCAAAGAGAATATACCTACTACCATTTCGCATAACTTTTTTCCGTGCTACGCTCCAGTAAACCGACAATGACAGTTCATGTTGCAGTATAACATGAAATAGACACTCAAACACGTGTAGCGTTATCTCCTTGAATATATTGCGTATAAGGTTCAGTTTTCAAGAGACTAGACAATGTTTTAATATTTTATACTAGATAGTAGTAGGTAGAGTTGACAGCATTGATGCTCCATTGATTACAGGCATGACTTACGAGTTCCAAGTTGTGAGTTCGAGGCCTGCGAGTTCGTCCAAGGTTCGAGGCCAAGGCAAGCCTATGACTTCCTGTAAATACGGTCATCACCACTGCTCTCAAAACATCGAGAAGAAACCGGTATATCGAAGGACTGAAAAATCTGAAGGCTCTACAGCCGCACTGGGTCCGCATCCTGCTGGTTATTTTCTTTTTTTGGGGGCATCTCGCAGCTCAACCTCTGAGGTTGTCGGCTGCTTAACAGGGCTTGCCTTTGGTTGCCTTAATTAATTAAAGCCTCCAGCCAGGTCTTATTATTAAACTTACAAACTAGGCGACTACACGGTAAGGGCACCCCCTGTGGGGTACGGACCTCGGCTTAGGGCGGAACCTCGGCTTAGTGCGTCGTGGTGGATTACTGGCCATTCCATTTCATACAGAGAAGGCCTGTTTACTAGTACCAGCAGTGGGAACGTTATAGGCTGGATGGCATTCGACTTATTTATATTTATTTATTTATTTTATTCTGTATTTGAATTTTATTCATCTTTTCTTTTTTTTTTCTTATACTCGCGTCTTTATAAGAATTCAGCGTATATAAATATTAATGCTGTCATTGCCTTCTTTCCTTCCCTTTTACCTTCGACCTTTGAATAAAGCTCAAAAGACACCAAAAATATTATTATCATATTTCCAAGTAGGTAGCTATGTAGACAGATATCTTTTCCTTTAAGTACTAAATGGCTGTTTGATAACTTTAGATACTTAATATCGACATTTTACCCAGAATTTCCTTGAGTGGCAATCATGATTTCTTGTAACCATCAGAAATCAAGCTCAAGTAAATCTCAAAATCTTTCAGTTTTCAGTTCTTAGAACAATATTGATAACCCATGAATTTGTAGTTAGCGTAGTTACACTATTTTTTATGACAGCTAGCTGTCAAACTTTTGTGTCTTTTCTGGTACACACCAGATAGTCTACGTCAAAAATTATAAATTTAGATCTACCTATAAAAATGTCTAATACATAATTAAATCTGTTTGTGTCCCACTATCAGGCAAAGACCTCATGCTTATTTTAACAAGCTTATAGCTTTAACTATGACACAAATAACTTACTCAATTTTTCAAATGTTTGTCTGACTGCCTGAATTTCTGTTTGACCAGGCTTATTTGTGGAACGATTGAACCGATTTTCATAGCTCTTACACTAAAAGGTAGAGGAGGTTATAGGGCAACATAAAGGCTGAGATTCCTTTGGGATTAGGATGAAGGCTCGCAGGATAAACCAAGTAGGATCCCACGCAAACACAGTCTCGGGCACTGCTAATCCTGCTGGGTTGCGGAATTGTTCGAAAGAGTTACCGCGAACTCGGAACACGAAGAGCAAATGACAAGGGTGGGTAAAAGCCCATCCTTGTCATTTTTCCCCTCCCGCTTTACCCAGATCGGGAGACAGTCATTGGATGATCTCCCATGCTTAAAAAAGGGACTTATAATCAAATCTAAATATATATAACTCGAAGGTGACTGACTGACTGACTGATTGACTGACTGACTGACCTATCAACGCACTGCCCAAACCACTGGACGGATCGGGCTGAAATTTGGCATGCAGGTAGATGTTATGACGTAGGCATCCGCTAAGAAAGGATTTTGTGAAATTCCCACGGGATCGGGATTTACACGTGAAAAACTTTCCACGCGGGCGAAGCCGCTGGCACAAGCTAGTAATATACATATATCTAACTGGATTAACATCAAAGAATCAGGTTGTATTCTGTGTCTAACACGAAATTACAGAACTCCTCAGGTGTAAGTTTTTACTTCGATAGTTCAATTTATATATATATATATATATATATATATATATATGTATATATATATATATATATGATAATCATTACAATAGCTTCTCTATTTTTTTCTTAGAATCCATATTATATTCCCTGATCGTGTAACTAATTTTTTTGAAGATGTAAATTCAAAGAATGAATATAATAAAACACGTGTTTAATGTTTAATTTGGGGATTTGATCAATTTCAAAAACAATATTTGTAACGGATAATTTTCTTAGAAAATATGCATACTTTATAATATTGCAGACAAATCCAATTTTGCCGCTGCTGCATAATAGCAAAATACAAAATAATTTGAAGAGATCAAGTAACATTTAAATCCTTGCCATATAGACTTTCTCATGCGGCTGACGAGAAGTACGTTAGTCAACCTAAAATTGAATTTGCATATCTATACTAATATTATAAAGCGGAAAAGTTTGTTAGTTTGTTTGTTTGTTTGTTTGTTTGCTTGAACGCGCTAATCTTCGAAAGTACTGGGTGGATTTGGATGAAATTTGGTATGGAAGTAGCTTGAAGCTTGAGGAAGGTTATAGGCTACTTTTTACCCGACTGCAAAAAAGGAGAGTTATGTTTTTACCGTGATAGAATCCACGGGAGCGAAGCCCCGCGAGAGTACTAGTTTCATATATTTTCTTATCACCTATTCTATCCCAACTTTGTTGGGGTCGGTTTTCAGTGTAACCGGATGCAAGTCTGCCTCTCTGACCCCTCCAACCCAGTAACTAGGCAATAAAATATCCTTTTGCAAGATTAGTGCCAGATTTTCTGGCCTCTGACAACCAGTATCAACTGTCAAAGATCTTCTCAGCTTGGGCTAGGACCAACGGCCAAACGTGCTTTCTGAGGCACGGGGGAATCTTCATATTGTTACGCCAGTCGCTTAGATGAGTATTGAATATGTCGAGAAACTTCGACTTCGAGAACGTTCGAGACACTAACGCCATCTGTCGGCGAGTAGCAGTACTGAGGATATCAAAAAAATCCGACTGACTTCTAATACGTTTGAGACACTAACGCCATCTAGCGGCGAGTAGCAGTACTGAGTATCTCGAGTAGCTTCTGGAATATTCTTGGCAATATAGGCAGTGAGTCGATTTTACAAGAATGTTATAGAACTCATAGACCGGGGTATAAATAGATCGCAGAGGAACGCAGACAGAAGTCTTATTTCAAGATACGAGGCGATATAATCGAAGCTTTACAAGTGAATTTCGGTGCGATTTAAGTGTTGAGTGACAAGTATTGTACTGTGAGTAACTGTGTTAATTTTTGTTTTGTTTTTTTTTTTTATTATTATTTCTATCCCGAACCCTACTTCGTAACTATACGTTAAGATACTCAATTGTCCAAGGAATGATTCAGCAAGCGCTACTAGCAAGCAACTTGACGTTCATGGTCGACCTAAGGGCTTGTTGTTAGTGTAGTTACAAGTTCAACTATTATTACAAGCTTAAGTATTTCTTCTTAATTATGTTTGACTAGCTTCTGCCCGCGACTTCGTTTGCTTGGGAGGGTTTTCAAGTGTAAATCATGATCCCGTAGGAACTCCAGGATAAAGCCTATATGTTTTTTCAGGATGTCAAACTATCTACTTACCACACTTCATTCAGATCTGTTTAGTATTTTCGGCGTGAAGATTTTCTGTCCATTCCAGATGCATTGAACATCCAAAACGAATGTTTTGGTTCCTATAAATACGTAACTAATGTACATATGTACACTAACACAAATAAGCGTTACTTATGACATTTAATTTTGAAATATCACAGCGCTTATAATCTTCGTAAGGCGAAATTAAGTAAGAAATAGGTACGCTTTTGGAATACTTTAATTGTACCTACGTACAGCTAAGGAGTGGAATTCCCTGACGGCATCCGTGTTTCCTGATAGCTATAACCTAGGGGTCTTTAAGTCAATAATGAATAGGTTTCTTCTAGGAGTGCTTCATCTTTGACCAAATCGTCGCTTACTATCGGGTTAGATGGTGGTCAAACGCGAGACTGTTATCAATAAAAAGGTCTTGACCTGAATCTGTTGCCAACCAAACAAAGTTAAAACAAAGCCACAAAATATAGTCCATGAACAAAAACATGCAGAACTATGAATTCCACAAGAACAACTGCAAGCGATTCAGTTTCCGGTACCGTATCACGAGAACGAAATTTGAAATTCGATAGCAATCGGTACCGGACGGACGTCAGAGACGTGTCCGGAATGTATCCGGACCGGACGCGTCGAACTAATCATCCGGCGAGTTTGACAGCACTGATAATTGACTATCGAGTTGTTATTTTTGGAAGTAGTTTGGTAATTGGGTAACTTCCCTATTTAAATTGAGTGCAATGACAATCCATACTAATTTTATAAAGCGGTAAAGTTTGTTTGTTTGAACGCGCTTATCTTCGAAAGTACTTGATGGACTTGGATGAAATTTGCTATGGAAGTAGCTTGAAGCTTTAAGAAAGTTATAAGCTACTTTTTAGCCTACTGCAAAAAAGGAGGGTTATCTATAAAGGCCACGGCAGCGAAGCCCCACGCGTCTGCTATTGTACCAATAGTGGGATTGGAAAAAAAATGTTTAGAAATACTCTCTCTCTCTCTGTTTCTCTGTGGTCGATCCTTCATTACTAAAGATCGCGATCACCAATCTTCACTCAGCGGTCTGTCAGGTTTTTAATTTTTTTGCGGTCTGTAGCTAATCGGACCACTTTCTCAAAGCCCGAGGTGATCAAACTCATTCATTTATCTTGCTTCAAACTTTAACGTGATCGAAGTCGGATCAGTAGTTTTTGAGATAATCGTAGACAGACACAAATATATACATATGTACTGGTTGAATACAGAACCTCCTTTTTTTAAGTCGGTTAAAACTACCCCGCAAGAGTCTATGATCCTACTCGGCTACGGTGAACCAAAAAAGCGGGTTATGATATCGAACAATATATTATACGCATGTATGTTTATCTATTCTCTCATAACTATAATCATAATTTGAAAATTTAGGTGTCGATAAAATTGTCTTGGTCGTCGGCTGGTTATAAACCTTTGTGATGTCACATCAAAGCTTATATAGCGCCCACAAGGGGAAGTAAGTTCAAATACTAAAAAAATCAACGACTATCCTGTGAACATCCAATACTATGTATAAAGTACACTAAAATATATTACGTGAAAGTATTTCATTTCATTGGCGATAAATACTGAATGGTTTGTAACAAATTCTGTTTCAGAGGAAAATATTTTTTTGATTTTTTTTTTGTAGAGCGCGTGTTTGTTCGTTATAGGTATTTAGCTTTTATCTGGTATCTGACATCAGCAGGAGGAACTCGTGACTAAATTACAGCCACATGGGTTGATCTCAAGGTTAAGCAACACTTGCCGAGGTTCATGCATGGATGGGTACATATCGAGATTCTTCATAGTAGGCTTGTTAATCGGTTGGTCTCGGCAGTCATTTGTACATCTTTGATTGCCGGGACGGGTAGAATAGTACCTAGTAGTAGGTACGAATAGTTAGTAGAAGACAGAAAATCTATTTAACCTACTTCAAAAAAGGAGGAGGTTCTCAATTCGTCTTGAACTTTTTTTATGAATGTTACCTCATAACTCAAAGGCGGCTGGACCGATTTGGAAAATTCTTTTTTCGTTTGCTAGGGTATACTTTCTAGTTGGTCCCATTGTTATAAAATCAGAATCTGATGATGAGATCTTGGAGTGATCGAGGGAACTCTTCAAATATTATAGGCACACCTATAGTGTTTTGAGTATTTCTTATAGTACCTTGCGCAGTTGCTCTTGAAAAGCACCATTTGTGAAAGTGGAACTGATGATGAAGACCACAGGTGGCCACCGAAACTACTCAATAATAAGTATTTCTTGGATTGCGATTCGATTACTTGAATATGAATGTTAAGCACTTCATACTCGTCACAATGCATATGTAGACCTGATGGTGAAGTACCAGGAGAATTCCTCAAAAATTAACGGCTCTGCATCGGGAAAAGCAATATTTTGTAAAAGGTAATAAGTAGTTGATATTTTGGCTTTTGTAACTAGATGAATTACAATCGGACCCACTAAAAAGCGTGACAAAGAAAACTTTATTGCAAAAAATAAAACCGACTTCCATATCAAAACACTACAAAGCCAAAAATAACATTAATTTCGGAAGGCGGTGTGAAAAAAAAAGAAAATATAAAACCAATAACACCGACTACCGAAATTAAAGTTATTTTTTGCTTTGTAGTGTTTTGATATGGAAGTCAGTTTTATTCTTTGCAAAAAAGTTTTTCATTGTTGATAGGCTTGCGTTTGATCACCATCTCACCTGATGTTAAGCGATGATGCGGTCGAAAATTAAGCTGGCTGGACTAGAAGTAACCTGTGACTTAAATACTCCCAGGTTATATCTATCAGGAAACACAGACTCCGGCAGGGAATTCCACTCCTTAGCCGTACGCACGATGAAAATATTCCCAAAACGTTTTGTGCGTATGGGTGGGATGTCCACCATGTAACGAAGGCGCATCGCCGTTTGTCTTGTAGTCCGATGATGGAACGGGCTTGGTGGAATTAGATTGTGCAATTCCATCGCACACTCCCCGAAATGTAACCGATAGAAAACCGATAGGCTTGCAACACGTCGCGCGGATGTTCAAGGCTCTGGAGCTTTGCCTCGACCAGTTTCTCTGCCAAGTCGATGATGAGGCCTACATCGTCACTTACGCACGGAAAGATGAATAATGTTGGAATGCTAATGTGGGCGTGGCGAGCGCGGCACATTTATAATTCGAAAATCATAGCTCGACCGATTAATTCATTCAGCGCGTTTAGTGCGCTTCGGACTACTTCGGAACACAAAGCTCTGCTTTAAAATGCCGTGTTGTGCAATTATAACCTGTAAAACAAAAAGTCAGACAGCAAGTATGGAGCGAGGAGCGGATATGGATTAATTTGTAAAAAAACATAAAAATATTCTGATCACTATGAAATTCCAAACATTAACAACATTATTGCAACAAGTTACAAAAAATATACATTGCCCGATGTGTACTCGCTTAATCAACGCAATGACCAAGTCCGCTTACAATGTACTGCATGCGTCGCGTCCTCAACACTTCAACCATTGACGTTTCGTCCTTTGCCCTGATTGGCCGTGATGCACGGCGCATGTTTATCGACAGTGAGTTACAATCAGTAGCAAGCTCTCGATTTAAGTGTGTGTAATTTGTTTGTGTGCTTAATTCGCATACGTAACGGGCCTCTTGCTTGTAGTGGAGCTAAAGAGTGGGGAGACAAGCGGCGACACGCATTCTCATACAAATCAGGAACTATTTCCTGTCTAACCTCTTCTATCTGTTCTGTGATTGTGACACTAGTCTAGCCAAGGGGCCCAGCTACTGGATTGTAGAGGTCAGATAGGCAGCCGCTCCATGTTATTAATTTGTGTAATTTATTTGTGTGCGTAATTTGCATACGTCGTTACGTATGCAAATATGCAAATATGTATATATATATAATGCGTAGAGGCCCGTTGGCCTCTTGCTTGTAGTGGAGCTAAAGAGTTGGAGACAAGCGGCGACGCGCGTTCTCATACAAATATATGTGACACACTCTTTCTAACCTCTTTTATCTGTTCTGTGTACTTACGTGTAAAACGATAGAAACTAGTGGATAGAGCATTCAAATTGATCGTTACCTATAGAGAATGCCCCGCAAGAAACTCCATGTTTACTCTTTTCAAACCTTAATTGATTGTTTCGTTTAGTTTTGTGTATTTGTAACCTGGATTAGTTATGTCAAGGGTAAATAAGTTAGTTCTTGCAAACGTGGGTTGTATCGACAGAATCGCCGCTAACCAGCTGATAAACAATAGACGATCGCTAGCCTTCTCGCCACTCGAGAATTCGTAATAGATTCTTTTTTATTGATTATAGGCTCGATTTTGACCACCATCTCACCTGATGGTGATGATGTGGTCGAAGATGAAGCACGCACCTAAAATAAACCTATTCAACCTTAACTTAAAAACCCCTAGGTTGTAGCTATCGGGGAGTACAAATTTAGGCAGGGAATTCTACTCCTTAGCCGTACGCATTCTAAATTTAAACTAGTGATTTCAAATTCCCATTCCCCTGTGAACATTTTCCCATGAGTGAAAACTTTATAGGCTGATAACCCAACAGGAATTGAAATCCCTACCCAGTGCATCGGTTAGCAAGCATATGCACTACATTTTGCCTGTCATTATCCATTAAGTGCGCAAAGGTGTGATTCGCAACAAATGAGGAACTGGAAATTGGATTTAACGCATTAGGCACGGGTCCACAATGTCGTGATTAAAGTGGCGAATGATCCTAAAACCGTAGTCAGCTTTACCCATGATGAGAAGAAGGCCCAATCCAAACAAATATAACCCTTACATTCTCGGTCTCATACTAAGATTTTCCTTAGTAGCATGGTTGCGTACACACATTACGTGCACATTTCCTCAGATCCGGAATAACCATCTGTAGTGCGTACAAGAATCTGATGCGAGCATGTAATCCGTGACGCGCAGTGCAACGTCCATTCAGTCAACCACCGCACTTACTGAGTCGTCACAACAGAAAAGGTTTCCATAAGCGAGCGTAGTTATGTTTTATGATGAGACCACGAATCACAAAATGTAATGTGTATTGAAGTGTGACTGATAGTTCAGTTAAATTATTGTAGAAGAGAATTACGATAAGCGGTGTGGGAATGGAAAGGTCTATGTTCAATAGTGGACTTGACATTAATGATGATTGTGTAATTTTAAAAGTTAATTTTTAATTATTGTACACTAGAGATCAGGTCTCATTCTGCTAACTCACACAATAAATACCACTAAATCCATCCGCACCGCGGCGTGGTACTTTGTTTATTATATATACGGATCTAGAACGAAAACTTTTTATTACTCGTACAGGCACTACTGGGATGGAGTATCTATGCACAGTTTCAGCTCAAAATAAGTAACTCAAACAATTGATACCAAATTATCGATTTCATGTTTCTTGAATACCAATCATAACAAACGTGTCACAGCACTACGAGTGTCAATAACTTTCCACGTCACTTGGCGATAATTCTCTTCGTTCTTCTCAATTTGAAAAATTCGGTCTCTGGTAACAATGTTTTGAAATTTCTAATAATTTCCACACATGTAGCCATAGGAATCATAGGATTACAAAACCTTTTTTAAGGATTTGAAATCATCCAAAGACTATCTCCCAATCTGGGGGAAGCAGGAGGAAGTGTCAGACCTTTACTGACTAAAGTCGCACTTATACCAAGTGCGAGTTTAGTCAGTATATAGGTACCCTTTAAATTACACGTCAACCGTATCGTCATTAAAATATCTTTATCTCTCTTCTCAAATTGTTGCTACTATGTATGTCTTTGTTTCTTTTTTTATATTTATATGTTATGTGAATGTGAATGTAATTGATATATTTTGTATTTTATATAGATAAATAGTACACCGTGGACTACCCGCGTATTTATTTTCTCCTTATGTGTCAAATCCATCCAAAGTTTGTCTGTTAAAGATCGTTATTAGCGATAAGACCGCCCATTGTATCACCGTTTTTAGTTGTTAAGTCCTTATTTGTTCTACTGTTATGTACTGTGTACATTAAAGAATATATCTATCTATAAAAAATAATTTGGAATTAATACTTTGGAACTTCTGCAAAAAAAATTAACAGTGACATCAGACCGCCCGCTCTTTGCAAAGGGCTGACTACGCACGACACTTGTTAAGGGATTACGTCGACCTTTCGTTCTGCCAATACTGCATGTCGACGAAGTATGAAGATATGGAGACATTAAGCTGTTTGATTTGTGTTGGGGAAATATAAAATTGGCAAAAATCCGCCAGTTGCTATAATTATCTTCTATCTATATTACCTAATAAATTCAATGTTTGGTTGTTTGTAGTGTATATTCTTAAGCCATCGAACAGATTGTTATTATTCATTAGCAGCGTGTTTTGAAGAGGCGCAAGAGAGTTTCTGGGTCACAAAATTTAATTATTAAAGGTAAAGATTGCCACATGCACACATTTTGATTTGGTTAATTAATCAAACACTTTCATCCCTTTACGTGACATTGCAATACATGCACTGCACAGATAATGCCAGAATAATTTGCAAAATCTCTTCACTATCTGTTAGTGGCTAAGATAATATTTCTAGTAAAGACTAATTTACTAGTAAAGACTTGGTCGATATTCCGGCTTGTCTTACTAAGCGCTTTGCCTCTGCATTTATTGTGCGCACAGCCAAGGTGTGGAACTCTCTGTCGGCTTCTGTATTCACTACCACATACAACCCGTCAGCTTTTAAAACAGGAGTGAGCAGGCATCTTCTGGGCTCTCTCGTTCTATCGTAGACCCCATCTAACGCTTACCATCAGGTGTGTTCGGGATCAAGAGCGGGATCGTCCGTTATAAAAAAAAATTGATCATCTTCTCATCTGTCGTTGTTTCGAAGGTTCTAAGATGTAATGCAATACTCTCCACGATCCTGTTTCAAATATTGATGAAAATGCCTAGTTATTATTTCTAAAAAAATCTTCTCACATCCTTAATGACTTTAAATTAAACACCCAAATTCAATCACAACGAAACCATCCAAAACAAATCCAAATCAAAACAAACCCAATAATACCTAAATCCTCATCTATTTTGCAATCCGTCGTTTCATCAAAATGCCAAAGAAGAAAAATGATAAGAAAGGAATCGAATCGAAATTAAACACATTCGAAATTCGTTCAGATAGTGCTGTGCGAGCGGATTCTTTCAACCGATTCTGTACCATTGTCGATATGAGCTCGAACTTTGATTACTGCCACGGCTATACTCTAGTGTCTGCTATCGAAAGCACGTTTGAATTTTTCGATTTGAGCGAACGATTGAAGAGAAGATTTTTGTTTGATTTTTTGGTTTGATACTCTGTTAATGGACTGAAAGTGTTTTCCAACCCATCAAAACCATTAAATATATTATGTGTTTGAGACATATTTATGGATTATATAATTCTTTTTGGATTTCAGACGTTCGCTTATGGGGTCCGCCTTGTTACTGACTTCGAGTTTGTATCTCCTTCACGATACATGGTATTGACTTGAAACTTTTACTACATGATACAAATAAAAATGTACAAAATATTTAGGTCGAACTTAATATTTGCAAATACATTTGTTCATGCAAAAAAAAATCAAGTAATACGATATGTTTAGTATTATTAATAAACTATTTGTACTGCAGTATATACTGAGTTCCAAAACGGTATCAGAAGCATCGACTCCTATTTAGCGATGAATCTAAAAACTTAATAAGCTTTATATTTTTATGATTGATTTGAAGTCAAAACATGGTTTGTTGCGGAGATTGTAAGAAAGGCTTGAGAGTGATATAAGCTACGTTTTTTGAAAATTATAAACTATAAGAGGAACTGTTATAGATGCACTAATCACTGATAAATCATTGGTAATCGCCTTCGATAATATGGATATAAACATTGTGAAAATTTCCTTAAACCTACATTGAATAGATTCCTCTATTCAATGTAGGTTTAAGGAAATTTTCCCGCTATTGACCTGATAGTCTACGATAAGCAGAGGTCTGTAGAAAACACTGAAGCAAACTACTCAAAGCAGACTCTCTTAGCACAAATGAGTAAGGAAACCCTACCCCAATTGAATAGGAATCAGGGTTCCGACCCTGAGTTATAGAAAACAATTAAAGTTGTCGTTTTCTACACAAAATAAATTGTAAGATCAAATCTCCAATCTTATGAGCTTAGGTCTTTTGATCAGATTACATTCTAAGCGTAGTTTTGGTATAATGAAAAAAGTGTCTCGACAAGAAAATCAATCCTCATTGGAAAAGTACCGTTTACGTATACAGTTCAATGAACTATATAGGATAGTTTAACTTTCATGTTCTGATACAATTACTGATTTCATCAGAACATGACTGATGAAATTTTGATCGTGAATTTGGTTTGGTAACCATGCTCATATTCTTATAGATTCACCTATGTGTCTAAACACACTATGCCGAAGTTATGCGACGGAAGTTGCATGGCTAATTTTACGTTTCAACGTATTCGGCTGATATGATATTAGTTCTTTTTTTTAACGTGTATTTCATTTTAAATAATTATGTTTTTTGTTTGTTTCTTTTTTACTTCAATTTATCTACATATCTGAGTAATGCTAAATCTAGTGGCACTTTTTACCTTATCCTAATATTGTTAACGTGCGGATAATGTAGTGGGCTGCAATATTGTTAATACTTCATATGTATATTATTGTTATTTGTAGACGTTATATATTGTAGCTGTTTATTGTCCCATAATAAATAAATAAATAAAATATGACATACAAAAAGTGCCGCACTTACGCGGCAGAAATTCGGTTACGCAACAAAGCTGAGACGCAGGGCGCGGGCATCCTTTCCTCCAGCTGCTCCCCGACCCAGATCTTCGTTGACAATCGAACCGATCTTCGGTCGTGTATACGTATATAAGATTAGCCCATTTAAACAAACAAACACACTTTTCCGCTTTAAAATACTAGTACAGTTTTTTTTAAAGATAACCTGCAGTGGATAGAATTCACATTACTAGCAATCTTGTTAATCTCCCCAACTAAGCTAAATATGCTTGTGTCTGGAGTTCACGGCAATATTGTAACGGAAGGGGCTCGAACCCCCACCCTCTCGATCACAAGGCCGACTCCTTAGCCATTAGGCTATTGTCGATTATTGTTTGGGGGGACTTCCGGTTTTAATAAGTCTATACTAATATTATAAAGCGGAAAAGTTTGTTTGTTTGTTTGCTTGAACGCGCTAATCTTCGAAAGTACTGGGTGGATTTCAAAAACTTCTCTCGGTTTTCCTACAATAAAGGTATTGGTGAAGTAAGTCGGAAGAAAATATGCCGCTAAATTACTATAATCGCGTGAGCTGGCGAAATGCTGAGTTATACGTAAAGATCATGTACTACAAAAATGTAGGGTTTATGCAGATCTAAAAAAAAGTCCGCGGTACTGCATATCTAACTTTTATAAAGCAAGGCAAGGCAAGGCAAGTTAGGCAAGGTGGGATAACCTCCCCTACCTTGTTTAATATTTATATAAATGACCTGGTTTTCGAACTTAGCAGCGTGCATGCTGGCTGTTACATTGACGGGGTGGCATTTAATAACATAAGCTATGCTGATGACATCGCGCTGCTCAGTCCGTCAATGGCAGGTCTTTTGAAATTAAAAAAGGTTTGTGAGAGATATGCTGATGGACACGGTTTAAGATATAACACCAAAAAAAGTGAATTACTAATTTTTCGTGTGGCTAATAAGAGTGCAGAAGTCTATCCAGCTGTCACTTTAAATGGTGGTATCTTGAACCGTGTTTATCAGTTTAAATATTTAGGCCAGATTATAACTGATGATTTAAGGGACAGTCTAGATATTGAAAGGGAACGGAGAGCATTGGCAGTGAGGTGTAATATGCTGGTCCGAAGGTTCTCGCGTTATACAGGTGCCGTTAAAGCTACACTTTTCAAAGCTTACTGTCAAACTTTTTACACGTGTAGCCTTTGGAATAGTTGTACCCTAAAATCTGTCAATGCACTTCGTGTTCAGTATAACAATGCGTTCAGGATGCTGTTAGGGCTGCCACGCTTCTGTAGCGCGTCGGGCATGTTCGCGGACGCGCACACTGACTGTTTTGCTGCGATCAGACGCAAGCGAGCAGCGTCCTTGCTCAGCAGAGTGCGTGCTAGCACTAACAGTCTCCTGTGTGTCATTGTCAGTAAATTAGACTGTCCTATTATTCACTTTTTGAGTCAATTACATGTACGTACATGTAATTGACCATAAATTTTAATTTTAATTTAGTTTTATAAAGTTACTAACATAGTGTTAAGTAGTGCTACTAATGATAATTAGGTATTAATTGTATTGGTTATGGGAAGAAAATCCTGAAATAAATGATTATATTATTATATTATAAATAATCCACAATAAGGCAAATTATATTAAGAAAATATTTAAAAAATAAGGAATGTCTTTGTAGTATTATTATTATGCGGCCATATTAATATTTGCGTTTGAAAGTAATTTCATCATCAAGACAATTTTATGAAGATTATCTTTGCCTTTTACAGTATATAATTTGGACTTATAGTTTAGGAGAAAATGTAAAATTAAAATTATTCAACAACGCTATTCACCGAAACGGCCGCGGCGGCCCGGGGATGCACGACGCGACGCGTTGAGCATGACTCGCGTACTTTACCACTCCGCGATAGATACCGTACTGATAGTGAACCTTATCTTGGTTTCATTTCGACTTCTTGGCTAAGAGACTTCCTATGTAAAATTGTTTCAGCTTCTTTTACGTCAGATGTGTATTTTTGTATCTATACATTTGAATATTTATATTTTACTTTCTCTTTAGTTGAATAAGTAATTTTGGTGTTGGTTAAAATAGGGTGTTGTTTTGTTCATCCCACTTTTTATGTCATCGTTCAGTTTAAAGGTATGTTGTAATGAGATACCGCGGCCCCGGAAGGCAAGGGCAGCTGAAGTAACTGGGTGGGCTTATAGTCAGTAGAAGTCTGACACTCCTTCTCGCTCCACTTAGAGCGAGAGAAGTCATTCGATGATTTTCCCACCCGAAAAAACGGGTCAGACATTCAACGTTGGCATAGTTTAAAAGCGATGTTGTTAGGATTCCTTAGCCGAATAGCAAAAAAACGGAACCCTTATACTATTCGTCATGTCTATCTGGCCGTCTTTCCGTATGTCACAGTCATTTTATTCCGAAACTATTAAGACTACAGAGTTCAAACTTGATATATAGATGTATTCTGCAAACCGCTTTCCGATTTTTATGCGAAAATAATGTAAAAAAAAAAATTAAGGGAGGCTCCCCATACATGGAACTAGAACAAAATGTTTTTTTACTTCAAGCCTGTACGCCTATGCGGGTGTCGGCGTCTATAAATAGACCTTTAAAAATGATACTGAGGTTCATGTAATCATTTTTGTCAAAGTCAATCGTTTGAAAGATATATTTGGGGACACATTTTACTACTTTGGAAGTGCCAAAGTAGTAAAATGTGTCTCTAACTTTTAAAATAATAAAGTGTAAAATATAAAAAAATATGCTGTAGATTCTAATGAAAACTTTTAACTAATTGATTCGAACGAGATACAGTTTTTGAGATTTCATTTTCACATTTGCAAAATCCGCAAATAAAACTTTGTCATATAAACATTATGATAACAGCATTTTTTTACGTTAATCTATGCTAGCAAGCATAGCTACGGAATTCTTCATGGGCGAGTCAGTCGCAAGATATACGCTTCCAAAGTGGTAAAATGTGTTTCACCCCCCACCTACTTTTATAATAATGGAGTCAAAACCCAAAACAAAATATATGCTGTAGATCTTAATAAAAATTTCAATTAAAATTGGTTTGAACAAGATCGGGTCAGCAGTTTAAAAATACTCTAAATGTATTCTTGACAATATTATTAAATTAAACTATATTTACTTCGCGATTCTCTATCCATTGCGAATTAGATTGACGCATAAAATTACACATTAATAATAGTAGTAGGATTATACGCGGGTGAAACCGCGGGGCACAGCTAGTGATTTTATAAAACCACTAGCTTTTACCCGCAACTTCGTTTGCGTGGGAGGTTATTCCCGTTTAAATCTTGATCCCGTAAGAATTTCGGAATAAAAAGTATCCTATGTCCGTTTCCTGGTTCTAAGCTACCTCCCTAACAATTTTCAGCCAAATCGGTTCAGCCGTTCTTGAGTTATAAATAGTGTAACTAACACCACTGTCTTCTATTTATATAGATTTAAAATAATTGGTTAGGTACTCGATTCAGGACTTCTTAAGGAGTCATCATAGAATCAATGCAGATACACAGGTTAGGTGTATTATTATGCAAAGGATTGCAATATTATTAGCATGGAGACGCAGTTAATATATTATGCAGTTGGTAATCTCTCTAGTAACAGGTGCTATGTTGATGCAATTATTATTCAGTTGGCGTCTATCATCGTCGGTTTGTTATGCTCGAGATGGCGAATATGATTACCGACACGACGACTAACATTTTAGAGGGGTTATTTTAAGAACATAAAGTGAATAGCTGACAGAGTTGATTGTTATAAAAACCGGCATGTATACTCATAATGATAAAAAGGAACTGTGGTGGCTCAGTGGTAACAGGCATGACTCATGAGTTTGTAGGTCGTGGGCTCGGACGTAACCTTCTCTTCTGCTCTTCTTTTTCAGCTCAGCTCAGCTCTTCTTCTTCACGTTTGTAATGAGGTTTGAAATCACATTGCTAGAAATCTCGTTAACCCCATCCAACTAAGCTAAATATGCTTGTGTCTGGAGTAGGTTCACGAATAATGCAATGGGTGGGGTTCGAACTTGCGAACTCTCGATCCCAAGTCCGACATCTTAGCCAGATATTGAAGCTTCCATTGCTGTTTTTACCTTGAACAGAGGTGATAACGTGACAATGACGCCAGTTTTTGACACATCAGTTACCAGGACATCGATGAGTATATTTTAAGTTGTTAGTCAGTTTTTTATTAAGTTCATATTGTAATAAAAATTCTAAAAAACATAACTCTCCTCCTTGCTTCGCCGCAGTCGGGTAATAAATTAGTTTTCTCTTTGAAACGAAATATTTTGCAAGCGCGGTGTGAGCTTGTATGAAGAGAGCTACGTAACGGGCACGCCGCAATTGCGGCGGTAAGACCCCTCTTTGAGGAGTGGCTAGATCGACGTCACGGCGTCCTGACCTACCGCATAACGCAGGTCCTCACCGGACACGGAAGTTTCGGGAGGTACCTGTGTCTGATGGGGAAGGAAGAAACGCCTGGGTGTCACCGCTGCGAGGATCGCCCTGAAAACACAGTAGAGCATACGGTGCAAGACTGCCCCGCTTGGGCAGAGCACCGACGTGTCCTCACGGTGGCGATAGGCGGAGACCTCTCGCGCCCGGCACTGGTTGAGGCCATGCTGCGGGGCAAGAGGGAGTGGGAAGCGGTCGCCTCCTTCTGCGAAGCAGTCATGCTATCGAAGGAGGAGGCGGGCCGCGTGAGGTAGAGGATGGCGTCCTCCCTCCAGCCCAGCCGCAGTGGTAGACGCCCACGGCGTCGGACGTCGGCCGACGATCTCCGGCCACCGTAGGCGCGGGCATGCGGACAGCGAGTAAAGGGCCACTCGCTGTCCGACCATGGACCATGCCCGGGTCGACGGCGCGTTGTGTTCCACGCGCGCCTCAAAGAGCGTCAGCAATATGACGAGGCCCCCCCTGTAGAGGGCCGAAGCCTGCCGGGGTCGTGGGACTTATCCCATTACCGTGACCCCGGAACGTAAAGGGCTATTGAAGGAACACCGTGGATTTTAGTCTGTACAAGTCTGACAGTCCCTCCGGCCCTGCCCGGGGTGGGAGGACACATTTGAAGATTTTACCAAGAAAAAAAAAAAAAAAAGAGAGGTACGTAACGCCCACGCGGTTCTCAAATGTGAGATTGAATTTAAATTACTAGTAGGTATTTTATGCAAACAAACAATGATCTAAGGTTCTAGACAAACCCGAGTCGACGGTGACGTTAGTCAGTTAGTAATTTCTGCCGGGGTTGCGGGAATTTTCTAACAAAAATACCGCGGCCTCGAACGCAAGGACAGGTGAAAGAATAGAGTGGGCCTTTACTCAGTAAAAGTTTGACACTCCCTTCCACTCCACCCAGAGTGGAAAGAGAAGTGTTTGACTGTGCATGTTTTTTAAGTCCAAATAAACATATGATTATTATTTTTATTTTATTTAATCTGTTCAGTCCTACAATCAGCGCAATGATACTGGATGGCCGAACGGTCCACGGTACGTGGAGCTTAACGTTGCTTTCAAGCACAATATGGGCTCTCCGGCCTTACCAATAAATAGTTAACTTTACACAATTTGACTTACCAGTTCTAGAGACGACAAGTTACGACCTGTCCTGAAGCCACGTCCGTGTATGTGTGTGTATGTAATGAGTAATTGAAACGTATAGTGAGGTCGAGTATTGATGGACGAAGGTTCTCAAGATGCAGGTCCTCACAACGCAGTCCGGCAGCAGTCACAGCACAAACTTCGCACCAGATTGGAGCAGCTATTTATCACCAATTCACAACCACTTTCAACAAACTCACGGGTCAGTCAGTCTGACTACAATACTGCGTTATGGTTCAAAATACCCCAGGTTTTTCTTCAATTTGGGATTACAATTTCAACTTATCGTTAATCGCGACCCAATTATCGGTTACAACGGGCGATTAAACACGATATTTCCAATTACAACAAAATCAAAGGTCCCAAAAGGTTGGACATTTTTTCAAACGGAAACAGGTTATCTGTCAAGTGTCGACATCAAAGACAATAGAATATTGCCACACCAAAAATATGCGTTCAAATACGTTTTGGACGCAACATCTACCCCCCCCCGGACGGGCCTACCCGTCCGCTAATCAATTGGAAGTCTTGACAAGGTTGCGAATTTAACACAGCTTCAATGCGGCAAAATACGGTAGCTAGTTCCTCAAAGGTGAGAACGGTGTCTCCCAACAATCTTCGCCAGTGTCCTTTTGCCGCTTTCACCGTGGCCTCAAAAATACCCCCCCAATGGGGGCAGGCTGGCGGGTCAAACAACCAAGTGACCCCTCGGCGGGCCAAACTATTACCAATGTCAACCTGGCTCTCATTAGGAAGGCGTATACCTCCTTCAAATAGTTACTTGTACCCTTGTAATTCGTACCGCAATCAGACCTAATCAAAGAAGGTAACCCACGGCGAGACACAAATCTGTCCAAAGTCGCCACAAAGGCCTCTGTCGAGAGGGAGGTTACCAGCTCCAAATGTACTGCCTTGGTTGACAGGCAGACAAAAACACACAAATAAGCCTTAACAATCTCACTATTTTGAAGTGTGGATGTCTTCAACAAAAGGGGACCAGCAAAGTCCGTTCCGACGCCAGCAAAGGGCCTCGCCTCATTGACACGATCAGCCGGCAAAATCCAAAATTCTTGCCGCAGAATGGCCAACAGCGCATTGCAACCGGCATGCGAGTTCTTAACGTGACGATCAGTCACCAACAATTGAACCAAGTGGCCCTCCTTGGGCAACAAAAGGGGGTGACGGGCCCCATAAGGAAGGCAAGAGTGCCTCAACCGTCCTCCAACACGCAAAAGACCCGTCTTATCCAAGAAGGGATTCAACTTACTAACGGCTCCCGACAACTTAACCCTACCAGATTTCAAGACCTCGATCTCCTTCTCAAAGTGTGCAGCCTGCACAGAGCGGACCCAAAGGAGGACTGACTCCTGTCACCCTTGAGGAGAGAGAACTGGTGACAGGCGCTTGTCCCCTGGATTTCTAGAATTATGGCCCAAACGCCTGATCCACGAGGTGACGTTCAACAATTTGTCGAGGGAGCTGTATCGATTCACCAAAAAATCAGGATCAAACGGAGGATCCTTCATCCCAACAGCGAACACCTTAAGTCCGGGCAAAGGATCCGACATCAAGACTGACGTTCGAAGCCAATCGTCCTCGGGGCGAGTCAGCCAGTCAGGTCCCCACCAGACGGGGTGAGCAATCAAGCGGGGGGCCATGCACCCGCGTGAGGCCACGTCGCCCGGGTTCAGGTTACCAGGCACGTGCCTCCAAATCAAAGGCGTTTTAGAACCTTGAATCTGAGACACTCGGTTCGCAACAGAGACCTCCAAAGAGTGGACGGACGTCTTCAACCAACACAAAAAAATTTGACTGTCCGTCCAGGCGTAAGAAGCCCGAATGTCAACAGTTCCACCCAAAGTGCGCGCAACGTGGCTTAAGAGACGCACAAGAAGCACCGCAGGGAGTGCGGATACAAATTGGAGCCAGTCTTCCAACAGGGTTTCCCGAAGTGGCTCGTCCCAACCAAGTTCAGTTATAACAAGGGCAGGAGCACCAATTTTAGGGTAAAGACAACTTACAGGGGTGATTTCAAACCAGGTCCTTCCATCAACAGTAGTGACAGCCATTTCGCCAATTCCCCAAATCTTGCCTGAAAAGTAGTTCACCTTCAGGCCAACCTGTCCCGCTAACCAAGACGACAAAAGGCAACCCTGGGCTCCCGTGTCCAAAATGGCATGGACCACAAACGAGTCACCCAAGGGTCCCCAGACCTTGACCGAGGCCGTTGGCAACAAAACCGTCTTGATCGGGGGGGGGTCCTTTAGCGGAGCAGGCGCCAATTTCTTAGCGATGCCTGGGCGGCGACCGGTCGCCGCATCCAGGCTGCCCTCGTTCACGACGAGGCCAACATTCAAAATATTCATCCGCGCGGTGTCCCGAGCCGCTCGCCATCGCTGGAGGGGCATATCCCACCGGATGCCTGAATGGCGGAGGGCGCGACTCCAACCGGGGACGTTCCGCCAACGGAGGGGAGAGGTAGCCACTGCTGCCTAGCAGCCAAAGCGCGTTCTCCCTGACGAGGGGAGACCAAATGGCGCTCGCGGGGCTCCCGTTCAACTTGCGCGGGGGGTGGAGAGCGGCCTGCAGAATTGCGGGCCTCAGCCCGGTGCTCGTCTCCGGAATACCCCCTCCTGCGCGAACCCTCCTCAGAAGATGGTCTGCTGGAGCGGTTCGCGTTGGCGCACAAAATCTCCAGGTGGGACCCCTTGCAAATTCTACACGGGCTGGGGTCGGGGCAGTCCCGATGGAAGTGGGCCCCCAAACACGAGAAGCACAAACGGCGTGCGTTGACAATGCGGTGGCGGGCACTAACGTGCAAATTCAAAAAGGCCGGGCAACGCGCCATGACATGCCCCGTTGCCTTACAAAAGTCACAATGATGAGGACTCCGGGTGCCAGCAAAACGGGGGGCGGGCCGAACATCAACAGGCCCCCTAGCCCGAGGACTCCGGGCGCCAGCAAAACGGGGGGCGGGGCGAACATCAACAGGCCCCCGAGCCCTAGTCCGTCCCTGGTCTCTTGGCCGAGAAGGTGGTGGGCGTGACCCCGTGGCGCCACGAGTGTTATCCAAAAACCGACACTCGTCTTCCAAAAACTTGAGGAGGTCGTCAAAGGGGGGAAGATGGGTGGCACTATGCCCACCATACTTCTGCTCAAAACGTGACCTCAACTCCGCGGGGAGCAACCGCAGCACTATGTGCACCAACAGGTAGGACCAATGTTCCACCGGTAACTTCAAGCGTCTCAAGGCGTTGGTCGCTGAGACCAATGGGTTCAGCAAGTCAGTGCGCAACGTCGACGTGCTGGCAATGGCCGCTAGTCCCAAAATCTGGCCGATGTGCACATCAGCCAGGCAGCGCTTGTTCTGATACCGTCGGGAAAGAAGCTCCAAAGCGGTCGGGTAGGAGGAGTCCGTCACCGGCAAGTGCTGCACCAAGGCTCTGGCTTCGCCGTCCAAACCGGACAACAAGTAGGCCAACTTCTGCGCACGTCCGAGGTCCGAGCGTGCATCCACAAGACTTTCAAAGAGATTAATGAAGCCCAGCCAGTGGTCCAAACGTCCGTCAAAATGTGGCAGCTCCAGGGTGGGCAGCCTACCCAATAGTCCAGGGCCCTTGACAACGGAGGTCTGAGGCTTGGCCTCCTCAGGCACCCGGCTCCTCAAAATTTCCCGGGCTCGTTGACTTATGACATCCCCCAGGTGGACAATCTGGTCATAGTCACCCGAAACCTTATCGCGGGCTGCCTGGTCCATCACCCCCAAACCCACGTCCATGATGTACTCGTTGAAGCGTGTGAGCGCAGCATCAGCTGACTTGATCCTCTCATTCACATGCTCGTTCCGAGCAAGGGTGAGCTCTTCCAAGTCCGAACGCTCAACCGTTGCTGCTGCCGATGTGAACCATCTCAACTGTGAGGTCAATGCGGCAGCAGACTCCCTGAATGCCTTAAATGAGGCCATTGCAACAATCAAATATCAATACCAATAGGCTAAAATAACTAAACAAACAACAATGACTTGTTAGCCAACCGAACAATTTCACCAAAATAAAAAATTAAATTCAATTATTTCAAGTCCAAATCCGACCCTGTACTTATTCCAAGTATGAATCTAGCTTGCTACAGATGGCTAGTTACTGAAAAAATAACAATTTAATGTATATATTATGATGGATCAACACCAATTTGTTGGAACTAACGTAATTACATCAATGATGTTGGTATGTGCCTAATACACATACATGGAGTTTGTATATATGTCCCTCTATAAACTCTGGTAGTTTAGAATAAGTTTTCTAGACAGATGTCAGTTGCTAGTCTGTTCTGATCGTTTTGCCTGTGCGGATGCACAATATATTTGGAATCTAATGTGGTATTTTATTGAGTAGTTCACGGAATATCCAACATGGTAGCAGTCCGTGGTTAAATTCGCTACTCTAATAATTATTTTCCCAAGTGTGCGCGCGTGTTTTCGTAAAATTATTTTCAAAAATTTTTTCGCAAGAAAACAAAAGATGGCAACTGCTGTTCAGAATTTTTCTGTTGAAAAATTATCCGGGATCCAAGATTATCCATCCTGGAAATTTATGATGCGGATGGTGCACATCTACGACGATCTTTGGGATTGTGTGGGCACAACTGAAAATAAAATCGAAGACGCGAAGAAACAGGAAAAGGCGCTCGCGAAAATCGCCTTGAACGTGAAGTCTTGTGTATTTCCACAAATTAGAAATGCCAAGACGGCTCGCGAAGCGTGGAACAACCTGCAGAAGGCATACGAGGACCGAGGCTTGTCACGATGGCTCGGATTGCTTCGCACATTGTTCGCCACCAAATTAAGCGAATGTGCGAGCATGGAGGCATACGTTAATAAGGTCATGGATACATCGCAACAACTGAGCGACATCGGAGCGGCTTTGGAAGATGACTTCGTGGCCGTGATTTTACTCAGCGGTTTGATAAGCGATTACGACCCGTTGATAATGGCTCTAGAAAATTCGAACACGTCACTCTCAAGCGAAAATGTCAAAGCGAAATTGCTTCTAGAAAATGCAAGACGTGATATGAAAAGCGAAGATGTTACGGCTTTAGCAGCTCGGAAAGCACCGAAACCAATTAAGTGCTTCAGGTGCAAAAAGAGTGGGCATATCAAGAAGGATTATCCTGACAACTCTGACGGCAAGAAGAGTGGCCGGAGAAGCCAGGCGCATCTCACAGCGTTGGCCGCAGGAGTCAAGCGTAACGTTTGGTACGTTGACAGCGGTGCGGCGCAGCATTTTTGCAATGATCGCAGTTTTTTTTATCAGATTTTACAACTGAAAAGCCAAAGAAGGTCTTAATTGCCAATGGTGAAGCATTGCCGACAGCTGGAAAAGGAACTGCGCAAATTGTGCTTAAGGACAATAGTGTGAGATCGATAAGTAATGTGTACTTAGTCCCTAAATTGTCTGCTAATTTGTTATCTGTAAGTGCGATGGATAAGAAAGGTTTCGAAATTGTGTTTCGTTCTGGCGTGTGTACGGTCTATGACAATGGGGAAGTTTTGGCTACAGCTACCCTGAGAGATGGTATTTATGAACTTGATGCCATTGAAACTGTTTCTGTTTCGTGTAGCGAGCCATTCTCGCAGGCCATGTGTTCGTCTTTGTCTGTAGGTACAGGTGACAGCAAAGCGGTGCCGGCACGTCAACTGAAGGTTGATAGTCGTCCTGTTGCCGTGAGCGTGAAGCAAGCGCCGCAGTCCCTTGCTACTGGAAGCCAGTCAACACAACAAATTTGGCACCATCGTCTAGCGCATCTGAACACCCGAAGCATGGAGTTACTGCGAAAAGGTAAGGTCAAAGGTATTTCTTATGACAACAATAACTTTCAGTCGTGTGTTTTCTGCATCTTAGGTAAACAGACTAAGTTGCCATTTCCGAAGAAATCTGAGACTAGGGCCAAGGAAATCCTTGGATTAGTTCACAGTGACGTCATGGGACCACTGCCGTGCCCATCCCTAGGTGGGAAAGGATATTTTCTGTTGTTCATTGGCGACCTGTCACGAAAAACATTCGTTTATTTTCTTAGGAGGAAGGATGAGGTTTTCGAGATGTTTAAAGAATTCAAAACTCTCGTAGAAAACCAAACCAATAAAAAAATAAAAGTTTTTCGTAGTGACAATGGTGGTGAATATGTCATTTCTAATTTTCAGAAGTTCCTGAAGAAGCATGGGATTCGCCATCAGACCACGGTTCCAAGGTCATCAGCTCAGAATGGAGTCGCGGAACGCGCGATCAGAAGTGTTACGGAGAAAGCCCGGTGCATGCTCCAGGAAGCAGGCTTGAAAAAGGAATTCTGGGCAGAAGCAGTTAACACTGCCGTCTACCTGAAGAATCGCTCTCCAACTAAGGCGGTGATGGGCTTTACACCGGAAGAAAAATGGTCAGGTAAAAAGGAGAATCTGAGTTACCTACGCATTTTTGGTTGTCAAGCTTATGCCCTACAGCACAAAAGGGACAAATTGGATCCCAAAAGTAAGAAATATATTTTTGTCGGATACTGTGACGAGATAAAGGGTTACAGATTGATTGATCCGGCGAGCTCGAAGAATGTTATAAAAGCAAGAAATGTCACTTTTCTAGAACATGCTTTTTGGAATGACACTTCATCGGATGAGTATGACTGTTCACGTTACACTCTCTACACACCCGCCCCAAAGTGGGGGTCTTCATGGCCAACCTACAGGCGACCTGCGCGGTGCTCCAAAATTCAAGCAGCGAGCATCGCATCGTGTGCCACATAGCCTGGAAACACTCAAATCTTCACATTGTAAGCGCATACTTCCAGTACTCTGAGGACATTTCTCCACATCTTCAGCATATTACCAGAGTGCTGGAAGGGCTACAGGGTCACCCCGTGCTCCTGGGAGCAGACGTTAACGCGCACTCTCCATTATGGCACTGTGTGCCTAGGCACTACATCGGGCGCGGCCGTGAAGTGGCTCGCCGTCGAGAGGAAATGGAGGCCTTCCTGTTGGCCCATGATCTCATAGTCCACAACGTGGCTGGGCAACCTTCAACCTTCTCCACGGCCAACGGGGAGTCCAACATCGACCTTACATTTTCAACGCGGGGGGTTGCGGTCGCAGATTGGAGGGTGCGCGAACACGCAAGTTGCAGCGATCACAGACTCATCACATTCAGGCTATGTGGCGCGCGGAACCGTGAGCCCGCTCCTATTGCGGAGCCGTCGGCGGCGCTAAGGAGGTTTCGAGAGCGTGGTGTGGACTGGAACCAATTTCAGGTGAGGATCCACGACCGAGTGGGTAAGATTGACTGGACGAAGCCTGCTAGTGATGTATGTAAGGAGTTCACGCGAATTATCGCGTGGACTGCGACAGAGTGCTTGGGTACGTGTGGTGACGGGAAGAAAGCGAAAGGGTACGAATGGTGGTCTCCTGCACTGGAGGCTTTGCGTAAAAGGCACAATAAGGCGAGGAAAAGCTGGCAAGATGCAAGAAAGGTTGGAGGGGAAATGGAAGCGAGTGCGCGAGAGGCATTTCATGTTTGCCGCAGTAAATACAGGGCATCGATGGAGAGGGCGCAGCTCGACTTCTTCCGCAAGTTGGCGGACACCGGCAACCAGGACCCATGGGGCCTGGCGTACAGGGCTGCCAGTGGCAGAGTCAGGCCGCCACCCAATGTGGTGAATGGCACCCGGCTTGCGGAGGGCTTCGCCGCGGATGTTGGCACTGCCATGCGCGGACTTGTGCATGCACTGTGCCCCGACGACGATCCGTCGTCGGACTCAGTGTACCACAGGCAGGTGCGGCTGGTGGCAGCTTGCATCCCGTCGAGTCGAGACGCGCCCCCTCCGTCGCGTCAGGTCTTGGAGAAAATAGTTAAGGATCTTCCTAACACGGCTCCGGGCATCGATGGAACCACGGCGCACATTGTCAGGCATGTGTGGCGGGTGGCGAGCGCCGAACTCACGCACATGCTTGGCATGTGTGTAGTCGAGGGTATCTTCCCCGATGCGTGGAAGGACGGTAGGCTGATTGTGCTGCCTAAAGGCAATGACAAGCCCCTTACCGATCCCAAAGCGTATCGGCCTATCACGCTTCTCCCTGTCCTGGGGAAAATACTTGAGCGCGTTATGTTGTCAAGCGCACCATCAATTACGCGAGGGGTGTCCTCATGCCAGCATTCTCTCGGGTTCTCTCGGGGAAGGTCAACGCTAACGGCTCTCAATGAGATTGTCGGCACCGCACATAGGAGCAGTTCCAAATATGTCCAGGCCATCTTCCTGGACATATCTGGCGCCTTTGACAACGCTTGGTGGCCCATGATCCTGCTGAAAGCGAAGCGGGGAGGGTGCCCGCCAAACATCTACCGGATGCTGGCGTCGTACTTCTCCAACCGTAGGGTAGGCCTCTTCGCGGGCAGCGGGGTTGTGTGGAAAACTGCTACGATGGGTTGCCCGCAGGGTTCTGTAGTGGGACCACCACTATGGAATCTTGTACTGGATGACTTGCTTCGGTTGCCATACCCAGCCGGTGTGAGCGTGGTCGCGTACGCGGATGATGTTACGGTTCTCATCGAGTCGGATTCTCGATCGATAGAGGCTTCTGCCTCGTGCGCCATGGGACTAATTAGTGAGTGGGGAACTCGAAACCGGCTGGGCTTCTCCCCTTCTAAGTCATGCTCTATGACGGTGAAGGGGGGACTGTCAAAGCGCCCACTCACGATTCGACTCGATGGGACCTCAGTCAAGAGCGTACGTTCGACCAGAGTGCTTGGTGTGGTGATCGATTCGAGCCTATCGTTTGGAGAACATGCTCTGTCCATCGGCGAGCGTGCTGCAGCTGGGCTGGGCAAGATGTCGCGCGTCTCCGCTGCATCCTGGGGCGTGCGTCACCGGGCCCTTAAGGTCCTGTATAAGGAGATTTACACCCCCACGGTGACGTATGCGGCGGGCTGCTGGTGGAGGCGCGTGACCTCATACACGGTTAAGTCGACACTCTTGAGGACGCAAAGGCCAGCGCTAATCTTGCAGACCAAGGCCTACCGGTCTGTCAGTACGGCGGCACTCCCAGTCCTGGCTGGGGTGCTGCCGGCCGACCTCGAGGTCGCCCGTGCGGGCATGATAGACGACATCCGGCATCTCCCGCAAGATGAGCTCAGGACAGGGAGAAGGGTCATCGCGGACGAGGCTGTAGCCAAATGGCAGCAGAGATGGGAACAGGAGGATAAGGGGAGGGAACTCTATCGATTCTTCCCGGACGTGGCGGCTAGGCTCAAGGCGACTTGGGTTGAACCGGACTATCAAGTCTCATAGATCTTGACGGGGCATGGATGTTTTAGAAAGAGATTGCATGAGATGAAGCTGTGTGAGGTAAGTGTGTGTTACTGCGGAGAGGCTGACGAAAGCTTGGACCACACTTTGTGGCAATGCCCCCTGTATGAGGAACAGCGATGTAAGATGATGGATGGGATTATACGACGGGCAGCGAAGGCGTACTGTGGTGTATGGACCCATGGGAGGGGTCGTACGATAGAGGCCGCCCCAGAATGGGGAGAAAGGCACAGAGGGACAGGACGAGGAAACTTGTAAAGGAGTCAAGAAGCGACTGCGGTGATAGCGCACGCGCTATGTCCGCAGCCGTCTCCTTGCGATTCGGCCCATATGACATGATGTCGGTGGGGCCATGGGTGGTTGGCGGGATTGTTCACGTTACACTCAGATTGGTTTGTTTCCGAACAATGTAACTGTCGCCGATAATGTTCCGGTGGAACCCGCCTTACTCGATTTACCCCAAGAGCCCGCAGAAATATCTAACGAAAACTGTCAAGATAACAGCGCCATTACGATAGATGATTCTGAGAGCAGTAGTGAGACCCCAGATGACCCTGCGGATGAGACGTATGTCCCAGGAGATTCCACACTGGAAGACTACGAGAACTCTACGGACGAATCTAGTGAGTTTGAGTCAGCTAGTGTAGCACGCACTGTATGCAGTGACACGGGGACCCTCAGACAGTACGCGAGGCACTCAATGGCCCAGAAGCAAGTAAGTGGAATGCCGCGATGGCGGAAGAGTATAAATCCTTCATCGTTAATAAGTGTTGGACTCTGACTGACCACGATGCGAAGCAACGGCCTGTCAAATGCAAGTGGATCTTTAAAAGAAAGCTTGGCCTCGATGGGGAAATATTGAGGTATAAAGCGCGCCTAGTCGCAAAGGGTTATACCCAGAAATACGGTATTGATTACGAAGAAACGTTCTCCCCTGTAGTACGATATTCTACTATACGTACGTTACTAGCTTTAGCAACGGAACATAACATGAATATCGAGCATCTGGATGTAAAAACGGCACTTTTGAATGGAGATTTAAAAGAGACCGTTTTTATGGAGCAGCCAGAGGGCTACAAGATAAAAGGCCAAGAAGATAAAGTTTACAAGTTGAATAAGGCCATATACGGACTGAAGCAAGCTTCGAAGTCTTGGTATGAGAAAATAAATGGCGTTTTGACAAGCAAAATGAAATTCAAACGTTTATCTTCCGAACCTTGTGTTTATGTAAAGTCGAGTGGGAAATCTATGACTATAATTGCGCTCTATGTTGATAACATAATGTTATTTTCTTCAGCTGGTTGCCAAGATACGGCAGGAATCAAAGAAGAATTAAAGAAGGCCTTCGAAATCAAAGATTAAGGGCCAGCACATCACATTCTTGGAATGAGGCTTTGCAGACAGAACAAGGAAATAACTCTAGACCAGTCAAGCTATATAAAGAAGGTGCTAGAACGATTTAATATGTCAGATTGCAAACCTGCGAGAACACCTATGGAGACAGGTCTGAAGCTCGTGAAATCTACAAAGAAGGATTGTACGCACGACTACAGAGGCCTGATAGGATGTCTGATGTACATAGCGGTATGTACGCGGCCGGATATTGCGCACGCTGTCAGCTCGCTCAGCCAGTTCAACGACGCGTACGACGAGACTCATTGGAAGGCGGCAAAACGCGTTCTTCGCTATCTGAAAGGTACGCCTGATCATTATTTAACTTTTCAGAAGTCAGGGTTGGATATCGTCGCATATGCTGATGCTGATTTTGCGTCAAATGAGGTCGATCGCCGATCTTATACCGGTTATGTGTTCAAAATTGGAAATTCTACTATCTCTTGGGAGAGTAGAAAACAGAAAACAGTGGCGCTTTCAAGCACAGAGGCCGAATATATGTGTCTGTAAGATGCTTGTAAAGAGGCACTTTTTCTACGCAAGTTTCTGTTCGAAATTTACGGGGTACAGGATAGGATTACGTTGTTTAATGATAATCAGTCTGCACTGAAGTTGTGCGATAATTCTATGTACCACGCCAGAATGAAAAACATTGACGTAAGACATCATTTCATCAGGGAAATCGTTGAGGAAGGTACAGTCGTTATAAAATACCTTTCTACTGATGAAATGTTGGCCGACGTTTTAACGAAACCGTTGGCAAAGGAAAAACATGATAAGTTTGTATGTCGTTTATTTCTATCGTTAAATAAATGATATGATGGTTCTAAGCAGTAGTTAAGGTATACTTGCAGAAGTATAATTTGTTTTAGATCCGTATCACATAGTTTTGAATATTTACTGTTTACATGTGTGACGGATACTTTGATAAACTTATATTTTTGCTTTGTTTTAGCTGTTATAATATTTTATTATTTTTAGACAGCGGATGTGTTTAGGCTTAGATGTTCAATGTGTGTAATGTGATTTACATGAGTTTATATTGGTTCAAGGGCCAGTGTTGGAACTAACGAAATTACATCAATGATGTTGGTATGTGCCTAATACACATACATGGAGTTTGTATATATGTCCCTCTATAAACTCTGGTAGTTTAGAATAAGTTTTCTAGACAGATGTCAGTTGCTAGTCTGTTCTGATCGTTTTGCCTGTGCGGATGCACAATATATTTGGAATCTAATGTGGTATTTTATTGAGTAGTTCACGGAATATCCAACACAATTAAACACAACAATTGAATGTATAATATTGAGCCGGACAATTTTTAATAACACAATCCAATAATCACCCTAAACAATAAATCAATACACACAATTCAAGTCTTGTTATGTTAACAAATGTGTGATTATTATTTAGATAAACTTTTAAATTCAGATCAGCGACATTAAATTATTAATTACAACAAATATACCAAATAATGTACCAAAATACAACCTAATAATTCCTAATTTCACAAATAAATCTTACTTTGTCAGTACAACAATAGGGGCTACAGTACAATTACAAATACAATTTGAGCCCGGGTGACACAGCAATATATTCAAACTTATTAAGTTATTTTACCAAAGTTCAAAACTTCCAATTTACTTAGTGGATCTTACATTATAATGTAAAATCCACGCTTCTGCTACCAGTTTGTTCAGTCCTACAATCAGCGCAACGATACTGGATGGCCGAACGGTCCACGGTACGTGGAGCTTAACGTTGCTTTCAAGCACAATATGGGCTCTCCGGCCTTACCAATAAATAGTTAACTTTACACAATTTGACTTACCAGTTCTAGAGACGACAAGTTACGACCTTTCCTGAAGCCACGTCCGTGTATGTGTGTGTATGTAATGAGTAATTGAAACGTATAGTGAGGTCGAGTGTTGATGGACGAAGGTTCTCAAGATGCAGGTCCTCACAACGCGGTCCGGCAGCAATCACAACACAAACTTCGCACCAGATTGGAGCAGCTATTTATCACCAATTCACAACCACTTTCAACAAACTCGCGGGTCAGTCAGTCTGACTACAATACTGCGTTATGGTTCAAAATACCCCAGGTTTTTCTTCAATTCGGGATTACAATTTCAATTTATCGTTAATCGCGACCCAATTATCGGTTACAACGGGCGATTGAACACAATATTTCCAATTACAACAAAATCAAAGGTCCCAAAAGGTTGGACATTTTTTCAAACGAAAACAGGTTATCTGTCAAGTGTCAACATCAAAGACAATAGAATGTTGCCACACCAAAAATATGCGTTCAAATACGTTTTGGACGCAACATAATCTATTGACATATTAATTACATTTTTAAATATTAATTTAAAAAAGAATATAAACATTTAAAACTATAAAAAATAGTAGCCCACCGGTATCGGGAACAGGGTCCAAGCTACCGGTGGTCAGGGCTCTTGAGAGAGGAACCTCCTCACAATACGCGCCGTTTCCAGAAGTACTGCTTTCTGGATCAAGCCGTTGATCCAGCTGCCCAACGAGAGCCTACTTAGATGTTGGTCGAGGCTCTTGGCTATTATAACCATTGGCTGTGACGACTATCGGCACAATGGTTGCTATCTCCACATCCCACATGTCGACAACCTCGCGTGCCAGGTCAAGATACTTATTTTTTATTTTATTATTATTATTATTTTCTCCCGAAAGGCTAAATAAAGTTATTCTTTCAGTGACAATAATTTATTGATCATATAACATTTCTTTAAAAAATATTTAAAATGAAATCGTTCAATAATAAAATTATGTGAAATCATTATCAAATTTTCCAACGAAGCTCAAAAAGTGTTTTCAGTTGCCCAACGATTACTGCATTCACAACTTACTTTGATCCAACGAAAATGTTCGTAAACAAAGACAGAATGAAACGTCACAAACAGCAAGATATTTCACAAAATATGAAACAAATTGAGGAAGTTGCGTCAGAACTTGTTCAATAAATCGAATCAGTTAATTGAGGTGTTAAATAGAATGGATTTTGTTACCCCCCAGACGGTTTTCGTTAATCCTTAGGTACTGTACTTTACTTACGCAGTGACTTTTTGGAAGGCGAACATTATTTAGAACTTCGATGTTCCATTTAGTAACCGATAGGATCTTCGCTAAAGAATCAGGCGTTTAATAATCCTTCTATTTATATTACAAATATGAAAATTTAGATATTACTTTGTACGTTTATATTTATTTATTTATCATTATCACACACACATGTTTCCTTTGCCATAACAGATCTTAAATCTAATGCGACAAAGTAACTTAAAATAAATTTTACTTAACTATAACTTACATGCTACACATACAGTACGTGGCTCTTGTGAACTCACTCAGTGTACAGATGAATATGCGCCTCAGCAGGTTATTGCGCGCACGCGGCACCACCAGCAGCTGCGGTCTACTATTTCTGATAGTACGCCTGAGTTTTGTATACTACCTCTTAAAACTTTAAAAAGATACGTCGCCAGTGTCACTTCAAGTCTGATTTCTAATTTGTAGTAGCCAGCCATACCGAGACACAGAGATATGTCTGTATTACATTACTCGTATATACAATTACGCCAAAATGCTTCAACGAGTCTGGATGAAATTTGCCATAGAGATACATTACTCAAAATTTACCAAAATCCCTGAATAAATCCGGGATGTTGGTAAATTTCCACGTGATTATAGAAGCGGGCAATCGGTAATTACTAATTTTAAATGTGAAAGATTGTGTTTGTGTTAAAATGGCTTATGGGATTTGGACTAAGCTTAGCACACATAGTTTTCAACCTGGAAAAAATATAGGCTAGTTTTTGTTCATGGGAAATGTGCGGAATTTCCACGCGAGCGAAATCATGGTCTACAGCTGGTTTGTAATAAATACAGAAATAATATTTGGGAACCGCCGCGCGCCGCTGAATAAACTAAAACTACCAAAAATTTTCATACATAAACATCAAAGACCAAAAAAATCGATTTGATATGAATCTGCTACTACTGTTACCACCATTTATTTTTCGTCAATTTGAGGAAGGCCTTCGCTTTTTTATGTGGCATCTCGCAGATCAACCTCTGAGGTTGTCGGCTGCTTAACCGGACTTGCCTGTGGCTGCCTTAATTAATTATATTATAATTAAAGCCTCCAACCAGGGCTTTTAAACAACTTACAAACTAGGCGACTACACGCTAAGGGCACCCCATGTGGGGCACAGACCTAGACTTGGGGTGTCACAGGGGGAGGGCAGCTTGGGACAGGCTGTGGATCATAACGGCGCTCGTGTGGCACTAACTTTTTTATTGATTAGTTCCATGGGCTATGGTATCATAGAATGAGATGGGAAACAAAGAGCAACAAAAAGGAGAAGGGAAGACCAATATATCTTTGTTATTCACATGAATATAACTAACCTAACCATAACGATATAACTAACCTTTTTTCTGACGTATAAACTTTCAAAGTATATGTAATATATATTTTATGTCACATTTGTTCTGGAATACTCATCATCATTATCGTGGCTCATATTTTGCGCACGTCGATAATTGAACTATATTTTTAATTACTTGTGTTTGCTGCAACTTGTGTAGATACGCAACTGATTGAACGCTTCACATTCAAGTCGTTCCAGGCGGATAATTTTTCTACCGGTTCAAGTTCTCATATCAGTTGTATGATAGAGAGTGGCTTCTACGTAGTACAGTAAAATCTTTTGGCTCTGTTGCTCACCCGGGACTGTTTGCTATGTGATTACTATTACAAAGAAGTCTGAAAGGAAATCCGGCTGACCAATCCGCAATGCAGTGTGTAGACTTGAAACGGTGCGGACTTTTCGGATAATGACCAGTTTCGCTTTCGAACCAAACAATAACCAAACTCGTATTAAATAAAGCTATTAAAAGTTTCCCTTTCGGATCCGGTCGGTACCCCTCGGATATTTTTGGGATCTAAATTATTTAAATACCTACAGATAAATTTTGACTGTACGTATTTATTCAGGGTCAGTCACTTATGACCTTGTAAGGACTTCACGACTAGATTCTATTAAAACAGAACATAAACTTTTGAACATGGGCAAATGATGTATAAACTATATAGACAAGGAGAGGCGAAAGGTCTTTAAAGGGTTTTAAATATACTCAGAATAAAGAGAGTTATTAAGTTTTTTAGTGGAATTCGGGTGTCAAAAATTGTCCTAAGCAAAACATAACTAGTTTGTTGAATAATAAGGTTTGGAATCACGACAATCTTTCAATAATATTAGGGCGGGCACTGATACCTATAAATATGAGATATTAAGTTATATCCACAGAACAGATAAAAGAGGTTAGAAAGGAAATAGTTCCTGATTTGTATGAGAACGCGTGTCACCGCTTGTCTCCCCACTCTTTAGTTCTACTACAAGTAAGAGGCCCGTTACGTATGCGAATTACGCACACAAATAAATTACACACACTTAAATCGAGAGCTTGCTACTGATTGTAACTCACTGTTGATAAACACGCGCCGTGCATCACGGCCAATCAGGGCAAAGGACAAAACGTCAAAGGTTGAAGTGTGGCGCATGCAGTACACTGTGAGCGGACTTGGTCATTGCGTTGATTAAGCGAATACACAACGGGCAATGTATACATTTTGAAACTTGTTGCAATAATGTTCCTTAATGTTCGGAATTTCATAGTGATCAGAATATTTTTAATTGTTTTTTACGAATAAAATTGTAATTAAATGTTATTTTCGACTTACCGATGGAAAGATATACCTCCTCGATGTATAATTGCGGTCTGTTTTTTTGTTTTACAGGTTATAATTGCACAACACGGCATTTTAAAGCAGAGCTCTGTGTTCCGAAGTAATCCGAAGCGCATTAAGCGCGGTGAATGAATTAATCGGTCGCGCTATGATTGTCGTATCATAAATGTGGCGCGCTCGACCCGCCCACATTACCATTCCAACCTTATTCATCTATTCCGTGGTTATGTCTCTTAATTTAGGTATTGACTGCAACTTTTACATAAACGTATGTATTACCTTAAGGTCTATGAACATTGCAACATTGCCATTTTACGTGAAGATTCAAATGAACTATTTTTTATATATTTATCACCACTGCTCTCAAAACTGTGAAGAAAAATATTGTTTCAGCAACTGGCATATCCTTGGACCGGAAAATTTAAAGACATGCGACATCGCACACTGGGCCAGCATGGTAGATTATGGCCCATTTCTTCTCATAGTGAGGACGCCAATGTCCCAGGAGTGGGAACCTCATGAGCAGATTATGTTATGTAGGACAGACCAACATCAAAAAAACTTTTTAACAAAAACATTAAACCGACTTCTAAAAAACACTGCAAAGTGATAAATAAGCTTTTATTTCTCTTTTTAGTTGGTCGGTTTGAATTTATCTAGTTACAAAAGCCTAAATGTACTTAAAACCTTTTACAAAATATTGCTTTTTCCGATGCTGGGCCGTTAATTGTTAAGGAGTTCTCCTAGTACTTCACCATCGGCTTCATTTCACCATATGCATTGTAACTAGCATATTGGGCTTAATAACCATATCCAAGTAATCGAAGCGGAACCCATGAAATACTTATTATTGAGTGAGGCCATCTGTGGTCTTCATCATCAGTTCCTTTTTACCAAATGGTGCTTTTCGAGAGCAACTGCACAAGTTACTATAAAAAATACTGAAATCACTATAGGTGTGCCTATAATATTTGAAGAGTTTCCTCAATTTCTCCAGGATCCCATCATCAGAGACTGACATGGTGACAATGGGACCAACTTAAAAAAAACAAACTCTATTAAACAAAAAAATAATTTTCCAAATAGGTTCAGCCGTCTTTGAGTAATCGGTGATCATACATAAAAAAATATATACGCGTCGACTTGATAACCTCCCCCGTTTTTTTCGTCGGTTAAAAACTTCTTACGTACTTGTCTATTGGCTGTTCCAGACATATCATCTTTTTCATTAGGCCTCTATAGCTTTGGACTTTCCCTAAGCTGCTATCAGTGTCCATCTCATAACCATATTCATGATGGGAACTTACTCAACGACATTTTCCCTATTGCTTCGCATCGTTCTTCAGTTTTATGATCTCTGATTTACAAAATATGTGTTGCATACATGTTATGCTCTAGTAGACTGTTACCTGGTTGGTTACTGAATAAATCAAACAATTTTTTTATTGTCTCTCAAACAGTAAAATTTACAAATGTGATTGAAACAGCCCCAGTATTAACAGTTATTAAGACGTGTCACGTTTGTCTGGAAAATTTAAATTAAAAACGAATTTCAAGAACAAAAAGAGTATCGAAGTTGTAAAGTATACGTAATGTAATTGCAGCTCTTTGTAGTAGTGTGTATGCGTGTGATGGTGTGTGTATATGTGTGTTAGTGGTGGATGGTTGGATATTGTGATATAGATGCGCCCATCCAACTCAACTGAAAATGAAAATTGAAAATACATTTCTCGAGCCCAAAATACTGACTTTAAACGACGCCATTTTATGGTCGTTAGATGAAATATTTTTTCTGGTTCTCTCGCCATTCCGGGCGACCTCGTTTAAAAACCTATCAGGCTTTTGAAATATAAGCGAAACAGTGCGATGTCAGTTTTTTTAACCCTGTGCAAATTTCAAGGTATTGTTTTGTATATTGACAGTTTGTCGTTTTTTGAGGAACATGTACAATAGAGCCACATAAAGAGACTTTTATTTTTTTAAGATAGAAATCAAAAATTAAAGATTGAAAATACTTGTTCCTGTTTTGCTTGCAACTGTTTGATTTGGTATTTCTATCATAAATTTCTCAGTAGTAGCCCGGAGTTTGGAAGTTTACAATAACACAACAGCTTACTATAGCTTAGAAAAGTTATGTGGCCCGAATAACAGCCGAAGTTCTATGTATACTGTGTATGTGTTAAAAACTCCCCGTGAGGCGCAAACTGATCATGTAGTGACCATGTAATGACCATCCATTTAATCAAGGCTGAGAGACAGTTCACTCCACGCTTACAGGTTTACAGAATAAATAAGCTGGTCCAGTTCGGACGCCGAAATTAAAACAGGACAATATCGTACAAGAGACGGAGATTCGATAATCTCTTGCTATAATGTTTAATATTAACTAATGTCAATGTAAACTATGATGTTCTTTCAGCAATTTGCTGTCTTACAAGAACTTCTGGAGACTTTTTCTGGTTGCCAAAATATCAAGGTTAGCGGTCCCTCAGTGACTCTCCCAAGGTCCAACGTTTTGATGTGCATTCAAGGCACGGGAGTCCCGATATGTTTTGGAATGATCACCTTCTTAGTAACTTTTGCCTGCGGTTTCGCTAGTGTGAATCGCTTTTTTCGCGAAAAAAATTGTACCTCTTATGTTCTTCTCCTAGTACGAAATTTCATCAAAATCGGTTTAGTCTAAACAGACGTGACTTTTACACACAGACATACAGAGTAACTTTTGCATTTCTAATATTAGTACCGTTTATTTTTTCTGGGTGGGAAAATCATCATATGACTCCATTTGCTGTGGGTGGAGCGGAAGGGAGTGTCAGACTTCTACTGACTAAAAACCCACCCTGCTCTTTCGAAGCGGCTACTACCCAATCTAGATTGGGTAGGAGCCGCATCATTGCAGCCCCTGCTCGGTCTAGCTTTGGAGTCAAACGACGGAAGTCCTCCACGAAGTTCCATCGGCTGTCGAGGACAGTCCCAGGTACTTCATCGTCGTCTCAGCGCCGATGCGAACCCCTCCCACCGTTAATTGGGAACCCGAAGGTGGTGCATTCCGATGGTCGTGGAAGTACATGGCCTCGGACTTGTGCAGGGCTACCTCGAGACCCAGTTGCCGGATCCTCTCAACGACTATCGCAACCCCACGCATCGCTAGTTCGGCCGCAGCCTGGTGCGACCTCCTATTTGCCAGGACCAGCGTGTCGTCAGCGTAGCAGACTACGCTAATACCTGCAGGGAGGTCAGCGCGCAACACCCAGTCGTAACCGATGTCCCATAGGACCGGCCCCAGAATCCATTCCTGTGTAATCAACATTAAATATCAGGTAATATTTAGCGATAAACCCCAGTCTCGATCACACCAAGCTTAACAAATTCGTAGACAAACTTCGCTTTTAAATAATTTGTGTGTTAAATGAAAACGGAAGTCAAACTTCCGTTTAACTTTAAATCTGAAATTTAATATATTAATTTCCTAAACATTTCAACAACTTCTGATATTTGATTTTGTTGGGTTCCACCATCGCAGAGGTTTACTCAAGTTACCGTTTTGTGCGACTGCTTAGAATCTACAAAGTCTAAAGTAAAGCTTGGGTCGCATATAAAGCTTATGCGGAAAGAAAAAATATAAACTTACATTTGATGTAGCAAAACAATATTGTTGCTATGATAATCTTTGATTATGTGCTAATTGCTACAGACTTGCTACCAAGATAACATGTAATTTTACACTTCCAAATTATATTTCTTCTTGCTATCTACAACGTATATATATACATAATTATGTAGTAATTCTTTTAAATTCTTTATGAGTACCTCTTGTTTCTTTTAAATTTATATATCTTTTTGTATATAAGATTAACATGTATTTTTCATGATAATTGAAATAATTGTATTCTTCTTAAGAATATAATAAATGTCTTAAACCTAAATCTTTATTTTCTTTTTTTTGTAATTTTTACGAATGTTTAGGATTGTAATAAGTTTTGGTTTTGTTAATTTTTGCTACTAATACAAAACACATATATTTATATATACTTATTTATGTATTGTTATTATATAGTTGAAGCAGGTACACTGACTTTCCCCTCCCCTCTTTGTTTTATGTTCTTAAAGGTTGTCTGGAAGATATCGCTATCAGCGATAATTATATAGTTGAAACAGGTACACTGACTTTCCCCTCCCCTCTTTGTTTTATGTTCTTAAAGGTTGTCTGGAAGATATCGCTATCAGCGATAAGATCGTCATTGTAATGATATTTTGCAGTATTGTAAATCAAGTGTGTGTTTTGATTATTGGTGTATAATAAAGAGTATTCTATCTATCTATCTAAATATGTTGGTAATAAATTTACATCTAAAGGTATAGAACCTTTTATGGAACAGACGTAATTACTCACAAACAACAAATAGCACTTATTACTAAAGCACGCTTATGAATTTTCAACCCTGGCCGGAAAGTAAAAAATCTACGAGTATCGTTGAAAGATTTCATGATTGGTCTTGTAAGTTTTAAGGGGTTTCTGCATATCTAGAAGGTAAACCATACTTAGCAATATTGTGAATCAGGTGTGTTTACATTTTTGGTGTGCGATAAAGAGTATTTCATCTATCTAAACTTCCAAAAACCGACCTCTTGAGTAATCACCCTACGTTTTTCTATATTTGGGTTTCAAGAAATATAAAATTCTATGTTTTCGTATAAGAAGTTCACCTATCCGCTCCGCTATCTGTATAGCCTTGTCTCAAGTAGCGAAATAATTACGCAAAAATTCGAAGTAGAATATTTCATGGAATTTAAAACGCTTTGATATTTTTCTTTGCAATGTTCGAACTAGTTTAAGTGTAAGTAATTATAAGCGTTTCATAAGCAGACACTGAACTGATACTCCAAAGTAAATTAATTCAGTGTTCCTAGGAAATTGTGTATGGTTTAATTCTTCTTGTTAGCGTGTCTATGGCAAGAATATTTCCCCTCAAAATTCTGCATTCACTGATGTAACTTGTTCCTTTATAATAATTCTACCCCCATTTGTACTGAGCACCGGGTCGTCTACTCATTAGCAAGCGCAGTTTCTTAACGAGGGTGAATGCACACTTATATTATTCCTGTTAACCTTACAACTAACATACTGCCCTACACTAACTAAAAAGCCGCTAATCCCAAAAAGTATTTTTCGAGTAAACGTAAAAATAAGTGGGAAATGGTTTTTCTACAAAACTACGCTAGCTAGAAGATGGTTAATTATTTTTGTGGGCATAGCTTCTGTGCACAATATATGTGAGGTTTTTTAAAGTAAATAAAAGTATCTTTCAGTATTGCATTATATTTTAGTATTGTATATACAAGTATTGTGGTTTAGCCACTTTTTAACAAAGAAAGTGAAAAAAAAATATGTTGTTTAATTGTCTAGCAAAATTGCTATATCTCGAAAAGTATTAATCGTAGGAAAATGATTCTTAGACCAAAAGATAGAGAACCAAAAGTAGTATAAGTATACATTAAAAAGTGAAAAATGACTTTTTGTGGCTTAACGGCCTTTTAGTTAGTGCAGGGCAGCATAATAGGCTTATACAGCGAGTTTTCTCCGTTAACTATGTAATGGAGTTTCTTGTTGGTTATTATTATATACTTTGTAAATCGATTAATGAAAACGCTCCGTTTATGGGATTCAAATGGGAGTTGCATCAGTAAACGATTGTGGTTAGGGCAAAATATTTGTTGCAGAACACGTCATTATTTGGGTATAGCGAATGTTGATAATTTGGCTATTTTTTGGGAATTCCACTCCTTAGCCGTACGCATAATTAAAGTATTCCCAAAATGTTTTGTGCGTATGAGTGGGATGTTAATCATGTAACTACATCTACATGTTCCCACCGCCTGAAATACAGGCGTCCTCTCTATCAAGGGAATGGGCCTTGGTAATCCAGATTGATTCGGTTCTAAAACAAGCCAGTTTCCTCATGGTGTTTTACTTGGCTGTTTTAAGAGCAATGGCGATGATTGAAAATAACACAGAATAATGTGCCTAGCTAGGTTCAAACCCAGAACTAAGACGTGCTTGTAACCACTAGGCCACCACTGTTCTCAAAAATTGTTTCGTTACCTATGTATTGAAACATTTTGAGAAAATCTATACGTATAATCCAATATATCTAACGGGTGGTTAAATTTTAAGGGCTGATGTTGAATGTGAACCACACCTAAACGTCAAGTTTTTTTCTGCATTTCATTTGATATTTCTCAATTTCAGACTAACTCAATTTGAACCATGGAAAGATACACAACCGAGAACGCGTTAAAGTTATTCAGGGTTATGAAAATGGGCGTTCAAATCAAATCGGTTTTTTTTCTTTCGGATTCGGATTCGTCGTCAATAAGCAGAATTGCCGCATTTGGGCGAATGATAATCCAAGAGTGATTGTCGAAAAACCAATGCACCCACAAAGAGTGACTGTTTGGTGCGGTTTATGGGCTGTCCGCTAAGATCATGTGATTTGACATCGTTGGACTTCTTTCTTTGGGGTTATTTGAAAGAATAGGTGTACGTCGATAAGCCAGCAACAATTCAAGAGCTAAAAGATGAGATAATTCGGCACATTAACGGCATAGAACCTCAATTATGCCTCAGCGTCATCGAAAATTTGAACCATCGGATGGAGGTGTGCCGCCAAGGTCGCGGCGGCCATTTGGCCGATATTTTGTTCCATACATAATTGAACCATACCATATTATCATAATAAAAAGAAATGACAATAATTTCCTAAATAATTTGTGTTTTATTCAGAATCAACATCGGCCCTTAAAATTTAACCACCTTTTATAACCCAACAGCTAAGTAACACGATAAATCTTGAGTACAGGGTAGTCTAGTATCAGAAAAAAAATGTCTGACACACATTACAGTTAAGGCGTACAAAGAGATCACATTCGTGCGTGTGGCGTCCATCGGCTGCAGCTGAAAATCAGCGTTAGGTGTTAATACTTAGGGTTGCCACCTAACATTATGCTGAGCTGAGGCCCTTTTGGCTGTTTTATTTTTTTAATATTATTGTTGTTTAATGTGTTTTATTTGTTTTTGTGCGCAATTTTCTTTCCTTTTCTTTCTTTCATCGAACATTGATTAACAAAATTACAGTTAAACATACGTTTTCATTATCGATAGAGTTTCAAGACACGGTTTGCGCTTTAGTTGATCGATTGGCTACCCACTTGGCGCTATACTGTCTCATCATCATCGCCTGCCTTGCCTTGTCCTAACTATTTATTTATTAAAACTTTATGCATCACAAAAATGTACAAAGGCGGACTTAATGCCATAGACATTCTCTACCAGTCAACCATGGGTAGTGAAGAGATAACATGGCAGGTGCATAAAAAAAACCCTAAGTACATAATATATTCAAAGTAAAAGTCTTATTACAAGAATATATATACATAAATAACTATTATTAACTTACATACATATTTATAATATATACTATATATTAATAAAAAATCATAGAAAGGGGTTATGAAAACTCTGTTTCCACTATTTGTTTTTAAAATAATCTCGCAACTTTCTCTTAAACGCATATTGACTGGTGGCCGTCCTGATATCAAAAGGTAGTTCATTCCACAGAAGAATAGATTGTATATAAAAGGAAGAATGAATAAAATCAGAAGTATGAGAAGGACAGAGTAAGAGAAGATTATTGGAAGAGCGCAGACTTTTAGCGTGTGAAGAACATAGAAATTGAAAATGAGAAATAAGGTGAGAGGGAGGGGTAGGAGAGTTTAGCAAATACACACATCAAAAGTGTCTAGGGATCAACATATATTTTTGCAATAACTTTTCTCCTGATTGATATTAATTAAAATTTTCTTTAAGGATTCATCAAATAAAGTGTTTTCGTTTATCACAGTAACGATAAACCAAGTCACCTTTGCATTAATAAAGAAATTTGCCATTTTTCTAATAAAGGGATTTTTGACATTTGAACCACTAACATTAAAGTTCGAAAAAAAGACTGAAATAACAGTTTTCTTTAAAATTTTATTGGGCTTTTAATTAAAAAAAAAAAAATTTATTTTATAAAACTTAAACAATTAATAATCCGTGTTTCTACCGCGAACACTAACAACACAAGAACATCGGTTTGGCATACTCAAAATGAGTTCATCCAAATCATGCTGTGGAATGGCCGCCCATGTTCGTTGCAACAACAAAAAAAGGTCTTCTTGCGACTGGATACCCTCCATATTCGGCAGAGCTCTTCTCTGTAGCATATCCCATGCATGCTCAATCGGGTTCAAGTCTGGCGACTGAGCAGGCCAGAGCAGGACATTGATGTTAGCTGCGGCAAGAGTCTGTCTTACAACTCTTGCGGTGTGCGGTCGTGCATTATCATGCATTAACTGAAATAAGGGACCGATTTTCAGTTGTAGAGGAACGAAGACGTCAGATACAATCGTCTCAGCATAAATTTGAGCGTTGAGGTTGCCTCTGATCCAAATCAACTCAGTTCTTCCGCCGATCCAAATACACGCCCATACCATGATGGTTCCACCACTATAAGGATGGACTTCCTGGCAGGATTTTAATCGCTGTTGGCGTCCAGGGGTTCTCCAGTGTCGTATACGTCTTGTATCCGGTCTCATACCAAAACGAGACTCATCAGAAAAGCACACGAAACGCCATTGTTCTTCTGCCCAATTTCTGTGTTCAAGAGCACATTGATATCGAATCCTACGATTGTGCATTGCTATAGGTGGTACCCGTAGCGGTCTTCAGGAATGAAGGTTCACTTCATGCAAGCGGTTTCTGACTGTTTGGTCGCTAATTAAGTTCCGTGAAGAGTGATGAAGCCTCACGGCTAACATCATGGCGGTTATTGTTGGAGCTCTTCGAGTTAAGATTTGAATGTATCGGTCTTGTCTCCGTGTGGTGCAGCGATACCGTCCTCCATGGCGCTCAGCCATGGTACCAGTGCTTCGGTAACGTGTCCAAAGTCGACTGATGACACTCTGACTTGTATTCAGAGCTAAAGCCACAGTACGTTGCCGGGAACCAGCTTCTATCATTCCCACGGCTCTGAGCATTTCTTCCCTGCTTAAATGACGTCGCCGCTCCATAATAACGTTGGTTTTAATCAGTAGTAGGGAAACAGTAGCACTAATAATGTCTTCAATGCGTTGTATGTTTTTATAGGGAAAATATTGACAGCTGATTTTCATCTTTTACTCGAATTTGATTAACAGTTCCTGTTTCAAATTATGAAATGCACCAAAAAGGATCCATATAAATTTATAAAATTATAAATTTATAAAATTATAAATTTATTACAAAGCCACATCTCAATCTCAAGAAATCCGCATAAAAATGCTTGATCCCTAGACACTTTTGATGTGTTTTACTTGTAGCGGCTGCCTATCTGACTTGTAAAACCCAATAGCTAGGTAAATCAATACACCTTGGCTATACCAGGGTCAGATTTTACTAGTTTTTGAATACTCGTAATGACTGTCAAAGATATAATAGCAGCGTTGCCAGATGTACGAGAAATCACATACCTTTAATAAAATTGTTTAATAATAAAATTGTTTATTTCATCAAATGGTATTTGTACATGATGTTAGCAAAATTTATGTTGTTACTATTACAAATCGACAAATTTTTTGGGTGACCAGCTGTTCTCCTAGCTAGGTTGCTGGGCAACCTGTATTAAGGAGAGACAGTTTGCCTCCCCGGTTGGTGTTTTACAAAATTAAATTAAATTAAATTATTTACTAAGATTATGTTATACATTATTATTAAGTAATAGATTGTTAGCAAATATGAAGTTTATAAAAGAAAATTAATGTTTCTTTTTTTATGTATTGTAAGTGAATCGTGTGAGTATGAAAGTGAGGAGGTGTGTGTGAGTCGGACTTGTGTGTGCGTGTATGTTAGTGTGTATATATGCGTGTGTATGTGTTTGGGCATGCTGGTGTCATCGAATAATTCGTTTGCAGTGGATTAGAAATAGAGGACTTTTTAAGACAGTGTTAGTAAGATTTGTTCAGTCTCACTATATGTTTTGGAGAGAAGAAACGAACGAACAGTTGTTTTGCATTTGGAATATGGCAAGGCATGGATTGGTAAACTTGCATTAAGCTTATTGTACAGATACGGGCCAATGTAATAACAGAATCTTTTGGTGAAGCTGTAATTCGGTGGTGGAGTGGTACATATAATGTCCTGTCGTCGTTTCGAGATTTTAGTAAAAGGGGTCTGTCGGTGTTGTAAAAGAATGGTCTGCAAAACAAAGTGTTGTCTGACGTTAAGCACATTCCATTCCTTGTAGAGAGTTGTTGTAGGGTAAAGAATAGGATTAAATGTTGATACTTTCAATATTGCTCTATGAGCTATTTCCAATGGCTTCATCGTAGTTTTTGCAGCGCCACCCCAACAGGTAATACAGTAAGTTACGAAATATAAACCTTTACGAGATATAGCAGTCTCTGTACGAGAAACGGTAAAAAAAATCTCGTATACTCTTTTACGAGATTTTAACAATGTTGCTAATACAAACCAAAAACATTTAATAAATTCTTTTCTTAAATGTTTCCATGCCACAAACTCGACTAAGCACATCACTAGATTCATTACCTCATCACTAAATGTATCTTTAGTCGTTGACTGGGCAAACCCCGCTAGATGAATATGAATATATATGAATCACCTAGAGTAAAGCTTTTTCATTTGGCGGTCCCAAACTTAAGGAATATTGCTACCCCAGGCTAGCTAGTTATAGTACATAGTATACCAAAATTAATTTCTGAGATTTTTAAAATGATCATTTACGAGATTTTGTATTGAAAGAACGAGATATTTGACAGCCCTAGTACGAGATAAAAAATTCGGCATCTGGCAACCCTGTATAATAGTGACAACCGGGACCAATCTAACATGCTCTCTAAGGTGCGGAAGAAACTCAATATGTTAAGGTGGTTATCCATCCACGAACTGACCTTGGCAAGCGTTGCTTAACCTCGAAGATTGACCCGTGTGGTTGTTATAGTTGAGCCACGTGTTCCTCCAGTGCTGTTTGTTGAAAAATATGTATATGGCCTAAAGGTTCCAGATGTCAGTGTTTATTAACGCACCCACGATATTGGAGATATTCCTAATGTGAGACAACAATCCCTACTAATATTATTAATACGAAAGTAACTCTGTCTGTCTGTCACACTTTCACGTCTAAACAACTAAACAGATTTAGGTGAAATTTAAGAACAGAGACAGTTAAGACTGTGGAGAAAACCGCAGAAAACTGCAGGCAAGTACTGTCAATATTTAACAAAAAATCAACAGTAGTAATTAATTATGCTAGTGAGTTTAAATAATTAATGTATTTATTTATTTACTAGCAGTCACTCAGGGTTTTGCTCTTGTGGACTTTATCACGATAAAAACATAACCCTCTTTCTTGTGCAGTCGGGTAAAAGTAGTCAAGAACCTGCTTTAAGCTACCCTCAGAAAAAAAAAACATCCAAATCCACCAAGTACTTACGGAGATTAGCACGTTTATACAAACAAGCATACTTTTCCCGCTGTATGAACTTATTATCTATAATACATAAACCATACTATCCATCCAGACTAATCCATATCCATATCCATACTAATATTAAGTATAAATGCGAAATTAACTCTGTCTCTCTGTCTGTTACCTTTTCACGCCTAAACCGCTGAACCGATTTAAATGAAATTTGGCATGGGAATAGTTTAGGACGCAGGAAAGGACATATAATAGTTTTATCCCGGAATTCCCACGGGATCGGGAAATATGTCCTACGCAAACGAGGTCGCAGGCAAAAGCTACTAGCATATATTTTTATAAAAAGAAATACATGCCAAGAGCTATAAACAAGCGCTAACAAAAAAGACGCTATGATACACTACAGTACATTTCACAACCCCCGACATCTTTATTAACTGGACCCTTAATCAACCTCACATTCAACCCATAATCAAATCTACCCACACTAATCTAAGACACATGCCAGCTCAACGAATAAGAGAAAACTCGTGTTGAACAAAATCGAACGTCGACCCAGAAAGAATATAATATAATATATGGCATTCGGAACTGTTCTGACTTTACCGGGTCATGGAATTAATAGAGTTCAGCTCTCATATATCAGTAGAGAAGTAGGGTCAGCTGTAATACATATCATTTAATTGATATTAATAAAATGAGACAAGGAAATTGGTATATTTTCGCCATGTTTGTGTATACGATTTCAGTTTCTTTGCGGCTCCCACATGTTTCTTATGTCATTCGTTAAGACTGAAAAGGCGATTCTGTGTTTCTTGATGGCGATAACCTGTGGGTTTTTAAGTTAAGAATAGGTTACTTCTAAGCAAGCGTGCTTCATCTTCGACCACATCAGCGCTTACCATTAGGTGAGATGGTGGTCAAACGTGAGCTTATCAACAATAAAAAAAACTATTCCACTAATTTTTAGATCAATCTTTTACTGTTCTGGTTCGTCTTCTAAAAGTATGCGTGAGCCAATACAACCGTGCAATTATTTCTCTTATTCAAAAGCCTTGTACATACCTAAATGATCTGTCGCTGAATTATTATCCCTTTCGTTCCTTGACTATGAGTCAGGTATGTGTACTTGAATCCATCAACGAGATAATCTCAACCCATTAACACTAAAACAAGAATAAACTATAGTGCTGTACATTTTGAGGTGATTTTCAATCGACCATTTGCATTAAATAGGTCCTAAGAAGTATACGGGTTGCAATGGCCTTGGAATTTCTTTTCGTAATTTTTATACTACATATATTTTTTTTTAATGTTTTTCTGCATTAAATAATGATCTTAGTTGGCTGCTATCCTATTTGTAGTATTCGCTTTATTCGTTTCATCCAAAGATTGTCTTTAAGAAATTACCTTATCAGAAAAGATGGCTCATAACGTCACTCTGTACACTCATTTTCATTTTTAATCGTGTTCCTGTGCATATTATGTAATGTACAATAAAGTATGTATATAATAACTATATCAAATATTTAAATCCGCGCACTTAACAGATACTTCAGGTAAACTATACAGCCTATTTTATAAATACGTAATGAACTACCAAATACCACTATTTCTGCACAAGTGAGAGCATAGTACGAGATATTACCGTAAACAAAAACTATAGCAAAAAGTTGGCTAAGAGCCACTTGTTAAGACTTGAGAACAATGTGTTTGCGTACGAAGCAAACTTGCGGAGGAAAGATGGCGGGCGGAAGTTTGGCGGGAGAAAACATGGCCGCTTCGCATCGTTTCCGGTTTTAGAGTTTAATTATTGGCATATTGATTGATGGGTTGGAAGTTGGGGGTGTGTTACTTTTTTCTTGTCAGTGTTTTGATGGGAAATTTTACTTTAAAGGTTTATTTTTTTCTGGAAGATGTATCGAGTGTAGGATGAACGAAATTAACCGATTATTATTAGCGTCTTTACAAAACCATTTCAGTTTTCAATAAGGTCTAACACACGAAGGGTTCCAAGACATGAACCTAAAGCAATACTATTCTCGTGTGTGCCCCTCTAATAGGTCCTACTAATATTATAAATGTAAAAATTTGTACATTTGTATTTCAATCACATTTAAATGGCTTGAGGGAATTGAACGAAATTGGCATACATAATAATAGCTTACATCACCATCATCATATCTGAAATAACACATTATAGACTACATTTTAGCCCAGAAAAATGCTGGAAATTTCTACGAGAACAAAGTCGCTGGCTACAACTTGCTTTGTATAATTTGATATTACAGCAGCAGTAGAAATACACACCGGGCAATTTTTTTTAACTGGCTTCATATTATATATAATTCATGAAAAAACAGTCCGAAGACAGACAGAAACCGAACCGCAGCAGCTTAGTTATGGATTATTTGTAACCCTAAAGAACCTTAAAATAATGACCTGCTGTAATGAGACGATGAAGCAATGAAGATATTTTATTAGAACCCTCAAAATAATACACTAGGTATTTTACGTATATTTTAGGACTGAAAAAATATGACATAATACATGAATAATGAGCAAACATTTTCTAAGACAGAATTATATTCATTACAGTTTTTGTTACAATTCAACTTTTTAACTTCGTAATAATGATGTAGATAGACCTTTTAAATTAATTATTAAGCCTTCAGAAAGTGCGTTATAAGCGTTATGCCCCAAGTTTTAATGGAGGAAATTTTTCTTTCAGACCATAAGAAGTCGCGAACTTTTAAGACGAGCTACTTTCTTCTTATTATTGGAGGTTATAGGGTCACTGAACTGATTATTGAACATAAATTTTATATATTGAAGAAACTAAGTAGGTAGAGTCAGGGAAACATTAGTTAAATGCCAATTTACAATGCAGATTTTTTCCATTGTAAATAACTAGTTTTCCCCGTTTTTTATTAATGACTGTATTTCACGTGAAGTAACACACATAGTGACTAAAGACAGACAGTCATTCTCACAGTTATTATAGGAATACATGTATGTATGTATGTATTTTATTATTATATATATTTATACATATATTCTTTCGATAGTGACATCTGGGGGCACGGCAGTGCCCCCGCCAAATCGAGCAAAAAGCGGCACGGCCATACCATAATTTTCTCGATGCAATTCAGGCCATTTTCTACCCCAAATAACTTCGTTGTGGATAAAACTAGAAGCCTGAATTTTCAGTAACCAAGCAAGCATTGTATGAACACCGTATGTTTCAAATTTCATTCAATTTGAACCAGTAGTTTAAGAATTATAACGAGTCAAAGTTCCTTATTAATTTTGTCACTCACTGACTGACCGATCATCAAAAGTCTAAGGCACTTCTAGCAGACATAGAAGCTACAAATTTAGAATACCATTAGTGTTTAGTGTATGAATCAAGGAAAAACTTAAATATTTTTCAATTTCGGTCCTGTTTTCTAGATACATCAACTGCATGAATAACTTTGTAATCCTATATATTTATATGGGATTACAAAGTTACATTTATAGTTAATTAATCAGTGTACCTGTATATAATTATGTATAATATAATGGAATAATATGTGTAGATAGGTATCTAGATATAATTATGTTCAAAGGTAACTTGTAAAATGGTCAACGGATTAAAAAAGCCAGAGAGAGGGCTTTGAGAAAATTCGTTGTTGGTATACAAAAAGTAGAAGGCGCCGGAAAGGAAAAAAGTAGGACTCTCTACAAAAAGAAATGAGATCCCATAAAAAACAATACTTGTCAAAAAAAACCAAGTCTTGCAACTCAGTTCTTTTACCGTAAAAAGTTGTCAGATCCATGTAATACCAAGCCGGTTATTCGATTATTCAGTCCCTACTTAAGGGACCTTCTGTCTTAAGTTGTTACGTAACTATCTAACCTAACAACATCTTATAGTGACCATATCAATACAAAAAATCTTTAACGTTTTAAATAAATAGATTGACTTGGCAATCGCAAAAACAATGTAATTTATATATGTATGTATTACTTGTGAGATATATTGTGTTTTCATGCGATGGCCGAGTCAATCTATTTATTTAAAACCTTAAAGATTTTTAATATTGATATGGTCACTATAAGATGTTGTTAGGTTAGATAATTACGTAACAACTTAAGACAGACGGTCCCTTAAGTAGGGACTGAATAATCGATAACCGGCTTGGTATTACATGGATCTCACAACTTTTTACGGCAGAAGAACTGAGTTGCAAGACTTGGTTTTTTTGACAAGTATTGTTTTTTATGGGATTTATTTTACTTGTACACCTACCACATTGTGGTCTTTTTAACCCAAAGGTTGACTGGTTGAGAACGCATTGTTGCATTAAGTCCGCCCATGTACCACTATTGTACATAAAGTTTAAATAAATAAATGTATAGGTATTTGTTTAAAAAGGTTGCCCCTTCTAGGAATAATTCCTAGAAGGGGTAACCTTTTTGCGTTTATAAAAATTACAACTCACATACAGAAACCATCTGTCAACATCAACATCTGCTTAGCCGTTTCACAACTATATTGGGGATGACTTCCAGTCTAACTGGAGTATTAGAGTTTTACATGGATCGACAGGCCAGGATCCAAACCCAGTAGCTAGGTAACACAATACCCTTGGCAAAACCAGTATCAGATTGTCTGGCTTCTGAGTACCAGTAGTCAACTGGAAAAACTATCGGTACATACTTTGCTTGGCTTTTTAACGCGACACACACAGACGCACAACAGCAGCCAATCGCTCAAATACTGCGCTAATCGTGCTACCAGATACTCCATTTTGGACTCTACATAACAAATCACAATAATAATTCAGCGTATTACGTTCCCACCACAAGGACACATTTTTGTTTTTTTATTATGAATGAGCCCGCTCTTGACCTCGATCACACCTGATGGTAAGTGTAAGATGAGGTCTACGATCGAACGAGCGAGCCCAGAAAATGCCTATTCACTCTTGCTTTAAAGGCTGACGGGTCATATGTGGCAGGGAACACAGAAGCCGGCAGAGAGTTACCGCGGCCTCGGAACACGAAGGGCATATGATGGAACACGGATGGGTTTTAGTCAGTAGAAGTCTGACACACCCGCTTCACCCAGATTGGGAAGCAGTCATTGGATGATTTCACATCCTTAAAAAAAAGGGGCACAGGCCTCCCCTCTATGAGAGGGGATGGACCGTAATCCACCACTCGGGCCCAGAGCGTTTTGGTGGTTGTCGCATATCTTCGAACTTTGTTCGTAGGACATACCGGCTTCCTCACGATATTTTTCTTCACCGATTTAAAAGCAGTGGTCATGAAATAAATTACAACAAAGTAATGTGCCTGACGGGGCTCGAACCCAAGACCTGACATTCACAAGTCGGGCCCGCAACCACTGGGCCACCACTGCTCTAATTACAATAAAGGCTTATAAATTAAAGGGTGTAACAATGGACGGTCTTATCGCTACAATATCGCTACGGTCTTATCGTTACCTTTACAGCTAACCTGTGAATGGATTTAACAGAGGACAAAAATTACGCCCGTAGTGCGTGGTATACTATTTACTTTGTCTATTAACGTTTTATCTATTTTTATACGAGTATGTTGGTACTAACGTAAAATACATATCGAATAAAATACATACGCATATACAACGTAATTTAAAGGGTATATACATACCGAGTGCACGGCTTCTTTGGATGATAACAAAGGATATGGCAAGGGTTTTCTAATCCTATATCTACATCTGTGGAGCATATTAGAAATTTCGATACATTGATACCAGAGGCCGAATTTTTCAAATTAAGAAGAACGAAGAGAATTATCGTTTTATTGGCAAGTGACGTGGAAAGTGATGACCCTCATAGTGCTGTGACACGTTTGTTATTACTGGTATTCAAGAAACATATGAAACCGATAATTTGGGGTCAATTCTGTGAGTCACTTATTTTGAGCTGAAACTCTGCATAGAGACTCCATATCAAATGTTGTCTTCAGTCCTTTTGGATAGATATGGGGTTTCCGTTACACGTTGTACATTTTATGAATTTAACTCGTACCACCTACATTCTGATAATCTTGTAACTCGTAGCCAAAATCTACATTTAACTACCAAACATATACTATTACATACTAAACCAAGACTTGCTTATCATGCTCAATAAACAGGTATATAATCAATAGGTCCCAATTTTGGCACCGAAAGGTCGGAAACCGGGACTCAGGGAAGTAAACGCAAACTGTTTAACGGATTACAGTCCAGGCCAAATTTTGGGCCGTTCATTAATCGGGCCGAAGAATTGGATAACCGGGTTCGTAAGTAGATAAGGCTTTTTATAGTTGGTAGGTTAAGTGATTTTGTATCGGTTTTTGTGTGAGTTTTCACAGATGGGATTGGACTGAGGCGTTTATTGGGCTGTTGTGTTAGTTCGACACATGAGGTTGGTGTGCAATGCAAAACATTCATTTCTATACTTCATGACAACACTCACGGATTCAAAGATTATTCAAAATGGTCTACAAAGTAGTAATACAGCTGCTTTCTAAAATAATAATTATTTGTTCATTTCAAGTTTCTTAATTATCAAAATAGTAAATTAGTCTGAAGGCCAATTTTCTTAATAAAAACAGTTTAATACGCAATAACATTACAGTGACAATCAAAGCAAAAAATTTGTTTTTGCGATTCTGAGTTAATTTTTAAAGGACATTTATTTACATTCTATTTTAAAAGACACACTCTTAAACAAAGAAGAATATAAGGAGTCCCACACAAACCGGTTGCAATTACAAACATCATTCCATATTTCGTCAAACCCAAAATCAATATTACCTACTTATTAAACATAATCCAACTGCTTAATAGTTCAACTTGTTAATCCGCCTTAGCAAACAAATCGATAAGATCCATTTACTTGGTAACAGTGAAGGTTAGTAATGCCGCGAAAGATCTTAAGGGTCGGACTGTAACCAGAGTTAAAGTTCATAGTTAAGCTCCTGCTACCCAAAACTTGGTAATATTTTTGACTTCGTAAGACCTTCTAATCTGCTGCCTCCGTTTCGTGATCGTCACTTTGTTTTGACGATTAGAATACGCAGTAAACAAACGGTGGTTTTATCCGTCTGTTCTGAGAAGAAACACGTTTATATAAGAATCAGTGTAAATAGGTTTCTTAGTAAACATTCTATGAAAACTGGTATGATGGGGCTGAGGAGCGAAGATTTAATTCACAAGCCCGCATTCTTCATTCTTTACAGGGCGATTGTAAACTCCTTTGGGCGTTTGGGCCATCAGGTGACTACATTAAATGCAGAATCTCAGCATTCTGAAATCGAATTGTGTAGTCACAAAAGCACTCCAAAGTGAGGTTATTTTTTTACAGAATTCAGAATTTTAATTTCAGAATATCGCACTGACACGTCACATAAGGAATAGACATAAGGAATCTATTGCACAATATATGTGGGTAGGTAAGTCGGCCTACCTACATATATTATGCAATAGAGCTATATGGATATCGGTTCAACCTCTAAAATTTCAAATTGAGGCTTCTCAAAAAAAAGTAAAATTATTTGTTATTTTTAACTGCTATTTTATTATTTAACATTAGAACACGTAATGGTTTCAGCTCATTCGTGATCATGGCGCTTGCAACAGTGATGAAATATTGGAAATTTGAAATAATTAATACACATATATACCGTTTTAAGTTTTAATGCCATTTGTTGATCATCAAGACTCTGCCTACGACCAGCCAATACCCAACAGTTAAAACATTGATCTAGCTGCAAACTCCAAAGGTCATTCCGACCAACTCGTTGGTAACAAATTCAGAACAGTAACAAGAACTTTCACATGTGGAAAATGGTAAAAGTCACGAAATAGATGGGTGTAGAAGGTTGGCTTCAATGACTGTACGAACAAAAAAAAGAACACAGAATAGACATAACAATACTGAACCTGCCTGATATTAAATTAATTATCTCAGATTTAAAAAAAAGTATCGGAACAACATCTTTCCATTGCGTAAACATTGTACGTAGCATCGTGTGATATTTATTTGCGTTTTAATATTATTAGGTGTGTTAATATTATTGTGATATTTGTTTGAAAAAGAGTTACCAATAACTGGATATTATTTACTGATTTTCGACTGAACTGTACTGTAATGTTTCAGATCCAAATGATGCGTTTGAAACGTTGTTACTGAACCAATCCTTTGAATCACTTCAATGATTCGAATCACTGAGTCGGTTCAGCAAAGAGTTACACACGCCTAGTATGCGCGCGCGCTCGCCGCGTGGAGATGTGTTGATGATGCAGGTGCGGCAGCTACGGATGTTTGGAGATTGGTGCGAGTGTGCTTGCTTGCACTCGCGTTTGGCGTTACTATAATAATATGTGCGTAAATTTTCACTAATTACATGAAGTAGTTCTTCTGTATCAGCCTATTGAATTATGGAATGGTATTCAACGCTGTAAACAGTTCTAACGTAATGGGTTCAACTTCAAAGATCTTAAAAACGCACTGTGCAGTAGGTAAATGTTTTGAGAATTATTTAATATTCGGTTCCTGTATACTGAAGCAGTTGGTTTTATAACAATTAGTTCAATTTATTTATAGTATTTTTTAGTATGCATGGCTAATAGGGGTGGTCCTTATTCGTAAGAATTTTGTTTTCTTTTATTTCACGGGGCACCACGTAATTTGGTTATATACCATAAGAAAGTATTTCAGTATTTTTTTATATGAAATTTAGAGGTCGCTACCAAGGTTTGATTTTAAATAAAAATTCAAAATCTGTATCTGTTAGAATCCTTTATTTTGATACCCAGGTCTTACAAAATATTACAAAATTATTTTTAATTAATTTATTTTTAATTATTATCTTAACAAAAACAAAAAAATCGTATTTCATATTTAGAGGTATATAATCAAATGAGAAAGTGCCCCGAGGATAATTCAAAAATCGAAAAATAAGGACTAGCCTAATGGCTAAGGGTAAGCAATGCTTGCAAACGTCGGTCCGTGAATGAAGAACCATCTTCACTAGTGTTGCCCAAACGAGAGTCTCGCAAGAGTCTTGCAATTAGCGATTATCCTATTGCTATTTATTAAACGGTAGTTGAGATCTCAAAACAATGTTACAGAGTCTGTTACATTGTTCTGAGATCTCAACTACCGTTTGCAACACTAATCTTCACATTCCGAGATTCCTCTGTGCCATGGAAAACATGTTAAGTCGTTGATCCCGGTGTCATTTGTACTTCTTTGACAATCGTTATGGGTAGTCAAAATGTCCTAAATCTAAGACCAATGTTGACAAGGGTGCTGGGTTGCGGGAATGTTCTAACGAGATACCGCCCCAGAACTTAAGAGCAGTTGAAGAAATAGGGTGGGTTTTTAGTCAGTAGAAATCCGACACTCTCTTCCGCTTCTCCCAGAGCGGGAGACGTCATTCGATTATATTCCCACCCGGTTAAAAAAAGGATTGACAAAATCATCACAATGTTACTAGGGTACTGGCTTGTGGAGGTCAGATAGATAGTCGCTTCATGTAAAGACTTATTTGAATTAATTTCCTATGCCCCCTAGATGCTGCAGAGGGCGTCTACAGTAGTCCTTCATCCCGATCAGTCTTGAGCTTCTCGCTTCACTTCGCTCCACGTCATCCCGATGCACGCCACTTCTGCCACCACGGTGCGACGTCAGGTTTGTCGGGTACGGCCACGCTTCCTTTTTCCCTGAGGCTTCCAATCCATCGCCTGTCTAGGTATGTGATCGGAATTCTTCCGAAGCGTGTAGCCGATCCATTTTTTTTTTAATTTAGAATAGGTTCGCGTTTGACCACCATTTTCACTTGCGACGCTTGATCTGGCAGTCGATCGGGCTCTCGTGGCATTTTCCCAGCAATTCCTCGTTGGAAATGGTCTCTCGTTGGACATACAAACAAATTTTACCTATTTATAATATTAGCATAGATAGGACCGAATGATATTTGGTCATTCGGGCACATACCTATAAAATACTATATGGATACATTTAATTATCTGTACTAATATTATAAAGCGGAAAAGTTTGTTTGTTTGTTTGTTTGCTTGAACGCGCTAATCTTCGAAAGTACTGGGTGGATTTGGATGCAATTTGGTGTGAAAGTAGCTTGAAGCTTGAGGAAGGTTATAGGCTACTTTTTACGCGACTGCAAAAAAAGAGCGTTATGTTTTTACCGTGATAGAATCCACGGGAGCGAAGCCCCGCCTGAGTACTAGTAATTTATAAACTTGTAGCTACGCATAAATCTAAAACTTTTAAACTGACACATTGGTTTTAACTTTGCAGACTTTGTTCTACAACTTATACACACATATTTATAAATTTAGGTATTAAGACTAAACACATTTTGGTGGTAAAGCCACTATTTGGCCTTGTTGTACGATCGAACTATTCATTAAATCAACCGAATCCCTTCATAAGTATTAATTACACTATGATTAAAAAGTGACCAAGTTCGATTCAGACTCCCCATGAAGGGTTCCGTAGTTACAAAGATTAGCGAAAAATAACTTTGTGTTTCATAGGTTTGTATAAATGACAAAGTTGTATTTAGTTTTTTGAAAATGTGCTATACTTATATCAAAAACTGCTGACTGTATCTCGTTCAAACCAATTTATAAGTTAAAAGTATTCATATAGATCTACAGTATATATTTTTGGACTTTTTTTTCTACAGAACTCTAATACAGATGAATCTCCGAAATATGAACACGCATGTATAACTTCAAAACGTCTGCACCAAATTAGATGATTATTTTTGTCGTTTTCATTTTTGTCAGTACAGGGTTTGTATTCAAGTTTTTTTTTAGAAAATTATATGAAATCTAAGTAATAATATAGACGAGGTCGCGGAGAAACAAGCACCAACAAAAATTAGAACCGTTTCATCAAACCCTAACTCTAACATTACTTTAGATCTTACGAGTATTATAAATCGAAACCCTAGACTTCCCACATCAATTTCAAAATGCAAAACAAATGTATCCCCTTCAATAAAAAAAAAACTAAACCTTACTGCGGTCGGAGCGCTAGCAGACACCAATTTGGGAATAACGCGTCAATTATGATACCACAGTCTACTTATGTTGAATATTATTTTGCAGTCTGTCAACGCGAGTGCGTGCACAAAGCAATCATGTGAAAAATAAGAGAAAAGGCGACGAATTTTAAATCACAACCTGTCATAATGCTATCTCATTATTTATCCTACTGGTAATTTCAACCAATTACAAGTAGGTACCTAATCATTAACCCCTCAAGTGTCAACGGTACACCGTTTGTACATAACGTCACGGCTCGCTTGGACGATGGTATTTTACGTTTATGTTGCAAGTAACATGATATAGCTGTACCATTCGACTAATCGATTCATACTTGACCGGTTTTAGTAACATTTTATAGGGAACACCACTCAAATGAACGAAAAAAAAAATGTTTACAAAATGCACCTGTAATTTTTGTTATGACGCCGCAGACCTTTTCATTGTGTTATCAGATAGTTTTTATTACTTTTTACAGTGTCTAAGTGGAATAATTTGTGTTAACATTGCCTACACATTATTGTGTCTTTTTTCGTGAATATGTGTTTTTTCGTGTGAGTGAAAATTATAAAAGTGAAAACATATCACATCACTGCGAGATAAAGGCAGTTTGATTTGCTTATTGAATGATATAAATAGTTAAGTAAACTCATAACGAAACCAGGAAGGTAAAATATATACCATGATAATGGCCATAAATTGCCGATTTATCATTTTTTCTGAAGTCCTACCCAAAAATCAAAAAGTACATTAAACATGCGACATTTGAGGGGTTAACTGCTAAGCCTTTTCCCAACTACGTTTGGGTTTTATTTCAGTCTAACCCAATGCACCTGAGTATAAGTGTTTTACTTTGAGCGACTACCTATCTAATCTTCACAACCCAGTAGCTGGGTAACACGATACCCCTTGGTAAGACCAGTGTCAGATTTACTGACTTCTGACTACCCGTGACGAATGTCGAAGATGTCGAAATGATAGTCGACACCAACGACTTAACGTGCGTTCCGTTGCGTTCGGAGGCACGGGGACATACACCGCAAACATCCATCCGGGGTACTACTGAGATATTTTTTATAGAAAAACCCAATAGCACTTTCTACCCGACCCGGGATCATGAGATCAGGTTGGGATTTTTTACCACTCGAGTAGGGGATGTAAGTAGGTAATGGATTAAATTTACTGAAATATACCTAATAGGTTTAAAAAAAATATTGCGTTGGCAAACCTTTTTTTTTTTGTTTTCAAGCGGAGACCTTCAAAAGGCGCTAAAAGGCGGGAAAAATTAACAGGGAGCGTGTTTTTTTTATACTGGTTAAAAAACCAAATTGCAATTACATTAAGAGTATGCCTTTAAAACTAAAATAAACTACATGCCCTAAAATGGTGAACACGTTAATTATGAACTTAATTTACAATTTTACTTTTATTATTCAGACTAATTAATATTATATGAAACAGTTGAGAAGGTCTGTAAATATATCATTAACAGAAGGCCATTTGTGGGGCGATGGTACACTATAAAATATAGCTGCACTGTGGGCTACAATTGAATAATTTTAGCAAAAGAGCTTCTGGTATAATAGTTTGCAATGCAGTCTGTCTAGAGGATTCCGAAAATTGTTATGGTTGTGGAGGAGGAGATATAAAGAGGGGTGCAAAGAAATATGAATGTCATCGTGAAGATTATAACGAGAATTTGAGTTTTTTTTTTTAATCCAGATTACTAGTAATGTGAGTGGAATTCACATTACTAGCAATCCTGTTAAACTCTCCTACTAAGCTGAATATGCTTGAGTCTGGAGTGGGTTCAAGGCAATACCCAACTAGCAAAAATTGGCTGCATTAGTGCTTTGGAGCGTATCCGATTATTACTTATGGTATTAGACGTAAGCGCTAGAGCTTCTACTACAGAATTAAAGCAGCCGCTTTAGCACCATTTGGGCGCCATTTTATGCAGCCTAAAGTTCTATTTAACCTGCACAACGGTTGCATAAAGGTTCCTCAATAGCTATAACGATTTATTAACGCTATACTAAAGCCCTCGTAGCACTGCTTTTGAATGATTTTGAACTACTTTGAACGAATGAATTGATTATTATATATCTTCAATTGACATTATTTGTAATATTTTGGTGAGTGTTTTCGTCGCCATCATGAAAATAAAACAAAAGTAAGTAAAAGTTTGTATTCTGTATTAGCAAGATATATAAAGATACTTAAAACGCTCTCCAGTTTACTGTAGATATATAAGTTAAATTTTCGAGTAATTTTAACGCATTTTCATGATTTTAAAAAAATTAACAAAAGTTATGTGACCTTTTTATTGGTTATACAGAATAAATTTTATTTCCCTATTTTTACGTGTCGATAACTTACTATTAGCAAGTGGTCGATTGTTTACCGGTACATTTAATGCACATTTAACTGAAAAACCAATGTATATCAACTGAATTTTGCAAGTGAATTATAAGTTTTCGTAAATAATCATGGCATCATTGTAATGTAGTCATAATCTGCAGTTTTAGCTTTAATAATTCCCTTTTGAGAATTAGAGCGCTAATTTTCACCCTTCTAATGCTTCCAGTGATTTTTGTTCATCTAGTACAATTCACAGCCACAAAAAGCTCCTATTTTCCAGTTTTTGTGGTTATAAGATCTAGTTACGTACTTATTCGAATAGTTTCCGTTTTGGAGATCCGTGGTCTACCCTTAAAAACGTTCACTTAACATAGAAATTGTACGCTTCTCAACTTTAAGAACAAATCCCAGATTACGGTGTTTTAATTGCGATACTTGAATTTACACCCTAATATTTCTTCGTAAATATGATACAGGTTATTTTTCAAATAGATAATCGTCAAACGTCTTAATAATAGTTTACATTATTTTGTTGTCGGTAGAAATAAGATCCAGTTATTTTATGGTTTAGTCATACCTACCTTTTACGTTGAAAATATTATCTACTTAGTTTTTTTTTTTTTTATGCACCTGCCATGTTATCTCTTCACCACCCATGGTTGACTGGTAGAGATGCCTATGGCATTAAGACCGCCTTTGTACATTTTGTGTTGCATAAAATTTTAATAAATAAATAAATACCTATACCATAAAATAAGATCCAGTTATTTTATGGTTTAGTTATACCTATTTTATTTTTTTTTTTATTAGGGAAAACCAACAATTGTACATTTTGTCTTACTACTAGATATATATAATTACCTAGGTAAACGTACAATTCACAACGTTTCCACAAATTACAATTTTTTATATTTTTTTTATATTGACTTACATACAGTATTGATAGCTTATAATATTAGGGCTTATTTAAAACTTATACTATCAGGTTTTAAGTGTATCAATCAATTCTTTTTTAATAAATTATGAGGTAGTGCGAATATGTCTATTTTAACAAAATGTTGGTTATATATTTTGACTAATCTGTGGAGAGGCGCCCGCTCACCCGCATTTGTACGACTATAGGTCGTAGCAAAGAGTGGGTAAGCGCATGCCTTTCGTCTTATTATGGTTCTGGGCACGACATAAAATATATTATTCACAAGTTCAGGACAATCAAATTTGTTGTGTATTAGTCCACGGAGCATCATGGCTTGGAGTAATAGACGCCTTGAATGTAGTGTAAGTAGTTTAAATTTCTGTAACGACTCTTTATATGGTAGACGCTGCAAGTGACATTTAAAATGCAAACTTTTCAAAAATTTTCGCTGAATTCTTTCAATTGTTTTGTCATATTTTGCATAGTAAGGGTCCCATATCATACACACGTACTCTACTTGTGGTCGTACTAAAGAGTTGAAAAGATATAGATATGTGTCTGGGCGTTTGAAATCAGATGACGATCTCATTACAAGATTATACATTTGGAAAGCTTTGGCTACAATTTTTTCAATGTGTAAATTAAGGTGAAGTTTGCAGTCCAAAAGTACACCCAGATCACAAATTTGAGTTTCTTTAAGAAGGAGTTCATCGCAGAGACAGTAATTGTAGTCAATTATATTTTTGTTTTTGGTGAAGTTGAGGTATTTACATTTGGAGATGCTTAATTTTGGTTTATTCTTGTCGCAGTAATTAGATAATCTATTTAAATCGTCTCGTAGTAGGTAACAATCATTGATCGATAAAATTTTCTTAAAAACTTTTAAGTCTTCAGCGTATAATAAAAATTTACTGTTTTGAAAGCACTTACTAATGTCATTAATGTAAAGAATAAACAACAAAGGACCCAGAATTGAACCCTGCGGAACTCCGGAAGTAGCCAAGAATGTGTTAAAATGGTACCCGTTACTTACTATTGTTTGACTACGATTACAAATATAAGACTGAAACCAGCGCAATAGATTACCCTTGATGCCATTAAATGAAATTTTGTTTAAAAGTATTTCATGGTCAACTCTATCAAAGGCTTTTTTGAAGTCAGTGTAAATTGCGTCGGTTTGGGCTCTGATGACCATATTATTGAATAAGCAGGAAGTGAAAATCATTAAGTTGGTAACAGTCGATTTTTGTTTCACAAAACCATGTTGCTCCGGAATTATGCAATGTTGAATAAGCGGATATATCTCATGGTGAACTAGCTTTTCAAACAATTGAGCAAGTGTACAGAGAAGAGAAATAGGTCGGTAATTCTCAATATTTTGTCTGGCACCGCCTTTATAGACCGGTACTATATTAGCCATTTTCCAGACAGTTGGAAACAAACCCTTGCACATGCATTGATTAAATATTCTGAATAATGGTTTGCATACTGTGTTCGCTGAGCATTTCAAAAAGTAAGTAGGTATCTGATCCGGTCCTGGCCCTTTATTATACCCTATACCATAATATGAAGTTGAAACATTTCAATTAACTACTTATTATTGTTTTATTACAGAAAGCTTTTTAAAATAGTTAAAACTATAAATGCAAGCAAGGAAGAGCTGTCAATCTGCCCTTCAGGATGGGAAATATCGCATGATCAGAATAAAGAAAATTTGTCAAATGAAAACAATAGTCCAATTGAAAAGACATTGCCTAATGATGATGAGAATGTTGCACAAAAAGAAACCGTAATTTGGCTAAAGAGGATAATGAAACCTGTGATGGTACTGCGCCAAATCCAAATGTTGAGACTGATATCTTTATACAATAAGAACCAAGAATAGGCTTTTTTTTATTAAGTTAGTGATTTATGAAATGTTGAGATTAATCTTCTTTAAAATTAAAAGATTAAAAATTAAAATACTTTAGTATTAGATGATTAGCAGATTCACTGGAATGTTCAGCCATGTTTGACAATTTTAGGAGGTTTTCATAAACCTTGCGTACTTTCCTGCGATAACCTCCACTTTTCTTTATTAATTTCCATCGTTTAACATTCATTTTTATTAATTTTTTGTAATATTTACAAAAGAGGCTGTAAAAAATGGTGAATGGATAGTCATAACTTCTTCCTTACAGGGTCGGAAGCAGTTATGACTATTGTATTACTAAAGGCAGTTTTTGTTTCTTTTTAGTATATTTAATGTAGTTTTTAGTTACACTGATAAATTTTCTGTAACTATAGTTTGCATAAGAACATCTATTATTTATATAATGAAACTTGTAGTAGTATAATAGTGATTACTATAACTCCTGTACAGGTGCTGCAAACAGTCCACAGTTAACTCCTTTTTGTAGTAAAGTAATCTATAAAAGTTACAATGGAAACCACTGTACAGAGGTAAGTGGCAGAATGACCTTCGTAATTCTCATATAAAGGTGTAAGTGGTTCATGAGTTCTACAGTAAACTACTGTGAAGGCTAGGGTAGTATTTGATTCTGAATGTAGCACTTTAAGTAACTTTTATAGCTATAGACGTTTACGGATGCAGATATGCAACTTTGAACTGCTTGTTGAACCCTTAAACCGCTATTTTACGGCCGAAAGTAACAAAATTGGCTGCTATTCCCACTAATGTGCTCGTTGGGTAGTATAGTAGGTGGGGTTAGAACCCGCGACCTCTCGATCAAAAGTCCGACATCTTTGCCAGTAGGCTATTGACGTATTAGGTTATTGACATTGTTGGTTTGTACACCCGCAAAACAGGAATAATTCCAAGAGAGGGCATCATTTAAAAAAATCTCTTAGGTTGTAATAGAAGGATTGGGCGGGGTAACAGCAGTCATTAACCCGCCCTCTCCTCATTCGTAGTAACAAGAACATAAGACTATGTATCTTTTCCTTAGTATACAATAAAATTAATCGATGTAGATGTCAATAACCTAAGACGTAATAAACAAGCGTCAATACCCTAATGGATAAGGTCTCGCTCGTGATCGAGAAGTCGAGGGTTCGAACCCCATCCATTACACTATTGCCGTAAACCCACTCCAGACACAAGCAATTTAGCTTAGTTGGAGGGGTTAACAAGATTGCTAGCAATGTGAATTATACCCAAATTGCTAGTTCTCTTTAAAAAAAATATATAATACACAAGAGTCCGTGTCTTTATTTCCATTAAAATAAAACAATGAGACTAAAAAATATGAAAGTCAATGATCGTAATTGCGAAGCTAAAACAAAACAAATATAGCTAATGAAAGCTGGTATGTAAAGGACCATAAAAATGAATCCGGAATATTACCAATTTATAAGGCGAATTGAAAAGGTGGGGTTTATTTTAAGTGGACTGTATTCTAAGGATGGCGGTGATTGGATGGATTTGTGGGATATTCCTGAAGCGTGTATGGGTATATAAGCCCGAGACTTCATTCGCGTGGGTTTTCCCACGTAAATCTCGATACCATGGGAATTCCGGGAAGAAAAAGCCTATGCGTTATTCCAGGATGTCAACTATCTGCTGACCAATTTTCATTCAGATCCGCTTAGTAGTTTTCGCGTGAAAGAGTAACAAACATACATACATCCAGCCTCACAAACTTTCGCATTTATAATTATTTATTTATTTATTAATGTAGGAAAAATTAAGATTAGTAAGAAGTAAGATAAGAAGTAGGTAAGATAAACATATAAAAAATCAAAACAATTCCCTTCCGTACAAAACATCGATATCCCAGTTAAATACGAAGAAGATATTTCAAGTTGTATCCAAAATATGAACTTTAAAACTCCACAACCCGTCTGGCGTAAGACTTGGGAAAGTTTGCTATATAAACTCGTTGATAGATGAGAGTTTGCCACCACTTTTGGTCCTGTTCCTTTCGACTGGATCTCTTCGACTTTAACTTGATATTTGCTAAACATTTTGCGGTATTTTGAGTGATTTATGGAGTATTGACGTTATTAGAGATGAATTTCAAAGTTTGTAGTAGATTACTTTGTTCTTAGAAACAAGACAATCAAGAAATTATTGGGACAATAATCAATATAGATGACTTCTGTTTCTGACGAAATTGAGCGTACGGCATATGGATATGGCATTGAGCGATAAGTTTACATGTAGATTTCAAAATCTGATGTAACTACTAGCCTAGTCGAGAGAATGCAGGCGCATTTTCTCATTACATTAGTAACTGGTACCATGCAACATGCATAAACATAATCGCCCACAGATAAGATACCTTTAGTTTTTGGGACCAGAACATTAAGAAGTGATGGCAGTTGCAAAAAACGTATCACGTTGAAAGGGCCTCCAAAAGATCGGCTAACAAACTGGTAAACGCCGCGACAATTTTCTGAATGCAATAAGGATAGGTCCGGATAGATGGATGTTGATTTTACTTTTCAATGATGTAGCTTATACATCAGACTTTTTTATTTTTATTTATAAACATTTATTACTAATAACTTATTAACTAAGCCCCACAAAACCGTGGTAGTGGTTTGACTGTGGGGTCAATGAGTCTCTATAATATACTATACATTTAAAACTTAAAAACTAATATTTATTTATTGGTAAACTTATTTTTAAAAGTTACTTTTAAAACTTTTCTTACAAAGCAAATAATAATTTATTTAATGATAACACTAACATATTTCTAAGTATTATTTTTTTAACTTATTTTTAAATTTGTTTTTGTTCTTTTCACTCCTTATGTCCACTGGCAGACTATTTAAAAGATAATTATGGTATTCATTTTTAGGGTTCTGTCACCATAGTAATTCGTGACTCTGGGTAAAATGAAATTGCCAGCAGCCATAGATCGATAGATCGTGTGTTATGGTTGTTAATTACATGAGTCAGTTTATGCTCTTGGGTACCATGATGGTTCACTGCTAAAACATACTTTTGTTTATAACTAATAGGTAAAATTTTACATATTTAAATAGTTTTCTATAATCTCCTTTACAATTATTTTTAGTTTTTTGAGTAACAAGTAGTTTTACGAATCGAATTTGAAGAGCTTCTACGTACGAGATAATAAATTTAAGATACATATATATGTATCTTAATATGTTTATAGGAACATTGAAGCTTAGGTGGTACATTTTACTTAATAATATTCTTAATTTACTACAAACATAGTTTACATGTTGGGACCAGGAAAAGTTCTCAACTATTTTCATGCCAAGGTAAGTTACACAGTTAACTTTTTCAATAGGCTTACATTTACAGTCTAGTGAGTTATTTTGGTGGCAAATATAATCATGTGTAAATAAAGGTGGAGTCGCACTATGAGGTCGCAAATATGGCGAATGAATTAGCATAGATTTGGTTATGTCAGCGTTTAATATAATACCATTGTCATGCGACCACTTAACAATATTGTCTATATCTTGCTGAACGCGCTGACAGGTATCGTCTTTGTTAGAACCAGAGCGAAGTATGCACAAGTCATCTGCAAACATATACGCTGAACAATGCTGAACCACCCGGCACAAGCTGTTAACATGCGTAAGATAGCAAATAGATCCACATCCCGAGCCCTGTGCCACGCCACTCCACACCTCGACTCTGTCACCAAGCGTGTCCTCCACCCTCACACGGTAAGAGCGCGCAGTGAGGTAATCATGGAACCATGGATATAATAACAGTTTTTCTTGGGAGAAAAATAACTAAATTACTCTTACCACTCCGGGTGGAGCAGAAGGAAGTGTCAGACGTCTACTGAATAAATACCAACTCTGCAGTTGCAGTTGCGTCTGAGGCCGCGATATCTCGTTATATCATTGCCGCAGCTCCAACAGGCGATGGCAACAAGCAGCCAGCACTAATAATGGAGCCTCTGTCGGGCCCCATTATTTGTGCTGGCTGCTCATTGAAGCGCGCGTGGACCAGGATGCACTATCGAAATGGTATCAGAATAACATTGAGGATATAAACTAGTATATTATTGTTTTACATGCAGTGACTGTCTATCTGACTTCCACAGCCTTGTAGTTGGACATGATACCCCTTGGCCTGTCCATTGTCAGATTATCTGGCTTTTGACTACCCGTAACGACTGTCAAAGATGTTCAAATATCAGCCGAGACCAACAACTTAACGTACATGGGGTTATCACGCCATCAACTTCCAAACTCCGGGTTACTACCCAGGAATTTCTTATAGAAAAACCTAATAGAACACCTATGCTCAGAAGTTGCGCTTCGATCTCTAGACCAAGGAGGCAGATCCTTGATCAATCTAATATAAAAAAATATTGTGTATGCATACTTAAAACTGTAAAGAGAGGTATTTTGCTGAGGAGTTTGTTGCGCCACTACAACAATACGAAGTAGTGAGAGGCAAGTGTTCTAAGGAGAGACTGTCTTTACATAAAAATGTCGTTAAAAATTTATGTTTTTCAGCTTAATTAAAGTAAAAAGAAAAATATATAAAGAACGGCTCGCGTTTGACCACCATCTCACCTGATGATAAGCAATGATGTGGTTGAAGATGAAGCACGCTTACCTAGAAGTAACCTATTCAGTATTACTATTCACTCTTAAAGACTCTCAGGTAATATCTATCTAGAAAAAGTCTCCGACAGGGAGTTCCACTCATTAACTGTACGCAGATTTAAAGTATTCCCAAAACATTTGATTTTTTTAAATTTGACTACTAGTTGTTAATATATAGCTCAATACAACTGAAAGCTTTAACTTTCAATCCAAAATCTGCTAACGCTTTTTTTTTGTCCTATATTTTTAATCCCCACTCTACAAAAATGTTCCATCTGTCCAAGTTTAATCCATTAGCTAAGGGCGACGTACCGAAGGCACGTACAGGACAGGTGTCACAATAAAGAATATTTAATTTAGGCTTATGTAAAATAAAAATACGTAGATTGTACAAAATGGTAAAATTATATTTTGTGAATGAATGTGGTTAGCTATAAGAGAGGTAAAACCAAAGAAATTATGAATTGACTGATAAAGGTTCTTAAGGAACTCTTGGTTTAATTATAACAATTACTAAGGTCGATCGGTGAATGGGTCCATCTTAAAATATCAAGATTCTTTCGTGCCTTAGTTGGTCCCGGCTGACATTAGTAGATCTTTGACAGTCATTACGGGTAGTCAGAAGCCAGAAACTAACTGGTTTCACAGTCTTGCTCCAGAATTGTGTTCCCCAATTACAGAGTTGTGGCGGACAGATGATTAAGCAGTCGCTCCCTGTAATGCACTATTACCCGGCTGTATCCGGTTAAGAAATCAAAAGGTTAAGTAGACAATGATGATGACTGAAACGCCTTAAAAGCTTGGTGCATTTTTTACCGGCGCAGTCATTTAATTTTTTTACCTTAAGTGAAACTAGGCAGCCCACAAAACATTAGCACCCTGAGTCAGAAACACGGGACATCTGCAGGCTACGAAGAAGGTTATACTACTCCCACCTTACTCACCTTCTTATCTAATATTACAATTTCAGTTTCTTGGTTCTTCACACAACAGGAATCTACGTTCCTCCAACAATCTTCTCTTACTCTGCCCTTCTCATACTTCTGGCTTTGTTCATTCTTCTTTTCATATTCAGTCAATTCTCCTCTGAAATGCGCTGAAATCTGAATTCCTCTCGAGATCAGGACGACTAACAGTCGCTATGCATTCAAGAAGAATTTGCAGATCTACTTTCTTCACCCATGAGCAGTATTTTCAAATAATAATAATATTTATTTATTTATTTATTTATAATATAATAATAACATGTTTATTTCCAAAACGACTTACAAGTATTTTCAAATAGTGAAGCATGAAGTGTAAATAAATAAATGTAAAGTTATCGGTATGTCTTCGTCAAGAATTGTAATGAAGCGGCGCAAACCTTAACCCAACACTGGGACGCTACAAGCTCGTCATAGTACCGCAGAATGTACCAGCCTTACATAGCTACTTTTTTTTTCATTAAAAATAGGTTCGCGTTTGATCACCATCTCACCTGATGGCAAGTGATGATGTGGTCGAAGATGGAGCACGCTTACCTAAAAGTACCTATTCACTCTTGACTTAAAGACTCCTAGGTTGTTAGTTTTTATGTTAAATAAAAAATAAATGCCTTATATAAAATTCTTTTATTTCAGAAAAAATCTATCTAATTAGTACACACACCAGAGTAACAAAAACCACTAATTAGAATTATACACCACAATGGTATGTAGGAGTATCCAATGCCACTGTATAGGTTAAGTATGGGCTAGGGCTACACTACCTGACCGGTATAGTGTTCAAGATGCTGTTGGAGCTACCGCGTAACCTGCGCATAACGGAAGCGCATCGCTTGCATGAAAATCATCATTCTATGCCTATTTCTGCGAATATGCTATAGGCACTGCAGGTGAAAAATTGTCCGTAAAATTTCGCTTTTAGCGATAAGACCGCGCATTGTATCATCCGTTTTAGTTGTTGAGTCCTTATTTATTTCTATTATGGTGTACAATAAAGACTGTAAAGAGTATTATATATTTATATCTATCGGCAGTAGTGCGACGTCAACACGTCAACATACTGAATACGTTGTTGTATTTTTCGCGCTGTATACCCTCCGCGTGTAGTTGACCCATAGACTGCGTGTATAAAACAATAAACAGTACGGTGTAAACAGCGTAGATTTACGTCAGTCGAGCATTTCGCAAATCTGCGAGCCAACATATTGCAGCGGACAACAAAGGCTCTGCGCTCAATTTAATATTTCTTCGTTTTATTTTACACTAGTAGTCGCGTGGGGCTTTGCTCCCGTGGATTACCAAATACCAAATTTCATCCAAATGCACTCAGTACTTTTGAAGATTAGCGCGTTGAAACAAACAAACAACCTTTTCCACTTTACATTATTAATACAGATTAGAATAGATTATTGATAAGTCTAAGATCCAAAATTTTATTCTGAAGCAACCTCTTGAGTGATCTCTCTGTCAGTTTTTGTTTTTAATTCGACGAATTGACTTTTAACATAAACGAAACCGGGCAAGTACTTACAAAACTAAGGAGTGGAATTCCCTGCCAGAGTATGTTTCCCGATAGCTATAACCAAGGAGTCTTTAAGTCAAGAGTGAATAGGTTACATTTAGGTAAGCGTGCTCCATCTTCGACCACATCATCACTTACCATCAGGTGAGATGGTGGTCAAACGCGAACCTATTTTCAATAAAAAATAATACTAATAATTTATCGTTAGAATTGTTCACTGCGAAAAACATGAAATTTCAGAAATCATAATTCATTATTCATAACATTATTTAAAAATATTGCCGTACGAAAAAGTATAACGGTTCAACTGCATTATTTCACCTTAATCGAATTATACACGAATGAAATTCAGTATTCAGTTTACATTAAATCCATGATTAAAATACCAATGAAATGATTAATGAGAGTTGTGAATTTTACCAAAACATTAATAATTTGTGTCATTGTTCAGGTTTACACGTGCGTTTATATATAGTCTTCAAACATATAGTAATTCTTTTGTAGTATCTCAATTAAATGAATTTAACATACAAGCGTCAATAGCCTAATGGTTAAGGTGTCGGACTCGTAATCGAGAGATCGCGGGTTCGAATCCCACCCATTACACTAATGCTGTGAACCCACTCCAGACACAAACATATTTAGCTTAGTTGGACGGGTTAACAAGATTGCTAGTAATGTGAATTGTATGTGGATACATACCTAGTTTTCTTTAATAAAATATATTTAAAAAAATATCGTAGCTCTGCAACAGAACCGATTTGAATTTGAAGTGCCCATGTATACTGAATGTAAATTTTTGAATTTGACTTTTGTTTTTATAGAACGTGTAATTTAAAGGGTATATACATACCAAGTTCACGGTTTCTTTGGATGATAATAAACGATATGGCAAGGGTTTTATAATCCTATGTCTACATGTGTGAAGTATAATAGAAATTTCAATACATTGATACCAGAGGCAGAATTTTCAAATGAAGAAGAACGAAGAGAATCACCATGTTATTGGCAAGTGACGTGGAAAGTTATTGACCCTCGTAGTGCTGTGATACGTTTGTTATGATTGGTATTCAAGAAACATATGAAACCGATAATTTGGTATCAATTGTTTGAGTTACTTATTTTCAGCTGAAACTGTGCATAGAGACTCCATACCGGATGTTGTCTTCAGCCCGTTTGGATAGATATGGGGTTTCCGTTACACGTTGTATATACATACTCTTTAACGAGGCAACTGGCTCAAACTCAAACTAAATATGCTACTAAGGTATGCTTTAGGCGCACAAATGTACAGGTCTGGCCTTAAAAGTTACCTTAGGAGCTTTCTACCTCCGGCAAGGTGGCAAAACTCCTTGTCGGATTACCGCCATGGGACCTAGAAGCGAGAGCCCTCGCGCTCCTGCACGAGGAGCGTGTGGAGGCGCTTCGCCGAGGTGAAACTCTGCTACCACGACTTGTTGCGGCATGGCAGACGGAGCTCTGGCGCGAGATCATGACGGCATGGAAAGAGCGGCTATCGCAAGCCAGCGCTGGGCATGCCACAATAGCGGCGGTAAGTCTCCTATTTGAGGCGTGACTTAAGAGGCGTCATGGCGTCCTCACATTCCGCCTGACGCAGGTACTCACCGGACACGGTTGTTTCGGGAGTTACTTGTGTCGGATTCGGCGGGAGGAAACGCCCGGGTGTCACCACTACGAGAATCGCCCTGAGGACACGGTGGAACACACAGTGGAGATTTGACCTCTCGCTCCCGGCCCTGGTTCAATCCATGGTCCGGAGCGAGGACGCATGGGAAGCAGTCAGCTCTTTCTGCGAAGCAGTCATGCAAGCGAAGGAGGTGGCGGGACGCGCGAGGGAGAAGCGGTTCTCACAGCCCTCGCACCCCAGCCGCCGCAGGTGACGCTCCGGGTGTCGGGAATCACAGAGTGACTCCCAGTCACCGTAGGCGCGGGCCTGCGGGGTGCGTGCAATGGATAGCTCGCCGCCCGACTGAAACCAGGCCCGTGTAGACGGCGCGTCGTTTTCCATGCGCGCCTCAAAGAATGTCAGCAAAATTGTCGGGGCCCACAAGGGGGCTGTTGCCTGCCGAGGTTGCGGAATTGTTCGAACAAGTTACCGCGGCCTCGGAACACGAAAGGCACATGATGGAGCACGGATGGGTTTTAGTCAGTAGAAGTCTGACACACCCTCCCGCTTCGCCCAGATCGGGAGGCAGTCATTGGGTTTCCCATCCTTAAAAAAGGAGCTTTCTACCAGTCACCCTTTGGATGATGCATGTCTGACAAATACAGGTAGTGGCAATTTCGAAAGGACAAGACTTTTAGTATGTTTTATTTCAACTGAAAATTCTATAAATAAATTCACATTTTCAATTAGAATATTAACATATATATAACGTTATTAGTAATGTAGGTATCGACATACCTAGATTGTAAACTAATGTTAAACATATATGGTGCATAATTGTTGATTTTCCTTAATAAATAAAATAAAATAAAAGATACCCAATATATATCTTCTGACCGCATCAACATATTTCCCAGTACCTGATAGCCTACTACTGTATATAGCGAGTACTTTTCATTGCATAAAATATAAACTTACATACACAAGCAGCCAGATCGGTACAACCGTCACTAATGAAGTATATTAAACAATGAATGCTGTGTACAGTAATAATTGGACCTCAGATTTGTGTAATGTATATTGTAACTGTACTAAATGCCTTAGTCTGTAGTATGTCTCTGTACTTATTAAAATAAAATAAAATAATACTATCCGAAGGCCGTACAAATACCTATTGTTCTGTAATAACACACATCGAGGTAGCCTATAGCCCAACCACTGCGCCATCGCCAAAGATTAATTGAACGCTTTAACTTTCATTGTTAAAACTCACCCTTATACAGCAAAACTATAACAAAAGACATCCTTGAACATCGACGACGAGTTGGAAGTCTATCAATTTTCTATCGGTTACATTTTCGGAAGTGTGCGATGGAGTTGCATAATCTAATTCCACCAAGCCCGTTCCTTCATTGGACTAGAAGACAAACGGCGATGCGCCTTCGTTACATGGTGGATATCCCACCCAAACGCACAAAATGTTTTGGGAATACTTTATGCTATTGGAATTCCCTGCCGGAGTCTTTGTTTGCTGATAGCTAAAACCTGGAGGTTTTTAAGTCAAGAGAAGAGAAGTAAATTGAAGAAGCACGCTTACCTAACCTATTCAAGGTTACTTCTAGGTAAGCGTGCTTCATCATCAACCACATCATGCCTTACCATCAGGTAAGATGGTGGCCAAACGCGAGCCTATTACCAATAAAAACGTCCAAAACGCGAGTGTTTTGTTACATATACCAATTTAATTGTTCACTACTATTATTAGTAACTTCTAATACTTATTTAGGGCTCGTAGTTACGTGGCTATCAACTTTTGCAGTGTGAAAGATAAACCTCTATCAAACTTTTGCTCCATCATTTAGGGTGGCCAAACTATGTGCGTTTTTGAAACTTCGAATTCTGGCACTCATGAACCTTGTTACAATGAAATAGAGGCTGAATTCAAGGGTCAATTAGTTACAACAGTGTATTTTTAACTTGGTGATGTAGTTGCGGGTGGCCGCCGAAATTGGGGTTCGATTTTCGACGTGCTAAATATCGGCAACTCGAATTATTTTTCAGTCAAGCGAGCGTGTGATGCAAGTTTATAATTTGAGCATATTCTTGCTGAATAACAATGCTTGTCGGAGTTTGTTATGTATGAAAATTGATACAAAATTAAAATGAACGGAACTGAACAAAATAAAATTAGAGGCAAAGATGGATGTAAAGATAGATAAATATTCTATTTATTGTACACCGTAACAGAAAACAAATAAGAACTTAACAACTAAAACGGGCAATACAATGCCCGGTCTTATCGCTAAGAGATGATAATTAACATTTCCCATAAATTATAGGTACATGTTAGTGCGTAAATCAAATGACGTCATAGCCAAAGGTAATAAATTGGCAAAAAAAATCATATCCTTTGTCTTTGTTTGTTTGTGACTTTACGTACCCCCTAAAGGGCGCAAAAATCAAATTGAATTGTGTGAAATGTCACATAGTCTATAGCCAGCCAACAATTAAGACGTTTCTATTGATACCTCAATTTTTTATTTTTAGTAAAGAGATGTGGGTAGAATTTATATTATTAGCAATGTTTTTAGCTCCTCCAACTAAGCTAAATATGCTTGTGTCTGGAGTGGGTTCACGGCAATAATGTTATGAGTCGGAATCAAACCTGCGACCTCTTAATCACACAACTGACACGTTAACCATTAAAGTATGATAAGTAGTGAGAGAAACAGAATATTCATTCATACCGAACAAAATCATATCCTGATTTTTTTTCTTAGACGTAGTCTGGTGAAAATATTATGAAACAAAGCTTGTGGTTCAGATAATATTCCCCGCTTTTATTTTCATATTGGGATACACTGAGAATGAAAGAAAATAAGTTTTATTAAGGAAAATGCAGCTATATGTGAGAAAATATATACACATACATAATGTATTAAGAATTGTTCTAATTATTGTTGCGAGCTTCATGGAAGTAAGTAAGCCGTTTTGGATTTCACTTTGAGGTTGTATGTTATTTCGTTAATTAAATCTTTATTTATTTTATTTATTATTGCTGTAATCTAGGTTTTGTGGATATGGCCATTGCCAGCTGGGGTTCCAGGAATATTCTAACGAGATATCGCAGCCTCGGACTACAAAGAATAAGTGTCAGATGTCAGAAGAGGTGTCAAGTGTCAGAAGAAGTCCCAGAAGTGTCAGACTTCTACCTAGTAAAAATCTACAGAATAACGGGTTTTTGTATCGTTCTACTTTTTATACCCTTTTTCCACCACACGCTTTACAGTTACTTAAGTATTTTTGATTAGTTAAGGTGCACCAAAGAATTAAAATACATTTACAGTATATAGGGTGCAACCGGGGTATACTAATACGGAATTCTATGAAATTTTTCCTTCATAATCTATCACCCACGTGTGTTAATACCTAGTCAATAAATTGTAAATCCGTAATTGGCTTTTAGGTTAAGATAAGAACTGTGGATTTTGTTATAAATAAATACTTTTTCTTCACCATTTATAAAACATTGTGGCTCTTTAGGTTTGTATGAAGATAGGTATACCACTTTTTTTTTTGAAAGCGATATAGTGCGTAGGTCCTACATCCTTTAGGGGTAAGAAGGCCCTCAAAACAGCATACCACATGAAACAAATGAACAACACAATAAAATTTATGTTGTGCGAAATTAGGAAATAAAACTTATTCATATTGCTAAAGTGGCTAAAGTATGGCTTATAACAAAGGCAGGTGCATCTGAAATCGGCGTTTTACGGCGGCGTATAATGCGAGCCGCCAATTTCTCTTTATGGCTTCGTCTCGCATCGTCAATGAGGGTGACTAGCGGAGCGGTTCGAGGGTGCGTCTACAGTGGCAGCGGATTCAGCAATCAATATTTACATTGTGACATGTGTTCCAAAAAGTTACGTACAGTAAAGTCCAGTTGAAAACCCGTGTTAATCTTAATAATACAACTTCTAGCTGTGTGACATTTTGCTGAACTGAACCTATTTAGCGCTGCCTTAGGGGAACACAATTTTGTTGATTTAAATTAACCCTAGAAAGATAATCTACGTCCGCGAGACGTGTGGTGAAATTAAATTTCGTTGTAGTTTTTTTATTATTAATCGCAGCGCGCTAGCTGCGCGAGTCAACTCAGTCGGCGACCGGAGCTCGTGCTAAGCAGCAGTGGCGACACGGTGAGTACGTTCAAATAAAAGATATACCTATGTCGTACGTCCGCGAGACGTATGATTATCTTCAATGTAACTTTTGCAATCATTTGAACTGATTGTTTGTTGTTATTTACACTATTTTTTTATTATTTTCAAGTATTCATTATTATTATATTATAATGGCAAACCGAAGGGTGTTGGATAGTTCTCAAATTGAGAACTTTTTGTAATAAAATGAAGAGGAATCGTAATCAGAATCTGAAAGCGAATGCGAAGATAACCTCTTAGAAAACGATGTGCGCAGTGACACTGAAGACGAATTCATCGATGAAGCTGTGGATATACCCGAAGACTCTGCTGAAGACCATTCAGAGTCTACTGCCGACCAAGCTGCGCTATCTGATAGTCGCATAATTATTACTTCTCAGCGCACACTCAGAGGTAAAAATAAGCATTGTTGGGCCACAAGCAAGGGTCAAAGTCACGGTAGAACCTCAGCAATAAATATTGTTCGATCCTATTACTATAGACTTGTAAAAAAAGAGATATTGTTCGTACTGTCCATCTAAACTCCGTAGGATGTCAAAATTATCATGCGTGAAGTGCAAAAAACCCGTGTGTGGAGAACACAACAGAATTGTGTGCCATAAGTGCATTTAATAACCGAAATTAAAAGACTGATTATTGTTGTAGGTATTGTTTACGTTAATTTAAGTGTAAAAGTACAAAATATGAAAATATAAAGACTGAAAGTGATTTTAAATGTTCCCATAGAAGATAAGTTAAGTTTTTGTTAATTTGTAAAGAAGTTTACGATTTTTGTTTGTAATTTGTCAATTAAACTTTTTTATTGCTATTTTATCGTTTTATTTCCTTAAATAGAATACAAACAATTATTTCAACATATAAGGCATGATAATACTTCCGTAGGCTTACTAAACAATCTTAATTAACTAAGGTACGTCTGACAGACGTATGATTATCTTTTACGCTAGTTGCTATATGATTATCTTTCTAGGGTTAAGTTGCCTTCTTTTTTTTAATATATTGTGTGTGTATGCCAGTTTTATTTACTTCAAAACTAGTTGTGATATTTCTTCATCATAATCACACACAGCATTTGCAATTCTGTTACCGACCTTACTCTTTTCACAACGACAAGCTTTTGTCCTGGTTTGACCAACTTGATTTCGAACTTTCTCATTATTGGTGCCCAGATCGGATGTTTTTGTCCATCTATAATACTATTTCATTATTTGATTATATCATAATATACAACGTGTAATTTAAAGGGTATATACATACCAAGTGGACGGTTTCTTTAGATGATAATAAACATATGGCAAGGGTTTTATAATCCTATGTCTACATGTGTGAAATATAATAGAAATTTAAATGTATTGATACTAGAGGCAGAATTTTCAAATTAAGAAGAACGAAGAGAATCACCGTGTTATTGGCAAGTGAAGTGGAAAGTTATTGACCCTCGTAGTGCTGTAACACGTTTGTTATGATTGGTATTCAAGAAACATATGAAACCGATAATTTGGTATCAATTCTTTGAGTCACTTATTTTGAGCTGAAACTATGCATAGAGACTCCATACCAGATGTTGTCTTCAGCCCCTTTGGATAGATATGGGGTTTCCGTTACACGTTGTATAGTCATGTAGAACTGCAGCAGATGTTCAAAATAAGTTGACAAATTTTAATGCATTCATACTTATAAATAACTATTATTTATTTTGAATCTAAGACCTTCCCATTCTCCTTGAAGAAAGAGTCGTATAGTTTCCCTCCGACACTACCACCCCAAATTTTAAAACAGCGTACATTATTATCCAACAGCCTTGTATAGGGGTACATTTCTGTGGCTTTTTAACGTTATTACACGAGCATAAAAGGTCGGAGAGTAGAAGCCGCTAAGTTTACGGTTTCGGCGACATTCCATAACTTTGCGACCTTAGCAGATTTTACTTTTACAATAGAAATGTCAACGGTAATAAATTAGTACGCCCAACCGTAAATATTACACACTGGGGTATAGACGGTCACGTCTGTATTAGTCTGAGTGCAAGGGCGGTTCCAGTACCTAGGTGGACCACTAATTAAAATTTTTAAACATTGTTACTAGATAATACCGGTAGTCGATGGCCAAGTGGCAGCAGAGTCAGGAAATACAAATTATAACTTCTTGTGACTTGACCACGATTATGTGACCCCCCCCCCCCCCTGGCACCAAAGCTGGATCCGCCCTTGTGTGAGTCTTTGAATGATAGAACTAAGCTTCTATACTATGCGATTCATATAAGAATAGGAACGTGACCTCTCCCCGTCAAATGGCACTTGAAAAGTACGGTTTTCAATGAAAACTTATTGGCAAGTTAATAACGGTTTATTTTACTTTGTCCAACTAAGTCTTACATTTAATTATTTAAAGTCATAATAAGTATTTTTGAAACTAAACTTTTCTTTCACGGACGCTGGGCGCAAAAGCCCAGAAGTCATAACAAATTTATTAAAGATTTTTTTTTTCATTTATAGTAAACTATGAGGACAATTTTGTTCGATCAATACTCGAAAACAAACATTTTAATAAATTCATGTATTGCTCACTCTAAACAACTTATTCGATTTGACAGCTATAACGTCACAATATGGCGCTAAATCGATTCTATTATTAGTTGAATCCAGGTTGAATCGCTCTGTACATGCAAAAATGTCAGCTTAGACTTTTCCCAATGATATCGGGGTTGACCTATCTGACCTCTAAAATTAAGAAACTGGGTAATACGATACTCTTTTGGCAAGCCTGTTGTCCAATTTTCGGGATTTTAACTACTTGTAACGACTGTCAATGTTGTAAAAATGACAGCCGGAACCAACAACTTAACCCGCTCCTGAAGGAAGGAGGAATCCTGTTATTTAAAGATGGTAACCCATCCACGAGCCAACCTTGGAAAGCATTACTTATTCTTAAAGATCGACAGGGACAGTCGTAATTATTTGGGCATGAACGGATTTGAGGTATTCCTCGAAGCGCTACCATTTTGAAGCGCACCTAATGAAGCGCTCCTTTATTATTCCTCGGAGCGCTTCTTTTAGTAGCGCTCCCGATACCATGTTATGGGAAAAGGAGCGCTCCGAGGAATAAAAAAACCGGTCAAGTGCGTGTCGGGCCACGCGCAGTGTAGGGTTCCGTAGTTTTTATAACAGCCAAGTGCGTGTCGTATTCGCTGACTGATCGTTTCGTACCATGCTCTAACTAAAAGCCAAACATGACTACCTAACTAATTTGACTTCCTATACAAATCCTCACCTGATCCGACAATTTTGCATGGAAAGTTTTAATTTTTTTTAGAGATTTGTATAAAACTTGTCATAGCCGGTGTTTTTAATTTAAATACGGACACAGAGCTACACTACTCAATCGTCACAAGAAGCTAGCACGATACAACTGGCGCTTAGCGCCATCTATCGACATTTCTATAGAGTTGTTCGAAATTTTCGAGTCAAATACAACTGGTCGACTATTACTCGTAAACTTGTAAAGCCCACTTATGTGTGATAGTTTTCCTTTAAATTTCGTTATATATAGGTACTACTGCCGTGACATTTGAATCTGTAACTATAACCGTTTAGTTGATAGAGGGGGGGGACACTTGACCTGGTCTTACCAAACCCCTAATATTTTTGAAGGACCTATCCAATGATATCCCCCACTATGGCAAGAACGAAAAAAAAAATTATCATCCCACTTTACATGTATGGGAGGTACCCTAAATAATTGTTTTTTTCAAAATTCTATTTTACCACTTTTTCGGCGTCATTAACGTGTATACTCATGCCAAAGTACAACTTTCTAGTACCAATAGTTTTTGAGCTAAACCGCGGACATACGGACAGACAGACGGACATGGCGAAACTATAAGGGTTCCTTGTTGACTACGGAACCCTAAAAAGGAGCGCTTCATTAGGTGCGCTTCAAAATGGTAGCGCTTCGAGGAATACCTCACGGATTTGCATTCTTTTTTTTCATGTGGAGATGCAATGATTTTATTTCGTTATTTTCCTATCCTGTTTTCATTAGGGTTCCGTAGCCGAATGGCAAAAAACGGAACCCTTATAGTTTCGACATGTCTGTCCATCTGTCTGTCTGTCCGTCCGTCCGTATGTCACAGCCATTTTATTCCGAAACTATTAGGTCTATACATGTAAAACTTGGTAGATAGATGTATTCTGTGAACCGCTTTCCGATTTTAAGAGAAAATTTAAAAAACATTTAAAATAAAGGGGACTCCCCATACATGGAACTGAAACTGAAAATATTTATTTTCATGAAACCTATACGTGTGTGGTATTTATAGACAGGTCTTTAAAAATGACATTAAGGTTTCTAAAATGACTTTTTCATAAAGTTAATCGTTTAAAAGATATACGCTTCTAAAGTGGTAAACCCCCTCTAACTTCTATAATAATGAAGTTAAAAATCTAAAAAAAAACCATATGTTGTAGATCTTAATGTGAACTTTCAACCAAAATTGGTTTGAACGAGATCGAGTCAGCAGTTTTTGAGATACAGTATATTTTCTAAAACCGCAAATATAACTTTGTAATTCATACAAATACTATGAAAAACAAAGTTATTTGGCGTAGTTGTAAAAATTGTAAATAAGCTAGTTTTAAGAAATTTTTAAGGTTTTTGTTTTTTTTTTTCAATTAAATGTATTAAGTATATTATATTTCCATGCTGCGGGGCGAGAGGGAGTGGGAAGCGGTCGCCTCCTTCTGCGAAGCAGTCATGCTTCCGAAGGAGGAGGCGGGCCGCGAGAGGGAGAGGATGGCGTCCTCCCTCCAGCCCAGCCGCAGTGGTAGACGCCCACGGCGTCGGACGTCGGCCGACGATCTCCGGCCACCGTAGGCGCGGGCATGCGGACAGCGAGTAAAGGGCAACTCGCTGTCCGACCATGGACCATGCCCGGGTCGACGGCGCGTCGTGTTCCACGCGCGCCTCAAAGAGCGTCAGCAACATGACGAGGCCCCCTCTGCAGAGGGCCGAAGCCTGCCGGGGTCGTGGGACTCATCCCGTTACCGTGGCCCCGGTATGTAAAGGGTTACTGAAGGAACACCGTGGATTTTAGTCAGTAAAAGTCTGACAGTCCCTCCCACCCTGCCCGGAGTGGGAGGACTTATTTGATAATTTTACCACGTTAAAAAAAAAAAAAAAAAAAAAGTATATTATATTTATTTTAGTTACCACGGAACCCTTCATGGGCGAGTCCGACTCGCACTTTCCAATTTATATTAAATAAATGTAGTTGTTATCTAGTATTACAGCCACATTATCATCATCTTCAGCCTGTCTACTTTATGAAGCAAGAGGTCTCTGGTTCAATTCCCTGATCGCGCAAAAAGGGCTATTGGGTTTTTGTAAAAGATATCTCTCAGTAGTAAACCGGATTATGACAGATGGCGGAGTGATACGCCCGTACCTCTGAAAACATGTTAATCTATTGGTCCAGCGCCTGATCTCTCCGGTCGTGTCGGATTGCCGTCACATCGGGCTATAAGAGTAAAGGAACTGAGAGTGCACCTATACCTACGTACATACTTGTGCACTATAAAATCTTCTGCGATGATGGCTAATCTATACTGAGATTGACCTCCATGGCCGAATTTTGTCAGAAGGACTATATATTTTATGAATCTCAACACACTGCCTTTTTATACAACGTGTAACGGAAACCCCATATCTATCTAAAAGAGCTGAAGACAATATCTGGTATGGAGTCTCTATGCAAAGTTTCAGCTCAAAATAAGTGACTCACAGAATTGACCGCAAATTATTGGATTCATATGTTTCTTGAATACCAGTAATAACAAACGTGTCACAGCACTATGAGGGTCATCACTTTCCACGTCACTTGCCAATAAAACGACAATTCTCTTCATTCTTCTTAATTTCGAAAATTCGGTCTCTGGTATCAGTGTATTAAAATTTCTAATATGCTCCACACATGTACACATAGGATTAGAAAACCCTTGCCATATCGTTTGTTATCATCCAAAGAAGCCGTGCACTTGGTATGTATTTACCCTTTAAATTACACGTTGTATAGTTATTTCTCACTTGTCACCACAGAACTCAACTCCTTTTCATTTTGTTACTTAATCCACCCACCGATTCTACAGTTCTCCTACATTTTTATAGTTATCCACAGACTTCGTTAAGTTTATGGTTTCTGCGACATTCCATAAAGCTGTGACCTTCACAGGTTTTTTCGCAACAATAGAAATGTCAATGGTAATGAATGGCGTTTGAATCGTTCCGGCGGGCAAGTGAAGCATGTATCGAACGCGTGGCGGAGGTATGATTTGCTGATTTGAACTTTTTTGAGGGTAGTCTATGTTTTCAGTGAGTTCCAATAGTACTTGGTATAAAAGAATATTAATTGTGAAGAAAAGCAGTACAACACTTAAATTATTTCTAAAACCAAAATTGATTTGACGACACGATTCGCGCAGTGGTTGAGCTACTGAGTGCTGGGTTGCATGTCACGGGTTCAATTCCCGTACTAGGAAACATGTTTGCTTAAAATATTTGTTCGTCTGGGTTTTTTGTAAAAATGCCACCCACGATACAGGAGAAACTCCAAGTGTGGGTCGATGATTTTAAATACATTAATTTTATTAATGTCAATGATTGTAAAGCGCGTTAGCCGATCTTCGACAGTTGCTTGATACTGTTCTTAACTTTGTAATGTATGTACCTATACATATAAATATGACGCGTCCTAATCACCTTGTTGACCTTTCGACTTCATTCTTATTTCGTATGAGACGGCAGTGTTGACTTTGTGTTTGGTTCCATCGTTGTCCTCTGGGAAGTAAACAATATAAGTTTGCTGTGTTCTGGCAACGCATTCCCTCGGGTGACACTTGAAATGAATAATCATATATATTTTGAACTATTCTTTTTACTTCATTCTTTTTGGTCGGTTTAAAGTAAATAAAGTTGAATTGCCTAATTGAGCACTTTGAGAAGTAATACTGAAACAAAATCTGAGGCCAATGTGTTATTTAAAGGCGATAATATCTATAGAGGTCAAATCATACGCAAACCAACGGCTCATGATTTCCGTCCGGCTTCTGTGTTTCCTGCCACTATGACCTTTCAGCCTTTAAAGAAAGAGTTAATAGGCATCTTTTGGGCTCGCTCGTCCCATCTTAGACCTCATCTATCGCTTACCATCAGGCGAGATCGAGATCAAGATTTGGTAATCTTTTGAGAAAAAAACTGCACAAATTAAAATGAACCTTTTCAGATAGAACAAGCAAATGTCAACTATCGTGAAATTCAACTAAGAACTTAAAGGAGGTCGCACTTATTTATACACTAGTAGTCGCACGGGGCTTCGCTCACGTGGACTTTATAACGATAAAAACATTCTCCTTCTTTTGCTATGGAGTAAATCTATTACCTTCCTCAAGCGTCAAGCGTATACTTCCATTGTGCGTATAGCTAAGGAGTGTAAATCCCTGCAAGAATCTGTATTTTCTGAACGCCTATGGTCTTAAAGTCAAGAGTGAACAGGTTACTTCTAGGCAAGCGTGCTTCATCTTCGACTATTTCATCGCTTAACATCAGGTGAGATGGTATTCAAACGCAAGCCCACAAGTTGCAAGAATATTTTTATTGTCTTTTTTAATTTTTTAAATTAAAAAAAGACAATAAAAATTTTCGAAGATTAGCACGTTTAACATTTCCGCTTTAAAATAGAAGTATATGTAGATTTTAAAACAAAGTTCTGCATGTGCGACCGCTTGAATTACTAGCAGCAAAAAAATTGCAGCTTATTTCCCAAAAAAAAAAACACGTGCAGACCTGCGACGGAAGAGTTTGATAACGGTGTGTAAAAATATCTTTTTATTTTTACTCTTTTATTATTGTTACGAGCTGGGGTTCGGGATAGAAATAATTGACGCCAATTAAACCAAAATAAAAATTTAACACAATTATTCGCACCACAACAATTGTCACTTAACACTTAAATCGCACTAAAATTCACTTGTAAAGCTTCGATTATATCGCGCATTCGCCTCGCAATAAGACTGACTCTCTGCGTCTCTTTCCGATCTATTTATACCCCGGTCTATGAGCTCTAGAACGTTCTTGTAAAATCGACTCACTGTTTATACTGCCAAGAATATTCCAGAAGCTACTTGAGATACACAGTACTGCTACTCGCCCCTAGATGGCGTTAGTGTCTCGATTAGATATACTCAGTACTGCTACTTGCTGCTAGATGGCGTTAGTGTCTCAAATATTCTAGATTTCTGTCGAAGTTTCTCGACGTACTTCACTAAGTTACTGGCGTAACACTATGTTAGCCTGTGGTATCACACTGCTGGGCAAAGGCCTTCCTCAACTTTTTCAGCGATCACAGTTCTGCGCCTCATCCTTCCAATTCTTAAGGAAGCCATCCAGGTCGTTCCGCCATCTCCTTCGTGGTCTGCCGAGATCACGTATTGAAGTCTCAGTAACTGCATAATTGTATTTTTAAACATTGTAAAAGTCTTTATACAAGAGAAATATCAATTAGTATATATAGGTATTTTGCTCCGACCTAACAAACGTACCTACTCAGCAACTGAATACGAAGTCATATAAATTAGTCCAGACATAAAGCTGTCCAATATGGATCCCAAAAATCAGTTATTATAAAGCTTCAGATATCAACCTATTGAGTCCAACGTCATTATAATAACCAGATTCACTGAATTTCGGATTTGTGCCGTAGCGGCTCATAACCGGTACAGTGACCTCTAGCCGACCATGCAAATTGGCCTCGCAAATCAAACCTATTTTGCCCTGTCGAATAGAATTATGTAGTCAGATGATCTAATTACCTATTAATTCTGGCTGTGTTGTAAAAATATGTAAGTAGGTATGAGTGATGATGTCACCTTTATAAAAAATTTAACCCCCGACCGAGTTTAACATGTGTATGTCCGTGGCTGTGTATCTGTCTGTGGCATTGTAGCTCTTTAAAGGATGGACAAATTTAGTTTTTGTTTGATAGATACTTTTAGTATAATGTAATAATGAACTAGTAGGTACTTAGACTCAATCAAACTTTGTTCCAGGAATAATTTTAGCTTGAAAGCTTTAGCTGCCTTGGCAAAAATATACACACATCAACTTCTTACCTAATGTTATGTAATACTACTTATGTTCCCACAAATAAAGATATAATTCATCCAGTAATTTATAGACCTAATCTAAATTTAATAATTCCTAACAACTAATAAAAATGAAATCATAATAAATTTTGCTTTTCATACCATTTGAATTCAATATTTATGTTAAAAAAAACAAGGGCTCATAAACTAAATTCATGCCACAATATCGTAACAACCTGTGTTTAGCCAAAACCACAATTTATAGCCTCTTCACAATAAATAATTCAAACAACAAAATGTTTATTCTATTTAAGTTCTCTTAAAGCTGAGTTCAGACTTGCGTACATTATCCTTGGCATCATTGGGTCATATTAACTCGTGCTGCAGGGCTTATAGTTCCATTGTGTGACAGAGACGGAGCTATGTAGCAATAAAATCTGTTATTCTCAACGAACCCCGACATCATTGGTACGCAATAGTACAGATCTATATATATCAATGTACAGCCGAGAAGATCACGTCTGGAATACTGTAAGTTAGATCCATCGGAACATGCGTCAATATTGAAGAAACTATTGCAGAATTTCAAAATAGTTAGATGTTACTTGTGATTGGTGTAAAACAAAAGTCGAAAAATTTCTGACTAAATTTTGCTCATAGCAGCCTGTCAGCGGAACCGGGTCAGGAACGCAGAATACATGTATGTATTATTACTGAGAGATTCAACTATGTTAAAACATTATTAAGTACTTATATTTAGTTATTATCAATATTTAATTCTGTTGTATTTTATTTACCTTCGTCTTATGTCCCTCCGTAGTAGTAACCAAAAACCAGCGCATTGACAAATAACATTGTAAAGTAACGTTTTCGGTTTCTTTATTACTAGCTTCTGCCAGCGATTGCGTTAAGCCAATTTTTTTCAACATAACAAAATAATAGGTACTCTCCGGCCCTAAACTAGAACATCGATGCACAACAAAATCCCATCGATCCTTCGCTCCGTTTCGAAGGACAAACATACAAACTCACTTTCGAATTAATAATATATTAAGTATTTTATCGTTTTTATTTTTATATTCTATACCATACTACGTACAGAGTGATAAAGGAACAGCGTTGTTTGTTTATGCGTCCGCGGGTCGCAAGGTTGTCGGAACTCTTTCAAGGGCAAATCAAGTCTTGCGTAAAAGCAAAACTGGTCCAGGCTTAATTCTCCCTTCGTCTTCAGATGTCTAAAAAAATGTGTTTAGAAAAGTAAATTAAGTTACCAAGCAAATTAGAAAAGTTTTGGAATTCTGAAACCTATTCTTGCGAAAAGACTCGCGGGCATGGCTAATCCAATTCACAATAATTACTCACATTATTACGGTCAACAATTTCAAATTGTATTCAAACTTTAATTAAACTAATAGTAAATTTATTACGTGCTAACTTATTAGCATTTATTCAGACATGATTATTATAAAGCCGTGGGTAAACCGGACTCTTGATTTGCTAATAATTTTGATACATTTTCTTTTAATTTATTGTTTTCTCCTAGTTTATCACCACTAAAGCATAATTTGTGGTATGTTATGTTTTATGTGCCACGTGTAGGTACCTACTGCATGACTTTTATTTTACAAAGTATACATATGTGATCATAAAAATATATACAAACCAACTAACAAGGATGAAGGCCTTAAAGTAAATTTCATTGCGCTATAGATTAGAAAAGTGTCTGAATTTCCGAATTTGCCAGAAAAAAATGAATGCTACTTTTTATTTGTAAAAAGAACAAAACCAAATCAAACACATTTTTATTTGTTCGACTAAGTACTACGTACTCACTTTTGACTACATACTTTTTGACTACATTACCTGTTTAAAAATTCCGAGGTTCCAGAGAACGTACATGTAATTGGCAAAATTGTGGTGACTCCTTCACAAACTGCGCGTAATAAGTGTTAAACTCGAGGTTCTAGAAAGCGTCATTCTATCAGCAAATTCAATTGTAAAAATATATAAATAAGGGATCGTAACCGTGACATTTTGAAAATCGCCTTTCCATACTATTTCTGATATAATGTACTTGTCCATATCAGAATGACGTGATCACGTGAAGAGTCGAATGACTGTTAGTTTTGTTGTATATTATTATATTATATAAAGCTAGATTACCACTCACTGACTGACTGACTCACTCATTGACAGAATTGTTCTCCCAGATGGTGGATGGGGAGGTGGGTATATTTTGACAGATTCGTAAACAAGTAACTCTCAAACCTACGGGAAAAGTGCCAAACCTCCCCTTTTCCCCCCCCTTCTCCCCCCCCCCTATCGTATCTCGGAAACTACGAGACCCGTATTTTTTTCTTTTTACGGATTCGTATAGAGGAGGCTCGGTAAAGTAAAAACCATTTTTCAAAGTCCCCCCCCCCGCCCCCCTTCTCCCCCCTTTAGGCGGATCTCGGAATCTAAGAGACTTGGAACATTTTTTTTTTCAGATTCATTTAGAGGGGCAATGCTTTAGTCGAAATACTTGTGCAACCCCCCCCCCCCCATCACCCCCCCCTCTTTTTTTTTTTTTTTTTTTTCACAAGCACGCGAGGTGCTTGCACCTCGCGCAACACGCAAATACTAAACCCCCCCCATCACCCCCCCCCCACTTTTTCTTTCACAAGCACGCGAGGTGCTTGCACCTCGCGCAACACGCAAATACTAGTTATACTATATAAAGCTAAATTACCACTCACTGACTCACTGACATAATTGTTCTCCCAGATGGTGGATGGGGAGGTGGGTATATTTTGACAGATTCGTAAACAAGTAACTCTGAAACCTACGGGAAAAGTGCCAAACCTCCCCTTTTCCCCCCCCTTCTCCCCCCTCCCTATCGTATCTCGGAAACTACGAGACCCGTATTTTTTTTTTTACGGATTCGTATAGAGGAGGCTCGGTAAAGTAAAAACCATTTTTCAAAGTCCCCCCCCCGCCCCCCTTCTCCCCCCTTTAGGCGGATCTCGGAATCTAAGAGACTTGGAACATTTTTTTTTTCAGATTCATTTAGAGGGGCAATGCTTTAGTCGAAATACTTGTGCTACCCCCCCCCCATCACCCCCCCCCCCTCTTTTTTTTTTTTTTTTTTTCACAAGCTCGCGAGGTGCTTGCACCTCGCGCAACACGCAAATACTAGTTATACTATATAAAGCTAAATTACCACTGACTGACTGACTGACTCACTGACATAATTGTTCTCCCAGATGGTGGATGGGGAGGTGGGTATATTTTGACAGATTCGTAAACAAGTAACTCTCAAACCTACGGGAAAAGTGCCAAACCTCCCCTTTTCCCCCCCCTTCTCCCCCCCCCCCTATCGTATCTCGGAAACTACGAGACCCGTATTTTTTTCCTTTTACGGATTCGTATAGCGGAGGCTCGGTAAAGTAAAAACCATTTTTCAAAGTCCCCCCCTGCCCCCCTTCTCCCCCCCCTTTAGGCGGATCTCGGAATCTAAGAGACTTGGAACATTTTTTTTTTCAGATTCATTTAGAGGGGCAATGCTTTAGTCAAAATATTTCTGCAACCCCCCCCCCCATCCCCCCCTCATTTTTTTTTTTTCATAAGCACGCGAGGTGCTTGCACCTCGCGCAACACGCAAAAACTAAACACCCCCAACTCCCCCATCACCCCCACCCCTTCTCTTTTTTTTTTTTTTTTTCACAAGCACGCGAGGTGCTTGCACCTCGCGCAACACGCATATACTTGATTTAGAGGGGCAATGCTTTAGTTTTTTTCACAAGCACGCGAGGTGCTTGCACCTCGCGCAACACGCAAATACTAGTTATTTATATTATATAAAGCTAGATTACCACTCACTGACTCACTGACATAATTGTTCTCCCAGATGGTGGATGGGGAGGTGGGTATATTTTGACAGATTCGTAAACAAGTAACTCTCAAACCTACGGGAAAAGTGCCAAACCCCCCCTTTTCCCCCCCCTTCTCCCCCCCCCCCTATCGTATCTCGGAAACTACGAGACCCGTATTTTTTTCTTTTTACGGATTCGTATAGAGGAGGCTCGGTAAAGTAAAAACCATTTTTCAAAGTCCCCCCTCCCCGCCCCCCTTCTCCCCCCCTTTAGGCGGATCTCGGAATCTAAGAGACTTGGAACATTTTTTTTTTCAGATTCATTTAGAGGGGCAATGCTTTAGTCGAAATACTTGTGCAACCCCCCCCCCCCATCACCCCCCCCACTTTTTTTTTTTTTTTTTCACAAGCACGCGAGGTGCTTGCACCTCGCGCAACACGCAAATACTAGTTATACTTTATAAAGCTAGATTACCACTCACTCATTGACAGAATTGTTCTCCCGGATGGTGGATGGGGTGGTGGGTATATTTTGACAGATTCGTAAACAAGTAACTCTCAAACCTACGGGAAAAGTGCCAAACCCCCCCTTTTCCCCCCCCCTTCTCCCTCCCCCTATCGTATCTCGGAAACTACGAGACCCGTATTTTTTTCTTTTTACGGATTCGTATAGAGGAGGCTCGGTAAAGTAAAAACCATTTTTCAAAGTCCCCCCCCCCGCCCCCCTTCTCCCCCCCTTTAGGCGGATCTCGGAATCTAAGAGACTTGGAACATTTTTTTTTCAGATTGATTTAGAGGGGCAATGCTTTAGTCGAAATAATTGTGCAACTACCCCCCCCATTTACCCCCCCTTTTTTTTTTTTTTTTCACAAGCACGCGTGGTGCTTGCACCTCGCGCAACACGCAAATACTTGATTTAGAGGGGCAATGCTTTAGTTTTTTTCACAAGCACGCGAGGTGCTTGCACCTCGCGCAACACGCAAATACTTAACCCCCCCCGTCTCCCCCCATCACCCCCCCCTTTTTTTTTCACAAGCACGCGAGGTGCTTGCACCTCGCGCAACACGCAAATACTAAACACCCCATCAACCCCCTCATTTTTTTTTTTTTCACAAGCACGCGAGGGGGCAATGCTTTAGTCAAAATAATTGTGCAACCCCCCCTCCCCCCATCTCCCCCCAATTTTTTTTTTCATATTGTCACCACAAGCACGCGAGGTGCTTGCACCTCGCGCAACACGCAAATACTAGTTATTATATTATATAAAGCTAGATTACCACTCACTCACTGACATAATTGTTCTCCCAGATGGTGGATGGGGAGGTGGGTATATTTTGACAGATTCGTAAACAAGTAACTCTCAAACCTACGAGAAAAGTGCCAAACCTCCCCTTTTCCCCCCCCTTCTCCCCCCCCCCCCTATCGTATCTCGGAAACTACGAGAACCGTATTTTTTTCTTTTTACGGATTCGTATAGAGGAGGCTTGGTAAAGTAAAAACCATTTTTCAAAGTCCCCCCCCCGCCCCCCTTCTCCCCCCTTTAGGCGGATCTCGGAATCTAAGAGACTTGGAACATTTTTTTTTTCAGATTCATTTAGAGGGGCAATGCGTTAGTCGAAATACTTGTGCAACCCCCCCCCCATCACACCCCCCTCTTTTTTTTTTTTTTTTTTTTTCACAAGCTCGCGAGGTGCTTGCACCTCGCGCAACACGCAAATACTTGATTTAGAGGGGCAATGCTTTAGTTTTCTTCACAAGCACGCGAGGTGCTTGCACCTCGCGCAACACGCAAATACTAGTTATACTATATAAAGCTAAATTACCACTCACTGACTAACTGACTGACTCATTGACATAATTGTTCTCCCAGATGGTGGATGGGGAGGTGGGTATATTTTGACAGATTCGTAAACAAGTAACTCTCAAACCTACGGGAAAAGTGCCAAACCTCCCCTTTTCCCCCCCCTTCTCCCCCCCCCCCCTATCGTATCTCGGAAACTACGAGACCCGTATTTTTTTCTTTTTACGGATTCGTATAGAGGAGGCTCGGTAAAGCAATGCTTTAGTCAAAATACTTCTGCAACCACCCCCCCATCACCCCCTTTTTTTTTTTTTTTTTTTCACAAGCACGCGAGGTGCTTGCACCTCGTGCAACACGCAAATACTAAACCCCCCCATCTCCCCACCCCCCATTTTTTTTCTTTTTTTTTTTCACAAGCACGCGAGGTGCTTGCACCTCGCGCAACACGCAAATACTAGTTATTATACTATATAAAGCTAAATTACCACTCACTGACTCACTCACTGACTCATTGACAGAATTGTTCTCCCAGATGGTGGATGGGGAGGTGGGTATATTTTAACAGATTCGTAAACAAGCAACTCTCAAACCTACGGGAAAAGTGCCAAACCTCCCCTTTTCCCCCCCCTTCTCCCCCCCCCCCCCCCCTATCGTATCTCGGAAACTACGAGACCCGTATTTTTTTCTTTTTACGGATTCGTATAGAGGAGGCTCGGTAAAGTAAAAAACATTTTTCAAAGTCCCCCCCCCACCCCCCTTCTCCTCCCCTTTAGGCGGATCTCGGAATCTAAGAGACTTGGAACATTTTTTTTTCAGATTCATTTAGAGGGGCAATGCTTTAGTCGAAATACTTGTGCAACCCCCCCCCCAATCACACCTCCCTCTCTTTTTTTGTTTGTTTTTTTTCACAAGCAAGCGAGGTGCTTGCACCTTGCGCAACACGCAAATACTTGATTTAGAGGGGCAATGCTTTAGTTTTCTTCACAAGAACGCGAGGTGCTTGCACCTCGCGCAACACGCAAATACTAAACCCCCCCATCACCCCGCCCCAATTTTTTTTTTTTCACAAGCACGCGAGGTGCTTGCACCTCGCGCAACACGCAAATACTAAACCCCCGCATCACCCCGCCCCAATTTTTTTTTTTCACAAGCACGCGAGGTGCTTGCACCTCGCGCAACACGCAAATACTAGTTATACTATATAAAGCTAAATTACCACTTACTGACTGACTGACTGACTCATTGACATAATTGTTCTCCCAGATGGTGGATGGGGAGGTGGGTATATTTTGACAGATTCGTAAACAAGTAACTCTCAAACCTACGGGAAAAGTGCCAAACCTCCCCTTTTCCCCCCCTTCTCCCCCCCCTCCCTATCGTATTTCGGAAACTACGAGACCCGTATTTTTTTCTTTTTACTGATTCGTATAGAGGAGGCTCGGTTAAGTAAAAACCATTTTTCAAAGTCCCCCCCCGCGCCCCTTCTCCCCCCCTTTAGGCGGATCTCGGAATCTAAGAGACTTGGAACATTTTTTTTTCAGATTCATTTAGAGGGGCAATGCCTTAGTCAAAATACTTCTGCAACCCCCCCCCATCCCCCTCCCCACTTTTTTTTTTTTTTTTTTCATAAGCACGCGAGGTACTTGCACCTCGCGCAACACGCAAAAACTAAACACCCCCAACTCCCCCCATCACCCCCCCCCTTCTCTTTTTTGTTTTTTTTTTTCACAACCACGCGAGGTGCTTGCACCTCGCGCAACACGCAAATGCTTATCTATACTATAATATTATAAAGCTGAAGAGTTTGTTTGTTTGTTTGTTTGTTTGCTTGAACGCGCTAATCTCAGGAACTACCGTTCTGATTTGAAAAGTTCTTTCAGTGTTAGATAGCCCATTTATCGAGGAAGGCTATAGGCTATATCATCACGCTAACACCAATAGGAGCGGAGCAGTAATGAAGAATGTTTCAAAATCGGGGGATTTTTTTTTCCACGGGGACGAAGTCGCGGGTGGAAGCTAGTACTATATAAAGCTAGATTACCACTCACTCACTGACTGACTGACTGACTCATTGACATAATTGTTCTCCCAGATGGTGGATGGGGACGTGGGTATATTTTGACAGATTCGTAAACAAGTAACTCTCACACCTACGGGAAAAGTGCCAAACCTCCCCTTTTCCCCCCCCTTCTCCCCCCTCCCTATCGTATCTCGGAAACTACGAGACCCGTATTTTTTTTTTACGGATTCGTATAGAGGAGGCTCGGTAAAGTAAAAACCATTTATCAAAGTCCCCCCCCCCACCCCCCTTCTCACCCTCTTTAGGCGGATCTCGGAAATTAAGAGACTTGGAACATTTTTTTTTCAGATTAATTTAGAGGGGCAATGCTTTAGTCGAAATACTTGTGCAACCCCCCCCATCAGCCCCCCTTTTTTCTTTTTATTCACTAGCACGCGAGGTGCTTGCACCTCGCGCAGCACACAAATACTAGTTGCCCTATAAATTTGAAATGTGAATTGTTCGGTAATACTAACTAATAAAATATATCATGACAGTGAGAACATCACATAAATGACCAGTCTTCTTCAATTGAATCATATTTATAGTATGAGAAGCGCCGCCTGCCGCCAAATCGACTGATCCCGTAGTTCTCGCATCCAGCCAACTCCATACAGCATCCAGAAAACTGCAGCCCTCGTGGAAGATCCAAAAATATTACCTAAATGTTATAAATAGATTTTATGTTTATATTCTTTAACTTTTATCAGTAGGTATCGTATCAAACCTCACCCTTATAAACCAAAACTCCTAATGTCATTATAGTTTTAGGCAATGAAAGCCCAAAACATATACACCCGCTCCGATGAGTTTATCGACGCGTGAAGGTAAATTCCACATAATTAGTTTAGACTTGCGTCACCAAATAGATTGGTACAGAAGGCTGGCTCTATACAACTAACGTTTGTAAGCTTATGCTGTGTGCATAAGGTTCACGCTTAGTTAATTTAAGTGTATTCACGACTTGTATTTGTTTGAGATCGCCACTCGTACGCGTCAATGCGTGCGTGCGTTTTTGATTGCTGTGTGGAGTTGGACTTCTGTACCGCATCGTTTTGAGTTTGGGTGGTGGGGTGATTAATTTTGTTGCCAAACTTATTTATGAATGGGAAAATGTGGATTTTAGTACATGTCTCAATGGCATTAAGAATGATAAAATCCAACATTCAACATTTGTTGAATGTAATTGGGTGTTTTATTGGCAAATGAGAGCAAAGGGTTGTTTTAAAGTTTACGGGTATTTAATCATTAATTTATTTAGGTAAATGTGGTTTGTTGGAAAATATTGGATAGGACGTTTCTCTCAGTTGTCTAACCCATAGGAGACTTAGATTGTCTAGTTATAATATGAGAAGTGAATGTGGCCGCTAGAGAGAGGTTCTAGCAAACGGTAGCTAAAGTGAGAATGCTTAGAAGCTCATTGTGTAAGATATTGGTGGGTGTTTCTAGACTGCGTAACTTAGTTGATTTCACCGTCACGTTAGTTTAGTAGTCATAAGCGCGACTACCTCCATAACACACATGCCAAATTTCTGAGGTCATCGGAAAACTTGAGGCTAGAGGTACCGAGTCACTCCACCAATTTCTTTGGTAAGTCGTTCGCAGCTCAAGCAGTACGACTGCGGAATACTCTTCCCATGTCAGTAAGACAAGCACAAACCCTTCCTTCTTTCAAAAATAGGGTAAAAGATCTCTATCTCTCTCTTTAATTTGTTACTATTTTTTATATATCTCAGCTCTGTTCTTTTTATGTATATATATGTATATGTGTATTGAGTATGTAGGTTATTACTTATTTATTGTATACTAGTACTCACGCGGGGCTTCGCTCCCGTGGATTCTATCACGGTAAAAACATAACTCTCCTTTTTTGCAGTCGCGTAAAATGTAGCCTATAACTTTCCTCAAGCTTCAAGCTACTTCCATACCAAATTGCATCCAAATCCACCCAGTACTTTCGAAGATTAGCGCGTTCAAGCAAACAAACAAACAAACAAACAAACTTTTCCGCTTTATAATATTAGTATAGATCAGGGATGTTGCGGATGCCGATTTTTTCACATCTGCGGATGTGAATGCGGATGCGGATTTCTGAAAGCTATCATCCGCGGATGCGGATGCGGATGCGGATGTTTGAGGCCATATAAAAAAGTATATGAATGAAGAATTAAAATAACGATATAGTTATCATTTTTTTTTTATTAATTAGAATTAGTATGTGAAGTTAAAAATAGGAGCATTATACTTAATAAAAAGTAATATTGCCGCTTTCTCTGATTCAAGCCGGTTACGCAGAGGTTCGTAAATTAAACCCGCGCTACTAAATAATTGTTCGCTAGGAACACTGCCTGGTGGAGTGGATAAAAATCTTCGTGCTATCGGTGATAATATGTTAAATTCCTCTCGATGAACACTCCACTATTTAAGAGGATTCTCATCCACATTGACTTTTTTTAGTGTGATAAGAAAGTAATTCCTTTTTGAGTACAGCTTCAGTGCTACCATTTTCTGGTATTTCTTGACTCTCATCTTCACTTGACGAATCTAACATCATGGCAAGATCGTTTTAAGCATGGCTTTCTGAGGGAACCTGACGTCCCTGGTCCTAGTTGTCCCATATCCTTTTCCGTGGAATCTGTCATTCTCATTCTTTTAGCCCCTTCGGAATTGGCATTAAAAGAATCGGAAACGTCAGTTTTGTAAACACTATAATAGTTGTGTTTACAAAAGTTTAACAGTGGTCATTGTATGAGCGTTCTTTCAGGGCACGCGTGTCGTATGTCTGTTTACATTATATTTAATTTATAGTATTTATAATAATATTCCTTTGTGCATTGTATGTACGGTTCTAGGTCCGCACGTCTCAGACGTTGTTTATGATCGGCAACTTCTCAAAGGCGAAGTGTAGATAGGCTACATATCTATACGATAAGTATTCCACAGCTCAAACAAACACATAATAACTCGTCTTACATCCGCATCCGCATGAAAATCCACATTGATTATTGCGGATGCGGATGCGGATGCAGATGTCCAAATCCATACGGAAGCTCCGCATTTGCGGATGCGGATGCGAATATTCGCAACATCCCTGGTATAGATATATAAGTGAACTAGCGACCCGCCCCGGCTTCGCACGGGTGCAATGTTTATATTAAATATACTATAGAATGTCTTATCGTTGACAGCCTTTTTGTCATTCGACATCAATGTTCTCTTTAGTAATTACTCTTGAAAGTGCGACACATAATTTACAATGGGAAAAACATTCAACGCTCAAATCTAAGCAACATAGGCACGCGCGCCGTGCCTTCGACGGCACCGCGCCGCAACCGCTATGTCCTTGCATTTTAAATCTGTAATATCTTCGAAACTATTTAATTAAATTATATTCTGTAAAGGGCAATATTGATTTATATTAAATGCACAATATATTTATGGTACTTAATTGGATAAGGATTAATGCTGTATTGCTTAAAATCGTTTCGTAAAATATGCTCGTATTTCTCGTAAAAAGTAAAGGCTAAAAAATGGTTTCAGCCAGCGTTTGCAAAGCAAGCGCAAAAAAATGTGTTTATTTGCGACATCACATTAGAAACCTCAAAAATTATCAGTGTTCCTCTACTATATTATGCTTGTTATATACTTAAAACCTTCCTATTGAATCACTCTTTCTATTGAAAGAAACTGCATCAAAATCTGTTGCGTAGTTTTAAAGATTTAAGCATACATAGGGAAGCGACTTTGCTTTATACTATTTTATTATTTACTAGCTTTTGCCCGCGACTTCGTACGCGTGGGAAGATTTTCCCGCGCAAATCTCGATCCCGTGGGAATTTCGGGATAAAAAGTAGCCTATGTGTTATTCCAGAATGTCAACTGTCTACTTACCAAATTTCATTCAGATCCGTTCAGTAGTTTTTGCGTGAAAGAGTAACAAACATCCATCCATCCTCACAAACTTTCGCATTTATAATATTAGTATAGTAAGAAAGATAGTAAGATAAGATTAAGACTATTTTAAGATAGTACACCATAGACTACCCGCGTATTTATTTTCTCTTGCTATGTCAAATCCATCCAAAGGTTGTCTATAAAAGATCGCTTTTAGCGATAAGAGTATAAGACCGCCCATTGTAACACCCTTTGTAGTTTTTAAGTCCTTATTTAATTCTGTTATGGTGTACAATAAAGAGTAAATCTATCTATCTATCTATCAACTGAGCAATAGCGGTGTGCGACCCCTGTGCCTCGGAAAGCACGTTAAGCTGTTGATCTTGCATCTCATCCTTTTCCGGTCAGTCCGGATTGCCGTTCCATCGGACTATGAGAGTAAATGAACAGAAGGCACCTGTAACTGCGCACATACTAGTGTACTATTATTGTCAAAGAACTGGCAATGTGGGTAGAATTCACATTACCAGCAAGCTTATAAACTCCTCCAACTAAGCTAAATATGCTTGTATCTGGAGTGGGTTCACGGCAATAGCGTTATGGGTATGGTTCAAAGCCGTGACCTCTCGATCACACGACCTTAGTAATCTGGCTATTGACGCTTATTCAGAATGAGCTCACTCTTGACCTCGCCTGATGGTAAGCGATAGATGAGGTCTACGATGTGACGAGCGAGCGAGTGACGATCGAGGGACTGTTATTATAACTTAGTTGATTTGTTTAATATTCAAAACGATCCACTAAGTTCATCTACAAATATAGTTAGTTTATCGTTTTGGTTTTAGACCACAGCTTAGCTGTCGCTGCAAACTACGTGAGTGACGTAACCCTCGCTCCAGTGCCGTCAAATTGGCAATCCGTTGGTAAATCCTTTGCTGTTGAATGTGTCAATTAGTGGCGTTCTCCATCAGTGGTGACGTCGCATTGCTCTTTATGCTATGTACTGCAATCAACTATTGATACCTAACCCTACCTGCACCAATTGCTATGCTTCCGTAGACTTTAACAGTTGATGAAGACAAATCATTTAATTACATTTCACCCATCCTTGTTTCAAAAACATGATAAATGATCTCTATCTCTGACTTTAAGTAATTTGTTACTATTTGTATATATCTCAACTTTTTATGTATACATCTACATTGTATTATAATATTGTATACAGGGTGGCCCGTTTACAGTGGTCCAAAGATTTTTTTCAGCTTGAGAGCATCATAAATGATCATTTAAAACATACTTTAGTCAAACGAAAACTTATGGCTTCGAAATTATGATTTTTTTTAATAATCTAGTCTAGTTATTTACACTAGATGAGCCTTTAGCGCGATAGGTAGATAATTGCACCATGCTTATACCAAATTTCATTCGATTCGGTCCAGTACTTTTCATAACAGAGTGGTTTTGTGTCAAAAATATTGAAATTTCGGGTAATTTAAAAAAAGAATATAATTTCTAAACCATAAGTTTTCGCTTAATTAAAGTATGTTTTAAATGATCACTTATGTTGCTCTCAAGCTGAAAAATATCTTTGGACCACTGTAAGCGGGCCACCCTGTATAAGTAAATAGTACACCATGGACTACTCGCGTAATTATTTTCTCCTGCTCTGTCAAATCCATCCAAAGGTTATATTAACAAGATCGATTTTAGCTATAATACCGCCTATTGTAATAGTTAAGTGTAGTAGTTAAGTCCTTATTTAATTCTGTTATGATGTACAATAAAGAGTATATCTATCTACCACAATCCTTGTAAAATTAAACTTCACTGAGGGCCGATATAATTTAAGTTTTGAATAAACCAAAAACAATTCAAATTCATTTATTCATTTTGTGAACATAGGTGATTTACAGGTGTTTTTCAATATTTTAATCTTCAATTGTACAAACCATGTTCCGCCGATAGGCATACAAAATCAGTCTTACGATGTTAGTAAGTATATTTGATATAAAAGAATGTCAAAGATACGAGTACATGCATGTCAAATTATAAAATTGTCTCAATAAAATAGGGAAAACGTCATGAAAATAGGAAAGAATAATAATACACAATGTCAAATGATTGCAAAATAAAAAACACAATAAATAAAAAAAAATAAAAATATAAATTATAAAAATTGATCAAAATTTGTCATCCAAATACTCATTGACTGAATAATATACTTTGTCATTTAGTAGCTTAAAGATATTACATTTGAATTCATTATTATTCTTAATGTTTCTAATATGACAAGGTAATTTATTATACAATTTAGGTGCTATTGCATAGATACTTTTATAAGCAAAAGCAGTTTTGGTGATTGTTGTTTTTAACTTATCTGAGCGACGTTGACTTTCTACATGACTAAACAAGTGTATTAGTTTTTATAAACATCAAAACCTCATAGATATACAGCGACGGTACTGTCAGAATCTTTAAATCCCTAAAGTGTGGCTTACATGTATCTGTCGTTTTTAATTTGCAGAAGGCTCGGATGCATCTTTTTTGTGCCAAAAGTACGGAGGATATATTTGCAGCATTACCCCAAAATATGAGTCCATACCTTAACGTGGAGGCTACATACCCATGGTATGCCGTTAGGAGGGCAGTTTTGTTTGCGATTTCACCTGACATATAAAGGGCATAAGAAAATCTGTAAAGTCTCAGACAAACACTATCAATTTGAGCTGTCCATGTCATATCATTGTCAATGTGTATTCCTAAAAACTTTGTAGTGTTCGATTCTAATACTGCGTCTCCTTTGTACCTGATTTGATATTGTGTCGGTTTTCTCTGTCGAAGTTTAAAGTCCATTATTTTAGTTTTAGTCAAATTAATTTTTAGATTGTTGGCATTCAACCATTCTATGATAGACACTAGGTTTGTGTTTATGTCTGATTCAATTTATTTAAAATTTCCCTTGTCAAAAACAATAGTGCTATCATCTGCAAATAAGCACATCTGATGACTGGTTACATTGGGGAAGTCGTTTATATATTAGATGAAAAGTAATGGACCTAACACAGACCCCTGTGGAATACCATACGAAATTGTTCGCGTACTTGAGGAGTATATTGTTTCAGTTTTTGTTTTAATGTTGACTTGGCTGATCTGAGTAACCTGTTTTCTACCTTCTGAATACGATTGCATGAGATCAAGTGCATTACCTCTTATACCGTAGCTATAGAGTTTTTTAATAGTATTTTATGGTCAACGTAATCAAAAGCGCGCGTCATGTCCATATACATTGCTACAACTGGTTTCCTATTGTCCATGTTATGGTGTATCTCTTTAAGGAAATTGTACACTGCCATATTAATAGTTTTGTTCTGCCTGAATCCCATTTGATCCTTATAAAAAATGTTGTTTTTCTCAAAATAATTGTTGAGTCTATTGTAAATAACTTTCTCAAAAATTTTTGAAAATTTTGGTATTAACCAATAGACCTTTGGGTGCGTATTAGCATTCTATCATAATAAGAAAGGAATTATCAAAAAAGATCATCTTTCTGACACTATATAAATAGTCTGAAAGTATGTCGGCACACATTGCTTCAGATTAAACAAGTAGTTCAAGTAGTTCAAGTATTTATTTCAAATAGTGCTTACATAATTTTTCTATCTTTGACAAACACAGATAATTTCTTTCTTAACGTATAAATTAAGTACAGATAGAGTAAACGACGGTGTCTGAGCTAGTATTAACTGTGTGACAGACACCGGCGCCTTCCTCCTACACAATATAAGAACAAGTACCTACAGAACAATGTTTCTTAGAGTTAATAAATTATGTGCTTGAGATCTGTCGAAGTATAAACTATGTAAGTATGTACACTTAAAATTATAATAATATAAAAAGAAAACGTGTATAAAATTGTAATAATATATGTGTGTGAGTGTAGGTGGGTGTGGTAGTGTGTACGTATTTGTAGTGGGAGAGTGTGAATGTGTGTGTGTAATTGTAATTAAGATAATCTCGTGAACAAGCCTTCAGTCTCATCATAAGATAAATTCTGTAAATATTTTGTTACTACACATATACATTTACGTTTGTTTAAATGGAACACATTACAGAGCCCATTAATTTTATTATAAAGAAAAGGACCTAGCGTGAAGTATTGACGTCTTGCCAAAACTGTTTTGCATTGAACGCTTGGGCATACAAAATCTTTCCGCCGTTTGTTCAGTAGCCGTTCCGGATCATAGTGCAGTGATGAGTGCGTACGTAAAATTATGTGGAGCACACTGAGCTGTCTCACTGTTAGAACGGGAATATCTTTGTATAACTGGCTAGTATGATAGCGATATGGTTTGTTAATCATTACTTTCAAGACAGCTCTTTGAGCTCTCTCTAACTGAAGCATGGAATTCTTAAAAGTGCCACCCCAAACCACTATATAATAAGCTACAAGAGATTGGACAAGTGCAAAGTATATAGTTTTTAAAAGCGGTAGGTCTACCACCCTCCTCAACTTCTTCATCGGAAACATGAGCTTACGAACACGCGATACAGTTTTATCAATATGCTCGCGCCAGCTCAAGGTATTATCAATATAGATTTTTGTATATGAGGGCAGTGGCAGGAATCGCGTGGAGCGAAGTTACAGCTGTAGCTATGTGGCCTGATATTTGATAAGGATGGCTGTGTCGCATTGTTTGCTGAGAAGGGGATGTAGTGGGTTTTTGTTACATTAAGCGTAAGTAAACTAGAAGCCAACCAGTCTAAAACAATTGTGAGAGCCTTTTCAGCACGAAGGTGAGCTGAGTCCCACGTCTCACTGCTGACAAGAAGTGCCGTGTCATCTGCGTAGACAAATATTTTGCAGTTTGGTATTGACAGTTGGCAGAGCTGATTAATATATATGAGGAAAAGCTTGGGGGACCCAGCTCACTGCCCTGTGGCACCCCAAATGTGAGGTCCTGTCCCCAGCCTTGAAAATTGGAGTTACTAACGCTTTTTTGAAAGCTTCTGGGAATACTCCACTTGTTAGGCAGAGATTGCATAGGTGTGTGACGGCCGAAACCAATACGTGCCGAGCTGATTTGACTACAGATACGGGAATTCCATCGTACCCCAAGGCGCAGCTAGTTTTAAGATCCATAATTATAGAATTTATTTCGGTATGGTCAGTTTCTAACAGGACAAGCGAATTACCTTTCGGATTTGTAACATCGTCATTACAACCAATCCGCATACGACTAGCATGTTGGCAAGATTGTATTTTTACCGCCAAATTCATGCCAACATTTGCAAAATATTTATTGACGGCATCAACTGAGGCGTTGGGTTCATCGCGTAAGCTAAGAAGGGCAGTAGAATCGCTTTGTGATACACTGTTTCTATAACTGATTGATTTTATAATATCTCACGTAGCTTTTGGATTACCCCTGGCTTTCTGAAGTTCTTTTTAATCGTATTCAATTTTTATGTTCTTAAGGAGGTTATTGCAATAATTTCTGTACCTCGTATAAGTGACTTTTGCAATCATGTTATCAGGCTCTTTTTTTTTATTTTAGGTGAAGATGGTCACGATTTCGAATACATCTTAGAAGGCCAGGAGTAATCCACGGTCTAATAATTTTCTTTCTGTTTGTAAATTTCTTTATAGTAGAGTGTTTATTTACGACGCTTGACAACAAGGACAACAGTGCCCGTACGGGTGTTTAGGTATTCTACCCGCATGCTGGGGCCGGATCTTGCGCATAGCCAATTTGGTGTCTGCAAGGGGCGTTCGAAGATGGACGCCATCATGCGCGTGAGTGCTCTCTCAACAGAGGCTGCGTTGTCCCGGGGCGGGGTCGTCTTGGTATGTCTCTCGACATAGCCAATGCCTTCAACACCATGCCCTGGAGTTACATACGGGAAGCATTCCGGTATCACCGAATGCCAACCTACCTCTGCCGTGTGGTTGAGGCCTGCCTTATGGTCAGAGTTGTCATATTATAGAGTCATTGCCTGCCGGTGTTGCGGAAATATTCTAACGAGATACCGCAGTTCCAGAACACAAAGGCAACTGAAGGAGCAGGGTGTGTTTTAAGTGAGTAAAAGTCTGGCTCTCCCTTTCGGTCCACCCACAGCGGGAGGACTCATATATTATGATTTTCCCACCCAGAAAAAAAAGGCCACCCGCATGCCATACTACCATTCCTATACAGAGTTGATACGACCGAGGAGCTTTCCTTCAAACTACGTGGACTAGGTACTATTTTCAAGGTCTGTACCAAAAATCAATTAAATAGGAGAAGTAGTTTAGTCGCAAATTACTTTGATGAGATGCACCTTAAATCGAGCGGAGGCCCCGCCTTCCGCGCCTTCCACGCCCGCCTCGACACGAGATAACACACGCCGACGTTGTCTCTTTGTTACCTAAGTATTTAAGGTCAGTAACATTTATTTAAAAAGGGTGGTTGCGTTTTAGTCTGACTTGTAAGCTATTTAGTTTGTGTGAAAAAAAAATTTTTTTTGGCGCTTTTTATTTTTTAACTGTATCGAATTAACACTAAACACGTATAGTATACGTAGTGTAATTTAATTCCCCTCTGTAGTATCAACTCTGTATATATCTATATAGTACCTACAGTACGGGGATAAGTGCGAAACAATGGATGTACTATGTAAAGATATTATTATGATGGCTGACCGGTAAGTATCAAACAACAGAGATAAGAAGTAACTGTAGACATAATAAATAAAAGTAATTTAATTTAATTATGGAAGTTTTATTTATCGACATCCAAAAAAGAAGAAGTTCTCATTTTATCCGTATATGTATTCATTTCGTCTGTGTAGTTATACATATTTTGCCATTTAACTGTGTAATTTTATTATTGAATGGATTATTTTTAAGTGTGAAATAAATTGGTTAATTTAAAAAGCCACGTTGGAGCAACTCCAAATGAATTGAAATAATATCACTTCTATGACATATTATTCTTTCTTTTTTTTGTGTATAATAATAATAAACAGTTAACTCTGATAAATCTGCTGCTAAATCTATCGCCATATCGTCCACTAAAGTCTGTATTTATTCCCTTTTAAACACCGCAATATATCTAATTATCAACTCGCATTAAGTTCTTATCAAGCAGATTAAATTAGAACCCCAAAAAATCTGACCATATATTTACATAAAAACGCAATTATTGCCATACAATCGGTTCCAGAATCTCCTAAACACACTTATGACGTCACAAGGTGGCAACGTAGTCAAAACTAGAATTGTATTTAATTAGGCGTGCCAATGCTGTGTTATTATTATAATTGTGCACGTAACAGACTATTATCACGCTACATGCTTGCCTTTGATATTGAAACGCTCTAGGGATTTGTATATGTGAAGAATATTTGGATATGGTATAAAAGGAATGCTTTTTCTCAGTAAAAGACATTTATTAAGAAGTAGGTAAAAAAGGTTTTGGGTATACTTTCATTGTGCGTACTAAGGAGTGGAATTCCCTGCCAGAATCAATTTTTTATGATTGCTATAACTTAAGGGTCTTTAAGTCAAGAGTGAATAGGTTACTTCTAGGCAAGCGTGCTTCATCTTTGACCATCAGGTGAGATAACGGTCAAACGCGAACCTATCATGAATAAAAAAAAGAAGTCTTGTGTGTAGGGTTACCATATGTAAATGGAGGGATGCCTGTCTATGGTACCTAAACTGCCTGAATTTTCAGAAAAATGGCTGTCTAAAGCAATACGCTGTGGGTAATAAGTAAAAGCCAACAGATAATAATGAAGAAGAATATTTATTACTGATATTTGTCAGAGGACATTATTTTTTTTAATAGTTCTTTCTGTTCTAATACATAAACGTAAAAATCTTCACAAGATACGCTCACCGCCGCCGCCCACCGGTGTCATTCTAATGCAAGAGCGAATCGCGCGCGGGCGCGAAATTTAAAAATGCCTGTCTCAGACCAATGCCGGCCGCACGCCTGTCTAAACCTTAAAATGCCTGTCAAATGCGGCAAACGCCTGTCATATGGTAACCCTACTTGTGTGTCTGTTACACTTTCACGTCTAAATACTTCACTTACCAACTCTAAGATATTCGGTACAGAGATAGATTAAACATTGAACCTTTTCCGCTAAAAAAAAACCTTTGCAGGCGAACGAAACCGCGGGCGGAAGCTAGTGCTTCCGTCTAAGTTCTATGAAGAATAATCTTTTTTGGGATGAAGTCCGCCACAATATTACATAGATTAATATCGCACGAAAGCCACTCCACCGACGCAGAATCAACATTATGGAACAACAGAAGAAAGCCGATTAGTGAAGATCGAGAAGTCAAGTAGAAACGATTCAGTTGTCCTGTATCCCGCAATAAAATAAATCAGAAGGGAACAAAGGCGGTATGGTAAGAAAAGCATAAGAAAAGTATAATGGGCAGTCAAAACGAACGACTTATTGTAGAACCTTATTGCTACTTTAATTTGAATCGCATAATAGACATTGCAAATGCGTTTGAACATAATTAGATAACATTTTACGTGCCATGTTGTAAATAACTCTAGATTTTTAAATGAACACAATCGGAATGGATACTTAATACGAAAAAACCTTTACGCTAAGTTAGTGGATGTGAATATAAATAAAAATGTATTACTAACCGGCCAAAAGAAAAATATAAGGGTCTTTAGAATGAATCACATTTTTAAAGCAAGTTATTTAAAAACCGTTGATTTTTTTGTTATTTACAATCAACAAACTTTTTCAGTTTTATCAATTTGTAAGCTCATGCTTTTTTTTTAAGAACTTATAACTATTTTCTTCAATAACTTTTATATCCGTAACACTTTTGTTCTAATTTGTCCCTCAGAAACGACTCAATATGCAATATTTTTCAATTTTCTGTATTAAAAAAAAAAAGAAAATGTCTAATGATAAACGGACACACATACATACAAGTGTTCTATAAGTTCTTATCCTTGAGGACAACTGAAATGCATTCAAAATGTATTCAATACAAGCTGCAACAAGCTAACTTATTGCAATTATATGTATATCTACAAGCTTCGTATTCATTTGTTTGGTGAGAGCACTGGGTTAAATACTCTCTGCGTGAGAGTAACAAAATAGCAAGTCGATATTATTATTACAATTATATAATACTTTGTTGTACAACTTACAATATTTATATGGATACAAAAGGTAAAACTAGTGTACAATGGGTGGTCTTATCACACAAGGCAATATGCCTTATCACATAAGGCATGATGATAATGTCCAAAGCAATCAAAGATGCAATCTATACACAGAAAGTATTTAGTTATATCGAATAACATCAACATTATAAACAACTAGCTTCTGCCTGCGGCTTTCCTTGCATGAAATGTTTTTTTAGGGTTCCGTACCCAAGGGTAAAAACGGGACCCTATTACTAAGACTTCGCTGTCTGTCCGTCCGTCTGTCTGTCACCAGGCTGTATCTCAAGAACCGCGATAGCTAGATAGTTAAAATTTTCACAAATCATGTATTTTTGTTGCCGCTATAACAACAAATACTAAAAACAAAATAAAAGAAATATTTAAGGGGGGCTCCCATACAACAGACATGATTTTTTTTCGTTTTTATAGAAAATGGTACGGAACCCTTCGTGCGCGAATCCGACTCGCACTTGGCCGGTTTTTTATAGTTGATAACATCATTCTACTGAAGAAAAAAAGTATTTTCACAGATTTCCTTCTACATACATACTCACACACCAACATTACCCCTTTGTAATATTAGTATAGAAGTAAAGATATATAGTAAAAACTAGCTTGTGCCAGCGGCTTCGCCCGCGTGGGAAGTTTTTCCCGTGTAAATCCCGATCCCGTGGAAATTTCGCAAAATCCTTTCTTAGCGGATGCCTACGTCATAACATCTACCTGCATGCCAAATTTCAGCCCGATCCGTCCAGTGGTTTGGGCTGTGCGTTGATAGATCACTATGTCAGTCAGTCAGTCAGTCAGTCAGTCACCTTTGAGTTATATATATTTAGATAACTCCGGTAAACTTAAATACTCCAAATACAGTTGAAATCCAACGTCACGCGTCGGTCACAAGATGTCTGGCACTTTTGTTAAACTGAACACGCGCAATTATGAGGCTCACTGTCTGTCGTACAAAAGGTTTTAATCTAAACCCTACTAAAGTTTTAAAAAAAATACATTGAAATGAATGTACTACCTACTATTAATTACAAACAAAATAAACCCAATTAAACTTCTAACTTTACTTTTTACGGAAATAATTGATATCCGTTTTATATTATTAGCTCCAATTATTAAGAAGATTTCATTTAAACTGAATTTCCAATATAAAACTTGAGTTAATAATATTTAAAAACGGATTTTTAATAACAGCACAGTAAAGTACTGTAACGGAACAAAATCTTCCAGTTATTACTTTTCATTAAAACGGATTCATTCAAATTCTCCAATAACAAGTTAATCCAATGTAAACCGGTCCGCAAATAAAGTCATCTGCTTCCAAAACTCATGAATCTATTAAAAACAGATTCCTTCGTAATATGTCCTGAAAATCTCAAATAAAATGGAAAATCCACAACATTTTCGATACACCAAATAAATACTGGGAGAAATGCTATTTGGAGCTTATTCAGGGAAGTATCAACTTCGTTCCTATTTTTTATTTTTATTTTATAAATTACAAGTTATATACATAATTATATTTAAACAAAGCACACAATTAGACCTCTGGGGTATGTCTTAGCAGTCCATGAACTGAGATTAGATCAACGCGCTTTTAACAGTTAAGTTATAATTGAGTTGATGTAATGTTCTTTCAGCTTACGCTTTGTTTTACTATTCATTGAGTCTCAAATGTTTACAGGTCTTTGGTTTAGTAAATTAGGTATTGTGAAAGAAGCGGTACGTCTGCCATAAAAGTTATTTTTGCGTGGCACTTGAAGTGATTTTAATTTGGCTTGTCGTGTATTAACGTCATATTTAACCATTACAGATAGATGTAGCGTAAATGGCCTAATGGCTAAGGTGTCGTCCTTGTGATCGGGAGGTCGCGCTTTCAAATCCCACCCATTAAACTATTGCAGTGAACCCACTCCAGAGTCCAGAGACAAGCATATTTAGCTTAGTTGGAGGGGTTAACAAGATTGCTAGTAATGTGAATTCTACCCACATTCTCTTTTTTAAGGAATAATATTTTGAGGTATGCACGCAGCACGCACGGAACAATAGGTTCTTTTAGATGGCACACATTCATTTTTAATAAGTCAAATAATAGTCAAGCACAATAATGATCAACCGGAGAAAAAACAAATCGCGAGACGAACATGAAGAATAATACAAATAATACGGTTTTGTGGGATATCGTTGTACATTATAAGAACTACATTGTACCTTATAAACAATAAGTAAATAATAATAACAAAATAATTTTCTAACGGCGAACGATTGAGTGATTGATTAGTGAAGGAAAGGTCTGAACCGTGAACTGAAAGACTGAAGGAACGATTTCAAGCTCAATGTAATGATTTAGAAGGTTCAGTTTAATTAAAACCAGATGGCGTTGCCGTCTAAGATTTATTCGATACGATACCTGTCAAAAAGTACTCATTGAATAAAAGTATCAAATACAAAGTATCGAGTACAAAAGTATCGGTATCGAAACGAAACGTAGGTACTCGATACCACAAAGTATAGATACTTTATTCGTGTCCCTAGGTATGCTACCTTGCTACAACTGTGGAACTCAGATAAACAGCCGGTCTATGATTTGCAGATTTAAAACAAAAACAAAAACTACTGAACGGATCTGAATTATTTTCTAAAGATCGGAATTTGGTAAATAAATAGTTGAAATCGTTGAAAAAATTCATAGGCCACTTTTTATCCCGGAATTCCCTTGGATCGCGATCTAGACGAGAAAACCCTTCAACACGAACGAAGTCGCGGACAGAAGCTAGTGGCACTAGACATGTTTGCCATCCGATATATTTCAGCTAATAAAAAAACCCTGTGACTGCAATTGGAAAGACACGGTGTCTACTGTAGCAAATTTGTCTCTTTAGCCTAAATCCTTCGGGAACAATCGGTACATTGAATAGAAATGTGAAGATTACCCCAGAAAACATTTCGGTGCTACAATTAAGGTATTCCGTTATTTAGTGACCAATATGTTTAATGTGAGGCTAATTGAATTAAACGGAAAGGTTTTAACTTTGGGTCTGATTTATATTTGAAATCAAACATGTTCTTTTTTTAATATTAGCATTTTTAAAGGTTCCATTTGATATTTTTTCAGGCGGCAATTAAGTAATTTGAACACAAAGATGTGTTTTAAGAAACATTTTCCATCCAAAACATCTTTAGTATTCATGTGTGTTTAGGCCCTGAATTAGATATAGAGGTAAGTTCAATTCAATTTTAACTTTCCCTACAAATTCACACCAATACCAGATTTTGATCTTAAAAACGAACCCGGAAAACACAGCAAGCAAACTTTCCACACAAAAATCTATCACTTGATTAATAGATTCCAGGAATGCTCTCCGGGATTCAAAACATTCCTGGCAAACAACGATTCTTCGAGCTCTGAATGCCATATTCACTCCCTCGTACTTCGGCTGCGTCCTAGGGTTGGACCACCCTCCGAATAGAAATGCGTTGATTATTTACAAATTGCGCAATTCCGTGATTCGTTGGCAGGTATTGTCTGTCCACGATTGCTGGCTTGTTTTATACCTGCGTTATGATGAGCCTTTCGACTTCATTTCCTTCAGAAATTGACTGGATTTTCGAATGATTTAATCAAATTAAAGGACTTGGAGTGCTTATAGTGATTTATTTAGCTAATGTTTGGATGAGTGGATTAAAATGAAGGGAGCTTGGTTCCCTTAGTCATAGAAATCCATTTCGGGATTGGCTGTGCAAGGGTGTTCCTTTGTGTTATTAATAACAAACATTTATTGAGGGGTTGTATTTGGAATTTGGTGTTAGTTAATTAAGCAATACGAAAACTTTAATGCAATCACCGGCGACTCCAAGAAACCCCTACGTACTATAGTTTGAGAAAAATATGTAAACGTAAGAAAACGTCGTAGTAAAAAATGTAATACAATACCTTTCAATGCTCAATCGACCAAAAAACCTTCATCAATTTGCAAAACAATGTCATTTAGTAAATTGCAAACTATTTTCATGATATTTGTGTGATACAAAATACTTTTCAAGTTGATTCCAACAATTCCCTGAGGTATGTTATGCACAGGTAAACATTTTACGAGCCATTTCAAAGTTGACAGGTATCGTAAAATGCATTCGAAATTGAGGATTGCAAGTTCGACGATAAAAAAGTTTTGGCCGAAGCGAAATCCAAATTATTTAATGATGGAAACATGAATTGTAAAGTGGATGTAAAAGTTGATTATGATGGAGGTTTATTACTAGAATGTGGAGTTACGATAAGTGGTAACACCTGGATTACACGTATATGTATGTACTCTCTTGAAGATGAAGTTTTACATTAAGCGAAGAAAGTTCGTGTAATATCAAAATGTTTATAATCCGAATAGATTGTTTTTGCCCTGCCACCGGTTGTTTGCGGTTACTTATATTCTAGTGAAAAGGACACCACATCACGTTCCCGTGGAATACATTTCTACTGTTACCCTGACCTCATGCTCTGAAGGATCGTTGTTTAAGAGGGGGGGAGGGGGGTTAAACATATTTTACCACTTTGAGTGCGTAGGTATACCTTTTAAACGATTTCATGAAAAAAATATTTTCATTTTCAGATCCATGTATGGGGAGCCCTCCTTTATTTTAAACATTTTTTATGTTTTTCATAAAATCGGAAAGCGGTTTACAGAATACATCTAACTACCAAGTTTCACATGTATAGTTCTAATAATTTCGGAATAAAATGGCTGTGACATACGGACGGAAGGACGGACAGACAGACAGACAGACAGACAGACGGACAGACATGACGAAACTATAAGGGTTCTGTTTTTTGCCATTCGGCTACGGAACCCTAACAACGGAACCCTTATAGGATCACTTTGCTGTCTACTGTCAGTCTGTTTGTCTGTCTGTTAACACCTTTTATTTCAGAAACGCGCTGAGATATCGGTATGAAATTAAAATGAAATCAGGTCTACAGTTCCTTGCAGCTGTGAAAAACAAAAACTTCTATAAATAACGCAAAAATAGATACGGACGTTAGCGGTGGGCGAGTCCGACTCGCACTTATCCGGTTTAAAAAAAAATTAAACGACAGACACGTCTATTGTCTACTCCAATATTTATCGTGTAATACAAAATTATGCATTTTATGAATATGTAGGTAGATACTCATAAAATGTTCAATATCACTCCATACTTAACAAACACATTTTGTAATAAGTGTGGGCACTAGAAATAATTCCATAATGTGGGTCATATCATTACATCATGAATTTTATATGGAATAATTTACACTTAGGAGGCGTTAGGTGCTATTTTAAATCAGATACGGGTCATTAATGTTCTTTGGTGGCAGTAAAAATTATACGTCCATAACAACATTTTATGGCCTTCTTTTTTTAAATTATGAGGTTGTTTAATACGTTATATTTATACGACCATTACTGTGCATTTATACAGAAAGTAATGGCATCCTTTTTTAGTGATACGTCAATTCGTCATGTCGGTTAGGTTTACTGGATATATCAATCTATATTCACAGTTTCGGGGCCAAGAAGAAAACAAAGCCTCGATTGTAGTAGGTATTAAATAAGTGGAGCGACGTTCTTTGTAAGCTGGTGGTTGGTTACATCTTATTTCTGCACTTATCCCAGTTACTAGGAGTCAGCGCAACACGTTTTCTTCTTTCATTCTCCCCCGTCAGACGTAACGACTTCTTTTTTTTATTGTTGATAGGCTCGAATCTGATGGCTATACTAACTGATGGTAAGTGATGATGTGGTCGAAGAATGAGCACGCCTGCCTAGAAGTAATCACTCTTGACATAAAACCTTATATAGCTATTAGGAAATACAGACTCTGGTAAGGAATCCACTCCTTAGCTGTACGCACAATGAAAGTAACTGATAAGGTTACAAAATCGAAAAGCATGCTTCATTGTGGACCACAACACAACTTACTAATAAGTGAGATAGTAGATAAACACAAGCCTATTAGAAATGAAATGTGAACAGAAAACATAAAAAAATAACTGTCAGGTTTGTGAAATTTCCTCATAGTGGTTTACTCCAATCTATCAAAATTATTTCATAGAATTACAATTTTATTACAACACAATAAGGTTCAAACTCGACTGGGAAAATTGGATAGATTCTGATTGGTTGATGTGCTGGCGTCTACAAGTTGACGGGAAGTAAACTGTGATCCAAACATCACAATGTATACAGTACGTTAACTAACAGAGGGCGTTCCCGTTAACCCGCAATAGTATAGCATCTATACATCCTAAAAAAATATTACCATTCGAAAACATTTTTTTTTAATATTTAAATATTCACTAAAAATGTTGAATTGATACGTAAAAGAAACACTCTGTACACGAGTACGCATTCATAAATAAATTGCGACGTTGCCGTACTTCAAGTACGCGTGTACAGAGTGTTTCTTTTACGTATCAATTTAACATTTTTAGTGAAAATGTTAATATTAAAAAAATAAAAACATTTTGTTTTCGAATGGTAATATTTTTTTTAGCATGTATGGATGTTATACTATTGCGGGTTAAAGGGAACGCCCTCTGTTAGTTAACATAGTGTATAATGGAAACCACAAAGGCAGATACAGAGACCGCATGATGGAGACCATAACGATATCGGATTTCAAATTCAGATATAAGATTTCGTACTTAGAAGCAGTTACAAATTACATGTCTCCAGGGACTTCTTTGACGAATATAATGATACAGAACGTTTGGAAAAGGAGATCGTGGCTAAATAATATCAGCTGCACGGGTTGATCAGTCCACAGACGGGTGACCATCTTAACCACAGAACAGATAAAAGAGGTTAGAAGGGAAATAGTTCCTAATTTGTATGAGAACGCGTGTCACCGCTTGTCTCCCACTCTTTAGCTCCACTACAAGCAAGAGGCCCGTTACGTATGCGAATTACGCACACAAATAAATTACACACACTTAAATCGAGAGCTTGCTACTGATTGTAACTCACTATCGATAAACATGCGCCGTGTATCATGGCCAATCAGGGCAAAGGACGAAACGTCAATGGTTGAAGTGTGGCGCATGCAGTACATTGTAAGCGGACTTGGTCATTGCGTTGATTAAGCGAGTACACATCGGGCAATGTATACTTTTGGTAACTTGTTACAATAATGTTGTTAATGTTCGGAATTTCATAGTGATCAGAATATTTATATGTTTTTTAGAAATAAAATTATAATTAAATGTTATTTTCGACTTACCGATAGAAAGATATATTTCCTCGCTCTATACTTGCTGTCTGACTTTTTGTTTTACAGGTTATAATTGCACAACACGGCATTTTAAAGCAGAGCTCTGTGTTCCGAAGTAATTCGAAACGCACTAAACGCGGTGAATGAATTAATCGGTCGCGCTATGATTTTCGAATCATAAATGTGGCGCGCTTGCCACGCCCACATTACCATTCCAACCTTATTCATCTATTCCGTGATCGTAACATTTCAATATTCCTCCTTGCCTCAGATAGCACGTAATGCAGTTTTTTTTTTCTCTCTTTGGCAACGTTATGTATGTAGACTATTCTGCCAGTGTCATGGTCCAGGCTGTCATTTGTACATCTATGACAGTCGTTATAGGTAGTTAAAAGCCAGAAACTCTTGACAACAGTCTTTCCAAGGATCACATTGTTACTCAGCTACTGGGTTGTGGAGGTCAGATAGGCAGTCACATTTAAAATACTAGTACTCAGCTGCATCCAGTTAGACTGGAAGGCGACGCCAACACAGTTGAGAAAAGGCTAAGTAAATGATAATAATGTTTGGAGGATATTACGCTAAATTAACAATTATTAGAAAACTAGCTTTTGCCCGCAACTTCGTTCGCGTGGGAGGTTTTTCCCACGTAAATCCCGATATCATGGGAATTCCGGGATAAAAATATCCTATGTCCGTCTCCTGGTTCTAAGCTACCTCCCTACCAATTTTCAGTTAAATCGGTTCAGCCGTTCTTGAGTTATAAATAGTGTAACTAACACGACTTTCTTTTATATATATATTACATTAAAAATTTTATGAATCAAATGATAATCATCATTATCTGGTTAGCCTTTCCCAGGCACGGTGGAATCTCGCTATGTTAAGAGTCCACAGAAAGCCCTTGGCAAGCGACAAATAACAATAGAGACAATGTTCAGTCCCAAGCCAGCCAACGGTAACTGGTATGCTGAACTGTCCACGGTTCGTGGAGCTGTACCGTTGTCTTTCAAACACAATAGGCTCTCTGGCCTTACTAATACATAGTTAACTTTACACAATTAGATATTCCAACATGCGCACTTACCTGTGGCTGGTTGACGACAGCGTGCGACCTTGGATGATCACGACCGTGCGGAATGCGTTAGTGTGTAAGATTATGTAATGTTGTGAAAGTGGTGTCACGGTGGTCACAAAGGACGCAAGCTTCAATGTGTGGTCCAGGCCGGGAGGTAGCACAAACTTCGCACCAGATTGGAGCAGCTATTTATCACCAATTCACAACCAGTTTCAACAAACTCGCGGGTCAGTCAGTCTGACTTCAATACGGCGTTATGGTTCAAAATATCCCAGGTTTTTCGTCAATTCGGGATTACAATTTCAACTTATCGTTAATCGCGACCCCATTATCGGTTACAACGGGCGATTGAACACGATATTTCCAACTACAACAAAATCAAAGGTCCCAAAAGGTTGGACATTTTTTCAAGCGGAAACAGGCTATCTGTCAAGTCATTTTTAAGTTATGTCAAGTGTCAACATCAAAGACAATATAATGTTGCTACACCAAAAATATGCGTTCAAATACGTTTTGGACGCAACATCTACCCCCCCGGACGGGCCTACTCGTCCGCTAATCAATTGGAAGTCTTGACAAGGTTGCGAATTTAACACAGCTTCAATGCGGCAAAATACCGTAGCTAGTTCCTCAAAGGTGAGAACGGTGTCTCCCAACAATCTCCGCCAGTGTCCCTTTGCCGCTTTCACCGCGGCCTCAAAAATACCCCCCCAATGGGGGCAGGCTGGTGGGTCAAACAACCAAGTGACCCCTCGGCGGGCCAAACTATTACCAATGTCAACCTGGCTCTCATTAAGGAAGGCGTATACCTCCTTCAAATAGTTACTTGTACCCTTGTAATTCGTACCGCAATCAGACCTAATCAAAGAAGGTAACCCACGGCGAGACACAAATCTGTCCAAAGTCGCCACAAAGGCCTCTGTCGAGAGGGAGGTTACCAGCTCCAAATGTACTGCCTTGGTTGACAGGCAGACAAAAACACACAAATAAGCCTTAACAATCTCCCTATTTCGAAGGGTGGACGTCTTCAACGAAAAGGGACCAGCAAAGTCCGTTCCGACGCCAGCAAAGGGCCTCGCCTCATTGACGCGATCAGCCGACAAAATCCAAAATTCTCGCTGCAGAATGGCCAACAGCGCATTGCAACCGGCATGCGAGTTTCTAACGTGACGGTCAGTCACCAACAATTGAACCAAGTGGCCCTCCTTGGGCAACAAAATGGGGTGACGGGCCCCATAAGGAAGGCTAGACCGTCCTCCAACACGCAAAAGACCCGTCTTATCCAAGAAGGGATTCAGCTTACTAATGGCTCCCGACAACTTAACCCTACCAGACGTCAAGACCTCGATCTCCTTCTCAAAATGTGCAGCCTGCACAGAGCGGACCCAAAGGAGGAGTGACTCCTGTCGCTCTTGAGGAGAGAGAACTGGTGACAGGCGCTTGTCCCCTGGATTCCTAGAATTATGGCCAAAACGCCTGATCCACAAGGTAACGTTCAACAATTTGTCGAGGGAGCTGTATCGAATAAACAAAAATCAGGATCAAACGGAGGATCCTTCGTCCCAACAGCGAACACCTTAAGTCCGGGCAAAGGATCCGACATCAAGACTGGCGTTCGAGGCCAATCGTCCTCGGGGCGAATCGGCCAGTCCGGTCCCCACCAGAGGGGGTGAGCAATCTAGCGCGGGGCCATGCACCCGCGTGAGGCTACGTCGCCCAGGTCACCAGGCACGTGCCTCCAAATCAAAGGCGTCTCAGAACCCTGAATCTGAGACACTCGGTTCGCAACAAAGACCTCCAAAGAGTGGACGGACGTCTTCAACCAACACAAACAATTTGACTGTCCGTCCAGGCGTAAGAAGCCCGAACGTCAACAGTTTCACCCAATGTGTGCGCAACGTCGTTTAAGAGACGCACAAGAAGCACCACAGGGAGTGCGGATACGAATTGGAGCCAGTCTTCCAACAGGGTTTCCCGAAGTAGCTCGTCCCAAACAAGTTCAGTTATAACAAGGGCAGGAGCACCAATTTTAGGGTAAAGACAACTCACAGGGGTGAGTTCAAACCTGGTCCTTCCCTCAACAGTGGTGACAGCCGTTTCACCAATTCCCCAAATCTTGCCTGAAAAGTCGTTCACCTTCAGGCCAACCTGTCCCGCTAACCAAGACGACAAAAGGCAACCCTGGGCTCCCGTGTCCAAAATGGCATGGACCACAAACGAGTCACCCAAGGGTCCCCAGACCTTGACCGAGGCCGTTGGCAACAAAACCGTCTTGATCGGGGGGGTCCTTTAGCGGGGCAGGCGCCAATTTCTTAGCGATGCCTGGGCGGCGACCGGGCGCCGCATCCAGGCTGCCCTCGTTCACGACGAGGCCAACATTCAAAATATTTGTCCGCGCGGTGTCCCGAGCCGTTCGCCATGGTTGGAGGGGCATATCCCACCGGATGCCTGAATGGCGGAGGGCGCGACTCCAACCGGGGACGTTCCGCCAACGGAGGGGAAAGGCAGCGGTGCCGATCCGGCCCCTGCTGCCTAGCAGCCAACGCGCGTTCTCCCTGACGAGGGTAGACCAAATGGCGCTCGCGGGGCTCCCGTTCAACTTGCGCGGGGGGTGGAGTGCGGCGAACAGAATTGCGGGCCTCAGCCCGGTGCTCGTCTCCGGGGTAACCCCCCCTGCGCGAACCCTCCTCAGAAGATGATCTGCTGGAGCGGTTCGCGTTGGCGCACAAAATCTCCAAGTGGGACCCTTTACAAATTCTACACGGGCGGGGGTCGGGGCAGTCCCAATGAAAGTGGGCCCCCAAGCACGAGAAGCACAAACGGCGTGCGTTGACAATGCGGCGGCGGGCACTTACGTGCAAATTCAAAAAGGCCGGGCAACGCGCCATGACATGCCCCGTTGCCTTACAATAGTCACAATGATGAGGACGCCGGGCGCCAGCAAAACGGGGGGCGGGGCGAACATCAACAGGCCCCCTAGCCCTAGTCCGTCCCTGGTCTCTAGGCCGAGAAGGTAGTGGGGGGACCCCGTGGCGCCACGAGTGTTATCCAAGAACCGACACTCGTCTTCCAAAAATTTGAGGAGGTCGTCAAGGGGGGGAAGATGGGTGGCAATATCCCCGCCATACTTCTACTCAAAACGTTACCTCAACTCCGCGGGGAGCAACTGCAGCACTATGTGTACCAACAAGTAGGACCAATGTTCTACCGGTAACTCCAAGCGTCTCAAGGCGTTGGTCGCTGAGACCAACGGGTTCAGCAAGTCAGTGCGCAACGTCGACGTGCTGGCAATGGCCGGTAGTCCCAAAATTTGGCCGATGTGCACATCAGCCAGGCAGCGCTTGTTCTGATACCGTCGGGAGAGAAGCTCCAGAGCGGTCGGGTAGGAGGAATCCGACACCGGCAAGTGCTGCACCAAGGCTCTGGCTTCGCCCTCCAGGACAGACAATAAATAGGCCAGCTTCTGGGCAGGTCCGAGGTCCGAGCGTGTATCGACAAGACTCTCAAAGAGATTTAGGAAGCCCAGCCAGTGGTCCAAGCGACCGTCAAAATGTGGCAGCTCCAGGGTGGCCAGCCTACCCAATAGTCCAGGGCCTGCAACAACGGGGGTCTGCGGCTTGGCCGCATCAGGCACCCGGCTCTTCAAAATTTCCCGGGCTCGTTGACTTATGACATTCCCCAGGTGGAAAATCTGGTCATAGTCACCTAAAACCTTATCGCGGGCTGCCTGGTCCATCACCCCCAAATCCACGTCCATGATGAACTCGTAGAAGTGTGTGAGCGCAGCATCAGCTGACTTGATCCTCTCATTCAAGCGCCCGTACCGAGCAAGGGTGAGCTCTTCCAAGTCCAAACGCTCAACCGTTGCTGCTGCCGATGTGAACCATCTCAACTGTGAGGCCAATCCGGCAGCAGACTCCCTGACTGCCTTTAATGAGGCCATTGCAACAATCAAATATCAATACCAACAGGCTAAAATTAATCAAACAAACAAACAATGACTTGTTAGCCAACCGAGCAATTTCCACAAAATAAAACTTAAATTCAATTTATTTCAGGTCCAAATCCGACCCCGTACTTATTCCAAATATGAATCTAGCTTGCTAAGGATGGCTAGTTACAGAAAAAATAACAATTTAATGTATATATTATGCTGGATCAACACCAATTAAACACAACAATTGAATGTATAATATTGAGCCGGACAATCTCCAATAACACAATCCAATAATCACCCTAAACAATAAATCAATACACACAATTCAAGTCTTGTTATGTTAACAAATGTGTGATTATTATTTAGATAAACTTTTAAATTCAGATCAGCGACATTAAATTATTAATTACACCAGATATACCAAATTATGTACCAAAATACAACCTAATAATTCCTAATTTCACAAATAAATCTTACTTTGTCAGTACAATAACAAGGGACTAGCACTACAAATTACAGTACAAACTACAAATTCCACTTCAAAGAGCCCGGCTGACAAAACAATATATTCAAACTTATTAAGTTATTTTCAACAATGTTCAAAACTTCCAATTTACTTAGTGGATCTTATATTATAATGTAAAAACCACTAAGTAAATTGGAAGTTTTAAAAAATCACGCTCTGCTACCAGTTTGTTCAGTCCCAAGCCAGCCAACGGTAACTGGTATGCTGAACTGTCCACGGTTCGTGGAGCTGTACCGTTGTCTTTCAAACACAATAGGCTCTCCGGCCTTACTAATACATAGTTAACTTTACACAATTAGATATTCCAACATGCGCACTTACCTGTGGCTGGTTGACGACAGCGTGCGACCTTGGATGATCACGACCGTGCGGAATGCGTTAGTGTGTATGATTGTGTAATGTTGTGAAAGTGGTGTCACGGCGGTCACAAAGGATGCAAGCTTCAATGTGTGGTCCAGGCCGGGAGGTAGCACAAACTTCGCACCAGATTGGAGCAGCTATTTATCACCAATTCACAACCAGTTTCAACAAACTCGCGGGTCAGTCAGTCTGACTTCAATACGGCGTTATGGTTCAAAATATCCCAGGTTTTTCGTCAATTTGGGATTACAATTTCAACTTATCGTTAATCGCGACCCAATTATCGGTTACAACGGGCGATTGAACACGATATTTCCAATTACAACAAAATCAAAGGTCCCAAAAGGTTGGACATTTTTTCAAGCGGAAACAGGCTATCTGTAACAAGTCATTTTTAAGTTATGTCAAGTGTCAACATCAAAGACAATAGAATGTTGCCACACCAAAAATATGCGTTCAAATACGTTTTGGACGCAACAGACAATAATTATAATAATAGATAATAAATAATTATTTTACCTATATTACACTACAATATAAACAAAACATGTTTTACAAATATTGTTTATGTCATAAAAGTAATCACACTGACCAATTGTTAATACGATGAATATGTTGACACTGTTCACAATTTGTTAATCAACTTATAAGTTACCTCACAGGGCACATACATGTACACTTATAAAACGTCAGATACTAGTGCCCGATTCGAATTGATCATTTCCTATGGAGAAGAACCGGCAAGAAAATTTACGGTACTTAACTTTTTTTTAAATGACTGATTTTCACAATGTTTCCATAGTACAGTTTTTAAGGTATGAGGGAATAGTATAGATCAATTGACATAGAAAATTATATTTTATTTAGAACGGACTAAAAGTAACTTAGATAGATAAAAACTTAGGTTTTCAAAAAATATTGTTTACGTAGTTTTGCCTTTTCAAATCAATAAACATTTACGCAGATCAAGAGCTTCAATGTTCAGGAGTGAGGGCTGCTGACGTCACAGAGTGTTAAAAAGTAGAACACAGCGTGATGTCACGCGAAATTTCGGTGTATTCCCGTTGTCCCCGTAGTCCGTATCCCCGTTAAAGGGGACAAAGGGAATTTAATAAAATAATTAAAATTACTTCCCGTTGTCCCCGTACGCTGTCCCCGTTAATTTCTTGTAATATATGCTATACAAATTATGCCCGTTGTCCCCGTTGAGTTAAAATTAGAAGTGAGAGTGCCTTAATAGAGAGAATATTGTACCTATACAAATTAAATGGAACTAAAGACTACATATAAAATTAAAAAAACACATAAGTAATATCTAAACAATAGCTACACATGTGATTGCGACACAAGTATTTATAATTTACGAATGTATTAAAAATAATAATGAAATAAATGATAATATATAAATGTTGATTATTACCAATTCTGTAATCTAAATAAATGTGATATTATTAATAAGTATAACATCAAAGTTCTGTTTGTAGTCAATTTTATTTTAATTGTTTTTTTTTTTCATTATGTTTAAGCTTTAAGTTCAATCCTATTTTTGTTTTTATTATCTAAATTGTTTTTGTACTATGTTAATTCTGTGATGTTATAGTTAAATAGGTATATTATTGTGGTATGTTTTTTTAAGTATAACATTTAAATACTTTGTGTTTCATTCCACCCTTTCATTTAAAACTAATTCAAATTAAATAAGGTATTTAGTAAATAAATAAAAATTTAAAGGGGACAAAGATACGTGAAATCTTTACTGTCCGTTGTCCCCGTTGCCCATATGTACATAACGGGGACAACGGGAAGTAATTTTAATTACTTTGTTAAATTCCCTTTGTCCCCTTTAACGGGGACATGGACTACGGGGACAACGGGAATACACCGAAATTTCTACCCACTGTACCGTCTTCATTTTTCAATTACGTGAAAAAATACGTATCCAATATATTTTGTTAACTGTTTTTGTTAAGTGAGGGACTAAATAAAATGTTTTAGGAAACTACCCTATTACTAATGAGAAATTAATCTTAGAGTCTATAGTGTTCTCACATTCACATTAAAAATAAGCTTTATAAAAGACAAGAAACTGAAACAAAGCATTTTCAAAGCTCGCGTATCCCTATTAAAATAAATTACAACTATTAATTTATTTCGAACAAAATAAAAGTATATTTCGTACAATTTTGTTTTGATGTCCCGTAAAAAATACTATGTGCCTTTAAGTTCGTGCTAAATAAATGTATTTACTGATTTTCTCTACCAATAATTATTTACTTTACAATATTTCTATGGATACAATGAGTAAACCTAGTGTATAATGGGCGGTCTTATCACTCAGAGCGATCTCTTACAGACAATTATGTCAAGTGATCAAACCGAAATATATGTAGGTAGGTTTGTACTTGCTTAAACTGGCAATTTTCATAAAACCTTAGGTTTTATTTATTTATTTATTAATGTACTTTATTGTACACCTCACAATATTTCTATGGATACAAAAATTTTAACTAGTGTACAATGGCCGGTCTTATCGCACATGGCGATCTTTTACAAACAACCTTTGGATGGACAAAAATTAAAAAGGACAGATTAAGGGCTTTCAGTGTACAAACAACATAAATAATATTAATTAATCATAATAATATAAAATACATACATACAATACAAAAATCATATAGGTACTAATAAATATTACGTGTATCTATAATATTGAGAAAGAAGGGGAAAACTTACAGGGAGAGGTAATGCTCCTTCACCATTCTTTTGAACGCTGGTAGCGTTTGAGCACGCCTCACTTCTATGGGTAATGCATTCCACAAACGAGCTGCTTGAATAGTGAAAGATTTGTGAAAGAAAGAAGTGGAATGCATACGAATACTAAATTTTCCGATGATCTCAAGGATCTAGAATGTGTGTCACAGATGAACTGGAAGCGTTCCTTAAGATAAAAAGGAGTAAAAGGATTAAAAAGCACATTATAAAGTAGAAAAAGTAAGTTTACAATAAAAAATACATTTCATAATAACTCAGCAACTGGATAACCACAAAAACGGGTTTTATGCACGAAATTTAAACAAAATCCAAATAAAGAAATCAGTTGGTCAATAGGTCTTCTTTATAAATGTAGTCACCATCTGCTTAGCCTTTTCCTAACTGGTTGGCGTCCAGTCCAGTCCATAACCCAGTAGCTGGGTAACACGATACCCCTTGGTTAGACCAATGTCAGTGATTTATACTTGCTTCTGACTACCCGTAACGACTGCCAAATATGTCCAAATGACAGCCGGTACAAACGAGTTAACGTGCCTTCCGAGGCACGGAGGACTCTCAGAATAGGTCAATTTATACTAGCGCAGAGTCGAAGCCCATCGAAGCGTCAAATTCTTTACAACTAACGCGAAGCCGCACGAATGCGCGTGTATTCGCCAGAATACGCGCGCACTCTTTTACGTGTAATAATGGGCATCAAGAGCAGTGCTATTGAATCACTTGCCAGTTGACTCTCGTAGCTGAAACGTGTGTAAAATGGTTGACATTGATCTTGCTATGATATTACTTATATCGGATGTTGATGAATAAGAAAATGAAGAAAGTAGAAAAAGAAAGCGGAATTATATTGTTCCGACTTATGACGCGTAGGTTCGGTAGTGGACGCATGGATAGGCGAGAATGCGCGCGAACCAATCAGCGTTGTTCACACGCAACGCGCGAATTCCCAAGAATGCGCGCGTCTTTTTAAAATCTCACAAGTAAAGTGTGCGTTACGCTGTAGAGTTAAGGTTGAATTTGTTATGTTCAGTTTTAGATAATAATAATAATAATAAATGTATTTATTTACCAAAGAAAAACGCACACAGACAAACACAGTTACAACATGGTACCATTTAAAAGTATAAAATTTAAACATAACTAAGTATTACATAGTTGGTTCTTGCAGAAGAAAAAGTTTACAAAATGTCTATGCATACAAATGTAAAGAACCCTGTCTCTTAAACTAGGCCTACGCCTGTGTCTTAAGAGACAGTGATCAGCCAAAAAAAAAAGCTACTTGAAACATAGTTGCAATATTTAACAGCGTGAAAGTGTGTCGAAGAGCCATTTTTAAATACATTCGATGTTAGTTACAATAAAAAAAATGTTAGTATGTAATCTAATTATGCTAGGTGAAAAGATAGTAATATATATATATATAATGATAGAAAAGATAATAATATATCCATAGACCGACGTCGGCAAGCGTTGCTTAACCTCTAAGATCAACCCTTGGAGTTTTATTATTCAGCCACAAGCCCCTCCAATATTGAATAACATGGCATATAAAAACAATGTTCAGTAGAAGTAGAATCAACAAAATTGAATGAAAAACATTTGAAGCGCGTTACTTTATAAAGGAAACGGCGCACTTGTGTTGTACAAAAGCTGGCGAAGATTGAAGCAGACCACTTATAGGGATAGGCATTGTTTATTAGGGTTTGGTTATGGGAAATTGAAAGAGTTTAGTCAGACTAAATGACGTGTGGTTTGATGTCCAATTTTTGCTGCGCAATGCCACATGTATTTTTTTTCTATCAATTTGGGTAGAATTCATAGTACTAGCAATCTTGTCAACCACTCCAACTAAGCTAAAAATGCTTGTGTCTGGAGTGGGTTCACGCCAATTGTGTGATGGGTGGGGATCGAACAAATGTGATCGAGAGGAACATAATGTGGCTCCAAACACTTCTCGTGTCACACGAGAAGTGTTTGGAGCCACATTATGTTTTTATTTTCATTTATTTATTTAACTCAAATTATCAAATTACAATACAATTTTTTAATTCAGCCAAACTGTAAAACAGTTTGTCGGCAGCTCATCTTGTATCATCCTACACAAGCATAACCTATATTTACAAAACGAATTATTTAACAAGTTATAAATGTTAGATTCTACATCGCCAAACACATGATATTATAAAGCAAAAACATTTTAGCATAAAATAAAACCGACTTCCATATTAAAATACTGCATAGGCAAAAATAACTTTAATTTCGGAAGGCGGGGTCAAAAAAAAAAAGAAAATACAAAACCAAAAACACCGGCGACAATGTTTTTTTTTTCACGCTTTTTAATGGGTCGGTTTGTATCTTGTAACTTTTCTAGTTACAAAAGCCAAAATGTCAACTACTTATCACCTTTTACAAAATATTGCTTTTCCCGATGCATAGCCATTAATTTTTGAGTTCTCCTGGTACATCACCATCAGCCCAACTTCACCACATGCATTGTGACGAGCATAAAGTGCTTAACATCCATATTCATGTAGTCGATTCGCAATCCACGAAATACTTATTATTGAGTAGTTTCGGTGGCCATCTGGGGTCTTCATCATCAGTTCCACTTCCCCAAATGGTGCTTTTCGATAGAAACTGCACAAGGTTTTATAAGAAATACCCAAAAACGCTACAGGTGTGCCTATAATATTTGAAGAGTTCCCTCGTTTTCTCCACGATTCCACCATCAGATCCTAACGTGATGACAATGCGACCAACTAAAAAGTATACGCTTTCAAACAGAAATAGAATTTTCCAAATCGGTCCAGCCATCTTCGAGTTATGAGGTAACACATTTAAAAAATTAGTTCAAGACGAAATGAGAACCTCCTCTTTTTTTGAAGTCAGTTAAAAAAAATCATGTGCCAGATTAGACAGGGCTCATTATACGATATGAAAAAAAAGACATCTCTCATGCATTATTCCACATACAATACCAATATGATCGCATATTACATCGTAATAATGCTACTAGTTTCTACTGTTTAAGTTGCCAACCTATTAATTGAAACTAAAGTAACAGCGATACAGAAAACTGCCACAAAAAGTTCTTCTCTCTTCTTTATCTCTTACGGTCGGATTGGTTCTCCTAATATTTCTGCGTAATTCTATCTATGGTTGTGGGATCGAGTTGGTTTTCCTTCTATAACGGGCTGGCACACTGTTGTAACACGTGTATGGAGATCGCCCACTGAAACAAAAACAAGTACTAAAACAAAAAGAAGAACGACATTTACAGATACACATCATCAAGTGAATTTATATATGTAAATTGAACAGTATACATTCCCTGTGTTCTCTTACAAAAGGCAAATATTCTTACAAAAAATTTGGGCGTTTATAAACGACATGCGAGGCATCTATCTCGTTACATAGTGTTATTTTCAAGTGTATTTGGTTAAATTGACATACATATAAAAGGAGGACGAGATGATTGAACAACAAGAGTTATTAATAACATTATGTGTACCTATGTCGTAGCTAAATCATATAATTGGCCATTTTACTTAATTAAGTTTGGAGTTAAGATATGATAGAATTCTCTATAGGGTTTCAAATGACCTAACAGGACAAGGATAATGGGAGTAGTCTGATTTTGGCTCCCGTCATTCCATTTGGACGTTTTATTTCTTGAGTAGAAAATCCCCATGGATGTCCACCACCCTGAGGTGGGCGAAGGTGTCAGTGAGACTAATTGACTACAACCGGGGCTGAACATCAACCGGTTCCGGACTGGATGTCATTTGGATACAATCTAACCTCGGCAACATCATGAAATACTTAGAAGTTTTTTGTGGATGATATATCCACAACATATCGAACGTATAAGAAATGAAAAATAGAATGAAAATAGTTTATTTCTTATTACAGCATGTCATCATCATTTTCTTAGTCTTTTTATAACTATGTTGGCGTCAGCTTCGAGTGTATCCAGATGCAACTAAGTACTGACTAACATGATGCGCCTTGGCAAGATTGGTTTCAGATTTTCTGATTTCTGCATACCCGTAATGACTGTCAAAGATATACAACGTGTAATTTAAAGGGTATATACATACCAAGTGCAAGGTTTCTTTGGATGATAATAAACGATATAGCAAGGGTTTTATAATTCTATGTCTACATGCGTGAAGTATAATAGAAATTTTAATACATTGATACCAGAGGCAGAATTTTCAAATTAAGAAGAACGAAGAGAATCACCGTGTTATTGGCAAGTGACGCGGAAAGTTATCGACCCTCGTAGTGCTTTGACACGTTTGTTATGATTGGTATTCAAGAAATAAATGAAACCGACAATTTGGTATCAATTCTTTGGGTCAGTTATTTTGAGCTGAAACTGTGCATAGAGACTCCATACCAGATGTTGTCTTCAGCCTCTTTGGATAGATATGAGGTTTCCGTTGTCAGTGGAGACCAAAGGCTAAGTCAAGATATGTTAAAATTATTTTTTTATCCTTGGAGATCGACTCGTGCAGCTGTTATTATTTGGCCACGAGCAGCTTCTTGAGCTAACACTAACTTCTACTCTCAACTTTGGTCTGTTTATCGAGGCTAAGGCTCAACTAGCATCAAAAAAGTAGGGAATCCTAGCCAAGGTGAGATGGTACTTCACACCGGAACAACTGCTCAATCTGTATCAACCCCAGGTTCGGTCGTGTATGGAGTACTGCTCTCATCTTTAGGATGGATCTGTCAAATACCAACTGGACGCACTTGAGTCTATCGAGAAACGGACCAAAAGACTCAATGGCAACGATGCACTGGTCGAGTCAAAGCTCCAGAGCCTTAAATAACGACGAAGAGTTGCTAGTCTATCGGTTTTCTATCGGTTACATTTCCGAGTGTGTTTTGTGAAATTCGCCAAGCCCGTTCCATCATCGGGCTACAACAGCAACAGCGATGCGCCATCGTTACATGGTGGACATCCCACCCATACGCACAAAACGTTTTGGGAATACCTTCATTGTTTGTACGGCCAAGGAGTGGAATTCCCTGCCGGAGTCTGTGTTACCCGACAGCTATAACCTTAGTGGCTTTAAGTCAAGAGTGAATAGGTTAGCTTTTAGATAAACGTGCTCCATCTTCGACCACATTATCACTTACCATCAGGTGAGAAGGTGGTCAAACGCGAACTTATTATCAATAAAAAAAGCTGCGCTAATTAAAGCATTACTATAAACAACTCATTATATATTTCTCATTTACCAATGACAATGGTAAATGAGAAAGTACGAGTAAGTGAATAAATTGGGCACTCTACATGGATACAGAAACCACTACTATCGTGGTTTACAACACGATACAACAAAACGTTTCCCTCCACTTGTTTGTGAACCAACACAGTCTCTTCAAACTTTCAAGAGGTTTTTGTTCAACGCCACACCGCTTGGTTTGGCAGCCTCCAAATCAACCTGTAATACATAAGTTATCAAACTTAAATTGGTTTTAATGGTTCCACCGATCGTTTTTTTTTTTTTATAGAAATATAAATTAAGTAAGTTTTACCGAAAATTTGTCTTGTCATAACCCTAAAAATTTTGTTGGGACAATTTTTCGGGTTGATGTTGATGCCATCGTCGGCAGACACAACATGGCAGCTGGAACGCGATGCCGATGCTTATAATAATTCATTACTCACGTCCGCCCGCGTCTTCGTCTACGTTCTTACGACGTTTTCGCACAATATTTCAAACTATACACTTTTATACAAATTTTTCCTGACAAACACAGAAAAAAAAAAATTATCGAATTTGTTGTAACCTCTTAGAAATTATGTGCGTATAAACATTTTGATGATTCTTTTCATTTACTTGAGTACATATTACATTATGGCTTAAGAATAGAACTCGGTGGAGTTGTTTTAAATATGATTATAAATTTATACTGAAACGTGCAAGATGAAAACTATTCTACTGTATTTGTTGTAGTTTTTAATTCTGCCCAGAACCAAAAGTAAGTTAAGCAAGACAAATTTAACGTATGAAGGAGCACAGTTATACAACAAAATACCCTTATGTATAAAAAGTTAAGACAAAACTATCTCAGTATTTACTACAAAAATAAATAAAAAAACTACTCTGTACTGAATGCGTTGGATTGGCGTGGATATTTATATTATATTAATGTAATAACACTAAACCAAATTGTTAAAATTTGTGTTTTGACGAACTTCTTTGTAACTTAATGATAATAATGTTGTTACGTCGACGAAAAGACAAAAAGTCACTTACTTTTTGTCTTTTCTGAGAATAAAGATTTTTAAACCTAAACCTAGTTTTCCATTAATCAGTAGACATAACAATATTTCTAACAGAAACTTTGTTATTCTTCGTATTAAAAAGACCTTGCTGAGCCATAATGTTGCTGAGTGTTGCATCGTTCTTGTGTCTTGCTTGTTAGGGGGTAATGACTTAATGTAAAAGATTGCTAAATAATCATATTAGATGAAAGGCTGTTAGCAACAGGAATTCTGAAGGCAAAAGGAATGTTAGTGGAAACTTAGCGAAGGGGTGGCCTAGAAATACATTCTTACATACATAATATTTTCCTCTTCTGCCCGCAACTTCGTTCGCGTGGGAGAATTTCTTCGAGTAAATCCCGATCCCGTAGCTATTCTGGGATAAAAAGTAGTCTAAGTGATTCCAGGATGTGAACTATCTACCTAGCAAATTTCATTCAGATCCATTCAGTAGTTTTTGCATGAAACAGTAACAACATCCTTACAACTTATTCATCCATCCTTACAATCTTTCGCATTTATACAACATATTAGTAATATGATAATCCACCTAGGGCCAAAAACAAAAGCTTGAATTGAAAACTCGTTGCTAAGCCAAAATCTCCAATTTACCAACGAAAAGCGCATTATTTTAAGATGTTCCGAACCTATTATAACCTTGGTATTGATGATGATGTATCGGAGTTTGCTTCTACAATATAACAACAACACACTTCGTAATTAAGGAATTCCCTACAGTCCGATGCATTATCTGCCTCAAAGTTACTAGGAACCCAGTCCTACAAATTTTAGTTCAGTTTCAGCATTTTCATTCGTTCTGGTTGTCGTGATGCCCTAGTACTTAGAGTCAACTTTGTGTGAGTTAAGTTTTCTTGCCTAGTAGTTATTGACCTGACCTTATTTTGTTCAGTAAATCAAGAAAAGATAGATAGATATACTCTTTATTGTACGACATAACAGAATTAAAACAAGGACTAAACAACTACAAAGGGTGTTACAGTAGGCTTATGTGACTGCGACTCGGACGAGACGGACGTGTCGCTCCGCTCCGAATATTGTACTGCAGAGGCATTTTAAATTTGAAATAAAAAATTGTTTTATGGGGTTTTAAATTGTGAATGTTTTTGCTTTGAGGGAATTTGTTTTGAGGGTTTATTTTAAATTAATATATATTTTATTTTAGGGATATTTTATTTTTAAATGATATTTTTATTGTAAATGTATTTTAATTTAAAAAGGAGGGTTTGTTTGTGAGAGGGTTTTACCGAAGATGAGGGGTTTTTAATTTTATAAATTTTATTAATTTATAAATTATAATTGGATTTTGTTTTAATATAATGGCCGGGAAGAAGAAAAGGGGCTCCAGCATACCGCTGCGGGACGCCTCGGGGCGGCTTGCGTCAAGGGTTCCTGCTGGGGGCTCAGCGGGGGGCCTAGCTGGGGGCTCAGCTAGGGGTCCAACGGGGGGTCCATCTGGGGGCCCAACTGGGGGCCCATCTAGGGGCCCAACTGGGGGCCCGGCTGGGGGCCCATCTAGGGGCCCGGCTGGGGACCCAACTGGGGGCCCAAATGGGGGCCCAACTGGGGGCCCAGCGGGGGGCCCAACTGGGGGCACTATTGGGGGCCCATCTAGGGGCCCAACTGGCGGCACATCTAGGGGCCCAACTGGGGGCCCAGCGGGGGGCCCAACTGGGGGCCCAGCGGGGGGCCCAACTGGGGGCCCATCTGGCAGCACATCTAGGGGCCCAGCTGGGGGCCCAACTGGGGCCCAAACCGGGGGCCCATCTGGGGCCCCAACCGGGGGCCCATCTGGGCCCCAACCGGGGGCACAGCTGGGGGCCCGAATGGTGGCCCAGCGGGGGGCCCATCTGAGGGCCCATCAGGAGGCCCATCTGGCAAACCCTTGGGGGCTCATTTGGGGGGCCCATTGCCCGAGTCGGAAGTGACTTCCGACTCAGACACGTCCGTGATGGACACGTCGGCGGCTGAAACCGACCGCCGAAAACGGAAGGCAAAGGAAGGCCTCGACGTCCACCTCGTCTCGCACCCACGTGGGCTTATCGGAGGCCGAGCGCCACCCGAACCTAGCCAAGCGGGTGCAGGCCCAGCAAGATCTCGAGGAGTGGGTCGCTGCCAGGGAGCAGCGGGCGCGCGCTACCAGGGCCAAGTCCGGGTACGGCGCGTCCCTCCTCCGGTATGCGGACCGCTCCTTGATCGAGCTGGAGCGAATGGCGGAGGAGGACGAGGAGGAGATCGTAGAGATCGCCGCCAAATCCTCCCACTTGAAGGGCACATTTCAAAAGGCCCTCAAGTGCCGGGCCGCCAGCATGCGCGCCATCATTTTGGAGATGACACAGCGCACTGCTACGGAGGAGACGCGGCAGCTGCAGGCGCGCGTCGACCGCCTGCAGCTTGAGGTCAGCCAGCTGCATCAGAAGCTGGCTGAGGCCACGGCCCGGCCCATTCAGGCCGAACTGGCGCCGGTAGTGGCGGCCCCCCTCTCCTCCTCCTCCTCCAATCTGGAGGAAATCATCAGGAGGGTAATTGCGGAGGAAAGGAGCTTCACGAGGGCCTGCCTAGCGGGCATAGAGGACCGGCTCCTGCCGGAAAGGCGACTCCGCCCGCCGCTAGCGGCGGACAAGAGTTCGCCACAGATGGAGCCGGAACCCGTGCCCCAGGTGGCCCCGGCAGCGGGCGCCCAGCCCACAGAAAAGGGCAAAGGTAAGGGCAAGAGGAGCAAAGTGGCTCCTCCTCCTCCGCAAGCCCCTACCACCACCAGCCCAGAGGGGGCGCCTGAGCCGGTGCCCGGGCCCTCCTCCGCTACCCAGCCGGCCCCTCACCAGACTGAACAGGACGCCCTTCTTCCGTCCACCACCCCGGCCAACATGTCGTGGACGGAGGTGGTCAAGAAGGGCAGGAAGAGGAAGCCCGCAGCGCCCGCAGCGTCCGCAGCGCCCGCAACGACCGCTCCCCCAGCAAAAACGGCTCCAGCCGCCGGCAGGAAACTGCCCCCTCCTCCCCGAACCGCGGCCGTCGTGGTAACAATCACCCCGGAGGCAGCGGAGCGGGGGGCGACGTACGAGTCCGTCCTCAGACGGGCTCGTAATAACGCTGATCCCACCCAGCTCGGGATCAGCAATATCACCTGCCGGCGGACAATGACCGGGGCTCGAATTTTCGAGTTCGGGGGGGAGCGGCGCGAGAGCAACGCCGACCTCTTCGCAAAAAAATTGCGGGAGGTCATTGCGGACGCGGCGACGGTCGCCAGGCCCGCGAAGACCGCACCCCTGGAGGTGGCTGACGTCGACGACTCGGCCACCAGGGAGGATGTGGTGGCGGCCGTCGCGGCGGCGGGTGGCTGCGACGCCAGCGCGGTGAGGTGCGGGCCCATCAGGCCTGGCCGCCGCGGCATGGGCACCACGCGCGTGGAGTGCCCAATTGTCGCCGCCAGGGCCCTCCTCGCCGCGACCAAGGGGCGGCTGCCTCTGGGGCTCAGCACGGCCGTAGTGCGGGCGCTTGAGGACGGGCCGATGCGTTGTTTTAAATGCTTCGCACTCGGCCACACTCGGGCCACGTGTCCCTCCAAGGCCGACTGGGGGGACGCGTGCTACCGCTGCGGGCTCCAGGGGCACAAGAATGCCGCCTGCGGCGCCGCCACGCCACATTGCGTGACGTGCGCCGCCAGTGGCCGCCCTGCCGACCACAAGATGGCGGGTGGGAGCTGCAAGCCCCCCGTCAGAAAGGGAGTGGTGCAGGCGCAGGTCCGACCTGCCGCCTCCGCCGCCACCGCCGTCGTCGTCGCCGCCGCAGCTCCAGCGGCGGCAACGGAGGGGGGAGCAATGACGATCGATGGATAGGGTCGACCGTCATCGCTTCCTCCAGGCGAACATCAACCACTGCAAAGCGGCCCAGGACCTGGTGGTTCAGGTCATGGCCGAGTGGTTGGTGAACGTGGCGGCGGTCGCCGAGCCGTACTCGATCCCCGGCAGCTGGCTGGGCGACGAGGACGGCTTGGTGGCACTAGCGGTGCGGTCTTCCACGGACTCCCCTCCCCTCTCGCTATTAGAGAGGGGACCGGGATACGTGGCCGCCGCGTGGGGAGACTCGGCCCTCGTGGCCGTGTACTTCTCCCCAAACCGCTCCTTGCAGGACTTCGAGGACTTTCTCGGGGTCCTGGCCGCCGTGGTCGGCAGGGCGGCGCCGCGTCAGGTCGTAGTCTTGGGCGACCTGAACGCCAAGTCGACAGCCTGGGGCAACCCGGCCGCCTCGTGCAACGTCCGAGGTCGCGCCGTGGAGCTCTGGGCGGCCACGTCCGGCGTCTCCCTGCTCAACAGGGGGGCGGTCCACACGTGTGTGCGGCAGCGGGGAGGGTCGGTGGTGGACGTATCGTTCGCCACCCCCGCGACAGCCGCCCGCGTCGTGGACTGGCGGGTGGAGTTGGTGGAGACCTTGTCGGACCACCGCTACGTGCGGTTCGACATCGTCTCCGCCAGGGGCTCCGCGGAGTCCGCTGGGTCGGGGCAATCGCCGTTCCCGCGGTGGGCTCTGACCCACCTGGACAGGGAGGCGGCGGCAGAGGCGGCGTTCATCCAGGACTGGCTGTCGCCGCCCGCCGCCGGTCTGGACGTGGACACCGCTGCGCGGCAGCTGGGGGATTCCCTGACCGAGGTGTGCAACTCCAGCATGCCTCGGTCTCGCCGGCCGCCAGCCAGACGGGCCGTGTACTGGTGGTCGGCGGAGCTGGCGGAGCTCCGTGCAGCGTGCGTGCGGGCCAGGAGGGCCTACACGCGGAGCCGGCGGCGGCGTCGCAGAGACTTGGCCGACGAGGACCGCCTCTACGAGGCGTACGTGGAGGCCAAGACGGTCCTCGATCGGGCCATCGCCACGGCCAAGGACTCGGCGAGAGCCGAAATGCTGGAGGGTCTCGACAACGACCCCTTCGGGAGGCCATACAAGGTGGCGCGCAGCAAGCTGCGCCCCTTCGGCCCCCCCGTTGTCGAGACCCTGGAGCCCTCCTTCCTGGATGGGGTGGTGCGGTCCCTGTTTCCGCGCAGGGGCAACTTCACCCCGCCAGTGATGGCTCCGCCGCCGCCGCCGCCGCCGCCGCCGCACGAGGCGGAGGAGGAGGAGGCCCCGCCGGTCACGGAGTCGGAGCTCGGCGCGGCCATCGACCGTGTCCGCGCCAGAAAGAAGGCTCCGGGCCCCGACGGGGTCCCCGCAAGGGTGGTGGCGATCGCCGCCACCCAAATGGAGGCGCGGTTTCGGGACCTCTTCGACGCATGCTTCGCGTCGGGGAGGTTCCCGAAACCGTGGAAGGAGTGCCTATTGTGCCTCCTTCGCAAGGAGGGCCGCCCGGCGGACTCCCCCTCGGCATACCGGCCGATCATGCTCCTGGCAGACGTCGGGAAAATGTTCGAGGGGATAGTCGCCGCCCGCCTAAAGGAGCACCTGCGGGATGTCGGACCGGACTTGTCGGACGCTCAGTTCGGCTTTCGGGCTGAGCGTTCGACGGTGGACGCACTGGCCTGCCTCAAGGGGCAGGTGGAGGAGGCGATGCAGGCGGGGGACGGGTTGCTGGCGGTGTCGTTCGACATAGCCAACGCCTTCAACTCGATCCCCCACTCTACCATCATGGAGGCGCTCCGCTTCCACGGAGTGCCTCCATACCTGCGGCGTCTGCTGGCCAGCTACCTGGAGGACAGGGAGGTCCTCCTGGTGGACAGGTCTGGCCGAGTCCGGCGATATCCCGCCGAAGCCGGCGTCCCACAGGGGTCGGTCGTGGGGCCCCTGCTCTGGAACGTCGGCTACGATTGGCTCCTGCGGGGAACTCTCCCCCGGGGCGTTAGGGTCGTCTGCTACGCGGACGACACTCTCCTCACCGCCCGGGGGGAGAGTTTCGGAGAGGCGGCCAACTTGGCCTCGGCGGGCGGCTCCCTCGTCGCGGGGAGGATCCGCCGCCTCGGCCTGACGGTGGCGCTGCACAAAACCGAGGCCGTGTACTTCCACGGTCCTCGGCAGCGGCAGCGCCCCCCGCCCGACGCCAACATCCACGTGGAGGGCGTCCGCATCGCGGTCGGGGCCCAGATGAAATATCTGGGCCTCGTGCTTGACAGCAGGTGGCGCTTCGGCCCGCACTTCCGCGGGCTGTCGGCGCGCCTGCTGAAGACCGCGGGCGCCCTCTCGTGGCTGCTCCCCAACGTGGGGGGGCCCAGCGTCCGATGCCGGCGACTCTACGCCGGCATCCTGAGGAGTATGGCCACCTACGGGGCCCCCATCTGGGAGGACTCCCTCCGGAGGAGGGAGAACGCCGCGGCCTTGCGGGCCCCGCAGAGGGCCATAGCCCAGCGGGTGGCGCGGACCTACCGCACGGTGGGCTTCGCGGCGGCGTGCGCTCTGGCGGGCACCCCGCCTTGGGAACTCGAGGCGTGGGTGCTCGCCAGAGTGTACGAGTGGACGGCGGGGCGGCGGGCGAGCGGAGAGCGCCCAGCCCCGCGTGAGAGGGAGGCCGTCCGGCAGGAGGCGAAGGAAGCCGTCGTCCGGCATTGGTCGACGGACCTCGCCACCGCGGTATTCGGTCGCCGCACACTCGACGCGATCGGGCCGCTCCTGCAAGAGTGGCTCGATCGGTCGCACGGGGTGGTCTCCTTCCGACTGGCGCAGGTGCTGACCGGCCACGGATGTTTCGGGGCCTACCTGCACCGCATCGGTCGGGAGGAGACACCGTCGTGCCGCGATTGCGGCGCGGCGGTGGACACGGCGCAGCACACCCTTGAGGGGTGCCCGTCGTGGTCGGAGCCGCGCCGCGACCTCGTTGCGGCGATCGGGCCGGACCTCTCGCTCCCCGGCGTGATCAACGCCATGCTGGGGGACGAGGGGTCCTGGGCGGCGGTAGCCTCCTTCTGTGAACAGGTCATGTCGCAGAAGGAGGCGGCGGAGCGCGCGCGCGAGGACGACCCCCTCGCGCCGGCGCTCCGCAGGCGGAGGGGGGGTCGGAGAAGACGTCAGTATGACGAGCACCTCCGACTCCTCCCTGGTGGAGGCCAGCAGGCAACGGGTGCGGGGGCACCCCTGCCTGCATCGCACGCGCCTTCACCAGCGCCGGACGGGAGTGGCCAGGTGTTCCCGGCCATTCCCGTCGCCCCCCAGCCCGGGGGGCACGTAGGGCCCGCCATCTAGGCGGGCACGCGCCAGAGGGCCGTGGACGCAGAACGTCTCCCACAGCCCTCCCAACAAGGCGCCGGAGGGAACACCGCTGAGTTTTAGTGGGTATACTGTCGCCGTCATGCGACAGGGAGTCCCACACTCCCCGTCTCGCCCCCCCAGCGAGCGGAAGTGCGTAATTGCCATTTCTCAGCGTCAAAAAAAAAAAAAAAAAAAAGGCTTATCGCAGAAAGCGATATTTTACAGCCGACCTTATACTAAATTTTAAACTAAATTGTTTATTTTCTTTGATTACATGGACCATTATTTATGGATATCCAAGAAAAAAGTCAGCCTTCTGTTCAATTCATTCTTGAAATTGGAAACTGAAATAAAGACTAACTTGGTGTTGTTTTTAGGATTTATTTACCTATACTAATATTATAAAGAGGTAAAATTTGTTTGTAAGTTTGTATGTAAGCAGGGTTCCAGGCATGGAACTAATGATATCATTCAAACAAAAATTCATTGGCAGTAAGGTGCATTATTGGTGAAATCTAATTGGTTATTATTTTGAAAGTCATGCAGACGAAGTCGCTGGCGAAATGCTAGTACGTTATAAATATTTTCCCAAAATGAATACTTGAATTACTTAACTGTTTGAGATATTTTCCATAGGCATGGCTATTAACTCAAATATTTTAGATTTGTGTATTTTAAGTAAATTTTTAGTGACAAAATGGCTAAGTGCGTGTGGTGAGGTTTATATAAGTTTGTATGTATCCCCCATAACCATTAAAATTACACTGAACTCACATCAGGGAATGTAGACCACTAGCTCCAATTCGGATTTTAATATTGAAAATTTCATGAACATTTCATAAGTGAAATGAAATGAAATATTTATTTTGTAAATTGGTTATAAATAACGCTTTTTTTACACGTCATGTTTTTTTGTGTGTTAAGTTTAGTTTAGCTAGATGAGACCGGTGTTTCCTAACTGACTACTCTGAGAAGAAACACCGAAACAAACTCAGTAGATGGAATTCTCATATACTTGTTAATATTTCGCTGAAACAGTTTTTCTTCGTTATATCTATCAATTGCACCTTTATTAGTCTCACTAAACTCGAAAATGGCTGGACCGATTTCGTGAATGTCCAGGTAAAGTTTAAATAGTTAGAAAATATTGAAAAATTTATATGGCCGTACGATTTTCGCTGGGTCGGCTATTATGTATGTTACCGGAAATGTATAAAATCTAGGAATTGTATACATTTCCTTGCGGGAAAGTTCTATCGAGATACCGTGGCCCCGGAACTTTAGGGCAGCCGAAGGACCAGGGTGGGTTTTTAGTCAGTAGAAGTCTGACACACCCTTCCGCTTAACCCAGAGCGGAAGAAGTCATTCGATGATTTACCCACCCGGAAAAAAAAGGAATTGTATACAGTTCCTAGGAAATTCCGAAGCTATTTAGAAAATGTATAAAATATGGTTTCAAAGATTATTTAATGCAAAAAAATACTATATATAAAAAAATAATATTCCGATATCAGATTAGGAGAAGATGATTATTTATATAAGAATGCTTTCTGTGAACCAAATAAATGAAACACGTTGCTAAACTTAGAATCAGATTTTTTATAAAGTCTATCGTATAATATACTTCTCATCAGAAATATCGAAACACAGTTTATGTTTTGTAAGGATTATCAGAAAAATTTACATATTTAGGAATATATGTAAGTCAAAAGTCGTTTAATAGTGAATAATATGAGATTTTCAAATCTTAATGTTAGTGTTCTAAATTCAAATTAAATTTTCATAGGTTTCGTATTTTGTTTAACAAGTAATTTTACCCTGTATGGAGTATGAAGGAAATTGATAAAACAACACACGTAAAGGAAAAATAAAAGCTAAGAAACTTTTATTTAATAACGGGTATCATTTAAGCTATCGCCAATTTAATTAGTTTAGTGTTTCTTAAATAATAGAATTTGCCCGCAAAATAGTAGATTTGTCACCAAAATATAGTCGTCCAGCAATATAAAATCAATTCCACAATAAATCACCTAAAATCATGGAGATATAGGGTCTAGTACCAAATAAATGTTTTTGTATGTATTATAATAGGTTTGTCATAATAAGTATTTAAGCAAACTAATTTTAAGAGATCACCAATAAGTCGGGTCTCCCTTGTTTTACCAAAAGGAATTTGACGGTTGACGGAGCCCCGCTTCGCGGGGCTCCTATTTCTGGGTGGTTTAAGAAAAATAACCATGAAGGCTAAGGCAGGAGCTCCGCTCCGCTTCGCTACCGCCTTAGCCTTCTAACCTAACCTATCCGAGTCGGGGTACTCTGAGTCGGGGTGTTAACTAATTAGTTAGTTAATTTATTTATTTGGTGACAGATCTACCATTCTAAGCACAAAGCTATTATTTAAGTAATAAAACTATTATTATAAGAACGAAGTTTATATTCATCTAATGCACCACAATTTTATTGGTTTTAATCCATTCTTTATTTCATTTAATCCATCTCTTATTTTACACATTTATTAACATTCATTTGATAATTCATACCTGGGAACACTTTTTGTTTATCTGAGAACGAAAATATTTCGTGCCGATAGATCTATTTATTAAGTGATACAACTTGATGACAAATATTAATTTTGGTGACACGAAATCTGTGGCCCTAGTAAAAAGGGGTATAACTCCAAAATTGTCGAAAATGAGTTAAGTATACCAAAGTGATCAGAAAAAAACGCTCTATCGATTGGTGAAAATGGATTTAAGCTATTTCAAAAATAGGGAAAGTTACTTTGTGTAAAAGGGTCCAACTGACACCAAAAAAAACTACATAAGTCGGGTTTAAGTACTTTTGTATTCTTTTATAAGGAAAAACATATTTTTTCATTTGTGTTTTTTAATCTAAATTAACATATATTACCCACGTTTTAATTTGGTTGGTGTTTAACAATACAACAACACCTGTTCCTTAGAAATGGTTTAGTGAGTTATGATATTACTAGACATAAATCCGTTTTCACCAAAATAAAAGGAAAAAAATCAAAAATAACTGTAATGAGATCAGTAATCACGTATGCTATTGTAAAATTACTAAATTAAATTGTATACAATTATAATAATATCCTACGAATTGCTTTAATTTTGCGTGAGAAAGGATATAACTCATTGATCTACTCATGGGTTTTCAGGGCCCAAAATCTATCTTTTAAAGCACTTTATGTTAATAAATGTGTGAAATGCGATACTTTAAATACGAAAATTAAATATAGTGACGGTGTGGAGAAAGAAGAAAATGAAAAGCATTTGATAGAGTATCAACGTAGAGCAGAAACTATTTATGATGAAAAATCTAAAGACCAGGCGCTTTCAATTGTAAAAAAGGATACAGTAGTCTTATCATTTGATTTGCAGCAATGCTTGCCAACCCCATACCTTAAGTCTGGCGCTGCATTTTACAAGCGTCCATTATGGACATATAATTTGATGTTACGGGCCTGTACTTCTAATAAGTCATATTGTTTTTTGTGACATGAAGGAATTGGTGGCAGAGGGGCAAATCATATAGCTTCGTGTTTATATTACTACATAATGAACTGCGTACCTGCTGATATGAAACATCTTGTATTTTATTCTGACTCCTACTGTGGCCGAAGTATACCCTTCCAATTAAAAAAAGAATTTTCCAAATCGGTTCAGCCGTCTTCGAGTAATCGATGATCATACATTAAAAAATATATATATATATACGCGTCGAATTGATAACCTCCTCTTTTTGTCGTCGGTTGAAAAAGCGAAACTTACTTTATTTGCTTCCACTAATAAACCCCACTGTCAGATCCTTTTATACCAATTTATTATGTGATAATGATATTAAAGATCAACATCCTCTTCTAAATGACAGCGAAGATAACTTAGAATAAGATTTTCTAATATTTTTGATTTGTTAGAATATTTTTTTTGTGAATATTTTTGTTTCTTTTAGTATTTTCAAATTATGCATGAAAAGATGTACGTCTATTGATTTTTAATTAAAAATAGAATCGTAAAATAATTTGTTTTGTTTTATTTTGATTTAAATAATGGATGTAAGTCGTAAAAAATAGTTAGAACAAGTCTTAATGTACCATACGTCACATATAATATCTTTGTGAAAAAGGCGTCAAGATATTTTTTTTGCGATTTTTCTAATACTTTTTAGCGTTAATGAAATTTACTTAAAAAACACATGTTTTTCATATAGTAAAATATTAAATATTTTTTTACATTACTTAGTTATCACAAAATCATTCCAAATGCGTCTCCCTTTTCACCTGTGTAAATTAACATTTAATTTATGGGAGAAGGGGTATAACTTATTTTATACCCACAAGGAATTCATTTTATGGTTGGTATAAGTCACTATCTTAAAAACTATTAACTTGACATAAAAAATAATTCAATAATAATAAACAGCATAAATTGTTTACCTATAAAAGACATCGCATGTATTTCATTTGGTAGCGGTTTAAATGTTATACGAGGTCAAACACGCAATTTTAGCGCGCGGAGTGTTTTTTATGGCTCCTGTAAAGTTGCATTTTTGGACTTAGATTCTTTTTCACTAAGGCCACAGAAATATAGTCCCCTTTAATAACTTGTATTCCTTTTCCGAGCTCTTATTACTGCTTCCATACGGTTCTTTATCGATCGGGTGAGAGTCACGATCAAATGTTGTGGCATTCCATTCCATTACTCTTGGATAGCATTTTGCAGCTGGCAAAGTGTTTGTGCTCTTTAATTCATCCCATAGATGTCGTAGAATCGGATTCATGTTCGGGCTTCTTGCTGGCCATTCCATAATGGAAATACCGACTTCGGTAACATAATCTCGTATGGTGCTCGCGGTGTGAGCCCTAAGCATTGTCACGCATGAACGCATCACGTGATGCTCAAGACACTGTTTTATGTACCGATGACTGTTTAGTGCAGGCAGACATGGCCCAGATACAAAGACAAGCTCTGTCTTACCATCGGCGCTGATTCCTCCCCAAAGCGTCCACGAACCGGCTCCATAGCTGACCTTTTCTTCAATGCAGCATTGTGCAAAGCGTTTTCCATCTCTTCTGTAGACCTTGTTCCTTCCATCGTTACCATACAGCATAATTTGACACTCATCAGAAAAGAGGACTTTGTTCCACTGGAGGTATGACCAACTTACGTGCTCACGTACAAAGTTAAGGCGTGCTCTTCGATGGTCTGCAGTTAATTTCCGCCCATTTGCTGGCTTTTACGGTACCAGTCCAAGTTCCTTCCTTCTTCTAATAGTAGAGACACTTACAGCCATCCTACGTACAACATGAAGCTGCAGCCGCAGTTAAAGAGTATTAAGGCGTCGATTTGGTAAAGAATTTAATACAATAAATCGATCATCTCGCTCAGAAGTGATCCGATTCCTGCCAGATCCTAAAAGGAGCGTGAACAAACCAGTCTCCCGATAGCGTTTGTAGACTCTATGAGGACAGGCGTAGATGCAATCTTTCAGCCATAACACGCTGACTAAGTCCAGAATCCAGCAATGCCACTTGGGCGGTTTCTGCGGGCGAAGTATCCATGTTTTAAAAAAAAACTTTTTCAGAAGTACCAAAGTCATAGTAAACAAATAAAGAACAAAAAGTTTTAAGATAAGCGCTAATTTTAGTTTTCAAAGGTGAAATGTACTCCAACTCTAAACACACATGTCTCAAAACGTGAATCATTTCATTTATAGGATAAACAAATGAAATTCTAATTTTGAATTTAGAATTTTCGCTTATAATGGCCAAACTGCCAGAAATTGTTTCATGGAATGAAAACTCGTTTGTGTTAAATTAGGACAGAATCCATAAAAACGGAAGTTTTTCGATTTTTCTGATGAGAATTGTATATTCGTATGGCTCCTTACTAAATAATTAGGCTTAAAATATTTACTATTTATTATTTTTTAAAGCCCACGCAATAAATACTTTCTTATGAAGCTCAAACTTTCATTTGGCAAGTAATCAGGCTGTCATTTAAGTATCTAATAATACGCCACAATATTCAATACAGAACATAAGTCTTTCTTTTTTTAAACTATAATTATGTAAAGAAGGCCGTTCAGTTGACAGTCACATCGTAAAATATTTAAGGGTTTAGTCTAGTAATTAATCTTCCATCATCCCCGCGTACCCATTGTCATCATGCATATATTACCTACACTTCCAATTGCTATTTAGGAAATGTATAGATTTCGTAGGAAATGTGTCTAATATAATTTATTTCACACATTTCCGTACGTTTTTAGGAATCATATAAATTCCTAGGAATTGTACCTATACAATGACGGATTACATACGTTTCCGTTAACATACACATAAATATCGTAATTTAAAGGTTTACGCTGAGTTGAACCGCGAAAGGACGGACGGACGAACGGACTTAGCGAAACTACAAACAATAATGGACCCTTTGTTGTTTAACTCCGTACCCTAAAAGGTATGGGTTTGATGAATTTGAACTTCGTTATGAGTGGCACAAAGTTTTTGCTTCCCAACTTAATACTTAGCTTGAAATCTGAATTCAGAGACCACTAAAATCTGCAGTTATTAAAAATCTTTTTTTTATATCTTAATTTACTTGAACGATCCGTGATAGTCGGATTTCTGCAGGGTATCATGTAAATATTTAAACGTTTTGGGAATAGTTTCATTGTGCGTACAGCTATATATAATTATATCTCCTGATAGCTATAACCTGGGAGTCTTTAAGTCAAGAGTGAACAGGTTACTACTAGCAAACGTGAGATGTTGGTCAAACGCAAGTATATCAAAAACAATACAAATGTCCTCCAATGAAATATAATATTGTAATTTGTGTATAACTTAAAAAATATAATACCACTTGAACCATAATGATATGTAGATAAATGAAAATTGGTTGTCAGCTCTCAGTCAGCCGCAATCTACGAGAATGCAAGGTAAAAGCAGATATCGTTTGATTCATATTTTCTTTCTTTTTTAATAAAATATTTACCGACATTTTTTATTGCGTAGACTCGAAAGAAACTGTAATTAGTGGTTAAGCCAATTACTTGACCACTGATTACATAGTGTAATCGGAAAGTATTTTTTTAAATGGTTATAAGCTCGCATTTGACCACCATCTCACCTGATGGTGAGTAATGATGTGGTCGAAGACGGATCACGCTTACCTAGAAGTAACCTATTCACTCTTAACTTAAAGACCCCCAGGTTTTAAGTAATAACCAGACAGACAGTATTTATAGAATAATATGCAACATAAACAGTCATATATTTTGATCGCGTTGACTGGATTTTTTACAGGATCAGAGACCGTAAGCCCTTATTAGGGTCTTGACAAACGGACGGTCAGACATAGGGAATACATAGTATGTGAGTAAACTTAGCAGATCATTGTCTCGCAGATCAAAAATAAATGTGAGTTGATTTCGCATGCAGCTCAGTTCCGATACTTTTCAGGAATAGTTCTGGCATTCTTATCCAGAAATAAGTCAATTTTTAAAATGATCTGCCAACTCCCAGGCAAGCAGGTATTTTAAGTTTCCATAGACCTGGTGTTCCAATGTCAAGAGAGACCTGATCGACTTGGTACAAGGATATTAGGAGACCCCCTTGGGTCTAAATAAGTAGGAAGATCATGGCAATACAACGCAATACTGTCTAAACATAATTTTCCTAATATATCTTTTTTTTTTTTGGTGGGTGGGAAAATCATCGAATGACTTCTTCCGCTCTGAGTCAAGCGGAAGGGTGTGTCAGATTTCTACTGACTAAAAACCCACCCTGTTCCTTCGGCTGCCCTAAATTTCCGGGGCCGCGGTAACTCGGTAGAACTTTCCCGCAAACCCCGGCAGGCAATGGCCCTATGAGGCCCCGTCACTGGTGTTGACAGCTCTTTGAGGCGCGCGTGGAACACGACGCGCCGCCGACACGGGCCTGGTCCTTACCGGACGGTGAGCGATCCCTGCTCGCCGTCCGAAGGCCCTCGCCTACGGTGGCCGGAAATCGGCTCGTGATCCCCGTCGCCCGGGGCGTCTCCCGCGGCGGTTGGGGCGCGAGGAAGAGAGTTGCCTCTCCCTCGCACGTTCGGCCTTCTCATTCGCTAGCATGACTGCTTCGCAGAAGGAGGCGACCGTATCCCATTCCCTCTCGCTCCGCACCATAGTCGGAACCAGAGCAGGGCGCGAGAGGTCGCCGCCGCTGACCGCCTCTACGAGGACACGAAGGTGCTCCGCCCAAGCAGGGCACACCTCCACCGTATGCTCCACCGTGTCCTCCAGGCGGTCCTCACAATGACGACACCCGGGCGTGTCCTCCCGCTGAATCCGAAACAGGTACCTCCCGAAACAGCCATGTCCGGTCAGCACCTGCGTCAGGCGGAAGGTGAGGACGCCGTGGCCTCTCTCCAGCCACTCCTCAAAGAGGGGACTTATCGCCACGATTGCGGCGTGCCCAGCCTTCGGTTGTGACAGCCGCTCTTTCCATGCTGCCGTGAGATCGCGCCGGAGTTCTATCCGCTGAGCCGCGACTTGCCGCGGTAGCGGAGTTTCACCCCGGTTTAGCACCTCCGCGCGCCAATAATGCACGCGCGCGTGGGCTACCGCCTCCAGATCCCACGGCAGCAGTCCGACAAGGAGGTTCGCCGCCTCCCCAGAGATCGTGCGGTATCCCCGGTTTATCCGGATAGCCATGACCCTCTGAGACGCGACCAGCCGGCTGGCTGGTCACCGCTGCAAATTCAGCGCCCACACAGGGGCCCCATAGAGGGCCATGGACCGC